>CM062254.1:13977916-15381666 GCA_031216405.1 Syzygium malaccense
CCTGTTTTCCGCTCTAACCGAGTTAGTCTAGAGTTTGGTAAGTCGCGCCCTAAACCTTATTTAGGACGTCGGGTATCGACGGACAAATTTGAGGTGGAATCGGGTTTAATTAGATGCGAATTAGTATAGTTTTTGGGGTGGAATTGACTAGCGGGCCTAAGGAATGAATTTGGGAGATTTCGGTGGAAATTTAGAGACCGAGTATATGCTGGAAATTGCTGGTTTGAATGCTGGAAAATGCGGTTCAGTATGTAAATTGGGTATTTAAATCCGGCGACTAATTGTGGGAAAATGTCGTGAAGAGCCGGAACTAATTTGCCGTGATTTTGATATAGAAAAATGACAATTTGTATGTTGGTTGTGAGTTCGAACTGTGGCTGAATTATGATGTTATAATTGGGTGCATTAATGTGCAATTGATTGATTGAAATATGCTCTGTTATGTACACGCTCGGGCCAAATTGAATTATTCATCAATTGGCCATATTAAATGCTTAGTGAGCATGAGAAATGAGTGTGAATTGATGCGTGTACAGGCCACGTGTGATTGGCCAATTTATTGGCAAGTGAGTGTTGAGCATGTGAATGAGTAAGGAATTGTGTGTGGTGTGGCATGCATGATCGTGGAAATCCCTGAGGCGGTACCACTACGTGGGAATATTTCCGTCCTGAGGCGATACGACTACGCGGGACGATACCCGGTATTACCGGAGGACGACCAACCTAAGGCGGTACCATTACGCGGGTTGTGTAGTAGGTGGTGGGTGTTGAGCATGAGGCGGTACCACTACGCGGGCAAGATACACGGCCTGAGGCGGTACCATTACACTGGCCCTGAAGTATTGTTTGAGTTAGTCGCAGTGAGCTTGAGGCGGTACTATTACGCGGGCCACTGACGAGGCAAGTGTGAGATGGTCGCAGTGTACCTGAGGCGGTTTCATTATGCGGGTCACTGGCGAGTGGGTGAAAATAATGTGATGAGACGGGAATAAGTGCATGAAATAAAATTTGAACGTGCATGTGATTGGATGTGGTGTTGTTGTGGCTAACGTGCAGGTTGCACGCTGGAAAGGCCTAGGTAAGCATAATTGTGTGCCTGCTGTATGATGGTTGAGTATATGATTGTGTTTGTGATTGTCTAGAGGTACGTGATAGCCTAGCTGGGGTTTAGGAGTGTACTTATTGAGATGTAATCTTATGGTTGTTAGACCAATACTTTTCAGAACCCCGGCCTGAACAATGAACCCTCTGCCGCCGCCGCTGCCGCCGCCACCATTTTGGAGTACCAGTGCACACCGATCACAGTATTGTAGAGTTTCCTATAGATGAAAATATGACCTGGGTTAAGCACACGACGGTAGTTTGGGTAGACGTAGGACTACCCCTCTAGCAAGCCAACACATACACCGCTTGGTTCTTTAAGGACGGGGTAGATGAGTTCGGTCCCGTTCGTGGATTTGACGTCCTCTTTGATGGAGTTGGGGACTGGGACCCGTCTACTATACCTCCTCCTGATGGCGAGTTGACTAGTGTAGAAACTAGTCTGGCGCAGTCTGGATTGCAGCAAGCGCTTGCAGCACCTGAGCCCTCGGAGGCCGAGCATGAGCCAGAACCTGATGAATCACAGGCGGGGTACGATCCAATGGACGTGGATCTCGAGCTGATCTCAGAAGAAGAACCGGAAGAGGAAGAGTCCGAGGTCGAATCTGAGAATGAATCTGTCGAACCTGAAGGAGAACCGGAGTATATACCCCCGTATGAGCAGTGGATTGACCCCGAATTTGTAACAGAGTACGGGTCTGATGAGGAGTGCAACTCGGAGGAGCAGGGTGAGATTTCAGCGGAGTCGAGTGACATCAATCACCCGATCGAGATTGAGGCCGAGTCGAAGTCCTCGGAAAAGCAGACCATCCAGGGGAATTCAGGTTCAGATGACGAAGAATCAGACTCAGAATGAACGCCGAGCAAATGACGTAGGGGCTAGTGTAGGAGTTGGAGTAGGCTTTTTGGAGTGTCCCATTTTTTAAGATAGAATACCCAGGTCATCAATCGTTTTGGTTATCGATGGTATATAGTGTGGTGTGCTTATGAATAAGGTGGTGTTGTAAATTGTGAATATTGTATAAGTTTGGATGAGAAATGAATATGTGTATTCTCTCTGTTTACCTCAGTTTTAATTGTCCGGGTATTCATGGTTTCCGCTAATCGTTTTAAATCTCTGATATTTTTAAGTGAGGTCGTCGATACCCTGGGATGTCGCATTAATCGACTAGAGAAGGGTGTCGCGTGCTCAATAGGGTTCGAGGCGTGACATAACCAGCGTTGACGTTGACAATTTTTACAATTTTTTTAAAAATTGTCATCGAGCAATGTAGGATAAGGTATGAAATTTGGCGATTAAGGAATAAAATTAGCAAGAACCCACAATTAAATTCAAGTAAACTCAAAGAGTGACATGAAGAAAATCAGGAACTTGGCTCTGATTAAAGTATACCTATCAAAACGGATCATAAACCCATTTCTTAACCCATATTTTATGGGCTGAGTTGTTTGTGTTAGTAATATTCAATACATGGGTCATAAATGGTTTTAGACCCAACTCTATAGGTCATAAATGGGTTTAATATGAGTATTAAATGAATTCACAACTTACTTAGACCTAACACACCTCAATGACTCTCCCTCACCCTGCTCGATCTCGCGTCTTCTCGCTCCGTGCTCACAAGCTCAAGCCTCGCTAGAGGCCAGTGAAGTTAGCCCTTGCCGGCCCTCTCATGTCCGATTGTCGCCGAGGCCCGGCGATCGGAGGAAGAAAGAAAAGGAAAAGGAAAGAAAAGAAGAAAAAAAAGAGAATTTTTTATTAAAGATTTAATATTTAAAAAAATTATAAAAATTATTCACGTCAACGCCAATAGGATGGTCAATGTTCATGTTAGTAATTTTGGAAATTTTCCCACCCGAATAGTGTATGTCTATTTAGAAAAATGAAATAAATTTTTTTTATCAAACGATAGAAAATATTTTCCAGTTTATTTTCAGGTCTTAGACAAACACAGGAAAATATTGTCCTTTTCTTGAAAAACGACTTCCCAAAAAGCATTTTTTAAAAATGTCACATTTTCCGCGAAACAAATGGAGCCTAAAATATTATAGCACTATTTCTCTATAGATTCTGTTTGTTTACTATAACAAACACCCAAACTCACTTCATGAAGCATATACTAATTGCACAAAATACAACTAAAAAGAAAAAAACAAAAGAGTAAAGCCTACTCGTGTTGCTTTGCATGTTATATCACCTGTTCTTTCAAACAATCAATTTATAGGGCAAAAGAACATTACAAGTGCCATAACTTGTGTACGGCGCTCACTTTAGTACCATAACTTTTTTTTGGATCACTTTAGTGCTAAAATTTTTGAAAAACGATCACTTAAGTGCTAAAATTTTGAAAAACGATCACTTAAGTGCCAACTCCGGTGCCGTACACAATTTTTCGCCAGAAATCTGACGTGGCATTTTTTTATTAATTTCTAAAGCTGACGTGGCTCACCGGAGATTGGCACTTAAGTGATCGTTTTTCAAAAAGTTTAGCACTTAAATGATCGTTTTTCAAAAATTTTAGCACTTAAGTGATCGTTTTTCAAAAATTTTAGCACTGAAGTGATCCAAAAAAAAGTTATGACACTTAAGTGATCGTTTTTCCTCCGACTTGGCACCAAAGTGATCTGAAAAAAAGTTATGGCACCAAAGTGAGCGCCGTACATAAGTCATGGCACTTATAGTGTCCTTTTGCCCAATTTATAGGGAAGCATAGTGTTAAATTTTCCCTACATTTCTTCTTTACGATTCATCAAAGCATTATGGTTATGTGTCCTCTCCCACCCTAAGAACTTATATTTTCCAGTGAAATCCTACTTTAATCTAAACCTGTCGAACGGTTGGTCTAACCCAAATAGACACATTTAACCTGTTTTGATCCATTTCCATGCAATATAAATTTAGTGACCCATACTCGACCCGACCCAACCCATACACAACTCTTGCCCAACTTGACCCATATTGTTAAAACACTTCTATATTTAATTCAATTTAGGAAAACTCATACCCAAACTGAGGTGAAAGCACGGAGTGAGCAAGTGCGAGATCGAGTGAGGACGAGAGAAAATCATAGAAGTAGGTTGGGTTTTAGTAAGTTAGGAATCCATTTAACACTTATATTAAATCCATTTATGATCCATAGAGTTGGGTTTAAACTCATTTATTGAATATAGTCAACCCATATAATAACCCAATCCATCAAATATTGGTTAAGAACTTGGTCCATGACTCACTTGGACAGGTCTACTTTAATCAGAGCCAAGTTCCACATTTTCTTCATGTCACTCTTTGAGTTTACTTTAATTTAATTGTGAGTTTTTGCTAATTTTATTCCTTAATCTCCAAAGTTCGCACCTTATCCTACATTGCTCGACGACGGTATATAATCATGAACTCTTGGGTTTTCATCATGCTAATAAACTCAACGGTATGACTGTTGAAATAATCTAACCGTCTCATCAATTATCTCGAGCATATGCCAGTTGCCAATGCAGGCCTTAATTCCATCAATCCAATCAATGATAATGATGGGCAACCCGCTCGGGACCATCTTTGAATGTAAGCACAATGGATTAAATAGATGAGTCGATTTTGACTTTTCGATAGACGGTCGACTTGGAGTCAAGTCATCGGGATGCTGCTGCATAATTTTTTAAAGAAGAACAATTAAATATGTGTAAGAAGACAAGCTCATAAATAATGTCAAATCTATGTTCCCTGACATGACAAGCTCTAAGTCGTTGAATGCGTGCTTTCCTATTTCCTTCTCAAACACTATTAAAATCAACAAGTGATGATTACGTTTACTATGATGATAAATGAAATCGTGCACACATGATATACGCAATACACCAACGATGTAAAATAATAATTGATTACATTCAATATCATTCCTTCTCTTGCTCTTTATAAATGCCACTTGTCTGCTCATAAGAACACACTTAAAACCAACCTCCCAAAGTTTGAACAAATGCCTCCAAACCAAAAATTTGAAGCCTAATCGTGTGGCTTTCACGAGCAATATAGCTTTTGTTTTCATTTTCATCATTATTCATGGAGGGACATGATAATATGAAAGTGCTTGTACTAGTAAGTTTGTTGTTAATTTTAAACAATGCATGTGTATGTTTGTGTAGAAAGAGAAGCTCATCCTCCATTTGCTTTGAAGAAGAAAGGAATGCTTTACTTCTGCTCAAGCAAAGTCTTTTAGACCAACCTAACCTCCTTTCTTCTTTGAACGGTGAAGATTGTTGCTTTCGGAGTGACGTGTGACCGAGCAAGACTTAGACTTGGTGCTTGCGGGTCTTGTTGGTTTCTAGGTGATGTGACTGAAGGAAGTTGATGTTATCGGTTTATAGTTGTGGGCTAAGGCGAACGCCTCTCTGTATCAACTTCAATCTATGAAAGTGAGGCATGACTATTCTGCTAGGACTGCTGCCCCACCTCGGAAAAAAAAGAAACAAAAGAATTGACTAGCTTTAAGGATGAAGGAAGAGATTAATCGAAAAGTGATGTTGACATGACTTGGAGTTATTAGGGGACTTCCAATTTCACAGCCTGAAATTGAAAGAAACTCGTCAACTGTCAATTTCAATTGAAAATTAAAGTCATAATTAGAATTCCGAAATTATTAGATGCGCTAAATGCATACATGCACCTTTTCACATGGCATATAAATCACAGGTACATCCATATACCCCTTTAAGAATTTTGATTTTTTTTTTAATCTAAGATGTCAAAACTCACTTGATAAAGCATACTAGCCGAAAAAGAAGTGTAAAAGCCTAGCTGCGTGGTTTTGCATGCAATAACTCTCTCCATGTGGCAAGCAACAATCCTCGTAATAAACTCTTCAGAATAGAATGCACACGGTGATTTTCATTCTCTATACATTTTTTAAGAAAGTCTTCTCATATTTCTAGATTCAATCTCCCTTTTTCTAAAAACAAATATTTCTTCATTTATTTGATTCTCTCCATTAATAAAGAGATGGTTTCAACTTAACCATTAAACAGGAAGTCCGCTAGTCCCTTATATATATATATATGGCGATGTTATATTTTTGTGGGTCTAGTATTGGGTTTTGGGACATTATATGCTCAACTGGGACATTTGTAGAACAATTTGGGATTATGAAAAACAAAAATGCACGATGTTTGCTTATGAAAGATAAAAATATATGCAACCAGATAAATATGAACACATAAAAAAATCTAGAGAAAAAGGATATGTTAGAATGAGGACAGGGACCTCAAGACTTTGACTTGGGTCTTGCGGGTCTTGCGGGTTTACAAACAGTGATGTGACTGAGGGAAATCAATGTTATCGGCTTATGGTAGGGGGCAAAGGCGAACGCCTCGTCTGTTTCAACTTCAAGCTATGAAATTGAGGCATGACTACTCTCTGATGGGACTGCTGCCTCACCCCAAGAGGAAAAAGAAGAAGAAAAAATAGGATAGTGGACTAATGTTAAGGATGGGGGCAGAGATTAATCGAAAAGTGACGTTGACTTGACTTGGAGCTATTCGAGGACTTCCAATTTCACAAACTTCAATTGAAAGAAACACGCAAACTTTCAATTTCAATTGAAAACCAAAGCGATGGTTAGAATCCCGGAATTATTAGATACGCTAGATACATGCACTTGTATCTCACACGGCACAAAGATCATGGATGCGCAGGATATTGTATCAGATGGGAACACACCCATACACTCCTTTGAAAATTCTGTTTTTTGGCTCTAAGAATTTCAAAACTCACTTGATAAAGAATGGCAAAAGGACACTATAAGTGCCATAACTCGTGTACGGCGCTCACTTTGGTGCCATAACTTTTTTTCGGATCACTTTGGTGCCAAGTCGGAGGAAAAACGATCACTTAAGTGTTATAACTTTTTTTTGGATCACTTCAGTGCTAAAATTTTTGAAAAACGATCACTTAAGTGCTAAAATTTTTGAAAAACGATCATTTAAGTGCTAAACTTTTTGAAAAACGATCACTTAAGTGCCAATCTCCGGCGAGACTCCGGCGAGCCACGTCAGCTTCAAAAATTAATAAAAAAAATGCCACGTCAGATTTCCGGCGAAAAATTGTGTACGGCACCGGAGTTGGCACTTAAGTGATCGTTTTTCAAAAATTTTAGCACTTAAGTGATCGTTTTTAAAAAATTTTAGCACTAAAGTGATCCAAAAAAAAGTTATTGTACTAAAGTGAGCGCCGTACACAAGTTATGGCACTTGTAGTGTTCTTTTGCCGATAAAGAATACTAGTCCAAAAAGATGTATAAAAGCCTAGTTGCGTGGTTTTGCATGCAATAACTCTCTCCATGTTGCAAGTAACAATCCTAGTAATTTTGTTGATGCTATCAGTTGATTTGTGGTGTGGATTTTATACTTACTATCAATCTATGTATTGAGACATGATATGACATACAAATGCATAGACCGGTTCTATTTCAGGACTTAATCACGGCCGACGTGATTTGCACGACTTAATCACATATTATTCGGGCCATGTTACATGGCGAAGCATTACCATAGGATTCTCTTGACATGAACAATCAAATGAGTTCGGTGGTATAGAGATTGTTTTTAAGTTAACCATTAAATATAAAGTCTGCTAGTCTCTTTTATATATGGCGTTGTTGCATTTTGCTGAAGGTGCGACTATTATGATGCATATGATAATGTGTTGAGATGCACCTATGAGTTATATTAGAAAGTCTCATATCGGAGAATTGGTACATATGGAGTAATTAATATATCATTATTGGCATATAACTTATTGGCTTAAGTTTTTTTTTTCTGAAGGTGAATTCAACTGGATTTATTGACGGGTTCGGACTTGAGTTCTCTCTTGGTAGTTTCCCCAGATGAATGTATCAACTTCTACTCCAGACTTCCAACATAATGTGTATCCAGCCCTTGATCCCTTGACTGCATCATGCTTTGGTGAATATATAATCAAAGAGCGTGTTCCTTTGACCCAAAAAAGATCCTCAAGATAATTGACTGGTTATTTCCTATTGTAAATTTTCGTCATTTCTTCATCTACATACATCCCTTAGAGGAAATATGAGTTTATACTAAAACATCCATGATGGACATTTTTGGTAATGGCAGAATCAGGCATACATGCCGTTAATATCTAGTTTCTTGCTTTTGTTCTTGTTGTTTGTTCTGATGTTGTTAGGTTTGTTTGAAACTTAGGGAAATTTTCGGGACAATTGGGATCTTGTTATAGTTTGAGTGTGCATGATAGTTGAGGACATGATTTTTTTTTTTACAATTTTACTGGGTTTTGGGACATTATGTGCTCCATAGGGACATTTGTAGAACAATTTGGGGTTACAAAATTTACACAATATTTGCTTATCAAAAAATAAATCAATATGAACAAAAAGGATCTAGAAAAATGAGGACAAGGAACTCAAGACTTGGACTTGGTGCTTGCGGGTCTTGCGGGTTTTCCCAATTGATGTGACTGAGGGAAGATGTTGTCGGCTTATAGCGGTGGGCAAAGGCGAAAACCTCTCTTTTCAAATTCAATCAAGGAAGTGAGGCATGACTACTCTAAGGATGAAGTAAGAGATTAATGGAAAAGCGATAAACGTTGACCGGAAAAGTGCTAAAAGTTTACTCGAGTTGGAGTTATTTGTGGACTTTCGATTTCATGAATTTCAGTTGAAAGAAACATGCAAACATCCATATGCACTCGTAAACCAAAACGATGATTAGATCCCCGAAATTATTAGATACGCCGTGACATGTCCATCCGTTCCTCATACAGCACGTAAATTGCGGGTGCGCATGATATCGTGTGAGATGGGAACACACCCATGCACCCTCCTTTACAAATTCTATTTTTATCCTCTAAAAATGCCAAAACTCACTTCATATTACCTAAAAAACAAAAGGTATAGAAGCATTTTTTCAAGTAACAATCCTAGTAACTTTGTTGATGCTAGCATGTTGTATTGAGGTATGGATTTGATACTTCTTGCAAACCAACATAGTGAGACATGATATGACAAACATGTGTATGGACTTGTTCCGTTTCGAGGCTTAATCACCACCGATTTGATCTTTGCCGCATAACCATTGTCGATATGGTTTTTGAGCCTTGTCACATGGCGAAGCGTGACCATAGAGTTTTCTTGACATGGGCAATTGAATGAGTATGACATATGCTATTTATGCTATGCTATGTTGCATGGTTTATGATATGGTGCACACCTTATGATTGTTGGAATGTGTGCATTATGCTGTTGGTCCAGCCCCACCAAAGCGCGTAGATGAAGGTGCTGTGACTTGATTAATATGTTACAGCACTTTTTCTCTATAAATTTCTGTTCATTTGCTCTAACAACACCCAATCTCACTTCATAAAGCATATACTAATTGCCCAAAATAGAAAATAAAAACAAAATCAAAAGAGTAAAGCCTAGTTGCGTTGTTTTGCATGTGATATCACCGGATCAATCAAATAACCAATTATAGGGAAGCATTGTGTTAAATTTTCCCTACATTTCTTTTTGAAAGATTTATCCAGCCCTTATGTTTATGAGTCCTCTCCCACCTAAAAACTTACATTATGTGTCGAAATCCTACATTAATCAGAGCTAAGTTCCTCAATTTCTTCATGTCACTCTTTAAGTTTAATTTAATTTAATAGTGGGTTCTTGCTAATTTTATTTCTTAATCTTCAAGTTTTCGCGTGATGTTTCCTAACCTTATCCTACATTGCTTGATGATGGTATATAATCATGACCTCTTGGGTTTAGTTGAGCTAATAAACTTAGAAGTGTGATTTTTTTGAAATCATCTATCTCATCAATTATTTGGGGCATATGCATGTTGCCAATGCAGGCCTTAAATCCATCAGTCTGATCAATGGCAACGAAATGCAATCGTACCACTACGGGACCATCTTTGAATATAAGCACAATGATTTGAATAGATTATGTCCACTTCGACTTTTCGGGAGACGGTCGACTTGGAGTCATGTCATCGGGGTGCTGCTGCGTAATTTCATAACGAAGAACAATTAAATATGCATGAGAAGGCAAGCTAAAAAATTATGTCAATTCTATATTCCTTAACAAGATAAGCTCTAAGTCGTTGAATGTGTGCTTTCCTATTTCCTTCTCAAATACTACTGAAATCAAGAAGTGATGGTTACGTTTACTAAGAAGATAATTGAAATTATGCACACATGACAGAACAGTAATTGGTTACATTCACTATCATATTCTCTTGCTCTCTATAAATGCTATTTGCCTACTCTTAAAGAACACACTCACAACCATCCTCCCAAAGTTTAAACAAATGCCTCCAAACCAAAATCTTGAAGCCTAATCGAGTGGCTTTTCTGTGCAATATAGCTTTTGTTTTCATTTTCATCATTATTCATGGCGGGACATGATTGTATGAAAGTGCTTGTACTAGTGAGTCTGTTGTTAATTTTAAACAATGCATGTGTATGCCTGTGCAGAAACAGAAGCTCATCCTCCATTTGCTTTGAAGAAGAAAGGGATGCTCTGCTGCAGCTCAGACAAAGTCTTTCGGACCATTCTCACCTCCTTTCTTCTTGGAGCAGTGAAGATTGTTGCCAATGGACCGGAGTGACATGTGACCTAGCAAATGGACATGTCGTCATGCTTCAGCTCACACCAAAAATTAAATTCTTGTCATCGCCAGAAGTTGAAATATTGTTTTCGGTAAGACATGAGTTCTTCGACTGGTGGCCACAGCTTTTGTCGACAGCTAGTGAACTGAACTCTTCTTTGCTCAACTTGAGATACTTGAATTACCTAGACTTGAGCGGGATCTTTTTCAAGAACGCATCCATGCCCAAATTCATTGGCTCCATGAAGCAGTTGAGGCATCTTGACTTGTCCTACTCTTTCTCTTTTGCCACTGTTCCTCGTGAATGGGGAAATCTCACCGAGTTGGAATTCCTTGATCTCCATGGTTTTTATGACATGGGTGTTGTTCATGACATTCGGTGGATTTCGCATCTTCGGGCATTAAAGTACCTCGACATGAGTGGCATAAATGTCAACAGATCTAGAGACCTAATGCAGGTGATCAGCACACTCCCATCTTTATCACATTTGATCCTATCAGATTGTGGGCTTTATAATTTTCACTTGTCTTCTGATCACTTGGCCAATTCTACTTCTCTTCATCTTTAATACCTCGATCTTTCCATAAATTTTTTCGAAGGTCCCATCCTAAGCACTATATTTCAAAACATTACTTCTCTCCAGCACCTCGATCTTTCATCAAACTCTTTCACCTTGGCCAAATCTACTTCTCTTCATCTTCAATACCTTGATCTTTCAAACAATCATTTCGAAGGTCCCATCCAAAGCACTATATTTCTAAACATGACTTCTCTCCAGCACCTCGATCTTTCATCAAACTCTTTCACCTTGGCCAATTCTATTTCTCTTCATCTTCAATACCTCGATCTTTCAAACAATCATTTCGAAGGTCCCATCCAAAGCACTATATTTCTAAACATGACTTCTCTCCGTTGCCTTGATCTTTCATCAAACTTTTTCAACTCTTCAGTACCAAGGTGGTTTGATAACTTGAGAAGTCTTGTCGATCTCAATCTTGCCCACAATCTCTTCCAAAGCATTGAAGGAGGGTTGTTCTCTTTCTTAAGGGAAAATCCGTTCCTCAAGTCACTATATTTGGGCTACAATGAACTTCACGAGGAGATATTTTCTGTGGAGGGAAATTCTTCGGGGCTTATCGGAAAAAACTTCGAACGACTGCAGATAAGAAATAATTTTCTTCGGGGGCCTTTGCCAGATTGGTTGGTGCACTTGAAAAACCTGACAATGTTGGACCTATCATATAATCAATTACATGGAACCATCCCGTCATCGTATGGTTGGTTACGCTTGAGAGTACTTATTCTTTCTTATAATCAATTAACAGGGAATATTCCAGAGGCATCGCATGGTTGGTTACGATTGAGAGTACTTATTCTTTCTTGTAATCAATTAACAGGGAATATTCCAGAGTCATTAGGAAGATTGCAAGTCTTAACAATTTTATTTCTCAATAACAATCTTCTTAATGGCACTATTCCACACAGTCTCGGTCAACTTCAAAATCTTGAGCAGTTAGATCTTTCAGGAAATTCCTTGAGAGGAACAGTTTCCAAAATCCATTTCTCCAACCTCTCGAAGTTATTGTCCTTAGATATTAGCAACAACCATTTAGCTATCAAGGTGGATTCTGACTGGATACCAACCTTCAATCTCTTGTCCATTGCGATGGTGTCTTGTGAGTTCAGAACGGAATTTCCGCGATGGATGAGAACGCAAGTCGATGCAAGATCCATAGATTTGTCCAATGCCTCCACTTCAGGATCTCTCCCAGATTGGCTAGGTCTCATGTCATTCTTTCACCTGAATCTCTCTTACAACCAAATAAATGGATCTCTGCCGAAATTTCCTTCTAACCTCGATTATTTAGATCTCTCTCACAACCAAATAAATGGATCTCTGCTGAAATTTCCCTCCAACGTGTTTTCATTAGATCTCTCTCACAACTTAATATCAGGACCTATTCCACAAAATATTGGTCTAGCAATGCCTTATTTATATTCCTTGAATCTGAATGATAATCTCTTAAGTGGTTCAATACCCACCTCAATATGCGAGATGGAATATCTGTACAACTTGCACCTTGGACGGAATGAATTAGTTGGCGAAATTCCTACATGTTGGAAGGAGGGCCCTCGGGGACTCCTTGATTTATCATCCAACATGTTGTCCGGAGTCATACCGAGTTCTTTGGGAAATCTAATCGGGCTGACGTCATTACACTTGAACAACAATAGTCTCCATGGAGAAATTCCCGTTACTCTAAACTATTGCAGAAACTTGTTGATATTGGATCTTGGAGAGAACAATATCTCTGGAAGTGTTGCACATTGGATTGGACCAAGTTTTCCATTACTACAGATTCTTAGACTGCGAGGAAACATGTTCAATGGTAGTATTCCTTCACAATTATGCCTACTCTCCGCGCTGCAAATATTGGATCTGGCAGTGAACAACATGACAGGAATGATTCCAAATTGTCTCGGCTATGTGAAAGGGATGAAACTGAACAAAAGCATAGATGACGGCAACTCACTCTCCCCTGCTTATGCTCCTGCAGTCGTGCCTGTGCAGAACGGGTCTGCTCCAACGGATTGGAATCAAGAGCATGTGGAGCAGGTCGTGAAAGGGGTGGACCTTGACTACACAACACTTGATCTACAGCTTATGGTCAATTTGGATCTCTCGAGCAACAAATTGATTGGACCGATCCCTGGAGAGCTTACCTTGCTTTC
This sequence comes from Syzygium malaccense, assembly GCA_031216405.1. Lineage (NCBI taxonomy): Eukaryota > Viridiplantae > Streptophyta > Magnoliopsida > Myrtales > Myrtaceae > Syzygium > Syzygium malaccense. Next base: position 13,991,376 of record CM062254.1, read on the forward strand.
TGGATTGCGGGGCTTGAACTTATCACACAACTTTCTTTCTGGAGGCATCCCGACTATGATTGGAGACATGAAATCGCTCGAGTCACTTGATCTTTCGAACAATAACCTTTCAGGAACAATCCCACAGAGCTTTTCTGCATTCACATCACTGAGCAAACTAAACTTGTCTCACAACAACTTCACGGGGCCAATTCCGAGTGGAAATCAAATCCAGACCCTTGATGATCCTTCCATTTATGCCGACAATCCTCTACTTTGTGGTGATCCTCTACAAAAGAAATGCCCCGGTGCGGAGGCCCCTCAAGCGCCGGAAGAAGATTCCGATGAAGAAGGTAAGATTGAAAAGCTGATGTTCTACCTCGTCATAATGTTCGGGTTTGCAACCGGGTTTTGGGGAGTTGTTGGCGGTTTGGTGTACAAGAAGAATTGGAGACGCGCCTACTTCGGCTATGTGGATCGTAAAGCAGACATGGTGTACGTGATTGTCGCAGTGAAGGTAGCCGAGTTGAGGAGGAGAATGAGAAGAGGGTAACAGGCCTGTTCTCCACATTAATTCAGTCCAATGTTTTATTGATCTCGTGAAGTTCTTGCTTTCTTGTTCAAGCAAAGTCGTCTTAGTAGTTGGCTTGTTCCTCCATATGAATTTTTTTGTGTTCTTTAGTTTCAAGCTTGTTGGAGCAAGCCGTCAACGGAACGGCATGGGGAGTGCAAATCATGTCATTTGGTAATTTAGTTGTCACGCCCCGCACCCTACGAGCGCGTGATCACCCCTCGATGGTCGATCATTGAATGCGACGTCCCAGACGCGTCGCCGACCCAACCCAAACATCAGAGATTAAGCACGCGCGGAAACAAATAGAAACAACCCAGACAATTAATAATAACAAAGGAGTAGCAAAAGCAGGAAACAATAACTGTAATTCCTACACTAGGTCACAACAACAGACCCACATTCCTCACAAGGGACAAAGGTTCGCAAACTTAACTCCTCTACAAAGGGAGACTCAAAATACAGTATACTTGACCCGTCCTCGATCTCCGAGATACCCTTGTAGCGTCTCCAATCACTCACGGTCGCGGATCTGAAATGGTTATATAATAACCGTGAGAACGAGTCTCAATAAGCAACCCCCTATATCCCACGTAGGCCAATGCGTACCCAGACAAGTCTAACATGCGATCACCACACAACATAATCAATTTCATACAACCAGCTTACCTCACCTCGAATCACGAGCCAACCCTGCATATCAGTCCAAACAAGATAATGCAAGAATAGTTCATCATCATATCACGATCACCCGGCACACGCAATCTCACTCGCATTCAACCAGTCCAGCCAAGCAACCACACGTTCAACCGGTCAATTAAATCACACGGTCAACCAGCCAAATCAGTCACACGCTCAACCAGCCAATTCAATCACGCTCAACCAGCCAATTCAATCACACGTTCAAATCGCATGCGTGTCCGAACATCTTTCTCACAACTCGCGCCACTGCGCCTCAAATTCATTCTCACAGGCACACAAGCCTCACAATTCGATCAATTCCAATGGCCGCCGTCAACACGTCCCAAGCCATACCATTCAATCAATTCCAGTGGCCGCCGTCAACACGTCCCAAGCCACACCATTCAATCAATTCCAGTGGCCGCCGTCAACACGTCCCAAGCCACACCATTCAATCAATTCCAACGACCGATGTAAACACGTCCCGGTCCAATCACACCTTTAACGGGCCACCGTCAACACGTCTCAAGCCCGCAACCATTTGGCACACCGGCCAGTCAAACCTTCACACGGACCGCCGTCAACACGTCCCAAGTCCGTAGCCCTCCGATCAATCCGGGCTCAATTTCCAATGACCGACGTAAACACGTCCCCGTCTAATCACACCTTTAACGGGCCACCGTCAACACGTCTCAAGCCCGCAACCATTTGGCACACCGGCCAGTCAAACCTTCACACGGACCGCCGTCAACACGTCCCAAGTCCGTAGCCCTCCGATCGATCCGGGCTCAAAATCGACAGGCGAGCACACGCCATTCAACTCAATCAATTCCACGCCACTAGCATCAACAATCCACATTCACAACTCAGTCCAATTCACAATTCAATCCGGTTCACGACACGTCACACCAAGCAACCCATATTCACAATTTAGTCTAATTCACAATTCGCCACCTCAATCCACAAACACGACATTCAAGTCGGCCACGCACAATCATCCAAATCAAGCATAGTATTCAATCCAATTCAAATGGCACAATCATATTATAATATGATTAAATTAAAAACACGCCCTAGCCGTTCTAAACCCAAGACAAGTCAATAAAGTACCCAAAATACTAGGTAGGGTTTAGGAAGTCACTTACCAAGTTTTGGCCCGGAGAAAATCGGCTCGGGCCCAAAATAGCCCGGGTGAACAGTGCCGAACTAGGCGCGGGCGTGGGCCAACGGGCGCGCTGGCCGGCCAACACGGGCACAATGGCCGAACGGCGTGCCTGGCGTGCGGGCGCGGTGGCCGTGCGGCGTGCCCGGGGCGCACGGCCGAGCGGGATGGGCAACGTGCCCGGGCGACGGGCCGGCTGAACGGGCAACGCGCCTGGTGCATGGGCGAGCGGCCGAACGGGACGGGCCAAGGGCCGAGCAGCGGGCGAGTGGCCTGGTCGCGCGGGTGACGGGCCCGGCCACGGCCTGGGCAATCCGGCCACGGCTGGGCGAGCTGGCCTGGGGCGGCGACATTGCGGCTGGGGGCGACGACGGCGACGGTTGGGGCGCGGCGGCGACGACCAGAGCGACGGCGGCGAGCGGCGGAAAGCGAAGGGGGAGCTGGAGGGGAGTCGCGGCGGCGACAGGGGCGTCGGACGGCAGCGACGGTGGAGCTTAGGCGTCGGGCGGTGCTGGGGAGCTGATTGGACGGCTGGACGGCGGCCGGGGCTCGTCGGACGCGGCGGCAAGCGGCGGCGAGCCGAGCTCGCGTGCTCGAGGGGTGAAAGAGGAGAAGACCGGGAGAAGGGGAGGCAGGGGGCCCGGCGGTGACAGAGGCGGTGGCGAGCGACGCGCGGAGGTCGAGCGGCGACTGGGCTGGCGAGCAGTGACGGCGGCGACCGCTGGGCGTGCGGTGGTGGCGGCGACGAGCTCGCGGCTCGCGCGAATGGCGAGAGGAGGGGAGTGACCAGGCGACCGGGGGGTGGGGGCCGACGGGACTGCAGGCGGTTGGCGAGCGGCGACGCAGCTCGGTCGGAGCGACGGCGGCGCGAGGCGGTCGGCGAGGTGCGGTCGGGCGCAGGAAGAAGCAGAAGCAGCAGCGTCGGGGAAGGAAAGGAAGAGAAGAAGAAAGAGAAGAGAAGAAAGAGAAGGAAAAGAAAAAGGAGGAGAGAGAAAGGAGAGAAGGGACGGGTCTGCATGGCAGAGGGGGGGTGGGACGTGCGCGGAGGGGACGTGCTCAGCGCGGCAGAGGGAGGAGAGAGAGAGAGAGAGAAAGAGAGAGAGAGAGAAAGAAATAAAAGTTCAATCTAATAATTATTGCGATCTAACGCCCATATTCAAAATCGAAAACGATCTACCGGTCTAAAATAAGCCTCGAATATAAAAAGGGACAAAGGCCAAATTAATTAAATCAAACTACCCCGAGGGAGGTCTACTAGTCCAAATCCGCATCCGATTAAAAATCCACCTTTCACATATCCCGGGCAATCTCGAGGCTGGCCATAATAATATCAACACCGTCCAATTAAATTCGTCCCGAAACTCCCAAAAATCGACTGCCAAATTCGGGATCTAAATAACGGTCAAATTCGATCGAGTGCGATTCTAGCAAAATCTCTATTTTTAAAACAAGAACCCGAGAGTGATCAATTCTCAGGCGAGATTCTATTATAAGCGCACTGACGAATTACACGTTCTATAAATCCCAAAAATGGGCCAAAATTCGGAATGTCACATTAGTGTTGGTCAGCAATTTAGCAGTACTTTGTGTTATTATAATCATGATGCTATGCTTGTCAATGATGTGAAACTATGTTAGCAAATTCCACTTTCGTCCTGTTTACGCTTTTGCTGCCAATGGCATAGGGCCATCCAATGTTCAACGGATTCCTTTCCTGAGATTATGTTCCTTTCTCAATTTTGAGACATCGGAACAAAATTTGCATGTGATCTAAATCAAAATAAAGGATTCGTGTAAAGTTTAGAAACAATTCTCCACAAGGTGAGCACATCTCATTATTTAAGAGGAATTGACAGTCCAGTCGTGAAAAATTTCCGGTGGTTGATAGATTTTTTAAGTTGATGGTAGCTTCAAATACAATTGTCAAAAAAGTATAATCAGTGACTTGCTTGTCATGTGATCTATTAGTAAATAATCATAATTATCATGGACCAACGTCTAAATGAATTTAAAATTACTTTGTTTTAGATTTTAGAAGTATGGTTAGTAAATTATCATCATTATAATGAATTTATCGACATCCAAATAATTAGCAGCTTCCAAATTTTACAGTGTGGTTAATAGACTACTCACCCTACAATGGACTTACCAACATCTTAGTACATTAATAAATTACCAGAGTTTAGGAATTTTTTTTTTTGGTGGTTTACTAAGCACACTTGTAAAATTTGAAAAAAAATGATCAATTACGAATTTATTCGGATACTAGTAAATTCGTTTTAGTGCCCTAGCTTATTAACCGTGCTTGTAATATGTCAAAAATAATTGTTAACTATCTAATTTATTGGGTTGTTGGTAAATTCTATAGAGGATTGGATATATACTAACCAACTTGTAACATTTTAAAGAAGTTAATGATTTACTAATTTATTGAAATATTGTCAAATTCATCATAGTTAGTAGTTTACTAAACTACGCAGGTAAAATTTGAAATTAATTGGTAACTTACTAACATTCTAATAATTTAGTGACTCATCCAGTACGGCTTGTAAGGAGGTTTGGTTGGCCTTCACATTCTGACTGGCTTCCTCAATAGAGCGATTGGGATGTGGGTAAACTTTTTTCCGAGATAGTTAGAGAATTGATTGCCTCAATATTCCGTCGAGAAAGTCTTCACATTTCCTTTTAAGCTCTGGAGGCATAATAGAACAGCTGTCGCCTTTGCACAATTCACCCAACAAGTTGCTGAGCCTTGAAAGAATCGGTGGTGACTTGCCATCATTGAGGAACCACCACAAGAAAGGTCAAGGAACTCAAGCCACTTAGCCTTCACTGCTTTATCAGTAACTTCGTGAGCAAATGATGCTTCGGGAGTCAAGCTAGGGGAATCGACAGCTACACGAGTTAAAACTTTTGTAGCTCGTCCTAGTATGGATCTAGCTTTAGAATAAGAACCTGGAGAACCCTTGGCCTCGACTTGATCCGATGGTTGAGCCGAATCAGGAACTTGATTTGGAGAGGATGATGGAATCGGTGGGAGAGTTTCTGCAGAACCTAATGAAATCGAGTACATCTGCATTCAGCAAGGGATGCAAATTATAATCAGAAATAGTAAAGTGGAGCGAGAATATAAGATACTGAAAGCGTCATTCAAGCAACATACACACGGGAGAAGTGTAAATGCTATGTGCCAACCTATTTCTATTGTGGCTCTTCATCGCTCTCCTCTGAACTATCATCCTCAGTGTCGCTTTCATCAACATCCATCCTCACCTGCAGCACCAAGGACCAACCGCTCAGCCTCAGTGGTAGATCAGTGACATCGATCAACTCTTTAGTTGACGAGACACAATCTGTTTGTTGTTTGTTTTTCTTATTCTTGTCGATTCAAAGAGCATTGACAGAGTCAACACCCTTTCCGACCAGCTTGTTATCAGCATCATAGTAAGAGAAATCTCTGAACTTATCGGCCCGTAATCGATAATTTTGTATCGTACCCAACTGCCTTCCACCATGGATGGAACATGATTTATTCATATAAACTTCATCACACCCCCCATTGAAGGTAACACCCATTTTCCCTTCATAAGAAGAAAACCCACCCTAAAACCAAAAGAAAAGAACAATAAACAAAGAAGCACAAGTGAAAGACAGGGCAGAGAGGAAAAGATACAGCACAACTTTGGGTCTGACATTGTAACCCAATTGTACATCACCCAATGTAAAGACAAACACAGTAAACCTGCTGGGTCTGCCTTGTCAGAGCTGTCGCATGTAGCCTCTTAGCAGAAGCATCCATAGCGTTCTTCATAGGCGGGCCCTGTAAAATACGAAATAAGAAGAGGAAGAAGGACAAAAAGAACAAGTTTAAGAAGGCATCCAATCGCAAAAGGCCACACTACAATAAATTGTAGTTTCACAATACAAAGAAGCTTGCAAGCATCTAGCAGAAAACAAACTGGTGCAGACTCCATAAGAAAAAAACAGTGGCAACCATCGCTAATCGAACTCAATTGCTTTTGCAGATATTTATCACGAGACAATTATCAACAAAAGCGAACAAGACTAAAATCGTGTGCCCAAAGGATATCAGAAAGGTACAGCAAAAAATGAACACAAGAAAATATCACACTGCAAACAACTGATTGGATACATCAGGTGCAATATAAGCCAATACAAAATCAAATCTGTAGGTCAATGCAATCTGTTGCACATCTACACATATGCATGCAAAAACCAACTGCAGTGACAGATGCAATATCGGTCAGCATCTACAGAATCACTAAAATATGAGATATCACATTAGCAAACTGACATTCAAGGTCATTGCCCAAACCAAAATTTCGGAACTAAGCCACTCACATCATCATCCGAACGGCTGTCTAACTCATTTTCAACAACTTTTCTAAGAAAAAACTCTACAGATGCATTCTTGCTTGATTCCGTTTTTGATGTGTTACAGCTAATGCTATCACCTAGAAGGGGGGTGAATAGATGATTTATCAAATTGGATGATTTAAATGTGCGAAATGAATATAATCGAGATCAACAACTCGTATGGTTAATATTAGATGGATGCGTATGACAATTGTTGTTAGATGATTGCGTCTGATGACTATGATGATGTTTTAACGAACTCATTTGATAGATATATTTGCAGTATAATGTCAATAATAATAAATGAAAGTTTAGGGATAGAGAATACTACACACAGATCTTTATAGTGGTTCGGCTTTATCAAGCCTACATTCACTCTCCATGCTGGCAGCCTGTTGGCTGTGTTTCACTATTGAATCACCGAGAGATTACAAGAACAGCGCTTCTTAGATGATAGATTGCACTATCACTTACACTCTTCACTCAAGTAATTTTCTTTCTAAAGTAACAATGTGGAATACAGTAATCATAAGTGCGTAAGATCGAAACTCTGTTCAGACTTTGTAATTCTCGATTTTGGTTATTCTTCTTGTACAACGTTTGCACTCCTTCTATACTTCTCTATGTCTAATCTATCCGTTGGACAGTTTTCGGAGGATTGATGTCCAAGTCAACCTGTTGGAGAATCTTCCCAAAAGAAGATGCATAGCCGTTAGAAGAAGAACCATTATCTCCAGGTGATTTGATCTCCCATATAATCAAATCAAGGTTTCCATAAGTGTAGTTCTTCGTGTTTAAGGAACAATCTTGTGATTACCAATTAGGATATCTTGATATATCAATTTGACTGTCATGCATAAACTTGCCAAAAATAACATTTATTGAATCTGATGATGAATTATGAGTTTGATAACAAAGTCCTTTCATCAACTAAATTTAATGGCTCAGTATTTACCTGCATCAAATAACTTAAGTATAATTATGGTCAGAATAGGATTGTTTTGTCTTTCTTCAAAATTAATTAGGGATTTTCCACAACATGATGCACTATTAACTGGTTTTTCAACACTGTTCTTAGCAAAAACTTCCTGCATCAATCACAAAATTAAGTCATTTGCACACGAATGCCCCCAAACCATTTTTTAAGTAAGCTCCTTACATTACGAGTCCAACCATTGCGGTGGTTTTGGCTTTTGATGTATTACTATTCTAAGACAATGCAATTGTGACATGCCTCTATTGGATAGGACCTCGCGAGTTGTGACAAGCATAAGTCCTCGTTTAATTTTACTCTTTAGGTGTTTATACTATGTTGATCACATGCTTTATAATAGTTGGGTAATCTGCAAAGCATGTGTAACGTTTAATTGTTTGCAATTGAGGTAATTCAACATAGCGCGCCAAATTTTCTAAAAAAAAATTCTGGAATCGTACACTTAAAATAGAAAAATTACAATTATATGCAGTTAAGACATTCGATTTCTTAGTCTAATTAGTGGATTATTAGTCTACTTCTATCGTGTTATGTAATTGGTCAGACTGTAAGAGTATTAGCTAGTTAACTAACTAGTGACCGTGTTGACTAGTATGTCATGAATAGATATGATCGTATAATTTATGTAATTGATTATAATATTATATGGTTAACATAAAACGATAATAAAATAATAATTCTAGTTTTAATTGAATAATTGTTGGATCTAATTTCATTACTACATACAGAAAATGCAATCCAAGTCCACTAGTTAATTCCCCCACAAATCGATCCGGTTTCATTATAATACTTTCTTTGTGAATAATGGGCCTAATTCTAAAAAAAAAAACACCAACTTTACCTTGAGTTTCAATTTTGGCCAGAACCTTATTTTATCTCATAAAAAATAGTCAACTTTCACTTAATTCTCAAATCTGACCCGAACAATTTGAAAATTTCACATTACAAGGGCCAGATTTGGGACTCGAGTAAAAGTTGATTCTTTTTATTGAAACAAAAAAAAATTCCTGCCAGAATTGTCACTCAAGATAAAGTGAGTGTTTTTTTTTAAATTAGTCCGTGAATAATGTAGTGTGGCAAAATGTTTTTAATATACTCTCGTCAAAGACCTTGTGCATTTTTTGCCTCGCCGTTCTCTGCCGTTGTTGTGCCAGTTAAATGAAATCAAGAAGCGCCTCGCAGACTCAATTTTCGTGTCTCCTCTGGTATTGCCCTGCGAAAAACGCTCTGATATGAAGTAGTGAAATGTGTCTCGATCAACCCCCGATTCATCGGTGGCCAAATTTCTCGCCGGACAGCAAGCGCAGGACTTCCGTATGCTATTTCCACGCCTGAGAAAGGTACATTCTTCGTCTGAAAATTTCGGGTCCATAATTTAGTAAACCCACGCACAGACTCGAATTTTTCGCACGAAAGGCACGTGCAAACGCACATACTATATGATCTGTCGGTGTCAAACTCAAGACATATGCGAATACATTGTTGATCCCACCGATCACATTGGATCAAATTTGATAATTTTCGGACAAAAAAAATGCCCCTTTCTCAGGTGCGAAAATAGCCCGTAAAGGTCGCCTAATTTGGCCGTCGATGAGCCCGGGGGTTGATTTCGACACATTTCACGATCTGAGACAAAATCCACTTTCAAGGTTTTTTCGAAAATTTCCCCTTTAATCTGAGTCAAAAGAAAAGAAAATACACCACTCTAGGAGCCCTTTGATTTCTCTATCTCGTACTCGCCAAAAACATTGGCAACAGACCGACCGGACCGAACAAAACTGTATGAGTCCGCTAAAATGAGCGCGATAAATATGGCCCCGCGAGCTTCGCTGCTCTTCCCTTCGCGAGTCAAACAAGATGACACCAAAAGTTGCAACTACATATATATATCGACTCCTATGCACCAACCCCCGCTCATTGTTCAACCAAACAAAAATAGACAACTTGGAAATCCTCTGCATGGAGAATTGCCACTCAAAATTGGCCAAGATAGAGAAATGGAGAGATGGCCTTTACAATTCATTCCAGGTCCTCAAAGGAGCTTCTGAAACCGATCGGGTGGTCAACTTAGAGACCAGCAGTTACGTTTTGCCTGATCAAGCTCTGGACATGCTGCTACTTCTCTCTAGTTCTCCAAGATTTTCACTTTGTTCTCTCCCTCAACAACGTAGACAATGTGCTTTCGCCAATGTTCGCAAGTTAGCTCATGCATGCTTGTCCATTTTCTCACTGCTCTCTGTCAATGGAGGAATCAAAGAGGATATTCTGAATGGCAAATGGAGATGTACTACACAAATTGTGAGTGTCGCCATCTGAGACCTCCCAAAGGGCTTCGATCGATCAGTCACCAGTGCCTTCATCCAAATCAGAGAAATAGCCGAGCTCAAAGTTCAGGTCAGCTTCACCCTGATCAGTGGAATGTCTTGGGTGAATGTGAGGTTGCAATTGAGAAGACGACAAGTAAGGCAAATGACTGGACACAGAAGTTGTGGATTTTACGGAGATCTAATGATTCTTGCGGTTTCGACAGAGGCGAAGCTTTGCTCAAAATTTTAAGTGAATAGCATAAGATCAACAACTGTGTTCTCCAAAATTGTCCATTGGGAAGAACTGCACATCCAAGCTCATTTTTTTCAGAACGGTTTTCAATCATAAACACCGGAGGCATAAGACTTGGATTCATTGTATGCGTATCACCAATTGCTAAGCTGATACATTTCCGAATAACACTAGATCGCTGAGATACAAGGTCTTTGTAGCTGAAAGGTAATCCGGTTGGTCCATCCAGGGGAGTAGATGAGGCATGGGTGAGGACGATGATGGCATTATGCCATATTACTGAACCAAGAGAATTGGTGATAGACCGCAGAAGTGGCAGATCAATAAGATCACTCATTGGGCAATCCAGACGGTCGACATACATAACAAGATCAGGCGGAAATCTTTTAGTGAACTTCTTTATAGACATCAATATTCTCTGGTTGAGAGATTGATCGGTACCAGAAGATCGAAGACCCGGTGTATCAATAAACCTAAATTTGACACCATCCTTAATTCCGAGAACCTCTTTCACAGTAAAAGTCGCGGGCTCAAATGCATTGACCACGGCTTTCTTTTCTCCCAAGACGGTATTAATGGTCGCACTCTTTCCCACACCTGTTTTTCCGATGACCAGGATGTTCAATGACAAGTCCATACTACCACCCTTAGCTTCAAGCTGCACTGCCAACTTTTTGGCTGATTGGAGGCAAAATGCTCGACTAGAGTGGCTGCCTATGGTTAGGGCAAGACGGTACAATGCCTGTGTAGCTATGGAATTTTCAGGAGAATAGCCTAGTCTATGGACAAGTCTTAAGAGTTTTACCTTTAACAGATGCACATCCTCAAGGCGCCTCTTTTCCTCTTTGCGAAGATTCTCCTCTGATTCAGTACAAGAAGGTGCTTTGAGAAGATCTCCCAAGATGTCCAAGTCAACTAACAAATTCTGTCCCCCATAAACAAAGGAACCCTCTTCTTTGCTTGATTCAGAGACAATATGGCCATCATACGTTGCTGGATAAACTTGAGAATTCACTGGATTCGAGAGAATACAGAATGCGAATTCGTCTTCTAGATCACCCATTACCAGTGGAGCGGTTTCAGAGCTACCATATATCAAACTGTCAACCCCTTCACCGTCAAGCAAGCTCTTTGCACCTCCTCTTGTTTTATCTAACGCTTCATCCTCCGCATCTCTTCCTTCTAACTCTGGTTCATGATCTGAAGTGGAAACTGCAAACACAGAGTTAAGGAGATTCCTAGGATCGCGCAATGCCTCATCCGATGAACTCATTTCACTAGCCTCACTTGCATTGGTACCGTTCTTGTAATAAGTATAGTCTAAGTGCTTAACTTCCCCCGCAACTTTAGGGCACCCCAAAAGTATCTGCAAATGAGGTGTCTCATCATTCAATCGGTCTTCAAGAGTGAGACCTGTACCATAAATAGCAACTTTCCCCACCCCAGGTTCTTCAACTGCACATGTAAAGCTTGGCTTCACAATTTTGCACCAACTGAAATCTAATTCCTCGAAATTCAGTTGCATTGCCCCGGAAGCCGTATTTGTTTCACATTTTTCGGCAAAATCAATATCACTCAATTTTCCATTCTTCAGCTCCCAAACCCTCTCATCATTTGATCGATGGCTATCTGCACCCTCAGTTGTTCTACCTTCACTACTTAAATGTTCGAAATTCGCTAGCATTTGGGAGCTCTGCTCCATCAAACTTCCTTCCTCACCCTTCAGAGGCATAACTCGTGCATGCCCCATAGAAGCAATGTCACCTTTCTCACTTATATACTCACCAGAAAGGCTATGCATCTCAATCCCATCCCCAATGAACAAACTTGTCTCACCCTCATCTCTCTCCTCTTCATCCACCACCACCCTAATCCTAGGTGCACTCCCCACCATCTCAGACTCGTCGAAACCCGGAACTCGCACAGCTCTCACGATCTCCTCATCCCCACTTTCTTCAATGGCCATCAAGCCCTCCTCATCCTCAAAATCTATGGACAACCTTGCAATAGGCATAACTTGGTCAACAATGGGGTCGTAGTCATACTCTGCCACAGTCTCTGCCACAGAAGAATACTCATCAACGTCACTACACGTCTCTTCCCCAAAGCTGTTCTCAAATTTGTTCCCATCCGGGTATGCCACAAAGGGCCTAAAGATTCGATCTTTCGCGATGCCCCCACCTCCTTCCAACGTTTCCTCATCTGGGTCCGCAACGAACGGCCTCTCCGACGCCGTTTCGAAGTCATCCCCGCTAGCGAACAAGCGCTCACAGTCGGAGCCGCCTCTCTCACTGCATTCGTCGCTGCAACTACTAGTGCCATACTGAACGTCGATTCGCGGAGCTTTCGGCTCGAAATCAGAGCCGCCGCCGCCGCCGCCGCCGCCGCCGTGGTCGTCGAGAGTAGGAGGAGCTCGTATAAGAAGCGAACCTTTGGAAGACGACGAGCCGGAAAGGGAGGCGCTTCGTGCTGCGGAAGTAAGGACATGCTTGGCATCCATTGCTTCCATTTCTTGCTTCTTTCCAACAGCGTAACCTCAGAGACTCGTGGGTCTAGAAATACAAGAAAACGGAGAGTCGTGGTGGGTGTTTCTTGTGGGTTCATGTTCTCGGTAGAATGAATCCACGGGGACCACGGGGTAGGTTTTGCTCGATGCATTTTTATATTCGTCGATGCCTTTGATGTTCGTCCTTCTAACAGCGGGTGCCCTGGCCCGTATTGGACTCCCGACAGTTTCCGAGGTTGTTGTTTTTCAGGGAGCCCTTCCCCGGAAGCCGATTAGCTGAAATCAGGGGGAATCGTACCCATCAAATTTCGCATATTCATAAGATCAACGGCAGTAATTAATCCGATTTATCATGGACCGGATGCAATTTTTTTTCCTTGCCCTATTTACTTGTCCATTCACAAATTCTCCATGTACTAAGATTTCAATAAAATATTGTATTAAAATTTGGCGCAAACGGCTTTAGAGATAATGGATATATATGATTCTCCAATCAAAGATACATTAGGCTGTTTGAGTAAAAAAAATATGCACTTGACATTATATGCTATATTTTGCACATGATGGACAACTGGAGCATTAGTTTCTAAAATCTCTTATCTATGTAGAATTTGTACATTTTTTTTTACAATAAGAGAAACATAACCTAGTGACGTTATTTAAGCAAAAAGAAAGGCACTCGATTGTAAATACTATAGTAATTTTTAGGTGAACAGTGTAAAGATAGGAAAGAGAGAAAGAAATATAATATTTGAGAATTGATAAATGAGAAAAGTGTGTATCAAGTATACGAAAGATATAAATGGTGAACTTTCAATTCTTATAACGTGCTTTAATTGCGCACACAACAACTAAGCTCTTTGATTTATACATTAAAAACAAGTATAGCCTCTCTTTTCAGAAAAGAAAATAACTACTCCCTGATTAACTTTAATCACACACGAGGAAATAGTACTTGAATATCGTATTTTAGCTATTATTTGTCAAAACAATTGTCTTTTTTTGAAACGAACATGCTTAAATCATTTTCGCCTAGTTTGTTTTCGGTTTGGAGTTCCTTTTACAATAGTTGGTTCAAGAAAAAGATAATAGAAGATTGGTTGAGATAAATTATTTAAGTAAAGATGCTAATGACAAAGATATCATGACAATAAGGAACAAAGAATCTGCGTTAACTTAAATGGATGGAAAGTTTAACCTTTTCATAGGCTGATAGATTTTATGATTTGTACTAAAAAGCTATATTTATGCAAAATTTATTTGGTACTTGACAGGATTCAGGCAGAAGTCAAAGATTCCCATCCTAACTTATGCCAATGCACTAGTAGTTGATCTTTCCTATTCCTATTATTTATACTACATATATCCAATGTGCATAGTATACTGGATCTTTCCAGCAATTAATATACATATATGTTGCAGGTAGATTCTAATGGGTACATATTCTTCCGCCTACACTAGAGCAAGTTTAAAACTAATTATGGTAATAGAAGAACATATTGAACAACAGTAGTAATAAATTGATAATCCAAATTCTAAAAGTTTAATACTACCGGTATGAAAATTCGTGAAAAGATCCGTAAATACAGCTAGTTTTAGGGTGACCTCGGTTTAGTCTGAATATGATTATTCAGTTACACGGATCGTGGTCTAGTTCGGTTTCAACAAGGGGTGATCGATTCCCACCTTAAAATTAGGAATCGGATCCCCAGTTCTCGAGTAAGTCCATGAATCGGATGGAATAAATTTTTTTTTCTGGTCCTACATATTCACAAGCTTCACTACCAAAGGCTAAGGGATTATCTAGTAACTTTAGCATGGCTTTAATGCCATCATATGTTCATGAGTAATACTAGAGGCACTAAGACTCGTGTACTCGATAAGATCTTTAAATAATGTGACAAATGATAAGTGGTTATAATTGACCCATTTAAATACCTAATGAAAATATGTCGCATCATTTGGAAAATCCATTTAATATATGAATCTTTGTATCTCCTACATTATTCATAAGTTGATAGTGAATTGAAGTGCTATGTCAATTGTCAACCCCTAAGTAAACGAAACCATAGGATAAGATGTCATTGTAATTGAAAGTTTAGTAGCTCAACCCAATTTTTTTCGTATGTCACCTATGCAACTTATTTGAGGAATGTGGACCCAGCACTTTGAAAATAAAGAAAAATATGGGATGATTTTGCAGATCAATCTAGAGTAATAACTGATAGGTGCAATTTCGTCCGTAAAAATGTAAAGCTAGATTGCAAACTTGTGAGTCACAAGTTATGATTTTAGAAGTAGAATAGGCAAAGTGATAAATACTGGTGGAGATTTTATTCTTTCCAAAGTATGCTAACCATAGTCTAAGTTCCACAATCATCCAAAAGACCTCAATGGAAAACCTTAACCCTAACCATCCTAATTAACTTGTCTTTAGCCGCCACGTTCTTGGGTTATCGTAGTCGTTATTGGATGTGTTTTTAATTATAATAATAAAAATTAATATATATATTTTTTCGGGTGAATGGGTCCACACTTACGGCTAGGAATCGGACCAATACTCACTTATTATAATTTTTAGGAATTAGGAACCCCAAAACCGACCGGTTCAGGCAATTCTTGATTTGATTGGTTCATTTTGCTCACCCCTAGTTCCTACTTGATAGTTGGGAACCAGACTGCACAGTAGCAATTCCAAAAAATTCAAAATCGAGAACCAAAGCAATTTCTAGAGTTGGCCCGGTCCGGTTCCCAAATCTACCTAGGACCCATGCTCACCCCTAGTTCTACCAATTTCTGATGGGCCATCTACTCGAGAGGACTAGCAAGGGGTCAGTCGGGCTTATTCTGAATTGCCCATCATAAAAAAGAAGAAGAGGATCTCCTACTTTAAGGGATCTCAAGTGCTTTTTTCTTTCCGCTTAATTACTTATTTGGTAAATATCATGTACGTGGACAAATATGTAAACACATAATTTTATTTTATCCCCTCACATGTTTCAATATTAAAATTTAATTATTTTTTTATTGTATGACAACTTTCCTAAAAAGATTTCAAAATCTTAAAATGTCTTTTCTCGTTTTCGTTTCACATACATTTATACGAGTTCTTTATACTGTGTATTTCTATTATTAATTTCTTTCAATTATTCAATACTTCAAATATTTCGTTATAAAATGATTTTGCTTAAAACTCTATTGATAGAATGCTACTTTTTATCTTTTGTTTACTCTAAATCTTGTGGGGCACATACTTTTTATCCAAAAAGTCATAAATCTATTACACTTTTTCCAAGTTAGTTCTAAACTTTTCAATTTTGCCAATTAAGTTTTAAAACTTGTAACGTTTTGCCAATTGAGTCCATCTGGCCAAAATCTTGCTAATTTTGACCGGAAATCACTGACGTGGATGCCTGCCGTCTTACGTGGCGCGGTTGGCATTGACGTAGATAATTTTTATTAATATTTTAATATTTTCCGAATTTTTATAATAATTGGATTGAAGAAAATATATTACAAGATTAGTTGAGATAAATTATTTAATCAAAGATGCTAATGACAAAGATACCATGACAATAAGGAACAAAGAATCTGTGTTATCTTAAAAGGATGTAAAGTTTCACTTTTATAAGTTCATACATTTTATGAGATTTATACCATAATGTTATATTTGGGTAAAATTTATTTGGTACTTGACATGATTCAAGCAGGAGTCGGAGATTCTCATCCTAACTCATGCCATGTCACTAGGAGTTCATCTTTTGAGGATTGTTTGGGGAGTAGAGTTAATAATGCAGTGTACAATTAAGGGCATTATCACCGACATTTCTCTCTAGAGATTTAATCTGTGCCACTGCATTGTCGACACTTTAATTTTGACTACCATTACATAAGAAAATTAGGTATCCACCCGGCTCTAAACAAAAACATAATTAGTTTAGTTCATATTTATATTACCATGGAGCCTCGCATGCAAGATCGCAAGGGCTTCTTGAAGATGTGATAGAGAAAATCTGACCAGATAATGGCAGTTCAAAATGGGTTGTTATCTCTTCAAAAGGAACGTGTGGACTTCTCTATAAATAGAGAAGTCTCACTCAACAGAGAGAGAGAGAGAGAGAGAGAGAGAGAGAGAGAGAGAGAGAGACTGGAGAAGTGAGCGAAGTCTCTGTCCATCGCTTGGTGGACTGATCTAGTGTCCCACCCACAGCCCTGGTCGTCCTCAGCCAGTTTTGTGCAAGATGAGTGCAATTTTATTAAACTTTACATGATCTTTTTAGCTTTATTACATGGTTCTTCAAATGCACCGTCGGCACCCGAATTTTTCCGACTGATAAAGTGAGAAGATTTGAGATTTGAGGTCCCGAAGTCTCGTTTCTTGACAAAAAAATTATTGGCCAAGTGTCCAGGCATCTTTCGATTCTAATCTTTTTTCTAGACATTAGATTTAGGGACATGTAAATTAGAGACCTCGGATACCATTAAATGAGTTTCAACCTATGAAGCGGATGGATCATTTAGAGTACTATGGCACCGCAGGATTTGACCCAAAGTCACTTGGCGCGACCTTTCAAAACCCGGTTTGTCTAGAAATGAAAATTCCATCTTGGTCCCATGCGTCTTCTTCTTGTTTTCGTCTCTTGTATGGTTCCTCTCATTGCTTGCACCTATGATTCAGTCCAAAGCCTCCCATATAAAATGCCCTAACATAGCCGGACTCGAAGCTCCTCCTCTGGGTATGAACTTGCAATGTTGATCCTAACTTAGACAGGTTAGATGCTGGGAATACCAAAGAAGATACAGAAAAGCGAAACTGCCCCTTGCGACTGAGTAGCTGTGTAATTGGGCATCTCCAACTCCAAGTTCATCTGGGCTGCATATTCATTCAGAATAGACTTACAAGGCAATTTTTTGCAAGTCTATTTGTAAATGAATATGCAGCCAAGATGAATTTGGATGCCCAATTACAGTCGCAAGGGGTAGTTTCAGTTTTTGTAATCTTCTAGAGAGGTTGGTCGAAGCAAAAAGGAGGCTGAACAATCTGCGCGTGCTGCCATTCACTCCATAGTCTCCATGTATGGTATGCCATTTTCCATACTTCATTTTCAAGATATGCATGTTTCTGTCCGTTCAACTGACAGAGGATGTAAGGCAGTTGATAGCGAGTCTTCTTTCGAAGAAGATCGAGTCAAGTTCAAACTCTGTCCTGCATATTGTGAGGCCAAGAAGCCATGTCCGGTTCGAGCCATGCTCAGACGTAATGAACAGAGGCTGTAGCATCCTCCGTGGTTTTGTTCATCTCCTTGCTCTTTAGAGTACCGAACAAACAGCCTGTAAATAAAAATTCTGCTATCCAATCTTGATATGAGCGATTCTTACAGACAAGCATGCATTACATGCATTTGGACTAGGCATAAATGGAAACAGCAGACGTTGGCACTTAGCCCAGCGGCTGCTCGAAGTCACTGCAAAAAGAGTCCAAAGGGGTGGTTGATGATTTTATTGAGAAGCTTTCTATCGGGAAGAAGTAAAAGATATTCCAACGATCAGGGAGGAAAAAGTGTCTTTTGAGATGCAAAATATCATTGGTGTGCACACTAATTAAAACTTATGTACCACATATAAGAAACAAAGGAACAAAGTTCAAAAAGACAAATAGCCATCTTATACTACGACAAGAACTCGGCATTTTAAAGTTTAAATGGTCAATAATAAGAGGATCTTAAAAGTACAGAGGGGAACCTACCGAGGATCAACAGGCTTGTTCTTGCTTCGCTTTTGACCAGAATTTGTAGCAGCAACAGGCTGGTTGTTCGCCAAATTACACGCTGGAGAGGAAAAAATGCCGATAGATGAAGAGTTTCATGTTCATACAATGCTTTCGATTCATAATTTCTTATGTTTTACTCCTTGCAGCACTACTAATGCCTCTTCCATCTCTTAAAAATTCACGAGCCTTGATTACTGAAGCAAAGAGAACTAATGATCAATGCCCATATAAGCAAACCAATCTCTTCTCTTCGATTTAAAGAGCTCAATGAGGTGGGATTGGTCATTTTCTTCGACCGTAAAAGCCTGTGCAGCAGATTTCCCAGTTTCAGGAGACTCGTGCACTGGTCGGTGGAACATTTGTAGCAAACTATGAATTGGCCAATATCTGCAAAGAATATGTCGGGCTAGTACGCAGTCTTTGTGTTCGGTTTTGTAATCAGTAAGTCATCCATTGCTTACGCTAAAGAAGCAATATATGTATAGGGCATAGATCAGTTCATGCACTGAATGGTTGCATCATTTCGATTCGCGCCGATGGTATGCTAGCATTGGACCCTATAGTCGTGGCCGGACCATATTTCAATTCAATAATAGCGCGACGGGTTAATTTCACCTTTCTTTCCATTGGAAAAAGGATACACAGAAATCGATCCGCTGAAAATTCACCGTCGCAATGCATGCCATGCATTCAATTTTACATGGTATATACATTGAACAAGTCTGCAAGATCGGATGGTGCACAGACGTGAAAATTATGTTGGCCATACGTTAAGACCATATTCCTCTTCTAAGTATCTACTTTGCTCGATCAATTTACATTTCGATATTTTGATCTATACTACTTAATCGTGTAGTCCAACTTTGCCATCACATTCATTCTGATAATAGCGAAAGATGCGCGCTGCCGTTTTTACAAACATCGATTTTGTTGACAATTTTATTACCAAACGTAATTCGGTGAAATAACTCCAATCGATTTTTTTTTTATTAGTGTCGATGGGCAGATCTTGATTGACTTTTTACTTAATTGAAAAATCGTGGCTCACCCACCATGACATTTTTCATTCGGGAAAAGCATATTCTTTCATGATATGTAAGCTGACATGTAGACTCACATAAATTATCCTAGTACTGCACCGTAGGCTGACCAGTTTTAATAAGGGATAAGTACATTAGAAGTCCTAAAACATATCATAAAGGTGCAATTAAATCTTAAAACTTTCAAAAAGTGTAATCAACAGAAGGACTTTAGATCAAGTTTTATGATTTAATTTCACTTTTTGAATATTTTAGGACTAAATTGCATTTCGTGACAAGTTTCATAACTTACTTGCACTTTTTGAAAATTTTAGAACTCAATATCCCTTTCAAAATAAATTTGAAGACTTTCGATGTAATTTTAAAATTGATAAAAGAGATTTACCTCGTGAGTATAGTCACCATTTTGATCTTTGTCCTCGACCGGCATGATTTGGGCCCAAGGCCCAAAAAAATAAGCCCATTGGGCTCGATCTTCTTCTCCACTTCCAAATCTGTTGTCCCTTTTTCTTCACATATACTCCAAACACCCAAGGACCTCCGCTGCTCGCGGCTGAGAATTTTCCTCCGTCGCCAATGGCGGCCGTTCTCATCCGCTGCGCCGTCCTCTCCCTCCCTCCTCGCCCCGCGAGAGCCACCGCGTCTCCGCCGCAGCCTCCTCTCGCCGCCGCCTCCGCCGCCGCTCGCAAACCCTTGAAGCTCGCGAAGCGAAGGAACCACCTCCGCCCCAAAATCCTCAGGACCCTCGCTAAACCCTACGCCCCTCCCGTCCGAGCTCCCGAGGAACCCCCGTCGGATGCCGTCGTTCCGGCCCCGTCCCCCGAAACCCTAACCGGCCTCTTCGAAGCGGAGTCTCCGGCGGAAGGAGCTTCTCCGGTCGCGGAGAGCGTGGGCGTGGGCGTTGGCCCCGAGCTCGGCGGCGTCGCCGGGAAGTTCTCGGCCAGGTCTGTGATAAAGTTCGGCGCTTATTTCGTCGTGGTTTTTCTGTTCCAGACGATTTGTGCTGTTTGGGTGTTCGGTAGCAATGGCTCCGATTCTGCCGGTGAAAGTAAGGATAGGACTTTGGTGAATGGGGAGGGGAGGGCGGGGGCGGTGTCGGGAAAGTTCTCGTCGAGGACGAGGAATGTGGTTTATTTGGATGAGTCTGACTTGGAGAAGAGGATCGAGGAGATAAGGTCGATGGCTAGGGAGGTGCGGAGGCGCGAGAAAAGGGGACCGAAGAGGGATGATACCGGGGATGGTGAGAGCGGCGATGGCGACGATGATGATGATGATGGTGAGGCGATTGCCGAGAGCAGGATGGCCATGATCGAGAAGGAGATTGGTTCTCGGTTGGATAAGCTGCAAAAGAAATTGGGCCCTGTTCGGAAATCACCAGGTCTAAGTAAAAAAGTGCCGCTCGAGGGAGCTAGTAGCTTGATGTTCAAGAAAAATTTAAAGTTTAGAAGCCCTTTGGTGGAGAAACCCAGTGCTAAGCCGAAGGGGTTTCAGGGGTTACAAGACAATGGTAAAACAAAGAAGAAAAGCAGTAGTGAAGTCAATGGGGAAGGGAAAAATGGAGGTCTTAATCACGGTGTTACGGAATCATCAAACGGAGAAAAGTGGGAGGAATCGGTTGATGGTAAGGGGCGTGGTGGTCTTTCCAACGATATTAAACGAGAAGGTGATGAAACCATGGTTTTCAAAGAGATGCTGGATGATTTGCATAATGATGGGGTAGGCGAAGGGCAATCTTTTCCTCGAGTGGATGAAGAAGTTGGAGATACTCGAAGCAGAACTGGTAAGGTAACTCTTTTCAGTTGATATGAGATTTGCGATCAAGATGCTTGCTCGATGTGGAAGCCATGTGCTATAATCGGTAGTTTGCCGTAATCACATGCGAATCCTGACTTTCTGAAATCGGGAGTTTAGAAGATGGAGTATTACAAGTTTGAATGATCAACGTAATATACCAGTCTGTTGCGTATAATTGAAAGTTATTTATACATTTTTTAGGCATTGTCGAGGAGGCTAGTGGGAAAAGGAATTCAATTGGAGGAGCAAACTTGGGAACAACTGGAAATTCCAGATTGCAGAGCTCTCGAAGCTTCGGGGATGAAAAGCAGCAGGAGGTTACAAAAAGATCTGCTGGTCGAGATGTAAAAAGTATCAATGGCACATTGAAGCGTGAAGAAATTAAAGCCACATCAATGAGCAAGAGAGTCGAGGATAAGCAATCGGATAAAATTCAAGAGTTTTGGTGGTTGAAGCTTCCTTGTGTATTTGTATGTTCTTAACATTCGCCCACATTTGTTATTGACTTAGATATTGTAGTGGCCACTTAGGGACTTGCAGCTGTTGACTTGTGTAGCTAGGTGATTGCTTGCTATTCTTGCAGTCATAGCATGCCAAAGAGTTGCTGACTATCCTAGCTTACCTGATTGATGCCAGCCCTTTTGCTTCCTGTTTTTCATTAATCTTACCATCATTCCATGCTCATTACGACTCACCACTGATTTTCTCCCTCTCTCGAACAGATTGACCTACCTTTTAGGTTGCACAGCACTATAGATATTTCCCTGAAGAATTTCAATAATGTGAAACACTGTTTAATTTTATTATACATTCAGCTCTTTTTTGTGATACTTCTCCTGAATGATATCTGCTATGTGAAGAAATTGATATGAGAACGTTGTCATTTTAAGTCGGGTCTGTTTATATTGGGCTTAGTAGTTTTAGCTTGTTTACTGCCCCTAATAGAGTATAAACAAAGATATACCTTACTTTTGCCTTCCGACATCATCTTAACTCACAAGTACTTAGCTTTTATTATGTTTTAATGCTGTCAGTTTTCTATACCAAAATTTTGTCAGGGTTTCCATTTGCACTCCTGACATGCAATTCATTCAGTATAAAATGTGGTGTAGAAGAATATTCATTTAGGACTTGAAACATACTTTTCTCAGAGTATTATTAATCATGAATGAATCGACATTTAAGAAATAATGGCTTCATGGAAGTTGAAGGTAAATTTACTTTGCAAAACATTCCTGCTGGTACTGGTGCTCTTTATATGACATTTATTTGCCCGTCATGATACGGTTTACTATTCTTGAAGAATACAACAGCAAAACTTTTTTTTGGTGTTTTAACTTCTAGCGCTCCCCAACTAATGTTAGTATAATTTCAGGCTATTCTTATGCGTAGAGGCTCTGATTTGGAAGAACCAGGTGGATTCTTTACCTTAAAGACTGCTCCAGAAGACATTGATGCTTCTTCCTTCACAGTTGCTTTTGAGGACCGTGTTGATGCAAACAATTTCTGCTTTTTGCTGGAGTCCTTCTTCGAGGAGCTGGGTGATTTCAGTGCTGACATCGTACCTCTACTGAGAAAAGTAAGTATCTCAACTTTCCTGAAAAGTACTGATGCTTTTATATACGTGATTGGTGAGAATTTCTAGCTTCAATACAACTATGTGAGGTTCAGAATAAGTTCGTGGAGAGATTGAATCCCCCTAATGTCACATTAATTCTCTTATGTCGGTATTGTTGAACTGAGCTAGCTATCCTTCTGAATGACAAAAAGTCAATGCTACCGTTCCAGGATGTGTTGAGTATTAAAATTGATCTTTGTAAACTTGAGGATTGGAATTTTGAACATCTGCAGGAACTTCAAGAGGCCATGAAAGAAAAGACCATGCAAATGGTGGTTGTAAGGAAGGGGCAGCTTAAGCTTTATGCTGGACAGCCATTTTCTGATGTTGAGCTGGCCTTGCAGTCTTTGGTTGAAGAAAGCCTGTCAGAGTGAATTTAAGTACATAGACAATTGGACACAGATATTTTCCCAGTCCACCATTGAACGTTTCTGAACCATAGCTTCCCATTCTGAGATTTTTGTCTCTTCTGCTGATTGTGAATTTGCTAGATGGCCGAGCGCTCCTTCGCCAATAATCTTTCCTTCAGCTGGTCGTGCTTTTGAATTTTGAAAATCCAAAGGGTCCAAGCACAGGGCAAGCCGTGTCTGGGGCAACTTGATTTTGAATATTCAAAAGCACGTATCAGCGAAGGAGAGATTATTGGGCAAGGAGATATCAGCCATCTTGCAAACTCACTCCGGTTCAGCAATGCTCAATGATGGATTGAGAAAATCGCTGTGTCCAATTTGCATTTGGCAAGGTGGCTTGCAGCATCGGCATGATATGGTTTCGTAGGTATGGCCTGGTTCTAGTCACTTGATATTTTCAGTTTTGGGTTTCGCGTGTACACTGGTTGAAATTCAACAAATTCAGTTGAGCAGCAATTCTTTGTCAAGTCTAATCTATTGCTGATGTTTCGGATTTAAAAGTTGCTCAAATTGTCCAAAAAAAAGGAAAGTTTCTAAATCTTAGGACTGCTGGAATAATCACGGAGTTTGGACATTGACCGGGCGTCACGGTTGCAACCAGCATGAGTGGCCTGGTCACGGCCATGACCAGTTACAGCCATGTGGGCCTGGACTAGGTCGTCGGATAAAAGAGAGAGAGAGAACTATCAGTACCACGAGGGAGCTAGCCGGGAATGGCAACAGGGATGCATCCAGCGACCCAAGTTAGCGCCAAAGGAATGATAAAATGCATAGAAGTCGGAAATTGCAGCTTCTCCGGTGTGGGTAGTGGCTCCGACAATCCTGCTTCCTTCTTTCCTTTAGCATTGTCCTGTTGACAGACAATGCACGTACGCACATAATGCTTCATTGTTTTCCTCCAAGTTCGCCTATCCTTCCTAAGCAAATCCAGTAATGGAGCCATCCATTTAGAGTAGATTTTGATAGAACTTTTGCTTAGTCCAAGAAACATCTCGGCCCACTGACTTTACTCGCATCGGCCAATCTTGGATAGCTGCCTCCTTCTTCCGCTCATCACTGACTTTACTCGCATCGGCCAATCCCGGATAGCTGCTGCCACCTTCCGCTCATCCATCTTTACAGTCTTTGCCGACCATATGACCGAGGAACTTGCTCTCTTTCACCTCACTTATTTTTCTCCGTACACAGAATGCTCAATCACTTGATTAATTTGCAACCGCACATGCAACAATTCACTATAGACCACGATATCTAAGTACACTACCGGAAACTTGTCAAGATGATGAGTGAATGTGTCATTTGTCGAGTTACAGAATGTGGTGGGAACATTGGTTAAACCGAAAGGCTTTGCAAGAAATTCGCACGAACCATACCAAGCGGCCATCGTCATAGTCTTCGACTCCTCCGGTTCTGCGATTCTCACTTGCCAAATAACCTGAACACGAGTCCAGCTTCGAAAGTACACGAGTGGAACCAGATACTTGTTCGTTATTGTCACCTTGTTCAAGCCCCTGTGATTAACACCGATGCAGCGATCTGTCTTGCTTTTGCGTCGAATGAAATAGGAGCTCCATAATTTTTGGACGGGCCAAAGTAAGAAGAGCCTTTAGCTATAAGGTCCCGCCTGGATCGACTGAATCGAACCGTGTTCATCTAGGTCGAAAGATATTTTAGTACTAGTTTAGGATAATATAATTGGATTCTTTAGAACTAATAAGGTGGGAAAATTTCCAATTAGTGCTAGCCAATAAAGTATATGTATATATATGTGTGCGTATTTGGGGAGGAGTTGTCCAAAAAGTCCTAAACATATTATGTTTTTGCCATTTCAGTCATAAACCTTTTCATTTCTTACCAATTGAATCTTAAACCTTTTCACTTCTTAGCAATCAAGTCCATTTGGTCAATTTTGATCGGAAATTGCTAACGTGGACATTAACTGGCCTACGTGGCATGGACATGGACAATTTGTAATAATTTTTTAATAATTTTTAAATTTTATATTATTTTTTCTTTTCCTTTTTCTTTTCTTTCTTTATTTTCGTCCGCTTCTTCCTAGAAAAAGGAAAAAACAGGGAAAATAAAAAGAAAAATAAAAAATATTAAAATATTATCAAAATCATCTATGTCAGCACCACGTAGGCTGCCTAGCATCTATGTTGGCAATTCCTAGTTAAATTAGCATGATGAACTCAATTGGCAAGAAGAGAAAAAGTTTTAAGACTCAATTGGCAAAATTGAAAGATTTAAGACTAAATTGGCAAAAGCACAATAGGTTTAGAACTTTTTTGACAAATTTTCCGCGTATATTTATAATTGGGTTTTTGAGCATTGATGATGTGGCAGGTTTTGTGCATTAGTGTTTGCCATTTAAATATATATTATTATTATCTTCGTCTATATATGAGAGTGGATTTTTTTAGCATTAATGATGTGGGAGGTTTTTGCATATTCATGTTTGCCATTAGGATATATTCTTATTGTTATCATAATTATTATATAAAATGCGAATTTTTGTAATTAATGGAGGTTATGAGATTTATTACCTCACAAGTTGCACCTTTCATGCTAACCGCTATCCCGGATCTAGTTCATGTATCTTGGTGGTAGTCAAATATCTTCAAGGTTCTTTAATCTTTAATAAAAATTTGGTTAACCAATGGCCATGAAATTGCTAAATGAAAAACCCTAGATTTCACGCCACATAGAAAGAACATCTAGTAACTACTAAGCGAAATCGATGACTGGTTTGATAAAGGCCAGCCGCTACGACCTTAAGGACGGGCTGAGGAGGCTTATCGTGAGGCTCAGGACACCGAGGAACAGCCACCGACCACCAGAACAGCTACTGGAAGAAGCACCGACCAGCAAAACTGGCGTGGGAGCCGATGATAGAATCAAGGAGGAGATCAAGCCGGTTTGTGGCCTTTCGATGATGCTCCGGCGTGGATGAACTTGAGACCGAGCCAGTTTGAGGTTTATGGTGCGCTCAGGCTTTGGGAAGGGCCTTCCTAGCATATTGGATCGATCCCAGATGGATGTCGAAATGGGGAAAAGTCGCAAACTTCGCAGTAATAACTTCTGTTTCGAAACATGTTGCAGCTTGCGGAGAAGGCTAAACGACGCCTTCGAGGGCTGATAGGGAGGTAAAGAATCAAAATGCAGCAGAGGAGGTCTTCGACGGGCCGGCCAAGTGGAACGGACGGCTCGGATTTCTCCTGCCGAACGACTGTTGACTCCCGTGAGCTCCCGTCCGTCCATATTTGCTGTCTGCTTTTCATTTGGTTATTGTCGTGCCTATCATTCAGTAATTTTTTGTTTTTCCGAAAGCGTGTTCCTTCGTTTTTGCGTTCCTGCCATTTTTAAGTTCAATCACGAATAGAATGCAATTTGTTTTAGCACACACTTTCAGATGCTCCTTGCCTCTTCAAGCGCTCTCGTGATCTCTCGTTCCTTTTCTATGAACTTCTGCAAATTATATGCATCTAATTCGGCAAAACAATCTACGTATGAAATTGATGACAGCAACATACTATCATGGAAATAAGAAATCATTTTCATTGTGTTAATACAGTAGTAAAGTATTTACAGCAAATTAGGTACAAATTCTCTATTTTGGCATATGAATCTAGTTTATATCTGTTGGACGCATTTATTGACCACCTAGAAATATGAAAGGGAGTTCGATCATTCCTAATTTCATCTATGACACAAATGTCAAAATCAACAAAAAAACCCATATTTATATACGGAAAATAGAAAGTAGCAATATATTAGATTTATAAACAAAATGTTAATTCACTAGTTGTACCTCATTTTGCACATGTTTTTAATAAATAGACAAGTTCGAATCTTATTGGGTTAGAATTTAAATCCTTAGTTCCTTTTTTAACTGTAGTTAAAGTAAAAACATGACTGCAATTACAGTAGAAAGATGTTATGTTGTAAGCTTTTATTTGAATTTTGATGTATATGCTGATGATGGATTGAATGTTGTTTTCATTAGATCATTGTGGTAACTCCTACTAACATATCTGACTTTTCTCAAATTTTCAGTCGTGAAGAAATTTTTTGAATATGTACTTTGCCATCGGAAATTGGAATGTGGCTACACAACTTAGTCTCTTTGTTGCAGGCTGTTATCCAATTAATTAGGGCAGTGTGTCTAGTTCTATCAACTTCAAAGGGGAATGTCCCCAGTCCGCTCGCTCTATCATCTCTCGCCACAGCCTTTCTATCAATAATTGTTGGAGAATTAGGTAGTTCTCCTCTCTACTTCCTTTGAAGATGCAACATACCTTAGCTTCAAATGCTGACAAATAATCCGTCTGTGCTTTTTAAAGGTAGAAGACGAAGTCGAGTAAATTTCTTAAGATTTTACATAGTTGCAGCAGCTCCAGTGATACTTTTATCTATCGCCTGTCTTGTCAAGGATGATATAAAATTGGAGGTAAGGCATTTTCTCCTTTCACAGCTCCAATAAATTATCAACAAATTCTTCCTCTTGCTTTTCTCTCTGCCTCACTTCTTTTAAACCTTCCAGTTGATTTCCATGGAGAAGGGAAAAAAGCCAGTTGTAAGCTCCTAACATCAAACTTATAAGAGAGAAACGGTCCTAGAAAGAAAAATAGAATAGCAGAAGAGTAGACAGGGGAAACCAATGAAATTAAGAACAGAAAATTGGAAAAGTTTGGTTAAGAACTCATGAGGGACGAAGAAAAGTGCCTTCTGGTTGCTTTATAGTTTCTGTTAGATGGTGCAAATTTTTGGGAGATACACAGAGACGGACCGAAGTGGTGGCTGGCGGTCGCTGCCCTTAACCCCCCCCCCCCCCCCCCCCCACATAACTCTGGATATGCTTCAAAGTTTAGCTTGTGAATTTTATTGTATGCATATTTTACAGGAAAGAATTTAAGCATAAGTCTCTCTCTCCCTCTCTCTCTCTCTCTCTCTCTCTCTCTCAACAGAAATCTTGTGTCCATCATCAAGGGGACTTGAAGAAAACTTTGTTAAAGAAAATTGATTTGATAACGAGCTCCTTAACTAATTTAGCTTTTTGATGGAAACAGATCCATGTGTAGTTTGAATGAATTAGTGTAGGAAGATGACATTATTTGTGAGAAGAAGATTTTGTGCTCAAATGAGGGTTACTGTCTTTGACAAACTTGTGGACCTTGTGTACAATCTACAGAGTTCATTTTCCCGACTTGTTACATACTTTGAGATCACTTTTCCTCACAACAAAAAGAAACCGAAATTCGTTTAAGATCATTTTAGTTAGGGAAAATACCACAAAAAATCTCAAACTATGTCATTTGTGATAAATTTACCCTGAACTTTTTTATGACACAAAAAACCTCAAATTATGCCACTTGTGATAAATTTATCCAGAACTTGTTTTTGTGATATGAAAAATCCAAAACTATGTAATTCGTGACATATTTATCCCACAATACTTTGGCCTATAGGCATTTTTGTCTTTTTCTTTTTTCTTTTTTTTCCTTTTTTTTATTTTCTTCTCTTTTCTTCTCTCTTCCCTCCGCTAGCCATGGAGGAGGGAAGGCGGCAAGGGTGGCCCTCGCCGGCGCTAGGCGAGGGCTGCCCTTGCAGGCATCGGGCGAGAGTCGCCCTCGCCTGGGCGGGTGAGGGTCGCCCTCGCCTGAGTTGGACGAGGGCCGCCCTTGCCAGATCCGGCGAGGGCAGCCCTCGCCTAGTGCCGGCAGCCCTCACCCAATGCCGGCGAGGGCCGCCTTGCCGGCTTCCCTCTGCCATGGCCGACGGAGGAAAGAGAGAAGAAAAGAAAAAAAAAGGAAAAACAAAGAGAAAAAGGAAAAAAAAATGAAAATGTCCATGGGCCAAAGTATTGCGGGGTAAATATGTCACAAATGGCATAATTTAGGGTTTTTCCTGTTACAAAAAAAAGTTCGGAGTAAATTTATCACAAGTGGCATAGTTTGTCACAAGTAGTATAGTTTTAGATTTTTCGTGTTACAAAAAAGAGTTGAGGGTAAATTTGTCACAAGTGACATAGTTTGGGGTTTTTTGTGGTATTTTCCTTTTTAGTTATAGCTTGTAAAAATGATAATCTTCTATATATGCGCACGAGAAAAGCTATTAGGACTAGGTGTCCTTTGACACTACCAGCAAAACTCTCGTAGTTGTGTTAGATATATTGTATGAATTGTATACATTGCTTTTTTCTTTGCATTGTCTTGGTTTCCACCCATAGTAATCTTGCAATTTGGTTAAGCCAAAAAATGGAAGTTGAATGGTGCATTTGTTCAATTTATGTCTTTACTCGTGATTCTAGGTCCCGTAGATACAATTAATGGATGGCTGTAGTCTTCGTTCTCATGGCTTCATCCCCATGTAGGACATCCTTAATGTCCACGTCGAAGTAAAGAACTTTGAATTTCTTGAAGCTGCAAGTGTTCTTCTAGGTGAGCTGCGTTTTCCTTTGCCTCTTCATCTAGTCCAAGTTGGTGAATATATGGTATTGTACTCACTAAATGTTTGTTTCAAATTTCGCGGGCCTGCTGGTCCAGATGTTTACTGTCAAAACAACGGTATCAACGGTATCACTCATTAGCAACATGTCTCCACCCAAGAGAAGTTCATAAGGGTGTGATGTCAATTTGCTATCGATTTGGCTTAAACAAGCAAGTTCGGCTTTCCTTGTGTGTGCCAAGTAGCATGTCGTCTATGTGTATGGCTCATAAGGCATTACAAACAGCAAGAGGCCAGGACTTTGCTTTGTGACTAAGCTGTACAATAATAGACTTGTTGATGCTCTTCATTTGAAGATTCTTGGTTTACAGTGCTTGACTCTCTGTATCAATTTGGTGACCCTCGGATGTCAATTAGAGAAATTAGTTTTCTTTGAAGCAATTTTGGCAAACACAGGACATAAATTCACATGGAGGAAACAAATTTCAACACTAGTTGACAATTGCGAAGAGGGGATTGTAGAAAAACAACCGAAACTGACTCTTAACTACATGATGTTCAAGTACAAAGCGCCCTAGTTATAGATGGAATTGTGAAATTGGGTAGTTGCTGAATTCATATGCATATTAAAATGTTAGTGTTCCAGCATTTGTTTTGCCAAGTCTATCTATGTTTGTATTCTTTCTGTTGAGTAATGGAAATTTGGGTCAGGAGCTTAGCTATATTCCATCTATGTTTGCTTACAATTCTCCCCCATGGTCTGTGAATGTGATAGATTGTTTGAAAGATGTAGTGCCTCTTGTGGAGTTCTACTGGCAGTAGAGAGAGCGGGAATGTAGTAGTAGAAGTTACAGGGGGTAAAAAACAAGCTTTCTAAGTTTGATCCGACAACATCTTACCTTTTTAGACGCACGCCCTATAATCATTTACCCATTTCCCAACCCTTGATAAATCTAACATGTTTCGACAAGCGTGTTCGTCGAAGAACTTAGATAGAGACCAATTGCAACATGGCGGGTTTTGTATATTCATCATTATAAAACCAAAATGAAAGAGAGGGGTGACAATATTGCAACTACCTAAATTTTTAAACAATGTTTAATTGAGTACCTAAATTATTTTTTCGTTCAATTCACTAATGATAACCATTTAGATTTAAAAATCAATTTCTAGCAAGAAATAGATTTTTCTATTTCTATTTTATGAACGAGTTTCTAAGCTAAATTATGCATTTGATAACGACACAAAATTTCTATTTCTAAAATAGAAATTCGTTTGATAACAACACAAAATTTCTCCTCCCAAGCGGTCGGCGAGCGAGAAGTGACGGGGGGCGGGCGGCGACAGGAGTTTGCTAGCATTGGGCTGGCGAAGGAGGACGGCAGCCGGCGGCAAAGGATGATGACAGGAGGCGGCCAACGGCAGAGGACGACGACGTGAGTCAGCTGGCGGGTAGGTGGCGGCGGGAGGTGGGTGATGTTGGGCGAGGACGGGAGGTGGGTGGCGGCGGGAGGTGGTTGGTGTTAGGTGGCGGCAGGAGGCGGGCGACGAAAGAAGGCAGACAGCAGGCTGCGGGAGACGGTAGATGGCGACAAATGACAATCGGCAGGCAACAGAGGACGATGAACGTCGACGGCGGGAGGCGACCGGCGCCGATGGGGAGCGGTGGGTGGGTGGGCGGCTGGCTATTAGTGAAGCCAAATGATGAGAAGATTTTTCATTTCTTATTTCTGTTCGAGAAATAGAAAAGTAAAAAAATTTTATTTCTAATTTCTGTTCTAAACCTATTTCTGGAGCATAAATTTGTTCTAGAAATAGAAACATGCAATTGCGTTACCAAACGGATTTCTGTTCCAAACCTATTCCTAGAACAGAAAAATAAAAAAAATAGAAAAATATAATGGTTATCGTGCGTGCTCTAAGTACCTCGATTTTTAATTTATAGCAAGATTTGGCCCAATATAGTGTCCCTGGCGAAACTTCAGATCATTAGTCGACATGGAGATGCATGCTGTTAAGTTGCGGCCGCTGCACTTTTGACCTTCACCACCACCACCACCCATTGATGTGATCTATGTTCGCCGCCGCTGCCACGTGACCATGAAACCACCAAGAACGACCCACATGACCACCATCAGACACGTATGCGAGCACCGCCCAAAAACTCCACACCAACACAACCACCATCTCCTTGCGGTATCTGCTTCTCAAATCGGAGGTCACACCTCATATCAATGGCGGAGAAGAAGAAAAGGAAAATACAAAATATATTGGTTGAGCAACATAATACAGGCCTCTGTTGGTGAAAAAATTGGTTTTATATAGTGAAACTTATTGGGCTTTTGCTTTGATGAAACGAAATTTGTTTCCTGACATTTTATCATATTCTGGGAACTGTAGTTGTTTATATTGTGAGTGTGAAGTCTTTGCTTTTCATATGTCAAAATCTTACTATATGGAAATTTCAAGTCTAAATGTATCGATTTTTCGGAAATTGAGTAGGGTAGGAACGGTAGGATCGCACCGTTTGATTTTATCAAACTGGATTATGCGAACACACGGCCCTCTCGGTATAGCGTCTTAGCAACAAATGGATATACGTCTGAATAGTCTAGTGATGATTTAAGAAGAGCTGGAGCTGGAATGGTGGTCGGGTTTAATAAAAAAAAGTTTGGGGTAACACAAAAAATTTAGGAAAATGTCGATCACCTCTATTGCCAATTTAGTTCATCACAATTCCTCGTCGGACCCAACTCCGCTTTGGTGTGGTTGTGGAAGTTTGCGCGGTTAGCTAGTCTTCGAGCTCGGCTCGCCAGATCCAGCATCGATTGAATGAGCGGGGAATACGGCCATTTGATAACACAATCGAGCGCCGAAGATTGAAAAATCAATTACTCAACGAAATTAAGGTTGTTTTACCATCGATTTAAGAAAACTAAATTTTGGAAAAGAAAAAATTCACTTGATACGGCAAGAACTAACCGATAACTGCTATGAGATGGAGTTCGAGGAAGCGACAACACAAGGAAGGAGAGTGCTTGTTGTTGGCACTTAGCAGCGAGTTGGGTGGTCAGTATGTAGACAGCTTTGAGGATGTTGAAACCGTAAGCATTTGAGAATTCTCATATTTTTTCATTTTTTGAGATGCTTGTGTGCTGCATGATGTGTAAGAGAGCTTGAGACCACTTCTAGATGAGGCTTGCGATTGTAGTGAATTCTTTGAATCGTGTTATTGATGGGGATTTCGGAACATTCAGAACATGTTTCTTGATTCTTTTCAGGTTTGGTGTTTTTGGTCCTTTATCATGTGTTTATTTTTTTTTTTGGGTGAAACACAGAAAACTTATCTTTGGATAAGAAATGATTCAACCCAACTTGTTCCATTTAACCCGTTTATAATCCATTTATCTCAAGGCAAATTTCCCGACCCATACCTTACTCGACTCATACCTAGCCCATACCTGACCCGATCCATTTAACTAAATCTAGGAAAGCTTATTTCTGATAATTATTTTAAAAAAAATCGTATTACTAAAACATTTTAATGCAATGCAAATCTAGGGAACAATTTATATATTTTTTTAAATTGAAGGTCCGTTTGTTTTGCGGAAAATATGACATTTCTAGAAAACGTTTTCAAGAAAATGAAAATGTTTTTAATTTTTTAAAAATCATATTTTAATTATTTTTCTTTTCTTTTTCTTTTTTTCTTTTCCTTTCTCCTTTTCTTTTTTTATTTTTTCTTCTTCCCCGCCGGAGTCTGGCAAAGCTCGAGCTAGCCGATTGGGCGACACCAGCTGGCCTCAATGTCGCCCGATCGGCGAGCTCATCCCACAAGCAGAGGAAGAAAAAAGAAGAAAAGAAAAAGAAAATTAATATAAAAAATTAAAATTAAAAAATCATAAAGTTTAAGAAAATGAAAATAACATGTTTATTATTCACTTAAACTTGTTGGGTAACCCATTTGTGACTCATTTAATACCCATTAAATTAAAAGGCCCACCCATTAATGACCCATTTAAGTCTACTCTTAAACTAAAGCCACTCGTTAATAATCCACAATCATTATATAATGGTTAATAAATGGGTTCTTGACCCATTTACCACCTCTACTTGTACCGTACACTAAATAATGTCGCAGCTATGCCATAGGGCCTTCGGTCCGGTGATGCGGGGATTCAAGGTGCTAGGTGTGTGTCCTAGGATCGAATCCTAGGAAGAGCAAGAAAAATAGTATGGCAGGCAGTTATCTATCAGTCGTTTTGGTTGTATCCAAATGTCTTGTCGGTGATTTCATGTGTTAGAAAGATAATACCTTTAATCCGGCGCCTAGTCCAAATTACATTTGTGCAGCATCGATGTATCCACGGGACTCTGGAAATTTGGCAATTTCCGCAGGAGTTTATTGGGTGATTGGTTCCATTCTTGCTGTGGTAGAAGCAGCAAAATGCAATGTACATGCGCAATGTTGGACATTGTTGCGGGACTTTTTCAAACTATACCCGACAGTGTCTTTTTCAGGACAATCGTGTTTGAGATACTTGACCATGACACTACAAGCTGCTTACTAAATGACAAGGCACCATCTAGTTTCCTCAGTTTCATTTAATGCTCTCAAGGTATGCTGATTGTTGGAATTATTCTATTTCATTTGTGACATGCATTCTTTAATCTAGGGTTAATACCATAAAAAATTCTAAATTAGTACACATGTGACAAATTTACCCCAAATTAATTTTTTTACCACAAAAAACCCTAAATTGGTACATATTTGACAAATTTATCCCATATCAATTTTTTGACCACAAAAATTCCAAACTTGTACAATTGTGACAAATTTACCCTACGTTAGTTTCCGTTAAATTGGATTAATACAACAAAAAATCACAAACTGGTATACCTATAATAAATGGAGGGTAAAATCTCAAATTGTTACGGTAACTGCTAAGTATTATCCAACTCGGCAATTTAATAGTAAAATTTAACGGAAACTAACGTAGGATAAATTTATTACAAGTGTATCGGTTTAGGATTTTTTGTGATCAAAAAGTTAATTTGGGGTAAATTTGTTACATCTATATCAGTTTAAGATTTTTCGTGGTATTAATCATTTAATCTAATGTTGCTTCAATTTTCAAATGGCAAGTTTCGTAGCAGAAAACAAGCCTGGAGATCGTAAGCATTATCTTCAAAACTTAGAAAGTCTATCAAATGATAAATGGATATTACACAATTTAATTTCTTTTGGTAATCAAGCACTGCCAAATGCTTAAAACAACATGGGAAGAATGTAAGACATGGGGCTTCCATCTTCCATTTACAGGAAAGACACTACCTCGCTGAAAGAGTGATGGTAACGCTTATGCAGGAAATGGATCGGGGTACCAAAGATTTACATCAGCTAGTTCATAAAGATATAATCAGGGTGGGATTAATGCTTATGTCCATTGTTGATTGTCTGCAGAAATGTGATCATGCCAAAATATACAAAAACAATCTCTGATGAAAACTTGGAGTTAATGTGCGAATGGCTCCTTGAGACCGCGATATGGCTTGCCGATGATTCCAATTAGGAGTGTATAAAGGAACCGGGAACCATCCGAAACCAAACCAGACTGGCATGAAACCATCGGTTCTCGTGGGGATCGGTACGGTTCCCAATTCCAATTTATTAGAACAGGTGAGTACCGTCTGGTTTCCAGTTCTAGGCATAAAACCACTCACCCGAACTGGACCGGTAATATATAATTTTTATGAAAAATTTCCAACAAAATAAAAAAAAACACATTTTATGAAAAATGAAAATCCTAAAATCCTTAATCTAAAGCTCAACGCTCATCAAGTAAATACTCGTCTCGTCTCACTCTCACTTTGTATAAGTTGTCTTTCTATCTATCACTCATGATCTTGACTCTCAAGCTCAACGCCCATCGACTCACGGTATCAACTCTCAACTCCCATTAACTCATAGCCGTACCTGCGACCGTTCATTGCTTTTCTCTCTCACTCTTAGTCACCTCCATTTACGTGAAGCTTGGTGGGACTGAATCCATGAAACTAATGGGCGGTTCCCGGTTCTAATTTTTCGAAACCAGTCCTTAGTGGGCAGTCCTGATTCCATGGTAGGAATCGTCCATCCGGACTATACGCACCTCTAATACCAATATCGAGAAGATTGGCTAATTAGTTGCTCTGTTTGAATCTGAAATCAGCATCCTTTTGTTCCCTGTTTCGTTGCTACGTTTCCTAGTTTAGGTTTCTCCTTGCCTCAAGACAAAAGTGATTTCATTCTCCATCTGTCAATCTTCAAATTTTTCGCCTGTAAAGTTGTATATATTGGAACCAACATCAGTTTAGCTTAGCGAAGGACTGTTGAGGTTCAGAGTTCTCACCGTGGCTTCTCTATTTCTTTGGTGAATATTTCGGTCAATGGATCATTCTTTTCATTAAAGTCGACATGTACAGTGAGTGGCCGGCAAAAAATTCAATTTTAATTTCTGCATTATATACATCAATGGATACCGAGGCCTGTTCAAGTGAATGAGTTATATTGTTGCGTTTGATACTCTGAAATCTAAAAGGGATCGATTATTAATGCGTGAATGACAACATTTCTTGTCCCCGGCCCAATTTCTGGCTAGAAATAGAAAAGTCTATTTCTCTTCCCTGGACGAGTTTATGAGCAAAACATAGCATTTGATAACAATACAAAATTTATGTTACTAGAGTAGAAATTCGTTTGGTAAGTTATTCTTAAATTTCTGTTTCCGATAGCCAGCTGGCGAGGGGTGGTAGCGGGCAGGTAGCAGGTGAGTGGGTGGCAATGGGAGCTAATGGGCGGGCAAGCGACCGATGGCGGGCGGGGGCTAGTGGTGGGCGGCAAGAGTAAGCAATAAGAGAGAGCTATTATTTCTATTTCTGTTCCAAAAATAGAAAAGTAAAAAAAATTTAACTTCTCATTTCTATTCTAAATCTATTTCTAGGCCAAAATTTGTCCCATAAATAAAAAAATGAAATTATTTTACCAAATGAATTTCTGTTCCAAACCTGCTCTGGAGAAAAAAAAAGAAAAATAAGGAAACATAATGATTATTATTCGCGCCCTAGCTTCTCAATGATATTATGCCTCTAAGAAGATGTTGATTAGGGGAGTAAGTGTCGCGACCTCCCCGAACCGGCCCCGCTGCTTAAGTGGTTTGGCTAATGAATTACTAAGTTAAACCTAGCTTGAGCTCTTCTAAGTCCATACCAATTTGTGACTTAGGTTTAAGTTATTAACACGCAAATCAATTTCGTCTAGGAGTTGCCACTAATAAGTTTTTGGTGGGTCGATTAGACATCCAAGTAAAGCATGAGAGAAATATTTCACTTCTACGAACTAGAGATTCAATGGGTACGAAGATTTGATTACACTAATTGACCAATTAGTGCCATTTCGGTACCTAATCTTGTTCAATTACCGCCTAACGTATTTACACTAATCGAGAGTCTCAAAATTCGATTCCTAACCAGGCTAAAGGAAGCGACAATCAACACATGAACCTAACATGCATAATCAACCACTTACAAGATTAAATTAAACGCGCAATTTAAAGTATATGAACCAAGCAACATACAATTAAATATGACACTAATCACACAATAAAGCGAGAAAAACCAATTCCAAAGTCCAAATAATATTTTTTTAACTTTCGAAAATTTTTAATTTTTTAAATAAAAATATTAACTTTCAATCTGAAAATAGGGATGCGGGTCGGGCCTTGGGGCCCAGTCCGAATATGGACTGTGAACAGGCCACTTGATCGTGCCACAGACAAAAGTGGGCCCTTTCTCAAGCCTACTCAAACCAACAACAAGCCCAAATAAGCCAAATCAAACCCAACACTCACGACTCTTATGATAAAAACTAAGCCCAGACTCACCAAAATAACACTCTAAGCCCAAGGCTCACTAAGTCTAAATGAGCCCGAAGTCCACTACTACGGTACTACTCTCGGCCTCTCCTTCACAAATTTCCAACCCACGTCTCCTTCTTCAAGCGTGCCCAGAACACCCAAAGACTTGCTTGCTGACTCCAGAACATCAACATTACAGCCATCAACATTATGTTTCACATTCAGTCGATACGCGCCCATTCATCGGACCTCTACCGTCCGCCACATATTCGACCATCGCCTATTCTCGACTACCGAACATTTGACATTCAAAATCACAAGATAAGAGGACCGAATATAGTAGAGTTCAGAGAAGCAAGCCAACGCGAATGTCTCAAAAGATTGACATTTCAAGCATGGACATTTCTCATTTCCTCATGCACAAGAATGCCCAAAGAAAATCTCATGCTCAGACTTGATTCGACAATGAAAGTAATGCTCAACAAGCAACAAAGAGTTTATAACGATGTCGAACTTGCTTATATGCACGTAAGAACAAATGGAAATCAGCAAAGCCAGTACACGGGCTGAGTTGGGCATATTGTCAAACACGTGGTGAGCAAGAGTCGAGGATGAGACATCGAACATTTTTTAAAACTCGAATCGAGATAGAGACCCAATGGAAACCATCACCAGACCAGCCAAAATAACCACATCAGCTCACTCAAACTTAGCACACCTATGGACCCCGAACAAAGAATGAGTGGGTTTTAAGGTTCGGCCAAAACAGGGGAAGACGACGAAAGGTTCGCGGCGCGAGCGTTTAATCGTAGACCCCTACCTGGCTTGGAGGTGACGGTTAAAGGGTGCACTCGACACAAATCGTGCCATGGCTGACTGCCTCGACGCCTCCGAGCCGAGATCCTCGGGTATGGGGGTTCAGGACCAAGACAAGGGCTCACCGGAAACACGGATGCCAAGGGGTGGGGTGTCGGGGACGTTGGCCGAGAGAGGTCGTCGTCCAAGGTTCGGACGCGATGGTCGCCGTAGGATATGTCGTTCGTTCTCGACTCCCCCTCTCACTCTCGCAGATCTCTCTTCTCAAAAACTCACCACCCTCTCTTTTGGATCTCTCTCTCTCTCTCTCTCTCTCTCTCTCTCTCTCTCTCTCTCTCGGTTCTCTACCCTCTCTCGGTTCTCTCTGGCCCCCACTTACACTCGGTCTCAGTCTCCGCCCAAATTCTCTCTCGCTGTTGCTCTCTCTATCCTTCCGACCTCTCTCGGTTCTCCTCGGCTTTAAGGGCCACAGCAGGCGCGCATGGCTTCCTGCCACAGCCAGCTGCCGTGGCCGGCCTGATCCCGACCCGAGGATCACGCCGGCCTGCCCCGCGGCTCTGGCTTCTGCTCTGTTCTGGCTTCTGTTCCGTCTGTCCTCTCCTTCTGGTCCCCTCAATACAGAGCGTGAGGGAAAGAGGAAGAAGAGAAAAGAAGGGCGGTTGGGTTGGCGAAAAGGAGAGAAGGGAAGTTGGGCCCCGAACAGGTGTTGGGCCAAAAAAGGTAGTAAACATAGGCTGAGTTGGAGTTTTTTTTTCGAATTTTTTTAAAATTTAATTTAATTTTTTTTTAAAAAAAGAAAAAATGTGTCTAATAGCCCCCATTAATTCCAATGCGCCTAATGTCTATATGATATGCAATTTAATGAAAATATATTTTTTAGGGATTAAAAAATTAATCCCTAATTTTATATGTAATTATTCTAAAATGGATAAGCGAAAATTAGGTGTCAACAGTAAGACATTACACTTGACACTAGATTGGACCATGCAACTATTTCAAGCAGTCGGCATTCACAATGAAGAAATCATTGACATACTCCAGGTGTGATACGTATGTTGTCAAACCTAATCAGTTCACATAAGCCGGTGGATATGTTGCAACTTTTTTTGTCTTCTTGTTTTCATAGCACCTCTCTTTTACTCCGAATCAGTACCGGAAATTGTTAGCAATTCGGTGGAAAAGGTCATTACAGAAACTAGAAGTAGTGCCGGCGAATTTGGTGCCGTTCCAGTTTCGAAAGGCGAGATGGACAGGTCGAGATAGGCACATATTATTGGAGCGTCACACGAAAATTGAAGGCTTTCCTTCCTAGGATTCCCGTGTTGCCTGCTGTACAAGAGTGCAGAACCCAACACAAAGCATCAAAGGAAGCATCGGAGACTTTTTTCTTGAAGAACGTTTAGGCGTCTTGACAGAGCTCAGAAATTGTGTTCCAGCAAAGTCCTAAATCATGAAATGATCGTTAATGACAACCCGAGTGATTTGGGTGGGGCACCAAAAAAGCTCTCTGTGCCGCTTCCAAGAAAAATTATACGGGCAAAAGTCATAGAAAAAATTATAAACTATGTCAACTGTAACACATTTACTTTAAAGTAAATCCCAAACGTGTACCGGTATGACCTATTTACCATTCGTCAAAGTTAAGAACCGTTAAAAATCTGTTTACATGGATGCCAGTGTTGACATGGCTACCACATGGCTTAAGTGGAACAAAAAAATTATCTAACATAACCTTGACGGAGTGTAAATATGTCACATAAGTACAAGTTTAAGGTTTTTTATATCACAAAATTTTTTTTATTGTAAATTTGTTACAATTGATACAAAAAAAAATTTCAAGGTAAATATGTCACAATGAATATAATTTGGCTAAACCTGCAAAAATAGTAAAGTAGGTGGATGAAGAACATGATAACAGGGTAAATAGGTTTGCTTGGTTCAGCACTTGTAAAGCCCTTTAGGGCCTCAAAGCTCTTTGGACAATTGCAAATACCGTTTGACAAAAGTTTTGGGGTGCAGGTAGATGCAATTGCATCTCTAAAGCTCTCCAAAGGCTTTTAGCTCAAGGTAGGTCCTGAGGTATTTTGGAATGTTGTGTTTCCGTAATGCAAATATACTTTTTTTTCTTCCAACTTTGCCCTCATAAATTTCTCGTGTCTTTTTATTGTTCCTCGTTTTATTTCTCTATCGATTTCTACGACTTCTGACTTAATTGCAGAGTTACGATCCACTTCCGCTGCGTCACCAATATTTTATATAACACCATTAGCAATTAAGTGTGATCTTCAAGGATCTCAAGATGAACTAAAATCACTGCATCATGCACGAGATAGATGATTGCAATTTGCATAGTATTCCAAATTGGCACATACACGGGTATGATAGGACCTGAATAAACTTAAGATTGATATGACTTCACGGTTTATTGATCCCAAGCGCTGAGAATCAGTTCATTACGAATAAATAACTAACCAAAATCCTCCTATTGGCAAAACTAACAAGTTTTCCTCCTTTCTCTCTTTTCTCTTTCTTTTGCTCCGAAAACCAATTTCCACGACAAACATAGCAATATGACTCATAAGAATGAGAGACAAAAAGGATCTTCACCACGTCTCACTAGGTAAGAGTGGCTGCACATCTGAAAATGTAATGACATCAGGGTCGATGTTTGACTTGCTAGATTTAAAAGCAGCAGTATAAGATTCAGTTGCCTCACGGTCCTCTTGATTTTGCTGAATATCCGAAGGGTTTTGGAGCTTCCTTATCCCCTCCAACTCCATTGCCACTTCTTTCATTGTAGGCCAGTTCCTCCCATTCAAGTTCAAGCACCTTTTCGCTGGATTAGCAACCAATGG
Organism: Syzygium malaccense; assembly: GCA_031216405.1. Taxonomy (NCBI): domain Eukaryota; kingdom Viridiplantae; phylum Streptophyta; class Magnoliopsida; order Myrtales; family Myrtaceae; genus Syzygium; species Syzygium malaccense. Next base: position 14,032,850 of record CM062254.1, read on the forward strand.
AATCTCCTCTTTCTTACCTTCTTTCAAAACTTGATCATCCAAAATGTCGAATAGGTGATTCTTCTCCATTGAAATTATGAAATAGGTCGCCAGGCTTCATCCTTCTTTTTCCCTCAGCAACCAGATTGGGTTTTGTACCCTTAAGAGTTCAACAAGGACAACTCCAAAGCTATAGATAAGCTTGAGTGCAAAGTTGGTATCAATCCCCCAATCCAACACCACTAGAATCGTATTATTCAATCTCAAATCCAGCTGAACTATAACATTGGACCTCAAGAACCATGTAGGTTAAAGGGGAGCGTCCTATGGCAGCGTTTGTGAAGGGTTCGACGTAGGGTTTCACAGTTGTTAAAACGTAGTAGAATATATTTGTAAACCGAAACCCTAGAACCCTAGACAGTATCCATGTGTTTATTGAAATCAAAATAGAAGTTTGATACGTACCTTTTACAAATCGAACGTAAATTGACAATTGATTGTGTCTGGATTAGTGCCCCAAGTGTTACGCCTTTACCGGTATTCACACACGTGAACAGAAGTCTCCAACGATCCAAGTGCTAGCTAAAGATCTTCAAGTTCCTTTTCTTCAACGCCTTTTGATTTTCGATACTCTGTAAAAAAAAAACCCTATAGAGAGAACGATTCTCTATCTATTTATATAGCCTCATTATCCAGCGGAATTAAAAGAAGTGGGCCAGGCGATTTGGGCCCGCCAAACATCCACCTTCAATCGTACATTTAATCGTTATCTCATAACGCGCACGACAGCATAGATAGGAGAATAAATTAAAATCTACTTATTATTTTAAGTAGATACCGGCGCACAGAAAATATTAACTTAGTTCGCTTTTGTGTGCGACTTTGTAGGTTCACTAAACATTAACAGTGTGCTCAAAACCCTTTTTGGCCCACAAGTCTTAAGCGGTCTTTAGCAAGACATTATGACTACCTAAGTATAGTGAAGGTCGATTTTCCGACACAACTTAATCCACAACTAATATTAGAGTATCAACCTTGATTGATTCCTAGGGCAGATCACTAACAATCTCTCACTTGCACTAGAACCAATCATATAAACTAAGTCCCTTTGTCACTTGATTTCCAAGTTAAGTATAAGGCAGGACAAGTGTCATCTTTATATAGCTTAAACTCATTTTTCCGATACCACAGTTAGACTGTCAAAACAAGTAGTTGACTCTTCAACTCACTTGAGCATGGCCATGCATTTCATAGTCTCAATTCTACGGGAGGCCAGCAAATCATACCCTCGTTATATGAGAGGGACAAATCCCATCTTGTCTACTCACATCACTCAGCACGATTCATGATATGCCCAGCCATTACCTTTTATAATCACCTGTTGTGGCTGACGTTTGGCAATGTTAAAGCATGCCAATCCACGTCTAGGAAACCATAGCAGACTCAGGTCAAAGGACTATACTCTATAGTTGTGATGAGAAATACCGATGACATTATATAACAATCCTACAATATTCTCATAGTGGGTTTGTCCAATACAATGTTCACCAACATGTATTCCATGTGATCAACTTTATATCTCTATATTCATGACCCGTGAAATTTGATCATCAATTGACTCACATGCTAGTCTCAAACACCATTTGCTTCCCAATGCACAATGGCAATTGACTAGGGACATTTGGAATATTAATATCCACTCTATTAATAGAGTTTCACGATCAAATCATGGATTTGATTATCTATTAAGGATATTCAATATTCAAGGGATAAAGATTTCGCATTCAATTACGTACTCAAATTAAATCGAAATCAAATATAACATATGTTTTATTAATGAACAATGAAAATGTATATCACATATACTCCCATTCACATCAAGACCAATCACTAATGTGTCTAAGGCCTAAAGCATTATAATGACACTCATGCTTAGGTTGTGGAAGAGCCTTCGTCAACGGATCAGCTGTAGTCAACTCCGTTGCAACTTTGCACATCTTGACATCACCTCTTTCAATGAATTCTCGAATGAGATGATACTTCCTGAGTATGTGTTTGGTCTTCTGGTGAGACCTAGGCTCTTTAGCCAAAGCTATGGCCCCATTGCTATCACAATAGAGGTCCGTTGGATTTGAACTTGTGGGACTGATTCCTAGTTCTTCCATGAACCTTCGAATCTAAACAGCTTCCTTTGATGCTTATGAAGCAGCAATATACTCAGCTTCTGTCATAGAATCTGCAAGAGTGTTCTACTTGGAACTCTTCCAGCACACCACTCCACCATTCACGCAAAAGACAAAACCTGACTGCGATCGAAGGTCATCTTTGTCAGTTTGGAAACTAGCATCAGTGTAACCATTTACAGTGATCTGTTCCTCACCTCCATAGACCAAGAATAAATCCTTAGTTCTTCTCAAGTACTTAATAATATTTTTTACAGCAATCCAGTGAGGTTCCCCTAGATCTGACTGGTATCTACTTGTCATGCTCAATGCATAAGCAACATCAGGATGAGTGCATAACAAAGCATACATGATGGATCCCACAGCTGATTCATAAGGAATCCTACTCATGCGGTCTCGCTCATCTTATGTTGAAGGACACTGAGTCTTACTAAGACTTATGCTATGTGTTATCAGGAGAAAGCCTTTCTTGGAGTCTTGCATATTAAACCTATTGATGACTTTGTCAACATATGTACTTTGACTCAGTCCAATAAGTCTCTTAGATCTATCTCTATAGATCCTGATCCCCAAGATATAGTTTGCTTCTTCCATGTCCTTCATAGAGAAATTTTTTCCTAACGATGTCTTAACTGACTGAAGCATAGGAATGTCGTTTCCAATGAGTAGTATGTCATCCACATACAACACTAGAAATACAGTTGCACTCCCACTAGACTTCTTGTATACACAAGCTTCTTCTTTATTTCTGATGAAGTCAAACTCTTTGACAGTTTCATCGAAACGAATATTCCAGCTCCGTGATGCCTGCTTCAATCCATAAATAAAACGTTGAAGCTTGCATATCTTCCAAGTGTTTTCTGGTGATGTAAAGCCTTCAGGTTGTGTCATATACACATCCTCCTCTAGATTTCCATTAAGGAAAGCTGTCTTTACATCCATTTGCCATATCTCATAGTCATAATATGCAGTAAACGCTAGGATAATCCGAATGGACTTAAGCATGGCCATGGCGAAAATGTCTCGTCATAGTTAATACCATGAGTTTGTTTGAAACATTTAGCTACCAGCCGTGCTTTATAGATGTGAACATTTCTATCCATATCAGTTTTCTTCTTAAAAACCCACTTGCACCCTATAGGTTTGACACCTTCGGGTGGATCAATCAAAGTCCAAACTTTGTTTTGATACATTGAGTCCATTTCGGATTTCATGGCTTGAAGCCATTTATCGGAGTCTGGGCCCATCATAGCTTCTGTATAGGTCGTAGGTTCGTCATTTTCTATTAACAATAGATGACGATGTTCTGTCACGTGAAAACCATATCTCATAGGCTCACGATGTGTTCTTCCAGACCTACGAACTATAGGTGCCACTGGAGTAGACTCTACAACTCTTTGTAGATCTACTTGAGGTTCCTCATGAACTGGAACATCCTCTTGTGGCATAATAACTTTTTCGAGGTTTACCTTACTCTCATTGGTTCCTTTAGTAAGAAACTTTCTCTAAAAAGACACCATTCCGAGCAGCAAACACTTTGTTCTTTGATGGATTGTAAAAGTAATATCCTTTCGTTTCTTTAGGATGTCCCACAAAGAAGCATTTATCATATTTGGGTCCAAGCTTATCAGAAAGTAAATGTTTTACATAAGCTTCGCAACCCCAAATCTTTAGAAAAGACATACTAGGAACTTTTCCTGTCCACATTTCATATGGTGTCTTCTCTACAGCTTTTGATGGACTTCTATTTAGTGTAAACATAGTTGTCTCGAGTGCATATCTCCAAAAAGATAATAGAAGATCTGAATGACTCATCATTGATCGAACCATGTCTAACAAAGTTCGATTTCTCCTCTTAGGGACACCATTCCACAGTGGTGTTCCAGGGGAAGAGAGTTGTGAAACAATTCCACACTCTTTGAGATGGTCATTGAACTCTTGGCTTAAATATTCTCCCTCTTGATCAGATTGAAGAGCCTTGATACTCTTGCCAAGTTAATTTTGTACTTCATTCTGAAATTCCTTGAACTTTTCAAAGGAGTCGAATTTATGTTTCATCAAGTAAACATATCCATATCTACTGAAATCATTAGTAAATGTAATGAAGTACTGATAACCTCCTCTGGCTGTAGAACTTAGTGGTCCACACACATCAGTATGTATAAGGGCCAATAATTCTTTTGTCCTCTCACTTTGATTAGTAAAAGGAGCTTTTGTCATTTTTCCAACTAAACAAGATTCACACGTATCAAATGATTCAAAATCAAATGAATGTAATAGTCCATCGCTATGAAGTTTGTGAATTCATTTTTTGTTTATGTGGCCTAATCGACAATGCCATAGGTAGGTTGGATTCAAATCATTAGATTTAAACCTTTTTGTATTTATATTATAGATTGGCACATCAATATTTAGAACATATATCCCATCCACAATATGGGCGCTACCATAAAATAATCCATTAATATAAAATGAACAACTATTGTTCTTTATATCAAAACAGAAACCTTCCTTGTCCAAACAAGAAACAAAAATAATATTCCTGCGTATAGCAGGTACATAGTAGTAATTATTCAGTTCTAAAATCATGCCAGAAGGTAAAGTTACATCATATGTTCCTACGGCTAATGCGGCAACTCTTGCTCCATTTCCAACACGTAGTTCCACTTCACTTTTTGTAAGTGTTCTACTTCATTTTAGTCCCTGCACATTCATACAAATATGAGTACCACAGCTGGTATCCAATACCCATGAAGTAAAACTAATAGTAACATTTACTTCTATAACATAAATACCTGAATCGGAAGTCTCACTTCCCTTTTTCTTCAGATCCTCCAAATATTTCATGCAATTCCTCTTCCAATGTCCATTCTCGCTATAATGGAAACATACAGTATCAGCAGTTGGACCCGGTTTGGTCTTGGGTTTGGGTTTGGGCTTAGTGCCCTTACCCTTACCCTTGACCTTACCTGACTTCTTAAAGCCTTTCCCCTTTTGAATCATGAGAACATTAGGGGTAGGGTCCTTCTTGATATTCTGCTCAGCAATTTTGAGCATCCCATGCAGTTCAGTCAAAGACTTGTTCAGATTATGCATGTTATAGTTCATAACAAATGTGTCATAATCTTGAGGCAATGATCGAAGAATAATGTCAGTAGCCAACTCTTGGCTAATGGGAGAGCCCAGTCGCTCCAGGTTTTCAATATAACCTATCATCTTTATGACATGTGCGCTAACTGAGCTCCCACTTGTTAGTTTGCACTCAATTAAGGTCTTTACTGTTTGGTACCTTTCAGTGCGTACCTGCTCCTGAAACAAATTTTTCAGGTTCATGATCATATCATAGGCATCCACGTTCTCAAACTGCTTCTGAAGGTCTGAGTTCATGGTAGCTAACATTAGACATGATGTATCCAATGCATCATCTTTATGCTTCTGATAAGCATTCCTTTTAGCATGGAGAGCGTTGGAAGGAGGCGCCTTCTGAGAGAGTGGTTTCTCCAGGACATAATCCTTTTTCTCCTGCTTGAGAACAATTCTCAAGCTTCTATACCAGTCCAAAAAATTTGAACCATTCAATTTGTCCTTCTCAAGGACAGATCGCAGTGAAAAGCTTGATATAGAGGTAGTTGTCATTGTCTACAACAAATATGCAAAGTGAATTGTTCGTTAATATTATTTCTAATAAACTCCCACTATACTTTTATAATATATGTCCCAATAAGTATAGTGGACCAAGATCCATATTTCACCAAGACTCAATTAAGCTTTGGCTTACCGCTCGAGACTAAGTTATTTAGGTAGACAACTCTTTGTCAATTGTATCGAATACAACTCTTGGTTGTTGGGGTTGACATCTCATATCTTATCCCTAAGTACTATGCCTCAAGGCCCAAAACCGTTTTGATAGCCTCGTTAAGTAAACCAATCTTGACTTATGGATAACCATTATCCATCCTATTTTACTCAAATAATTTAAGACACCCTACTTTGGCAGGCCCATCTATTGACGATTCAAGTCTTAATAGGTGTATGATTGGAAAGGCATCATATTATTACTTAATTTTTTTAGGGACTCTTAATGTTTATTTAGCGATGAATGTATGCATGTTATGAACATAAATGAAACATCACTTATAATAACAAAGGTACATCAATTATACGGGAACGACCAATTCCATGCAGGGGTCAAGGGGGTTGCGCCCCCTTGCGGGGTCAAGGGGCAGTGCCCCTTGTGGGGTCAAGGGGGCAGCACCCCCGAAACCTAAACGGAATTCTCAATTCTGTTTTCTAAGGAGAGCCCCGAAAACCTAGACAGAATTCTTAATTCTGTTCTCGGGAGACTATCCGTCGTTGCCACCTCCCGCACCCTCGCCATACCCATCCGGCCGAACACCTTGACGCATCGGCTGACTTGGCGCGCCGCCGTCTCCGCCTCGGGTAACAGGCCCAGACGTGCCGCCATATCCGCCCTCCATCTCAACCTTGGGCAACAGCCCAGGCGCGACGCCGTCTTCGCCTCGGGGAATAGGCCCAGGCGCAACGCCGTCTCCGCGAGCGGAACATGATTGACCCATCCCTGCTTCGTTCCTTCTTAATTGATCATATCAATTCGTATTTCAAATTCATCTAACCCTAATTTAGACTCTTCAAGCATACATCATATGTATCAATAATTAGGGTTTTCGATTCAACTTCAATATATCACAAGTTGCTCTAATACCACTGAGGGGTTTGACATAGGGTTTCATAGTTATTAAAACGCAGCGGAATATATTTGTAAACCGAAACCCTAGAACCCTAGACAGGATCTATGTGTATATTGAAATCGAGATAGAAGTTCGATACGTACCTTTTGCAAATGGAACGTAAATTGACAATTGATTGTGTCTGGATTAGCGCCCCAAGTGTTGTGCCTCTACCGGTATTCACACACGCGAACAGAAGTCTCCAACTATCCAAGTGCTAGCTAAAGATCTTGAAGTTCCTTTTCTTCAACGCCTTTTGATTTTCGATACTCTGTCGAAAAAAAACCCTAGACAGAGAACGATTCTCTATTTATTTATATAGCCTCATTATCCAGCTGAATTAAACGAAGTGGGCCAGGCGATTTGGGCCCACCAAACCGTCCACCTTCAATCGTACATTTAATCGTTATCTCGTAACGCGCACGACCGTGTAGATAGGAGAATAAATTAAAATCTACTTATTATTTTAAGTAGATACCGGCGCACAGAAAATATTAACTCAGTTCGCTTTTGTGTGCGACCCTATAGGTTCACTAAATATTAACAGTGTACTCAAAACCCTTTTTGGTTCACAAGTCATAAGCGGTCTCTAGCAAGACATTATGACTACCTAAGTATAGTGAATGTCGATTTTCCGACACAACCTAATTCACAACTAATATTAGAGTATCAACCTTGATTGATTCTTAGGGCAGATCACTAACAGTTTGTCCCTCCTAGAACAAGCACTATGATACTAATTAATGTCGGTGGTGGTTCCAGCATATTTTGACCTGGAACCGACAACATTTGAATATGTAGTATTCACTATCACTTGTTGTTCTGGTCTATTTTTGCCTAGTACTAAGTGTGGAAATATTTGATTGGGGAAAAAAATAGGGGCCTAGAAAGATTTAAACTTAGGACATCCTTAATGAAATATTTAAATATTAAATTGCATCTTTCTCTATCAGTTTAAGCATTTAAAATAGTTGGTAGTGGTCTGGTAAAATCACACACGTGTATCTCCTATTAGAGGGGAGTGAAATGTTGAGAACTCGCAATCCAATCTTATTTTGTCTAGGAACCATGTTGTTTTGCTTGCAGTCGATCTCATAGCAGTTGTCCAACTAACACTGGGCTCCTATTCCTAAGGGGTAGGGAATGTTGACGTTCCCGCAATTTTTAGCTCATTTGGGCTTGGAAATCCAGGTGCAGCTCCTGATGCTTGTACTGTGAGGGAAACCAGAAACAAAAGAATTTAAAAAACCTAGTTCCTCATGATTTTTGCGTTTGGTATGTGCATTGACCTAAACCTATGGTGAAAGGGGATATGGGATGAGTCCTTATTCAAGTGGAAGAAGGGAAGAATTTGAAGTACTGGAAGCATAATCTTATTCCAGCTCTGAGGACGCTTCCCTGAGGACAGACTGTAAAGCTTGATATGTAGAGGAGACCGGTTTAAGAAGCTAAGTATGACTGATCCCATTGCTGGGGACATAATTTTATCATCACTTTCTTATGAGAAAGATTTGGAGCATTATGAAATCAATATCAAGAATGATCTAACTTTTGATGACCCTCACTATCCTAACTTTCTTTTGTCCTTTCGGGAAAAGAAAACAATTTGCCACAACAAGAATCTCAATTTGAATGACAAAATCATCTGACAAATTTATATTACGTCAACCAAGATGTTTTTTCCTGACCAATGAAAGAAAAACTCATTTCTATTAATGCAAAAATGGTTTCTTTTTCTTTAATCGCAGCACGATACCCGTTTCTTTTTTTTTTTTGGGTCAAAATATGCAAGTTTCGTTATCTCTCTCATTATTGAAGCGAAAATCGTTTTTAATGTTCTCGAGTGTCGTACATTAGTCCAATGCTGTTCTTGCTCCAGCCATCTATAAAAGCACTTAGGAACCATCCTGGCGCCCCAAAAAGAGGTAAAAAATGCACGAGAATCATGCGGCAAGATTTTTTTAATTCCATAATGAAATACATTGGCTCCCATGTCAGTGCAGAAATCTACAAGTGATTTTCGCTTTAAAATAGTTAATTTTCTTCGCTACTGCTCTGGGAAATGATGTGAAAAGTACTCTGAATAGCTTTTCTTTTTATACTAAAAATAGATATAAAATACTATCAATGATACCGATCTTTACCCAAAAAAAAATGATACCGACGAGGGGAGAATGAGACTAGGAAGCCATCTTTTGTTTAAAAAAACAAAACTTGTGCATTGTGATCGTGAGTAGTCTTCCCCACAAGAAACGACATTATCAATGGGGCTATCGTGTGTGATTTTCACGTTTGGTATGTGTACCGACCCTAACATATGGAGGAAGTGATGTGGGCTGAGTCCCTTAATTATTGTTATTTAAGTGGAAAAAGGGAAGAATTGTAATGCATTGTACGCTTAGATGTATCGTTTGATCATGCACCTGTTCGAGATTTGAGATTGATTATTTTGATAAAATTGACAGCATCATGTTTCTGGAACTGAAATCGAATCACAGCTCTTTTCAACACTGACAAATAACCGGCAAATCGAACAGACGGAAGGTTGATACAAGTAGGACGCTTGTTCCCAAGAGTACAAGTGCAACTCTAACGTAATCCTTACAATAAAGTATTCGCGGATCCTCAAGACACAATAATCCCTTTCATGATACATGAACGGAAAGGATCAATTTCGGTGCCGCTTGTCTCTGCATGTATAGCTAGACATTCTTGCCGGCGATAATGCTGGAAAGAGCCGCCTTCACCATGTTTCACAATGTGTGAATGGCTGCACATCCGAAAATATTGTTACATCTAAGTCCACATAATAAGACTTGCTATATGTGAAACTTGCATCATGAGATTCAGTGGTCTCGACTGTTTCTTGATCTTGTTGAAAATATGAAGGATTTCGTAGCCTCCTTATTCTCTCCAACTCCATTGCCACTTCTTTCATGTCGGCCGATTCCTCCCAACGGAGTTTAAGCACCTTCTTGGGAGGTTAGCAACTGCTGTAATCTCTTCTTCCTTACCCTCCTTCAAAACTCGAACATCAACCATTTCGGACATAGAATCGTCCTCCATAGAAATTATAAAGTACGCCAAGAGATTTCTCCCTTCTTCTTCACTCAATGGAGAGATTGGCTTTTGTCCCGTTAAGAGTTCGACAAGGGCCACTGCAAAGTTGTACACATCGCTTCTGTCTGTAAATTGGCTTGTTTGGAAGTACTCTAGATCCAAGTATCCAAAAGTCCCCCGCACCAATGTGGTGACATGAGTTTGATAGAGAGAAACGGATTTGGAAGTGCCAAAATCCTCCACTTTTGCCCGATATTTCTCGTCCAAGAGGATATTGGTGAACTTGATATCTCGATGATAAATGGGCATAGAAGTTGCCGAATGCAAGTAGGATAAGGCTCCAGCGATTTCGGTTACAACTCATAGGTGTGTGTCCCATGGCACTTGAAGCTCCTCATTTGGGTCATTTAGACATTGGTACAACGTCTCATTTGGTATGAAAGTTTTTGATGTCTTTAAGCGAACAGATTTAATGCACACGTGAAAATACAATCAACCGAATAGAAGAGTTCTTACTCAAATAATTTGGTAAGTACAAGAAATACACAACTCAAAGAGCACATCTAAGGGGAACTTATGTCGTGGACAAGCGGTGTCCGGGAAATCCAAACCATGAAAAATTCCATTATCTAACTCAAAGATATTGTGCTCAATTTATAATTTGATGTCGGATGTTGATTATGAAGTGGTTCGATTTTCCGATGCGCACCCCAGTTATGTCCAGTGAAACACGGCGAAGTTTCGTCTAGGTGTTGTACGGATGGCTTCCCTCGTTATGCGATCATTCCTATCTTATTGCCCATTGCTGCTTCCGCTGCAACTAGCATGAGTAAATCTGTGGTTGCTGTTGCCATGTGTTATTAAATTGTCTCAATGAAAGCTATAAATTTCACAATCTATGCTGAATTTCTTCTAAGATATTTGACAATTAAGTTTCTGCTTTTTGTCCCATCAAGAAAGAGTGCGACGTACGGAACTTCTTAAAGTAATCACCCATCTAAGAAAATCTAGATAGAACTACTTTACATCGAGTCGCTATACATGAGTGGCTGCACGTCTGACATCGTGATTATGTCTGCGGACCCTGCAGAATCCCAACTTATTCTCGTTTCCCTCTTCTTTGGAGTATGTTCATGTTTCATGGCAGGATTCTCCAGCTTTCTAATGCGCTCCAGCTCACTTGCCACTTCTTTCATTGTAGGTCGCATCTTCCCATGTAAGTTCAGGCACCCTCTTGCGAGGTTCGCAAAGGCGACGATCCCTTCTTTCTTGCCTTCCTTCAGAACTTGATCGTCCACTGTGTCGAACAGGCAGTTGTCGTCCATCGATAGGAGGAAATAGCTTGCAAGGTTTCTTTGATCCTCGTCTCCAAGAAGTGAGACTGGCTTTCGCCAGGTCAGGAGTTCGACGAGGACCACACCAAAGTTGTACACATCACTCTTATCTGTGAACTGACACAATTGAAAATACTCCGGAACTAAGTAACCGAATGTCCCTTGGACTGCTGTTGTCACGTGAGTTTGATAGAGCGAAAGCAATTTGGAAGTGCCAAAGTCGGCCACTTTTGCACGGTACTTGTCATCCAGGAGAATATTAATAGACTTGATGTCCCGATGATAAATTGGGATTGATGCCGATGAATGTAGATAGGACAAGGCTCCCGCCACTTCGGTAGCAATTCGAAGGCATGTGTCCCACGATACGAGAGAGTCACGTAAATATTGGAAGAGAGTCCCATTCGATATGAATTCGTACACCAAAAGCGGCGACTCTGTTTCTAAGCAACACCCAAGTAGCTTAACCACGTTCCTAGGGTTGATCTACAAGAGAATGGCAATCTCGTTAATGAACTGTTCAACTTTGCCCTTATCAATTGCCTTTGACTTCTTAATGGCAACGATTCCTCCATCCGCAAGCATGCCCTTGTAGACGGTTCCTTGCGCACCTTGACTGAGTATTCTGTTCTTGTTGAAATTGTCTGTGGTCCTCTCCAAATCCTTAAAATTGAATAATTTGTTTTGTCAACATTGGTCTCGAATGAACACAGTTGTTGCTGCAACAAGAGACCCCCATTCTCTTTGAAGTGCCTCTCTTTGAGCTTGATTTCTTTCCTTTTCTTCATGAAATTGTACAGCAGCCATAACAAGAGAAGCAAGAATAGTGCCCCTAGGCCTGCTCCGATACCTGGTTTATTAAAGTGGCATGAGCATTACCAAAAGCAAGCATGAGGATTTGTGTTGTGAAATAGCACGGAAGCTAACGAATTATGCAATTCAAGTCTAACACATGTAGAATAAATTACCAAAATAATCAACAAGATAAGGACATCAAATATTTATGTAATTCAGTCCGAGTGTAGGTATCTACTACATTAGGAGAGTCCAACGCTACTAAATCCACTGTAAATCTAGATAACATAGAGTTTATAATAGCTCAAGTGCTTCTCAGTCCTATAACTTGAAAGTATTATATCACAATATCTCATAGAGAAAACCCTCACACCCCGTTGTTTGCTCTAGTGTGTAATTACCGAATAGAATTCCATACGCACACATTCAAATAAGAAGCCTACTCAAATTATGAAACCACTCAAACTAGGAATACTACTCAAGCCTGGAAATTTAATTGGATCGAGTTTCCTTTATAGGCTCAAACTCAAGATGTATTCTAAACAATCTCCACATTGGTCGACGTTTGCAGCTAAGTAATAGTGCTCTTCCAATGTCCCACAGGCGCTCAATCATCACAGATGTCTGTTGAGCCTAATTGCATTTTCCAAAACACACCCCAATGCATGTTGTCCCTAACAAACCCAGAAGAACCACTTCAAAGCATCACAATGTATACCTGGATTAATCGTATATATTCTTCACTCGACATGTTAAAGATCAATCAAAGTACTACCTACGACATTACTTAGACAACCAAGAGTACTAGCATGTGAAGCATAGAACAGATGCTCCACCTCCATCCAAGTACACACTAACAATATTGACAATTTATGATGTGCAACAAGTGGGGGCACTTATAGAGTTTCTCAATTGCGTATTAAAGTGTCTCGGCGCTTTCCTGATTAAGTCCTCTGAGTCACTCGTAACCATTTTAGCAATCTTCACTCTTAGCATCTCCATACCTGAAACTATCTACACTGCACCCAAATTATCAATTTCAATATTTGCATACAATTGTTACTCAATCTCATCCAATTCCATTGACCACCTCAAAACTTAGTCAATTATGACCTTGAAACAAATTGTCGGCTGCTATGGAATCTAGCGACTCTATAGACATTGTCACATCTACTACATTTTGAATATCTTTAAGCTCTCCCTAAAGCTCTACCTATTGACATTGTCCATATCTTTTTCTACAATCGATCTCTCACTCCTATTCTAAAATAGAGCATATTTATCAAAGGTAACATCTACACTGAACATATAAACCTAAGTGAATCTTTCTCAATGTACCACAACCTATATTCCTTTACCCCATGTGCATAGCCTAGAAATACACCTCCTTTCCCCTAGCTATAACGCCATCACTCACATGAGCATAAGCAAGGCAACCGAATACTTTTCGCTTGATATAATCAACCGGCTTACCTACCATGTTTGGTAAGGACTTTTCCAATTATTTGATGGTGATGGTGATTTATTCATTAACCAACATCGATATTCATTGCGTCAGCCCACAAAACTTCACTCAATCCAGCATTGGAGAGTAAAGTTTGAGAGCTCTCTCCAATGTAATTTTGTTCATCAGTTTTGTGACACCATTTAGTCATGGTGTATTGGAATTCCACTATGCCTTTTTCTACACAAAATTGGCCAAGCTCATCCGAACAAAATTCCACCTATTTATCTGTTCTCAGGCACATGATCTTCCATCCTATTTGCTTTTCAATCATCTCCTTCCATGATTTGAACCAACTAAGCTCCTTGTTCTTGTGATGATAAATCTATGCTTTCCTCGAAACATCATCAACAAAAAATAGCACATACCTGGCACCATCCTAGGATGGAACTTGAGAAGGTCCCAGAAGTTTGAGTATATGCAACCTAAAATCTCCGAGGTCTGGTGAATTGTCGTATTGAACTTCATTGTCCATTGACTACTCATGTCACAATGCTCACGTAAGTTCAGCTTCTTGATTTGGTGACCACCCAATAGACCCCTTTGACTTAGAAAAGTCATCTCTCTCACTCATGTATTTGAGTCTCATGTGCAATTTAGCATGTAATAGAACAGTCGAGCAGCAGCCAAAAAAACAAAACAGAGGTATTGGTCGATTGAGATTATGTATTAAGGGCAAAAAGGAAAAAAAAAAACCTGGTGTTAGGTTTGACGTACTGTAATTGTTGTAGAGACAATCAACTTAAAGACTATAAACTATATAGGCTACAATTGTAGGAAAAAATGTGCCCAAATCAAACATCAAACTTGAATTCCGAAGAGCTACGTAGGAACAACGAACACCCAATCCACTGAAAACGCATGATGCTGTATAACATTTTCTAAATTGAGGGTTTTATCAATTATAGACTCAATCTGGCATTTATGTAGATGACAGGATGTGATATTCGCGAATCTGGGTGCAAAAAAGATGGCTAGTCCTTGTTCATAACTCATGACAGAATGAAGAAATTTGCTTACCTACGAGGAGAAACTTGATTGTCTTGCTTCCTTCAACACAATCATAGGAACCTCGTTGATTCACACACTTTTTTCCATGGCAACGATTGGGATCTACGCATTCATCGACATCTGAACAAAGGATGACAATCAAAATTAGTAGAGCTTCGTCTCTTTATTGGGCGTTTACGATTTGCATGTAAAGCTACTTGAGCCTCCAAAGAGCTACTTCTATTTGTTAGTACAGTTTTTTGATTTTGCGTTTCCAATGATTGGTGTGATGAAATGTAAGTGGTTTTACCTTTGCATCCATGTTTAATATAGGGGTTACCGGTGAAGCCCCAGCGGCATGAACACTGCAAAAAGGGCATCACCTTGCGATATCCTGTGACATTCCGAAATTTACCTATTTGGGATTTATGAAATGAATGGCTTTATGAACGTACTTGTAGTTAGTTCTTGCCGGAACTGATCATTCCTGAGATACTAACCATTAGGGAAATGCTAATTAGGAATTTAAATTCGTACGACTAGAGAAATTCAATCGTGAATCGACTTTTGACCATAGAATTGTCGAGGTGACATTTTGAGCCAATGTAGGCCGATCTTAGGATAGTTATGGGCCGATTCGTCACTATCATACGAGTGGATCACGGGTGATTCCGTATGACCACGAGGTGAGGTGGCGAACGATCCAGAACCTATACCGAACGATCGTGCCCGATAGGACTAGCGATTGATCCTCACGATTACATGACAATCGAGGTCGTCACGATCCGAATGAACTTACACGTGACTTGATTTAGTATCAGTCACAGGTCGAATATGCGAATTTCCCCAGAAGCCGCCCGTTAGCTTGAGACACGCTCAAGTTACGTTATATAAAATCCAGTTATTAATTAGAGACTAATTTGGGCATTGGAAATTAGGAAGTCACGACAGTACAATTTGGACGACGTTGTTATTGGCATAGTCAGCCTCCGATTTGCCCGAATCCTTCAAAAAAATTGAATTTTGGTGAGAAATGGAAAATAACCATTCTACCCCTGGAAGTTTGTTAAGACCAATGTAATTGGGGAAGGGCATTTTGGTCATTTCGCCCTAGCCTTGGAAATAGAAAATTTTGGACAATTTTGCCGTTGAACTTTTTGAGAAATCCCCAAATTGCCCTTGGATATTTTGGAAAAGACTCGATTCGGACCGTTGATCTCAAGATAAGATCGAATCTAGGCCGTTGATTTGGATTGTGAGAGAGGGGCATGATGGTCTTTTGGCACCTCAATTATTGGCTTCGGACTATTTAGTCCAAATCTCTCTCTCTCTCTCTCTCCTCACTCTCTCACCTCTCTCGGCTCACTCTCCCTCTCTCCCTCCCGACCAAACTCCCTTAGCCTCCCACTGGTCACCGGCCCAGCCGCCTAGGCTGGCCATCGCCGCCGCCCGCCCGCCCGTCCAGCTGGATCGGTCGCACGCCGGAGTTGCCGTACGCCGGAACAGCCGCTCACCTAGCCCAGCCGCCCACCCCACCGATTCTCTCTCCCCTGTTTTGCCTCACCGAGTCACCATCACCCTCGTCCTGTCCTGTTCTGTTCAGCCGCCACCAACCATCGCCGCTCGCCGCCGCTGCCGAGCCGTTCGCCGCCGCCGCACGCCGCCGTGAGGCCATCGGCCTGCCACCCCATTCCACTCTAGCCGAGCTAGCCTAGAGTTCGTGTAAGTCGCCCCATAAACCCTATTTTGGATGTCGGGTATCGATAGGTGCGATTAGGGGTTAAATCGGGTTAATTAGTGTCGGTTTATGGGTTATTTAGGGCCGTTTAGGGGTTATGATGGTAGAATGAATTGGGAATTTGAGTCGGCTGAATTGTGGGTGAAATAGTGATGTGTTGGGGCTGATTTGATGCCAAATTGAATGCTGGAAATTGGGACTCGTAATGATGAGCATATGACTTGATTTGAGGACTAAATGGTGTCGGGTTGGCGGGCCGTGTTGTGGCTGAATTGTGGTGGTAATTAGGGCTGGAAATGAACTTGGAAATGTTGAATTTGTGGCTATGTATGTGACTGTGATTGTGGGCCTGTTGGTGGCCTTGAATGCTCGTTGGTGTGTGAATTATTTGATTGAAATGCAAGTTGTTGTGTGCACGCATGGGCTGAATTGAATGGATCGTCATTTGGTAATGTTTGGGTTAAGTTAAGCATGTGAAATGCGTGAGATTGATGTGTGCGTGGGCCGAGTGTAATCGGCTAGTAATTGGGCCTGTTGGTGTGTAAAGTGTGCGGGTGAATGAACGAGAAAGAATGTGAAACGTCAAGCATGAGGTTACGAGAATCCCTGAGGTGATACTATTACGCGGGGAATTGTACCGTCTTGAGACGGTACCATTACGCGAGATGATGTCCGGTAGTACCGGAAGACTGTCAACCTAAGGCGGTATCATTATGCGGGTTGTACAGTAGGTGGTAGGTGTTGAGCCTGAGGCGGTATCATTACGCAGGTCAAGAAGTGTTGTAAATATGGCCAATCTGAGGCGGTACCATTACGCGGGTTGTGCACTGGGTGACGAATGTTGAGCCTGAGGCGGTACCATTACGCGGGCAAAATACATAGCTTGAGGCGATACCATTACATGGGCTAGAAGTGTTGTGGATATGAGATGGTCGCAGTGAACCTGAGACGGTACCATTACGCGGGTCACTGGCGAGTTGAGCAGGATAGTGTGATGAGATGGGCACGATCGAGCGAAATGTGAAAATGAGGTGTTATTTGTTCGATGTGGGTGTTTTGAGTACGAAACGTATTTGAAATACGCATGTGATTGGAAATCTTATGATTGAGACTAACCTGCAGATGGCGTGTATTAATGCCAGGTAAGTGCAAATGGTCTGCTTGATATGTAATCGATGCGTGTTAGTGTGTTTGATTGTCTGGAGATACGTGTTAGCCTAGGTGGGGTTTAGGGTGTGTGCTTGCTGAGATGTGATCTCATGGTTGTTTCAACCAATAATTTTCAGAGCCCCTGCCTGAGCCATGAACCTTCCGCCGCTCCTGCCGCAGCGTTTTAGGATTCCTATGCATACCGACCATGACGTTGTAGAATACCCTATAGACGAGAATATGACCTGGGTTAAGCACACTTCAGTAGTATGGATAGATATAGGACTTCCTCTCTGACAGGCTCATACGTATACTGCCTAGATGTATCGGGATAGGATGGACGAATTTGGCCCTGTTCGAGGATTTGATGTGCCCTTTGATGGAGTTGGCGATTGGGATCCGTCGGCCATGCCCGCTCCCAATGGTGAGATGACTAGTTTGGAGACTAATCTTGCTTAGTTAGGGCACCAGCACGTCCCTGCGGCACTAGAGCCAACAATAGCGAAACTAGATCCAGAGCCAGAAGAATCCCAGGTAGGATATGATCCAATGGATGTGGATCTAGAGGTAATACCTGAGGAAGAACCCGGAGAGAACGAGCCCGAGGGTGAGCCTAAGGAGGCACCGAAGGATGAGCCAGTAGAAGAGCCAGAGGAGGAGTTCGAAGAGGAGTCTGTTGGTGAGGAAAGGATTGAAGTTCAGGTAGAGTCGGGAGATGGGGATAACCCAATTGAGATTGAGGCTGATTCGGAGTCGTCGGATGAGCACGTGCCTGATGAGGTTTTAGATGAGGATGATAAGGAGAGTGAATCAGAGTGGATGCCATCCAGAGGGCGTAGGGGCTAGATTGGGGGTAAAGTATACATTTTGACGTGTATCATTTTTGGGAGATGGGATACCTAGTAGGTTGCTGATCTTTTTGAATGTCGATGGATTGTAGTTTAGTAGTTCAATGTGCTTTTTGGCTATGTGGATTGTAAAAGGTGGTTGTGGTATAAGTTTGTTTTGTAAATGGATATTGTACATGTCGAGGTATAGTATTATGTTTGGTGATTTGGCAAATTATTCCTCCCTGCTACCCCATGATTTTATTATCTGGGATTATATGTTTGCTTTCGCCGCGATTAACTCTGATGGGATCGTTTGGGTCGGCGTCGTTTCCTAGGACGTCGTACTAATTAGATCGAAGAGATGGATGTCACGAGCTCGTTGGGGTTCGGAGTGTGACATCGTAGTCGATTTGGTATTAGAGCAAGGACAGCTCGATATAAGTCGGTCGAAGCCTGGAGTGATAAGGAGTGGAAACCCCTGGGTAGCTGTAGTTGGCAAGGGAGATCTTAGTGAGCTATAGGTGTGTCTAGCGCTACGCGTATCTCCAGACTATTTGTTGTGATTGCTGAGTGAATTGGGTGTTTTAATGATTGAAGTGCAGGTGCATCTGAACCTGAGGTATGTGTACGAACCTCCTTGATTGTGATTTGGTGTTGTGATGGTGGATTGCCTGCTAAGTGAATTATTGTGTTAATTCACTGCCTAGGACTAGACTGGTTTAGTTGGCCTAGGTCTCTAATTCTTATATGGAATTATAGCAGGTAGAAGAGTGGTAGAAATTGGGAAAATGAGCAGCGAAGGAAGAGGTGTAGGAAGAGGAACAGGAAGAGGTCCAAGAAGAGGTGCAGGAAGAGGAGCACGGGGTCGAGGTGGTGCTCAAGCTAGAGCTGTAGAAGACCCCAGAGCTGATGCTAGACCTGTAGAGGACCTCGGAGTTGGTGCTAGAGTTGCAATAGATCCCCGAGTTGATGGGATTTTAAGAGCACTTGAGGAAGTTGGGACCTTAATGGGCAGACAGACTTAGGAACGAGATGCCACTATTGCCCAAGCAGTTGAGGCCGCTGCAGCTATTGCCATTAATGGCAACAATGGAAATTAAGGACAGGGGCAGGTGAACGTGAATAGACAAATGCATCAACTGGTGGAACAATTTTTGAAGTTGAAGCCCCCTAAGTTTGATGATAGAGGTGACCTTGAGACTACCTCGCTTTGGGTAGAGGAGTTGGAAAAAGCTTTCGATGTATTGGGGTGTACAGATGAGGAGAAGGTGATGTTAGCAGTATATCAATTACAAGGAAATGCAAATGATTGGTGGAAAGCCACCAAAGGTAGGGTATTCCCGGTAGGTGCCGCCCAGACTTGGGCGATATTTGTGAAAGCTTTTAATGGCAAATACTTTTCTGAGAGCGCCCGGGAACAGAAGTTGGTAGAGTTCATGAGGCTTTGTTAGGGGCAGAAAACCGTGGATCAGTATGAGGCTGAGTTCACTCGGTTAGCTAAGTTTGCCCCGAGGATGGTGGAGGACCCATTAGATAGAGCTCGAAGGTTTTGAGATGGTTTGAAACCAGACCTTCGTAGCCAAATGATTTCGTTGAATTTGAGGGATTATAATGAAATTTATGATCAGGCTCAAGCAATTGAGCATGACTTGGCGGATAGGGCTGTCGCTTCTGGGTCGAGATTTGCCTAGGGTAGGGACAACCGTCAATTAGGAAAGAGGCCAATGACGGGTAATCGACGTTTCGTCCCTCCTGCTAGAAGGAATATAGGGAAACTGACCCGTTTTCAGAACGGTCCATGTCGGGTATGTGGAGAAAGACATGGGAGTGGACCATGTCCGAGCAAGGGTGGAGCCTATTTTGGATGTGCCAGATTCGGTCATCAGATAAGGTATTGCCTCAATCTTAGGCAGAATAGACCGCCTACGTTGCTGCCACCTCGAAACAGGAATCAAATTGGAGCTGCTCCACCGGCTAATCAGAATAGGCCACCGGCCCAAGGACGGGTGCATGCCAGGGCCAGAAGAGAGGTTGAGAATGCACCGGGGGTAGTCACAGGTGTGGTTTCTCTGTGCGATCATGCTGCTTACGCTTTATTTGACCCTGTGGCATCACATTCATTTATATTGGAGCAGTTTGTTAAATTGATTGGTATAGAACCGCAATTGCTTGATGTTTTGTTATGTATTACCACCCCATTAAATGATAAGATTTTAGTCTTGTTGGGGTGCCTAGATTGCAAGATTATAATTAGTGATAGGGAAGAGAGAATTGATTTAGCGGTTCTAGCAATATATGACTTTGATGTGATAGTAGGCATGGATTGGCTAGTTAAGCAGAGGGCGGTAATGGATTGTAGTAGCAGGGTGATCCAATTTAATCCAGTTGGACGCCCTAGATTCGAATTTGTACGAAATCAAGGTGAAACCTCGATTCACTGGATTTCGTCGCTAGAAATGACTAAGTTGTTGGACGAAGGATGTGAAAGATTTCTAGCGGCTGTGGTTGATTTGACGGCTGAGCAGCCGAGGCTAGAGGACATAGCCGTGGTGCATAATTATCCCGATGTCTTTCCTCAGGAATTGCCGGGATTGCCACCAGAAAGAGAAGTAGAATTTGTAATCGAGTTGGCACCTGGGACTGAACCAATCTCGAAGGCACCTTATAGAATATCGTTTTCGGAGTTGAAGGAATTAAAGGTGTGTCATGACCGACCTCCCGAGTCTTCTTTTGGACAACAAAATAGAATGGGAGGCTCGCTTGGTACGTGCTAAGTCTAGGTTCGGGACTTAACTCTGGCTTTCCCAAGCCCACGCGACTTAGGGTTTAATTTTTTTAACATGCAAGTGGTTTATACCAAGGAGTCGCCACTAATCGATTTGGGGTGGGTCGATTAGAAACCCAAATAAGGTGACGGGAGAATCACCCTATTCCTACGAACCAGAGATTAACTGAGTTCGGGGACTTGGTTACACTAGTTGAATAACTAATGCCCTTTCGGTACCTTTTTACCCTGTTCATTTTTTTAAAAACATTTATCAGGCAATTTGGATTGATCTTAGGACCTTTCTCCTAACATATGAGGTGATCAAATGAGTGCGTAATCAGAAACGATTAGCAGTCAGGATAGATATGCAGTCCTAGGTTCTAGCCTTAGGTCAGATGACATTTAAAAATACAATAACTCATGCAATTGTATTAAAAATATGCATAATAACAACGTAATGGTAATAAAAAAAAACATGCAAAACTACCGCGCATCTTCAGGATTTGTCTTATTTAAACAAGACAAAAACATGCATAATATCACAATAAAATAAAACAACAAATATATCACATTGAAATTTTTTTTAAAATAATAATAATAAATAAATACGAAAAAAAATTTTTAAAAAGGGAAAAGAAAAGAAAATATTTTTCTTTTTAAATTTTTTTTAAATTCTTTATTTTTTTATTTTAAAAAAAATTATTAAAAAAAAGAAAACGGGTCCAGACCGGGTCTGAACTGACCCGGTTCAGCCGACCCAACTCGGGCCGGGTCGGGTCGGCTAAACCGGGTCAGATCGAACCCATGAGAGAAGCCGTCGGCGAAGCTGAAAATCAGCCTCTCGCCGGCGGACCCGGACCGGCGCCGTCCCTAATCCAGCCCCTGGAACCAAAACCAAACCTCTCCACCCACCGGGGTCACCGTCCGACCGCCGTTCGCCGGCCGGCGACCAAAACGAAAACTGGTTTCATCGAGGACTTTTGTCGAGCAAGTGGTGTGCGCGACCAAAAACATCAAATTCTTACCTGTTCCGGCGAACCGGAGGATTCAAGCGACCCAACCTACCTTCGGTGAGGACACACGGGCGGCGGGGGACGACAGTATGGGCTGGGACTCGCGCGAAACGGCCGGCGCGGGTCCTGGCCAAGCCGAACATGAAAACAGGGGAAAATAGAGGCGGACGGGACCCCGGGGAAGCTCACCGGTCGATGGCGCGTGCGGAGGGGTTCCGGCTGGTCAGGGGGGGCGACGGCGACGCTGCTGGCTCTTCTTTCGCTCCGACAGAACCTCGGCTCACTCTCTCTCTCTCTCTCTCTCTCTCTCTCTCTCTCTCTCTCTCTCTCTCTCTCTCTCTCTTTCTATTCTCTCTTTGTTTTCTTTCAAAATGGCCAACCGGGGGTACTTCCGGGGGGTTGCCGATCGGCTTGCTAGAGACGGCGAGGCTAAATGGGACCTCAAGACCCTCCGAGGCTCCTCTCTCTTCTCTGTTTCTCTCCAGTTCTCTCTCTATCTCCTTGTATATTTTTTTCACCCGAACCAGCCTCTCCTGTCTCTCTCTCCTCTCGCTGGCCTGTATACGCGACGATGATGACGCCACCCTCTGCTGCCTTCAATGCCCTGCACCGGCCATGACTTTTGTGGCCATTTTGCGCGGTGGAGCGGATAATCCGCGCTTTTGCAGTGTCAGCTGGGACAGAGCAAAACAGACGAGAGAGAGGGGAGGCTCGACCGGGGGAGGTGGAGAAGAAATGAAGCTGGGCTGGGCCAGGCCCAGCTCGGGGGAGGAAATGTTGGACTGGGCTGGGCTGGGCCCAGTCCCGGCCTGATCCCCCTTTTTTTATAATTATTTTTTCAAAAATATTTTATTTTTTGAATTTTTTTTGAAAATTAATTAAGAAATATGCTCTAATAGGCTCTATTAACGCAAATATGCCTAATGTCTATATGCAATGCTATTATAAACTAAATGATAATAATAATTTTTTTTAGTTTAGGAATTAAGTACATTAACCCCTAAATTTTGTGTAATTAATTTTGGGCAAATAAAAAATAGGTGTTAACAGCTACCCCTCTTTGAAGGTGAGCTTGCAGAGATTGAGCTCGCAGAGGTTACCTTCAAAGATAAAATGACACCTAAATTTGGCCCATGCATGCTCAATGAATGTTATTTTTGGCGAGACCGTGAGTCTCATTTTTTATGATGCGATAAGATGATGCATGCTAAAGCAAATAAAAACATACCTGGGGCTACTTACCTTGTCGAAGCGTAGAGTAATTCCAGGTAGTTGGTATTGTGTGTCGAGGATTCTAACCTGTCTTCGGTCGCCTTGACTGGGGAAATGGTTTGTCTAGGACCCGAACTTTTCTTCAGTAGCCTTGATGGGGATTGCTTTTATCTAGGACCCGAACCTTTCTTCCATCGCCTTGACTGACTGAATTGTTTGTCTAGGACCCGAACCTTTCTTCGGTCGTCTTGACTGACTGGATTTTATTTGTCTAGGATCCAAACCTTTCTTCGGTCACCTTGACTGACTAGATTGTTTTGCCAAAGTACCTGGGGGTCCTCGCCCGAGGATTTGTTGGTTTGCCTGGTGGGTCCTCGTCAGTAGGTCTTGAAAAAGCTCAAACGATGAGCACCCAGGGGTTCTCGTCCGAGGATTTCTTAGTTTGCCTGGTGGGTCCTCGTCAGTAAGTCTTGAAAAGGCTCAAATGATAAGTACCTGGGGGTCCTCGCTCGAGGATTTGTTGGTTTGCCTGGTGGGTCCTCGCCAGCAGGTCTTGAAAAGGCTCAAACGATGAGCACCTGGGGGTCATCGCCCGAGGATTTGTTGGTTTGCCTGGTGGATCCTCGCCAGCAGGTATTGAAAAGGCTCAAACGATGAGCACTTGGTAGTCCTCGCTCGAGGATTTGATGGTTTGCCTGGTGGGTCCTCGTCAGCAGGTCTTGAAAAGGCTCAAACGATGAGCACCTGGGGGTCCTCGCCCGAGGATTTGATGGTTTGCTTGGTGGGTCCTTGCCAGCAGGTCTTGAAAAGGCTCAAACGATGAGCACCTAGGGGTCCTCGCCCGAGGATTTGATAGTTTGCCTGGTGGGTCCTCACCAGCAGGTCTTAAAAATGCTCAAATGATGAGCACCTGGGGGTTCTTGCCCAAGGATTTGATGTGAACAGAGGGGGTCAGTCCTATGCTCAAGAGGGTACCATAACAATCGTAGGTACATGGTGAATAGATGGGTCAATCCAATATTCAGTTGGTGAACAGAGGGGTCAGTCCAATGTTTAAAGGGTACCATAACATTCGTAGGTACATGGGTTTTAGAAATGGGCATGGGTAGAATACACTTACCTGGGCACGTTCCTGTCTCTTAAGGGCGTGTCTCCTGTCAGACAAATTTTTTGTGCAAAGGCATATGTATTCTAGAATATCATATGAAACATCTTGGCTAGCAAGCTAAGATGCTTTTCTTTTTCAAAGGAATACTCGGTTTACCTTCTGGGTAGTTTGAAAAAAAATCTGATGAAATACCTAGGATTTCTTACCCGGAGGTTGAATGCATCATCTACTGAATACCCGACCTTTTTCGGGGCATCTCTTTTGGGATGATAATGAGAGTTTCTCCAGCGCCCGAATTTTTGTGTTCTATCACTGGGGATTAGAATTCTGAGCTGTCAAAGACGATTAGCGCAAACATACATGTATTCATCAAGAATAGATAAGCTAGGCTATTCTAAAATGTGTATTTGAAAATTCATGCATGATGATTTTGCCATGTTTGCATCACCAAAAATCCACCGAGGGTCAATCAAGACAATTTTCTCTCGTGAGGTGGACTTCTCGAGATGGTGAACGAGGGACCTTCAGTCAGAAACGACTTTCCACTCGCTCTCATTGAAAAGAGTTGTTTGTCCCGTCCATTAATGCGGGAACATCGAAAACACTCAATCTGACCTCTATCATATCAACAAGGGTTTGAGTTTTCTCGCAAGCGGTACAACACTACCAATCTGAGAGGTCTTTTTCAGGGTCGTAATGCTGGCTTGGTCAATGGCTTAACAAAGGTGACTGTCCAAGTCAAGGCCATGAAAGAAAATATTCTACAATCATCTCCAGGTTTACAAGTCAAGAACCCTGCAAAACGAGATAGAAGTAATCCTGCTCGCACTTCCTCGAGCGGTGTTTATAAACATTTGAAATTCCACGTTAATTCATGTGTCCTAGTCAGAAGAGACTTCATGAGGGACGTAACGTGGGCTTGGTTTACAGGTTGAGGAACGAAATAATCGTTAGGCTCAAAAATGTGTGTAAGGATGAGAATTGGTGATCATCTTGGCATTGTCACCTATCTTTTCTTCACCGTTAGGATTCTTTTGGCAAACTCCCTGGGTAATCCTGTGTTTTAGCATCTTTGACAACTTTTTCTTGAGGAGCTTCTGCGTCAAGCATTTTCCTGGATATCATTCTATCTCTGTCCTAATGGCTTTCCCAAGAATAGGTTCATCTTCATCTATCATGTGGCAGATCTTTGCCAAGACAAAGTTCTTAAAGTAGGAATTTACATCGAAAAAGAACTCAAGTTTAAACCCTTTGGAGTCGTCTATTCTACACCACTTAATGTCTTTGAGATATTTGAGAGCGCTTTCATCACGCTCATAGATCTCCATTCATGGGCATTGGCCTTGCTTTTACCAGGCACACTGCTTTTTCATGCCTCTAGTTTTCAGCAATTTTTTTTGATGTCCTATTGGTATTGTCAGGACTAGCCTAAACAAGTTTGAATAGAACAACGTTATTAGGCTCTTGAAGTCTTCATCTTGATTCAGTACTTTGGACCCTGAGGTTCAAACTGTGGTGACTTTTACCTTGCCCCGGTGTGGGGGATGATCACCAACTGGGTTTGTACAAAATGAAATCGCCGGCTCAATTAGGCTAGCAAATGATATAAGTGTATGGGATAGAAAAAGAATTGTTCTTCGTCATCCTAGGGCACTTAAATTATCGTGAGAGTTCATCTGCAATAAAAACACTCAAAGATTAATGCAAGTGAGAGCAAAAACACTTTTATTCATCTTTTCATCTTGTGCGAGCTGTTGCAGCTAATGATCATAGAAAATTTTAGATATTACAAACTCCTCATCCTTCTTGTCTTGCTCAGTGAAAACATCACTGTTATCAATAAGATATTGACATTTTGGACAGGCTTTAGTTTGCTGCTCTTCTCTTGACAAAACTCTTTTAGTCTCGACCGTCCGGCCATCGATGATGTGCTTGTCTTGGAGGACTCTGTCGAGGACCGCCGGACCTCAAGTTACCCTAATGTGGGGTGGTTCTTGATAGGGGTAACTTAAAAGAAACCTCCGAGTGTATGGGTTCAAAAATGGTCAAGCAAAGGATTAATGATAGTGTATGGGGCAAAGAAATGAATTGTCTCTAGTCATTTTGGTTACCGTACCTTATGCGAGAAATCCCTTTACCTTGTAGAAATGAAACATTTTCGCACATCTTGCAAGAGTTTGGTATTTGAGAATGTGTATAGACTAAGATTGCCTCTCATCATCCTAACACACCTCGTTCAATATATCGAAGCAGTTCGACACCATTCGTCGAATTGTCAAAATTTTCTCAGGGAATTGGTGAATTAAACAGGTAAAATTACCATGCAAGATTACTTTCCACGTAATACACTCGAGGAAGAAAATAGTATCTATTTTCTTTAATTATTTCTTCCTTCTTGTTTCTTTCTACTCTTATGAGAAGAGTTTGGGAAAGAGATACTTACCTACGCTGCAATAGTAGAGCAAACTTGTAAGCTAATAAGGAAAACAGTGTTAATGAACGGTTCTTTGAGGGACAGGAATTAGGAATGATACAACATTACTCTTCGTGAATCCTTTCATTTGAGATTAAACTGATAACTTCTTGAGTTTTCTCGGACGTTGATAATTCCCTTCTGACAAAAACATGAGTTTATATTAGAAATGAGGCGATTGAGGGTAAATTGAGAACGATACAAATTACCCTTCTTCCATTTTGCCTTCAAAGCTAGCAGAGTCTTTTCTCCTCTTTACTTTATTCAGCCTTTTCTGTCTCAGTCTGCTCCTCCATACTCTTGGTCTCGAAGCTCGAATGAAATCCTCTATTATTAGGGATGCTTCCAAACAGAGGGTTCTAATGTCAATGCATGTTGTGTCAATGCGGCTCCGGTACGTCGGGGAGTTTCTCGGAAATCATATGATTCCTGACATACATAGGGCATGTGCAATTGCTTGCATGGGGATCCTCACAGCAAAGCTAATCTTTACTTTAAAGGTCTTTGACGGGCATGGGCATGACTACAATCGAGACTTCTGTGGTTGTCAAGATTGGTTTCGACGCCATTTTATCATATGCAAAGTCCTTTCCAGCTGCTTGCACTATGAGTGTTGTTTACTCACTTTTGTCCTATATAAAAAGAAAAGATATGTCATTTCTATGCTAAAGTGGATGAACTTTAGGAACGAAATGCACCCTTTTTGATGGACTGGGGGATTGCATGCCCCATAGTCTATTCTTCCAATTAAGCACTTCTTTGTCGTGTTTCATTCAAGAAGTCCTAACATTGGTATTTTATCCGGCTTGCTAGCATGTCAAAGTCTAGCATGTTCCCCATTTCATTATCTGCAAAAAAAAAAGGGGTGGAATGTCATTGCCAAAATTTGTTAGGGAATAGGACATACCTTTTTCTTTCAAAAAGGGTAATCTTTTCTTGATCTGCCCCCGACTTTTGTACGAAATGATGTTTAGCTCATCATGAAGTCAAAGAATGTTCAGCATTCTCTTTGACTTTCTGGGGCTGATATCACCCACTAGTGGTAATGAGATTTGCCCCATGTTTCATTTGAAGATTGGATGACCTTTGCTCGGACTGCTCCTATCAGATGAGTTGGTCTGTTAACCTCATCAGGATCTGATGTGCACTTCAGTTTGTGTCATTTTCAAATGTCCCCTTTGTAATAAAAAAATGAGTATGTTCTGAGACACGAAGTGAGCAAATTAGAAAGACAAAGAGGGCTATGAGCATGCATGCTTTTTCATCGCCATTTTTGACCTTTTGAAAAATAATAAAACGTTTGTTTTATTTTCAAAAACTTAGAAACGAGGAAACATGAGGAAGCCCAGGCCTCAGAACACTTTCCTTTACATGGCTGGATATCCTCAACAGGCTGGTTTGGGATACTTCCTCAGGCCCTCAAAACAAAACATTTGTAATTCTTTTGAATAATTTAGGCGAATTACATTTGTTGGAATAGAAATTGCAATAGTAAAATTCCAAGCATAATTAAAATTTAGAAAACTGGGAATCTTAGAAAACGGCTGAGACTTTAGAAAGCAAGAAAAGCTCCCACATAGGAGTATTCAAATTATTAAATATGCCTCTATTCTAAGGGAGGAAAATTGAGTCTTCAGTTTACTCAATGACGATATCTGCGCCTCCAGCTTGATTGGGTGGTGCATTGCGGAATGAAAGCATCTTCGCATCCAACAGTTTCTGGACTTTATTTTTCAAGATAACACAGTCATTGACGGAATGTCCTATTTCACCTAAGTGATAGTCACATGCCTTGGAGGGATCGTAGTTGGGGAAATACTCAGGATTTTCACGCTTCGGCTCTTTAGCAACCAATCTCTTTTCCAGGAGAATATGCAGGATCTGAGACATAGGCAAAGGGAGTGGCGTGAATTGCTTTTTATTATTTTGCCTTTGGGACGGCTTGCGGCCTAAGGCCGATTGCTGTCCACTGCTCATCTGAATTATTGGGGAAGGACGAATGGTTTGGGTGTATACAACATCCGTATCTGTAAGGGGTTCTTTCTCCTTCTTCATGCCGAGTTTCGTGCTTGTGGAAGTAGGGTCTGTGAACCACCCCTCACGCAATCCCATTTCGATTCGTTTGCCCATAGGAACAAGATGATTAAGGGATTCAGTAATGGCACCAACCAGGCGGTGTCTGTATTCATACGAAAGTGACTTTATGAACAACTTCACTTGTTCATGATCAGTGAGTTATGGGGTAACCCGAGCGGCCAAGTTTCTTCATCTGGTGGCATACTCTTTGAAGGACTTACTCTTCTTTTTCTCAGTGCGTTCCAGATCGTCACGAGTAAAGGTAATGTCGAGGTTGAATTGATATTGCTTGAGGAATGCATCAACAGCATCGTCCCAAGACTTAAAAGCATCCACATCCTTTGACATGTACCATGTCAAGGCTGGCCCCATCAAACTCGCTTGAAAGGTTTGAATCATGAGGGGTTCATTATCAACGTGCTGGGTCATTCGCACATGGTATATGTGCAAATGGTGTCTGGGACATGAAGTGTCGTCATATTTCTCGAATTCTGGCATCTTGAACTTTTCTGGTACTTTGACCCGTTTGTATATAGAAAGGTCAAGTGGGATAGCATGCTGCGGGCCTTGTAGCTGTTTCAGCATCTCCTCGACCTTGGCAACGCGTTTGTCATGTTCTATCATTGGTACAGCTTCAAGTTTAGGCTTCATGACGGCGAGGGGGAGCGGATCGTCCTCTAACGGAGGCATTTTGCTGTCGCTAGCGGAGGCTTTGTCTTTTCCAGTGGACAGTGGTGGTAACACCACCTCAATTGCTGCAGGCGTGGGCGTGAGCTTGCCCTGAATAGATTCCACTTGCTTTGTGAGGTTTTGGATCGCGTTGAGGACCATTTTCATCTCGTCCTCCATATTATTGAGACGGACGTTTTCTCCGGCCATTTTTTGTAACTACCTGGGAAAACATTAAAATGAATGAGTATAATGTCCAATAAATAATCATTCTATGACTTAGTCATATTATTATTACATATTTTCTTCATTTACAAAGAAAAAAAATGATAAAAAGGTTTTTATTTATATACTCATTACATGCGGCGTCCCCGGGATTCAAACCCCGATTGCCTTAGACCGATACGCCTCATCCCCGGATACCACTGGGCCGAAGGCCACGGTGGTGTCTTTAAGGGGGAAAAATTTTTATTTAAAGCATAAAAAGCGGCTCGAGTTATATTAACATTAGTAAAACCCAAAAACACTTTTAAGATGAAAACCAAAACCCCTGAACATAATTACTAGGAAATATAAAAGACAGAGGCTTTTAACAAAAGGGTGCCCTTCTCGGATACTCATTTAATAAACGATGGGGAATCCACGGTCTCTCGGAGTCGCTTATTTTTACGGACAACCTCCGCAATAAGCGTATCCCTGGTATATAGTGTGCAATCAACGTGTGCCCTAACAATAACGAATCAATTGAATAAGTAGGCCGTATAAAAAACGAGAAGGGATAGAATATATACTTTTCCTTGAACCATGGGAATCACAACAACATGCACATGAGGAGTAAGGTTCGATTTCTATCTAGACTGGCTCAGCAAAATGAAATTAAAAGGGTGCCTGACCGTCGCAGTCTCGCGTTGGTATCAAGTCCTTTTAACCTCGGCCAAATCGAAAGGAATATCTTATAGTCACGCGAACAGCGGCTAAAGATATTTCTTTACGATTTTTAAAAATAAATTTCGGGGAAAAGAAAGGCAACCTCTATATCGCGGGCTCGCGTTCGAGGTCGTATCTTTCTTAACACCATCCTAAAATGCCCTATCACGGCCCAGGTCCGGCAGCGTGGTTGTGTGTGCAACAGTGTAGTGCTAAATCATTAAAGCATGCACAATAATTTATAAACAACCAATTTGAACCTACAAGAACAAATAACACCTTAATGTCAGTATCATACCTGAAGTCCTTGCCGCCAAACAAAAATCATTTTGAACAGGATAAAAATTTTTGGCCTAAGTCCACTTTAAAAAATGCAAGTCCCCAGCGGAGTCGCCAG
Organism: Syzygium malaccense; assembly: GCA_031216405.1. Classification (NCBI taxonomy): domain Eukaryota; kingdom Viridiplantae; phylum Streptophyta; class Magnoliopsida; order Myrtales; family Myrtaceae; genus Syzygium; species Syzygium malaccense. Next base: position 14,063,802 of record CM062254.1, read on the forward strand.
TCTGTCGTAACCGACCTCCCAAGCCTTCTTTTGGACAACAAAATAGAATGGGAGGCTCGCCTGGTACATGCTAAGTCTAGGTTCGAGACTTAACTCTGGCTCTCCCAAGCCCATACCATATCGCGACTTAGGGTTTAATTTTTTTAACATGCAAGTGGTTTATACCAAGAAGTCGCCACTAATCGATTTGGAGTGGGTCAATTAGAAACCCAAATAAGGTGACGGGAGAATCACCCTATTCCTACGAACTAGAGATTAACTGAGTTCGGGGACTTGATTACACTAGTTGAATAACTAATACCCTTTCGGTACCTTTTTACCCTGTTCATTTTTTTAAAAATATTTATTAGGCAATTTGGATTGATCTTAGGACCTTTCTCCTAACATGTGAGGTGATCAAACGAGTGCGTAATCAGAAACGATTAGTAGTCAGGATAGATATGCAGTCCTAGGTTCTAGCCCTAGGTCAGATGACATTAAAAAATACAATAACTCATGCAATTGTATTAAAAACATGCATAATAACAACGCAACGGTAATAAAAAAAAACATGCAAAACTACCGCGCATCTTCAGGATTTGTCTAATTTAAACAAGACAAAAACATGCATAATATCACAATAAAATAAAACAACAAATATATCACATTGAAATTTTTTTTTAAAAAAATAATAATAAATAAAAAAAATAATGAAACTTTTTTAAAAAAAAGGGAAAAGAAAAGAAAATATTTTTCTTTTTAAATTTTTTTAAAATTTTTTAAAATTTTTTATTTTATTTTATTTTTTTAAAAAATTATTAAAAAAAAAGAAAACCGGTCCGGACCGGGTCGAAACTGACCCGGGTCAACGGATTCGACCCAGGCGTTGACCCGAGTCGGGTCAGCTGTACCGGGTCAAACCAAACCTATGAGAGAAGCCGCCGGCGAAGTTGAAAATCAGCCTCTTGACGTGCGGACCCAGATCGGCGCCGTCCCTAATCCAGCCCTTGGGACCAAAACCAAGCCTCTCCACCCATCGGGGTCACTGTCCGACCGCCATTCGCCGACCGACGATCAAAACGAAAACTGGTTTCATCGAGGACTTTTGTCGAGCAAGTGGTGTGCGCGACCAAAAACAGCAAATTCTTACCTGTTCCGGCGAATCAGAGGATTCAGGCGACCCAACCTACCTTCGGTGAGGACACACGGGTGACGGGGGATGGCGGTATGGGCCGGGACTCGTGCGAAACGGCTGGCGCGGGTCCCGGCCAAACCGAACATGAAAACAGGGGAAAACAGAGGCGGACGGGACCCCGGGGAAGCTCACCAATCGACGGCGCGTGCGGAGGGGTTTCGGCTGGTCAGGGGGGGCGATGACGACGCTGCTGGCTCTTCTTTCGCTCCGACAGAACCTCGGCTCACTCTCTCTCTCTCTCTCTCTCTCTCTCTCTCTCTCTCTCTTCTCTCTCTGTTTTCTCTCAAAATGACCGACCGGGGGTACTTTCGGGGGGTTGCCGGTCGGCTTGCTAGAGACGGCGAGGCTGACTGGGACCTCATGACCCTCCGAGGCTTCTCTCTCTTCTCTGTTTCTCTCCAGTTCTCTCTCTATCTCCCTGTATTTTTTTTTTCACCCGAACCAACCTCTCCTGTCTCTCTCTCCTCTCGCTGGCCTATATATGCGACGACGATGATGCCACCCTCTACTACCTTCAATGCCCTGCACCGGCCATGACTTTTGTGGCCATTTTGCGCGGTGGAGCAGATAATCCGCGCTTCTGCAGTGTCAGCCGGGACATAGCAAAACAGACGAGAGAGAGGGGAGGCTCGACCGGGGGAGGTGGAGAAGAAATGAAGCTGGGTCGGGCTAGGCCTAGCTCGGGGGAGGAAAGGCTGGACTGGGCTGGGCTGGGCCCAGTCCCGGCCTGATCCCTCTTTTTTTTTTTTTAATTATTTTTTAAAATATATTTTATTTTTTGATTTTTTTTTGAAAATTAATTAAGAAAATATGCTCTAATAGGTTCTATTAACGCAAATATGCCTAATGTCTATATGCAATGCTATTATAAACTAAATGATAATAATAATTTTTTTTTGGTTTAGGGATTAAGTACATTAACCCCTAAATTTTGTGTAATTAATTTTGGGCAAATAAAAAAATAGGTGTCAACAAGGTGCAAATGCAGGAGTTATTGACAAAGGATTTATTTGTCCAAGTGCATCTCCATGGGGAGCGCCAGCTTTATTTGTAAGGAAGAAGGATGGGTCGTTGAGGTTGTGCATCGATTATCGGCAGTTGAACCAAGTGACGATTAAGAATGAGTATCCTCTGCCAAGGATAGATGATTTATTTGATCAATTGCAAGGGGCTTCGGTATTTTCTAAAATTGGTTTGAGAATAGGATATCATCAATTGATGATTAGAAATGAGGATATACCGAAAACAGCATTCAGGACGAGATACGGGCATTATGAGTTTACAGTAATGCCGTTTGGTTGACGAATGCCCCTGCTCCATTTATGGATTTAATGAACCGAGTGTTCAAGGAGTTTTTAGACCAATTTGTCATAGTTTTCATAGATGACATATTGGTGTACTCGAAGAGCCTAAAGGAGCATGAGTTTCATTTGAGTAAGGTTTTGCAAACCTTGAGGGAACACGCACTGTATGCTAAATTTAGCAAGTGCGAATTTTGGCTCAATTGAGTAGCATTTCTTGGACATGTGATCTCGGGGGATGGAATTTCAGTAGATCCGGCAAAGATCGAAGCCGTGATAAAGTGGCCGAGATCGATGACGGTAACCGAGATTCGGAGTTTTCTAGGTTTGGCAAGATACTATAGATGTTTTGTGGAAGGGTTTTCAGCAATAGCAATACCGCTGACACATTTGTTGAGAAAGGAAACAAGGTTTGAATGGACCGATAAATGTGAAAGGAGTTTTCAGGAATTAAAGCATAAATTGACGACGGCACCGGTATTGACTATTCCATCTGGATCCGGAGGATACGAGATTTATAGTGATGCGTCGTTGAAAGGATTGGGGTGCGTACTCATACAAAATGGACAAGTAGTGGCCTATGCGTCAAGATAGTTAAGACTGCATGAGTTGAATTATTCAACGCATGACTTGGAATTAGCCACAATATTATTCGCCCTTAAGATTTGGCGACATTATTTATGCGGAGAGAAATTTTAGATTTATACTGACCATCAGAGCCTCAAGTATTTATTTTCTCAAAAGGAGTTAAATATGAGGCAGCGTCATTGGATGAAATTGCTGAAGGATTACGACTGTGATATTCTATATCACCCCGGAAAGGCAAACCGGGTAGCGGATGTATTGAGTAGGAAGTCAAGCATCGTGCACTTGATGGTCAAGGAGTGGACTTTGTTAGAAAAGGTAAGAGACTCGGAGTTTAAGTTTGAAGTAAGTCAAGTCTCGAGCCTATTAGTCATGCTAAGGATTGAACCGAAAATTCAATCAAAGATTAAGGCCCTACAGTCTACGGACCAAGAGACTCAGAAGATTTTGGAGATGGATACTACTAAGAGAAAATCGGATTTCCAAGTATCCGAGGATGGGATCTTGAAGTTCCGAGGACGATTGTGTGTGCCCGATGATGCGAAACTTAAGGAGGAAATTTTATCGAAAGTGCATTGTAGTAGTTATAGCATCCACCCTGGTAGTACAAAAATGTATCAAAATTTAAGACAGTACTATTGGTGGAATGGCATGAAGGTAGACATAGCCAGGCATGTGGCTAAATGTCTGACGTGCCAACAAGTGAAAGCGCAACATTGTAAGCCCGGAGGATTGTTGCGACCCTTGGAAATCCCGGAATGGAAATGAGAACATATAAATATGGATTTTGTAATGGGATTACCAAGGAGCCAAAAGGGCCATGACTCTATTTGGGTTATTGTTGATTGATTGATGAAATCAGCGCACTTTTTGGCTGTACGAAAGGACTTTGCCTTGGATAGGTATGCTGATTTGTATGTGTAACAGATCGTTCGTTTGCATGGGGTACCAGTGACCATTACATCAAATCGTGATCCCAGGTTTACCGCCAAATTTTTGAAAAGTCTGCAGACGGTAGTAGGGTCAAAGTTACAATTTAGTGCAACCTATCATCCACAAACGGATGGCCAGTCTGAGAGGACAATTCAGACTTTAGAAGATATGCTTCTGGCATGCGTATTGGATTTTCAAGGCAAGTGAGAAGAGCAATTGTCCTTAGCAGAATTCGCGTATAACAATAGTTTTCAGCAGAGTATCGGGATAGCGCTGTTTGAAGCGTTGTATGGTAGAGCCTGTAGAACACTCGTGTGTTGGGACAAAGTGGGAGAAAGAAGTATAACCGGGCCCGAATTAGTTCAACAGTCGATGGAGGCAGTTAAGATTATACGCCAAAGGCTGAAGACAGCGCAAAGTCGTCAAAAGAGCTATGCAGACATAAGGCGAAGACCTTTGGAATTCCAAGTAGGGGATCACGTATTCCTTAAAGTATCGCCCACGAGAGGATTGTCCCGATTTGGTAAGAAAGGAAAGTTGAGTCTGAGGTACGTGGGACCCTTTAAGGTGTTGGAAAGGATTAGAGAATTAGCGTATCGCCTTGCATTACCGCCAAATCTATCGCAGGTGCATAACGTGTTCCACGTATCGATGCTGAGAAAATATGAACCGGACCCAACTCACGTGTTGAATTATGAGGAAATAGAAGTTAACGATAAGGTGTCGTACATCGAAAGACCAATAAGGATCGAAGATCGGAAAGAAAGAGTTCTAAGGAACAAGATGATCCCGATGGTCAAGATCGTGTGGGAACATCACGGGACAGAAGGTGCGACATGGGAAAGTGAGGAGCTAATGCAACGTCAACACCCCCAATTATTTGAGTAGTAGGTTGAGTTGTAAATTTCGAGAACGAAATTTTTGTAAGGGGGGAGAGTTGTAACATTCTGAAATTTGCCCATTTGGGATTTATGAAATGAATAGTTTTATGAACGTACTTGTAGTTAGTTCTCGTCCGGAACTGATCATTTCTGGGATACTAACAATTAGGGAAAGGCTAATTAGGGATTTAAATTTGTACGACTAGAGGAATTCAATCGTGAATTGACTTTCGACCATAGAATTGTTGAGGTGACATTTTGAGTCAATGTAGGCCGATCTTAGGATAGTCATGGGCCGATTCGTCATTGTCATACGAGTGGATCACGAGTGATTCCGTATGACCACGAGGTGAGGTGGCGAACGATCCAGAACTTATACCGAACGGTCGTGCCCGACGGGACTAGCGATCGACCCTCACGATTACATGACAACCGAGGTCGTTACGATCCGAATGAACTTGCACGTGAGTTGATTTAGTATCAGTCATGGGTTAAATATGTGAATTTCCCCAGAAGCCGCCCGTTAGTTTGAGACACGCTCAAGTTACGTTATATAAAATCCAGTTATTAATTAGAGACCAATTTGGGCATTAGAAATTAGGAAGTCACGACAGGACAATTTGGACGACGTTGTTATTGGTGTAGTCAGCCTCCGATTTGCCCGAATCCTTCAGAAAAATTGAATTTTGGCGAGAAATGAAGAATGACCATTCTACCCCTATAAGTTTGTTAAGGCCAATGTAATTGGGGAAGGGCATTTTGGTCATTTCACCCTAACCTTAGAAATAGAAATTTTTGGATAATTTTGCCCTTGGACTTTTTGAGAAATCCCCAAATTGCCCTTGGATATTTTAGAAAAGATTCGATCCGGACTGTTGATCTCAAGATAAGATCGAATCTAGGCCGTTGATTTGGATTGTGATAGAGGGGCATGATGGTTTTTTGGCACCTCAATTATTGGCTTTGGACTATTTAGTCCAAATCTCTCTCTCTCTCTCCTCACTCTCTCACGTCTCTCGGCTCGCTCTCCCTCTCTCCCTCCCGACCGAACTCCCTCAGCCTCCCACCGGTCACCAGCCCAGCCGCCTAGCCCGGCCGTCGCCGCCGCCCGCCCGTCCAGTTGGATTAGCCGCACGCCGGAGCTGCCGTACGCCGGAACAGCCGTTCACCTAGCCCAGCCGCCCACCCCACCAATTCTCTCTCCCCTGTTCTTACTTGCACCCCTGATGTCCACCTTCTTCTTTGAAATCCACGCTAAAGCCCTGAAGGTTCAAAGGGAGCTTAGTCTGGCAGCATCCGTCCCTCCCAGAACAAGCACTGTACTTGCTAATGTTGAAGTTGGTTCCAGCACATTTCGACCAGCAACCGACAACAGCTGATTCTGTAACTGTCGCCAGGGTGTTGCAACCGACCAATGTAAAGACGTTCCTTGTCTGGGAGAAGACAAATGGACCTCCTTCAAAGCTCACCGGCACACCAAATCCACCGCCACCGCAGCTTGGATTTGAGGAAATTACAGGAAGACTAACATTAATCATGCCATCCACGTCTGCATCGAGGAGTGAAATGTTGAGAACTCGCAATCCAATCTTCTTTAGAATGGGAACCGCGTTGTTTTGTTCGCAGACGATCTGGTACCAATCGTCCAAGAAACACCTCCTATTCCAAAGGGGAAGGGAATGGTGACGTCCCCGCACGTTTCAGTACAGTTAGGCTTTGCAAGTCTAGGTGCAGCTCCTGATGCTTGTAACGTGAGGGAAACCAGAAGCAAAAGAATTCGAAACACTGAGATTGACACGATTTTCAAGTTTCGTAAGTGCACGGACCTAAATTTATGGAGAAAGCAGATATAGGCGGAGTCCCTTTATATTGTTTTTTAAGAGGAAGAAGGGACAAAATTTTCATGTACTGTGTACGCATAATTTTATTCCAGCTGTTACTTCCTAGTATCTTCGAGATGTTTCCTTTAGGGAAAAAATTGCATTACAAATCCTAAATATCCGAAATCTTATAGGAATACAATCAAATCCTAAATCTTTCAATTGGGTAAATCAAATCCTAAACTTTTAGGAAAAAGTGTAATCGAATCCTAAACTTTTCAATTGATTAAATTAAGTTCTCTAACTTTATTGAGAATTGCTATTAAATCCTAAAATTATGTTTTTTTGTCATAATCCTATAATTATGTTGAAAAGTGCAATTTATTTACTTTTTGAGTGATACAAGATAATTTTAGATATTGTTAGTTGAAAAGATTTAATTGCACTTTTGAAGAAGGTTTGGAACTTAATTGAATCAATTGAGAAATTTAGTACTTGATTGTATTCTATATACAAGATTTTGGACTTCTTTGTCCACCTTTATTTGAGGACAGAAATGTCAAAGCTTGATAAGTAGAGAACACTAATTTAAGCAGCCAAGTTTGACTTTTCCATTTGTTTGGTAGAGTTTTATTTTGGTCAGATAATTTAGTCATCATTTTTTTCATGGGAAACAATAAGAGAATTATTAAGATGGATGACTTTTCAGGATCTTTTGTCGTAGTTCTCATTAAAAACATTAAAATTGAGCCAATTCTACTCGATAATATTTAACACTTGGAAGCAAAGTTATATCCATTAAAAAAATTTGGGTAAGAATATTATTAGTTTAACAATTTTTGCTCTATCAAGATGAACACAAAAAACAAATCGCTATCCCAAATGAACTTACTTTTGATGACCCCGCTCTCATGTTCCAACTTTTTTGTCTCTGCTTTTGGAAAAAGAAAACCACTTTCCACAACAAATGTATGCTATGACAGGACAGCCACGATTTTTTGCTCTTGACGACTGAAACGGGTGTTGGCATCTTTTCAACCTAGGTAAGTGAAAGCAAAGCTCACTTTCATTAAAGCAAAAGTGGTTTCCTTCTGATTTCTTTAGTCGTAGTGCGATCTTCGAGTGTCGTAAACTCTCTCATTATCGAAGCAAAAATCAATTTCGCTGCTCTCGAGTGCGGTACGACGTGTAACGGGTCCCAATGCTTTATTTGCGCAAGCCATCGATAACAACACTTGGGAATATTGTTGGCTCCCAGAAAAAAAGTGAAAGATGGTACGTGAATCATGGGGCACGTTTTTCGCTTCCATAATGGAAGAGATTGCGTCCCCATGCACTGGGATGTCTGGCTCCAAATGGTCTAATCAATCCTGGACTAAACATGATCATGCTATGAAAGTATTCTGAATTCTTGGCACTGTTTTATTTCTTCGCTGAAAATTAATATAGCAAACTATCCATGGTACCAACAAAGGGAGAAAGAGACTAGAGAGCCTGTTTTTCGAAAAAAAAAAATTAGACCTAGTTTAATATTTCTACCCAAAGATATATTTGGACCAATATCCAAAGAATGTTCAGTCACCAAAATTTGTGCACTGCGAACATGACTGGTCTTTTGATCAAGGAATGAAGTTAGAAGCGGCATACTTTTTATGTTCGTATAGATGAAGTTCCAAATTTATTACCTTAGCTTTACATTGCTAGACCCTGAACTTCATTAAGAGTGCTTTCTTACACTCATCCTCCTAATTTTCTATGAGTACTAACCTTGTGCCGCATACTCAATCACTGTTTAAGGTACAATAACTTGTTACCATTTAACTTTGACGATTTCGTTAGAAATTGTAAAGTTTGGTTTACACTATGCTTGACTATTAGCAATTGGTCTAACACCTATTCCTTTGGCAATACTGCCAACTAAACCTCTCAATAGTCCCTTAGTGAATGGATTAGCCAAGTTATTATTTGTTAGAACATAAATTACTAAAATAATTTCTTCAGTAAATGATTGTCGAGCATACCTAGGCTGTAAACTAATATGTATAGATTTTCAATTATATATTTTATTGTAAACCTTAGACATTTGTTGCCTCACTATTGCATTGTAAAGATATTATTGTCATTAGTTGTTGTCACAACTCTATATCTAATAGCAAATTATGCAACCATTCAACCTCTTTATCAACCACCGATAGTACTATCAATTCATATTTTATCGTTGAATGAGCTATACGTGTTTGCTTCTTTGATGCCCAAGATACTGCATCATTTGCAAGCTTGAAAACCCAATCATTTGCAAGCTTGAAAACCCATCTAGATGACGACTTGTTATCAATTGTGCTAGTTGTTGAACTAGGGAAAATTATCGAAACAGTCCTAAACCTATTGCAAATGTGCCAATTTAGTCATAAACCTTTTTTTTGTGCCAATTTAATCCTACACCATTTGCAATTGTGCCAATTCAGTCTATTCGGTTAATGTTGATGTAGCAATTTTTTAAATATTATTTTTATTATTTTTATTAATTTTTCCTTTTTTTTTCTTTTCTTTCCCTTTCTTCTTTTTTTCTCCCTTCATCTTCAACCTCTAGCCTATTGTCGGACCAGCGACCGGCCAGAGGCTAGGCCCGACGAGTTTGACCCCACCGACCGCTGGTGAGGCCAACCTTGCTAGCAGTCGGCGAGGCTCGTCCTCGCCTAGCAACGGTGCAACAACGAGGTCAAGCAAGGCCAACCTCACTAGTTGGCGAGGACGAGCCCTCGCTAGCGACGACAAGGACGAATTGGCGAGGTGGGCCTTGGCCGATGTCACACCCCGAATCTCCATTGAGCTCGCGACATCCCTCTTGCTCGGTCGGATTAGTGCGACGTCCCAGGAAAAGTCACCGACCCAAACGATCACGCCAGAGTTAATCGCGGCGGAAACAATAATATAAACTCGGAAAATAAAATTGTGGAGTACTAGGGAGAAATAAATTGCCAAACCATCAAACAAAATACTATACCTCGATATATATATACACAATATTCATTTACAATTCAAACTTATACCACAACCGCCATTTACAATCCACCAAGCAAAATATGCACACCGAACTACTAAACTACAAATCACCGACATCATAAAAAGATCAGTAGCCTGGGTAAGCACTACACCAAAAATGAAACACTTCCAAACTCTTCCTCCACTCCAAAAACTAACCCCTATGCCCCCTAGATGGCGACCACTCTGACTCGCTCTCCTCAGAATCCTCATCTAAAACCTCATCAGGCACGTGCTCATCTGAAGACTCCGAGTCGGCCTCAATCTCGATCGGGTTATCCTCATCTCCCGACTCTATCTGAACCTTAATCCTTTCATCGTCATCAAACTCCTCTTCTGGCTCCTCCTCTGGCCCCTCTACTAGCTCGTTCTCTGGTTCGTCCTCTGGCTCCTCCTCTACTAGCTTATCCTCTATGGGATCCTCCTCATACTCCTCCTCCGACTCCACACTCGGGTCCACATCCATCGGGTCGTACCCGGCCTGCGACTCCTTCGGCTTTGGATCCGACACCGCTACTATCGTCTCAGGCGCTGCAGGGACATGCTGGTGCCTTGACTGAGCTAGACTAGTCTCCAAACTAGTCATCTTACCGTCGGGAGGGGGTATAGCCGACAGATCCCAATCGCCTACTCCATCAAATGGGACATCAAATCCACAAATGGAGCCAAACTCGTCCATCCCATCCCGAAACATCCAGGCAGTGTAAGTATGAGCCTGCCAAAGATGTAGCCCTATATCTACCCATACTACTAAAGTATGCTTAACTCAGGTAAAATTATCGTCTACAAGGTACTCTACAACATCATGATTGGTGTGCATAGAAATCCCAAAATGTTACGGCGGTAGTGGCGGAAGGTTCATGGCTCAGGCAGGGGCTCTGACATTGTTGGTTGAAATAACCATGAGACACTTCTCAATAAGTTCACAACTTAAGCCCCACCTAGGCTACCACGTATTCCGGACAAGTCCAGACACCAAATCAAATAACACACAAACAACACCTACACAATCACACTTACCTAGGCTCTCGGTACACGCAACCTGCACGTTAGTCTTAAATTCACATTTACAAACCGCATGCACTTTCCAACCCAATCTCATGCTCGAAAGAACATGTCAAGCACACCACATTTCCGAACTCCGCAATTCACACTCGTTCATGCACCACCACATCATTTTCCTTTGACTTACCACATTGTACCATCTCATACTTAATCACTTTCCTTAGTCCGCGTAAACACACTTCAGGCCTACTGATCGCGACCCGCGTAAACACGCCTCGGGTTCGATCCCATTCTTACTTTCTTTCCTTAGCCCGTGTAAACACGCATCAAGCCTACTGACCGCGACCCGAGCATAACACACCTCGGCCCGATCCCACAGTCATATCATGACCTGCGTAAACACGCCTAAGCTCGGTTTAATTCCCCACGTAAACACGACTCAGAGATTTAGTGATCACACGAACATACCAACACACCGTATTTTGTCCGTATCCTGCGTAAACACACCTCAGGGCCTTTTAGTGATCACACGCACATCGCATGCCTCAAATCTCACATGTGCACACACTCGGGCATTAATTTAAATGCACACAATGCACCCAATCTCACCATTTCAATTCAGCCCACATATACACATACAACCATCACAATTCATGTCATTTTCTCCGCAATTCACGGCACAGCAATTCACGGCACCACACGACAATTTCATGCAAATACTCACCAAATCAAATCACCCAATTTACGCATCCAACAGAAAATTACAGCACATAAACCAACAAATTCCAGCCCTCAATTGGCCTCTAAATTTCTACCAAAACAATCCCAATTTCTCCCCTAAGGCCTCTAATCCAAATCAGCCCCTAAAACCACACTAACTCGCGTCTAAATAGGTCCGATAATACCCGATAAACTAGGCAAGGGTTAGATTGTAACTTACTTGGAATTTCCAAGCAAGATCAACCTATCTGAGGTTGATTAGGCGACTGGAACGCGGCGGTGACGACGGTGATCGGCGGCGGTGACGATCGGCGACGGCAGCGGCGGCTAGGCTTGTCCGGCTAGTCCATGGCCACGAGAGAGAGAGAGAGAGAGAGAGAGAGAGAGAGAGAGAGAGAGAGTGAGTGAGCTGAGAGGGAGGGAGGGGAAACGGCAATGGCATGAGGGCGGTGAGGCCACGGATCGGTGGCCGGACGGCGGCGGCGCGGCCAAGAGGGAGAGGCGGCAAGCGTACGGTGAGGGGGAGGAGAATGGCCGAGGGAGGAAGAGAGAATGAGAGATGAGAGAGAGAAAATGGGTTTAAATAATGCACCCAATAATTGAATTCCGTTTATGGCCAAAATGACCATCTTGCTTCTCTCTCTACTTTTCAATCAACGGCCGATATTTGTTCCTATGCTGAGATCGATGGCCGACATCGAATCTTTTCCAAAAATATCTAAGGGTAATTTGGAAATTTCACAAAATTTCAAGGGCAAAATTGTCTAAAATTTGTCATTTCTCAAGTTAGGGCAAAATGACCAAAATGCCCTTCCCCATTTACACTTGGCCTTAACAAACTCCTAGGGGTAAATGGTCATTTTCCATCCTTCGTTGAAATTCTATTTTTCTAAAGGATTCGAACAATTCCAAGGCTGAACATTCCAATAACAACATCGTCCAAATGTCCTATCGTGGCTTCCTAATTTCCAATGCCTAAATTGATCTCTAATTAATAACTGAATTTTATAGAACGTAACTTGAGCGTGTCTCAGACTAACGAGTGGTTTTTGGGGAAATTCGCATATTTGACCCGTGACTAATACTAAATCAAGTTACGTGCAAGTTCATTCGGATCGTGACGACCTCGATTGTCATGTAATCGCGAGGATCGATCGTTAGTTCCGACGGGCACGATCGTTCGGTATAGGTTCTGGATCGTTTGCCAACTCACCTCATGGTCAAATGGAATCACCCGTGATCCACTCATATGACGGTGACGAATCGGCCCATAACTATCCTAAGATCGGCCTACATTGAATCAAAATGTCACCTCGACAATTCTATGGTCGAAAGTCGGTTCACAATCGAATTTCTTTAGTCGCACGAATTTAAATCCCTAATTAGCCTTTCCCTAACGGTTAATATCCCAGGAATGATCAGTTATGGGCGAGATCTAACTACAAATATGTTCATAAAATCATTCATTTCATAAATCCAAAATGGGCAAATTTTAGAATGTCACAACTCTTCCCCCGTTACAAAAATTTCATCCTCGAAATTTACAATCCAACCCACTACACAAATAAATGGGGGTATTGACATTGTATCAGTTCCTCACTTTCCCAAGTCACACATTCTATCCCGTGATGTTCCCACACGACCTTGACCATCGGGATTGTCTTATTCCTCAAAACTAATTCTTTCCGATCTTCAATCCTAATTAGCCTTTCGACGTACGACACCTTGTCGTCAACTTCTATATCTACATAATTCAACACGTGAGTTGGGTCTGATTCATACTTTCTCAATATCGATACATGGAACACATTATGCACTTACGACAGATTTGATGGTAACGCAAGGCGATAAGATAAATCTCTAATCCTCTCTAACACTTCAAAGGGTCCCACGTACCTCAGACTCAACTTCCCTTTCTTACCAAATCGGGATAATCGTATCATGGGCGATACCTTAAGAAATACGTGATCCTCTACTTGAAATTCCAAAGGTCTTCGCCTTCTGTCTGTATAATTCTTTTGACGGCTTTGAGCTGTTTTGCAGCCTTTCGCGTATGATCTTAACCGCCTCAACCGATTGTTGAACTAATTCTGGCTCGGTTATTCTTCTTTCTCCAACTTTGTCCCAACACACGGGCGTTCTACATGCTCTACCATACAGCGATTCAAACGGTGCCATCTCGATATTTTGCTAAAAACTATTGTTACATGCGAATTCTGCCAAGGGCAATTGCTCTTCCCACTTGCCTTGGAAATCCAATACGCATTCCCGAAGCATATCCTTTAAAGTCTGAATCGTCCTTTCAGACTAGCCATCCGTTTGCAGATGATAGGCTGTGCTAAACTGCAGCTTTGACCCTAATGCCGTCTATAGACTTTTCCAAAAATTGGCGATAAACCTGGGATCACGGTTCGACGTAATCGTCACTGGTACCCCGTGCAAACGAATGATCTATTGCACATACAAATCAGCATATCGGTCCAATGCGAAATCCTTGCGCACTGCCAAGAAATGTGCTGACTTGGTCAATCTATCGACAATTACCCAAATGGAATCGTGGCCTCTTTGGCTTCTTGGCAATCCCATCACAAAATCTATAGTTATATGCTCCAATTTCCACTCTGGGATCTCCAAAAGTCGCAACAATCCTCCAGGCTTACAGTGTAGCGCTTTTACTTGCTGGCATGTCAGGCACTTAGCCACGTGATTCGTTATATCTACCTTCATACCATTCCACCAATAATACTTCCTCAGATTCTGCTACATTTTCGTACTCCCCGTATGGATACTATAACTACTACAATGCGCTTCCGATAAAATCTCCTCCTTAAGTTTCGCATCGTCAAGCATGCATAATCGTCCTCGGAACTTCAAGATCCCATCCTCGGATACTTAGAAGTCCGGTTTCCTCTTAGTAGCATCCATCTCCATAATCTTCTGAATCTCTTGCTCCGTAGACTGTAAAGCCTTAATCTTAATTTGAATCTCTGGTTCAATCTTAACATGGCTAGCAAACTTGAGACTCGACTTACTTTAAATCTAAATTCCGAGTCTCGTACTTTTTCTAACAAGGTCCATTCCTTGACCATCAAATGCACGATGCTTGACTTTCGACTCAATGCATCGGCTACCCGGTTAGCCTTTTCGGGGCGATATAAAATATCACAATCATAATCCTTCAACAATTCCATCAAACGACACTGCCTCATATTTAACTCCTTTTGAGAAAATAAATACTTAAGGCTCTGATGGTCGGTATAAATCTGAAATTTCTCCTTGCATAAATAGTGTCACCAAATCTTTAGGGCGAATACTATTGCGGCTAATTCCAAATCATGCGTCGGGTAGTTCAACTCATGTGGTCTTAACTGTCTTGATGCATAGGCCACTACTCGTCCATTTTGCATGAGTACACATCCCAGTCCTTTCAATGACGCATCACTATAAATTTCATATCCTCCGGGTCCTGATGGAATAGCCAACACCGATACCGTCGTCAATCTATGCTTTAATTCTTGAAAACTCCTTTCACATTTATCGGTCCATTCAAACCTTGTTTTCTTTTTCAACAAATATGTCAACGGTGTTGCTATTGCTGAAAAGCCTTCTACAAAACGTCTATAGTATCCTGCCAAATCTAGAAAACTCCGAACCTCGGTTACCTTCGTTGGTCTCGGACACTTCATTACAGCCTCAATCTTAGTTGGATCTACTGAGATTCCTTCCCCAGAGATCACGTGTCCAAGAAATGCTACTCGATTGAGCCAGAACTCGCACTTGCTAAACTTAGCATACAATGCGTTCTCTCTTAAAGTCTGCAAAACTTTACTCAGATGAAACTCATGCTCTCCTCCAGGCTCTTCGAGTACACCAATATATCATCTATGAAGACTATCACAAATTGATCTAAAAACTCCTTAAACACTCGGTTCATTAAGTCCATAAATGTGGCAGGGGCATTTGTCAATCCAAACGGCATTACTGTAAACTCATAATGCCCATATCTCTTCCTGAATGCCGTTTTCGGTATATCCTCCTTCCTAATCCTCAATTGATGGTATCCCGTCCTTAAATCAATCTTAGAAAATACCGAAGCCCCTTGCAACTGATCAAACAAATCATCAATCCTCGACAGGGGGCATTTATTCTTCACCGTCACTTGATGCAATTGCCGATAATCGATACATAATCTCAGTGACCCATCCTTCTTCCTCACAAACAAGACCGGCGCTCCCCATGGAGACGCACTTGGACGAATGAATCCTCTGTCCACTAACTCTTGCATTTGCACCTTTAACTCCGACAACGACATTCTATAAGGTGCCTTCCAGATTGGCTCAGTCCCAGGGGTCAACTCGATTACAAATTCTACTTCTCTTTCTGATGGTAATCCCGACAATTCGTAAGGAAAAACATCGGGATAATCACGCACCACGGCTATGTCCTCTAGCTTCGGCTCCTCAGCCGTCGAATCCATCACAGTTGCTAAAAATCCTTTGCACCATTTGTCGAACAACTTAGTCAATTCTAGCAACGAAATCCATGGGATCGAGGTTCCTCCTCGATTTCCCACAAATTCAAATCTAGGATGTCCAACGGGGATAAAATTGGATCACCCTGCTATTACAATCCATTACCACCCTCTATTTAACCAGCTAATCCATGCCTACTATTGTTGACACCTAAATTTTGGCGCACCACTTAGTGTAATTTGCATAGAAAATTAGGGATTAAATTTTTAACCCCTAAACAAAAAAATATCCCACGCCGTGCGCCGCCGCTGCTCCCGCGCCTCACGCCGCGCCTCACGCCGCTGCTGCGCGCGACGCCGCTGCTGCCGTGCGACGTCGCTACTGTTGCTTCCCGCCGACGCCGCAGCTGCCGTGCGACGTCGCTGCTGCTGCTTCCCGCCGCCGCCGCGCCTGCCGCTACCGCCTCCCGCCGACGCCGCTACTGCCGTGCGACGTCGCTGCTGCTGCTTCCTGCTGCCGCGTGCTGCCGCCTCTCCCTGCCGCTTCCCACCAACGCCTGCTGTCGCCGCGCCTCACGCCGCTGCTGCCGATTCCCATGCCGACGCTGCTGCTGCTGCCGCTTCCTGCCGGTGCCGCTGCTGCCGCGCCCTACACCGCCGGAGTCACCCTTCGTCGCCGTGCCTGCCGCTGCTGCTTCCCGCCGACACCGCTGTTGCCGCGCCTCGCATCCTGCGCGACGCCGCCGCTGCTGCTACCCCGCCGTTGCTGCTTCCTGCTGACGCCGCGCCTGCCGCTGCTGCTTCCCGCCGACGCTGCTGCTGCCGTGCATCACGCCGTGCGCCACCGCCTTGCTGCCCTCCGTCGCTGTGCGCCACTGCCGCTGCTGCTGCCCTCTGTTGCTGTGTGCTGCTGCCGCCGGAGCCGTCGCACGCCGACGTAGCTACTGCCGCTTCCCCGACGCGCGCCACGCCGGCGCTGCTGTCCCGGAGCTGCGTCATCACAAGCACCACCGTAAACAGCACAGCCGCCGTTCTCGTGGTCGCGCCATCGCCGGTCCGCCGTTCGCCGCTCGTCCCGATCCGCAATCCCAGCGATTCAAATTTGGAAAGTAATCCAGAAATCAGGTAAAGATCTCTATCTGGTATATTTTCAAAATATTTAGATTCCTAGTTTGAATATTTTGAATATTCCGTGAATATTGCGTGGATTATTATATATCTTAGGATAATATTTGCGATATCCGTAATGTTCTAAGATATCTTAAATTAGGAATTTTTCCTAATTTGGCAACGTATCTGGACGACTATCCGACCTTATCCCTAAGGTACGATACGCGGCAATACGGAAAATCGTTATCTTATCCATCATCACTTGGATACGATAATAGCTTTTATCTGCTTTCCAAATTTAAATAATCAACTTTCTGTCGATATCTATAACCCTATAGATATGACTGTTAGTTTGATTTTTGTGTCTAATCCGAGTTTGAAACGAATTTTGCGGATCATGTGTTTTTAAATGCGGATGCTATCTCTGTTTAAATTGTCTTTCCTTTTCAAATAAAAAAGAAAATTCAAAAAATATCAGTTAGGATTTGAATTTGAGTTTTGCATGTTTAGGAATCCTAAATATATCTAGACGATAGAGTAATTATTTAATTTAAATTAGGACTTGAGATAATCTATTTCCTAGTTTAAATTAAGTAATATTCTAATCTTAATAGATTATTTAGGTTATTTTTTATTCCGAATTTTCATGAAAACCTAAAAAAAAATGAATTGCTTTATGGTAGATTAGGATAGATTGCATTCTTAATTTAAGTAATTTATTATTTCGAATTTTAACAAAAATCCCAAAAATAAGTCATGTTAGAATATGTTAAGTCATCATAGGTTGCATGTTAATTTAGGCATATTTTTATTCCGAATTTCATTAGAAAACACCAAAAATAAATCATTTGCCCGTTATCAGAATTAGGTCACGTCGTCGCATGACATATAGTTTGCATGTTAGGTTGCATTACTTGCATGTCATTTTTGCACGTCATTGCATATAGATTAGCTTTCATTTAAATAAGCGAAAATTCGAAAATTGAGTGAATTCCTTGTTAATTAGAAATCATATTAGGTTGTTGATGTGATTTTCTAGCTAACAATGCAGATGCTTACGTTGCTTCGAGGTAAGTAATTCTTCCAACTTGCAATTTATTTAATGCTTTCTTGGGTGTTAAATTGGTGGTTTGCGCACCCGCATGAACACCTCACATGTTAGTGACTAAGTTAAAATGGATCCAGATTGCTTGCCAAAATATTTTTGAAAAGAAAAAGTACCGAAAGGGCGTTAGACTAGATCTAACGTAATCAAGTCCCCGGGCTTAGAATCTCTGGTTCGTAGGAATAAAACATATCTCCCTATGTTTTATTTAGGTTTCTAATCGACCTACCGCAAATAGATTAGTGGCGACTCCGAATATGAAAACTTTTGCATGTTAAGAACTTAAAACCTAAGTTGCGAATTGGTAGGGCTTGGGAGGGCTCGAGTTAGGTTTAGTCCTAATAATCCATTAGCCTAAGAGGAAAAATCTTTAGGTCGCGACAGCTTGGCGACTCCTCTGGGGACTAGATTTAAAACTCGCCAGTGGACTTAGGCCAGTTTTTCTTTTCAAAAAATATTTTTTGCTTGGCAGCGAGGATCCCAGGTACGTCCCTAACATTTTAGGTGTTAAATGTTTTTGCAGAATGGGAGGTATAAGGGGAGGCGTGATTGTTAACCCTTGTTTTGCAGGGAGGTGTTTGGATGAATGATTTATTTTATGCACGAAGCGCTGTATGATATAACCTGCTGTGCATGCCTTGCATTTACACTACACCGCACACACTACCCGCTGCCGGACCTGGGCGGCACAGGTTTAAGATGGTACTGAGACAGTGGATACCCCGACCACACCCGCGTGGTATGGGTCGCCCTCCTTGGTCCCGAAAATTCTTTCATGGTGTCATTGAATACCTACCACGGTTGCACCCTTTGCAACCCGGGTCGGCTCTTTGACTAAGCCGGAGTCAGGGGAATCCCAGCCTAACCACCACCATGACTGGTTTAGCTCGGTAATCCTCATGTCTCCATTTTGCAAGCCAGAGTCTAGGTAGAAATCGAACCTCACGTTTCATGCGCATGTCTATGTGATTGCCATCATTCTACCCGGTGAAGTAAGATTTCTGAACCTTTATCTCGCAATTTATTTATGTTTCGTCTTTTTCTTTGGTCGGTCCATGACATTAGGTCGGTCGTGAGTCTTGGTCTATACACTATGGGAGGGGCAGACATCCGGATTCTTGATGCTCCTAAGGACGAGCTCCGTGCCTGGTGGAATCTACTCAGTCCGACTAACCGCAAGCTAGTTGAGGGCCACATCGGGAGGCTGCTCCCACTACTGGAGGTCAAAGTCCGTACCGGCCTCGTTCGAGCATTAGCGTACTTCTGGTGTCCCGAGACCTCTACCTTTATATTCGGTAAGCACGAGCTCACCCCGACGTTGGAAGACTATAGCGTGCTCATTGGAAAACCATTGGAGTCGGAGTTAGTCACACCACCTTTGGGAATTGATTCCACTTTAATGTTGGCTGAGTTTTTGAATGTCAGAAAAGATGAATTGGAAAAAGTTTTAAAAGCAAATCGCGGCACATGTCCTTTTTCATGCCTGAGTCTGTGTTTTGAAAAAGCCACATCTTTTCAAAAAGGCAGAATCTTTTTGCTAGCATTTTTCGGGTTCGTGATTTTTCCTTATTGTAAGAATGCATGTAGTCCGTCAATCGCCTGGTTGGTCCAACAGGACTGTCTTGAAAAGAATTTTATCAACACCATTTTAGCCGAGACTTTCATTTCCGTCACTAAATTTAAGCAACATGTTGACAAAACTTTTCATGCTCCCCTCGAACTTTTGCAAATCTGGTTTTTGTCTCACATAAAAGGGTGTGGCGATTTACTCACAATATCCGAGCTTAGTGATTCTAGCCATCCCGTCTCGAGGTATAAAGAAAAACAAGGGGGTGCACCCGATTATCATTACTCTGGATGGATCATTTTCATGAAAAACGCTAGACCCCAAGGTTTCCAATGGCATGCTAACTGGTTCAAAGTCGAGGAAGCTCGGCTTACATGTAATGGTATTGGATCGGTTCCACTATTGGGTTTCACCGGCGCGATCGAATACTACCCCGCCAGAGTATCTCGTCAGTATCAGATTCTCCAAGGGCTCCCTCCAGCGTTACAACCAGAACTCCTCCAAGTCAACTTCGCCGATGATGATAAAGACCACGAAGGGACCGTAGCTCAGCTCAATAAGATGTGGAGGAAGTGCCGTGTGTTAAAGATAGCTCGGCCCGAAGGAGAACTAAAGGGAGAACAGAAGTCCTATTTCGCGACGACCCAGTACATTCGTCGGCATAGAATCCCGCGGGATTTGCTCCCGAAGATACCCAAGGTGCCTCTCAAGTCCGCCAATCGCTCAGAGAACAATCGCCTCAAAAGGAAGGCCGAAGAAGCTGAAGAAAAGGCATCCAAGATAGCTCGAGCTTATGAGCAATTGAAGAAGGAAGTCGCCTCCCATATGTCTATAGATCAAGCTAAATAAAAAGCTCGAAGTTCTTTTCTCATTTCAGTTTCAGTTTTTAAAATTTGTTTAGGAATTGAGTCATTTGTCTTTATATTCAGTTCAATTTCAAGTCATTAATTGGTGTAAAAATTTTCGCCATTTCAATAAAGGGGTCTTTTCAATTCAAAGCGGTTAGACCAATGTCATGGATTGGCGTGTGATTTTGCTTAACACTCCTGAATGCCTGTTTCGTTCCAAAATCAGGTAGCTACGGACCGATCACGATCGCCCATTCGTACACGGTCGAGAGCCAGAATGGCCGATCAAACCGACTTGCAAGAGCGTGTTGTTGGTGTAGAAGACCAGATAAAGCAACTTGTCATCGCGATGCAACAAATGTCCCCTGAGATCAAAGCTCTCCGGTCAACTCCTATTCCGGCATCCCTCGAAACATCAGTCCCAAAGCAGAAAATCAGAAAAAGTATCGATGTTGACGGAGATGACGATATTCCTGATTTAGAAGATGACCCAGTCCAGATTATCGTCAACAAAGACAAACCTGATGAACGGGTCAACAAACTTGAAGAAAGAGTGAAGCAGCTGGAAGGTTCGCAGGATTCACCTTCGATCGATCTGTCCCTATACTCACAGATCAAAATCCCAAAGAAGTTCAAAATGCCAGATTTTGACAAGTACAATGTCACCACATGTCCAAAAGCCCACCTACAGCTCTATCACGTACAGATGACTTCGTACGTTGATAACGAACTCCTGATGATCCATGCCTTTCAAGCAAGTTTGACGGGTCCTGCTTTGAACTGGTATCTCATGAAGAAGATAAATGGCCTCAAAACTTGGAAAGAAGCTAGTGAAGCATTCTTGAAGCAGTACAGATTCATAACGGACATCATTCCTACCCGTGATGATCTCGAACGTGCTCAGATGAAAAAGACTGAGTCCTTCAAAGACTATGCTATCAGATGGAGGAATTTAGCTGCTCAGGTTGTCCCAAAACCCATAGACAGTGAGTTAAAGAGGATGTTCGTGAAAACTCTCCCGTTCGAATACCGTAATCGGATGGTTGCCATTCCGGCTGATAACTTCAACCAACTCATCCCCATAGGCGAACAAATTGAGATAGGGCTGAAAGATGGATGGTTTGTCGAGCCGTCCTCCTCGACCAGAAGATTTGGTGCGAAGAAAGAGAAAGAACCGGCAGCTGAAGTGAATGTGGCTTATAACCAACCGAGCCGGCGGAATGCTAACTCCGCCCCAGCAATCCAAGTAGTAGAAGCTCAGCAACAAAACTCGGGTCGTCAACCTTTTCAGAGGAGGAACAACAGGAGGCAATTCACCCCCCTCCCCGGATCGTTGTCTCAAGTATTGACAGTGCTCCAAAAGAAAGGCTTGCTTACTACTGAGCCAAAGCGGCCCAATCCTGAGCGGTTCTATAACTTCGACCCGTCAAAGAAATGTGATTATCACATGGGTGAGCTAGGACACTCAACCGATGATTGCTATGCCCTCAAGCACCGAATCCAGAATCTCCTAGATACGAAGGCTTTCTCATTTCAACCTGCTAAGCCGAATGTTCAGAGCAACCCGCTCCCTGATCATGCGGGCGATGTGAATGCCATATTTAGTTTTGATGCTGGTCGAATCAAGAACGTCAAGGTATATACCACCAACGTCTACGGTGAGTTGGTAAAAGCCGGTTATTACCCGAGTAAGGAGGTCTTTCCCCTAGCTATCATGAGAGAAAGAATCTCAAGAATGGTAGAAGCTGGGATGATCGTTTGTGCTGATCACACTGGCATCGTTTCCACTATCTCTGAAGTGGTTATTAATTGGGAGGAGGAGTTTGCTACATTGAACACCGAGAAGGACAAGGGCGACCCTGAAGACATGCCTCCGCTTGAAGACGCGTCTGATAATGAAGAGATCGTAGTAAGCACGCCTACAGCTGATGAAGGGATAGTGATCGAGATACCTCAACCGTATGAGTACAATGATAATAAGGTAGTCCCTTGGTCCTACAGTCTCGATGTCGACTTGGTTACCAGATCTGGGCATTCCTATGGCCAAGCTAATGCTCAACCTGCAAAACCTGTTACTAATGAAGAAGCCAAAGAATTCCTAGCCGTGATTAGGGCTAGCGAATACAACATAGTTGAACAATTGCGCAAGCTGCCCGCACAAATCTCTCTGCTTGAGCTACTCCAGACATCTGTCAAGCATCAGAAGGCCCTAATGAAGGTGTTAAGCGAAGTCCACGTGCCAAAGACGATCGACCATGACAAGTTGGAAGAATTTGTGGGTTCTATACTGCTCAAAGACCTCATAGCCTTTTCGGATGAAGAGTTCCCTCTAGAAGGGAGGGGGCATACCAAGGCGCTCTACATTTCCGTCAAATACAGGGCTTCACATGTAGCCCGGGTACTCATTGACAACGGATCAGCCTTGAACATCTGTCCTCTGGCAACTTTACACCGCCTGAGGATAGATCCTTCTAAGATAAATTCTACAAAGACCTCCGTTCGAGCCTTTGACGGAACGAAGAAAGAAGTGATGGGAGAAATCCACCTTGACATACAGATAGGACCAACGATGTTCAATGTCCTATTTCAAGTTATGGACATTTCCACTGCATTCAATTTTCTGTTGGGTCGTCTATGGATTCATACTGCCGGAGCTGTCCCATCCAGTTTACATCAGAAGGTAAAGTTCGTTGTGGAAAGAAAGTTAGTCACAGTCCACGGTGAAGAAGAGCACCCAATTTACCACACAACGGCTATCCCCTATGTTGAGCCGGATTGCAAAATAGAATCGAGTTACCAGTCGCTCGAGCTCGTATCAACCATACATGCGTCAAGAGGATCATCACCGCCTATTCCTGAGGTGTCAAATGCTGCAGTCATGGTTGGCAGAGTAATGGTGTCCCATGGCTTTACTCTAGGTGAAGGCCTTGGTAGGAATGGTCAAGGTATTCGCCAACCGGTGGAAGTCTTTCGGAGGCCCCACACTACTGGGTTGGGATACCTGGGGTCAAGCGAGCCGAATAATGGGGGACGTGGACATGGACGTGGACGCATTCAAGGTCGAGGTCGAGGAAATGGACAGATTAGATCGCGATCCGAAGAAGAGCCGAATGGTGAAGAACGTGGGCGTGGTAGGTTGCTTCCACACATCCGTACCACATTCCCGGGCCCTGCAAGAATGATGTATGAAGAGAAGGAGGTGATCGACACTTTGGGGCAACCAAGCGGCAAGTTCGATTATTATGTGAAATACTCAGCACCCCCGAGCTTCTATATTGACCCCCGTGACATTGTCCTGGATGGATGGGGAGGTATGGATGATCCAACACCTCTAGTGACAGAAGATCCTGATGATGCAATGGAGGGAATCACTGCCCTGTTCGATGATTTCTTCATTGGAGCTATCGAGGAAGGACCGTTGGAGGAAATGGGCATTGGCCCGCAAGAGTAACACATTTACTTTTTTCGCACACTCCCCTACGCGGGAATTTTTACTGCTTTTTAGGACTTGCCCTGTCTCGAGAGCTACTTTTTAGGACTTTTTATTTCTAGGATTTAATTATTGCAATTTCCATTCCAATAAATGTAATTCATTTGGTGATAATCAATGAAATTACAAGTTATTTTCGTTTTTGAGGGCATGTTGAGGTACATCAAACCAGCCCGGTGATGATATCCAACCAATAAAAGAAAATATAGTCCAAGGAGAATTCTGAGGCCTGGGCTTCTTCATGCTTCCTCGTGTTAAAACCTTTTGGAAAAGAATTTCAAAATAAATAAATTAATCAAAAAAATAAAAAATAAAAATAAAAATATACTGTTTAGCCCTGTTTGTCCTACTGAACCCCCTACTTTATGTTTCAGGGGCAATTTTGTGACACGTGAGGGTATGGGAACGGTCCAATATGATGAATTATGCGCCACCGAACCTGATCTCGATGACACCAATGAACTCGAAGATTCCTCGGACCTTCGGCGTGATCTAGAGCATCATGAAAGACCTAAAGTCCTAACGGTAAACCAAACTATCACTGTCAACTTGAGTGATTCCGGAGAACCCAAAGAGGTGAAGATAGGGGCAACTCTTCCCGAAGGTGAAGCTAAACGCCTGGTCTAATTGCTGAAAGATTACCAGGATATCTTTGCCTGGTCGTATGTCGATATGCCAGGTTTAGACCCTTCTATCGTGGAGCATAGTCTACCTATTAATCCGGACATGCCGCCCAAGAAACAGAAGCTGCGAAGAACCAAACCTGAACTTTCGAAAAAGATAGAGGAAGAGGTCATGAAACTTTTGAAAGTAGGATTTATTGAAGTCACCCGATACCCCAGTTGGGTGGCCAATATCGTGCCAGTCATGAAGAAAGATGGTCGAGTTCGCATTTGCATCGACTATCGCGATCTAAACAAGGCCAGCCCTAAAGACGATTTCCCATTGCCACATATAGACGTTTTGGTGGACAGTACTGCAGGGTTCGAGCTGTTTTCCTTCATGGATGGTTTCTCGGGGTATAATCAGATAAAGATGAAGGACGATGATAAGGAAAAAACGGCGTTCATCACTCCTTGGGGGACATTCCACTATAAAGTCATGCCCTTCGGCCTTAAAAATGCCGGGGCAACATATCAACGGGCAATGGTGACGCTCTTCCATGATATGATGCATAAGGAGATCGAGGTCTATGTCGATGACATGATTGCCAAGTCTCGACCTGGAAAGAGTCACGTCGATACCTTGAAGAAATTATTCGAGAGACTCCGTAAGTTTAAGCTCCGTCTCAACCCAGCAAAG
Organism: Syzygium malaccense; assembly: GCA_031216405.1. Classification (NCBI taxonomy): domain Eukaryota; kingdom Viridiplantae; phylum Streptophyta; class Magnoliopsida; order Myrtales; family Myrtaceae; genus Syzygium; species Syzygium malaccense. The sequence goes on from CM062254.1 coordinate 14,089,156, forward strand.
TGCGTATTTGGAGCGACCTCGGGTAAATTACTTGGATTCATAGTAAGCAGTAAAGGCATTGAAGTTGACCCCTCCAAAGTGAAGGCTATATGTGAGTTACAACCCCCATCGACCGTGAAAGAAGTGCGGAGCCTCCTGGGTAGATTGAACTACATAGCCCGTTTTATTTCTCAACTCTCCGCAACTGCTAAGCCCTTCTTCAAACTTCTAAGGAAGAATGCTCAAGTGGAATGGGACGATGATTGTCGGGAAGCGTTTAATGAATTAAAACGGTACCTGATGGAACCACCAGTGCTAGTCCCACCAATGCCAGGCCAGCCTTTGATCCTTTACCTCACGATTTATAGTGAGTCTTTAGGTGCGATGCTAGCCTAGAAAAGTCCTGAAGATGGAAAAGAGCGAGCCATTTATTACCTAAGCAAGAAGTTCGCCGTCTCGGAGTTGAATTATTCTGAAGCAGAGAAGACTTGCGCTGCGCTAGTATGGGTGCTCCATAGGCTGCGACAATATACACTGCATCACCAGACTCTACTTGTGACTGAAAACGATCCCATTAAGTATTTACTTGATCAGCCAGCTTTGGTAGGGAAGTTAGCCAAGTGGCAGATTTTAATTTCAGAGTTTGATATCCAGATGAAGCCACAGAAGTCAGTTAAAGGTCGAGTAATTGCTGATGTGTTATCTGAAAATCCTGGAGTCCCTGATGATGATAGATATTCTCCAGAAGATCGTATTTTGGTAATAAAGGAAGACACATGGACCATGTTTTTCGATGGAGCTGTAAACTTGGCCGGTTCCGGCACTGGGGCAGTTTTAATATCCCCAGATGGGCAACATTATCCTGTAGCAGCAAAGTTGGTATTCCCCTGTACCAACAACATAGCCGAGTACGAAGCTTGCATCCTCGGACTCCAAGCCGCAGTGGAAATGGGGATAACCAAGTTGAAAGTGTTTGGTGATTCTGCTCTGATTATTCTCCAAACTGTGGGAGAGTGGAAGACGAGAGACACCAAACTAGTGCCGTACCATGAATACCTCGAAGAAATCATAAAGGAATTCGAAAATATCTCTTTTGAGTACTTATCGAGGTCTCATAATCAGTTTGCTGATGCGCTAGCTACGTTATCATCCATGTTGCAAATAATTGGTGGGTTAGAGGTAGAACCCTTGAAGATTGAAGTCCTGACAAAATCGGCCTACTGTATGGTTGTGACCGGAGAACCTGATGAAAAGCCATGGTATTATGATATCATGAGTTACATTCAGAAACAAGAATTTCCTGAGGGAAGCACCTCGGCTGACAGGAAGTACATAATGAAAATGGCTTCAAAATTCTTTGTTAGTGGTGAAAAGCTGTACAAAAGATCATATGATTCGATCCTATTGAGGTGTGTGGATGCGGCTGAAGCTACCAGAATCATGCAAGAAGTACACGAGGGGATATGTGGTCCACACATGAATGGCCACATGTTAGCTAAGAAGATTATGAGGTTGGGTTATTATTGGCTCAGTCTTGAAAGTGACTGCATCCAACATGTTCGAAGATGTCATCGCTGTCAGGTTCACGGGGATAAAATAAATGTTCCCCCGACGGAATTACATCAGTTGTCTAAGCCATGGCCCTTTTCAATGTGGGGTATCGATGTGATTGGCCCAATTAATCCCAAGGCATCAAATGGACACCGATTTATCCTGGTCGCGATTGATTATTTCTCTAAGTGGATCGAGGCGGCATCTTATGCAAACGTCACTGCAAGGAATGTTGTAAAATTCATCAGACGAGACATAGTCGCTCGTTATGGTGTCCCTGAGGCTATCGTCACTGATAATGGGACAAACTTGAACAACAAGTTCATTGATCAGTTATTCAACGAGTTCAAAATCCGGCACCTGAATTCGTCTCCTTATCGTCCACAGATGAATGGAACAGTTGAAGCCGCTAACAAGAACATCAAGAAGATCTTGGCCAAAACGGCTGAAAACTATCGTGACTGGCATGAAAGGTTGCCATTTGCACTAATGGCGTATCGAACTTCGATCCGAACCTCTGTCGGAGCAACCCCTTTTTCCTTGGTGTATGGCATGGAAGCAGTCCTACCCGTCGAAGTAGAGATCCCTTCCTTGTGAGCATTGTCTCAAGTGGAGTTGTCCGAGGCAGAATGGATGCGACAAAGGCATGGGCAGTTAAACCTAATTGATGAGAAGCGATTGAGAGCCATTTGCCACGGTCAAACCTATCAGCAGAGGATAGCTAGATCCTTCAATCAAAAGGTGCGTCCAAGACACTTCGAGGTAAATGATCTAGTCCTAAGGAAGGTACTGCCAGTCTTTCCTGTTCCTGGAGGAAAATTTGCCCCAAACTACATTGGTCCGTATGTGGTTAAAAAGGTGCTTCCTGGAGGTGCCCTGATTCTCGCAGAAATGGATGGTCGTGAGTTTTCCACTCCTATTAATTCTGATGCTGTGAAGATATATTATCCCTGATAAGATCTAACGTTTTTGCGGCGAAAGTTTTCAAGTGTTTAGTTTTATATTCCGAATTGCAAACATTTCACTTATGAATAAATGGGTTCAATCAATTTAAAGATGGAATGTGTGCCTTGGTTTAAGATTGTGCTTGATCATTTTGTTAGTCTACATTATCGATTTCAAAAGGGGAATCTATTTAGACAATATGATAACTCAAGTGGAATGAATTGAATGTGTTGAATGAGGTACATCGGGATGATGAAAGGCAAGCCATATCCTATACACAGTCCTGTACACTAATCCCCAGTGAGTTGAGTAGAAAAATTCCATGTCGGCAAGGCGAAGGGTTCTCTCGCAAAAAGTACGGCAACAGAAATGATGAGAGGCGATTTATTTCTCTATCCCAAACACTACAGGTTATCCATTGTTTTGCCACTTTGAGCCTAAACACTTGGAGAAATTCATTCAAATTACCCCTGTCAAGAACCACCCCACATCGGGGCAAACTGGAGGTAAGTCAGCGTCATAAGGTGAAAAATGAGTAGAAATTTTCATGCTCTCACTTGCATCAATCTTCGAGTGTTGCTTTTTCAGATGAGTTCACGTGAAGTTCAAGTGCCTTAGGATGACGAAGAGCATTTCTTTCTCTATTCTATACACACTTTATCCTTTGCTAAGCCCAATTGAGCCTGCAAATTTATTTCTTAAATCCAGTTGGTGATCATCCCCCACACTGGGGCAAGGCAAAAGTCATCATTGTTCAGGCAGCATATCCGGAGCGCCGATAAAAGACGAAGACCCTGAGAGTCCAAATGTTAGTCATTCGGTCAAAACAAGCCAAAGTGTGACTGGCCAATGTATGCATTGTAGACAGTGTGTGTCAAAAAAAAATTAAAAAAAATTAAAAAATAAAAAAATAAAAAAAACTAGAGGGCATAAAAAGCAGTGTGCCTGGTAAAAGCAAGGCCAATGCCCGTGGAAGAAAAGAAAAGAAGAAAAAAAATGGAGAAAAAGTGATGACTTTGGATTAGAAAATGTTGAGATGTGTCAAAATCACAAAAATATCCAGAGTTTTAAGGAATCAAGTGATGAATTCTCGAAGTCGATGGAATATCTACCGAGAAGACAATCTCTGATGGAAAAGAGCACCGGTGATAATGCCGAGATGATCACCAACTCTCACCCCAATTATACACATTTTGAGCCTTATGATCCATTCATTTCTCAACCCATGAGCCTAGCCTGCGTTACGTCCCTTGCAAAGTCTCTTCAGATTATGGCACTTGAACTAACGTAGAGTTTCTGATGTTTATAAGCTTAACTCGAAGAAGTGCGAGCAAGTCCATTTCTATCTCATTTTGCAGGTTCTTGACTTGTAAACCCGGAGACCATTACAGAATATTTTCTTTCAATAGCCTCGACTCGAAGAGTCTCTTTTACTAAGCCATTGACCAAACCCATGTTACGATCCTAGCAAAGACCTCTCAGATTGGTAAAGTCGTACTGCTTGCGAGAATACTCAGACCCTTGTCTACATGATGATGGTGAGATGGAGCGATTCTCCGTAAATCAGCCTTTTCGATGAGAATGAGAGAAAGCCCTTTTGGACCGGAAGTCCCTCATTCGACATTTTCAAGATACCCGCTTGTGAGTTCGGATTGTCTTATCATGATTTTCCCAGCGAAGTTTGTAATGCTGATTTGACAAAACCATCGTGCATGAAAATCAGTTGAAATCATGGTGCATGTGTATATGTATTCTTGACAGTGTGCGAATGCGTATTACATGTTACTTAAAATCGTGTCTAATAGGAGACACACCTTCAGAGTTGGAGATGTCACCAAGTAAGTATATCTCTATCCCTAGGATATCTATGACTATCTAGGTATCCCTAACCTGTTCAAGCAATTGTCAGGTCCCACATTTGATCATTTTGGCGATCTCTAGATGCCTTTGATGATGTTCAGGTGTCTATTGATCAAACCTTTTCAGGTACTTCTGATGATATCCAGGTACTTTGTCAAGGAACTCTTGAATACTTGGGCTAGCCCCTTTGTTCATCAAATCACAGATTTTCATACAATCTCGAGAAGATTCCCCCGTTACATGACTATGAGCAGGTATATGTAAAGGTCGAAATATTCTCCCTAAATCTCAGGTATTCCCCGTTACATGACTATGAGCAGGTATTGGCATGGCGGTCAAATCTTTACATATGAGCGGGTATATGTAAAGGTAGGAATATTCTCCCTAAATCTCAGGTATTCCCCCGCTACTCACCCATGAGCAGGTAGAGGTGAAGCGGCTAAATCTTTGCATATGAGCAGGTATATGTAAAGGTCGGAATACTCTCATTATCTCAGATGTTCCCCCGCTACTCGCCTATGAGCAGGTATAGGTGAAACGGCTAAATCTTTGCATATGAGCAGGTATATGTAAAGGTCGGAATATTCTCTCAACCCCAGGTGTTCCCCCGCAGTTCACTTATGAGCAGGTATAAGTGAGGCAGCTAAATCTTTGCATATGAGCAGGTATATGTAAAGGTCGGAATATCCTCTTGATTTCAAAAGTTTCCCCCGCAATTCACTTATGAGCAGGTATAAGTGAAGCGACCAAATCTTTGCAAACACCTATGGAGATGTATAGGTAGTTTGTAAAGATCCGATCTATTCTCACGAATCCAGATGATGATTGGATACGTTGAGCTTTCTTCGTGTGTTTTGACTTAACTGCAGATCACCGAAGTTCATCAACGTATATCAGGCAATACCTATGGGACTGAGCCCATACATTTGCCAAAACGACATACAAGTTAAAGTCGTGCCTCGAATTGCGCTATCGTTCATGTCAGGTAAGTAATTCTAGGTATGTTCTCTATTCAAGTCAGCATGCATCATTTCTTAATGCATCGTAAAATGGGACTCATAATCCCGATAAAAACAACATTCATTGCATTTGCATGGTTGAAATTTAGGTATCATTTAGTCTTTGAATGCAACCTCTACGAGCTCACCTTCAAAGAGGGGCAGCTGTTGACACCTAAATTTTGGCGCACCACTTAGTGTAATTTGCATAGAAAATTAGGGATTAAATTTTTAACCCCTAAACAAAAAAATATTTAAATTGCATAACATATAGTTTAAATTCATTAATTGCATTTTTTGCATCGGACAACGGTGAATGAACGAGCTTAAATTTCATCGAATGGGACTCGGCTCGCTTGAAATGCAAGGGCCGGGAATTATAAGTCAAACGGGCTCGGTTGTTTTAATTTGAACTTAATTCAGCCCATTGTCATTAATTAATTCAGCCCATTGTCATTAATTAATTCAGCCCATCATCATTAATTAATCCAGCCCAATAAAATCTAAGCCCATTAGGACTAGAGAGCCCATCTAATTGACCTAGGTTAGCATTATATATACATCATTAGGTCAGGGTTTTGAAAGGAGGGAATTTTCAGAACACAATTTTTGAGGGCACGAGAGACACGTGAGCAAGAGAAAAAGTAAGAGAGGGAGAGAAGGAGACTGGCACGCCCCGCCGCCGGAGCCATCCCACGCCGTGCGCCGCCGCTGCTCCCGCGCCTCACGCCGCGCCTCACGCCGCTGCTGCGCGCGACGCCGCTGCTGCCGTGCGACGTCGCTGCTGTTGCTTCCCGCCGACGCCGCAGCTGCCGTGCGACGTCGCTGCTGCTGCTTCCCGCCGCCGCCACACCTGCCGCTACCGCCTCCCGCCGACGCCGCTACTGCCGTGCGACGTCGCTGCTGCTGCTTCCTGCTGCCGCGTGCTGCTGCCTCTCCCTGCCGCTTCCCACCGACGCCTGCTGCCGCCGCGCCTCACGCCGCTGCTGCCGATTCCCACGCCGACGCTGCTACTGCCGCTTCCCGCCGGTGCCGCTGCTGCCGCGCCCTACACCGCCGGAGTCACCCTTCGTCGCCGTGCCTGCCGCTGCTGCTTCCCGCCGACACCGCTGTTGCCGCGCCTCGCATCCTGCGCAACGCCGCCGCTGCTGCTGCCCCGCCGTTGCTGCTTCCTGCTGACGCCGCGCCTGCCGCTGCTGCTTCCCGCCGACGCTGCTGCTGCCGTGCATCACGCCGTGCGCCGCCGCCTTGCTGCCCTCCGTCGCTGTGCGCCACTGCCGCTGCTGCTGCCCTCTGTTGCTGTGTGCTGCTGCCGCCGGAGCCGTCGCACGCCGACGCAGCTGCTGCCGCTTCCCCGACGCGCGCCACGCCGGCGCTGCTGTCCCGGAGCTGCGTCATCACAAGCACCACCGTAAACAGCACAGCCGCCGTTCTCGTGGTCGCGCCACCGCCGGTCCGCCGTTCGCCGCTCGTCCCGATCCGCAATCCCAGCGATTCAAATTTGGAAAGTAATCCAGAAATCAGGTAAAGATCTCTATCTGGTATATTTTCAAAATATTTAGATTCCTAGTTTGAATATTTTGAATATTCCATGAATATTGCGTGGATTATTATATATCTTAGGATAATATTTGCGATATCCGTAATGTTCTAAGATATCTTAAATTAGGAATTTTTCCTAATTTGGCAACGTATCTGGACGACTATCCGACCTTATCCCTAAGGTACGATACGCGGCAATACGAAAAATCGTTATCTTATCCATCATCACTTGGATACGATAATAGCTTTTATCTGCTTTCCAAATTTAAATAATCAACTTTCTGTCGATATCTATAACCCTATAGATATGACTGTTAGTTTGATTTTTGTGCCTAATCCGAGTTTGAAACGAATTTTGCGGATCATGTGTTTTTAAATGCGGATGCTATCTCTATTTAAATTGTCTTTTCTTTTCAAATAAAAAAGAAAATTAAAAAAATATCAGTTAGGATTTGAATTTGAGTTTTGCATGTTTAGGAATCCTAAATATATCTAGACGATAGAGTAATTATTTAATTTAAATTAGGACTTGAGATAATCTATTTCCTAGTTTAAATTAAGTAATATTCTAATCTTAATAGACTATTTAGGTTATTTTTTATTCCGAATTTTCATGAAAACCTAAAAAAAAAATGAATTGCTTTATGGTAGATTATGATAGATTGCATTCTTAATTTAAGTAATTTATTATTTCGAATTTTAACAAAAATCCCAAAAAATAAGTCATGTTAGAATATGTTAAGTCATCATAGGTTGCATGTTAATTTAGGCATATTTTTATTCCGAATTTCATTAGAAAACACTAAAAATAAATCATTTGCCCGTTATCAGAATTAGGTCACGTCGTCGCATGACATATAGTTTGCATGCTAGGTTGCATTACTTGCATGTCATTTTTGCACGTCATTGCATGTAGATTAGCTTTCATTTAAATAAGCGAAAATTCGAAAATTGAGTGAATTCCTTGTTAATTAGAAATCATATTAGGTTGTTGATGTGATTTTCTAGCTAACAATGCAGATACTTACATTGCTTCGAGGTAAGTAATTCTTCCAACTTGTAATTTATTTAATGCTTTCTTGGGTGTTAAATTGGTGGTTTGCGCACCCGCATGAACACCTCACATGTTAGTGACTAAGTTAAAATGGATCCAGATTGCTTGCCAAAATATTTTTGAAAAGAAAAGGTACCGAAAGGGCGTTAGACTAGATCTAGCGTAATCAAGTCCCCGGGCTTAGAATCTCTGGTTCGTAGGAATAAAACATATCTCCCTATGTTTTATTTAGGTTTCTAATCGACCTACCGCAAATATATTAGTGGCGACTTCGAATATGAAAACTTTTGTATGTTAAGAACTTAAAACCTAAGTTGCGAATTGGTAGGGCTTGGGAGGGCTCGAGTTAGGTTTAGTCCTAATAATCCATTAGCCTAAGAGGAAAAATCTTTAGGTCGCGACAACTATCACATCAAAATCATACATTGCTAGAATCGCTAAATCAATTCTCTCTTCCCTATCACCAATCACAATCTTGCAATCCGGGCACCCCAACGAGATTAAAATCTTATCATTCAATGGGGTGGTAACACACAACAAAATATCAAGCAATCGCGGCTCCATACCAGTCAATCTAACAAATTATTCAGACACGAACGAATGTGATGCCCCCGGATCGAATAAAGCATATGCAGCATGATCACAGAGAGAGACCGTACCTGTGACCATACTTGGCGCATTCTCAGCTTTCCTTTTAGCTATCGCATATACTCGTCCTTGAGCCGGTAGCCTATTTTGGTTTGTGGGTAAATGCGGCCCAACTTGATTTCCAACTTGGGGCGGTGGCGACGGCACAGATGGCCTACCTTGTCTGTTATTGAGACAGTTCCTTGCTTGGTGGCCCACTCCACCACATTTATAGCATATAATGCTCTTACTCGGACAAGGTCCAGTCCGATGTCTTCCACCACACAACTGACACACCGCACCCTGATAACGATTCGACTTTCCGGTATTCCTCCTAACGGATGGAATAAAACGTTGATTCCCCGACTTCGATCTCTTCCCGAGATTTCGATTGTCCCTAGCCGAAACGTACCTCGACCCAGAAGCAGCGGCTCTATCCGCTAAGTCATGCTCAATTGCTTGAGCCCGCTCTTAGATCTCATTATAATCCCTTAAATTCAGAGAAATCATCTGGTTGCGAAGGTCCGGCTTCAAACCATCTCGGAACCACCGAGCTCTATCCAATGGATCCTCCACCATCCTTGAGGCAAACTTAGCTAACCGAGTGAACTCAGCCTCATATTGATCTATTGTTCTCTGCCCCTGACGAAGCCTCATGAACTCCGCCAACTTCTCTTCCCGGGCACTCTCAGAAAAATATTTACCATTAAAGATTTCCACAAACATCGCCTAAGTCTGGGCGGTACCAGCCGGAAACACCCTTCTTCTGGTGACTTTCCACTAATCACTTGCGTTTCCTTGCAATTGATACACTGCTAACGTCACTTTCTCCTCATTTGTACACCCCAAAACCTCGAAAGCTTTTTCCAACTCCTCTACCCAAAGCGATGCAGCCTCCGGATCACCTCTACTATCAAACTTAAGGGGCTTTAACTTCAAAAACTGCTCCACTAGTTGATGCATCTGTCAATTCACATTTACTTGACCCTAATTTCCATTGTTGCCATTGATGGCAACGGCTTCGGCGGCCTCAACCGCTTGGGCAATAGTGGCATCTCGCTCTTCAGTCTGCTTACCCATCAAAGTCCCAACTTCCTCGAGTACCCTTAAAATTCCATCCACTCAGGGGTTTACTACAGCTCTAGCATCAACTCCGAGATTCTCTACAGCTTTAGCTTGAGCACCACCTCGACCTCTTACTCCTCTTCCTGCACCCCTTTTTGCACCTTTTCCTGTTCCTCTTCCTACACCTCTTCCTTCACTACTCATTATCCCAATTTCTACCACTCTCCTACCTGCTATAATTCCATATAGGAATTAGAGACTTAGGCCAACTAAACCAGTCTAGTCCTAGGTAGTGAATTACAACATTAATTCACCTAGCAGGCAATCCACCATCACAACACAAAATCACAATCAACAAGTTTCGTGTACATACCTCAGGTCCAGACGCACCTGCACTTCAATCGTTAGAGCACTCAATTCTCTCAACAATCACAACAAACTATCTGGAATACACGTAGCACTAGACACACTTATGGCTCACTAAGGTCTCCCTAGCCAACTACAGCTACCCAGGGGTCTCCACTCCTTATCACTCCAGGGTTCGACCGACTTAGATCGAACTGTCCTTACTCTTATATCAATTCAGACGAGGATGTCACGGTCCGAATCCCCATTGAGCTCGCGACATCCCTCTTACTGGGTCGGATTAGTGCGTCGTCCTAGGAAAAGTCGCCGACCCAAATGTTCACGTCAGAGTTAATCGCAGCGGAAACAATAATATAAACCCGGACAATAGAATTGTGGAGTACCAGAGAGAAATAAATTGCCAAATCACCAAACAAAATACTATACCTCGATATATATACAATATCCATTTACAATTCAAACTTATACCACAACCGCCATTTACAATCCACCAAGCAAAATATGCACACCGAACTACTAAACTGCAAACCGCCGACATCACAAAAAGATCAGTAGCCTGGGTAAGCACTACACCAAAAATGGAACACTTTCAAACTCTTCCTCCACTCCAAAAACTAACCCCTACGCCCCCTATATGGCGTCTACTTTGACTCGCTCTCCTCAGAATCCTCATATGAATCCTCATCAAGCACGTGCTCATCCGAAGACTCCGAGTTGGCCTCAATCTCGATCGGGTTATCCTCATCTCCCGACTCTATCTGAACCTCAATCCTCTCCTCGTCGTCAGACTCCTCTTCTGGCTCCTCCTCTGGCCCCTTTATTGGCTCATCCTCTGGCTCATCCTCTCCTGGCTCATCATCTATGGGATCCTCCTCATACTCCTCCTCCGGCTCCATACTCGAGTCCACGTCCATCGGGTCGCATCTGGCCTGTGACTCCTCCGGCTCTGGATCCGACACCTCTACTGTCGTCTTAGGTGCTGCAGGGACAGGCTGGTGCCCTAACTGAGCTAGACTAGTCTCCAAACTAGTCATCTCACCGTCGGGAGGGGGTATAGTCGACAGATCCCAATTGCCTACTCCATCAAATGGGACATCAAATCCACAGATGGGGCCAAACTCATCTATCCCCTCCCGAAACATCCAGGCAGTGTAAGTATGAGCCTGTCAAAGAGGTAGCCCTATATCTACCCATACTACTGAAGTATGCTTAACCCAGTTAAATTATCGTCTACAGGGTACTTGTCGCGACCTAAAAAATCAAGTGTTTCGATCTTAGGCTAATGGATTACTAGATCAATTAAATTAACTAACTTAGCTCGAGTTCTCCCAAACTCTACCAAATCGCAACTTAGGTCCAATTGTGAGCATGTAAATATTTTTAACGGGAGTTGCCACTAATCATTTAAGGTAGGTTGATTAGAAACTTAATTAAAATAGCGGGAGTACTATTTTATTTTTGCAAACCAAAGATCGTAAATCCGGGGACTTGGTTACGCTAGATTACCCTAACGCCCTTTCGGTATCAATTTCAAGAAAAATACTCAATTTGACAATTTTGATAAATCCTGACTTAGAGTTCAAAGGTGCAGAAATTTTTTGATTTTTACTTATTTAAATGAAAGCTAACCTATATGTAATGACGTGCAAAAATTGACATGCGATTAATGCAACCTAACATACAAACTATATGTCATGCGACGACGTGACCTATTTCTAATGACGGGCATATTATTTTTTCTGTATTTTTTTAATGAAATTCGGAATTAAAAATGCTAATTATCTAAGCATGCAATTTTAAACTAAAGAAATTAACCTATTCTATTAAAAATATCATCTAGATATATTCTAAACATGCAACATTATCTTTTAAAAAAAATCAATTCAAATTGCATCTAATCTTTTTGGCTTTTCTTTTATGAAATTTTTTTGTATTTTCGAATTTAAATTCAAATCACAAAATTTTTTAAGTAAGAAAAATAGTCGCTAAATCTTTCGAATTAAGTTTCGATATGAAGCCTGACAGATCGATCCTAAAATTCGAAATACCCGCTATGGAAATAACTCTATCTAAAGCCTGATAGATAGATTTATTTCCATGTGTGCGGTTGCAGATTAGGAAATTTCCCTAATCGATCACATCTTGAAAAATTTTGATATCTCAAATATTTTGGATATATTCAAAAGATTTTGAAAATTCTAAATTCTATCCAAATTTAAGGAGTAATAGATATCTAAGATTTCAAAAAAAAAAGAAATAAATCCTAATTGAAATAATGCCTATTATTTAAATATGCAAAATTAGATATCAATAAGCATGAATTAGGCAATAAAATATTTAAACCAAATCGGGATAAGATAATTACCTGATTTGCAGATTTCTTTCCAAATTTGAATTTGTAGCGGATCGGGATTACGGATTAGGATGGTGACCGGCGGTGCGTCGGGAGCGGCGGCGCGGTGTTGGGAGCGGCGGCATCGGGACAGCGGCGATGCAACGACGTGGGCGGTACAGCGGCGGTGTCACGGCAGCGGGCGTGTAGCGGCTTGCGACGGCGATTGGCGGAGACAGCGGCGGTGGTGCAGGGGACCAACGGCGGGTTGCTGCTGGTGCTTGGCTCGGCTACAGATTGGCTTGGAAATCCGCAGATGATGGAGCTTGATGGATGCCTCGGCTTGACTCGTGGAAGGGGGACCTCAATGACTTCGCAAATTACCCTTCCGCTTATAATTTTTCTTCTCTTCAAGATCACTACCTGTATCGTGCAGGCCCACTAACTCTAAGCTTGACCAATCCGTGAGTTTTTGACCAAGGAATCCACGTTCTTCAACAATCCACCGCTTCTTATTTTCTTTTCTGTTTTCAATTTACTTGGCCATTGTTCTTGTGCGCACGAAGGGTGTGAGATGGTCATCCAAGAGTTGGACACCCCGCTAAGAGCCGTTGAAGGATGGGACTCGCTCACGGACAAGCAGCTCACGGTTTGACTCGTCGTGTGGAGTGAAGACCGTCGTCGAGGGGGAAAACAGCAGAGAAGCAACGTCGTCAGGTAGCTCGGGTTGCTCTTTCGTAGTAGGATCAGCAGCTTCGTCGCCTGGGTTGAGATAGCGCTGGCAGTGGGTAAGGTAGGCTCGGGACTCTCGTGGCTGCAGGTCTGGCCGCGAGGAAGGTGGTGGCACGGCACGGGTATGAGGCGGTGCGGTGAAGGCTGGTGCGTGTGCGACCGACTCTCTCTCTCTCTCTCTCTCTCTCTCTCTCTCTCTCTCTCTCTCTCTCTCTCTCTTGCACTCTCACTCTTATATGTATTTTCGCTCTCGTTGTGTGTTCTCTCTCACTCTCAAGAATGGTGTTCTGAAAATTCTCAAAACTGAAAATTATGAGAGCCCCCCTCGATTATGACCCATAATCATGTATTTATATCGCAATTCTAAGTTAATTAGCTGGGCTTTCTAGTCCTAATGGGCTTAGGCTTGGACTTAGGCTTTAATTTTCATTTAATTTCAAGTTGGCTGAATTAATTCGGGCTTTTATTCAATTAACTTGATGGGCTAATTTAAGCTCAAATTAAGACAACCGAGCCCTTTTGACGTGTGATTTTCGGCCCCTGTCTTCCGAGTGAGCCGAGTTTCGTTCGGTGCCCGAGCTCGTTTTACGTGATGAATTTTAAGCTCGCTTGCCGCTGCCGGTTTAATGTGGAATGCAATTAACCTACATGATCCTAAACTATATGCTATGCAATTTTAATATTTTTGTTTAGGGGTTAAAATTTAATCCCTAATTTTCTATGCAATTAATCACTAAATGATGTGCCAAAATTTAGGTGTCAACAATACTCTACAACATTATGGTTGGTGAGCATAGGAATCCCAAAATGCTGCGGCAGTAGTGGCGGAAGGTTCATGGCTCAAGCGGGGGCTCTGACATTGTTGGTTGAAATAATCATGAGACACTTCTCAATAAGCTCACAACCTAAGCCCCACCTAGTTTACCATGTATTCCAGACAAGTCCAGACACCAAATCAAACAATACACAAACAACACCCACACAATCGCACTTACCTGGGTTCTCGGTACACGCAACCTGCACGTTAGTCTTAAATTCACATTTACAAACCGCATGCACTTTCCAACCCAATCTCATGCTCGAAAGCACATGTCAAACACACCACATTTCCGAACTCCGTAATTCACACTCGTTCATGCAGCACCACATCATTTTCATTTGACTTGCCACATCGTACCATGTCATACTCAATCACTTTCCTCAGCCCGCGTAAACACGCCTCAGGTCTACTGATTACGACCTGCGTAAACACGTCTCGGGTCCGATTCCATTCTCACTTTCTTTCCTCAACCCGTGTAAACACGCATCAGGCCTACTAATCGCGACCCGACCATAACACACGTCGGCCCGATCCCACAGTCGTATCACGACCCGTATAAACACGCCTCAGGCTGGTTCAATTCTCCGTGTAAACACGCCTCAGGAATTTAGTAATCACACGAACATGCCAACACACCGTATTTTATCTGTATCCCATGTAAATACGCTTGAGGGCCTTTTAGTGATCACACACACATCGCACGCCTCAAATCTCACACGTGCATACACTCGGGCATTAATTTAAATGCACACAATCTCACCATTTCAATTCAGCCCACATATATACATACAACCATTACAATTCATGTCATTTTCTCCGCAATTCCCGGAACAACAATTCACGGCACCACACGACAATTTCACGCAAATACTCGCCGAATCAAATCACCCAATTTACGCATCCAATAGAAAATTACAGCACATAAACCAACACATTCCAGCCCTCAATTGGCCTCTCAATTTCCACCAAAACATCCCAATTTCGCCCCTAAGGCCTCTAATCCAAATTAGCCCCTAAAACCACACTAACTCGCGTCTAAACGGGTCCGATAATACCCGACATACTAGGCAAGGGTTAGATTATAACTTACTTGGAATTTCCAAGCAAGATCAACCTAACCGAGGTTGATTAGGCGGCTGGAACGCGGTGGCGACGACAATGATCGGCGGCGACGGCTTGGCCGACTAGTCCATGGCCACGGGAGAGAGAGAGAGAGAGAGAGAGAGAGAGAGAGAGAGAGAGAGAGAGAGAGAGAGAGAGAGAGAGAGAGAGAGTGAGCCGAGAGGGAGGGAGGGGAAACGGCAGTGGCGTGAGGGCGATGAGGCCACGGATTGGTGGCGGGATGGCAGTGGCTCGGCGGACGGTGGCTGGACGGTGGCGGCGCGGCCAAGAGGGAAAGGCGGCGAGCGTACGATGAGGGGGAGGAGAATGGCCGAGAGAGGGAGAGAGAATGAGAGATGAGAGAGAGAAAGTGAGTTTAAATAATGCACCCAATAATTGAATTCCCTTTATGGCCAAAATGACCATTTTACCCCTCTCTCTGCTTTTCAATCAATGACCGAGATTTGTTCTTATGCTGAGATTGACGGCCGAGATCGAATCTTTTTCAAAAATATCCAAGGGTAATTTGGGAATTTCACAAAATTTCAAGGGCAAAATTATCCAAAATTTGTCATTTCTAAAGTTAAGTCAAAATGACCAAAATGCCCTTCCCCATTTACACTTGGCCTTAACAAACTCCCGGGGGTAAAATAGTCATTTTCCATCCTTCGTCGAAATTCTATTTTTCTGAAGGATTCAGACAATTCCAAGGCTTAACATTCCAATAACAATGTCGTCCAAATGTCTTGTCGTGACTTTCTAATTTCCAATGCCCAAATTGATCTCTAATTAATAACTGAATTTTATATAACGTAACTTGAGCGTGTCTCAGACTAATGAGCGGCTTTTGGGGAAATTCGCATATTCGACCCGTGACTAATACTAAATCAAGTCATGTGCAAGTTCATTCGGATCGTGACGACCTCAATTGTCATGTAATCGCGAGGATCGATCGTTAGTTCCGACGGGCACGATCGTTCGGTATAGGTTCTGGATCGTTTGCCAACTCACCTCGTGGTCAAATGGAATCACTCGTGATCCACTCATATGACGGTGACGAATCAGCCCATAACTATCCTAAGATCGGCCTACATTGACTCAAAATGTCACATCGACAATTCTATGGTCAAAAGTCGGTTCACAATCGAATTTCTTTAGTCGCACAAATTTAAATCCCTAATTAGCATTTCCTTAACGGTTAGTATCCCAGGAATAATTAGTTCCGGGTGAGATCTAACTACAAGTACGTTCATAAAACCATTCATTTCATAAATTCCAAATGGGAAAATTTTAGAATGTCACAGCCGACCTCGCCGTTAAGCCATGCTAGGCAAGGACAAACTTCACCAGCGATGGCGAGGATGAGACCTCACCAGATCTAGGGAGGCTCATCATTGCTAGCAAGGTCGGACGGCCAACCTTGCCGTTGGGCCATTATTTGGTGAGGTGAGGTGAGGATGAGCCTCATCTACAACTGGCAAGGTCGACCTTGCCTGACCTCAATGTTGTGTTGTTCCAGTGCGAGGAAGAGCCTCGCCAGTGCTTGGCGGGGCCGACCTCACCGGCCCCAGCCTCTGGCTGGTCGCCGGACCGGTGACTGGCTAGAGGTTGAAGATAAAAGGAGGAAAAAAAAAAGAAAGGAAAAGAAAAAAAAGGAGAAAAATAAAAAATTAGAAAAAAATAAAAAATAAATTAAAAATTACTAAATTAGTGTTAGCTAAATGGTTGGTGCTAGCTGGCATCCACGTCATCACCGGCTAGCCAAAATTGAGCAGATGGACTGAATTGACATAAATGCAAAAGGTTTAGGACTGAATTGACACAAAAAAAATGTTTAGGACTAAATTAACTTAATTGCAATAATTTTAGGGCTGTTTTGGTAATTTTCTCTATTGAACTAGCATATGAATTTCCTTCTAGTATTGTTGGTTGTCTTCCATAGAATAGAGCATTATTTATTGTTTTCTCTAAGTAACCAAGAATTTTACTTGTGGCCTTCCAATGCATGGTACTAGGATTACTAGTAAATTTGGACAATTTACACACAATAAAGGCTATATCTAGTCTAGTGCAATGCATGGCATACATCAGACTTCCAATTGTACTAGCATATTCTCATTGTGCTAAAGGATCATGTATTTTCTATCAATTTAATTGACATATCATATTGTACATTTGACTCTTTAATTCCCAAATGCTAATACTTTTGAATCATTTTCTCCACATAGTGGCCTTGATTTAAAGTGTAACACCCACTATGTTTGATCATTTTGATACCTAAAATTGCATCAACTTCTCCCAAAACTTTTATTTCAAATAGAAAAGATAGATACAATTTAGTTTCTTGTATGCCATGTATATTTGTGCTGACTATTAGCATATCCTCTACATATAAACATATTATAACTCCATATGTCACGCTCCGAACCCCACGATGCGCGATCATCCCAACCGAGGTCGAATTAATATGACGTCCCAGAACGCGTCGCCGACCCAACACACAACACAAAGATCATTGCACATGCGGAAGCAATATAAATAATTCACCCGTACAAAAATCATCGTGACCAAGGATAGCACCGCAACGAGAATCAATAATTAACAACAACATACTTACAAATATACACTTGGCATTACCACTGAAAACATATACAATATCCATTTACAAAAAATACAAACAACCCAACAAAAATGGGTCAACGGCCACTAAGGTCAAAAAGGTAAGTGGCCCGGGGGGTCAAACTACAGACTAAGGTAGGGTTTCGGTCAAAAAGGTACTGGCTCGACCTAACGGAGACTAAGGCTAATCCTATGGAACCCAGTCCGGGTCGAATCCCGAGGACTCGGAAGAGCTATCAGACAGCTCGACATCGGAGTCTAGGGAATCCAATTCGGGCTTGGCCCCTGCCGGTTCCTCCTCTGAATCCATCTCCTCATGCTCATCCTCTTGCTCGTGGTCCGGCTCTATAGGCTCTAGCTCATCCTCCAAATCCATCGGTTTCAGGTCTGGGTCCAAAACTACCGGCTCCTCGTCCATCACACCTGGCTCATCCACCTCCCAGACAACAGGTTCATCGTCAGAACTCGAACTCTCCTCAATCGTGGCGTCGGGGTCCACTATATCACCATCGGTACCCTGCGGATCCGCCTCACCCATCCTATTGAACGGGACGTCAAAAGTCCGAAGAGGTCCATGCTCTCGGAAGCGGTCCCTTAAGCACCAAGCTATGTACTCGTGGGTCTGGTAATACGTCTCCCCCACGTCAACCCATACTTTAGAGTGATACCTAACATACGCATCCCCGTTCCCTACAGGGTGCACGGTCACCGCACGCTCTATCTAGTGCGGGATCTCAAAACACACTGGAACCTCAGACATCCTTAGTGCCGGAAGTCTGAAAAGTTGGGTTTATATAATAATGAAACAAATCTCAGCGAGTAAAACCCCCTAAATCTAAACTAGGCTAACATGCATCCCCTGACAGGTAACAGAACACATAACAACCAAAACAACAATAATTGACCTAGGCTCTCGGGCCCAGATCAATCACGTAACTGACCTGCAGGTTAGATAGTTCATAATAATATCCACGGCACATAAGCGAACACACTTAGTCACACGTACGCCATACGCATGCTCATACTCATTAGTGTTCGTACCGCACACGAGTCACCGAGTTGCACATACTCGCACACTTGCCAATGCACTCTTGCATACACATGCCACTAATATGACCATGCTCATGATCCGGCTCAAACTGCACACTAGCACACTGCTCGCTTTCTCAATTAGAGCTTGATCGGCGTAAAACGCATCAGGTCTGACCCGCATAAAATGCATCAGGTCTAATCATCAATACCAACACTTCCTGACCCGCGTAAAACGCATCAGGCGCAACACCGATCTCCATACGGATCAAAACTCGCGTAAAACGCATCAGGCGCAACACCGATCTCCATACGGACCAAAACTCGCGTAAAACGCATCAGGCTAGCCGTCTTCCGGACGAACCAGGCATCATCCCACATAAAACGCATCAAGACGAGTTCAATACCCCGCGTAAAACGCATTAAAGCTTTTAGTGATCACACATGCACATAGCCAGTTTTATCTTAACCCCGCGTAAAACGCATCAGGTCATTTTAGATGATCACATGCTCATGTCAGAAACGCATACTCACATAACTTTCATCTCATGCCCATTCTCAGCATACGAAATGCATGGCCATGCAATTCTCACACTCAGGCAATAATGCAATGTACAATTAGCATCAAATTTCATAGAGGCATATAATCATTTAATGCCAAAACCACGTGCATCTCAACATGCCCAATTCACATCACAATGTGCTCAATAATTCCACTGATTCAATTCAGTCACAACCTGTCCAATTAGCCACGCCGACATGCTTACTTAGCCATTTTAACACCATTTGGCACGACACGCGATTGGCACTTGAAATTCACAAACTTGGGCAATAAAATTCACGCCAACAATTGGCCAATCACACACCGCACCACTTGGCCACACAAACACGCGGCATGGCAATATACAATTGAGCACAATCAAGCACAAATTAGCCAATAATAGGTCAATCTAGGCACTCCCGGCAATTACACACTTTAATCCCCAATTAGCCGATCTTAGTCCAATAAATTCCGATATGGATAGCCACTATTTTGGTCACTCTAGGCCAATAATTCTCCACATACACGGCCAATTTAATCCACCATAGTCATTACAACACCAGCCACTATAATCGGCACTATAATTGCCCCTAAATTAAGCTAATTATCCACTAGAACACCCTAATCCCGTCTAGAAATGCATAATTATCCTAATTAGGGTTTAGAGGGTGATTACTCACCTAATCTCACGCTCCAAAAGTGGCTGAATAGGCGAGACAAATGGATGGACCCAGCTGGTCCTCGGTAGCACTCTGGCGGTGATCGACGGCGGCGGTCCAAGGCGGTCCTTGGCTGGACTGAATGGCGGCAAGGAGGAGATGTTGGTTGGTGGTGATGGAAATGAGAGGGGAGAGAATGGATCGGTCGAGAGGCGCGGCAAGCGGCGGTCCGCGGCGACGTTCGAGCGGGCGGTGGTGATTCCGGCGGACGGCGACCGAGCGATTGGCTCACGGCCAAGGGCTAATCTGGCGGCCTAGGGAGGAGAGAAAGAGAATGGGATGGCCGGATGAGGTGGTGGTGGTGCGGTTGGCGTGGACGGCGGCGTGCGGCGATGCCCGGCGTGCTCGGCAGCTCCGGCGAGAAGGAGGGAGAGAGTGGGTCGGCGAGAGGGAGAGGGAAATGAGAGAGAGAGAGAGAGAGAGAGAGAGAGAGAGAGAGAGAGAGAGTGGCTTGGGCAAGAAGAAATGAGAATGGAGAGAGTGAGAGAGAGAGAATATAAATTATTGGGGGTAATGATGAGGTTTGACTAAACTTTGGATAATGCCCATTTTGCCCTCAAAATCAAAGGTGGAGATTAAACTTGATCCAATAATGGAGGAGCAATCTTGTCCTTCAATCCTGAATTATTTGGGGGGGCTGATGGTGTCCAAATAAATCCCAAAATACCCTCCAATTTTTCCAAAATTCGGAATACCAATAATAGGTCTAGGGGCAAAATCGTAATTTTCTGATTCCGGGCTGAATTTTCATTTTTCGACTGTACCAACCCTAAATATATTTGGCCACACGAAAATGATGTCGTCCTCGAAAAATAGTCGTATACGTCCACGAAATTCGACGTATAAGTCCGGATCCAATTTCGCGATCAAAATTGCTTAATTACAATTTTAGGATCTCTCGCTAACGGGCGGCTGTTTAGGGGTTACGCGTATCGATCTAGGGTTACTCGAGTCATGACGGTCTCGATTACTGGGAGAACTCGAGGAATTATCGCTAGTTCCAGAGGTCGCAATCGTTCGGTTTAAATTCGGGATTTGTTCGCCATACACACTTTTGGTTGTG
The DNA here is from genome assembly GCA_031216405.1 of Syzygium malaccense. NCBI lineage: Eukaryota > Viridiplantae > Streptophyta > Magnoliopsida > Myrtales > Myrtaceae > Syzygium > Syzygium malaccense. The sequence continues at coordinate 14,110,099 of CM062254.1, forward strand.
CAGAATCACCCGTATTTCGACTGTACGTCGTTGACCAAACCAAATCCATCACCTTCCTAGGATCGGCCCACATTGGCCCAAAATATTTCCTCGTCGTTTCTCGAAATCGATGCCCTATTCGCGATCGGGTCCCTGGTCCACGTACCGTTTTCCTAGTTAGCCATTCCCCATCGGTTAGTATCCCGAGAATGATCAGTTCCGGGTGAGACTTACTAAAATAAAATGAGAAATAATATCAATTTCATTGATCCCGGAAAATGGGTCGAAATTCGGGATGTTATACCATACTTTTTAGTTAACTTTGAATAAATTCATTTTGTTGTGGCTAATTGTGACATTTTGAATTTTGACCCATTTTTGAGATTTATAAAACATGTAATTCATTAGTGTGCTTATAGTAAAATCTCGTCGGGGAACTGATCACTCTCAGTTATTGTTTTTAAAATTGAGATTTTGCTAGAATCGCATTCGATCGAATTTGACCGTTATTTAGAGCTCGAACTTTGGTGTCAAATTTTTCAGAGTTTCGTGACGAATTTAATTGGACAGTGTCGATATTATTGTGGCCAGTCTTGATATTACCAGGGATAGGTGAAAAGTAAAATTTTGACCGGGTGCGGATTTGGACTAGTAGAGCTCCCTCGTAGTGTGTTCTAGCTATTTTCTTTTGTCCCTTTTTCCTAATTATTAATTAGGATTGTCGGGGACCGTTGGATCATTTCCGGATTTGAATCGTGACCGTCGGATAGCACTCAAGTGCGATGTTTGATTTTTTGTCTCTCTCTATCTCTCTCTCTCTCACCGATCACCTCCCCCCCTTTTTGTGTCTGACCTCCCCACCAAACCCCATCATTTCCTTTTTTTTCTTTTTCGTTTTTTTTCTTTTCTTTCTTCCTTCTCTTCTTCTTCTTCCTCTCTTCCGCCCGACTGATTCGGCTTCCTCCTCCTTGTTGCCTGACGCTGACCGCCCCTCGTCGAGACCAGCCTAGCCACCGCCCGCCATCCGCCTCGCGCTACCGTCACCCCGACCAAGCCGCACCGCCATTCGTAGCTGCGATCGCCTGTCGCCAGCCTGCCCGCGCGCACGCGAGTAGCAGCTCATTGCTACGTCCGCCGTGGCCCGGCGCTGCCCAGCAGCTCGCCGGCTTGTCCTCCATCGCCCGGCCACCCGTGACATCGTCGTGTCACCTTAGGCCGCCGCGCGAGCTCCCTTTCCCCCTATTTCTCTCTTCCCGGCCTCTCCCTTGTTTTGAGCTCTCCTCGGCTCCGCCTCGTCCAGCCGCCACGTTCGCCGCGGCCAAGCTCCGCCAAGCCGCCGACTAGCTTGTCCGGCCTCACCTCATCGCCTGCGACGCCGCCGTGCCACCCATCGTCGCCACGAGCCCAACTCGTAGCCCGCAACTTGCCGATATGAGCTCGCCCCTGCCCAGCTCCGCTCGCCGCCATGCACCGTCGTCCCGAACGTCCGCCGCCTCCAAGTCGCCCAGCTGCCGCCACCAGCTGGGCCACTTTTTCCTCGAACAGCCCTCCAGCAACCCACAACAGTTGCCTCCCCTCGCCGCGCCCGTTCGCCGCTTGCTGGAGCAATTTGAGGACACCGCGGACCGCCCTCGTCGCCGCCATCGTCTTCACGTCTGCGCCGACGTTAGCCGAGTAAGTTAACCCCTAATCTGTCACGCCCCGCACTCTACGGCGCGCCACACCCCTCGCAAAGGTCGATTCGAGTGCGACGTCCCAGGACGCGTCGCCGACCCAACACAATGAGTAGAGCACAAGGCACATGCGGAAGCAAACTTAAACACCCGTACCAAACATTCACGAAACCAAGGGTAGTATAACAACAGGGTTACAAAATATACACTTGCATTGATATGGCAAACATATACGATATTCATTTACAGCCTACGCTCAAAAGTCAAAAGCGAGTCAATGGCCACCACCATCAAAAAGGGATACGTGGCTCGGCGGTCAGGCACTATATCTAGCCGGGGCTCCTCCCAAACGTATCGGTACGCCTGCCATCTTCAAGGCTGAGGGTTTGAAAATTTGATTTTATACAATAGTGAGAATAATCTCAGTGAGTAGTTCCCTAAACCTAAACTAGGCTAACGTGCACCTCCTGACGAGCACTAAATAAAGCACAATATGAAACATAAACTGACTCGGGCCCTCGGGCCTAAATCTAATTTTACTCGACCCTGCAGGTTAGGCATTCTAAGTAGATAATTACAACGGTATCATAGAATTAGATCACTGCACATATACACACATCACGTAATCCCGACGTATGTAATGCATATGCTCATGTTCGCACTCATGTTCATGTCTCAGCAATACATTAGTGCACACTTGCATGCTAGCACTCTGCCATTTATCAATTTCTCCTCCGACCCACGTTAAACGCATCAGGTCCACCACTTCGAGATCGATCTCTAGCCCGCGTAACACACATCAGGCTTATGGCACAACACCCGCGTAAAACGCATCAGGTTTGGCCATCTTCCGGTAAACCGGGCATCGTCCCGCGTAACACGCCTCAGGACGGGTTCACTACCCCGCGTAAAATGCATCAGGGTTTATTGTGATCACACATTCACAAGCATCAATTTTTATCTTAACCCCGCGTAAAACGCATCAAGATATTTTAGGTGATCACAATGCACATGTCACTCGGGCACATTGAATATGCAAATGCCGTGCCAGTACTTGAGATGCACACTCATGATTATCACATTCACACTTGGGCATCCACATGTGCGAATCACAATGTAACATGCTCAACTTGCATCGCGCATATTCAATTTCATAAATTAACATGCCCAATCAGACAATCAATTCAAATCAGCCGTGGCATCAACTTGACACACAATCCATGCACAAATTCACACAACCGGGTCAATAAGAACCCGTACATTCGAGACCCGCCAAGCTATTCCATTCCTCGTCCCGCTAGACATGCGACATGGCATCACAAAAATCAATCACAAACATGGACTATTCAGCCAGTCAATTGATCAATACGATCGTTCCCGGTAATTGCACAGTTAAACCTCAAATTGATCGCGCCTCGTCCAAATCAAACCCCGTCGTGGGCAGCCACTAATTCACAAATTTTAGGCCAATCAACATCCTCAAAATGCTCCATTAAACTCCCCAAACATCATTCTAATCAGCCACCACGAGACCAAATAAGGCGCGCACTATAATCCTCATTTGAAGCCCGAACTTACCCAAACTAGGGCCATTTCGATCCAATTCTGTCCAGCCAATGCACCGTGCTTCTCGGGTCACTAAACCTCCATTAATTTATCATACGAAGTCCATCAAACAACCACCAAAACAGACACCATCCGGCCTACCCTTTTCACTCGCTAAGTCCACAAATTTGTCCAAATCTCGGCACCTACGCTCCGCCACATCACAGCACTATACGGGTCGCTAAACCTCCACTAAATAATCATCCTCGATCACCAAAAACGTCACAAAACCAGCCCTTAACAACCTCCACCATTAATCCCCTAAAATATCATAATTTAACCCCTAAACTCATCTAGAAATGCACAAAAGCCTAACTCGGGTTTAGGGTCGAACTCACTTGGATTCCTAGGCTCCAAATTGGGCTGAGCAAGTGTCAACGGTGGCTGGACAGTGACGATCCCGCACCGGAACAGTAACGGCGAGGGACGGCTCCGGTGAACGGTGAGAGCGGCGGCGACGGTCTAGGCGATTCCACGGCCTAGAGAGGGAAAGAGGGACACGGTCAGAGAGAGAGAGAGAGAGAAGTGGGGCGGCTGGACAGTTGGACGAGGTGGTGAATCCGAGCCGCAATAGTAACGGCGGTGGCGGAGCTCCTCCAGCGAAGGCCTTCCACGGCCAAAACAAAGAGGAAGAGAGGGGGAAGGGGGCTCACGGTTTGGAGAGGAGAAGGGGCTGCCGGCTAAGGTGAGAGGGACAGCGGCTCACGGCGGCAGCACCGGAGACGGCGATGGCGCTCCGGCGAAGGCGCACGGTGCTGAGGAAGGGGGGCCGAACCGGTGGTGACGGGGCAGCACGGCTTCGGCTGGGACGACGGCGGCGACGTCCAGGTGCCGGGGCGGTGCTGGGGAGTAGGCTGGACAACGGTCGGGACTCGCCGGATGCGGCGACGAGCGGCGACAGGCCGAGCTTGGGCGCTCGGGAGGAGAGGAAGGTAGCGTCAGCGAAGCTGCCGCGCGGCGCGACGGCGCGACGACGGCGCGAGGAGGACGGCAGCGTCGGCGGCTGGTAGGGCGGCATCGGGCGGAGGCGGAAGGCGGTCGAGCGGCGATCTAGCGGACTGGGCAGAAACGAAGCAGAACCAGTCGGGCTGGGGGAAGGAAGAAGGAAGAGGAGAGAGAAGAGAGAGGGAAAGAAGGAAAGAAGGAAAAGAAGGAGAGAGAGAGTGGCAGAGGGCAGGTCTGCATGGCGCGGGCGGAGGGAACGTCTGCATAGGGAAGGCGCACGCGCAGAGGAGAGAGGAGAGAGAGGGAGAGAGAGGGAGAGAGAGAAAAAAGAGAGAAAAGATAAAAAGAGAGAAAAAAATGGGGAGAGGGAAACGTGCGGACAGGGGTGTTCGGCGCGGCAGATGGAGAGAGAGAGGGGGATAAATTTAAATGTTCAATCAAATAAATAATGCAATTCAACGGCCCATAATTAAAACCGACAACGATTTACCGGTCCAAATGAAACCTCGAATATAATAAGGGATAAAGGCCAAATCAATTAAGTCAAATTATCCCGATGGAGGTCTACTAGTCCAAATTCATACTCGGTCAAAAACTCCCCTTTTTCCGTTATTCCTGACAATCTCAACGTTGGCTACAATACTATCGACACCATCCAAATTATTTCGTCCCGAAACTCCCGAAAATTGACTGTCAAGTTCGGGGTCTAATTAACGGCCAAATTCGATCGAGTGTAATTTTAGCGAAATCTCTAATTTAAAAATAATAATCGTGAGTGATCAGTTCTCGGGCGAGATTTTACTATAAGCACACTGACAAATTACATATTTTATAAATCCCAAAAATGGGCCGAAATTCGGAATGTCACAACTCTTCCCCCTTACAAAAATTTCGTCCTCGAAATTTACAATCCAAACCCGATTACTCAAACAAATGGGGGTACTGGTGTCGCATCACTTCCTCGCTTTCCCATGTAGCGTCTTCTGTCCCGTGATATTCCCAAATGACTTTGACCAACGGGATCGTCTTGCTTCTCAAAACTTGTTCCTTCCTGTCCTCGATTCGCACCAGTCTTTCCACGTACGACACTCTATCGTCCACGTCTATTACCTCATGATTTAGCACGTGAGTCGAATCCGATTCATATTTCCTTAACATCGACACGTGAAAGACGTTATGAACCTGCGACAAATTCGGCGGCAAGGCGAGACGATAGGCCAACGTCCCAATTCTTTCCAAAATCTCGAACGGGCCTACATACCTTGGACTTAGTTTCCCTTTCTTGCCGAACCGAGATAGCCCTCTAATCGGTGAGACCTTAAGAAATACATGGTCGCCAACTTGAAACTCCAACGGTCTACGCCTTCGGTCCGCATAACTCTTCTAACGACTCTAAGCTGTCCTCAACCTTTCCCGGATAATCTTTACCGTTTCTACCGATTGTTGAACCAACTCTGGACCCGTTATACTTCTTTCTCCTACCTCATTCAAATACAATGGTGTTCTGCAAGCCTTGCCATATAGTACTTTGAATGGCGCCATTCTGATACTCTGTTGGTAGCTATTATTGTAGGCGAATTCGGCCTAATTGTTCTTCCCACTTGCCTTGAAAATCTAACACACACGCCCTCAGCATATCCTCCAATGTCTGAATAGTCCTCTCAGACTGGCCATCCGTCTACGGATAATAGGCCGTGCTGAATTGCAACTTAGTCCCCATAGCCGATTGCAGACTTTTCCAAAAATTCGCAGTAAACTGGGGATCACGGTCCAAAGTGATTGATACCGGTACTCCATGAAGACGAACAACCTGTCGCACATATAACTCTGCCAGCCTTTCTAGCTCGAAGTCCTTTCGCACCGCCAGGAAGTGCGCTGACTTGGTCAATCTATCCACTATCACCCATATAGAGTCGTGTCCCCTCTGACTTTTTGGCAATCCCATTACAAAATCCATGGTAATATGCTCCCATTTTCATTCTGAGATTTCCAATGGTTGCAACATTCCACCAGGCTCATAATGTTGTGTCTTCACTCGTTGACACGTCAAACACTTGGCCACATGCTTGGCCATGTCTACTTTCATTCCATTCCACCAATAGTGCTGGCGAAGATTCTGGTACATCTTAGTGCTGCCCGAGTGAATGCTATAATTGCTCCTGTGAGCCTTTGACAAAATCTCTTCTTTAAGCTCCAAATCATCGAGCACGCACAATCGTCCTTGAAACTTAAGAATTCCATCCTCGGACACCTAGAAGTCCGGTTTCCTCTTAGTGTCATCCATACTCACGATTTTCCGAATCTCAGGGTCCGTAGACTGCAATGCCTTGATCTTGGCTTACACCTCTGGCTCGATCCTTAATGTCGCCATCAGACTGGAGAGGTATCCTACCTCGAGCTTAAATTCTGAGTCCCGCACTCCTTCCAATAAAATCCGCTCTTTAACCAACAAATACGCGATGCTCGATTTCCTGCTCAAGGCATCCGCTACCCGGTTCATTAAGTCCATGAAAGCAGTAGGGGCATTAGTCAGTCCAAATGGCATCACTGTGAACTCATAGTGCCCATATCTAGTCCTGAACGCTGTCTTTGGAATATCTTCCCTTTGGATCCTCAACTGGTGATGCCCTATCCTTAGGTCAATCTTACAAAACATCGAGGCTCCTTGCAACTGGTCGAATAGGTCGTCAATCCTTGGGAGGGGATACTTATTCTTGACCGTCACTTAGTTCAGCTGACGGTAGTCGATACACAACCTTAGCGACCCATCTTTCTTTCTGACGAATAAAACCGGCACTCCCCATGGAGACGCGCTCGATCGGATAAAACCTCTGTCCAGTAGTTCCTGCATCTGAACCTTTAATTCCTTCTGTCCAGTAGTTCCTGCATCTGAACCTTTAATTCCTTCAACTCTGATAATGACATCCTATAAGGCGGCTTCGAGATTAGCTCGGTCTCAGGAGCCAACTCGATAACGAACTCTACTTCTCTTTTTGGTGGCAATCCCGGCAATTCCTGATGAAAGACATCGGGAAAATTGCACACCGCTGGTATATCCTCGAGTCGCATCTCACCTGCCGTCGAATCAACCACACTGGCTAAATAACCTTGACAGCCCTCGCCGAACAGTTTAGTTGCTTCCGCAGACGAAACCCAACGAATCGAGGTTCCTCCCCGACTCCCTACAATCTCAAATCTAGGGTGTCCAGCCGGGCTAAACCGGATCACCCTACTACTACAGTCCATTACGGCATTCTGCTTAACTAACCAATCCATGCCCATAATCAAATCAAAATCATACATCGGCAACATAGCTAGATCTATCCTGCTTTCTACGCCACCAATTACTATCTCACAATTCGGGCATCCTAGCGATATGCATATTTTATCCTTTAATGGCGTGGTCACACACAATTGTACTTCTAACATAACAGGCTGTAATTCAGTCAATTCAACAAACTGAGCAGATATAAACGAATATGATGCTCCCGGGTCGAATAATGCATACGCTACATGATGGCACAGAGAAACCATACCTGTGATCATGCCTGGCGCATTCTCAATCTCCCTTCGCGCCATGGCGTACACCCGTCCTTGTGCCGGCGGCCTGTTCATAATAGCCGGCTGGGAATTTCCAGACTAATTCCCAATTCGAGGTTGTTGCTGCATCAGGGGTCCCGTGGGGCGTTGCTGGGGACAATTCCTAGTCTAATGATCCATACTCCCGCACTTGAAGCAGGGCCCAATTCTGTTCTGCCGATGACTCGGCTTTCCGATGTTCTTCCTGATCGGTGGGACAAATCTCCTATTTTCCGCCATTGGTTTCTTCCCAAGACGGCGGTTGTCCCTAGCCGGGGCAAACCGCGATCCAAATGCGGCTGCCCTATCTACCTGGTCTCTCTCAATAGCCTGAGCCCTTTCATACAAATCCTCATAAGTTCTCAAGTTCACTGGTATCAGCTGACTGCGAATATCGGCTTTTAGTCCATCCCAAAATCTTCGCGCCTTGTTCTCGAGGTGCTCTACCATCCTTGGCGCGAACCTCGACAGTCTCGCAAATTCTGCCTCGTACTGATCCACGGTCATTGATCCCTGGCGGAGCATTATGAATTCTACTAGTTTCCTTTCCCTGGCGCTCTCAGAAAAGAATTTTCCCAAGAAAGTCTCAGAAAATACGGTCCAAGTCGGAGCGGTCCCTACGGGAAATATTCTTCCTTTGGTAGCCTTCCACCAATCATTGGCGTTGTCCTGCAGCTGGTATACCACCAATGTCACCTTTTCGGCCTCGGTGCATCCTAGCACTTCGAAGGCCTTCTCCAACTCCTCAACCCAACGGGATGCGGCCTCTGGGTCATCTTTCCCATTGAACTTTGGCGGTTTCAACTTTAAGAACTGCTCTACCAACTTGGACATTGGCCTGACCACATTTACTGGCACTGGAACCGGATCCTTCTGATTTCCCTGATTCCCATTATTTCCATCATTCCCATTGGCAGCAGCCATGGCGGCCTCAACAACAGCAGCTATAGTGGCATCTCTCTCTTGGGTTAGTCTACCTCTCAGAATTCCAACTTCCTCGAGAGCCCTCAAAATCCCATCCACTCTTGGGTCCTCAGCAACCCTCACTTGCGGTTCCACGCGACCCGGTTCACGACCTCGGCCTCTACCCCTACCACGGCCTCGACCTCTACCCCTTCCTTGGCTACTCATCCTTTCAAATCGCACGCTCACCTACCTGGTATAATCCCAATTAGGAATTAGAGACCTAAGCCAAGCTAAACCGGTCTAAGGTCCTAGGCAGGTATACAAAGCAACAGTCAAGCAACTAGCATGCGACCTTACACAACAGCACAATATCTCAACCAGGGGGATTTGCGTACTTACCTCGAGTCCTGCCGCACCTGCACTTTACAGTCAGTTCGACAATCAGCCAATCACTACACCAACAGTCAGGAGGTACACGTAGCATGCAAGGTCTCCCTACTGGCTACCCAAAGTCAACGCTCCTTATCACTCCAGGCTTCGACCTTATTGGATCGAACTGACCTTGCTCTAATACCAAATCAAACGGGGATGTCACGCCCCGCACACTATGGCACGCCACATCCCTCACAAAGGTCGATTCGAGTGCGACGTCCCAGGACGCATCGCCGACCCAACACAACGAACAGAGCACAAGGCACATGCGGAAGCAAACTTAAACACTCGTACCAAACATTCACGAAACCAAGGGTAGTATAACAACAGGGTTACAAAATATACACTTGCATTGATATGGCAAACATATACGATATTCATTTACAGCCCACGCTCAAAAGTCAAAAGCGGGTCAATGGCCACCACCATCAAAAAGGGGTACATGGCTCGGCGATCAGGCACTATATCTAGCTGGGGCTCCTCCCAAACGTATCGGTACGCCTGCCATCTTCAAGGCTAAGGGTCTAAAAAATTGGTTTTATACAACAGTGAGAATAATCTCAGTGAGTAGTTCCCTAAACCTAAACTAGGCTAACGTGCACCTCCTGACGAGCACTAAATAAAGCACAATATGAAACATAAACTGACTCGGGCCCTGGAGCCTAAATCTAATTTTACTCGACCCTGCAGGTTAGGCATTCTAAGTAGATAATTACAACAGTATCATAGAATTAGATCACTGCACATATACACACATCACGTAGTCCCGACATATGTAATGCATATGCTCATGTTCGCACTCATGTTCATATCTCAGCAATGCATTAGCGCACACTTGCATGCTAGCACTCTGCCATTTATCAATTTCTCCTCCGACCTGCGTTAAACACATCAGGTCCACCACTTCGAGATCGATCTCTAGCCCGCGTAACACGCATTAGGCTTATGGCACAACACCCGCATAAAACGCGTCAGGTTTGGCCATCTTCCGGTAAACCGAGTATCGTCCCGCGTAACACGCCTCAGGACGGGTTCACTACCCCGCGTAAAACGCATTAGGGTTTATTGTGATCACACATTCACAAGCATCAACTTTTATTTAAACCCCGCGTAAAACGCATCGGGGTATTTTAGGTGATCACAATGCACATGTCACTCGGGCACATTGAATATGCAAATGCCGTGCCAGTACTTGAGATGCACACTCATGATTATCACGTTCACACTTGGGCATCCACATGCGCGAATCACAATTAAACATGCTCAACTTGCATCGCGCATATTCAATTTCATAAATTAACATGCCCAATCAGACAATCAATTCAAATCAGCCGTGGCATCAACTTGACACACAATCCATGCACAAATTCACACAATCGGGTCAACAAGAACCCGTACATTCGAGACCCGCCAAGCTATTCCATTCCTAGTCCCGCTAGACATGGACATGGCATCACAAAAATCAAACATGGACTATTCAGCCAGTCAATTGATCAATACGATCGTTCCCGATAATTGCACAGTTAAACCTCAAATTGATCGCGCCTCGTCCAAATCAAACCCCGTCGTGGGCAGCCACTAATTCACAAATTTTAGGCCAATCAACATCCTCAAAATGCTCCATTAAACTCCCCAAACATCATTCTAATCAGCCACCATGAGACCAAATAAGGCGCGCACTATAATCCTCATTTGAAGCCCGAACTTACCCAAACTAGGGCCGTTTCGATCCAATTCTGTCCAGCCAATGCACCGTGCTTCTCGGGTCACTAAACCTCCATTAATTTATCGTACATAGTCCATAAAACAACCACCAAAACAGACACCATCCGGCCTACCCTTTTCACTCGCTAAGTCCACAAATTCGTCCAAATCTCGGCACCTACGCTCCGCCACATCACAGCACTATACGGGTCGCTAAACCTCCACTAAATAATCATCCTCGATGACCAAAAACGTCACAAAATCAGCACTTAACAGCCTCCACCATTAATCCCCTAAAATACCCTAATTTAACCCCTAAACTCATCTAGAAATGCACAAAAGCCTAACTCGGGTTTAGGGTCGAACTCACTTGGATTCCTAGGCTCCAAATTGGGCTGAGCAAGTGTCAACGGTGGCTGGAAGTGACGGTCCCGCGCCGGAACAGTAACGGCGAGCGACGGCTCCGGCGAATGGCGCGAGCGGCGGCGACGGTCTAGGCGATTCCACGGCCTAGAGAGGGAAAGAGGGACACGGTTAGACAGAGAGAGAGAGAGAGAGAGAGAGAGAGAGAAGTGGGGCTGCTGGACGGCTGGACGAGGTGGTGGATCCGGGCCGCAACAGTAACGGCGGTGGCGGAGCTCCTCCAGCGAAGGCCTTCCACGGTCAAAACAAAGATGAATAGTGGGGGAAGGGGGCTCACGGTTTGGAGAGGAGAGGGGGCTGCCGGCTGAGGTGAGAGGGACGGCGGCTCACGGTGACAGCACCGGAGACGGCGACGGCGCTCCGGCGAAGGCGCACGGCGCTGTGGAAGGGGGGCCGAACCGGTGGTGACGGGGCAGCACGGCTTCGGCTGGGACGACGGCGGCGACGTCCAGGTGCCGGGGCGGTGCTGGGGAGTAGGCTGGACGGTGGTCGGGACTTGCCGGACGCGGCGGCGAGCGGCGACTGGCCGAGCTCGGGCGCTCGGGAGGAGGAAGGTAGCGTCGGCGGAGCTGCCGTGCGGCACGGCGGCGCGACGACGGCGCGAGGAGGACGGTGGCGTCGGCGGCTGGTAGGGCGGCGTCGGGCGGAGGCGGAAGGCGGTCGAGCGGTGGTCGGGCGGACTGGGCAGAAACGAAGCAGAACCAGTCGGGCTGGGGGAAGGAAGAAGGAAGAGGAGAGAGAAGAGAGAGGGAAAGAAGGAAAGAAGGAAAAGGAGAGAGAGAGTGGCAGAGGGCAGGTCTGCATGGCGCGGGAGGAGGGGACGTCCGCATGGGGAAGGCGCACGCGCAGAGGAGAGAGGAGAGAGAGGGACAGAGAGGGAGAGAGAGAAAAAAGAGAGAAAAAAAGGGGGAGAGGGAAACGTGCGGGCAGGGGTGTTCGGCGCGGCAGACGGAGAGAGAGAGAGAGAGGGATAAATTTAAATGTTCAATCAAATAAATAATGCAATTTAACGGTCCATAATTAAAACCGATAATGATTTATCGGTCCAAATTAAACCTCGAATATAATAAGGGATAAAGGCCAAATCAATTAAGTCAAATTACTCCGAGGGAGGTTTACTAGTCCAAATTCACACCCAATCAAAAACTCCCCTTTTTCCATTATTCCTGACAATCTCAATGTTGGCTACGATACTATCGACACCATCCAAATTATTTCGTCCCGAAACTCTCGAAAATCGACTGCCAAGTTCGGGGTCTAAATAACGGCTAAATTCGATCGAATGCGATTCTAGCGAAATCTCTAATTTAAAAATAATAACCGAGAGTGATCAGTTCCCCGGTGAGATTTTATTATAAGCACACTGACAAATTACACGTTTTATAAATCCCAAAAATGGGCCGAAATTCGGAATGTCACATAATCTCGTGTTTAGCGTGTTAAACTTGCTTAGGGTAGTTTAGATTATGATTAGATTAAGTTATTAATTGTTTAAGTAGGATTAGACGATAGGTTATCGGTAATTGTTCGATAAATTATGATTATTTGCGTGATAAGCTATTGTGGTTTGCGATAAGCTATCGCGAATTTAATGTTAAGTTATCAATTATTTTATTAATTAAATTATTTTGGGAATTAAATATTATTTTATTAATTAAATTATTTTGGAAATTAAATATTAATATTTTATTATTAAATAATTAATTTTCGAAATTAAATATTAATATTTTCGAAAAATTTCTAGCGTCAAATTGTGGTTTCTATGCTTGAATTATAATGTTTATGCTATGAATTGCTGTGTTAATTAGTTGCTATAGTTAAATAATTTTAATAACTATTTTCATGAAAGGACTTCGAGTTTTCGGAAAAGAATTATTTTCATTGCCATGTTTACAAAATGAATTCGATGTCTTGAGAAAGAAAGCTTGTTTGAAATGAGATTTACAAATTGATTGACTGTTTGCATGTGTGACCACTTGGTTGTTATGTGGTATTATGTGAGCACTATTCATGGACGCATGGGCTAATTGAGAAGATAATAATTGGCCAGAATGCTTGTGTGCTCGTGTGGTCACATGTCATAGCTGTTTTGCTATAGATCGCTTGACGATGCCTGATTTATCGAGGTCTTGCTGTAGATCGCTTGACAATACTCGATTTATCGGATGCTTGAAGATTATTTGGATTATTAGTACTCCGGATGTCATATCGCGGCCCGAGGGCGGATCCGATACTCCTTACAGGATACCATCTTACTGTGTATCGTTTGACATAGTCGTGCCCGACGGGGCGGGATGGAGCCTGGTTATACCGGAAGACTGCCATCTTGCTGCAGATCGCTTGATGTGTAGTGGCCCGAGAGGGCGTAATAACTGGAATACGTGTGATGCATAGTGCCTGATTATATGGTAGAAACTACTAGACATGGTATGGGACGTGCCCAAGTAGATTCTATCTTATAATCGAGACACGCGTGCCTGTGATGCATTGATGCATGGAAAATCTCTTTAAATGCTTCGAGCATGTGACATATGCATTTCATCAACGAGTGTACCAAGGCGAGGTAAGGATGCCTGTGGTTGTTTAATGATGTTACTGTTGATGCTGTATTGCTTGGTTAGGGACCCCCATGCGAGTTGGCCTTTTAAACGGGGCTTAGACCGTTAACTTATTGAGACTTCGTCTCATTTGTTGTTGTTAATCATTTTTCAGGCCCTTAGCATGTTGATGCACCCAGTTTGGTTTAGGATATCTGGAAGCTGGCTTTTTGGGATCGACCTGTTGATGAAGTAGATTGGCCCTAGCCTGGTGTCTTTTTGCTGGCTTTTTGTGGAAACGCCCGAAGTGGGCTTGTAAGAATGTTCCTAGGGGTTAATCAAGTGAAAATCAAAATAGTGTTGTTTGATTGTTGTGATTTATTTTCCTAACTATCCCTATTTGTTGTTGTTGTTGTCTGGGGATTCTTGTGATCGCTTCCGCATGCGTAATTAAAAGATAAAATGAAGGGTCGGCAACTAGTCCTAGGACGTCGTATCTCAACGACCAATGAGGGGTGTTGCGCACCCGCAGGGTTCATGGCGTGACACTAATAGTGTCACCTAGGGGGGTGAATAGGTGAATTCAAGAAAGTTGACCAACTTCTACAAAGTTATAAAAGTCAAGTTTGATATAAGCGTAACACCAGATATAAGTAGTTGTGTTGATATACGAGGGAAAAGCTAATATGAGCTGGTGCTGTGCATTTCTATCAAACAGTAATGAATATAAGCAAAGAGATAAAGAACGATGCATTCATAGCTTTATATTGATTCTGCTTGATGTAAGCTTACATTCACTCTCCCAAACTAAAAGCCTACTAGTTGGATTCCACTAGCAATCTTTGAGTAGCTATAGTAGTATGTGCCGCTTATACCTAAGCACTTCTTCTGAAGCCGGTACTACTTCTACCCAAGCAAATAGGTGTCACTATCAAGCACCTAAGCGCAAATGTCACACCCCGAACCTCATCGAGCGCGCGACACCCCGAGCTCGGTCGAATTAGTGCGATATCCTAGGAAACGTCGCTGACCCAAACGATCCCATCAGAGTTAATCGCGGCGGAAGCAAACATATAATCCCGAACTATAAAAATTTTGGAGAACCGGGAAGAAATAAATCGTCAAACCACCAAACATAAAACTATACCTCGATATATGAACAATATCCAATTACAATTCAAACTTATATCACAACCGTCATTTACAATCCACAAAAAAAAATATGCACACCGAACTACTATACTGCAAACCATCGACATACAAAAAGATCAGTAGCCTGGGTACCCTATCTCCCAAAAATGGTACACGTCAAAAGGTTTACTCTACCCCCAATCTAGCCTCTACGCCCTCTAGATGGTGTCCACTCTGACTCACTCTCCTCATCATCCTTATCTGAAACCTCATCAGGCACGTGCTCATCCGACGACTCCGAATCAGCCTCAATTTCGATTGAGTTATCCTCATCTCCCGACTCTATCTGAACCTCAATCCTCCCTTCGCCAACAGACTCCTCTTCGGGCTCCTCCCCTGGCTCATCCTCCGGTGCCTCCTCAGGCTCTATCTCGGGCTCATCCTCTCCTGGTTTTTCCTTAGGTATTACATCTAGATCCACATCCATTGGATCATACCCTACCTGGGATTCTTCGGGCTCTGGGTCTGGTTCTGCCATAGTAGGTTCAGGTGCTGCAAGTGCATGCTGATGCCCTGACTACACGAGACTTGTCTCCAAGCTAGTCATCTCACCGTCAGGAGGGGGTATGGCTGAAGGGTCCCAATCACCTACTCCGTCAAACGGGACATCGAACCCACGGATGGGGCCAAACTCGTCCATCCCATTGCGAAACATCCAGGCTGTGTAAGTGTGAGCCTGCCAAAGAGGTAGCCCTATATCTACCCATACCACTGATGTATGCTTAACCCATGTCATATTCTCGTCTATCGGGTATTCTACAACATCATGATCGGTGTGCATAGGAATCTCAAAACGCTGTGGCGGCAATGGCGGAAGGTTCATGGCTCAGGCGGGGGTTCTAAAATTATTGGTCGAAACAACCATGAGACACTTCTCAATAAGTTCACAACCCAAGCCCCACCTAGGCTACCACGTATTCCAGACAAGTCCAAACACCAAATCAACAACACACAAACAACATCCAGACAATGGTACTTACCTGGACTCTTGGCATACCCAGCCTGCACATTAGTTCACACTCACCACATTCAAACCTCACACACATTCCAATCCATTCTCATGCTCAAAAACATATATCGATCACACAACATTTCCGAACTCCACAATTCATACTCATTCACGCACCACTACATCATTTTCATTAAACTTGCCATCGTGACCCGCGTAAATACGCCTCAGGTCCGATCTCACTGTCACTTATCACATTGGACCATCTCATGCTCAATCACTTTCCTCAGCCCGCGTAAACACGCCTCAGGCCTATTGATTGTGACCCGCGTAAACACGCCTTAGGCACGATCCCAATCTCACTTTCTTTCCTCAGCCCGCACCAAATGCAACAGGCCTACATGATCGCGACCCGAGCTTAAAATGCCTCGGCCTGATCCCACAGTCGTATCATGACCCACGTAAACACACCTCAGGCCGGTTCGATTCCCTGCGTAAACACGCCTCAGGGATTTAGTGATCACACGAATATACCAACACACCGTATTTTATCTGTACCCTGCTTAAACACGCCTCACGGCCTTTTAGTGATCACACGCACATCGCACCCCTCAAATCTCACACGTGTACATTCTCGGGCATTAATTAAATGCACACAATCACATCCAATTTCACCATTTCAAATTGGCCACAACACAATTATGCGACCAACACATAAATTGCCACTTTTCACAACCAAAACTACAGCATATCAATCCCGACCCTTCAGGACACTTTCACGCAATCACGAGCCGGATCTAATAGCACAATTTACACACCGAATAGCATTTCACAGCACTCAAACTAGCCAATTCCAGCACTCAATCGGCCTCTAAATATCCACCAAAACATTCAAATTCCGTCCCTAAGGCCCGTCAATCAATTCAGCCCCTAAACTACACCAATCCGCGTCTAAACGGGTCCGATAATACCTGATATACTAGGCGAGGGTTAGATTGCGACTTACTTGGAAATTCCCAAGCAAAATCAACCTATCCAAGGTTGACTAGGCGGCTAGAACGTGGCGGCTACGGCGGTGATTGGCGGCAATGAAGATCGGCGACGGCAGTGGCAGCTTGGCTTGGGCCGGCTCCTCACGGCCAAGGGGAGGGGGAGAGTGAACCAAGAGGGAGAGGGGGACAGCGGCAGCGGCGTGAGGGTGGGGACGGCTCGGCGACAGGCGGACGGCGACGGGGGCGACGGCGGCAGTGGTGGCATGGCAAGGGGGAGAGATGGTCGGTTGGCCGGTAAGGGAGGGGAGGGGTATGGCTGAGAGAGAGAGGGAGAAATAAGGAGAGAGAGAGAGTGAGAAAAATTGGGTCTTATAATCCAATAATTGACCCCTTTAGAGTAAAATGACCATCTTGCCCTTCTCTCACATTTCCAATCGACGGCCGAGATTCGTTCTTATCCTGAGATCGACGGCCACGATCTAATCTTTTCCAAAAATATCCGAGGGCAATTTGGAAATTTCATAATAATCTAAGGGCAAAATTGTCCATTTCTAAAGTTAGGGCAAAATGACCAAAATGCCCTTCCCCTTTAACACTTGGCCTTAACAAACTCCCAGGGGTAAAACGGTCATTTTCCATCCTTCGCCAAATTTCAATTTTTCTGAAGGATTCGGACAATTCCAACGCTGAACATTCCAATAACAACGTCGTCCAAATGTCCTATTGTGACTTTCTAATTTCCAATGCCCAAATTGATTTCTAATTAATAATTAAATTTTATATAACGTAACTTGAGCGTGTCTCAAACTAGCAGGCGGCTTTTGAGGAAATTCGCATATTCGACCTGTGACTAATACTAAATCAAGTTACGTGTAAGTTTATTCGAATCGTGACGACCTCGGTTGTCATGTAATCGCGAGGATTGATCGCTAGTTCCGACGGGTACGATCGTTCGGTATAGGTTCTGGATCATTCGCTAACTCACCTCGTGGTAAAACGGAATCACCTGTGATCCACTCGTACGACGGTGACGAATCGACCCATAACTATCCTAAGATCGTTCTACATTGGCCCAAAATATCACCTCGACAATTCTATGGTCGAAAGTCGGTTCATGGTCGAATTTCTCTAGTCGTACGAATTTAAATCCCTAATTAGCCTTTCCCTAATGGTTAGTATCCCTGGAATGATCAGTTCCGGGCGAGAACTAACTACAAGTACATTTATAAAACCATTCATTTCATAAATCCCAAATGAGCAAATTTCAGAATGTCACAACAAACTATAATACTAACATACTTCTCAAGATATTACACTTTCAATATGCTTGAAAAGACAATCTAAGAACGTAAAGCTTTCTAAATGGATTTTTGTCACTTTTGATCTCTTGCTCCGTTGGCGTCATATTGATTTCCTTTTATTCTCAAAATCCAATCTTCCCGTTGGTCAATCTTCATGATGATCATTCTCCAAGCTATTTATTAGACGATTGTTGAGCAGGTCAATTTAGCCGTTGAAGTCAATTAATCTGAGTTCTCGTGATTTAGTTGCCTGTACAATCAAACTTTTGGTTTCTATAAATAGAGTTGCTTGAACTATAGAAAGTAACTTGTCTTCAAGATGATTGTCAATTAATCAAAATATCACACGTGATTAATATTTTCCACGGAGATATTTCTAGATTGATAGTCCATCAATTTTTTATGAAAAATGAATTTATATCAGGTCACTAGCTATCAAATAATGAATCTTGGGATAATTTCCTCCGAGTACGTGACAAGATTGTTTTCCTAAGTAGTATAGTCACTCTACTTATATCAACGGTCCCAATTCTATTTGGCTTCTCTTTTAAAACAACTTCCAGTTGATATTCAACTACGTCTCACTAGGTACTTCGAGTACATTGGTGATGTAGATCCTGTAGATTGTTCACCTTTGTACACCCAACTCTTTATGAACTCCACGTTCTTCTAGAATTGTTCACGTAAGTCCTTCGAGCTATTTTGAATCTTTTCACTTTGTACATCTAAGTTCCTTTTATGCTGATATTACCGAGGCATAAACAATGCTTGTATAAATCAACTTCAAAATATATTAGGAGGTTCTCTCAACACACTTATCAACATTGTTATGCTTAATTTCTTATGATAATAACACCAAAGTATATTTTTCTACCATTGTTTCAGGGCAAAAGAACACTATAAGTGCCATAACTTGTGTACGGCGCTCACTTTGGTGCCATAAATTTTTTTTATCACTTTAGTGCTAAAATTTTTGAAAAACAATAACTTAAGTGCTAAAATTTTTGAAAAACGATCACTTAAGTGGCAACTCCGATGCCGTACACAATTTTTCGCCGGAAATCCGACGTGGCATTTTTTTTATTAATTTCTGAAGCTGACATGGCTCGCCGGAGGCTCGCCGAAGATTGACACTTAAGTGATCGTTTTTCAAAAATTTTAGCACTTAAATGATCGTTTTTAAAAATTTTTAGCACTTAAGTAATCGTTTTATAAAAATTTTAGCACTGAAGTGATCCAAAAAAAACTTATGACACTTAAGTGATCGTTTTTCCTCCGACTTGGCACCAAAGTGATCCGAAAAATAGTTATGGCACCAAAGTGATATCTGTACACAAGTTATGACACTTATAGTGTCCTTTTGCCACTGTTTCGGTGTTTGCTTCAAACCTTATGATTTGTTTAATTTGCAACCCTTATTCTTACTCCAAGGTAGAATAAAACCTTCAAGATGTACCCACCCATCGGTGGCCGCGTTGATTTGCGCTCAGTTCCTTTCACGAGAGATCTTGGGTTCAAACTCGTACATCGGTGATTTAAGTGGGGGGTCGTGGCGGTGGAATGCTGCGCTAGCCCCTCTCGAGGACAAGTTGGGTATTACCGCTGGTTTGAGCCCTAACTCGCTAGTCGCGCGAACACCTAGGTTATAAAAAAAAAAACCTTCAAGATGTTCCATATACACCTCATCTTCTAATTTACGATTTAGAAAAGTTGTTTGAACATCCATTTGATGCACATACAATTTATAAATTGATACCAAAGCTAACAAACTCTAATGGATATCGAGCAACCAGAGCATATGTATCAAAATAGTCAATTGGCTTTTTCTGCGTATAACCTTTTGCCACCAACCTTGCTTTAAAGGTTTGCAACATACCATCAATGTAATATGTAGTTTTCTACGTACCTTTACGTACGATTAATTTTGATCAAGGAGGAAATTTAACTAATGTCTATGTATTGTTAGCAATAATTGAACCATTTTCATCATTAATTTCTTCTTTCCAAAATGATGCATCTCTAGATGCAATTGCTTTACTGAACATTCTTTGATCTTCATTCAAGTTAAATAACATGGGTAATTTATTTACAACCTTTTCCTTATATCCCTCTAAAAGAAGAGTTACAAAATCAAAACCAAAATCTTTCATTTATTCATTTTTTTACTTTTCCTTTGTTCGCTTGGGTCAATATTTTCTTTTTTTACTTGATGAAGGATTGCTTGCGTCAATAGGTGTTTATGAATATGCTGAGGTATATTGAATGACATCTTTTGATTTCACAATAATAATAGATCCAACATTCAATAATCAATAAGCTTTAAAAATTTCAACATATCTAATAAACACACTTTTTTAATGTCATATGTCCTAATTTGGTTTGCTTAGGATTAGGAAATCTACTTAACAATAATCAGACAACAGGATTAGGAATTCTACTTTACAGTAATCCGACAAACTTATATTACGACCACCTAGATTTTTTTTTCTTGACAAATGAAATGGGTTTTGGCATCTTTTCAATCTAAAAAAGTGAAAGAAAAACTCACTTTTCTTAAAGCAAAAGTAGTTTCCTTGTAATTTCTCTAGCCGTGGTGTCACGCTGTTGAAGTAAAAACCACTTTTACTTTTCTCGAGTGCGGTACATCGTGTAACAAGTTTAATGCTTTTCTTACTCGTGCTATCCGCAGTGGCACTTGGAAATATTTTTGTCCCCACCTATCTTCGCCCCCCACCCCCACGCCCGCCAGAAAAAAGCAGAAGATGTGCGTGAATCATGTGGCGAGTTATTTGCTTCCGAAATGAAAGAGATTGCGTCCCGTGCACATGGATTGAAGAAAACTAAAGATGATTTTCGCTTTAAAGTGCTCTAATTAATTTGCTAATTCTTTGGATCATACTAGGCAAATTATTCCGAACTGTTTGCGCTGTTTTATATTTTCATTTTCAGCGACAAGAGGACAGAGAGACTAGAGATCCTATTTTTGAAGAAAAATATATTAGGTCTTGCTTAATATTCTTTCCCAAAGAAATTTTTTGGCCAATATCCAAAGAATGTGGAGTCACAAAAAGTTGAACATTGTGATCATGGGAGTCTTCCCCACAACGAAGGACATCATCAGTGGGGTTCGTGCGCGCGTTTCCAATCAGCCTTATCAACTAGGAACTTTTGCTGGTGTAACTTTATATGTAGGACAAGAATCTGAAACACCGGGTTCGACGGGATTTGCACGTTTGGTACGTGGATGGACTTAAACCTATGGAGAAAGGGGATATGGCCTGGGTCACTTAATTTTCATGTATTATGCGCAACATTTTTCCAGCTCTGTTACTTCCTAGTATCTCTAGGGATGCTTCCTTGAGGATAGATACATCAAAGCCTGATGAGTAGAGGACATCAATTTAAGCAGCCGCGTGTCATTATTCCCATTGTTGGGGACATAAGTTTGTCATCATTTTATTTTAAGATTTGATTTGGAGCATTATCAAAATAGATCAGTATTCGGCATCCTTTGTTGTGGACCCCGTTAATTACATTAGATTAGATATATTCGATCGTTTCCTTACCAGCTTAAATTGTTCTTTGTACTCCTAAGATATTTTAAATTTTTCCTAGACCAAACTCGTACGGATTCTTCTTCTGCTAAATTACATTAATTTTCATTCCACGTCTTTGCCTTTTTGAAACAAAATTTCACATTTCACTTTCAATCCTAAAATTATGTTTTTTTTTGTCATAATCCTATAATTATGTTGAAAAGTGCAATTTATAAACACTTTTTGGGTGGCACGAGATAATTTTAGATATTGTTCGTTGAAAAGATTTAATTGCACTTTTGAAGAAGGTTTGGAACTAAATTGAATCAATTGAAAAATTTAGTACTTGATTGTATTCTATATACAAGATTTTGGACTTCTTTGTCCACCTTTCTTTGAGGACAGAAATGTCAAAGCTTGATAAGTAGAGAACACTAATTTAAGCAGCGAAGTGTGACTTTTCCATTTGTTTGGTAGAGTTTTATTTTGGTCAGATTTTGGTAGATAATTTAGTCATCATTTTTTTCATAGGAAACAATAAGAGCATTATCAATATGAATGACTTTTCAAGATCTTTTATCGTAGTTCTCATTAAACACATTAAAATTGAGCCAATTCTACTCGATAATATTCAACACTTGGAAGCAAAGTTATATCCATTAAAAAAATTTGGGTAAGAATATTATTAGTTTAACAATTTTTGCTCTATCAAGATGAACACAAAAAGCAAATCGTTATCCTAAATGAACTTACTTTCGATGACCCCGCTCTCATGTTTCAACTTTTTTGTCTCTCCTTTTGGAAAAAGAAAACCACTTACCACAACAAATGTATGCTATGACAGGACAGCCACAATTTTTTGCCCTTGACGAATGAAATGGGTGTTGGCATCTTTTCAACATAGGTAAGTGAAAGCAAAGCTCCCTTTCATTAAAGCAAAAGTGGTTTCTTTCTGATTTCTTGATTTCTTTAATCGTAGTGCGATCTTCGAGTTTCGTTGTTCACGAGTGCGGTACGACGCGTAACGGGTCCCAATGCTTTGTTTGCGCAAGCCACCGACAACAGCACTTGGCAATATTGTTGGCCCCCCACAAAAAAGTGGGAGATAGTACGCGAATCACGGGGCACGTTTTTTTCTTCCATAATGGAAGAGATTGCGTCCCATGCACTGGGATTGAAGAAAACTGAAAGATATTCTCGCTCCAAATGGTCTAATCAATCCTGGACTAGACGTGATCATCTATGAAAAGTATTCTGAATTGTTGGCACTGTTTTATTTCTTCGCTGAAAATTAATATAGCAAACTATCTATGGTACCAACAAGGGGAGAAAGAGACTAGAGAGCCTGTGTTTCAAAAAAAAAATAGACCTAGTTTAATATTTCTACCCAAAGATATATTTGGACCAATATCCAAAGAATGTTCAGTCACCAAAATTTGTGCACTGTGAACATGACTAGTCTTTTGATCAAGGAATGAAGTTAGAAGCGGCATACTTTTTATGTTCATATAGAAGAAGTTCCAAATTTATTACCTTAGCCTTACCTTGCTAAAACCTGAACTTCATTAAGAGTGCTTTCTTACACTCATCCTCCTAATTTTCTATGAGTACGAACCTTGTGCCACATACTCAATCACTATTTAAGGTACAATAACTTGTTACCATTGGACTGTGACAATTTGGTTAAAAATTGTAAATTTTGGTTTCCACTATGCTTGACTATTAGCAATTGGTCTAACACCTATTCCTTTGGCAATACTGCTAACTAAACCTCTCAATAGTCCTTTAGTGAATGGATCAGCCAAGTTATTATTTCTTAGAACATAAATTACTAAAATAATTTCTTCAATAATGATTGTCGAACATACCCAAGCTGCAAACTAATATGTACAGATTTTCAATTATATATTTTATTATATACCTTAGACATTTGTTGCCTCACTATTGCATTGGAAAGATATTATTGTCATTAGTTGTTGTCACGACTCTATATCTAATAGCAAATTACGCAACCATTCAGCCTCTTTATCAGCCATTGATAGTACTATAAATTTAGATTTTATCATTGAATGAGCTATGTGTTTGCTTCTTTGATGCCCAAGATACTGCATCATTTGCAAGCTTGAAAACCCATATAGATGACGACTTGTTATCAATTGTGCTAGTTATTGAACTAGGGAAAATTATCAAAACAATCCTAAACCTATTGCAATTGTGTCAATTTAGTCCTAAACCATTTTTTTTGTGACAATTCAATCCTACACCTTTTACAATTGTGCCAATTCGGTCTATCTAGCCAACATTGACGTAAAAATTTTTTAATATTATTTTTATTATTTTATTAAATTTTCCCTTTCTTTTTTCTTTTCTTTGCCTTTCTTTTTTTTTCTCCCTTCATCTTCACCCTCTAGCCTATCGTCGGATCGGCGACCAACTAGAGGCTAGCCTAGAGAGTTCGGCCCCACTAGCTATTGGTGAGGCCGACCTCGCTAGCAGTCGGAGAGGCTTGTCCTCGCCCAGCAACGACGCAACGACGAGGTCGGGCGAGGCCGACCTCACTAGTCTGTGAGGATGAGCCCTCGCCAGTGACTACGAGGACGAATTGGCGAGGTTGGCCTTGGCCAACCTCGCCTTTGAGCCATGCTGGGCAAGGACGAGCCTTACCAGCGATTGCGAGGACGAGACCTCGCCAGATCTAGGGAGGCTCATTGTTGCTGGTAAGGTCGGACGGTCGACCTTGTCATTGCGCCATTGCTGGGCGAGGATGAGCCTCGTCTACAACTGGTGAGGCTCGTCCTCGCCGTCGCTAGCGAAGCCAGCCTTGGCTGACCTTAGTGTTTCACTGTTCTAGCGCGAGGAGGAGCCTCACTAGCGCTTGGTGGGGCCGACCTCGCCGGCCCCAGCCTTTGGCCGGTCCTTGGTCCGGCGATCGGCTAGAGGTTGAAGATGAAGGTAGAAAAAAAAAAGAAAGGTAAAGAAAGGATAAAAAAGGAAAAATAAAAAATTAATAAAAAAATTATATTAAAAAATTACCACATTAGTGTTGGCCGGACGGTTGGTGTAGGCCAGCGTCCACATCATCACTAGTCGGCCAAAATTGGCCAGATGGACTGAATTGGCATAAATGCAAAATGTTAGGACTGAATTAATACAAAAAAAATGTTTAGGATTGAATTGGCTTAATTGTAATAAATTTAGGGCTATTTTGGTAATTTTCCCTATCGAACTAGCATATGAATTTCCTTTTAGTACTGCTGGTTGTCTTCCATAAAATTGAGCATTGTTTATTATTTTCTCTGAGTAACCAAGAATTTTACTTGTGGCCTTCCAATGCATGGTACTAGGATTACTAGTAAATTTGGGCAATTTACACACAATAAAGGCTATATCTAGTCTAGTGCAATGCATGGCTTACATCAGACTTCCAATTGTACTAGCATATTCTCATTGTGCTAAAGGATCTTGTATTTTCTATCAAATTTAATTGACATATCATATTGTACATTTGACTCTTTAATTCCCAAATGCTAATACTTTTGAATCATTTGCTCCACATAGTGGCCTTGATTTAAATTGTAACACCCACTATGTTTGATCATTTTGATACCTCAAATTGTATCAACTTCTCCCAAAACTTTTATTTCAAATAGAAAAGATAAATACAATTTAGTTTCTTGTATGCCATGTATATTTGTACCGACTATTAGCATATCATCTACATCTAAACATATTATGACTCCATACATTTTAGTTAACATTGAATGAATGCACTTTGTTGTGGCTAATAATGTCACCTAGAGGATGGGTGGGGGGGGGGGGTTGAATAGGTGAATTCAAGAAAGTTGACTAACTTCTGCAAAATTATAAAAGTCAAGTTTGATATAAGCGTAACACCAGATATAAGCAATTGTGTTGATATACAAGGGAAAAGGTAATATGAGCTAGTGCTGTGCGTTTCTATTGAACAATAACGAATATAAGCAAAGAGATAAAGAATAATGTAGTCAAAGCTTTTATATTGATACTGCTTGATGTAAGCCTAAGTCCACTCTCCCAAACTAATAACCTACTAGCTCAATTCCACTAGCAATCTTTGAGTAGTTATAGTAGTATGTGCCACTTATACCTAAGCACTTCTTCCGAAGCCGGTACTACTTCTACCCAAGCAGGTACATGTCACTATCATCCACCGAAGCGCAAACTATAATGCTAACATACTTCTCAAGATATTACACTTTCAATATGCTTGAAAAGACAATCTAAGAACGTAAAGCTTTCTTTGTGGATTTTTGTCACTTTTGATCTCTTGCTCCGTTGGCATCTTATTGATCTCCTTTTATTCTCAAAATCCAATCTTCCCATTGAACAATCTTCATGGTGATCATTCTCCTAGCTATTTGTTAGACGATTGTTGAGCAGATTAATTTAGCCGTTGAAGTCAATCAATCTGAGTTGCCGCGATTTGGATGCCTGTACAATCAAATCTTTGGTTTCCATAAATAGAGTTGCTTGAACTATAGAAAGTAACTTGTCTTCAGGATGATTGTCAATTAATCAAAATATCACACGTGATTAATATTTTCTGAGGAGATATTTCTAGATTGATAGTCAATCAATTCCTTATGGAAAATGAATTTATACTAGGTCACTAGCTGTCAAATAATGAAATAACTCATCTTGGGATAATTTCCTCCAAGCACGTGACAAGATTGTTCTCCTAAATAGTATAGTCACTTTGCTTATATCCACAGTCCCGATTATATCTGGCTTCTCTTTTAAATCAACTTCCAGTTGATATTCAACTACGTCTCACTAGGTACTTCGAGTACATCGGTGATATAGATCCTGTAGACTGTTCACCTTAATACCCCCAAGTCTTTATGAACTCCACATTCTTCTAGAGTTGTTCACGTAGGTCCTTCTAGCTATTTTGAATCTTTTCACTTTGTACATCTAAGTTCCCTTTATGCGGATATTACCTAGGCATAAACAATGCTTGTATAAATCAACTTCAAAATATATTTGGAGGTTCTCTCAACACACTTATCAACATTGTTATGCTTAATTTCATATGGTAATGCCACCAAAGTATATTTTTCTACCATTGTTTCGGTGTTTACTTCAAATCTTATGATTTGTTTAATTTGCAACCCTTATTCTTACTCTAAGGTAGAATAAAACCTTCAAGATGTTCCATATACACCTCATCTTCTAATTTATCATTTGGAAAAGTTGTTTTAACATCCATTTGATGCACATGCAATTTATAAATTGATACCAAAGCTCACAAACTCTAATGGATGTCGAGCAACCGGTGCATATGTATCAAAATAGTCAATTCCTTTTTTTTTTCCGTATAACCTTTTGCCACCAACCTTGCTTTAAAGGTTTGCAACATACCATCAATGTAATACTTTTTTCTATGTACCCTTACGTCCGATTAATTTTTATCAAGGAGGCAATTTAACTAATGTCTGGTATTGTTAGCAATAATTGAACCATTTTCATCATTAATTTCTTCTTTCCAAATTGATGCATCTCTAGATGCAATTGCCTTACTGAACATTCTTTGATCTTCATCCAAGTTAAATAACATGGGTAATTTATTTACTACCTTTTCCTTATATCCCTCTAAAAGAAGAGTTACAAAATCAAAACCAAAATCTTTCATTTTTTTCATTTTTGGACTTTTCCTTGGTTCGCTTGGGTCAATATTTTCTTTTTTTACTTGATGAAGGATTGCTTGCGTCAATAGGTGTTTATGAATATGCTGAGGTATAAATTGAATGACATCTTTTGATTCCACAATAATAATAGATCCAACATTCAATAATCAATAAGCTTTAAAATTTTCAACATATCTAATAAACACACTTTTTTAATGTCGTATGTCCTAATTTGGTTTGCTTAGGATTAGGAAATCTACTTAACAATAATCAGACAATAGGATTAGGAATTCTACTTTACAGTAATCCGACAAACTTATATTACGACCACCTAGATTTTTTTTCTTGACAAATGAAATGGGTTTTGGCATCTTTTCAATCTGGAAACATGAAAGTAAAACTCACTTTTCTGAAAGCAAAAGTAGTTTCCTTGTAATTTTTCTAGCCGTGGTGTCGTGTGCGGGTGTCATAATCTCTCTCGCTGTTGAAGTAAAAGCCACTTTTGCTGTTCTCGAGTGCGGCACGTCGTTTAACAAGTTTAATGCTTTTCTGACTCGTGTGCTATCCACAGAAGCACTTGGAAATATTTTTGCCCCCACCTGTCTTTGCCCCCAACCCCACGCCCACCAGAAAGAAAACGTAGAGAAGATGTGCGTGAATCATGTGGCATGTATTTTGCTTTCAAAATGAAAGAGATTGCGTCCCGTGCAATTGGATTGAACAAAACTAAAAATGATTTTCGATTTAAAATACTCTAATTAATTTGCTAATGCTTTGGATCATACTGGGTAGATTATTCCGAACTGTTTGCGGCTATTTTATTATTTTATTTCAGCGATGAGAGGCCAAAGAGACTAGAGATCCTTTTTTTGAAGAAACTATATTAGGTCTTGCTTAATATTTTACCCAAAGAAATTTTTTGGTCAATATCCAAAGAATGTTGAGTCACAAAAAGTTTAACATTGTGATCATGAGGAGTTTTCCCCCCAACGAATGACATTATCAATGGGGTTCTACGTGATTTGCACGTTTCTAATCAGCCTTATCAGCTAGGAACTTTTGCTGGTGTAACTTTATACATAGGACAAGAATTTGAAACACCGGGTTCGACGTGATTTGCACGTTTGGTACGTGGTGGACTTAATACCTATGGAGAAAGGGGATATGGGCCGGGTCACTTAATTTTCATGTTTTGTGCGCATAATTTTTCCAGCTCTGTTATTTCCTAGTATCTCTAAGGATGCGTCCTTGAGGATAGACACATCAAAGCTTGATGAGTAGAGGACATCATTTTAAGCAGCCGAGTGTCATTAATCCCATTGTTGGGTACATAAGTTTGTCATCATTTTATTTTAAGAATGATTCAGAGCATTATCAAAATCGATCAGTTTTCAGGATTCTTTATTGTGGACCCGTTAATTACATTAGATTAGATATATTTGTGCCTTTCCTTACCGGCTTAAATTGTTCTTTGTACTCAGATCTTTTTAATTTTTCCCAGACCAAACTCGTATGGATTCTTCTTCTGCCACATTAGATTAATTTTCGTTCCACGTCATTGCCTTTTTGCAGCAAAATTTCACATTTCGCTGCCAATCCTTTTCTTTTAAGTACTTGTCACTTAAAATTTCCGATTTAACATGATTATGGTCCTCCTTTTAATTCTCAATATCAATGTTAGTTTAGCAATGTGTAGGTTTTAAGAAATGAATTTAAGTTGAAGCTCATTTAGCGCCAGACTTGTGTTTCTAAGCATCGTGTGTTTATAATATGTTAAAAGCTTTTAATTTTGTTAGTTAGACACAGTTTACTTATGATTCTAATGTTTTAGTTTGAACGTTGTGCCATGTCCTATGTCTTAGTATATATTACTACTTTTTTTTGGTCGAAATATGTTATTACTTTCGATTGAATCATTTTGGTGAAAATGTGCCTAGAAGCCTATAAAAAGTCTTATTATTAATCTCTTCTACTTAAATATAGCAACGATGAAGCTTTCTGATGTCGTTTTTCTTCTAAAGATTTTTTGAATATGTTTTCTTAGAGTTTTTAGAAAGTCAAAAAGAGAAAAGAAAAGTTCGATATGGAGGACATGTGTCTTGGTATATTTAATGACTTTCAATTGAATATTTTGGTAAAAATGTGGCTAGAAATGTTAGTATCTACCCTTTTCCTACTTAAGTATATCAATGTCGAAGCTTCTTAGATTATTCAAAAAAATGCTTTTGAATTTTGCTTTTAGAGTTTGTGGAAGAATAAAAACGAGAAAAGAAAAGTTCAATGGTGGGACATGTGTCGAAAATAAAGACGACCCCAAATCAAAGTCGTCATTGACTTCTCCTAGAGGTGGCCACGGGCCGGTTTTAGCCCGGAACCGGCCAGGAACCGGCCCGGTCAAACCCGGGCCCGACCCGTTGACCGGGCCAATGGTTCGGAACCGGAACCGGCCCGTGGCATACGGGCCCGGTTCCGGTTCCAGAAAAATTTGAACCGGCCTGGAACCGGTGGTTCCGGGCTGGTTCTGCGGAAAAAAAAAAAAAAAATGGGCCTACCGGCCCTACCGCTGCTGCTGCGCCCTGCAGGCTGCACGTGCACGCTGCAGCAGCAGCAGCCTGCAGCAGCAGCAGCCCGTTGGGCCGTTGCCAGGCCCCTCCCTGGCAACGGCCCAACGGCCAAAAATTAAAAAAAAAAAGAAAAACTGCAGCAGGGCCTGCAGACGTGCAGGCCCTGCTGCAGCGGCCCGTTGGGGCAAGCAACGGCTACGCCGGACGCCCCAACGGGCGTTTGTAATTAAAAAATAAATAAAAAAAGACATAACCGTTGCAATTTTGCAACGGTTATGTTTTATTTTTTTAATTCTAAATTTTCTTCTATTTTTTTCCTATAAATTCTCTCAAATTCTCACAATACACACACAATTCTCTCAAATTCTCTTCTCTCAAGTCTCAAATTTTCTCAATACTCAAAATTCTCTCAAATTCTCTGAAATTCTCTCAATTTTCTCAATCCACGCAATTTTTTCTTAATTCTCCCAATTAATCCGCTCAATTCTCTCAATCCATTCGAAAAATGGCAAGTGGAAGTCGACTGTCAACTGACAAAGGTAAGAATATCGCGACGGAATCCCATCATTCTTTTGATATTCGTGAATATGCAGATTTTCAAGATGATGAAATCAACATTTTTCCTGATGTGGAGCACGTCCCGACGCAAGAAAGTTTTCATCCTCCTGCCGAAATATCTACAACAAAGGAAGCGGAATGGGAATTTACATCTGACATTTGGAATCACTTCACGAAAGTGGAAAGGTTTGATATCGGTCAAAAAAGGTATGATATAATTTGTAAATATTGTGGAAAAATATATAAACATACAGGTGGACAAGGATATGGAACATTTAAACGACATCTTAGAAGCAAACATCCAACCGAAACGGGAATCGATATCGGGCAACAACAAATTTCCGGGTACGTCAATCCTAACACTTCCCCTTTATTTCGTTTTAATGAAAAAACTTATAAGGAAGAATTAGGCAAATTTATTTCCGTTGAGCATTTAGCATTTAATTTTGGAGAAAGATTTAGTTTTAATGAATTTGTACAAAAAGCATGTGCTCCACAAGCAAAACGTGTTCCTAGAAATTCAATTAAACGAGTAATTAAAGATCTTTACAAAAATGGAAAAAAAGATTTAAAAAACTTTTTTATGCAATTTAATGGATGCGTGCATATAGGTAGTGATATTTGGAGTGATCATTGGCAAAATCATTCTTACATGGGCATAACATGTCATTGGATAGATGACGAGTGGACTATTCAAAAAAGAATTATTGCATTTAGAGTTTTCGATGATCATCATACGGCAAATAATATTTATAGAATAATTAGGCAAGTTTTAGAAGAATATTATTTGCTTAACAAAACTTTTTCAATTGGTTTTGATAATGCCGCAGCAAATACCGCTTCAATTGCCGAGTTAGAAAATATTTGTAAACCTGCTTTTGGCGGAAAATTTTTTCACATTAGATATGCTTGTCATGTTTTAAATTTATGTGTACAAAATGGTTTGAAAACTCTTGATATTTTTCTTCAACCAATAAAAACGGCGATTCAATTTTTATGGAAACATCCCAAAAAAATGAAAGAATGGGGTCAATTTTGTAGAGAAAATCAGGCAAAGCCAAAAAAATTTTCAAGAGATGTTCCAACTCGTTGGAATTCTACTTTCCACTTGCTTAATGAATCTTTACCATATAAAGATTTATTATGTGCATTCATTTCTAATAATATACCTCATATTAATTTATACCTACAAGAGTGGCATATTTGCCAAAAAATTTTAGATGTTTTAAAGGTTTTTAATGATGCAACTTATACTTTGTCCGGTATTTATTATCCTACTACACATTTATTTTTAGTAGAGTGTACTAATATTGTCGGAACTTTTGATGAATATGAAAATGATGTTGAATTACAACATACTATAGTTGCAATGAAAATGAAATGGCTTCATTATTAT
The DNA here is from genome assembly GCA_031216405.1 of Syzygium malaccense. Taxonomy (NCBI): domain Eukaryota; kingdom Viridiplantae; phylum Streptophyta; class Magnoliopsida; order Myrtales; family Myrtaceae; genus Syzygium; species Syzygium malaccense. The sequence goes on from CM062254.1 coordinate 14,142,035, forward strand.
AGTGAAATTCCCATGATTTATTTAGTTGCTTGTGTTTTTGATCCACGTTGCAAATTGGATGGCTTAAATGATTTTTTGCGTGTATATTATCAATGTTTACATTATGACGCGCCAAATATTACAACCATCGTACATGAGGTTAAAAACATAATAATAGAATTATATAATGAATTTTATACTAAATATAATTTAGGTGATATTGGATCTTCTCAATCTACGGAGATACAAAATGACAATACAGGTAAAATTAGTAGAGGGTACAAACTTTTATTACATAGACAAAAAAAACAAAAGGAAGTAATGGGAAATATTTCTGAATTAGAGAGTTATCTAACCATTTTATTTGAGTTTACTGAAGCCGAAGGTGGTACATATTTTTTAATTTTGGATTGGTGGAAGAGGCACGCAAGCCAATACCCAATCCTTTCTCTTATTGCAAAACAGATTTTTTCAACCCCTTGTTCCACAGTTGCGGTCGAACAAGCATTCAATGCCGAAGGTAATATTTTGAACGAACATCGTTCAAGATTAGATCCAGAATCAGTGGAGATGCAAGCTTGTGTTGCTGATTGGACGAAGGCTCAATACCAGCAACAAGAGATAGATCGGAATAATGAATCCGAATTCTTTAACGACGGAGATACTACCGCTACCAGTATCGGTAGTGAAACGGGTAGTGACGATTGAGGGTAAAAGAACTATTGGAGTTGGCAAATATTTCGGGAACTCTTATTTCTCATACCGGGTACGCCCACGTGAGCTTAGGGAAACCGAAATATAATCCGACGATATGTGACCTTTGGTCCCCTACGCACGGAATGCTTAGGTTTTGGGATAATTTTAGGGTATATATATTGTACTCCTTTTTTTTAAGATCGTTGTAACGAATTGTAACGTGCTTAATGATAATTTATTAAGTTGAAGCCCTCTCTTTCTCTCTTGTCTTTTTGTCATCAAATTTGAGTACAATTTGTATTTTAATCACAATTTATATTGAATAATGTTCTATCACAATTCACAAGAATAGTATTTTTTAAATTTTTTTTATTTTCATTTCTGTTTTTCTTGTTTTTCTTTTCCTTTTCTGTTTTTCCTTTTTCTCTTTTGTCTTTTTTTCTTATTTCTGTTTTTTAAAATTATAATTTATATTATTATTTTTTTCTTCCTCCGCGGTCGGCCATGGCCGGGGCCGGCGCGGAGGTCGCCGGCGTCGGGCGAGAGCCGCCCTCGCCGGCGTCGGGCGAGGGCGGCCCTCACCTGGGCTGGGCGAGGCCGGCCTCGCCCGACGCCGGCGAGGTCGAGCCTCGCCAGATCTAGCGAGGCTCGACCTCGCCGGCGTCGGGCGAGGCTCGACCTCGCGACGCCAGCGTCGGGCGAGGTCGGCCTCGCCCAGCCCCGGCGAGGGCCGGCCTCGCCCGACGCCGGCGAGGCTCGACCTCGCCAGCGTCGGGCGAGGTCGGCCTCGCCCAGCCCAGGCGAGGGCCGGCCTCGCCCGACGCCGGCGAGGTCGAGCCTCGCCAGATCTAGCGAGGCTCGACCTCGCCGGCGTCGGGCGAGGCTCGACCTCGCCAGCGTCGGGCGAGGTCGGCCTCGCCCAGCCCAGGCGAGGGCCGGCCTCGCCCGACGCCGGCGAGGGCCGCCTCGCCTGAGGCCGCCGACCTCCGCGCCGACCCCGGCTATGGCCAGCCGCGGAGGAAGAAAAAAAAAGAAAAGGAAAAGGAAAAGAAAAAAAATAGAAAAAAAATCGGAACCGGCCCTGAACCGGACGGTTCAGACCCGGAACCGGAACCGCCAGAGGAGGTTCCGGTTCCGGTTCACACTTGGCCACGAACCGGAACCGCCGGTTCCGAACCGGAACCGGTCGGTTCCGAACCGTGGCCACCACTAACTTCTCCAAAGAGGACCACAATTCGTACATTTCATTAGATTTGGATGTCGGCGTCTCTCTCCCCTGTTTTCCCAAGAGCCTTCTTTGTGCCGGCCAAGATTTAACATGGCCAGTTTGATTGGTCATCTTAGAAGATTTCCATACCAAATTGGTCATCTTTTGAGCATCTAAAGTTAGTGTTTATTTGTAAAATAAACAAATAAGGCTATTGTCACATCCCGAACTCCACAACACGCGAACATCCCAACCAAGGTCGATTTGAGTGCGACGTCCCAGGATGCATCGCCGATCCAATGCCCAACACAAATACAAGGCACATGTGGAAGCAATATAAAAACACCCGAACAATTTGAAACATGCGACTAAAGGTAGAGCATCGAGGGGAGCAATAAACTATCAACATCTACTTTATACATTGCTATTGAACCGAGTAAACAACAGCATTACATACAACTTAGCAAAGCGAGCATCCTACTCACCACCGACACAACCAAAAAGGGGCAGGTGGTTGGATTAACTTAGCTCTACTACAGGTCGACCTATCTTTCAAAAAGTGACTGGTCAGACCTATTCTACATAACCCCCAAACTAGCCCTATGGCACCTAGGGGTCATCCTCCACTTGACCATCTCCATAGTCCTCTAACTTGTGCCCTAGAGGATTACGCGGACCACGGTATGGAGGGATCACCTACAATGGTTGCACGGTCTGTGGCTCCACCGGGGGCACCATGGGCGACTCCTTAACCGGCTCCTTGGGGTCAACAATCTCGCCATCGGGAGGAGTTATCGCCGAAGGGTCCCACTCGCCCACGCCATCAAAGGGGATGTCGAAGCTTCTCAGTGGACCGGTCTCCTCTATGCCAACACGATAAATCCATACCACGTACGAATAAGGCTTTAGGTACACTACGCCCTCGTCAACCCAAACGACACTCGAGTGCTTAACATAAGCTTGATCGTCTCCTAGTGGGTATTCCACCTCCTGACTATCCACTTGTCTAGGGATCCCGAAACGAGGAGGCGAGTCTCCTGGGTTCATGGCTGGGGTCTGAAATATTGGGTTTTAATAATAATGAGACGAATTTTAGCGAATAAAACCCCATAAACCTAAACTAGGCTAACATGCACCTCCTGACAGGCAAATCAAACAATACACAATCAATGACCTAGGCCCTCGGCTCCAGATCGAAGATCACACTGACCCTACAGGTTAGACAGTTCAATATAATAATCACGGCACATACGTGAACACACATAGTCATATGCACGCCATACACATACTCATACTCATTAATGCTTGTACCGCATACCATTCACCGAGTCTCACATACTCGCACGCTAACCCATGCATTCTTATGCATGCAAATGTCATTACTATGCCATGCTCTCAATCTGGCTCAAACTGCACACTGGCAAATGCTCAATTCTTAATAAGAGCTTGACCCGCGTAAAACACATCAGGTCCGACCCGTGCCATCCGCAACAGGTCCACATCAATAACAACACTTCCTAGCCTGCGTAAAATGCATCAGGCCCAGTGTCTCTAGCCCGCGTAAAACGCATCAGGCGCAACACCGATCTCCACAGACCACAAACCCGTGTAAAACGCATCAAGCTGGCCATTTTCCGGACGTACCGGGCAACATCCCGCGTAAAACGCATTGGGATGGGTTTAACCCCGCGTAAAATGCATCAGGGTGATTTGTGATCACACAAACATACAGCTAGTTTTATCTGAACCCCACGTAAAACGCATCAGGGCAATTAGGGGTGATCACATGCTCATGCCAGGCACGCATACTCTCACAATTCTCGTTTCAAGCCAATGTTTAACATGCGAAATGCGTGGCCATGCAGTCCCGCACTTGGGCAATAACATGATGTACGATGAGCATCAAATTTCACTTAGGCACATCAACAAGTTATGCCAATTCAACTTGCATCTTAACATGTCTAATTCACATCATGACGTACTCAAATGCCCCTAGCATGCCCAAAGAATTACTCAATTCAAGTCAGCCACGACATGCCAATTTTATCACAATGTGCCCAACTAACACAATTTAATGAAACTAGGCTTCGGCAAACCATCGTCACATAATTCGTGCGATTAGCACAACACAAGCTCGCACATTCGAGGCTCGCCATGTCACTTCATAATCGGCCACTATAGGACACGTAACATGGCATCATGAAACTGAGCACAACCGGACACAATTAAATCACCAATCGGCCAATCCAAGCACCCTCGACAAATGTCCAATTAAACCTCAATTTGACCCCAACTTAGGCCCATTAAATCCCATAAGGACAATCACTAAACTGGTCCATCGAGAGCAATAATTCATCCTCAAAACACCTCATTAAACTCCTCAAAATCGACCAAACAAGGCACACTCGGAAATTTCCATAACTAAATCCTAAATCGCCCAAATTTAGGCCAAATAATCATCACATGGCAGCCACTAATTCTGGTCATTCTCGATCATGGATCACCCTCAAAATATCCCATTAAGCTTCCCGATTCATCACCAAACTAACCATCAAAATGGACAATCCAAGACATACTCGGAAAGTTACGATTAAACCCAAAATTGACCAATCTTGATCCCAATTAATCCCAATAGGAACAGCCATGATTCAGCACTTCCTCAGCCATTTTTTCACTTCCAAATCATCGCACTAGGCTCCCATAATCGTCCCATAAACAGCCTCTACCAAACAGCCACTAATTAAGCCTAAACTTCACCCTAATTACTCTCTAATCCAACCCTAACCCATCTAAAAATGCTTAAAAGCCTAATTAAGGTTTAGGGGTAATTACTCACCTAATTCGAGGCTCCAAGAGGCAGCTGAACCGGTGGGGAACTGGCGGTCCAAGCGGCGGTTCACGGCGGCGGACGGTGGCCTCCTCAACGGCAATGAATGGCGGCGGTGACCAACGGCTCAAACGGCGAAGGGGGAGGCGGTGGTGCTGGATGGAGAGGGAGAGAGGATGGACGGGTGGTGGTGGTGAGGCTAGGTGGGCGAGCGGCGACTCCGGCGTGGCGCACAGCTGTGCTCCTCCGGCGGCGGCGGTGTTCACGCCGAACAAAGAAAATGGAGGGGGAGAGATTCGGCTAGGGAGAGAGAAGTGGGAGAAGTGGCCGAAGGTGAGGGATAAGAGAGAGAGAGAGCTGAATTATTGGTCTAAAAAGGGGATTTGACCAACTTTTCCTTATTCCCATTTTGCCCTTCACTTACTTGGTCAAGAATAAACTAAATCCAATGATGGAGGGGCATTTATGTCATTCCATTGGGGCTGATCTTATCCACTTAATTATCCAAATTAATCCCCAATCATTCTCCCAAAAATTCGGAACACCATTTAGGGCTTAGGGGCAAAATGGTCATTTTTCCGTTTTCAGGTCGAAATTCCATTTTTCGACTGTACCAACCCCAAATATATTTGGCCACACTAAAATAACTTCGTACTTGCCAAATAGTCGTGTACATCCACGAAAATTGACATCCAAGTCCGGATCCAATTTCGTGATCAAAATTGCTCATTTCCAATTTTAGGGTCTCTCACTAATGGGCGGCTGTTTAGGGGTTACGCGTATCGACTTAGGGTTATCCGAGTCGTGACAATCTCAATTACCAAGAGAACGCGAGAATTTATCATTAGTTCCGGAGGTCACGATCGTTCGGATTAAGTTCGGGATTTGTTCGCCACGTGTACTTTCAGTTGTGCGGAATCACCCGCAATTCGATCGTACGTCATTGGCCAAACTCAATCCATCACCTCCCCAAGATCGGCCCACATTGGCAAAAAATATTTCCTCGTCGTTTCTCAGAATCGGTGCCCGATTCGTGATCGGTTCCCTGGTCCACGTACCGTTTTCCTAGTTAGTCATTCCCTATTGATCAGTATCTCGAGAAGGATCCGTTCCGAGCGAGACTAACTAAAATTAAATGAGGAATAATATCAATATCGTTGATCCTGAAAATTGATCGAAATTCAGGATGTTACAGCTATTTCCTTGTCCCACATAAGAAAAAAAAAGAAAGTTTTGGTCTATTTATAAGTTAAAGTATTATCATTTATTGTAAATGGAGAAAAAAAGGGTGAGTGGGCTACACCCCACAATACCGGTGTGTGGGTGCGCGATTTTAACGCACACTTAGCACTTATGCGCGCCGCAGACCAAAATAAGCCTTAATCAACAATTTATTTATTTATTTAATTTTTTTTAACTTATGACTATTCGAACAAAACTGTCCGTTTTAGGACACAAAAATGTATGTCCAAAACTGACAGTTTTCATGCTCGAAGAGTTATGTCCGAATTGCAACTTTTCGGACATGAACGGTTGTGTCTGAATGACGGTTTTCAGACACGAAGGATTATGTCCAAATTGCAATTTTTCGGATATGAATGGGTGTGTCCGTATTGGCAGTTAGACACTAAGAGGTGTGTTCTATTTGCTTATATATATTAGACAATTGTGTTCAATTGATATAAATTCAAAACTCCCTTCATTTTCGTTTTCCTTAAGAGAAAAAATAGACAACCATTTTCTCAATTATTTCGTAGAGAGTTTTAGGAGATTTACTGGAATTGCTATCCAGTATTCTTACCGTGACTTTGTTGTATTTTGAAGGGAGTTTGCCAGTATCCTATAGTAACTTCGTGAGGCAAATTGATCCTAAAAGAGAGTGATTACACACTTCAAAGTCCGACTTCATTCCGATTCCATTTTCTCTGAACACATTTTCTCCAACATCTGCACGTAACAAGCCGACTGAATGGTGAAGGCTGGCACAACAAAGATGCTTGTTCTTATGAGTACTCGTGTGACTAATATAATTTCTGCAATGATAAAATTGACAACAAGTATATGTGGATCTCAAAATGAAGTAAAATTGTTACATCATGCTCGAGCTAGATGATTGCAATTTGCAAAGTATTTCCCAATTGGCACATACACTGTATGATGATGCCTAACTAATTACAGTACATTAATAAATTTGGGATAGGTATGACATAACAGTTTATTGATCCCAGACATTGAGAATATGTTCATAAACAATAAATAACAAATGAAGTTCTCCTATTAGTAAACGAACTAGTTTTCCACCCTTCTTTCTTTTGGTCTGAACACCGATTTCCATGACCAACACAGCAATATGACTCATTAGTGTAAGAGGCAAAACAGGCCTTCACCACGTCTCTGTTGGTAAGAGTGGCTGCACATCCGAAAATGTAATGACATCCATATCCATGTTTGACTTCCTGGATGGAAAAGCAACATCAAAAGACTCAGTTGCCTCACGGTTATCCTGATTTTGCTGAATACCGGAAGGATTTGGGAGCTTCCTCATCCCTCCCAACTCCAATGCCACTTCTTTCATTGTTGGTCGGTTCCTCCCATTCAAGTATAAGCACCTTTTCACAAGGTTAGCAACTGATGAGATATCTTCCTTCTTACCTTCTTTCAAAACTTGAGCATCCGCAATGTCGAACAAGCGATTTTGCTCCATTGAAATTATGAAATAGGTTGCCAGGCTTCTTCCTTCTCGTTCCCTCAATAATGATATTGGCTTTTGGCCCATTAAGAGTTCAACAAGGACAACTCCAAAGCTATACACATTGCTTTTGTCCATGAATTGACTTGATTGGAAATTCTCCGAATCTAGGTAGCCAAAAGTCCCTTGCACCAATGTGGTGAGTTTGATCGAGGGAAATGGACTTGGAAGTACCGAAATTTGCCACTTTTGCTTGATATTTCTCATCCAGGAGGATATTGGTTGACTTGATGTCTCGATGATAAATGATAACGGAGGCTGCTGAATACAAGTGAAATAAGGCTCCCACGATTTCAGTTGCAATTCATAGCCGTGTGTCCCACGATACACGAAACTCTTCATTTGGGTCATGCAGGTATAGGTATAGAGTCCTGTTTGGTATGAACTCATATATTAAAAGTGGGACTTCCATCTCCAAGCAACATCCCAATAACTTAACCACGTTCCTATGGTTGATTTGTGAGAGAATGAGGATTTCATTTATGAACTGTTCGACTTTTTCCTCGTCTATCACTTTTGATTTGTTGATGGCTACTATTTTTCCATCTGTTAACATTCCTTTGTAAACGGTACCTTGCCCACCTTGCCCGAGTATTCCATCATCATTGAAATTGTTAGTGGCCTTCTCTAAATCCTTGGAGTTGAACAATTTGCTTTTCTCAACATTTCCTTCTGGTGAAGATAGCTCACTTTCCAGCAAAAGACCGCCATTGCGTTTGAAGTACTTCTCTTTGAGTTTGATTTCTTTTCTCTTCTTGATGTATCTGTACAACCACCATAAGAAAAGACACAAAAGTAGTGCCCCGAGGCCTACATTGCAAAAGTTTATGGGGGTAAGAATGAGAAAATGTACTCCGCTTGTCAAGAATCTATAAGGGACTTACCATCAAGAATTTAAGAGAATCTGATTCAAAGGAGTACATATAAGAGTGATGAACCCGAGTCTCTTTTCATGTTGATTTATGTTAACAAACCAGGAAAAATTAACTTGTCTCCATTTCAAGTTCCTTCCGGTGAAATTTCTATACATGCATTTGCACTATACAACTAATCTTTCTTACAAGGAATTTAGCAAACCATAGATGAAAGTGACAAAGTTCCCACCAGCATTTTTCTTGATTATGATTGTAATAATCAAAATTCAAATATGACGAATATAAGTAGGAACCTTGAAAAGTTTCAATTGTTTTCTTATTTATCAAATATAAGTATTAGTGCGCAAAGAAAGTTTTGAGTTTGTTTTGATAGCTACTACTGACGGGAAAAGTGTAAAAAAAGTCATAAACATATTGCATTGATGCCAATTTAGTCCTAAACTTTTTGATCTAGTGTCAATTCAATCATTCCGGCTAATTTTGATTGGATATTGCTGATGTGGACACTGATCGGCTTACGGGGCATCGCCGGTGCTAACTTGAATAATTTTTAATAATATTTAATATTTAATATTTTTATTTTTTATTTTTATTTTTTTCTTTGTTCCTTTTGCCGGTGACTGGCCACTGGCCATGCCTGAGCTGGCTAGCCTCGCCTAGGCAAGGGTCGTTGTTGCCTGCCATAGGCGAGGAGAGCCCTCACCGATGTTGGCTGTCACACCCCGGACCCCACCGAGCCTGCAACACCCCATCCACAGTCGTATTGAACGCGCCGTCCCAGAGTGCGTCGCCGACCTAAACCCAAATCAGCGAATAATATATATGCGGAAGCAGACATACACCCGTACATAGTAAACATGACCAAGGGTAGCAACCACATCACGAATGAACATTCTTACAAAAAACCAGGGAGAACTTACAATATCCATTAACAAAAATATACATACACCAAAAACGGGTCAGGAGCCACTAACATCAAAAAGGATACGTGACTCGGGCGGTCAGGGACTACATCTAACAAGGGCCCTTGTCAAAAAGTGTCGGCCCTACCTACTAGGTTCTAAGGTAAACCCTAGGGTTCCAAATCCGGGTCGCATCCCGACGACTCAGACGAATCATCAGATGACTCAGACTCGGAGTCCATAGACTCCGGCTCGGACTCAGACTCCGGTGGTTCCTCCGACTCCAGCTCCATCTCCATCGGCTTTGGCTCAGGGTCGGACTCCATCTCGAAGATAACAGGTCGGGGGTCGGAATCTTCCTCGGACACGGCCTCGGGGCTTGCCAATTCCCCGTCAGCTGGCTGTGGGTCCCACTGCCCTAACCCGTTGAACGAGATGTCGAAGGTCCTAAGAGGTCCATACACGCCGGACTCCCGAAAACACCAACCCAGGTACTGATGGGCCTGAAAATGATACTCACCTACGTCGACCCAGACAGTGGTAAGATGTCTGATATAAGTCTCCCCGTTCCCTACGGGGTACTCGATCACCGAACGCTCTATGCAATAGGGGATCCTAAAATGCAAGGGCACTCCTGCCATCCTCACAGTAAGGGGTCTGAAATGGTTATATAATAACTGTGAGAACGGGTCTCAATAAGTAACACCCTAAACCCTACGTAGGCCAATGCGTACCCAGACAAGTCGTACATGCAGTTTAATCCATAACATAGGGAATTCACACCATTGTACTTACCTCACCATCAAACGCATGCCGACTCTGCACGTTAGTCAAACATGATAATGCAATAATAATAATTCAATAACATATCACAATCATTCAAACGCCAACCAAACTAGCACTTGATCAATCCAACCAATTCGATCACACATTCAATCAGTCAATTCAATCAATTCAATCACACTCAATTCGCATGCGTGGCCGAACAACTTTCCACGACCTCCCAAGTCCTTTCACACTACCCGCACCACTGCGCCTCAGGCTCAGCCCTCATATCAATCCGGATTTGGTCCCGCGTAATCACGCTTCAGAACATTTTTCCCCTTCCAATGACCCGCGTAACTACGCCTCAGGTCTAGTCATGCCTTTCTCGCCACACCCGCGTAACCACGCCTCAGGTTGGCAGCCCTCCGATCGATCCGGGCTTTTCTCATGCACATGCATCACAACACGATCTGCCATTCAACACATTGTACAATTCAATCTCAAGGCATGCTCACCACATCAAATTCACCATCCAACACGTTGTACGAATCCAAATCACATCACAAGCCCATCACACTGGCCCATAAATCCAGCACTCAAGTCGGCCCAATCAAGCGTCAATTTCACCCACACATGCCACGACAATACGGTCATTTAGAACGCCATAATTAGCCACCGATCACCACAATTTAATCTACCACCTACCACATAATCCATGTACTAATCGTATTCTAACCAAATAATCCATTCTCTAACTTAGTCACTAAATTAATTCTAATTAATCCTTAAACGAGTCTAATAATGTACTAAATTGGGATTAGGAAGTCGCTTACCTAAGTTCCAAGCTAATGGAGACCAAGAAAGGATGGGCAAAATGGCCGGTCAGATCGGCGTCGGGCTCGGCACGGCGGTCGGCCACGGGAAAAATCCTTGGTCACGGGCTCGGCCACTGGCAAAATGCCCGACCATGGCAACAGGCACAAGCACAAGCACAGCAACGGGCACGCCCCGGGGCGACTCAGCCACGGCCCGCGCACGGCCTGGGCGGGCTGGTCGGCTGGCCAGCTGGGGTGACGAGTGGCGGCGACGGCGATGCGATGATGGCGGCGATGACAATAGCGACGCTGCAATGAGCTGCTCCCGGCAAGCCGGCACGGTGACGGCGCGGAGGGAGAGAGGAGGAAGGTTGGACGGTGGAGACGGTGACTAAGGGGAGGGCTGAGTCGGCGGCAACGGGGCGCCGCGGCGCGGCGGCGGAGTGGGGCAGGATGACCGGCTAGGCAGCGCCGGGTCGTGACAGGTGCGGCGGCAGTCGGGCGCGACGAGCTCGAGCCGCGAGCTGACACGGAGGAGAGAGAGAAAGAGAGGGCAATCGGTCGTGGCGGCGGCTGGTGGACGGTGTAGCGACTGGCGATGCGACGGCACCAGACGAACAACCAGCGGTGGCAAGTTGCAGGCGACGGTCGGGGGCGGGGGGGGGGGGTGCGGCGTCGGACGGAGGCTGAGAGGAGCTGCGGAGGAGGAGGAGAGTAAAGGGGGGCTCTTTTGTGGCGACGGCGCGGTGGCTGGCAGGCGCGGCGAGCGGCGCGGGACAAATGAGCTCGGCGATCGGCGGTGACTGGTCGGGTGGTGATGAGCTCGGGCGAGCAGAAGCAGGAGCAGAACTCGTCGGGTGGGAGGGAAGGCCGACGAAGAAAGAAGAGAAGAAGAGGAGAGAGAGGAGGAAAAGAAAAGAAAGGAGGAGAGAGATGGGGTTTGGTTTGCATGGGCGTGGGCGGATAGGACGTCTGCATGGGGGTGGATGTGCGCGGCAGAGGGGGAAGAGGAGAGAGAGAGAGAGAAGTCAACGCACTTAAGTGCGATCCAATGGTCGGAATTCAAATCCGAAAATGATCCTACTGTCCAAATTAATCCTAAAATATAATAAGGGACAAAAGTCAAATTAATTAAATTAAACTACTCCGAGGGAGGTCTATTAGTCCAAATCCGTACCCGGTCAAAATTTCACTTTTCAGTATTCCTAGCAATATCGACGTTGGCCACGATAATATCGACACCGTCTAATTAAATTCGTCCCGAAAGTCCGAGAAATTCGACACCAAAGTTTGGGCTCTAAATAATAGCCAAATTCGATCGAATGCGATTCTAGCGAAATCTCAATTTTAAAAACAACAACCGAGAGTGATCAGTTCCTGGACGAGATTTTACTATAAGCACATTGACGAATTATACGTTTTATAAATCCCAAAAATTGGCCAAAATTCGGGATGTCACATTGGCCTTCACCTAGGCTAGGCCTGGGGAGGGTCGGCCTCGCCTAGGTTAGATCTGGCGAGAGCCAGCCTTGCCATATCTAATGAGGGGAACCCTTGCTGAGTCTTGCCCTCACCTAGCTGGGGTTGGCCCTCGCCTGTGGTGGGTGACCGCAACCCTCGCCCAGGCGAGGCTAGCTAGCTCGGCCATGATGGGTGGCTAGTCACCAGGAAGAAGAAAGGAAAAAAAGAAAAGAAAAAACATTAAAAATATGTAAATAATAAATAATAATAAATATTATTAAAAAATGTCCACATCTAGACCGGTAGTGCCATGTAGGCTGATCGCCATCCACGTTAGCAGTATCTGATCAAAATTAGCGGAAGGACTAAATTGGCAAGAGATCAAAAGGTTTAGGATTAAATTATCATAATTAAAAGGTTTATGATTAAATTGGCATAAATACTATATGTTTAGAACTTTTCTGATACTTTTCCCAGCTATTAATTGAAACTTATCTGTATCATTCACCAAGTGAATGAACAATCATGTTAGAACCAAGGGTAAGGTAGAACTTATCTGTACCTTTTCTGAACATAGTTAATGCCATGCCATGCTTTTTCTATCAATACTAAGAGCATGAAGCGGTCTAAAGTTCTAGGTTAAAAGATCTACTTACCAATAAGAATGACTTTAGCTGTCTTTCTACCATCAACACACTCATAGCTGCCCGTTTGTTTACACAGGTCCCACCTGTCCCGTGGCATATACTTGAATTTTCACATTCGTTAATATCTGATGACAAATGGTAAAAATATATTAGCAGCGAATTACCATCTCCTTGAGTGAAATTAGCGAGAGTAGTCAGTTGCATTTCCTCATAAATTGTTAATTCAATGGCTAAATACTATGCTTGTTAAGATAGGACTGTCCCATTCAATTTTGTTTGAAAGTGCATTCACTTTGTATAACCTTGGGCAGAAAAACAATAAAAGAAGGCAGAAAAGCATGTATGCGATCATTAAACGGTGAAAATGCAAAAAAATCTGGAAATGAACAAACCACTTCACTGTCCGTTGCCCTCAAATACGGAATGTGATAGCATGAAGTATGTTACCTTGGCATCCTCCAGTAAAATAAGGGTTACCAATATACCCACTTAGGCACCAGCACTACACATATGGCAAGCTACTCGTGTAACACGAGATAGCATCAGAACTCATCGAGCTTTTGCGAAGCACAAGCGAATAGTCGGTATTGTTTTGGATCCCCCATTGTAACACCACTGGAACCTTATCATTCAATCTCGAATCATATAAACCCGTAACGTCTGACTTCGAGAACCATGATCTCTCTGCCAGGAAAGAGTATTTGCACCCCTATTTTCCACCTTCTTCATTAATATCCACACTAAAGTTCTGAAGATTTAAGGGGAGCGTAGTCTGGCAGCATCCGTCTCTCGCGGAGCAAGCACTGTACCGGGTAATGGTGGTGTTGGTTCCAGCACATTTCGACCTGCAACCGGCCGATCTAAAGGCTATATATACCAGCTGATTCTGTACTAATCACTGTAGCCTTGGTGTCACAACCGACCGATGTAAAGATGTTCCATCTCTGGGAGAAGACAAATTTACTTCCTTCGAAGCTGACCGGTTCACCGAGTCCATTTCCCTGGCAGCTTGCATTTGAGTATATTACTGGAAGACTGACCTTTAGCATGCCATCCCTGTCTAAACGAAAATTGGCGAGTGAAATATAGAGAACTCTCAATCCAATCTTATTTAGTATGGGACCATGTTGTTTTGCTAGCAGACAATCTCATGCCAGTCATCCAAGAAACACCCTATTCCTATTCCGAAGGGGAAGGGAACGGTGACGTTCCCGCATGTTTCAGCACTGTTAGGCCTTGCAAGTCCCGTTATAGCTCCTGATGCTTGTACCACGAGGGAAAACAGAAGCAAGAGAATTTGAAACACCGAGTAAGACATGATTTTCACGGTTTGTATGTGCATGGACCTACACCTATGGAGAAATGTGACAGGAGCTGAGTCCCTTAATATTGTTATTTTCGTTAAAGAACGAAAGAATTTTCATGTTCTGTACGCTTAATTTCCGACTCTGTTACTTTCAAGTATCTGCCTGGGATGTTTCCTTGATGATAGAAATATCTAAGGTTGACAAGTAGAGGACATTAATTTAAGCGGCCAAGTGTGACTTTTCTCATTGTTGAGGAGATAACTTTTTCAATCATCTTTTTTATGAGAAAGACTTGGAGCATTACCAAGATTGATGACTGTCGAGACCCACCATTCTCATGGTTGGCATGGCGTAGCCTAGCGTGGCACTAAATCTAGATCTGGGACTTAACTCGGGTTTTTCCAAATCCATACCATATCACGACTTGTGGTTTAAGATTTTAACCTACAAGTGATTTTTATCTAGGAATCGCTACTAATCAATTTAGGGTAAGTCGATTAGAAACTCAAGTAAGATGACGAGAGAATCACCCTACTCCTACGAACCAGAAATTAAATATGTAACATCCTTAATTCCAGTCGTTGGGAATTGACCATAGAAATAATGTATGGACCGATCTGAGGGTCAGTTATAGATAAGACTAGTATGGTCAATCAATGCACCTAAAACCTAGATTGAAACTTAGGGCCCAAGTTTAGGTTCTATGGCTAAGATTAAATCTTGCTCAAGAAGCCACATTAATGGCTAAGACTTTAGGGGCATTTCATCATGGCTTTTGGCTCTTATTCATTAATACCAAAATTTCCAAAATCAAGTTATTAATGTCATTTCATCATGGCTTTTGGCTCTTATTCATTAATGCCAAGATTTCCAAAATTAAATTATTAATGGCATTTCATCATGACTTTTGGCTCTTATTCATTAATGCCAAGATTCTCAAAATCATTATAATCATGACATTAGACTTTAGAGGCATTTCATCATGATATTTTGGCATTTCTTCATTAATACCTTAGATTCTCAAGATTTTCTCATCATGGTCTTTTGACCTTTCTTAATTAATGACTTAGATTCTCAAGATCATGTCATCATGATTTTTGGCTCATATTCATTAATGACTAAGATTTTAAGAAGATTTGATGATGATGGCCAAATCTAGATATTAATGAAGGAAGATTTTGTAATCATGACAAAATCTAGAAAGATTTGGTAATGATAATAAGAAGATATAGCTTGGAGAAGAAGCAAGTGGAGCCTATAAATAGAGACAATTTTCCTTCATTTCTCACCATTCCACCATCACCTCTCTCTCTCACGCTCTCACTCTCTAGGCCGCCCTCTCTCCTCTTGGCCGCGCCCTTGCCCGTGCCCGTGCCCGTGCCCGTGCCCGTGCCCGTGCCCGTGCCCGTCCCCGTGCCCGTGCCCGTCCCCGTGCCCGTCCCCGTGCCCGTCCCCGTGCCCGTGTCGCCGTCGACCGTCGTAGATGTTTTCTTGTGCTTATAAGTGAGTGGATTCCCTAACACTTGGATAGAGCGGTGTGTTACGTGATTGGAACGCGACATGTAAGTGAATTCCCTAATCTTGTAACGTGGTTTGCTTGGACTGTGTTCGGTCTTTTGATTGGTTATGGTTGGTTCTTTCCATGACTTGCTTATATGTCATATTTGAGGTGACGTGGTTTGCTTGAACTCTGTTTGGTCATTGGACTGGTTGATTGCAAAGAAAGATTATGAATCTTTGAAAAGGAATTTTGCTTAAGAAATGATATCAATGTCTTGAGAAGGAAAGCATGCTTTGAAATGATGTTTTTACAAAGTCCTTTGAAAATGGATTGATTTCATTGTTATGTTTACAAAATGATTTCGATGCCTTGAGAAGGAAAACATGTTTCAAAATGATGTCCTTGCAAAATCGAGTGGCTATTTGCATAAGTGATCACGCAAAATTGTGTTGTGGCATTGTTATGAGCACGAATCATGTTTACATGGGATAATTGAAAATATAAGAATTGGCTTAAATGCTCGAGTGCTCGTGTGACCACTAAATAAAAGAAGAAGACCATCGTGTTAGCGGCGATGCCTCGATAAACTAGCGCCGGGATGCCTTAATTGAGCTAGGATGCCTGGGTTGAGCCCGGATGCCTCGGTAAACTAGTGGCGGGATGCCCTAGTTGAGCTAGGATGCCTTGATTGAGCCTGGATGCCTTGGGTGAGCTAGCCCCGGGATGCCTCGGTTGAGCCGAGATGCCTTGGATGAAGCTAGATGCCTCAGTTGAGCCGGGATGCCTTGGTTGAGCTAGGATGACGATAATGAATTCTTTATGTATGTCGGTATGTGTATTGATAAGTCGAGTTTATGTGACCGGATAAAGGTAAGCTTTCATGTGAACATAGCAAGGGCAAAGTCAAAGTCTTTGCTATTGATGTGCCATCGACATAAGGCGAGGAAACTATTTGTATGCGTTAGTACAATGGCAAGGCATCATCCTGCACGAGTATTAGTGAATTTACGCATTGAGTCTCCCCGACTCATTTCCCGTTGTTTTCCCTTTTTCAGGTTCATACGGTGGAGATTGGCATAGAAGAGCTAGGAGTAACCCTAGCCTTTGCTTGTGATATAGTTTGTACGTTGAACGAAACGTAGAAAAGGGCTTGTAAAAATATGTTTAAGAAAAATGGTAAAAGTATGTTATGCATGTTTTCCCTGATTTCCAACTATTATATAAGATTTGCTCTTGATGCTTGTCGAAATCCCACTGTTTGTTCTGATTGTGATTGTCCCGAGTTATGCTTCCACTTGTGATTAAAGGAAGACAATAATGAATGGGACGTCACAAAGTAAGCCTTGGGTTACGGTCTTGGCCGAGACGTGACCGAGGTGTGGTAAGGGCATTACAAAATAAGTTTGGGGACTTGGTTATACTAGTTGAATCATTAGTACCCTTTCGGTACCGTTCATCCTATTCATTTCAGAAAATATTTGTTAGACAATTTGGATTGATTTTAGAAACTATCTCCTAACATGTGAGGTGATCAAACGAGTGCATAATCATTAAATTAATGATCAATAGTCAAGATAGATATGTGACCTAGGGTTTTAACTCTAACTGAGGCGACAGCGTTCAACACATGACAATTTATGCAACTACATACTAATTAGAGATAACATGCATAATGATAATACAATAGTAGTAAAAATAACATGTAAAATCCTACTGTATAGCCCTATAGGCTTATCCGATTAGGACTTAATTATTAATCAAATAATTCACATAATTTAAAAAAAATATTCAAAAATACTAATTTCTAAACTATTTCCTAATTTTAAAAGAAATAAATAAAAAAAGAAATTTTTATATATTTTTAATCAAAGATAATAAATATTAATATAATATTAAACCAGGTCAGGTTGGCGAATTCGGATTAATACAAAACCGACCCGGGTCAACGGACCCGACCCATGTACGTTGATCCAGGTCGGGTCTGCAGATTCAAACCAGGTTGAGGGGGGTCAACTCGATTTGTTGACCTGGGTTCTGAATCAGATTGGGCCCGGTTAGGGCCGGTCCGGTGGAAAATGACAAAACAGGACCGGTTTAACTCGAACCGATCCTGTTTGCCCTACAAACCAGTCCGATCGGGTCTGGAGGCCAGTTCAAGCCTGTTCTCGCGCGTTCAAGCATGTGAGAATGGTGGTCGAGCAAGATATGACGATTTGTCGGCCATCTCGCTTGACCATAGGCCTTGGCCTCCTCAGGTGGCCGAGCTAAGGAGGCCCCTACCTAGCCAGCCGTCAGCCGAGCCCCGACCGAGGCTCTTTGAGCCCAAACGGCGGTCGGGGCTTGGTCAGCTGACCTAGGCTAAAGGTTGGCCTCGTTTAGCCTCCGGTGACCACCACGAGGCCAACCTAGGCCAACTACTCCACTGGTAGACCCCAACACAGCTAGCTGAGGGTCAAAATAAAATGACTTCAATCATGCATTTCATCGAACACCTGGCGTGCATAGCCTAAATAGAGGAACTCCGACCTATCTCAAGGCCCTAGCTTGCTCCGACGGCCACGACTCACCTCCGACAGCGAGTCTGGATTGGGGGAAGGATCGGTATGGGTCAAGATTCGTGCAAAATGACCGGCACGAGTCCTAGCCAACTTGCACAGAAAAGCAAGGGAAAACAATGTCCAACAAGGGCCGAGAAGGACTTACCGGTGGGGGCTACTTCTGGGGGGCTTGCCGGTCGATCTACGGGTGACAGCAAGGTTGGCTAGCTTCCCTTCTCGATCTAGGCTTACAAAAGATCCAACCTTTCTCTCTCAATCCCTCCCTTTTTCTTCTTCTTTGTTCTTGCTCTATTTTCTCTCTCTGTGCTCTATTTTTCTCTTTTTGGCCGACCCCTTCTCTCCTCTTCTCTAGTCTTTTATGGTCGACAACCACTTACTTCTACTCCATTTACTCGCCCTGCCGTGGTCTACACTAGCCTACTCCGCGTCCTTGACTTTGGTGGCCATTCTAGGCCGATGCAGGGGGTAAGTTTTGCTCCTTTGCCTCTTGATGTCCATGGCAATAGGGAGGGGAAGAGGAGAGAGGGAGAGGGACCAGGCTGAGTGGGGAGGGAGATGGTTGGGCCATGGGAAGGAGGAAAGGAGAGAGTCGTGGTTGTCGGTTGTGCGAGGGAGAGAGTGAGAGAGAGAATTGGGCTGCGCGCGGGCGAAGGGATAAGGACAAGGGCGGTCGGCTCGGGTCGGCCCTGGCCCAGCCCGATCTGATTATATATATAATTAATTTTTTTAATTTTTTTAAGAAAATATTTTCTAATAGATAGTAATGCAAATGTGCCTAATGTCTATATGCAATGTAATTAAAAAAATTTTGGTTTTAGGAATTAAGGATATTAACCCTAAAATTTGTGTAATTTAATTTGGCAATTAAAAATAGGTGTCAATAATGACTTTTCAGGATCTTTGTTGTGGACCCCGTTAAGCACAATAGAACTGAGGTATTTTTTCCTTTCATTACCCATTTAAGTTGTTCCGTGTAAGCGTCAGATCTTTTTCAATTTTTCTAGGCCAAAATCGGATGAATTCTTCCTCTTCCGCACTACATTATAAATTTGTGCCACGTCTTTGCTTATTGCCATATATTTTCACATTTCATTGCCAACCTTTTTCTTTAGTATGAATTAGCTCGGTCACTTACACTTTCTGATTTAACATGAACATGGTGTTTCTTTAAATTATGCATACTAATCTTACTTTAGCATTTTTCAAGTTATTTAAGAAATCAATCTAAGTTGAACCTCGTTTAGAACTAGAGGCTCGTTTCTCAGTATTGTGCGTCTGTGATTTGTAAAAAGCTTTTAATTTCGTTAGTTAGATGTAGTTTAGTAGCCTCGACCTTACTTAGACTTCTGGCAGGGGAAGGGAACGACAGTCTTTCCGCACGATTCAGCGCAATTGCCAGGCGAGGTTTGACTAGTGATGCTTGTATACGGAAGGAACCTAGAGGATTCGAAACACCAATTTTGCCATTACTTACAACCTATGAGCTCTGTCCTATCTGACCATAAGAAAGGAAGAAAGTTCAGGACATGGGTCTGATTTTCTTCAGTCCTGCTAGAGCATTGAAACATAAATCTTGATAAGTAGAGGCCTCTTTAATTTAAGCAGCCAAGTGCGACCCTAATATTGAGAAAGTCTTCCGTTGAGACAAAAACAAACATAATTGCTTGGACAGCGAGATCTCCAATGCTTCTGGGATTTTGCCTATTCAAAATTGATGGAAATGGGTTGCAACTTCACCGGAGTACATCTGCATGGAGGTGATAACTTTGGTTTATGGTTTCATCTCTCTTCCCGGACCACTCTCATGGAAACTTTGATCATGCACCTGCCCATTATTTGAAGTGAACATTTTGTGCGATTAGAATTGTAACAAGTTATTTTCATTGACTCTACTTTTTTTCTGAGTGAATTAAGATGATCATTATGCATTTTCTCAATTTCTATTCCTTTTTATTATGATTTCATGATTTTGCCCTCTCAAAATCTCCATTTTTCAGTATCTTCAGAACTTGTAACTTACAAGTTTAGCCATATCAATTCTAATGCCATGAACTATAATTGAAATTCGAAGAGCAGTCAGTATAAAAAGCAATGTTCGCGTATAAAAAGATTGAGTCATCAAGCACTTGACTGTTCACTCTGTGAATATATTTTGCTTTCGAAAACATTAGGCAGAGGAGCCAGTCATAAATGAGGTTTCACTTGAAAAAATATATCTGATTTGATCAAGATCTAGATGGAAGCATATTTCTTTTGCATACTTGTCAATAAAAAATAGACCAATTATCAGGAGGCCAGGGCAGCAATGGCCACTAGTTAGCGATGGCCATTGCTCGCCACCCCAGGTTCGTCCCTACGTGCACATGTCCATTGTAAGTCGCGAACAAGGAAGTCTATAATAAACAAATGAACCTCGTGCTTATGAGATGCTCCAACTAGCTTCGTTGACCAAGGCAAATCAAAAGTAGGATAGTGACTTAAGTATGAAATTGTTCATACCTGTTACTTGGTAATATATGAATCAAACATGCGTTGTCCAACCCATACACATAAACCAAAACCTGGAGAAAGTATTCCGTGGATCTCAGTTCATGGACCCAATATGCAATCATAGTTGTTGATCAAGTGTGACTCACAAATGGGGCTCGCATGGTTAGTGACTATGATGGATCGGGTCCATGTAGACCCGAATTTGAGCAAAAATTCGTCCAAAACCTGTGGAAAACAGGTTAACTTATCCCCTTCTATATGGAAACCGATTTGTACCTAAACAAACTTGGGAAGACTGGCATGGTGAGAACTAATGGATGAGTTGTTGATAGTGGCCCCTGTGATCTTCAAGACCTTTATCAATAGAGAACTTATATTTAGAACATGGCATAGACTTGGTCTCTCGAAGTGATAGATTAGAGAGACTATCATTCCTTAGCTATTGATGCCGACTTTCCTTAGCCCACAAGCTTCTTGGTGGTGGTGACCCACCAGTAAGCTTGGCTGGGTCGATGGTCTCGTGCTCACCTATTGTCCACAAGGTCACAAGTTCTCGCTATGTCATGATCGAACCTCTGAAAAACTTGTGGTCATGGGCATTGCTACATTATGTGGACAGAATTATAGATTGTTGACACGCCGGGGACGCTATGTTGATAAGCCCGTCTCATGAATCTCATGTGGTATTGAATAGCCATAGCTCCTATCTAATATTTAGTAGTGGATAAATAAACATCAGTCGCTTGGCTAATCAATTCTCTATGTTCTTATAATCACTATTCCGAACTTTCGAGTTAACACAAATTCTTTCAACACCTAATAGTTGAAGAGTTTGCGGATTGGAAATGGAGAAATATCTCTAGGAAGGACAAGTACCTTTTGATCTAACGAAAATTATGGATGGAGCAGCATGCTATTTGGGGCTAGTACAACGCACAGCAAAGCAATGGCATGCCCCGGCTTTTTATTGACGATTCGTATTTCCATAAGAGATTTCAAGTCCTTTTCTTTGTTGTTTCTGGTTCAGTGTCCGGGGAATAGAAGGCGAATGGATGTGGGCTATGAGCTATGAGCAGTGTGACAATTTATAAAATTTTCCTTTTCAAATAAGGGTTCCAAACTCATGAAAAATAAAGGATTTACAGAGAAAAAACAAATCCTTAAAGTTAAAAAAAAAAGTTATAGGAAAACAGAAGCGAATATTGGTCATGATCCCTCGTTCTCACTTGTAGTGTTTTGGAATCCTAACAGTTCTCGAGTGTGGTACATCGTCTAACAAGTCCAACGTTTTTCTTACTCATGCTATCAACAGAAGCACTTGGAATATTTTTGGCCCCCAGAAAAAAAAAGTAGAAATGTACGTGAATCATGTAGCATGTTTCTTGCTTCCATAATGAAAGAGATTGCGTCCGTACACTGGGATTGAAGAGAACTAAATATGATTTTTGCTTTAAAATATTCTAATTAATTCGCTAATAATGCTTTGGATCATACCATGAAAAGTATTCTGAACTCGTGGCACTTTTTTATATTTTTATTTTCAGCGACGAGGGGAGAGATAGACTAGAGAGCCTATTTCTTGAAAAAAAAAATGGATCTAGTTTAATTTTTATACCCAAGGAAATTTTGTGACCAGTATCCAAAGAATGTTGGGTCACAAAGAGTTGCACATTGTGATCATGGGTAATCTTCACCACAAGGAAGGACATTATCTAATCAGCCATATCATCTAGGGTTGTTTTTTCTTTTTGCTGGTGTAACTTCATATATAGGAAAATAATTTGAAACACCGAGTTCGACCTGATCTTCACGTTTCCTATGTGCATGGTCCTAAACCTACGGAGAAAGGGAATATGGGCTAAAACCAGTGGAAGAAGGGAAGAATTTTCGTGTACCGTTCCTAAACTAACTCTGTTACTTCCTAGTATCTTCTGAGGATTTGAGGATGGAAATATCAAAGCTTGATAAGTAGAAGACATCAATTTAAGCAGCCAAGTGTGACTTTTCCCATTGTTTGGGACACAATTTTGTCATCATCTTTTTCCAGGATGGATGACTTTTTAGGACCCTTGTCTTGGACCTGGTTAAGCACATTAGAAATGAGATACTTGTTCCTTTCTTCACTGACTTAAATGTTCCTTATACATGTCAGATTTTTAAAATTTTTCCTAGACCAAATTCGTATGAATTCCTCCTCTTCCACATTAGATTGAATATTGTTCGACGCACCCGCTAAATGCCACGAAATGCTGCGATTTATTGCCAATTTTTTTGTTTAGTATTTATTAGCTTGATTGCTTACAGTTTCCAATTCAACATGAATATGGTTTTTCTTCAAGCATTGTTTAAGTTATTTAAGAAATCAATTTCAGTTAAATCCCGTTTAGTGCCAGAGTTTGGTTTCTTAGCATTCTGTGCTTATATAATTTCTTAGCGAAATTATTCAATCAATATGAAGGTAAGAAAATTGACCATCTTTACCCAAAAAAAAAAAAGAAAATTGACCATCATTAAAATTGGGGAAAAATCTTTGGCCTCGACATTTACCATGTTTCGCAATGTGTGGATGGTTGCACATATCTGTGTCTCCGGAGGAGAGTAAAGCGTTGAGCACTCGTAATCCAATCCTTACTTAAGTATAGCCTGTAGGGACCGTGTTCTTTTTGCTGGCACAGCATCTCCTATTCCAAAGGGGAAGGGAATGACATTGTTTTCGCATGAGGATCCTACGATCAAAAGGATCCGCAGACTGGGCCCCCGGTTAGTTACAAATATGAGTGTCAGTCAAGTTTTCAGACCAACGAGAGAATGTGCATGCAGAAATTTGTATCATTTAGAATTTAATTATTCTTTTTTTTTTGCTTTTTATGAAGAGAATCAATCAGATTTTAGGTAAAAGAGACGAGACATGAGAAGTTGTTGGCCCATCATTCTCCAGCAAAATTTTGTCTGATTTATTGGAGAAAATATCTCTCCACAGCAAAGCAATTTAAAAAGTTGCTCTCAATCAAATCAAGGCCGGTCAAGCAATTCTTGTACTCTTGGCATGTGCAGTGAGAGTTTCCAAAGCTGACCAATTCATTTTATCTTTTCATATATAAAAGCCGTAACTAGGAAAGTTATTGTCTTACAGTAATTCTAGCTGATGTCTTTCTATAAACCATCGGGGTACCTTGTACATTAAATACATGTAAGAAATAATAGTACAATATGTCCTGTCCAATTCTTCATGATCGATGTACTAAAATCAGATAATTCTTTGATGTAATTTGTGGCCGCACATTTGACGCGGTTCTTATTGAGACAAATGCTACACTTCCTATTTCTTTTCCCCCAGTAGGTATTTCTATGCAAAATGATATTTGTAATTTGTTTTACAAGCCAATGCAATTCGTGATTTTCCTAATTTTGTTGGCTGGGATTGTCCCTTCTGAGATTTCAGAAATTTTATGAGTCACCAAAGTATCTTATATTATATAGCTCATGCTCAATTAACGAGATACACGAGTTCTCATGCTCGCTTATTGTCCACGATATCACAAGTTCTCCCTTCTTGTCAGGAAATGTAGACCTATTAGAGGAATGAACAGAATGCAGGGTTACTTGTACGCCTTCTTCTTCCGTTGTCGTCGACCCTACCTTATCTAAGGATGCGTCCGAGAGCAGAATTGTCAAAGCTTTAGATCCTTCCTGGCGTAGAATATTTTCCACTGAAGTGGTCGCCTATTTTAGCAGCCAAAATGACAAGGATGCTTCAATCAGGTTGGCTTTGATGGCAATCGCGACGTATTGTTTTTCAGTCTCAGTTGAAGATATGAGAAATAAATTAATTGAAAAAAGAAAGCACAAGATATTAACCTGATAAGATTTGAACATTTTTTCTTTTGTTCCTCATCGAAGTGTCTCCTTTCAGAAGGCTCTCAAGTGATTTTTCGCTTGGAGGACTTTGAAGACTCGTTTTTTCTATTGGACCCACTGTTGACACCTAAATTTTGGTGACATGTTTAGTCATACACTGCATAAAAAAGTTAAGGGTCAATCGCGTTCGGAAAGCTAGAGCTCCCTTCATCCTGTAAAGTCCAGATTGCAGTAAAAACAATGTGTTTGGTAGCAGGATTATGCCGCAAGCTGGCGAAATCTACTAAACCAACCCATTCATGTCAGTTGCAGGGATCTTGCGCCTCTCCTTTGGCTGTGCTAGCGTGTGACATTCTGAAATTTGCCCATTTCCCTACAAAAAAACAAGAGTTTTCCAACGAAAAATTTGGCATTTCCAACGAAATTACCAACGAAAAAAAATTTGTTGGTAATTCGTCATCGCAAATTTTTGCAACAAAAAATTTAAATTTTCTTTGGTAATTTGCAACGAAATTTTTTCGTTGAAAAATTCGTTGGAAAATTCGTGGCAAAATTAGTTGGAAAATTAGTTGGAAAGTTCGTTGGAAGTTCGTTGGAAAATTCGTTGGTAATTATTCGTTGCAAAAATCGTGGCAAAATTCGTTGGTAATTATTCGTGGTAAATCGAATTTCCAACAAAAAAAAATTCGTCGGTAATTCGGCGTTGGAAATTTTTGGGACAAAAAATTTTAATTTTTCGTAGGTAATTTCCGACGCAAAAAAATTCGTTGCAAAATTCGTAGATAAATTCGTGACTAAATTTGTTGGAAAATTCGTTGCTAATTCTTCGTTAGAAACGTCGTGGCAATATTCGTTGGTAATTTCCAACAAAATTAGCGACGAAAAAAAAATTTGAATTTTTGTTGGTAATTTGCGATGAAAATTAATTCGTGGCAAAGTTCGTTGCAAAATTCGTTGCTAATAATTTGTTGGAAAAATCCGGTGCTAATTATTCATTGTAAAAATCATTGGAAATCCGCGAATTTTTCTCACAAAAAATTAGAATTTTCGTTGGTAATTTCCGACGAAAATAAAATTCGTTGGAAATCGCGAAATTTTCCAAGAAAAAATTACAATTTTCATTGGTAATTTCCGACGAAAACTAAATTTGTTGGAAAATTCGTTGCAAAATTTGGCGGTAATTATTCGTTGCAAAAATCGTTGGAAATTCGATTTTTTTTTCGTCGGAAAATTCGTTGGAAAATTTGTCGCAAACTATTCGTTGCCCACGAATTTTCCAACGAACAAAAAATCGAATTTTTTTCGCAAAATTTTGCAACGAAAATTTGAATTTTCGTTGGTAATTTGCGACGAAAATTAATTCGTAACTAATTATTCGTTGCAAAATTCGTGACTAAATTAGTTGCAAAATTCGTTAGAAAATTTGTCGCAAAATATTCATTGCAAATATCGTGGGAAATCTCGAATTTTGCAGCAAAAAAATTTCAAATTTCGTTGGTAAATTGCGACGAAAAAAAATTGGTGGCTAAATTCATGGGAAAATTCGTTGCAAAATTTGTCGCTAAAAATTCGCGAATTTTGCAACGAATTTAAGCATAATCTAATATTTTATTTTTCGAATTGTAAACCCAATTAAAAGAAAAATTAATTTCTAGAATTTATATTTAACATTGAGCACTTAATAACGTCAAAATATTATAATAATATGAAAATGAAATACATTCATCAACGTTTTCCACAAGAATGATATAAATATTTTTCTTTATAGTACACATAATGAGAGAATAAATAATGACGACAAAAATGAATAAAAAAAAAAACTATCCTGCTTTTAGCGACAATCCCCATCATATAAATACTAAACAAAACTACTAAAGATACGGTCCATGTGTGATGCTCACTTCCTGCTCCAGTTTTAACAAATGCCAATTGAAATGTCGTTGCAACCTCTCATTTGCATAACTTATGCAGAAATTGCCGCGACAGCCTCTCTCTGCATATGCTGTACTTCCGAGGTTCTACCTGCACCGAAGTGTTATCTTAGCCATAATTTTCTGGAATAGATAACCAAAAAATAAGAGTAGGCTTCATTAAATCTGCAAATTCACACTGCATCTTCAAATTCCAATACCAAGTTAATCACCATAAAATTTCGTCATACTCACCGAGACATATCTTACAGATGCAACTCAAAAATGGGCAAGAAGAGAAGTTACAAATATCAAATTCAAAATCCAATAAAATCCCAAAAACTACAAAATGAATAGTCAAGAAAGTATACTATTAGATCAAAGTGCAGCATAAGTATGGCAACCAAAGGTTTTTCATCATCTGGAGCACTTCGTAGATACAAAAGCAGAACATGCATTGCATTGACCATCTCTTCATTGGCCAACTTACCCAAGAAAGATACAACATCCTTCCCTTCATTGGCCAACTTACCCAAGAAAGATGCAACATCCTTCCTCCTGTTATTTCAAACAAGAATACTAAGTATCATGCCAAAACAATGTAGAATAGCTTAGGTTCAATCTGCTACTACAGGTTCTCGACATGTTTAAGTTACTTCCTCAAAACCAAAACCACACTCTCCAACATAATCAGGGGAGACCAAGGTACTAAAGATACATAGATATATTATAAAAGGACATCCAGGTATTTCATACCTTGTAATCCCAATCCGTTTACTGTGAACCCATAACTTAGAGAGTCCTGAAGAGGTTATCACCATAATATAACCATACACAAGAAAATGAGACGACAAAGTCCTCAAAGGGGAAAAGAAGCATCTACAGCCTCACCTTCCACATCACCAAGAAACATGTATGACAGTTCACACAAAGAACAAGATATAAAGCATCTTTTTTTAAAAAGCAGCTCAACTTCTCTAGTCACCCTAGGTAGTACTTAACATTGTGTCAATCTCTGCATGACATCGTGTCGTATTAGAGTTGATCTATTCAAGCCACACATGGATATTTATTATTCAATATGTTTCAATACACAAATAATTATTTAACTTTCTAGATGTGGGAACTAAGGCCATTTTCCGGGACAGTGAAAATAGTTTCATTACTGGACCTTTTTCTTTATGGATCTCTCAGCAATAAAGACTAACAAAGTGAAGAGATGATGATTGAAGGAACCAATCATTCTTTTGACAATAAATAAAGGAATTTAGATGCAAAATACTAAATAATGCACTTCACATAATCAGCCCAAACAAATTGTTTCATATCTACTCAATTTTATTTCTGCCCAAACCCAATGGCTTCAAGTTGTTGTACCTAATTCAAAATCCAAACTTGGTGAAAGATTGCAGAATGGCTTTTTTACTAGAATAAGCTAGCACCATTAAATTTATGTTGGCATCTCTTAATTGCTTGATTAACTGGCTGCCTAACTGAGTTGGGACGTAAGGCACCCAGAATCACAATACTGACCTCAACAGATCCTTTGAGTATGCCGCATATGCAATGACAATCTTCAGCAAGTGCAAGCAAAAAGAAAGTACCTCTCATTGCGCTTAAGTCGAGCACCAAAGTAGAAGGCCACAGAGAGCAATGCACAGCCACCAAAGACAGCCAGTTCGTGCATTTCATTCCATCTCTAGAAAAGGAGCTTTAACATTTGGAGTCCGTAATCACAACTGAAATACCCATTAAGATATCAAAGCAAAAAATAAAGAATTTCCTTTCAGATCATGAATAAAAAGAACCAACAATAACCTAAAGCACACTTAGCCCCTTTCTTATCAACCCACCACAGCCACTTCCCCAATCAAATTGACCACAGTTTCATAGAAAAATCACCTAACAGCAGTTACCCATTTCCCACATACCTCATCTCGCTTCTCCAAAATTGCAGCACAAGCTAAAGTCAAAACCTTTTTCTCTAAAAGGCGCCATCTTGCATTTGCTCTTTAATTCGAAGGAAAAACAACAACGAACAAGAAACCCAAAGTACATGGAGCCTCACCTGGATCGTAGAGCGAGTAGAATTCATTCACATCTGAAACAAATTCACCCCAACACCAACAACGGCGTCAAGCCAGAAACAAAGAACTAAAAAGAAACACTGCCGGCGCGCACATTCGAACTCGGACCCGGGAAAAAAAGAGAAAAAACGCATGCATGTGAAGATCCAAAGAGGGAGGCGACGACCCAACGATCGGTACCGTAGGTGAGGGCGCGGACGACGGTAGTGCGTCGGGCGCTGTAGCCCTTAAAGATCTCTTCTACAGTGCGAGGACTAGAGAGGAACCACGTCCGGCGAGAAGCGGCGCCGATCTTGTGGAAAGACGAGAGGAGGACGAGCCGAGGTAGTCAGCTCAAGAGGTGACGACCGTGTCGGGGGCCTTGTCGCGGTGCTTCGTGGTGAGCGCCTGGGCGATGCAAAGCCCACTGATCTCGCCCTGACCACCACGCAATCAACCAGTCCCCCGCCAGCGGCCCTCGACGACGAAGCACCAGATCTTGGCCTCGCCCATGGCCACCGCTCGCCCTCACCGTAGCCCAAATCTGGGCGACGGCAAGGTGGAGCAGCCATGGGCGGGGCCGCTTGACCTCACCCAGATCTGCACGAGGTCGAGCGGCGGCCGACCTCGTCCAGATCTGGGGCGAGGGAGGGCTTGTGGGCGCGGAACGGGTGTATGGCGACGGAGGAGGAGGGGCAATGGCGAGGTCGAGCAGCCATGGGCGGGGCCGCTCGACCTCGCCCAGATCTGCATGAGGTCGAGCGGCGGCCGACCTCGTCCAGAACTGGGGCGAGGGAGGGCTTGTGGGCGCGGAACGAGCGTATGGCGACGGAGGAGGAGGCAACGGCGGCGGTGGCGGTGACGGAGGCCATCATGGCTGGCGGAGGGGAGGAAGGAGCGACGGAGAGGTGTTTGGCAGAAGAGGGGGGATATGAGGAATAGCAGAGAGAGAGAGAAAAATTGGGGTTAGGGCGGGGAGATTTACCACGAAAGGGCGGGGAGCAAAATTGGCGACGAAGTCTTCTGTTCGTCGCTAAAATTAGCGACGAAAATAAGAGTTCGTTGCTAAGTCGCCAAAATTATATAGTGTATGAGGAATAGCAGAGAGAGAGAGAGAGAAAAAATTAGGGTGAGGGCGGGCAGATTTGAGAGAGGGCGGGAAGCAAAATCAACGACGAACATTATCTTTTGTGGCTAATTAGCGACGAAAAAAAATTTGTAGCTAATTAGCCACGAATTTGGTGACGAATTTGACCTCACACATTTTAAAAAATTAAAAAAATTTGCCACGAATTATTTTTTGTGGCTAATTCTGTCGCTAAATTCGCCGCAAATTAGCCACGGAAAAAAATTCAACGCAAAATTTTTTTATTTTTTAAATTGGTAATGTCGAATTCCTGGCAAAATCCGTCACAAATTAGCGATGAATATTTTTTCGTCGCTAATTTTCGTGACGAAATACTTGTTTTTTTGTAGTGAAACAGTGAAGGCAGTTTTATATCTGTCCTTTTCATTGATTTGTATTTGCCAAAATCCTGATTTCATATCAAATTTATAAAATAATTTTGAATTGTGTAATCTATTCAATAAGTCTTTTTTATTAGGAATTGGATATCTTATCCATTTCAAAGCTGTAATTAAAGATTTATAGTTGATTACCGATATTGAAACTCCTCTTTCTAATTTAGCATTTTTGTTTACATAGAAAACAAAGCAACTCCAAGGTGATTGGCCCTTTCTAATGAGATTTTTATCAAGAAGTTCTTGGATTTCATTTTGACAAAAATTCATGACTTCCTAATTCATTTAGGAAGGTATTGCCTTGGTTGGGATTTCTTTTTCAAAAAATTAAGATTCATAAGGTAAATCAACTATATGATATTTTTTAGACCAAAAAGCATTAGGAAGTGTCGAACATATAGAACTTTTTATGCAAATTTCAAGATTAGCAATTATTTTCTTAATAGTAGAATCAGAAAAATTTTGCTCAATTCTTTTATGTTCAAGATCTTCTTTTAAATATTGAAGGTGGTTTTCTTATTTTGTATAATACAATTTATTTTAGAAATGGATTGTTCCCGAAGTGTACTTAAGTTCTTGGTTTGTGGTTTGCTTATAATATTAAAAATTATTTTCCTTTTTTAAAAATTTGGTCTTGATACCATCATTAGTAATTTTAAAAGGTTGTATAAGTCCTATAGAAGGAGTCCCTATAAGTCCGTAAAGTGATAATTTTAAAAGGTTGTATAAGTCCTATAAAAGGAATGAAGTTTTATAAGAAGTATTATCTTTTGTTATTTCAGCTTCTGGAATCTTATAATTAATATGTAATTTTGCGATGAACTTTTTTGTTCGTCGCTAATTAACCACGGAAAATAATTCATCGCAAAATTTTTTTTATTTTCTAAAATGTTAATGTCAAATTCGTCACTAATTAGCCACGGAAAATAATTCGTAGCAAAATTTTTTTATTTTCTAAATTGTTAATATCAAATTTGTCGCTAAATCCGTCGCTAATTAGCCACGGATTTTTTTTCGTCACAAATTTTCTAAATTGGTAATGTCAAATTCATCGATAAATCCGTCGCTAATTACCATGAAAAATAATTCGTTGCAAAATTGTTTTATTTTTTAAATTGGTAATATCGAATTCTTTGCAAATCCTTCGCAAATTAGCCACCAATAATATTTCGTAACAAATTAGCCACAAAAAAATTTCGTCGCAAACTTTTTTTATTTTTTAAATTGGTAATTGTTTGCTGGCCTTTTTTTAAAATTCGTGGCAAATTTACCATGAATTTTCCGACGAATTTCGAACATATTAGAAAAAAATGCATTTTTTTGAAATTCGTGGCAAATTTGCCACGAATTTTGCAACGAAAATCCAACATAGTAGAAAAAATGCCTTTTTTTGAAATTCATTCGAAAATTCGTGGCAAATTTGCTACGAATTTTGCAACGAATTTCGAATATATTACAAAAAATGCCTTTTTTTGAAATTCGTCGGAAAATTCGTCGCTAATTTCCGACGAACAATTTCCGATAAACAATTTTTCGTCGCAAATTTCTAATGAATTTAGTTTTTGTTGCAAAAGTCATCGCTAATTTCCGACGAAAAATTTTCGTCACAAATTTTCGTCGCAAAATCCTAGTTTTTTTGTAGTGTTTGAGATTTATGAAATGAATGGTTTTATGAACGTACTTGTAGTTAGATCTCGCCCAAAACTGATCATTCCTGGGATACTAACCGTTAGGGAAAGGCTAATTAGGGATTTAAATTCGTGTGACTAAAGAAATTCGATCGTGAACTGACTTTCGATCATAGAATCGTTGATGTGACATTTTGAGCCAATGTAGGTCGATCTTAGGATAGTTATGGGCCGATTCATCATTGTCATATGAGTGGATCGCGAGTGATTCTGTTTGACCACGAGGTGAGTTGGCGAACGATCCAGAATTTATACCGAACGATCGTGCCCGACGGGACTAGCCATCAATCCTCGCAATTACATGACAATGGAGGTCGTCACGATCTGAATAAACTTGCACGTGACTTGATTTAGTATCAGTCACGGGTCGAATATGCGAATTTCCCAAAAGCCGCCTGTTAGTTGGAGACATGCTCAAGTTACATTACTTAAAATTCAGTTATTAATTAGAGACTAATTTAGGTATTGAAAAATTAGGAAGTCACGACAGGACAATTTGGACGACGTTGTTATTGGCTTAGTCAGCCTCCGATTTGCTTAGATCCTTCAGAAAAATCGGATTTCGGCGAGAGATGAAAAATGACCGTTTTACCCCCTGAGAGTTTGTTAAGGCCAAGTGTAATTGGGGAAGGGTATTTTGGTCATTTCATCCTTAGTTTAGAAATGACAATTTTTGGACAAAATTGCCCTTGGATATTTTTGGAAAAGATTAGATCGTGACCGTCGATCTCAGGATAAGAACGAATCTCGATCGTTGATTGAAAGATAGAGAGAGGGGCAAGATGGTCATTTCACCAAAAGGGGCTCAAATTATTGGTTTTAAGACCAAAATTCTCTCTCTCTCCTCATTCTATCCCTCTCACCCTCACGTCAACTCTCTCTCTCTCTCCCTCTCCCCCATCGAACGCCACCCTCTCCCCTTGCCGCGCCGCCACCGTCCGGGCCACTGTCCGCCTGTCGTTGCCGCTCCCGCCACCAAGCAGAACCCCTCAGCCCTCACATTGTCATCCCCCTTCCTCTCGGTTCACTCTCTCTCTCTCTCTCGTGGCTGAGAGTGACCGGCCAAAGCCGAGCCGCTGCCACCGTCGTCGATCGTCGCCGCTGCACGGTCGCCGTCGTAGCTGCCGCGTTTCGACTGCTTTGTCGTCCTTTGGATAGGTCAATCTTGCATAGGATTTCCAAGTTAGTTGCAATCTAACCCTCGCCTAGTATATTGGGTATTATCGGACCCGTTTAGACGCGGTTTGGTGTAGTTTAGGGGTTGATTTGATTAGCGGGCCTTAGGGATGAAATTGAGAGGTTTTGGTGGAAATTTAGAGGCCAAAAATGGGCCGTGATTGGCTGGTTTGTGAGTTGTGATTTTCTGTTTGGTGTGTAAATTGGGTGTTTTCAATCGGCGATTAATTGCGTGAACTTGCCGTGTAGTGCCGGGATTGTTGTGATGTGATTTTGTGGTGAAAAATGGCTTGTTGTGTGATGGTTATGTGTACAATATATGGCTGAATTGAAATGATTGATTTGGGCGCGTTTGAGTGCACGTGTTTAATGCCTGAGTGTGTGCACGTGTGAGATTTGAGGCGTGCGATATGCGTGTGATCACTAAAAGGCCCTGAGGCGTGTTTACGCGGGGTACAGATAAAATATGGCATGTGAGTATGTTCGTGTGATCACTAAATCCCTGAGGCGTGTTTACGCAAGGAATTGAACCAGCCTGAGGCGTGTTTACGCGGGTCGTGATACGACTGTGGGATTGGGCTGAGGCGTGTTAAGCTCGGGTCGCGATCATATAGGCCTGTCGCATTTAGCGCGGGCTGAGGAAAGAAAGTGAGAAAGGGGATCGGGCCGAGGCGTGTTAAGCTCGAGTCGCGATCATGTAGGCCTATCGCATTTGGCGTGGACTGAGGAAAGAAAGTGAGAAAGGGGATCGGGCCGAGGCGTGTTAAGCTCGGGTCGTGATCATGTAGGCCTATCGCATTTGGCGCGGGCTAAAGAAAGAAAGTGAGAATGGGATCGGACCCGAGGCGTGTTTACGTGGGTCGCGATCATGTAGGCCTGATGCGTATTTACGCGAGCTGAGGAAAGTGATTGAGCATGAGATGGTACGATGTGGCAAGTGAAAGTGAGATCGAACCTAAGGCGTGTTTACGCGGGTTGCGATGGCAAGTTTAATGAAAATGATGTGGTGATGCGTGAACTAGTACGAAGTGCGGAGTTTGGGATTGTTGTGTGATCGACATGTGCTTGTGGGCATGAGGATGGTTTGGAATGTATATGTGGTTTGAATGTAGTGATTGTGCAATTTAAGATTAACGTGCAGGTTGTGTGTACTGAGAGCCAGGTAAGTACGAATGTGTGGATGTTGTCTGTGTGTTGTTGATTTGGTGTCTGGACTTGTCTGGAAATACGTGATAGCCTAGGTGGGGCTTAGGTTGTGAACTTATTGACAAGTGTCTCATGGTTATTTCAACCAAACTATTTCAGAGTACTTGCCTGAGCCATGAACCTTTCGCCACTGCCGCCGTAGCATTTTGGGATTCCTATGCACACCGATCATAATGTTGTAGAATATCCGATAGACGAGAATATGACCTGGGTTAAGCATACTTCAGTGGTATGAGTAGATATAGGGCTACCTCTTTGGCAGGCTCACACTTACACGGCCTGGATGTTTTGCGATGGGACGGACGAGTTTGGCCCCGTCCGTGGGTTCGAT
The DNA here is from genome assembly GCA_031216405.1 of Syzygium malaccense. Classification (NCBI taxonomy): domain Eukaryota; kingdom Viridiplantae; phylum Streptophyta; class Magnoliopsida; order Myrtales; family Myrtaceae; genus Syzygium; species Syzygium malaccense. The sequence continues at coordinate 14,176,570 of CM062254.1, forward strand.
GTCCCGTTCGACGGAGTAGGTAATTGGGACCCGTCGGCCATACCCCCTCCCGATAGCGAGATGACTAGCTTGGAGACTAGTCTCGCGCAGTTAGGACATCAGCATGCACCTGCGGCGCCTGAACCTACTGTGACAGAACCAGATGCAGAGCCAGAAGAATCCCAGGCAAGGTATGATCCAATGGATGTGGATCTAGGTGTAATACCTGAGGAAGAAACAGGAGAAGACGAGCCCGAGGTAGAGCTTGAGGAGGCACCGGAGGATGAGCTAGTAGAGGAGCCTGTTGGCGAGGAGAGGATTGAGGTTCAAATAAAGTCGGGAGATGAGGATAAGCCAATCGAGATTAAGGCCGACTCGGAGTCTTCGGATGAGCATGTGCCTGATGAGGATCCAAATGAGGATGATGAGGAGAGTGAGTCGGAGTGGATGCCATCTAGAGGGCGTAGGGGCTAGATTGGGGATAGAGTAAACCTTTTGGCGTGTACTATTTTTGGGAGGTAGGGTTTACCCACGTTGCTGATCTTTTTGTGTTGTCGGTGGTTTGTAGTTTAGTAGTTCGGTGTGCGTATTTTGCTTGGTGGAATGTAGATGGATATTGTATATATATCGATGTATAGTTTTATGTTTGGTGATTTGACGATTTATTTCTCCCTGGTTCTCCAAAATTTTATTGTCAGGGATTATATGTTTGCTTCCGCCGCGATTAACTCTGATGGGATCGTTTGGATGGGCGACGTTTCCTGGGACGTCGCACTAATTCGACCGAAGAGAAGGATGTCGCGAGCTCATTGGGGTTCGGGGCGTGACATAGTGTGTCTTCTTCTTAGCTAAGCTGGTGTCTTGAAGAGCGGTAATGAGTGCGAAACAGCTGCATATTAACACAAGAATGGAAAAGGAGTTAGAAAAGGAGCGTAGGATGGCGATGCTGTGCAAAAGAATGGGGAAAATGTGGATTGAAAAGTTTGTAACTAATGTGTTTGAAGAAATTCCTGAGGAGAAATGGAGAGCTTGTAATCGGATTTTGCTGGGGAAAATCTACTCGAGGCCTACTGTGAACTTGCAGACCCTCTTATCCACAATGAAGAAGGCATAGAAAACGGAACATGTGGTGTGCGAACCACTACAATCGAGTATCTTATCGTTCGCATTCAAAACAGAAGCGGATTTGGAAAAAGTGCTCGAAGCTAGCCCATGGTGCTTCTCCGGCAACTTGCTTATCCTACAAAAACTTCAACCTAAGTTACCTATACATCGACATGTCTTTACCCACTGTGAATTTTGGGTCCAAGTGCATGGACTACTGGTACTTCGCATCACGGAAAAAACTATGATGGAGGTGGTAGGAAAGATAGGCAAGGTGGTGGAGCTGAGAATTGATAACAAAGAGGAAAGCCCATGCAAGGTGGGTAGAGCGCGAGTGCTTTTAGAACTAGCTAGTCCTTTATGGCTAGGAGCTATTGTAAATTTTGATGATGGTGATCAAGTGTGGGTAGATTTTAAGTATGAACAGCTTCCCTACTACTGCTATTCTTGCGGAAGGATAGGTCATTACGCCACAAATTGCGAGGAAATTCGCTATAAAGAACCAAGACCAGGGGAAGAGGGATGTGGGAATTTCGGTTATTGGTTGAAAGCAGAAGCACGGGAAAATAGCCCATCCTAGAAGTTATACAATGAGGAAGTAGATAAACTAGAGGAGGAGGAAACAGCCCCAGAAACACCAATATTGGATGTAAACAGGGAGATCCCGACCCCTACTGAAGACTATGGTATGCAAAGGGTAAACCCTATGGATTGACGTCGAAATTCTCCAAAGCAAAAGGAAAAGGGATAATTGAGGAGTTGACAACAGAAAAAGGAAAAAGTGCTAAAGATACCCAGCCTCTACAATCACCAGGGTTGGTAGCTTATTCAAGAGGTACATCCACCTCATATAAGAAGGGTCGGAAAGGCCATATTCCCTCAGCAACCAAGAAAATCAAGAAGGCGAAACAGCTAAATCTATAGAGGATAGACGCGAAGGCTATAGATGAGACACTTCTCCTTGATGCTCCCATTCAGGTTGATGTGGGAACCCAAGAATGGGCTTTGGTGGCTAGCCCTAATAAGCCACCAAGGGATATATGAAAGTATTGAGCTAGAACTACCGGGGCCTGGGTTCTACCTCGACGTTCCAGCACCTCTGAGCCTTAGTGGCTCTTGATAGGCCCAATTTGGTGTTCCTCATGGAAACCAAGAATAAAAGAACAGAAGTGGATAGGTTGAAACAGCAACTCCAGTTGAGCAAAGCAGTTATTATTGATCCTATTGGCACAACAGGGGGTTTGGCTCTTATGTGGGAAGACGAGATATTGGTGGAAATACAGGACTACTCGAAGGAATTGATTGACATAACATGTAGGGACCCCACTTGTGGAATCCAAGTAAGAATATCATTTCTTCATGCATCTACTGAGTTTCCAGAATGATTACAATTATGGCATAAGTTATGGGCTATTCATTGCAATAACACTCTTCCATGGATTTGTATGGGTGATTTTAATGATGTTCGTTATTACTAGGAAAAGGCTGGTGGACAAGGGACTGAGAATCATAGAATGGTGGCCTTTCGGGAAATGATGGATGATTGTTCTTTAATGGATATGGAAAGCAAGGGATGCACATATACATGGTCAAACAATAGAGAAGGGGATGCATTGGTGAGAGAACGACTGGATAGGGCAGTTTGCAAACTAGAATGACGAGTAGAATTCCCAAGTGCAGAGGCCTATGCTTTACCAGCCATAGGTTCTGATCATAGTCTGTTACTTATAACGCTGCACCCAAATAACAACAAGAGGAAAAAGGAGTTTCGGTTTGAGGCTTTTTGGGTAGAAGACCTGGAATGTAAGGAGGTGGTTAGAATGGCTTGGCATGATAGGTCCTGCCCCCATGGAGACCTAGGGGGAAATCGAGGAAGGTGGCTAGTGCATTGGGGACTTGGAGTAAAAGAAAATTTTCCAATACTTGCAAGCAAGTTGAGTGCTTAATGAAGAGACTAACCGAGATAACAAATAACCCTAGCGGGTCTGGCTTTAGGGAGGAATCGCAGCAACTCAAAGAACACATAGAGAGTTTATGGAGGCAAGAAGAGATGTACTGGGGTATGAGATCCCGGGTAAATTGGCTAAAGTGGGGGGACAAAAATACCAAATATTTTCATGCCACATTGATATAAAGAAGAATACGTAACCGAATATCAATGCTGAAAATAGAAGAAAATCAGTGGTGCCATGACCTTGAAGTCTTAAAGCAGCACATTGGGCAATTCTACCGCTCCTTATACACAACTATGGGGCCCAGAAACTACCAACCGGTGCTTGATCAATGTCCCAACCTTATCCATGATGAGATGAACATGGCCTTAATGAAAAAGGTGACAAAAGAGGAAGTGCAAGAAGCAGTGTTTCAAATGGGAGCAACTAAGGCACCTAGTCCGGATGGTCTAAACGGGCATTCCTATCATCAATACTGGTCTGAAATCTAGCAAGATGTAGTCGACATGGTCGATGGCTTCTTCACTATAGGCACTTTCGACCCCTCCCTTAACTTGACCCAAATTGTATTAATTCCAAAAATAGCCAGCCTGGAGTATATTTCACAATTCAGGCCAATAAGCTTGTGCAACTTCCGTTATAAGATTATTGCAAAAGTTATGGCCAATCGTCTCAAACCATGGCTCCCTGAGATTGTTGCGATAGAACAAAGTGCTTTTGTGGGTGGCAGACAAATACAGGATAATATCCTGATCGTCCAGGAGATGCTACACCAACTACGAATCCGAAAGAGAGAAAAGAAAGTCCAAGCGGTTCTCAAACTTGATATGCAAAAGGCTTATGATAGAGTCGAATGGGACTTCCTATGTGATTGCATGAGGACAATGGGATTCTGCGAAGAATGGGTACAACAGGTAAAACAATATATCTCTATGGTGACTTTCAGCGTGAAAATGAATGGAGAACCACTCCAACAATTTCAGCCATCCTGAGGGATAAGACAGGGAGACCCACTTTCACCATATCTCTTTATCATAATGGCTAATGTATTATCTTCACTTATGAATAGGGCAATTTCAAATGGCAGCCTGCGAGGAATCAAACTAAATAGATGGTGCCCTACAATCTCCCATCTACTTTTCGCGGATGATGCAATCTTCTTCCTTGATGGCACAATTAAAGAATGCCAAAGCCTGTCCATTATTTTAAACCAATACTGCTATGCTTCGGGGCATGCAATAAATCTAAACAAATCGGGCATCTTCTTTGGGCCAAACTGTCCGCTGCTATGAAAGGAGAAGATGGCGGATGAGCTACAAGTCCCTATTATTGACAAAACAGGTAAATGCTCGGGATAATCAAAGAAATAGATATTTGCTTGGGTCTTAGCGCATGTCAACTCGAAGCTGGAGGGTTGGAAAGGGAAACTGATTTTTAAAGTGGGAAAGGAGATCATCATCAAGAAAGTGGTCTAGGCACTTCCACAGTATGCGATGTCCATTTTCAAAATTCCGGTTTCAATTTGCAGATCAATTGAGAGAAGAATTGCCTGTTTCTGGTGGAAACAAAATGTTAAGCGTAAAGGAATCCACCGGAGGAAATGGGAGTCACTGAAAACAAGAAAAGATGAGGGAGGACTAGGATTCAAGGACTTAGTGGAGTTCAATAAGGCGATGCTAGGGAGACAAGCATAGAGACTAATACAAGCACCTCAAAACCTATGGAGCCAAGTTATGAAGGGAATATATTATCCACAGGGTGAATTCTGGCATGCTGGAAGGGGCAACCGCCCTTCATGGGGGTGGCAAAGCATATTAACTGGGAGAGAGGTAATTGAATCGGATGTGAGATGGAGAGTGGGAGATGGCAAAAGTATCCAAATCAAAGAGGACCTTTGGCTACCTAGTGGCCGCATCGGTGGTCCGGTGAATCAACATGACCCTAAATACATAGAGGAACTAATTGAACCAGTGACTCAATACTGGAACTTAGTGAAGCTATATGAACTTTTTGAGCAAAGGATAGTCCAAGAGATCCTCGCCATCTCGCTAAGCATCGATTCACATAGGGACAGTCAAGTGTGGACAGGTAACAGCACGAGCTTATATTCGGTCAAAAGTGGCTACAACAGAATGTGCTACCAGTCAAAAAAATTTAACGCCAACCTGGCGTCAACATCATATCAGCGTCCTAAGAACCTATGGACTCGCATATGGCAGATTTAGCACTACTCGAAAATTCGCTTCTTCTTATGGAGTGTATGCAACAACGCTCTCCCAACAAAGGAAAACCTTTACAAGAGAAGACTCGTACCCGATCCATTGTGTCCGATGTGTAAGAACGCTCCTGAAACGCTTGAACATCTCCTCCTTCTGTGTGACTGGACAATGGAAATATAGTTAGATTCAAACATTAAGCTGAAGACATCAACGGACGCAGTCACTTGAATGGATAAATGGCTCGCAGAGAACTTACCTTCCCAAGTAGGGTTAAAATCGGGTGGAATTCTGGCCGGAGTGCTCTGGCTCGTCTGGAAAGAACGGAACGCGAAGGTTTTCCGGAACAGTAAACCACGATCACGGGGAGTAATAACTGAAGCAATTAGCGACCTCAATCTATATGAACACTGGAACCAAAAGAAGGGGAAATAGAGGAAAAGTGAAGAGAGAGGCTTACCAATTGAGGGATGGTCACCACCTCCGTCGGGCTTGTGGAAATTGAACGTCAATGGATCATGGTGTAGTGAATTGCGGCAAGGAGCGGTGGCTGGAATCTGCAGAGACCATCTCGGGCGGCTGATGGGAGGCTTCACGAAGAAAATCGTTGATCCGTCCACCCTCGCCGTCGAAACCCTAGCCTTGAGGCAAGGCTTGCTCTTCATGAAAAGTCAGAGGGAAGCTTTGCCCAGCGTACTGAACGAAGGAAGTGTACTGATGGAACGAAGAAATCTAGTGAAGATTGAGTCAGACTATACTTTGCTTGAGAGATACATCACGGGTCGGGCTGAAGCTCCATGGGCCATCCAAACATTAATCAAAGATTGCACAAACCTCTTGGGCTGCTTAGAGGGTGTCTCAGTAACTTCTTGTTCGAGAGAAGAAAACCGGGCTGCAGATTGGATAGCGAAAGCCCACCAGAACGATTCATTTCCTATGAACTGGCTGTTTACTATCCCCATTTCTCTATTTTCGTTGTTATGTAATGACATGGGACCATGCTATGGTAAACTTACTTTTTAGTAATGAAGATGTATTTATCGACCAAAAAAAAAATCCCGACTCTTAAATTTCATTTCTCATAAGCATTAGACCCACATGCATTTTAATTGAGCGAATGTGAAACAAACTCAATGAAGGAGCGTACATGCAAAATTGAAATAGCAAGAAATCATGAAGGACCAGGAGGAGTCGTCAGAAACCAGAATATGTGCGGAGCAAGAAAGAACAAAAGAAATATACCCTAGGAATGTCCAGCGATATACTTGCTAATGCATGTAAATCTCGGGAGAGAGCACATATCCAAGGTTGAGTACAGAGTATATTTGGCCAAATATTTGCATGATTCTGGGCAAAAGCTGAATCTTTGGGAGCGAACTAATCAACCAGCAAATTTCAGCTAGTCTAGAGAAGGAAATCATGGAGATATTTTCTCATTTGAAAGCGCAGCAAGTGGGGGCTAAAATAAGAAAGAAAGTAAAATAACAAAAGGAAGTAAAAGACAAACAGCTTAATGCTTTGCCGAGAATCATTCAGCTAAATATGAAAGGAAAACAAGAGGGGATCAATTTGACTGATTATGCAAGAAAGTGGGAATTTTGGCCAGCCATTCTTGCATTGACAGATATTCAAATCTCGGTGATTGAGGAGCCGAATTTCCTGTCAATCTTGAGCTCGTAAGGATCAAGAGCCGTGAATTGTGCAATGAAATCAGGTAAATAAGAAGGCATGAAATTGATAAAATGGAAGGAATCAAAGTGTTCGAGGCTGAATAGCATACATAAAAAGAAAAAATTAAGCTAGCCATGAAATTGTGCACAAACTTGATCGTGAATCATGGCGATGAGAAAAGGAAACTCAGAAAGTTGCCCATGGAAAGAGATGCTCAGAGCCATTATAAAAGCAGGGGAGAGGAACGCAGAAAGGGGGGAGTTTTTCACATCATTGCCTCACCATACTAAGTTTGCCCGTGAAGTGCCTGCACAATACTACTGTGCTTAGCAGCTCATTCTGCTCTCTAACGATATCACTATTCCTATTGAATTGCTGCCCTCATATAGTCCTTGTTTGTTCCACACGTTGAGCTTTGCTTCACTCCATTTCAGCCACTCTCCATTTTCTGGCGAGTTTCCGACAGTGTGTGCAAAGCACAGCCTCTGTTGTTTTCCCTTGGTGATAGTTGGACAGATATCCGTTAGTTCCACCCAAGTCTGACAATTCCCCAAGAGGCGTGACTCACACCTCCAAACGTGCTGCCCTTGCCATCGCCAAGAATCCCCACCGCTGCTGCTGCATTGTTGCTACTTGCTATTGTACTGCTGCTTGATGTTGCTGCTGCTACGCTGCTGTTCATCGCAGCAGTTCGTCACTGTTGTTTATTGTTGTTTGCTACTGCTGCGTCCCTGCTGCTGCTGCTTGTTGCTGTTCTTTGCTCACTGTTGCTCGCTGCTGCCGCTGTTCATCGTCGTTGCTTTCTACCATTTGCTGTGTTGTTGCTGTTCGTCATTGTTTGCATCTCTGCTGCCGCCGCTCGCTACTATTGCTGCTTGCCACCGTTTGCTGCTGTAGCTGATCATCGTTGCTGCTCGTTGACGTCTGCTGCTCGTCATTGTTTGTGGTTTTTTGCTTCTGCTGCATCCTTGCTGCTCGTTGTCGTTTGCTATTGCCGCTGCTCGTTGTCGTTTGCTGTTGCCGCTGCTCGTTGTCGTTCGCTGTTACCGCTGCTCGGTGCCGTTCGATTGTCGTTGTTGTGCTGTTCTTCATCGCTGACATTCGCTATTCGCTGCTCGCTGTTACATCACTGTTATTGCTGTTGTGATCCCCCTCACTTTAGATCGACTTCTCGTGGATAACTATAACTACGGTGAGGATAATGTTAGTTTAAATTTGTGGATACTTAATACATGATTTTATCTAGTTATATATTTTCTTTGCATTAACCAAGATATATTAGGGTGTTTGGACCTTTAGACACTAAGGTTAAATCCTTAATATTATCTGGACATGAATCATTGATATGTAAAAACAGTTTTTGAAATAAAGAGAAAATGTACCGAAAGGGCGATAGATTAATCTAGCGTAACCAAGTCCCCGAATCCCTTGAATCTCTTGTTTGTAAAAGTAAAATGTACTCCCGCATTTTACTTGGGTGTCTAATTGACCTATAACCGATTAGTGGCGGCTCCGAAAGGTAAGATAAATGTCATGATTAAATCGAGTACCAAGTTGCAGTCGGATGGGCTTGGGAGAGTCCGCACTAAATGCGAGCGATTGCCTCATGAGAGGAACCTTTGTTCCTGTTTAGTAAATCCGTTAGCCATCTCCTTGTGGTTCATCTCTAGGAAGGTCGCGACAACTTGGTGACTCCACCGGGGACTTGAATTAAAATTCATAGTGGACTTAGGCCTGAATTTCTCTTTTCGAAAAAATGTTTTTGCTTGGCAGTGCGGAGATCAGGTACGCCACTAACGTTAGGTGTTAAATGATTTTGCAGATGGGAGATATAAGGGGTGAAGTGTATGCTAACACTTATTTTGCAGGGAGGTGTTGTGAACTAATGCTTTAATTTATTGATGAAGTGGTGTGTGCATCATATAAATTGTTGTGCCTATTTTACATACTTCAGCACTACACATTTGCATACACGTTCCGTGACCAGACCTGGGTCACATACTAGGAAAACAATTAGGATGGTGTTAAGAGGATCCGGCCACATCTGCAGACACGCAGATTAAGAGCCGTCCTCTTTAACCCCACTTTTTCTAGGTGTCGAAAGTGTTCGTCTTTACTCGCAGACCCGCGATAGTAACAACAACATTTTGACTAAGCCAGTATCAAGAGGACTCGATTTAGTCAACAAACACGTATGACTAGTCAGTATATCCTCCTGGACTATAGTTTCAAGTCTTTTAGTATACCCCACCTATAGGCGTTGAACCTCACATGTACATACACATGTCTTTGTGTTTTACTATCCTTCGTTATCAATGTAAGTGTTCTATACTCATTATCCCTTTTATTTATTACATCGTGTTTCCCAAACGTTTTGTCTCGATCAGTTATATGCCCTCCATGATCAAGTACAAACATTTTCAAATCAAGGGGGCATTTGTTTTGATTGGTACTGAATACCTCTTCAAAGGTACTTTCTCTTATAATGAAATCACTGCAAAAGACCACATCCTCGTTTGATCCGACGATAAGTCGAGTGCTTTGTTTTCATTACCAGAGACAGTCTCACTGAAGACCCAAATTCCCTTTTCTTTATCATTGCACTGATTTTCTTTTTTTTTTTTTTAAGGAAAATGACATTCAAGAAAAAGATGACCAAGAAACGGGTACCCAAATGGAAGGATGACGACAAGATGGCACAGTTCCAACGTCGAGTAGGCGAGTTTGTTGATTATGTCTTAAGGACCATTTTCGGTCATTTTTGTTCTGGTCTGTTAGCTGGTGGTTTTTTGTTTTACTTAGTCAACAAGATAGTAGGAGTTTGTTGTTTTCAGTTCCTATTTTGTTGCTAGTTAGTGGTGTAGTGGTTTTTGTCAGTTACTAAGTTAGTGCAATTCAGTTTTCGTTGTTTTAAAAAGAACTATGTACTCTTCTCGTTTTTTAGAATGTTAAAAAGTGCATTTTCAGATCAATCTTCTTTTGTTCTTCTACATTTGAGAGCACACTCTGTGCAACTGTGCAACAAAAGTGGTATCAGAGCATCATTGATCTTAAGGGACTTGTGAGAGAGTGCTAAATTCGAAGTAGAGCAAGAAAGATGGAACAAACTGGCGTACCTGCTGCCTCATTCTCAACCATCACAGCTCTAATCTTCGATGGAGACAACTACCAGGCATGGGCAGTGAAGATGCAAGCTTTCATGGAGGGTGCATACCTATGGGAAGCTGTGGCAGAGGACTATGAGGTTGCTGATATACCCAACAACCCAACTATCAATCAAATCAGGTACCATAAAGAGAGGGTAATCCGAAAAGCAAAGGCAAAATCTTGCTTGTTTTCTGCTGTCTCCTCGACCATATTTACTAGAATCATAAAAAAAGATTCAGCACATGATATATGGAATTATTTAAAGGAAGAATATGAAGGGGATGAGAGAGTGAAAGGAATGAAGGTGCTGAACTTGTTAAGGGAGTTTGAAAGGCAGCAGATGAAGGAGAATGAGTCTGTGAAAGAGTTTGTTGATAGGCTAGTTGATATAGCCAATAAGATAAGGGTGCTAGGGACAGATGTAGATGATAAAAGGCTGGTTCAGAAGGTTTTGGTTGCAGTGCCTGAAAGGTTTGAAGCAACCATTGCTTCCCTTGAGAACACTAAGGACATTTCAGACATCAAACTTACTGAAGTCCTAAGTGCTCTACAGGCTCAGGAGCAAAGAAGGCTTATGAGGAAAAATGAGCCTATCGAGAGTGCTCTGCAAGCCAAGCTGAAGCTGCATAGTGCAGAAAAGGGAAGAGGATGGAACCAAAATAGAAGACATGTTGAGGCCAGTCATAGTCATAGTCAGGGAGGTTCAAGCACTGGTGGATATGACAGGAAGTGGAATGCAGTTCCATGCAAGCATTGCGGGAAGAAAAATCATCGTCATTTCAAGTGTTGGAAGAGACCAGATGTGAAGTGCAGGAGGTGTCACAAGATGGGCCATGTTGAGGCCATTTGCAGGGAGAAGTATCAGCAATAGCAAGCTGAAGGTCAAAATGCAGTAGCCAGTGAAGTGGAGCACCTGTTTGTTGCCTCCTGCTTCATCTCAAATGCATCTAGAGATGGATGGCTTGTGGACAGTGGATGCACCAACCATATGACAGGTAATGAAGGATTATTTAGCAATTTAGACAAATCTGTGAAGTCTAAAGTCAGGATTGGCAATGGAGAACGCATAGAAGTAGAAGGCAAAGGTGATGTAGTGCTTGAAGGTCCTGGTGGTGTTAAGCTTATCACAGAGGTTATGTTTATGCCAAAGATAGATCAAAACTTGCTGAGTGTGGGACAGTTAATAGAGAAGGGGTTGAAGGTCGTGTTTGAGAAGAGTGAGTGTGCCATAGGAGATGAGAATGGTCACATCCTTTTCAGGATTCCTATGAGGAACAAGTGTTTTACATTTGATCCAGTTGATGAGAATTTTGAAGCCATGAAAAGTATATAAGATGAGGAGGAGTTATGGCATAAAAGACTGGGTCATTTCCATAGCAAGGGGCTGCAATACTTGCAGCAAAATGAAATGGCAGTGGGGCTACCTATGTTGCAGAAGGAAGTAACTGGCTGTAGAGCATGTTTACAAGGCAAGCAAGTAAGGATTCCTTTCAAGAGGTCAAATTGGAGGGCTAGTGAAAAGCTGCAACTAATCCACACAGATGTGTGTGGTCCAATGCCAGAAGAATCACTGAACGGCAGCAAATACCTCATCACTTTCATAGATGACTGCACTAGAATGTGTTGGGTGTACTTCATGAAGAATAAGGCTGAAGTTAATGAGATTTTTTTGAGGTTCAAAAGAGAAGTAGAGAAGGAGAGTGGCTGTAATATCAAGACAATTAGGTCAGACAATGGAGGAGAATACACCTCAAGCAGTTTCAGGGCTATATGTGATGATGCAGGGATCAAGCACCAGCTCACTGTGCCATACACTCCACAGCAAAATGGAGTGAGTGAAAGGAAGAACAGAAGTATCATGGAGATGGCCAGATGCATGCTACACGAGAAAGAACTTCCTAAGAAGTTCTGGGCTGAGGCTGCCAACACTGCAGTCTTCCTTCTGAACAGACTGCCCACTAAAGCTCTCAACAAACAGACACCATTTGAAGCATGGCATGGATATAAGCCTAAGGTGAGTAACCTGAAAGTGTTTGGCTGCATTTGCTATTCACTGGTTCCTTCTGTTAAGAGAGATAAGCTTGATCCAAGAGGAAAAGCATGTATCTTTGTGGGGTATAGTTTGCAATCTAAGGCCTATAGAGTTTATCATCCTGCTAGCAACCAGGTTGTGGTGTGTAGAGATGTGAGTTTTATGGAAGATAAGAAGTGGGACTGGTCTGTGGAAGGTGGCAAGGCTGAAGAGGAGGTAGTGCCATTGCAGGTTGAACCAAATGAAGTGGAAGTTGAGGATCTAATTGATCATGTTCCTGCGAGGGGCACTAGATCTCTTGCTGAAATCTATGAGAGATGCAATACAGCTATGCTTGAACCAGCTAGCTATAAGGAAGCAAGTGAAGATGTGAAATGGTGTGCTGCAATGGAAGAAGAAATCAGAATGATTGAAAAAAACCAAACATGGGATCTAGTTGAGAGGCCCAGAAGCAGAAAGGTGATTGGAATGAAGTGGGTATTCAGGACAAAGTTGAATCCTGATGGCTCAATACATAAGTACAAAGCAAGACTTGTTGTTAAAGGCTATGCGCAAGTATGGGGGGTAGACTACTCTGAAACCTTTGCTCCAGTGGCAAGGTTGGATACCATAAGAATGCTGCTAGCAGTTGCTGCACAAAAGGGCTGGCAAGTATTTCAGCTGGATGTGAAGTCAGCCTTCCTGAATGGAGAGCTAGTGGAGGAGATATATGTTGAGCAGCCTGATGGCTTTGTAGTTAGAGGCAAGGAAGATTACGTGTACAAGTTGAGGAAAGCCTTGTATGGCTTGAAGCAGGCTCCAAGAGCTTGGTATAGTAAAATTGATAAGCATCTGCAAGAACTTGGGTTTAAAAAAAGTTTGAGTGAAGTGACTCTATATGTGAAGAAGGGTATGGAAGGTGTAACTATTGTCTCTCTTTATGTTGATGATCTTTTGGTTACTGGTGATTGTGAAGAGCAGATTGCAGAACTAAAGAGAGGGCTGATGAAGCAGTTTGAAATGACTGATCTTGGACTAATGTCCTTCTTTTTGGGAATGGAGGTGCAGCAGAAGAAAGGCGAGGTATTCTTCTGTCAAAGAAGATATCTAAGAGAGATCTTAAAGAGGTTTGAGATGGAGGAATGTAGAAGTGTGAACACTCTTATGAATCTAAAGGAGAAGCTGCAGAAGACTGAAAGAGTTGAGCCTGCTGATGAAGGTTTTTACAGAAGTTTAGTCGGTTGCTTGATGTATCTAACTGCAACAAGACTAGATATCCTGTATGCAGTAGGTGTGCTTTCAAGATTCCTAAGTTGTGCTGGTGAAGAATACTTGGTAGCTGCAAAAAGAGTGATTAGATACTTGAAAGGCACTCAGTCATTTGGTGTCAAGTTTACTAAAGTGGACAATTGCAGGTTGCAAGGCTTTGCTGACAGTGATTGGGCTGGTTCAGTCGAGGATATGAGGAGTACAAGTGGTTTTTGTTTTACTTTGGGATCTGGATGTTTCACCTGGAGCTCAAAGAAACAAGAAGTGGTTGCTCAATCCACTGCAGAAGCTGAGTTTCTAGCAGCTACTGCAGCAGCCAATCATGCAATATGGCTGAGAAAACTGATGCAAGATCTGGAAATGGAAGTTGAAGGACCAACCGAGATACTTGTGGACAACCAAGCTGCACTAGCCATATCTCAAAATCCTGTCTTTCACGGGAGAACCAAGCATTTCAAGATCAAGTTCTACTATCTGAGGGAAGTGCAACAAGAAGGTGAAGTGAAGCTACTCTATTGCAAGACAGAAGATCAGGTGGCTGATGTGTTTACTAAGCCACTGCAAGCAAGCAGACTTGAGTTACTGAAGAAGAAGGCTGGAATGTGTTCTGCTCCTTAAGCCAAAGAGGAGTATGTTGGTTATGTCTTAAGGACCATTTTCGGTCATTTTTGTTCTGGTCTGTTAGCTGGTGGTTTTTTGTTTTACTTAGTCAACAAGATAGTAGGAGTTTGTTGTTTTCAGTTCCTATTTTGTTGCTAGTTAGTGGTGTAGTGGTTTTTGTCAGTTACTAAGTTAGTGCAATTCAGTTTTCGTTGTTTTAAAAAGAACTATGTACTCTTCTCGTTTTTTAGAATGTTAAAAAGTGCATTTTCAGATCAATCTTCTTTTGTTCTTCTACATTTGAGAGCACACTCTGTGCAACTGTGCAACAGAGTTGAGAATTGTATTGCTACAACTATTGGATTGCCTAGACAACTTTGCTGCGACTCCACCTCTGCCTCCTGAGTCGCACTTAATAAACCGAACAAAGCCCACTGATGTCAACTCAAGCAGTAAAGTTGTAACAAGTGCTAGTTCTTCTCGGAAGCCAAATGCCTCGCTCCGGAAGAGGTATGAAGAGGGTGATCCAGAAGTCGGTACATTGGAGCAACCAAGCGGCAAGTATGACTACCATGTGCTGTACTCTAGACCGCCGAGTGCTGATATTGACATCAAGGACATTATACCCACCGGATGGGATGATTTGCTAGATGATAAAGCTGCCTAAACGATAGGCAATGTCGTTTACCATTGGAACAAGATGATAGGATGAGTTCGAATAGCCTAGAGAGGGGGCATTTTTAATTATTCGCACACTCGTCTGCGTAGGAGTTTTTCTTATTTTTCAGTTTTTTTTATTGCTTTTCAGGATGTGATTGCTTTCTAGTACTTTCCTTTTTCAATAATGTAGTTCAATCCTTTAGTTCAATAAAATTGCAGTTCATAAAAATGTTCATGTTTTGAGGGCACGTTGAAGTATACCAAACAAGCCCTATGATGAAATCTCTCTGAAGGTTGGGCTTTTGCATAATCCCTCCAAAATTTGTGAAAATCAAAATTTTTGGCATGCATAACACCTCGCATTAAAAAAAAAAAAGAAAACCTGTTGATACTTTGAAATAAAGGGGCTTGACAGATTCTGATGATCTAGCGGAGGAATAAACCCTTGAGTTTTTACAGACCGAGTTGCAACTTGATATTGCCATGCATTATCTGACCTTCACAAAACTTCATTGGAACATTCTTGCATTCAAGATTCAAGGGAAGATTGACAGCACATCATCAGTTCCTAACATTTGCTCTTGTATTTAATGCAGATGATAGAAATGCATTAGTTTGGCAGAGGCTAAATCACCTTCAAACGTGTCCTTGAGGAAATGGTGGTATTCGCTCTAATTTAAGCTCGAATTGCTTCGAAAATAGACTTAATTCTTTTTCTGTTTTTTTAATAGAATTTGCAAAGATGGAAAAGATCAATGTGGGCAAATCTCATATTGATAAAGGATTGTCTCCTAATTGGGCGTGAAGCTATCTCTAAGAGTGAAAAGGAGTGTTCTCTCTTAAAAGTCCCTACGCGCCAGTGACAGTCGACAAGGTGGGGGCAATCTGCTAGCAAATGTGGAGATGTAACAGAACGGAGACTAAAAAGGATCACCCAACTTTTGAAAACTAGCGTCTCCCAAGATCAATCATGGAAATGACACCCCATTTTTTTTTTCACAGGTGACAAGCTAAGGGGCATGTACGATCGAAGTCCTACAAGTGTCGATTGGTTCGAGGATGCCTCTTTGTGTAAATTGAGTAACAACTTGTTTTGTTCGGGGGCAAAGAACGGACTTGAATGGGTGACTAGTCAAAGATATAGAGTCCCAAATCTTTGTAGAGAACCTCTCTGAGCTCTCCTTTCAAAGAGGGACAAGGCACGACACCCAATAGTTTTGACCTAACACTTGGTCTTTTGCATATATGCTTGTGTCTTTGTGGTAATCAAGTCTTTCGTGATACAATGGCTTGTCTATCCAAAAATTGCAAGGTCACTTGTGATGAACCGGTGAGTTGATGGAATGTTCAAACTTTCTCAAATGAGGTTTTGCATGATGTTTTGTCTATCTAAGTCACCAATCTCCTTTGAAATTTGTCTAGTCAGATGATTTAATGAATGACATGTGGTGCTGAGAATGCTAAATTAGGCGTGTTAGGATGATGAAAGGCAAGCACTATCCTACACACGGATCTACGTATCTTGGACTCAACTTTTCTTTCTTGCCAAATCGGAAGGTTCCTCGCATTGGCGACACCTTAAGGAAGACATGATCGCCCACTTGAAATTCCAAAGGTCTGTGTCTCTGATCCACATAACTCTTCTGATGACTCTGAGCGGTCTAAGCTTGTCTCGAATGATCTTAACTACCTCGATTGACTGTTGAACCAACTCTGGACCCATTATACTCCTTTCACCAACCTCATCCCAACAAACTGGAGTTCTGCAAGATCTGCTATACAACGCCTTAAAAGGTGCCATTATGATACTTTGCTAATAACTGTTATTGTAGGCAAACTCGATGAGGTGTAACTGTTCTTCCCAACCTCCTTTAAAGTCTACTACACAAGCTCGTGATATGTCTTCAAGCATCTGAATCGTTCTTTCAAACTGACCATCTGTTTACGGATGATAGGCCGTGCTATATTGCAGCTTTGTCCCCATAGCCGTCTAAAGATTTTTCCAAAAGGTTGCGATAAACTTAGGATTTCTGTCTAACGTAATTGTAGTTGGCACTCCATGAAGCTGGACTATTTGTCACATATATAGCTCGGCGTACCTATCCATTGCGAAATCTTTTTCCACTACCAAAAAATATGTTGACTTAGTCAATCTATCGATGATAACTCAAATTGAATTGTGGCCTCTCTGGCTCCTTGGTAATCCCATGACGAAATCCATAGTAATGTGTTCCCATTTCCATTCGGGAATTTCCAATGGTCGCAATAATCCACTAGGCTTACAATGTTGCACATTCACTTGTTGGCACGTTAAACACTTGGCAACCTGCTTAGCTACATCCACTTTCATTCCATTCCACCAATAGTGCTGGCGTAAGTTTTGATACATTTTCATATTGCCCGGATGAATGCTATAGTTGCTACGGTGAGCTTCTGCTAAGATTTCCTCTTTAAGATCCGCGTCATCAGGCACGCACAAACATCCATGAAACTTTAAGATTTCATCCTCGGACACTTGAAAGTCGATTTTCCTCTTAGCTATATCCATACTCAAAATCTTTTGAATCTCATGGTCCGTAGATTGTAATACCTTAATCCTCACCTAAATCTTCGGTTCAATACTCAAGGTAGCTAACAGACTCGAGAGGTGACTTACCTCAAACTTGAATTCCGCCCCTTTGAGTAGGGTCCACTCTTTAACCATCATACTTCCAAATAAGTGCATCTGCTACTTTATTGGCCTTTCTGGGGTGGTGCAGAATATCGCAATCATAATCGTTCAGAAGCTCCATCCAATGACATTGTCTCATGTTCAATTTCTTTTGGGAATAAGTACTTTAGGCTCTAATAGTCTGTGTAGATTTGAAAGCTTTCTCCACATAAATAATGCCTCCAAATCTTTAGCACGAAGACGATAGCTGCAAGTTCCAAATCATGCGGTGGGTAATTTAGCTCAGAGGCCTCAATTGTCGTGATGTGTATGCAACCACTCTTCCATGCTGTATTAACATGCATCATAATCCCTTTAGCGATGCATCACTGTAGATTTCATATTCTCCGGGACCTGACGATATTGTCAACACGGGTGCGGTAGTCAACTTGTGCTTAAGCTCCTGAAAACTCCTCTCACATTTATATGTCCATTCAAACCTTGTTTCCTTCTTTAGTAGATGCGTCAAAGGAGTAGCTATCGCGAAGAACCTTTCCACGAATCTTCGATAATACCTTGCCAAGACTAAGAAACTCAAAACCTCTGTCACTGTCGTCAGTCTCGGCCAATTCGTAATTGCCTCAATCTTTGTTGGGTCCACTGAAATTCCATTTCTAGAAACCACATGTCCAAAAAATGCTACCCGATTTAGCCAAAACTCTCACTTACTAAACTTGGCATAGAGTGCGTGTTCTCTTAGGATCCGTAGAACCATCCTTAGATGTTGCTCATGCTACTTAGGGCTTTTCGAATATACCCAAAATGTCGTTGATGAAAACGATGATGAACTGATCCAGAAATTCCTTAAAAACCCGATTCATTAAATCCATAAAGGCAGTTGGGGCATTAGTTAGTCCAAATGGCATCACTATAACTCGTAATGTCCATATCTCGTCCGATAGGCCGTTTTCGGTATATCTTCCTTCTTAATCCTTAGTTGACAGTAGCCCGTTCTTAAGTCTATTTTGGAGAATACTAAAGCCCCTTGCAGTTGATTGAATAAGTTATCTATTTTTGGTAACGGATACTTGTTCTTGACGATCACTTGATTCAACTGCCGATAGTCAATGCACCCATGCAATGAACCATTTTTTTTTTTACAACCAACACTAGTGCTCCCCACAGTGACGCACTCAAGCGAACGAATCCCTTATTCAACAACTCTTGCATATGCACCTCTAACTCTAATTCTGACAAAACCATCCTATAGGGCGCTCTAGAGATTGGCTCCGTCCCATGGCCAACTCAATTACAACTCTCACTTCTCTCTTAGGTGGTAATCCCGTTAATTCCTGAGCAAAGACATCAAGAAGATTACACGCCTCGGCTATATGTCCTCTAGCCTTGATTCCTTACCTAGCTAGTCAATCATGATTAACGAATAACCTTGGAAACCCTCATCCAATAAGTTAATCACAAGATAACTATCTCTCCACACCTTAAAGACAGAGCCCAAACCATCAAATTTCAATCCAACGGTCTCTTAAAACAAATTACCCTGGTTCTTTACAAAATCCGAAATTTCCAAGTGATAACTCATTCATCAAAATCTTGTCAAAGGATATCATCAGTAATTCCGAAATCCATAAACTGATTACGTCTATTCACCATGAGCAATTATACGTCTTACATGACCATTTAATCTATAACTTCAAAAATCGCTTGTAATACACCAAATATTATCACACGTCGCATTTAGACCTTTAAGACAAATCCTTTGCTTCCTTTCCAGCTATAGCGCACACCCTTCATTGTGCCTGCTGTGACACCCCCACCTCGGGGTCATTAACGTGATGTCCCATTTATTATTATCTTTCTTTACACAAGCGGAAGCATAATTTCGGGACAATCACATTCAAAACACCAGCGGAAATTTAGACAAGCAGCATCATGAACAACCTTATGTTTACAGGGCATGCAAACATGTTTTAACAAGCCCTTCAGGCCATTGCAAATAACACATATTTCACACGCACTATGAATAGCAAAACTTGACTTGGGTTATCCTATACCTACTATGGCTTCTCCCTCCTCGCTTCTTCACCTCCACCCCGGTCCCGTCCGCCTGGCCATCTCACATCCCACCTGTGACTTTATCCAGAAGCCGGCCCGCACGCACCGCCAAAGCACCGTTGAACCCCCATAGGGATCAAACCTATTCTCCGTCCGCATAGCGATACTACGCCACGTATGGATGGGGCACCAAGTCCGTTAGGCCTACATTGAACATCGCAAGCGTCGTGATTCGGCAATAGGTACGGTCTTCTCTGTCATCCATCAGGGCGAGCGCTTCGGCTCTCTACTCCACGGGATTGCCAACACGGGCTGGGGGAGATGCCATCCTACGGACCTGAAAAAGGGAAACAACGAGGAATGAGTCGGGGAGACTCAGCAAGTGAAAATACTAATATCAAGCGATGATATATCGATCGCCGTTAACATAAGTCGACCCTTACCGCACCCGCACCGATGGCAGATCAATAGCAAAGTTCAAACAAGAGAACATCACGCATGGCCACATCATGTACACTTTACCAATCAAGGCTCGGTTCTATCTCAAAACAACATCAAACATGAAACATGATTAAACTAAGAAAATGAACCAACTACGACCAACCAAACAATCGAGAAACGGTCCAAGCAAACCATGTCACAACGTATCTCAACATCCTTTCCCGATATTAAGGAATTCACTTACCCAACGATTTCAAACAAGAACTAGAGAAACGGGTTACGTGTGAAGAACACAAGAACTTCAATGACTCTCGAGCGATTCTTGGCGTGTTGCTTGAGCACGTGGAAGGTGGGTTCTCGACTTTGAGCCCCCTAGTTTCCGAACAACAAGAAGAGGCACAGGCTAGTCGGTCAGCTCTTTATGTGGCCACACAACAAGGAAGATGAGGGCTAGGTGGTGAGGCTCTCGTTCTCTCTTTCACTTGGTGTGAAAACAAGAAGCAAGGAACCAAGAAACAAGATGGTGATGGCTTGAGAGTGGCATGAGAATGGAGGATGGCGTGAGAGAGGAGAAAAGGGGGGGGGAGGGGAACTTCACGTGAGGCTTTTCTTTCTCTTCCTCTTTACATATAGCAAGCGAATGTCAAGAGAGACAAAAATGTCATTTTCACAAGGGTCCCTAAAGTCTTATGGCCATTAATGTGTGTCATGATGGAGGAGTCCCTAAAGTAAAAAATCATTTAAGGCTTGTCATGATGATGTGCCCCAAAGTCTAACTTCAATTAATACAAGCCATTAATGATCCTTATCTCTTCCTCTCTTTCTTTCTCGGCAACTCTCTTGGCCGACTCTCTTCTTGACCAACTCCCCTCTCTCCCTCTCCTTATTAATAGAAGACTTTTCTTGGTCACTACTCAAGACCATTAATGCATGTCATCATGGAGGGCCACAAAAGTCTACCTTAATTAATAAGGGTCATCACGAAGATGACCTAAAAGTCTAAACCAATTAATGAAATTTGGAGGATAAGCTTTGACTTGGTCAAGGCTTCTAGGTTCTTCTAACAATTTCTAGACCGTGGACTCCCTAAAGTTTTCTGGATTTACTAAATTCTTACGCAAATGACTCGGGCCAATCGAGTCACCGAAATAGACCAATTGGCACAAAAACCACAACCCGCGCCATACTTAATCACAAGAATTTCTGAGGGTTTTCCACGATAAACACACATAACAATCTCAATCAACCCAAGGTTCGGTGCAGGAATGTCCTCAAATATCACCAAAAGACATCAAGTTGAGATTCCAACATTCTCATATATAAATTGATAAATCTTTGAAATCTGACAAAACCGGACAGCTTTGCACTGTTTACGAAATCGGACTTGAAAATATAGTAAATGGACTCCGAAAATTCTCAAATTTGAATATGTCATAAACAAGGCCTTAACAAACATTTCTCATGAAGAACACAGATTTAGAATCTTTCTTTAAACACCATTTTTAGTAGCTCAAAGACAGACAAAAAATAGTTTACTGGAATAGAATTCTTGTTTCTCAAAGTAAGCTTTGTCCCGAATCCAAATCATCTCGAAAAATTCCCAAATTTATATACGTTAGAGAAAAAGAAGTTCTCAACAACTTTTGTGAAGGAAATTTTTCCAAAATCGGCACAGAAAAGCTTGTAGAAAATAAAGAAAGGGTGAACATGACCGAAATATCAATTCTGGGGCAGTTTTACACGGTCCGAAAATCAGGCCATCGTACCACTCATATCAACTCCAAAAAAATTCTGAAATTAAAGTATTTAAAACTTTAAGATGTTTGGAGAAACTTTTCAAGAAGAAAGTGTTTGGAAATTCGGATCACAAAAGTCTCCCAAAAAATAACAAAATTAAGGGGTACAAAGGATCCGAAATTGGGCTTTCCAAAACAAGAGTAAAAAATTTAGTTCCGATTGAAAAACTATCAAACTTAAACCATAGTCATTTCCTAGGAACTGAAATTGAGGATGTTACATCTGCAGTCAGTCCTAGTTATTCCGCAGGGCGGCTTCCACTTGATGTCTTACTCGTGGTTGCTTTTGTTGCATTGGCGGCCTAGCTTGTCAGTTCGGACAGTTTCTCACTTGGTGACCATGTTAGTCACTTCCAAAACACACTCCAAGTCCACCTGAGCAAGGGCTATTCCCGTGCCTCCTTCCACAAGACTGACATGCGACGTTGGAGTAGTAGCTCAGCTTTCTAAAGTTCTTGCTCACTGGAGGGATAAATCGCCTATTCCCAATTATAGGCTTATTTCCAAAGTTTCTATTGTCCTTAGCCGGCACGTACCGTGATTTAGAAGTGGCAGTACTTTCTGTCATGTCCCGCTCAACCATTTGAGCCCTCTTGTAGAGCTCATTATAGTCCCTTAGATTCAGGAGTATCAACTGACTACGGAGATTTGGTTTCAGTCCATCTTGGAACCTCCTCGCCCTGTCCATGGGTTCTTCCACCATTCTTGGTGCGAACTTAGACAACCTTGCAAATTCCACCTTGTACTGATCCAGAGTCATCTGGTTTTGACAAAGTTGTAAAAACTCTTCCATTTTCTATTCCTGTGCAGTCTCAGAGAAGTATTTCCCATTGAAGGTCTCAACGAAGGCAGTCTAATTTGGGATCGTGCTTATAGGAAAAACCTTACCTCGGGTGGCCTCCACCAATCATTTGTTACACCCTGAAGTTGATACACCACTAGGGTCACCTTTTCTTCCTCCGTGCATTCCAGCAGTGCAGAGGCTTTCTCCAATTCTTGAACCCAGATAGTAGCAGTCTCGGGATCTCCCTTCCCGTTGAACTTGGACGGTTTCAGCTTTAAGAACTGCTCCATCAGTTGGTGCATAAGGTGATTCCATTCCCATGATTACCATTATTCCTATTATTTCCGTTATTCCCATTATTTCCATTAGCCCTATTGACAGCGGCAACAACGGCCTCAGTAGTAGTAGTAACAGTAGCAACTCATTCTTAAGTCTGCCTACCCATCAAGTTTCCAATCTCTGTAAGTACCCTCAAAATCTCATCCATTCTGTGATCCACCACAGCTCTAGCTCGTGAACCCGATCGGCCCCTTGTCCCCCTTCCTCAGCTGCTCATTCTCATAGGGTTCTCTCACCAGACACCTAAACTGCTATAATTTCATCCAGGAATCAGAGACCTAAGCCATATCTACTCAAATCAGTAGTTCTAGACAGTAAACCACGACAATGAGCATAGGACAAGCAGCCACCAAAACAAGCATCAAGAGCATATAACTAGTAGGATTCTCAATCTTACCGTACTCCTTGCAACGCCTACAATCACGAACATCACCAAGCAAGCATCTAGCAATCACAAGCACATATTCATAGGGCATGCATTAAGCATTCTAAACTTGTGTTCAAACAGGTTTCCCTAAGTGACTACCCCAAAGTCATCGTCCTTATCACTCCAAGTCTCGACCAACTTGGATCGAGCTAACCATGCTCTGATACCAATTCAACGAGGATGTCACGGCCCGAACCCCATCGAGCACGCAACATCCCTCCGAGGTCATCAAGTATGCGACATCCCATGACTTGTCGCCGACCCAATCGAAACATTAGCGATTAAACGCACGTGGAAGTGAATACGAATACTCCATACAACATTCAAATAAACGGGATAGTAAGGAAAACACTTCCCATAAAAACCAGCAAGTCATTATAAGCTCACAAAGATAACTCAAGGAGGTTTACATAGTTACAAGCCTCACACAAAGCTACTTCCTAATGAGGCCACGGATACAAAAAGGAGGTTGACTTAAACTCCTCTACAACAAGGCATCCAAAAGGATGATACATCCAATGTCCAACATCACCCCAGAACTCCAAACTGCACATGACGACTACTCGTCATTCCAAGCTTGAAAATGTTTAAAAAACGGGGGATGAGATAAATCTCAATAAGTAATTGCCTAAGCCTTGCTTAGTCTAACGCATACCTCCGAACAATCCTAATCATGCAATACCGACATCCAACATGTCATAACAATCACAGGCACCCTTATCTCACCTCGGCACATACGTAAGCCCTGCACATTAGAATCCTGCGACAACATGGCCAATTGCTCATCAAGCTTGTACAACGCAATTCAAGGCATAATCATGCATAACACGGTTAATAATCTAGATGTGCTCATCAATTAACTCAGGCAAAGCATTCTCCAATGCAAATCACACTCCTTAAGTCTAGATTATTAATGACCCCTCGGGCCACTGAACTCCCGCCGGTCTTTTGGCGTAACCAGACATCATCCCGCTATGTCGGCGATGGCAATGTTAGGGATCGAACACCCCCCGGCAAGTCGGGTACCCAACGACATTCCACTTAGGAGCATCGATCCAGCCTCCACCGTGATCGGCATCGTCTGGGATCGAACACCCCCCAGCAACCCCACGAACAAGATGGCATCTGAACTCCCGTCGGGCATCGTCTAGAACTCTGACCTAGACTGAACGTGTCGTGACCATGTACACACCTCAACAATCATTACCAATTCTTATCGTTGTAAATTAGCTCAATGTCAATTAAATCCGTCAAAACGCCATGATAACACCGAATAATTCTCAAGAGAGAAAAATCGAGAATGTACAAAATCGGGTCCAAATTAGTCAGTTGCGTAGTGACCGAAATCCATTTGAAATAAATAGTAAATCAACTCCAAAAATTCTTAAATTTGGATATGTTGTACAAAACATCTTGATAAACATTTTTCATGAAGGACACAAAATCCAGTTCTAACTGTAAATTCCTCGTTTTCATACTCAATGCCGGACAGAACCCGATTCGCTCGGACAGCCCTCACACCATCAAAATACAACTCATTCAGTACCCAAATCACTTTGAAAAGCTCTGAAATTTTTATATATCATAGAAAAAAATGTTTTTAACAATTTTTGTGAAGGAAGTTTGTTGAAACGAGGTCTGGAAAAATTTGTAGAAAATCGGAAAGACCAAAAAGTCGGGTGAACTTATTTTCAGTAATATGGAAATATACCAGTCGCGGATTCCCAGGGACACCACAGTGCGTCAGTTTTATGAAGGTCGGTGGCAACCTTCAAACACCTTTGACACAATCCTCACTTGGGCGGACCCACCACCTATCTTTGAGGATAATACTCAGGACAAACTGATCTGGACTCCACAACCTTCTACATCCTTCTCGGTGGCGACTGCCTGGGAACACATCAGAAGGAAAGGACTTACTGCCCCTTGGCACACTCTCATCTGGGACCGCCATATTGTCCCTCGACACGCTTTCCTTTTATGGATAGTTACTCTTAACCGTCTGCCTTCCCAGATTTTCCTCCTTCATAATCACAGGATTGACACTGCCTTATGCGCCTTCTGCGGCTCCAGACCGGACTCCGCCAATCACCTCTTTTTTGAGTGCTCCTCTACTAGCAGGCTGGCCTCCTTCTGGGCTACTAAATGCAGCCTCCCATGGCGCAACCGACCTTGGCGAGAACACATCCTGTGGACTATGAAAGCCTGTGGTGGATCTTCCTTTGCACATTGCCTTTCCCGGTTCTCCCTTGGCGCTCTAGTTCATATTATATGGACGGAAAGGAACAACGCTATCTTCAGGAATAAGAGCATCTTCATCCCTGGCATGCGTAAACACCTTCTCAAGGTTGTGAAGGATAAAGCCATCTCCTTTGGGGGAGTTCAAGATACACCCAAGAACCGCAAATTCCAAATGAAGTGGGGATTACCTCCTTCCATCTTTGATGTAAACCGGTTGCTCTCTTAATCCGGTCTCTCTTTTTTGCCTTTGGTAGCCTTCTTAGGCTTGTTGTATAGATCCTGCCGCTCCATTCTTGACCACGTTTGGACATCTTTATGTCCATCTGGGGTCAGGAGATGGTCTTGGCTTAGATTGTATATGGTGGTTTGAAAAGTAATACATTTTACCTTACCAAAAAAAAAAAAAAGTCGGGTGAACAGTAACTCCGGCAGTTTTGAGACTGTCCAAAAATGGACTTTCGAATGACCCCAAATAATCTCCAAAAATTATATATTTAATATATGTCATACTTCAAGATGTTATGAACAACTTTCATGAAGAACACTTTCACAAATTGGGCCCACAACAGTCACAGAGAAAATAACAAAGTCCAGCTACGTAGCAGTAACCCTATCGGAAATCAACCAACAAGCACCACCAAGCAAACCAAGTATAACCAGCCACTAAACCAACTATTCACAGCCTTAAACCATCCCTAACATGTCCATTAGTAACCCATTATCCTAACTAAGGCTTAGGGAACACTTACTCTTAGCCTAAGCAAGAAAACCGAGCAACTGGAGCAATAGAGAGCCTTAGCACGGCAACAGCTACTTCGGTGAAGCAACAGCCAGGGTGGACGACAGATGGCAGCTCAAGTGGTCGGTGATGGTGTCAGGGTGATCGTGGGTGGTGGTGATGGCGAGAGGGAAAAGGGGTTGGTCAAGCCATGAGCAACAGCAAGAAACCAAAGCAATGAAGCAGAAACATCAGCCCAAGATAGAAATAGAAGCAGCAGCGAAGTAGAACCAGTGGAGTAGAAACAGAACACACGAAGAGCAACAACTGCCAAGAAGGAAAAGAAAAGAAGAAGAAGAAGAGAGAGAGGAGTGGGTGAGACTCAAAGGTGTGGGCAGCAGCAGCAGTGAAGCAGCAACAGAAGCAACAGCAAGTCAGCAACAATATGGGTTCAGTAGAAACAGTAGCGGTCGCGTGAGGAAAGGAAGAAGTCAGCGGAAAAGCAGTCAACAAGTGAGGGCAGCGTGGGAGGTCAGCAGGAAAGAAGGAGAGAGAGAGAGAGAGAGAGAGAGAGAGAGAGAGAGAGAGAGCAAGGGGGAGGTCCAACATTAGCCACAAAATATTTTGCCCAATTTTTCTTTTTCCAAATTTCTGATCAACCCGATAATTGGCCACGTTTAACAAGACGACGTCCGACAAATTAGTCATGGAAATCTTGAAACTTCGATACCCAGTTCGGATTCTAATTAATGGCAAAATTCAATTGAATGCGACTTTAATGTATCTCGAACTAACGGACAACTTTTAGGAATTACGCATATCAACTCGTGCCCAATTCGATATCGAGCCACATCTAAGTTTACTCGAGTCATAGCGACTTCAGTTGTCATGTAATTGTGAGGGTCAATCACTAGTTTTGAATGACGCGATTGTTTGGATTAGGTTTAGGATCAATCGAAATTCATACAATGGCCAAGCGGAATCACTCGCGATCCAATTGCATGACATTTGCGAATCGTTCCATAACCATCTTTAGATCGGCCTTTAACGGCCCAAAATATTCACTCGCCAATCCTTATAGTCGAAGTGTCAATCCATGGCCAAGTTCTTAGGTCCACGTACTTGATTCCTAGCTAGTCATTCCCTAACGGTTAGTCTACTCGAGAGTAATCAATTCCGAGCGAGATTTTACTGAAAGCGCATTGAAGAAATATTCATTTCATAAATCCCAAAAATTGGTTCAAATTTAGAATGTCACAGCATTTCTTTCTCTATCATACACACTTTTATCCCTTGCGTAACCCAATTGAGCTTGTAAATTCATTTCTCAAACCTGTTTGGTGTGATCATCCCCCACATTGGGGCGAAGAAAATGAGTTACTACATTGAGACAACATGATTCGAAGCATGGACTGAAGATAAAAACCTGAGAGTTCAAAAGAACTGAATTGTTGACAGCACATTTAGCTGGGTCCTTTGGAGCACCGTAAGAAATGTGTTGAAAAAGAGTCAAAAAAAGAAGTAGAAGAAGAAGAATGAAAGAAAAGAAAAGGAAAGAAGAAAGAAAAAAAAGAGTGAAAGAAAAAAATGTTGAAGTCCAATTGTTGAGACTGAAGGCCAAGTTTGCAAAAATCATCCTCATGAAAAGGTTACGATTTTGTGAAGATTAGTGTTGGACTCTCATGAAAGAGAAGATTGGTAATGATGCCGAGATGATCACCAACTTCAAACCCCTTCCATAAAATCTTTGAGCCTAACGAATCCTCTCGTTTCTCAAACCATAAACCTAGCCTACATTATGCCCCTTTAAAGTCTCTTTAGATTAAGGCACTTAAATTAATGTAGGGGTTTCAAATGTTAAAAGTTTCGCTCGAGGAAGTGCAGGCAAGATTGTTTCTATCTCTTTTGCAGGGTTCTTGACTTATAAACCCGACGGAGACGATGATCGAAAAACAATTCTTTCAAAGCCATGAAATGGCTTATCCTTTTGCTAAGCCATTGGCCAAGCCTACATTACAATTCTATCAAAAGACCCCTCAGATTGATAAGGTTGTACCACTTACGAGAAAACTCGGAACCTTTGTCGACGTGACAATGGTAACATCAAGCGATTATTCTCTTTTTCCCGTATCAATGGTCGAGACAAGACAGCCTTCTAAGTAAGTGTGAGTCAAAAGTCCTTTTAGACTGAAAATCTCTCGTTTGGCATTTTGAGCAAATCCATGTCGTGAATAAATATCGTCCTAATGATGACTTTTTCTATGGAAATTTGGTGGTGTAATCACAGTGAAATTGTTATGCATAAATCCCAGCCGATGAGTTTAATGAGTTTTTCTAGAGATATGTGTTCATAGATAAATTGGGGGTAAGTACAGTGCAAGTACCACAACTTTTGTACGGAGGACACTTAAGTGCCATAACTTTTTTTGGCTCACTTGAGTACTATAACTTAAAAAAAAGATCACTTTAAGTGCTACTTACGAGCTGGTCGTGAGGGCTGTTGACACCTAAATTTTAGCGACCATTTAGTATAATTTGCATAGAAAATTAGGGATTAAATTTTTAACCCCTAAACAAAAAATGTTTAAATTGCATAACATATAGTTTAAACTCATTTTAGATTAATTGCATTTTGCATCGGACCGGCGGTGACGAACGAGCTTAAATTTCATCAAACGGGACTCGGCTCGCTTAAAATGCACGAGCCGGGAATTACAAGTCAAACGGGCTTGGTTGTTTTAATTTGAGCTTAATTCAGCCCATTTATCATTAATTAATTCAGCCCATTTAAATTAAAGCCCAAGCCTAAGCCCATTAAGACTAGAAAGCCCATCTAATTGACCTAGGTTAATACTATATATACTTCATTAGGTCAGAATTTTAGAAGGGGAGACACAATTTTCAGATCAGAAAATTTTTAGAGTGTGAGAGTGAGAAAGAGAGAGAGAGGAGGAAGACCTCGCGCGACGCGCCCGCTGCCGCGCCCGCTCCCGCGCCCGCTGCCGCGCCCGCGCCCGCGCCCGCGCCCGCTGCCGCGCCCGCGCCCGCGCCCGCTGCCGCGCCCGCGCCCGCGCCCGCTGCCGCGCCCGCTCCCGCGCCCGCTCCCGCGCCCGCTCCCGCGCCCGCGCCCGCTCCCGCGCCCGCGCCCGCGCCCGCCGCCGCGCCCGCTGCCGAGCGCCGCTGCCTCCCGCGCCCGTCGTCGCTGCCTTGCTGTTCCGTCGCCGTTGCCCCGCCGTCATCCCGACACCGCGCCGCCGGCCCACCGCTCGCCGTTCATCCCGATCCGCAAGTTCGAATTTGGGAATTATCTGCAAATTAGGTAATTAGATATTATCTGATATTTTTCAGAATATTTAATTTACTAATTTGTGCTTTTGAATATTGCGTGAATATCGTGTAGAATATTAGATATGTTGGGATAATTATCTGATATCTGCAATATTTTTAAAATATTCAAAATTAGGAAACTTTCCTAATTTAGCAACGTATCTAGACGACTATCCTACCTTATCCCTAAGGTACGATACGCGACGATACGGAAAATCATTATCCTATCCATAATCCCTTGGATACGATAATGATTTTTATCTGCTTTCCAAATTTGAACGATCGACTTTCCGTCAATATTTATAACCCTATAGATATGACTGATAGCTCGATTTTTGTGCCTAATCTGAATTTGAAACGAATCTTGTGGATTGCGTGGTTGTTTTAAATGTGGATGCTATCTCTGTTTAAATTATCTTTCCTTTTCAAATAAAAAAGAAAATTCAAAAAAATATCAGTTAGGATTTGAATTTGAACTTTGCATGTTTAGGAATCCTAAATATATCTAGACGATAGAGTAATTATTTAATTTAAATTAGGATTTGAGATAATCTATTTCCTGGTTTAAATTAAGTAATTTTCTAATCTTAATAGATTATTTAGGTTAATTTTTATTCCGAATTTTCATGAAAATCCCACAAAAGAATGAATTGTTTTATGGTAGATTAGGATAGATTGCATTCTTAATTTAATTAATTTATTATTTCGAATTTTAACAAAAATCCCAAAAATAAGTCATGTTAGGATATGTTAAGTCATCATAGGTTGCATGTTAATTTAGGCATATTTTTATTCCGAATTTCATTAGAAAACACCAAAAATAAATCGTTTGCCCGTCATCAGAATTAAGTCACGTCGTCGCATGACATATAGTTTGCATGTTAGGTTGCATTATTCGCATGTCATTTCTGCACGTCATTGCATATAGGTTAGCTTTCATTTAAATAAGCGAAAATCCAAAAATACTGGGTGAACTGCTTGTTAATTAGAAATCATATTAGGATAGTTGATGTGATTTTCTAGCTAACCATGCAGATGCTTACGTTGCCTCGAGGTAAGTAATTCTCCCAATCTTGCAATTTATTTAATGTTTTGATTATTGGGTGTTACTTTGGTGGTTTGCGCACCCGCATGAACACCTCACATGTTAGTGACTAAGTTAAAATGGATCCAAATTGCTTGCCAAAATATTTTTTTGAAAAGAAAAGGTACCGAAAGGGCATTAGACTAGATCTAGCGTAATCAAGTCCCCGGGTTTAGAATCTCTGGTTCGTAGGAATAAAACATATCTTCCTATGTTTTATTTAGGTTTCTAATCGACCTACCACAAATTGATTAGTGGCGACTCCAAGCATGAAAACATTTGCATGTTAAAAACTTAAACCCAAAGTTGCGAATTGGTAGGGCTTGGGAGGGCTCGAGTTAGGTTTAGTCCTAATAATCCATTAGCCTGAGAGGAAGGAATTTTCAGGTCGCGACAGCTTGGCGACTCCACTGGGGAATTGAGTTAAAACTCTTAGTGGACTTAGGCCAGTTTTTCTTTTCAAAAAATATTTTTTGCGTGGCAGCGAGGATCCCAGGTACGTCCCTAACATCTTAGGTGTTAAATGTTTTTGCAGTATGGGAGGTATAAGGGGAGGCGTGATTGTTAACCCTTGTTTTGCAGGGAGGTGTTGGATGTATGGTTTATTTTATGCACGAAGCGCTGTATGATATAACCTGCTGTGCATGCCTTGCATTTACACTACACCGCACACACTACCCGCTGCCGGACCTGGGCGGCACAGGTTTAGGATGGTATTGAGAAAATGGACACCCCGACCACACCCGCGTGGTATGGGTCGCCTTTCTTGATCCCGAAAATTCTTTCATGGTGTCATTGAATACCTGCCACGGTTGCACCCTTTGCAACCCGGGTCGGCTCTTTGACTAAGCCGGAGTCAGGGGAATCCCAGCCTAACCACCACCATGACTGGTTTAGCTCGGTAATCCTCATGTCTCCATTTTGCAAGCCAGAGTCTAGGTAGAAATCGAACCTCACGTTCCATGCGCATATCTATGTGATTGCCATCATTCTACCCGGTGAAGTAAGATTTCTGAACCTTTATCTCGCAATTTATTTATGTTTCGTCTTTTTCTTTGGTCGGTCCATGACATTAGGTCGGTCGTGAGTCTTGGTCTATACACTATGGGAGGGGCAGACATCCGGATTCTTGATGCTCCTAAGGACGAGCTCCGTGCCTGGTGGAATCTACTCAGTCCGACCAACCGCAAGCTAGTTGAGGGCCACATCGGGAGGTTGCTCCCCCTACTGGAGGTCAAAGTCCGTACCGGCCTCGTTCGAGCATTGGCGCACTTCTGGTGTCCCGAGACCTCTACCTTTATATTCGGTAAGCACGAGCTCACCCCGACGTTGGAAGAATATAGCGTGCTCATTGGAAAACCATTGGAGTCGGAGTTAGTTACATCACCTTTGGGAATTGATTCCACTTTAATGTTGGCCGAATTTTTGAATGTCGGAAAAGATGAATTGGGAAAAGTTTTAAAAGCAAATCGCGGCACATGTCCTTTTTCATTCCTGAGTCAGTGTTTTGAAAAAGCCACATCTTTTCAAAAGAGCAGAATCTTTTTGCTAGCGTTTTTCGGGTTCGTGATTTTTCCTTACTGTAAGAATGCATGTAGTCCGTCAATCGCATGGTTGGTCCAACAAGTCTGTTTTGAAAAGAATTTCATCAACACCATTTTAGCCGAGACTTTCATTTCCCTCACTAAATTTAAGCAACATGTCGACAAAACTTTTCATGCTCCCCTCGAACTTTTGCAAATCTGGTTTTTGTCTCACATAAAAGGGTGTGGCGATTTACTCACAATATCCGAGCTTAGTGATTCTAGCCATCCTGTCTTAAAGTACAAAGAAAAACAAGGGGATGCACCCGATTATCATTACTCTGAATGGATCATTTTCATGAAAAATGCTAGACCCCAAGGTTTCCAATGGCATGCTAATTGGTTCAAAGTCGAGGAAGCTCGGCTTACATGTAATGGTATCGGGCCGGTTCCACTATTGGGTTTCACCGGCGCAATCGAATACTACCCCGCCAGAGTGTCTCGTCAGTATCAGATTCTCCAAGGGCTCCCTCCAGCGTTACAACCAGAACTCCTCCAAGTCGACTTCGCCGATGATGATAAAGACCACGAAGCGACCGTAGCTCAGCTCAATAAGATGTGGAGGAAGTGCCGTGTGTTAAAGATAGCTCGGCCCGAAGGAGAACTAAAGGGAGAGCAGAAGTCCTATTTCGCAACGACCCAGTACATTCGTCGGCACAGAATCCCGCAGGATGTGCTCCCGAAGATACCCAAGGTGCCTCTCAAGTCCGCCAGTCGCTCAGAGAACAATCGCCTCAAAAGGAAGGCCGAAGAAGCTGAAGAAAAGGCATCCAAGATAGCTCGAGCTTATGAGCAATTGAAAAAGGAAGTCGCCTCCCATATGTCTATAGATCAAGCTAAATAAAAAGCTCGAAGTTCCTTTCTCATTTCAGTTTCAGTTTTTTAAGAATTTGTTTAGGAATTGAATCATTTGTCCTTATATTCAGTTTGATTTCAAGTCATTAACTGGTGTAAAAATTTTCGCCATTTCAATAAAGAGGTCCTTTCAATTCAAAGCGGTTAGACCAATGTCATGGATTGGCGTATGATTTTGCTTAACACTCATGTATGCCTGTTTCATTTCGAAATTAGGTAGCTATGGACCGATCACGGTCGCCCATTCGTACACGGTCGAGAGCCAGAATGGCCGATCAAACCGACTTGCAAGAGCGTGTTGTTGGTGTGGAAGACCAGATAAAGCAACTTGTCATCGCGATGCAACAAATGTCTGCTGAGATCAAAGCTCTCCGGTCGGTTCCTGTTTCGACACCCCTCGAAGCGTCTGTCCCAAAGCAGAAGGTCAGAAAAAGTGTCGACGTTGATGGAGATGACGATATTCCTGATTTAGAAGATGATCCCGTCCAGATCATCGTCAACAAGGACAAACCTGATGAACGGGTCAATAAACTTGAAGAAAGAGTGAAGCAGCTGGAAGGTTCGCAGGATTCACCTTCGATCGATCTGTCCCTGTACTCACAGATTAAAATCCCAAAGAAGTTCAAAATGCCGGATTTCGACAAGTACAATGGCACCACATGTCCAAAAGCCCACCTACAGCTCTATCACGTACAAATGACTTCGTACGTTGATAATGAACTCCTGATGATCCATGCCTTTCAAGCAAGTTTGACGGGTCCTGCTTTGAGCTGGTATCTCATGAAGAAGATAAATGGCCTCAAAACTTGGAAAGAAGCCAGTGAAGCATTCTTGAAGCAGTACAGATTCATAACGGACATCATTCCTACCCGTGATGATCTCGAACGCGCTCAGATGAAAAAGACTGAGTCCTTCAAAGACTATGCTATCAGATGGAGGAATTTAGCTGCTCAGGTTGTTCCAGAACCCATAGACAGTGAGTTAAAGAGGATGTTCGTGAAAACTCTCCCGTTCGAATACCGTAATCGGATGGTTGCCATTCCGACTGACAACTTCAACCAACTCATCCCCATGGGCGAACAAATTGAAATAGGGCTGAAAGACGGATGGTTTGTCGAGCCGCCCTCCTCGACCAGAAGATTTGGTGCGAGAAAAGAGAAAGAACCGGCAGCTGAAGTGAATGTGGCTTATAACCAACCGAGCCGGCGGAATGCTAACTCCGCCCCAGCAATCCAAGTAGTAGAAGCTCAACAACAAAACTCGGGTCGTCAACCTTTTCAGAGGAGGAACAACAGGAGGCAATTCACTCCCCTCCCCGGATCGTTGTCTCAAGTGTTGACAGTGCTCCAGAAGAAAGGCTTGCTTACTACTGAGCCAAAGCGACCCAATCTTGAGCGGTTCTATAACTTCGACCCGTCAAAGAAATGTGATTATCACATGGGTGAGCTGGGACACTCAACCGATGATTGCTATGCCCTCAAGCACCGAATCCAGAACCTCCTAGATACGAAGGCTTTCTCATTTCAGCCTGCTAAGCCGAATGTTCAGAACAACCCACTTCCTGATCACGCAGGCAATGTGAATGCCATATTTAGCTTCGACGCTGGTCGAATCAAGAATGTTAAGGTGTATACTGCTGACGTCTACGGTGAGTTAGTGAAAGCCGGGTGTTACCCGAGTAATGAGGACCTTCCCCTCGCCATCATGAGAGAAAGAATCTCAAAAATGGTAGAAGTTGGGATGATTGTTTATGCTGATCACACTGGCATCGTTTCCACTATCTCCGAGAAGGACAAGCTCGACCCTCTGCCTGAAGACATGCCTCCGCTTGAAGATGCGTCTGATAACGAGGAGATCGTAGTAAGCCCGCCTACAGCTGATAAAGGGATAGTGATCGAGATACCTCAACCGTATGAGTACAGTGACAATAAGGCAGTCCCTTGGTCCTACAGTCTCGATGTCGACTTAGTTACCAGGTCTGGGCGTTCCTACGGCCAAGCTAATGCCCAACCTGCAAAACCCGTTACTGATGAGGAAGCCAAGGAATTTCTAGCTGTGATCAAGGCTAGCGAGTACAACATAGTTGAATAATTGCGCAAACTGCCCGCGCAAATCTCTCTGCTTGAGCTGCTCCAGACATCGGTCAAGCATCAAAAGGCCTTAATGAAGGTGTTAAGTGAAGTCCATGTGCCAGAAACGATCGATCATGACAAACTAGAGGAATTTGTGGGCTCTATACTCCTCAAGGACCTCATAGCCTTTTCAGATGAAGAGTTCCCTCTAGAAGGGAGGGGGCATACCAAGGCACTCTATATTTCCGTCAAATACAAGGCCTCACATGTTGCCCGGGTACTCATTGACAACGGATCAGCCCTGAACATCTGTCCTTTGGCGACTTTACACCGCCTTAAGATAGATCCTTCTAGGATAAGTTCTGCAAGAACCTCCGTACGAGCCTTTGACGGAACGAAGAAAGAGGTGATGGGAGAAATACACCTTGACATACAGATAGGACCAACGATGTTCAATGTCCTATTTCAAGTTATGGACATTCCCACGGCATTCAATTTCCTGTTGGGTCGTCCATGGATTCATACTGCTGGAGCTGTGCCATCCAGTCTACATCAGATGGTGAAGTTCGTCGTGGAGAGAAAGTTAGTCACGGTCCACGGTGAAGAAGAGCACCCAATCTACAACGCAATGGCTATCCCCTATGTTGAGCCGGATTGTAGAATAGAATCGAGCTATCAGTCGCTCGAGCTTGTATCAACCATACATGCGTCAAGAGGATCATCACCGCCTATTCCCGAGGTGTCAAATGCTGCAGTCATGGTTGGCAAAGTAATGATGTCCCATGGCTTTACTCCAGGTGAAGGCCTTGGTAGGGATGGTCAAGGTATCCGCCAACCGGTGGAAGTTTCTCAGAGGCCCCGCATTTCTGGGTTGGGATACCTGGGGTCAAGCAGCCGGATAATGGGGGACGTAGACATGGACGTGGACGCATTCGAGGTCGAGGTCGAGGAAATGGACAAAATAGATTGCGATCCGAAGAAGAGCCGAATGGTGAAGAACGTGGGTGTGGTAGGTTGCTTCCACACCTCCGCACCACATTCCCAGGCCCTGCAAGAATGATGCATGAAGAGAAAGAAGTGATCGACACTTTGGGGCAGCCAAGCGGCAAGTTCGATTATTATGTGAAATACTCGGCACCCCCGAGCTTCTATGTTGACCCCCGTGACATTGTCCCGGATGGATGGGGAGGTATGGATGATTCAACACCTCTAGTGACAGAAGATTCTGATGATGCAATGGAGGGAATCACTGCCCTGTTCGATGATTGCTTCATTGGAGCTATTGAGGAAGGACCGTTGGAGGGAATGGGCATTGGCCCGCAAGAGTAACACATTTACCTTTTTCGCACACTCCCCTACGCGGGAATTTTTACTGCTTTTTAGGACTTGCCCCGTCTCGGGAGTTGCTTTTTAGTACTTTTCATTTCTAGGATTTGATTGTTGCAATTTTCATTCCAATAAATGTAATTCATTTGGTGATAATCAATGAAATTACAAGTTATTTTCGTTTTGAGGGCATGTTGAGGTACATCAAACCAGCCCGGTGATGATATCCAACCGATAAAAGAAAAATATAGTCCAAGGAGAATTCTGAGGCCTGGGCTTCTTCATGCTTCCTCGTGTTAAAACCTTTTTGAAAAGAATTTCAAAATAAAAAACCAATAGAAATACACTGTTTAGCCCTGTTTGTCCTATTGAACCCCCTACTTTATGTTTCAGGGGCAATTTTGTGACACGTAAGGGTATGGGAACGGTCCAATCGGATGAATTATGTGCTACCGAACCTGATCTCGATGACGCCGATGAACTCGGAGATTCCTCCAACCTCCAGCGTGATCTAGAGCATCATGAAAGACCTAAAGTCCTAACGGTAGACCAAACTATCACCGTCAACTTGAGTGATTCCGGAGAACCCAAAGAAGTGGAGATATAGGCAACCCTTCCCGAAGGTGAGACGAAACGCTTGATCCAGTTGCCGCATGAGTAGGTAAGTCTTTCAACAAAAAGTGTGTCGATGACACTTCAAGGTAAATTATCTATTCCTGAGGAAGGTACTGCCCGTCTTTCCTGTTCCTGGAGGAAAATTTGCCCCAAACTACATTGGTCCGTATGTGGTTAAAAAAGTGCTTCCCGGAGGTGCCCTGATCCTCGCAGAAATGGATGGTCGTGAGTTCTCCACTCCTGTTAATTCTGATGCTGTGAAGATATATTATCCCTGATAAGATCTAACATTTTTGCGGCAAAAGTTTTCAAAAGTTTGGTTTTATACTCTGAATTGCAAACATTTCATTTATGAATAAATGGTTCCAATCAATTTAAGGATGAAATGTGTGCCTTGGCTTTAAATTGTGCTTGATTATTTTGTCAGTCTACATTATCGATTTCAAAAGGGGAAATCTATTTGGACAATCTGATAGCTCATGTGGAATGAATTGAATGTGTTGAATGAGGTATATCGGGATGATGAAAGGCAAGCCATATCCTATACACAGTCCCATGCACTAATCCCCAGTGAGTTGAGTGGAAAAATTCCATGTCTGCAAGGTAAAGGGTTATCTCGCGAAAGGTACGACAACTGAAATGACGAGAGGCGGTTCATTTCTCTATCCCAAACACTACAGGTTATCCATTGTTTCGCCACTTTGAGCCTAAACACTTGGAGAAATTCATTCAAATTACCCCTGTCAAGAACCACCCCACATCGGGGCAAACTGGAGGTAAGTCAACGTCATAAGGTGAAAAATGAGTAGAAATTTTCATGCTCTCACTTGCATCAATCTTCGAGTGTTGCTTTTTCAGATGAATTCACGTGAAGTTCAAGTGCCTTAGGATGACGAAGAGCATTTCTTTCTCTATCCTATACACATTTTATCCTTTGCTAAGCCCAATTGAGCCTGTAAATTCGTTTCTTAAACCCAGTTGGTTGATCATCCCCCACACTGGGGCAAGGCAAAAGTCATCATTGTTCAGGCAGCATATCCGGAGCACCGATAAAAGACGAAGACCCTGAGAGTCCAAATGTTAGTCATTCGGTCGAAACAAGCCAAAGTGTGGCTAGCCAATGTATGCATTGTAGACAGTGTGTGTCAAAAAAAAAAAAAAAACTAGAGGGCATGAAAAAGCAGTGTGCCTGGTAAAAGCAAGGCCAATGCCCGTAAAAAAAATGGAGAAAAAGTGACGACTTTGGATTAGAAAATGTTGAGATGTGTCAAAATCACAAAAATACCCAGAGTCTTAAGGGGTCAGGTGATAAACTCTCGAGGCCAATGGAACATCTGCGGAGAAGACAATCCCTGGTGAAGAAGAAAACTGGTGACAATGCCGAGATGATCACCAACTCTCACCCCAATTATACACATTTTGAGCCTTATGATCCATTCATTTCTCAACCCCTGAGCCCAGCCTACGTTACGTCCTTTACAAAGTCTCTTCAGATTAAGGCACTTGAACTAACGTAGAGTTTCTGATGTTTATAAGCTTAGCTCGAAGAAGTGCGAGCAAGTCCATTTCTATCTCATTTTGCAGGTTCTTGACTTGTAAACCCGGAGACAATTACAGAATATTTTCTTTCAATAGCCTTGACTCGAAGAGTCTCCTTCGCTAAGCCATTGACCAAGCCCATGTTATGGTCCTAACAAAGACCTCTCAGATTGGTAAAGTCGTACCGTTTGCGAGAATACTCGGACCCTTGTCGACATGATGATGGTGAGATGGAGCGATTCTCCGTAAATTAGCCTTTTCGATGAGTATGAGAGAAAGCCCTTTTGGACCGGAAATCCCTTATTCGACATTTTCTAGATATCTACTTGTGAATCTGGATTGTCTTGTCATGGTTTTTCCCCAGCGAAGTTGGTAATGCTGATTTGACAAAACCATCGTGCATGAAAATCAGTTGAAATCATAGTGCATGTGTATATGTGTTCTTGACAGTGTGTGAATGCATATTACATGTTACTTAAAATCGTGTCTAACAGGAGACACACTTTCAGAGTTGGAGATATCACCAGGTAAGTATATCTCTATCCCTAGGATATCTATGACTATCTAGGTATCCCTAACCTGTTCAAGCAATTGTCAGGTCCCACATTTGATCATTTTTGCGATCTCTAGATGCCTTTGATTATGTTCAGGTGTCTATTGATCAAACCTTTTCAGGTATTTCTGATGATATCCATGTACTTTGTTAAGGAACTCTTGAACACTTGGGCTAGCCCCTTTGTTCATCAAATCACAGATTTTCATACAATCTCGAGAAGATTCCCCCGTTACATGACTATGAGCAGATATAGCCATGACGGCCAAATCTTTACATATGAGCAGGTATATGTAAAGGTCGGAATGTTCTCCCCAAATTTCAGGTATTCCCCCGTTACATGACTATGAGCAGGTATAGCCATGGCGGCCAAATCTTTACATATGAACAGGTATATGTAAAGGTCGGAATATTCTCCCCAAATTTCAGGTATTCCCCCGCTACTCACCTATGAGCAGGTATAGGTAAGGCGGCTAAATCTTTGCATATGAGCAGGTATATGTAAAGGTCGGAATACTCTCTTTATCTCAGATGTTCCCCCGCTACTCACCTATGAGCAGGTATAGGTGAAGCGGCCAAATCTTTGCATATGAGCAGGTATATGTAAAGGTCGGAATATTCTCTCAACCCCAGGTGTTCCCCCGCAATTCACTTATGAGCAGGTATAAGTGAGGCGGCCAAATCTTTGCATATGAGCAGGTATATGCAAAGGTCGGAATATCCTCTTGATTTCAAAAGTTTCCCCGCAATTCACTTATGAGCAGGTATAAGTGAAGCGACCAAATCTTTACAAACACCTAGAGAGATGTATAGGTAGTTCGTAAGGATCGGAACTATTCTCACGAATCCAAATGATGATTGGATACGTCGAGCTTTCTTCGTGTGTTTTGACTTGATTGCAGATCACCGAAGTTCATCAACATATATCAGGCAATACCAATGGGAGCTGAGCCCATGCATTTGCCAAAACAACATACAAGTCAAAGTTGTGCCTCGAATTGCATTATCTCACTCCTGTCAGGTAAGAAATTCCAGGTATGTTCTCTATTCAAGTCAGCATGCATCATTTCTTAATGCATCGTAAAATGGAACTCATAATCCCGACAAAAACAACATTCATTGCATTTGCATGGTTGAAATTTAGGTATCATTTAGTCTTTGAATGCAACCTCTACGAGCTCACTTTCAAAGAGGGGCAGCTGTTGACACCTAAATTTTAGCGACCATTTAGTATAATTTGCATAGAAAATTAGGGATTAAATTTTTAACCCCTAAACAAAAAATGTTTAAATTGCATAACATATAGTTTAAACTCATTTTAGATTAATTGCATTTTGCATCGGACCGGCGGTGACGAACGAGCTTAAATTTCATCAAACGGGACTCGGCTCGCTTAAAATGCACGAGCCGGGAATTACAAGTCAAACGGGCTTGGTTGTTTTAATTTGAGCTTAATTCAGCCCATTTATCATTAATTAATTCAGCCCATTTAAATTAAAGCCCAAGCCTAAGCCCATTAAGACTAGAAAGCCCATCTAATTGACCTAGGTTAATACTATATATACTTCATTAGGTCAGAATTTTAGAAGGGGAGACACAATTTTCAGATCAGAAAATTTTTAGAGTGTGAGAGTGAGAAAGAGAGAGAGAGGAGGAAGACCTCGCGCGACGCGCCCGCTGCCGCGCCCGCTCCCGCGCCCGCTGCCGCGCCCGCGCCCGCGCCCGCTGCCGCGCCCGCGCCCGCTCCCGCGCCCGCGCCCGCGCCCGCGCCCGCGCCCGCTGCCGCGCCCGCGCCCGCGCCCGCGCCCGCGCCCGCTGCCGAGCGCCGCTGCCTCCCGCGCCCGTCGTCGCTGCCTTGCTGTTCCGTCGCCGTTGCCCCGCCGTCATCCCGACACCGCGCCGCCGGCCCACCGCTCGCCGTTCATCCCGATCCGCAAGTTCGAATTTGGGAATTATCTGCAAATTAGGTAATTAGATATTATCTGATATTTTTCAGAATATTTAATTTACTAATTTGTGCTTTTGAATATTGCGTGAATATCGTGTAGAATATTAGATATGTTGGGATAATTATCTGATATCTGCAATATTTGTAAAATATTCAAAATTAGGAAACTTTCCTAATTTAGCAACGTATCTAGACGACTATCCTACCTTATCCCTAAGGTACGATACGCGACGATACGGAAAATCATTATCCTATCCATAATCCCTTGGATACGATAATGATTTTTATCTGCTTTCCAAATTTGAACGATCGACTTTCCGTCAATATTTATAACCCTATAGATATGACTGATAGCTCGATTTTTGTGCCTAATCTGAATTTGAAACGAATCTTGTGGATTGCGTGGTTGTTTTAAATGTGGATGCTATCTCTGTTTAAATTATCTTTCCTTTTCAAATAAAAAAGAAAATTCAAAAAAATATCAGTTAGGATTTGAATTTGAACTTTGCATGTTTAGGAATCCTAAATATATCTAGACGATAGAGTAATTATTTAATTTAAATTAGGATTTGAGATAATCTATTTCCTGGTTTAAATTAAGTAATTTTCTAATCTTAATAGATTATTTAGGTTAATTTTTATTCCGAATTTTCATGAAAATCCCACAAAAGAATGAATTGTTTTATGGTAGATTAGGATAGATTGCATTCTTAATTTAATTAATTTATTATTTCGAATTTTAACAAAAATCCCAAAAATAAGTCATGTTAGGATATGTTAAGTCATCATAGGTTGCATGTTAATTTAGGCATATTTTTATTCCGAATTTCATTAGAAAACACCAAAAATAAATCGTTTGCCCGTCATCAGAATTAAGTCACGTCGTCGCATGACATATAGTTTGCATGTTAGGTTGCATTATTCGCATGTCATTTCTGCACGTCATTGCATATAGGTTAGCTTTCATTTAAATAAGCGAAAATCCAAAAATACTGGGTGAACTGCTTGTTAATTAGAAATCATATTAGGATAGTTGATGTGATTTTCTAGCTAACCATGCAGATGCTTACGTTGCCTCGAGGTAAGTAATTCTCCCAATCTTGCAATTTATTTAATGTTTTGATTATTGGGTGTTACTTTGGTGGTTTGCGCACCCGCATGAACACCTCACATGTTAGTGACTAAGTTAAAATGGATCCAAATTGCTTGCCAAAATATTTTTTTGAAAAGAAAAGGTACCGAAAGGGCGTTAGACTAGATCTAGCGTAATCAAGTCCCCGGGCTTAGAATCTCTGGTTCGTAGGAATAAAACATATCTTCCTATGTTTTATTTAGGTTTCTAATCGACCTACCACAAATTGATTAGTGGCGACTCCAAGCATGAAAACATTTGCATGTTAAAAACTTAAACCCAAAGTTGCGAATTGGTAGGGCTTGGGAGGGCTCGAGTTAGGTTTAGTCCTAATAATCCATTAGCCTGAGAGGAAGGAATTTTCAGGTCGCGACAAGGGCCCAAAACCGCGGCTTTTCCGGTCGAACAGTGACTTTCCCGGCTAGGCGAGCACCACCAGCTTGAAGAGAGGGTGTCGATGAATCATTCCATGGCCTCCGTTCATCTCAAAATTTCCATTTGAGACTCCGTTGACGAAGGTAAAAATGCTTTGTAGTCACACAATTTATCGAGTGGATTTGTGTGACTACGAAGTATTTTTACCTTCGTCAATGGAGACTAAAACGGAAATTTCGAGATGAGCGGAGGCCATGGAATGATTCACCGACACCTCCTCTTCAAGTTGGTGGTGCTCGCCTCGCCGAGAAGGTCACCGTTTGATCGGAAAAGCCGCGGTTTCAGGCCCTCACGACTAGCTTGTCAGAGAGGTTGGTCGTGAGGGCCCGAAATCGCGGCTTTTCCAGCCAAATGGTAACCTTCTCAGCGAGGTGAGCACCACCAGCTTGAAGAGGGA
The DNA here is from genome assembly GCA_031216405.1 of Syzygium malaccense. Classification (NCBI taxonomy): domain Eukaryota; kingdom Viridiplantae; phylum Streptophyta; class Magnoliopsida; order Myrtales; family Myrtaceae; genus Syzygium; species Syzygium malaccense. Next base: position 14,219,514 of record CM062254.1, read on the forward strand.
GTGTCGATGAATCGTTTCATGGCCTCTGTTCGTCTCGAAATTTTCGTTTTAATGTCCATTAACGAAGGTAAAAATGCTTCGTAGTTACACAAATCGGCTCGATAAATGTGTGACTACGAAGCATTTTTACCTTCGTCAACGGAGGCTAAACCGGAAATTTTGAGATGAACGGAGGCCATGGAATGTTTCACCGACACCCCTTCTTCAAGCCGGTGATGCTCGCCTCACCAGGAAGGTCACCGTTTGATTGGAAAAGCTGCAGTTTCGGGCCCTCATGACCAAACCCTCTAACAAGCTAGTTGTGAGGGCCTGAAACCGCAACTTTTTTGATCGAATGATGACCTTTCCGGCAAGGCGAGCACCACCAGCTTGAAGAAGGGGTGTCGATGAATCATTCCATGGCCTCCATTTATCTCGAAATTTCCGTTTTAGCCTCCGTTGACGAAGGTAAAAATGCTTCGTAGTCACATTTATCAAGCCGATTTGTGTGACTACAAACCATTTTTACCTTCATCAACGGAGGCTAAAACGGAAATTTTGAGACGAACGGAAGCCATAGAATGATTCACCGACACCCCCTCTTCAAGCTGGTGGTGCTCGCCTCGTCGGGAAGGTCATCGTTCTGCCAGAAAAGCCGCGGTTTTGAGCCCTCACGATCAGCTTGTAAGTGGCACTTAAGTGATCTTTTTTTCGGAAGTTATGGCACTCAAGTGAGCTAAAAAAAAGCTATAGCACTTAAATATCCTCCGTACAAAGGTTATGGCACTTGCGTTGTACTTACCCCGATAAATTGTGTTTGCCTCATGTATATATTTTCTCTAACAATGTCCAACAGAGAGACCAGAGCTATCCGGTGAGTACTTTGTTTACCTCAGAATCATTTAAGCAAATTTCAATACATGATGAGGATTCCAGGTATATGTTATCAAGACAACCCATACTACTTGAGGTGAGTTCCAGGTACACTTCCAGTATCCGAGGCGAGTTCCGGATATTTCAAAACTTTTCCAGACTATCTGAAGTGAGTTCCAGATGTCTATCTACCCTACCTGAAGTGAGTTCCAGGTTTCCTTCTCGACAACCTAAAGTGAGTTCTAGGTACCCTGAAAAAAATCTGAGGCGAGTTCTGGATACTTCAAAACTTTTCCAAACTATCTGAAGTGAGTTCTAGATGTCTGTCTACCCTACCTGAGGTGAGTTCCAGGTTTCCTTCTCGACAACCTGATGTGAGTTCCAGGTACCCTTAAAAAAAATCCAAGGCGAGTTTCAGATACTTCAAAACTTTTCCAGACTATCTGAAGTGAGTTCTAGATGAACTGAGTTCCAGGTATCCTTCTTGACAACCTGAGGTGAGTACCAGGTATCCTTCTTGACAACTTGAGGTAAGTCCCAGTTGTCTAGTCTATATCTGAGGTGATTTCCAAATGTCTATATAAGGAATCATTCTCGACAACCTGAGGTGAGTTCCAGAAGTCCATTTATCCTACCTGAAGTTTGTTCCAGGTATCTTTTAAGACTATCTAAGGTGAGTTCCAGATGTCTTTTCATATACATGAGGATGGTTCTAGGTATCCCTTCAAAAATTCGAGGTGTGCTCTGGATATTTTAAAACTATTTTAGACTATCGAAAATTAATTCCATATGTCTATCCATGATCATCTGAGGTGAGTTCCGGATATTTTAAAATCTTTTTCGGATATCTAAAGTGAGTTCTAGATATTCTGACATCTCTAAACTCTTGGATTAAATTCCAGATGTTTGTTACCCAATCCTTTTCAATTGTCTAAGGTGTGTTTTAGATATTTCGTCAAGAAATACCTGACGTGACATCTAGGTATTTATTAAATCTCTTCGAATATCTGACATGAATTCCGGATGTTTGAACCTTTATACCTGATGTGACTTCCAAGTATTTATTGGTTAAGTCTTTTTCAAGTACCTGATGTGAGTTCCAAGTACTCGAAGATCTTTGAACCTTCCAAATACCTTATATGAGTTCCAAGTGTTCATTTGTTAAGTCTTTTTGTTGACACCTAAATTTTGACTAACCATTTAGTGATTAATTGCACAGAAAATCAGGGATTAAATTTTAGTCCCTAACAAAAATATTAAAGTTAAATTACATAGCATTTAGGTTTAAGAACATTTATTAAGTAGTTGCATTTACATCAGACCGGTGGCAGATGGGCTTAACAAAATTTAATTGAAATGGAGTTAATGGACTCAAGTACAGAGGTTCTGAACCCAATCGAATTAATTGGATCAAGCCCGTGTGAATTAAAAATTCGGCCCAACTCGTTATTGACATATGCGTTGCGCGTGTAGCACATTGGATTAGGAAATATTGAGAAAATATCATGAAAATCTTTGGGTCAAGAAACAATTGGAAAGCAAAGCGTTATCAGAGCAAGAATTAAGGAAAGAGGATTCACTCAAGCTAGGGGATACAAACTTGCGGACAAAGGGATTAAAGAAAGGAAAGAAAGGATTGGTAAGAAGATGTGGGTTCTGGAGAAATAACAAAAGAAGGAAAAGAATAAAAATATATATATTTCAATGCATCCACAATTGGAAGCTGCATCATGTTCTTTTCTTGGGGGCTCTATGTTGTTTTACATATAAATAAGGGGGCTTCGTTCACAACATTCACGGCCACAATATAAAGAGAGAGAGAATTGTCTCCATTGGCAAGAGCTTTTCATGAAAAAGACACACAAGACAGAGAGGGACAGAGAGAATTTTCTTCACCTTCTTCTTCATGCTTCATCGAGAACCGCAACAAAGAAGCTATGACCTTGCCGCTTCCTTACGTTGGCATTGTTGATCCGTGACGCTTTGCTGCTATGGTGCTTTGAGGCTGTTCCTTCGCCCACCCCTGCATCACCTGACTGAGACGACATTAATCTGTGAAAATGTTGCTGCTGCCACGTCTAGCTCCACCACGTCCCTACTGTCTGCACGAACTCGCTGCACCCCTGCTGCCTTCACGAGCCGAGGAGCTGTCGTCGACCCCTTTTTGCTCGAAACGACAAGATCGCTGCCTTTCCGAGTCAGCGATCTTCCCGTGTTTCTATTTTGCAGGCGAGCCAAAGTTGTCCTGTAGATTATCAAGCCGAGCTTACACTGCCATCAACTCCACCGTTGGTGTCCTCGGTGGAATCCTGAGCTTGCTGTCGTTACCACCTCCACTGAAAAGTCCACACTACAAGTTACTCCTGCCCTGGCTGAGAACCACAGAACCAGCAAGCTTTGCTGAGCGAGTCCCGTCCGCGATTCGCAACCCGAATCTGTCATCCGTTGGTCCAAGATTCGTGTCTAACGAATCCAGTATAGAAACGCATCGGGGTGACACCGTGAACTAGGTGAGAATTTGGGTTAATTCAATTTCCATATATTTTGTCGAATTATTTGGAATGTTTTGATGTTGATTGAAGCCCCGAACATATTATTCATATCCATGAAATTCTTGAATAGCCTTTAAATTATGAATTATTTCCTAATTTCACAGCGTGCATATGATCGACTGTCCGATTTCATGCCCGAAATATGACTCGCGATCGTACAGAAAATCGTCAATTCGATCTCCCGCTCGAGATATGATTCGCGATTGCGTGAAAAATTGGCCAATCCGATCCTCATGCTTGGGATACGATTTGTCAATCTATTGTTTCTAAATTTAAATGGATGTCGGTAATATTTTGTGATATGGTGTCGTTTCATTTTTTAAAAACTAAAGAAAATCTAAAAATATGTTAGCTAGGACTTCAATTAGAAGTTTTGCATGTTTAGGGAATCCTATGTGTATCTAGAAGATAGGATAATTATTTAATTTAAATTAGGACTTGAGACAATTTATTTCCTAGTTTAAATTAGGTATTATTCTAATCCTAATAGATTATTTAGGTTATTTTTAGATTCCGAATTTCCATGAAAATCCCAAAAAAAGAATGAGTTACTTTAGGATAGATTAGGATAGATTGCATTCTTAATTTGAGTAGCTTTTAATTTTGAATTTTAATAAAAAATATAAAAAAGGAAGTCGGTAGATTGCATGTTAATTTAGGCATTTTTTTAATTTCGAATTTCATTGGAAAAATACCAAAAATAAATCATTTGCCCGTCATTAGAAATATATCATATTGTCGCATGTCATATAGTTTGCATATTAGGCTGTATTAATCGCATGTTAATTTTTGCACGTCATTACATATAGGTTAGTTTTCATTTAAATAAGTGAAAATCCAAAAAATATTGAGTGAACTGCTTGTTAAATAGAAATCATATTATGATTGTTGATGTGATTTTCTAGCTAACAATGCAGATGCTTACGTTGCTTCGAGATAAGTAATTTTCCCAATCTTGCAATTTATTTAATGTTTTTATTATTGGGTGTTACTTTGGTGGTTTACGCACCTATATGATCACCTCACATGCTAGTTACTAAGTTAAAATGAATTCAAACTGTCTGCCAAAACATTTTTTTGAAAAGAAAAGGTACCGAAAGGGCATTAGACTAGATTTAGCGTAACCAAGTCCCCGAGCTTAGAATCTCTGGTTCGTAGGAATAAAACATATCTCCATATATTTTATTTAGGTTTTTAATCGACCTATCGCAAATAGATTAGTGGCGACTCCAAGCATGAAAATATTTGCACGTTAAGAATTTAAATCCTAAGTTACGAATTGGTAGGGCTTGGGAGGGTCCGAGTTAAGCTTAGTCATAATAATCCATTAGCCTGAGAAATTTTAGGTCGCGACAGCTTGGCGACTCTGCTGGAGACTTGAGTTAAAACTCTTAGTGGACTTAGGCCGATTTTTCTCTTTTTGAAAAAAAATATTTTTGTTTGGCAGCGAGGATTCCAAGTACGTCCCTAACGTTTAAGGTGTTAAATGTTTTTGCAGAGTGGGAGTTATAAGGGGTGGAGTGTTTGTTAACCACTTTTTTTCATGGAGGTGTTGAGATCGGATGTTTTAATTTTGATATTGAAGTGCTGTTTGCATATGATCTGTTGTGCATGCCTGTGCATTTTCACTACACTCTAGCACACACAACCTGTCGCCGGACCTGGGCCGCATAGGATCACCTAGGATGGTATTGAGATGGATACTACTCCGACCGTCCGCCCGCGGTACGAGTTGGCCATCTCAATCTCGAAATTTCTTTCTTAATGTCAAGGGATTACCACCCTGGTCCGCATGCCTGCGACATGGGTAGGCTCTTTGACGATGTCAGAGTTACGAGAACCCGACTTAGTCCGCATGCCCGCGGCTAGTCCGATCATCCTCGTGGCTCCACTTTGTTAAACCTTCTAGAGTAGAAATCGAGCCACGTAGCATGCATATGTCTATGTGATTGCCACCAAGTTATTGGTAAAATAAGTCCTTCGAACTTTTTCTTTGCAATTTATTTGCTTTATCGTATTGTTTTGTCGATCCATGATATTAGGTTGATCGTAAGTCTTGGTCAATATACAATGGGAAATTCCGACATTCAACTTATCCTCCCTCCCAAGAAGGAACTCAACGCGTGGTGGGACAAGTTAGATCGAGCTAGTCGTGAGTTCATGGAATCAATAATTGGCCGACTTCTCCCTCCGTTGCGTATCAACATTCATGGCGGCCTCATTCAAGCACTTGCCCATTGTTGGTGTCCAGAGACAACTACTTTCGTCTTCGGTAAGCATGAGCTCACTCCAACCTTAGAAGAATATAGCATTGCCATTGGAAAAACTTTGGAATCAGAATTAATTAGTCCACCTATTGGAATAAATCCTGTCTTCATTTTATCTGATTTCTTGAGAATCAAGGAAGAAAAGATAAGAAAAATTTTGAAAGGTCACTGCAATACTTGCCAGTTTTCATTTCTTGATGAATGTTTTCAAAATGGCACTTCATTTCAAATGAAAGGGATTTTCCTATTAGCTTTCTTTGGATTTATACTTTTCCCTCACTGTAAGAATGCTATTAATCCTTTGATTGCTAAGTTAGTGGGGCAAGTGTGTGGGGGAAATAAACTTTGTTAATGCCCTCCTGGCAGAAACTTTTCTTTCCCTTTCTCAATTTAAAGAAAATGGTGACAAAATCTTTCATGCTTCTCCTGAGCTTTTGCAAATTTGATTCTTATCTCACTTAAAAGGGTTTGGTGGTTTAATGATTATACGTAAAGTTAGCAACTCTGATCACCCTATCATGAGATTTGAGAATAAACAAAAACGTGCATCGGATTATCATTACTCCAATTGGCTGGCTTTCTTTAAAAATCTAAAGTCCAAATGTTTCCTATGGCATGCTAAATGGTTCCAAGTTTGTGAGGCCAGACTCACATGTGGACATGTTGGCCCAATCCCTTTACTGGGATTCACTAGGGCAATTGAATATTACCCGACTAAGGTGACTCACCAGTATCAAGTGGTGCAAAAGCTTCCCCCAGCTTTGAAGCAAGCTGATTCAATTCGAGTCAACTTCACTTATAGAGACCTCGACCATGAGGATAGCATTTCTTTAATCAAGTCGTTGTAGGATATGTGCCATCCACAAATGCTCATATGGCCCGAAAAAGAATTAGAGGGTAAAGAAAGAAAGTATTATGCTACGGCTGAATACATTCGACGACACAAGATTCTAGATAATTTACTCCCGAAGATACCAATGGTGCCTGAGAAGATCACCAACCGTGCTGAGAAAATATGTCTCAAGAGAAAAGCTGAGAAGTTACAAGAGCAAGTTGCACACTTGACCGAGGAGAATAAGCGATTACGTTTGGAAATCACATCCCAATTGTATATTGATCAAGCCAAATGAAGTGCCTTATGTCTTTTAAGATATTTTTCTTTCTAGATTCGTTGTTTAGGAAGTTGGGTCATTATATTTGTTTAAGGGATTTCAAGTTGTTACTTTCATAGTTTTTGTTCAAGAATCCGTTATGAATAAAGTTTTTTTTTTATAAATCAAAGCGAATAGACCAATGTCATGGATTGGCGTGTGATTCTTCTTGACACTTATGTATGCCTATTTTATCTGTGAAATTAGGTAATTACAGATCGATCACGATCGCCTATTCGTACGCGGTCAAGAACTATAATGGCTAATCAAACTGACTTACGAGATCGTGACGTTGGCATTAAGGACCAAATGAAGCAATTCCTCGCCGCAATGCAACAGATGTCCGCTGAGATCAAAGTCCTTCGGCTGACTCCCATTCATGCATCCCCTAAGGCATCAGCCCCAAAGCATAAAGGTGGAAAGAATGCCGATAGTGAGGAAGATGACAATCTTCCCGATTTAGTAAATGACCCCGTCCAGATTATCGTCAACAAGGACAAACCTGATGAACGGGTCAACAAACTTGAAGAGAGACTGAAGTGGCTGGAAGGTTCACCGGATTCACCTTCGATCGACCTATCTCTGTACACACAGATTAAAATCCCGAAGAAGTTCAAGATGCTGGATTTTGACAAGTACAATGGCACCTCCTACCCAAAAGCCCACCTGCAGCTATATCACATACAAATGACTCCGTACGTTGATAATGAACTCATGCTGGTTCATGCATTTCAAGCAAGTTTGATGGGTCCTGCCTTGAACTGGTATCTCATGAAAAAGATAAATGGCCTCAAAACCTGGACGAAAGTTAGTGAAGCATTCCTAAAGCAATATAGGTTCATAACGGACATCATTCCCACCCGCGAAGACCTCAAGCGTGCTTAGGTGAAAAAGACTAAGTCGTTCAAGGATTATGCTATCAGATGGAGAAATATAGCTGCTCAAGTTATCCCAGAACCCATAGATAGTGAATTGAAGAGGATGTTCATTAAAACTCTTCCATTCGAATACCGTAATCGGATGGTAACCATTCCGGCCGATAACTTCAATCAACTCATGCCCATAGGCGAATAGATTGAGATAGGGCTGAAAGATGGGTGGTTTATGGAGTCGTTTTCTTTGACCTTTAGCACAAGAAAGGAGAAAGAGCCGGCAGCTGAAGTCAATGTGACGTATACACAGCCAAGTCGGAAGAATGTTAATGTCGCTCCAGCAATTCAAGTAGCAGAAACTCAACAACATAGCACAAGTTGTCAACCTTCTCAGAGGAGGAACAATAAGAGGCAATTCACCCCCCTCCCCGGGTCGTTGTCTCAAGTGCTGGCGATCCTCCGAAAGAAAAGTTTGCTTACCACTGAGCCAAAGCGGCCCAACCCCGAGTAGTTCTATAACTATGATCCGTCCAAGAAATGTGATTATCATATGGGTGAAGTGGGGCATTCAACTGATGACTGTATTGCTCTCAAGCATCGGATCCAGAACTTGCTTGATACAAGGGCATTTTCCTTTCAACCTGCTAAGCCGAATGTTCAGAGCAACCCGCTCCCTGATCACACGGGCAATGTGAATGTCATACTTAGTTTCGATGCTAGTAGAATCAAGAATGTCAAGGTATACACCACTGATGTCTACGGTGAGTTAGTGAAAGCCGGTTATTACCCGAGTAATGAGGTCCTTCCCCTGACTATCATGAGAGAAAGAATCTCAAGAATGGTAGAAGCTGGGATGATCGTTTATGCTGACCACATTGACATCATTTTCACTATCTCCGAAGTGGTTATTAATTGGGACGAGGAGTTTGCTACATTGAACACTGAGAAAGACAAGCTCGATCCTTTACTCGAAGACATGCCTCCGCTCAAAGACGTGACCGATGATGAAGAGATCGTAGTAAGCACGCCCATAGCCGATGAAGGGATAGTGATCGAGATAACTCAACCGTACGAGTACTGTGATAATAAAGCAGTCCCTTGGTCCTACAATCTCGATGTCGACTTAGTTACCAGATTTGGATGTACCTATGGCCAAGCTAATGCCCAACCTGCAAAACCTGTTACTGATGAAGAAGCCAAGGAGTTTCTAGCCGTGATCAAGGCTAGTGAATACAACATAGTTGAGTAACTGCGCAAGATGCCTGCGCAAATCTCTCTACTTGAACTCCTCCAAACGTCTGTCAAACATCAAAAGGCCTTGATGAAGGTGTTAAGTGAAGTTCACATGCCCGAAATGATTGATCATGACAAATTGGAGGAATTTGTGGGTTCCATACTCTTTAAAGATCTTATAGCCTTTTCGGATGAAGAGTTCCCTCTAGAAGGGAGAGGACATACCAAAGCACTTTACATTTCTATCAAATACAAGGCCTCGCATGTAGCCCGAGTACTCATTAACAACGGATCAGCCTTGAACATCTGTCCTCTGGCGACTTTGCACTACCTCAAGATAGATCCTTCTAAGATAAATTATGCAAAGACTTCTGTACGAGCCTTTGACGGAACGAAGAAAGAAGTGATAGAAGAAATCCACCTTGACATACAGATAGGACCAACAATGTTCAACATCCTATTTCAAGTTATGGACATTCTCACTGCATTCAATTTTCTATTGGGACATCCATGGATACATACTACTGGAGTTGTGCCATCCAGTTTACATCAGAAGGTGAAGTTCGTTATGGAGAGAAAGTTAGTCACAGTCCACGGTGAAGAAGAGTACCCAATTTACCATGCAACGGCTATCCTTTATGTTGAGCCGAATTGCAAAATAGAATCGAACTATCAATCGCTTGAGCTCGTATCAACCATATATGCACCTAGAGGATCATCACCACCCGTTCCTGAGGTGTCAAATGCTACAGTCATGGTCAAAAGAGTAATAGTGTCCCATGGCTTTACTCCGGGTGAAGGCCTTGACAAGAATGGTCAAGGTATCCGCCAACCGGTGGAGGTCTCTCGGAGGCCCCACACTACTGGGTTGGGGTACCAGGGGTCAAGCGTGCCAAATAATGGGGGACATGGTCGAGGTCGAGGAGACGGGCAGAATAGATAGCGATCCGAAGAAGAGCCGAATGGTGAAGAGCGTGGGCATGGAATTATCCAAAATAATGGAGAGCTTGGGCGTGGTAGGTTGCTTTCATACAACCGCACCATATTCCCAGGTCCTGCAAGAATGATGCATGAAGAGAAGGAGGTGATCGACGCTTTGGGGCAACCGAGCGGCAAGTTCGATTATTATGTGAAATACTCGGTGCCTCCGAGCTTCTATGTTGACCCCTGTGACATTGTCCCATATGAATGGGGAGGTATGGATAATCCAACACCTCTAATGACAGAAAATCCTGATGATACAATGGAGGAAATCACTGCCCTGTTCGATAATTTCTTTACTGGAGCCATCGAGGAAGGATTGTTGGAGGGAATGGGCACTGGCCTGCAAGAGGGCAATCTTGTGGCACGTGAGGGTATGGAAATGGTCCAATCTCATGAATTATGTGCAGCCGAGCTCAATCCCAATGACACCGACGAACTCGATGATTCCTCAGATATTCAGCGCGATCTAGAGCGGCATGAAAGGCCCAAAGTCCTCACATCAGACCAAACTGTCATCGTTAACCTAAGTAATTCCGGAGAACCCAGAGAGGTGAAGATAGGGGCAACCCTTCCCAAAGGTAAAACGAAACGCCTAGTCCAATTGCTGAAGGATTACCAGGATACCTTTGCCTGGTCGTATGTCGATATGCCGGGTTTAGACCCTTCTATTATGGAGCATGGCCTGCCTACTAATCCCGGCATGCCGCCCAAGAAATAGAGGCTACGGAGAACCAAGCCTGAGCTTTCGAAGAAAATAGAGGAGGAGGTCATGAAGCTCTTGAAAGTAGGATTCATCGAAGTCACCCAATACCCCAGCTGGGTGGCCAACATCGTGCCAGTCATGAAGAAGGATGGCCGAGTTTGGATTTGCATCGATTATCGCGACCTGAACAAGGCCAGCCCTAAAGAGGACTTTCCATTACCGCACATAGACGTTCTGGTAGATAGTACTACTGGATTCAAGCTATTTTCCTTCATGGATGGTTTCTCGAGTTATAATCAGATAAGAATGAAAGATGGTGATAAGGAAAAAACGGCGTTCATTACCCCTTGGGGGACATTCCACTACAAGGTCATGCCCTTTGGCCTTAAAAATGCTAGGTCAACATATCAACGGGCAATGGTGACGCTTTTCCATGACATGATGCATAAGGAGATCGAGATCTATGTCGATGACATGATTGCCAAGTCTCGACCCGGAGAGAGTCATGTTAATACCCTGAAGAAGTTGTTCGACAGACTCCATGAGTTTAAACTCCGTCTCATCCCAGCGAAGTGGATATTCGGAGCAACTTCGAGCAAATTGCTTGGGTTTATAATAAGCAGTAAGGGCATTGAAGTCGATCCTTCCAAAGTGAAGGCTATATGTGAGCTACAACCCCCATCGACCGTGAAAGGAGTGCGAAGCCTCTTGGGTAGATTGAATTACATAGTCCGTTTTATTTCCTAGCTCTCCAAAACTGCTAAGCCATTCTTCAAACTTCTAAAGAAGAATGCTCAAGTGGAATTAGACGATGATTGTCGAGAAGTGTTTAACGAACTAAAGCGGTATTTGATGAAACCACCGGTGTTAGTCCCACCAATGCCAGGCTAGCCTTTGATCCTTTACCTCATGATTCATAGCCAGTCTCTAGGTGCGATGCTAGCCCAGAAAAATCCTAAAGATGGAAAAGAGCGAGCCATTTATTACTTAAGTAAGAAGTTTACCGTCTCGGAGTTGAATTATCCTGAAGCTAAGAAGACTTGCGTTGCACTAGTATAGGTGCTCCATAGGCTGCGACAATATACACTGCATCACCAAACTTTGCTTGTGACTAAGAATGATCCCATCAAGTATTTACTTGATCAACCAACTTTGATAGGGAAGTTAGCCAAATGGCAGATTTTAATTTCAGAGTTTGATATCCAGACGATGCCAAAGAAGTCAGTTAAAGTTCGAATAATTACTGATGTGTTAGCCGAAAATCCTAGAATCTCAGATGATGATAGATATTCTCCAGAAGATCGCATTTTGGTAATAAAGGAAGATACATGGACCATGTTTTTCAATGGAACTATAAACTTGGCTGGTTCCAGCACTGGGGCAGTTTTAATATCCCCAGATGGGCAACATTATCTAGTAGCAGCAAAGCTAGTGTTCCCATGTACCAACAACATAGCTGAGTACGAAGCTTGCATTCTCGGACTCTAAGCCACAGTGGAAACGGGGATAGTTAAGTTGAAAGTGTTTGGTGATTCCGCTCTGATTATTCTCCAAACTATAGGAGAGTGGAAGACGAGAGACACCAAACTAGTGCCGTACCATGAATATCTCGAAGAAATCATAGAGGAATTCAAAGACATCTCCTTTGAGTACTTGTTGAGGTCCCATAATCAGTTTGCCGATGCGCTAGCTACATTATCATCCATGCTGCAAGTGACTGGTGGAATAGAGGTAGAACCCTTGAAGATCGAAGTCCTAACAAAACTGACCTACTGTATGGTTGTGACCGGAGAACCTGACGAAAAGCCATGGTATTACGATATCATGAGTTACATCCAGAGACAAGAATTTCCTGGGGGAAGCACTTCGGCCGATAGGAAATACATAATGAAAATGGCTTCAAAATTCTTTGTCAGTGGTGAAAAGCTATACAAAAGATCATATAATTCAATCCTGCTAAAGTGTGTAGATGCAGCTGAAGCTACTAGAATCATACAAGAAGTACACGAGGGGATATGTGATCCACACATGAATGACCACATGTTAGCTAAGAAGATTATGAGGTTGGGTTATTATTGGCTCAATCTTGAAAGTGACTGCATCTAACATGTTCGAAGATGCCATTGCTGTCAAGTTCACGGGGATAAAATAAATGTTCCCCCGACGGAATTACATCAGTTGTCCGAGCCATGGCCCTTTTCAATGTGGGGCATTGATGTGAGTGGCCCAATTAATCCTAAGGCATCGAATGGACACCGATTTATCTTAGTTGCGATTGATTATTTCTCCAAGTGGATTGAGGCGGCATCTTATGCAAACGTCATTGCAAGGAATGTTGTAAGATTCATCAGGCGAGACATAGTCGCTCGTTATGGTGTCCCCGAGGCTATTGTGACCGATAATGGGACAAATTTGAACAACAAGTTCATAGATCAGTTGTTCAATGAGTTTAAGATCTAGCACCTAAATTCATCTCCTTATCGTCCACAGATGAATGGAGCAGTTGAAGCCGCTAACAAGAACATCAAGAAGATCCTGACCAAAACGGCTGAAAACTATCGTGACTGGCATGAAAGATTGTCATTTACACTAATGGCATATCGAACTTCTATCCGAACCTCTGTTGGGGCAACCCCTTTTTCCTTAGTGTATGGCATGGAAGCAGTCCTGCCCATCGAAGTAGAGATCCCTTCCCTACGAGTCTTATCTCAGGTGGAGTTGTCCGAGGCAGAATGGACGCGACAAAGGCATGAGCAGTTGAATCTAATTGATGAGAAGCGATTGAAAGCCATTTGCCACGGTCAAACCTATCAGCAGAGGATAGCTAGATCCTTCAACCAAAAAGTGCGTCCAAGACACTTCGAGATAAATGATCTAATCCTAAGGAAGGTACTGCCAGTCTTTCCTATTCCTGAGGGTAAATTTGCCTCAAACTACATCGGTCCATATGTGGTTAAAAAGGTGCTTTTCGGAGGTGTCTTGATTCTCGCAGAAATAGATGGTCGTGAGTTCTCCACTCCTGTTAATTCTGATGTTGTGAAGATGTATTGCCCCAGATAAAATTCAACATTTTGCAGTAAAAGTTTTCAAGTATTTGGTTTTATATTCTGAATTGCAAACATTTCACTGATGAATAAATGGTTTCAATCAATTTCAAGTTAAGATGTGTGCATTGGCTTTAAATTCTGCATGGTTATTTTGTCGGTCTACATCATCGACTTCAAAAGGGAAATCTATTTGGACAATTTGATAACTCATGTAGAATGAATTGAATGTATTAAATGAGGTACATCGGGATGATGAAAGGCAAGCCCTATCTTATATACAGTCCCATGCACTAATGCCCAATGAGTTGAGTGGAAAAATTCCATGTCTGCAAGGTAAAGAGTTATCTCACAAAAGGTACGGTGATCGAAATGACAAGAGGCATTTCATTTCTCTACCTTAAACACTACAAGTTGTCTATTGTTTCACCACTTTGAGCCTAAATGCTTGGAGAAATCCTTTCAAATTACCCCTGTCAAGAACCACCCCACATTGAGGCAAACTGGAGGTAAGTCAGCATTATAAGGTGAAAAATGAATAGAGATTGTCTTGCTCTCACTTGCATCAATCTTCGAGTGTTGCTTTTTCAGATGAATTCACACGAAGTTCAAGTGCCTTAGGATGACAAAGTGCATTTCTTTCTCTATCCTATATACGCTTTATCCTTTGCTAAGCCCAATTGAGAGTGCAAATTCATTTCTTAAACCCAGTTGGTGATCATCTCCCACACTGGGCAGGGTAAAAGCCATCACTGTTGAAGCAGTATATCCGGAGCGTCAATAAGGGATAGAAATCCTTGAGAGTCCAAATGGCGAGTCATTCAGTCAGAGTATAGTTGGCTAATGTTTACATTGTAAACAACATATGTCAAGTGTCAAAAAAAAAAAGAAGGGCAAGAAAAAGCAGTGTGCCTGGTAAAAGCAAGGCCAATACCTAATGAAAAAATAGGTGTGTTAAAATCATCTCCAGTGGGATAGTCATAGGCCTACAAATTTAGAGAAGTGGTGAATTCAAGCCCAATGAAGCATTTACTGAAATGACAATGCCCGAGGATGAAGAAGAAGACTGGTGGCAATGCCAAGATGATCACCAACTCTCACCCTTATATACAGTTTTGAGCCTGATATATCCTTTCATTTCTAAACCCGTGAACCTAGCCTGCGTTACACCCCTTACAAAGTCTCTTTAGATTATGGCACTTGAACTAATGTAGGATTCATATGTTTATAAGCTTAGCTCGAAAAAGTGCGAGTAAGTCCATTTCTATCTCATTTTGCAGGGTTCTTGACTTGTAAACCCGGAGACAATTGCGGAGTATTTTCTTTCAATAGCCTCGACTCGAAGAGTCCCTTTTTGCTAAGCCATTGACCAAGCCCACGTTACGGTCCCAGCAAAGACCTCTCAGATTGGTAAGGTCGTACCGCTTGCGAGAATACTCAGACCCTTGTCCACATGATGGTGAGATAGAGTGATTCTCACAAATTAGCATTTTTCGATGAGAATGAGTGAAAGCCCTTTTGGACTGAAAGTCCCTCATTTGACATTTTCAAGACACCCACTTGTGAGTTCGGATTGTCTTATCATGATTCTCCCCAATGAAGTTTGGTAATGCCGATTCGACAGTCATGCATGAAAACCAGTTAAATTTATAATGAGTATATGTGTTATTGATTGCCCATGAATACATATTACATGTTAACTAAAACCGTGTCTAGCTGGAGACATGCTCTCAAGAGTCGGAGATATCACCAGGTAAGTATATCTTTATTTCTTGGATGCCTGTGACTATGCAGGTATCCCTAACCTATTCGAGCAATTGTCAGCTTCCATATTTGATCATTTTGTTGCAATCTCTAGATGCATCTGACGATATCTAGGCATCTATTAATCAAGCCTTTTCAGATACTTCTGATGATATCCAAGTACTTTGTTAAGGAATCTCCAAGCATTTGGGCTAGCCCCTCTGTTCGCCAAATCGTTAAATACCTCTGACGATATCCAAGGATTTATCGATCAAGTCCTTTCAAATATCTCAGATGATAACTAGATATTTCGTTAGGCACACTTTTCAAACAATTTGGAAAGTTCCTTCTTGAACACCTCTGACGATATCTAGGTGTTTAGCAGTTGACTTTTTCCGAATACCTCTGATGATATCCAGGTATTTCGTTAAAAGTAGGAATATATTCCAATTTATCGAATCACTTTTCAGGTACCTTAGATGATAACTAGGCACCTTGTTAAGCCCCCTTTACTAGCAAATTGAAGAAAGCCCCGCATTAAGCACCTCTAATGATATCCAAGTTCCTAATGAATAATTTTCTCGAGTACCTCTGATGATATCCAAGTATTTCGACAAAAGGTGGGATAAATTCCATTTCGCTAAACTATCACTGGATGCCTCGAACGATATCCAGGTGTTCAGCGGAAAGTCCATTTCGAGTATCTCAAATGATATCCAAATATTCGAAGTAGTCTTCAATTCTTTGATACCTCAGATGATATCCAGGTCATCGAGTCCATCAGCATTCATCAGGCAATGCCTTTGGGACTAAGCCCAAACATTTGCCAAACAACCTACAGAACTAGAGTCATGCCTCGAATTACGCTACCACTCTTGTCAGGTAAGTAACTCCAGGTATGTTTTAGTCAAGTCAACATGCATCATGACATACTACATTTTAGAATGGGACTCATAATCCCAACAAAAATGTCATTCATTGCTTTTGCATGGTCAAAATTTAGACATCATTTAGTCTTTGAATGCAGCCTCTACGAGCTCACTTTCAAAGAGGGGCAGCTGTTGACACCTAAATTTTGACCAACCATTTAGTGATTAATTGCACAGAAAATTAGAGATTAAATTTTAGTCCCTAACAAAAATATTAAAGTTAAATTACATAGCATTTAGTTTTAAGAACATTTATTAAGTAGTTGCATTTGCATCAGACTGGTGGTAGATGGGCTTAACAAAATTTAATTGAAATGGAGTTAATGGACTCAAGTACAGAGATTCTGAACCCAATCGAATTAATTGGATCAAGCTCGTGTGAATTAAAAATTCGGCCCAACTCGTTATTGACATATGCGTTGCGCGTGTGGCACATTGGATTAGGAAATATTGAGAAAATATCATGAAAATCTTTGGGTCAAGAAACAATTGGAAAGCAAAGCGTTATCGGAGCAAGAATTAAGGAAAGAGGATTCACTCAAGCTAGTAGGTACAAACTTGCGGACAAAGGGATTAAAGAAAGGAAAGAAAGGATTGGTAAGAAGATGTGGGTTCTGGAGAAATAACAAAAGAAGGAAAAGAATAAAAATATATATATTTCAATGCATCTACAATTGGAAGCTGCATTATGTTCTTTTCTTGGGGGCTCTATGTTGTTTTACATATAAATAGGGGGGCTTCGTTCACAACATTCACGGCCACAACATAGAGAGAGAGAGAGGGAATTGTCTCCATTGGCGAGAGCTTTTCATGAAAAAGACACACAAGAGAGAGAGGGACAGAGAAAATTTTCTTCACCTTCTTCTTCGTGCTTCATCGAGAACCGCAACAAAGAAGCTATGACCTTGCCGCTTCCTGACGTTGGCATTGTTGATCCGCGACGCTTTGCCGTTGTGGTGCTTTGAGGCTGTTCCTTCGCTCACCCCTGCATCACCTGACTGAGACGGCATTAATCTGTGAAAACGTTGCTGCTGCCACGTCTAGCTGCACCACGTCCCTGCTGTCTGCACGAGCTCGCTGCGCCCCTGCTGCCTTCACGAGCCGAGGAGCTGTCGTCGACCCCTTTTTGCTCAAAACGACAAGATCGCTGCCTTTCCAAGTCAGCGATCTTCCCGTGTTTCTATTTTGCAGGCAAGCCAAAGTTGTCCTGTAGATTATTAAGCCGAGCTTACACTACCATCAACTCCACCGTTGGTGTCCTCGGTGGAATCCTGAGCTTGCTGTCGTTACCACCTCCACTGAAAAGTCCACACTGCAAGTTACTCCTGCCCTGGCTGAGAACCACCGAACCAGCAATCTTTGCTGAGCGAGTCCTGTCCGCGATCCGCAATCCGGATCCGTCATCTCTTGGTCCAAGATTCGTGTCTAACGAATCCAGTATAGAAACGCATTGGGGTGACACCGTGAGCTAGGTGAGAATTTGGGTTAATTCAATTTCCATATATTTTGTCGAATTATTTGGAATGTTTTGATGTTGATTGAAGCTCCGAACATATTATTCATATCCGTGAAATTCTTGAATAGCCTTTAAATTAGGAATTATTTCCTAATTTCACAGCGTGTATATGATCGACTGTCCGATTTCATGCCCGAAATATGACTCGCGATCGTACGGAAAATCGTCAATCCGATCTCCCGCCCGAGATATGATTCGCGATTGCGTGAAAAATTGGCCAATTCGATCCTCATGCCTGGGATACGATTTGTCAATCTATTGTTTCTAAATTTAAATGGATGTCGGTAATATTTTGTGATATGGTGTCGTTTGATTTTTTTAAAAATAAAGAAAATCTAAAAATATGTTAGTTAGGACTTCAATTAGAAGTTTTGCATGTTTAGGAGTGTATCTAGAAGATAGGATAATTATTTAATTTAAATTAGGACTTGAGACAATTTATTTCCTAGTTTAAATTAGGTATTATTCTAATCCTAATAGATTATTTAGGTTATTTTTAGATTCTGAATTTCCATGAAAATCCCAAAAAAAAGAATGAGTTACTTTAGGATAGATTAGGATAGATTGCATTCTTAATTTGAGTAACTTTTAATTTTGAATTTTAATAAAAAATATAAAAAAGGAAGTCGGTAGATTGCATGTTAATTAAGGCATTTTTTTAATTCCGAATTTCATTGGAAAAATACCAAAAATAAATCATTTGCCCGTCATTAGAAATATGTCATATTGTCGCATGTCATATAGTTTGCATATTAGGCTGTATTAATCGCATGTTAATTTTTGCACGTCATTACATATAGGTTAGCTTTCATTTAAATAAGTGAAAATCCAAAAAAAATTGAGTGAACTACTTGTTAATTAAAAATCATATTATGATTATTGATGTGATTTTCTAGCTAACAATACAGATGCTTACGTTACTTTGAGGTAAGTAATTCTCTCAATCTTGCAATTTATTTAATGTTTTGATTATTGGGTGTTACTTTGGTGATTTGCGCACCTGTATGATCACCTCACCTGCTAATGACTAAGTTAAAATGAATTCAAACTGTCTGCCAAAACATTTTTTTGAAAAGAAAATGTACCGAAAGGGCATTAAACTAGATCTAGCGTAACCAAGTCCCCAAGCTTAAAATCTCTAGTTCGTAGGAATAAAACATATCTCCCTATGTTTTATTTAGGTTTCTAATCGACCTATCGCAAATAGATTAGTGACGACTCCAAGCATGAAAATATTTGCACGTTAAGAACTTAAATCTTAAGTTGTGAATTGGTAGGGCTTAGGAGGATCCGAGTTAAGCTTAGTCTTAATAATCCATTAGCCTGAAAAATTTTAGGTCGCGACGCTTTTCAAGTATCAAACATGAGTTCCAAGTACTTGAAGATCTTTGAACCTTCCAAATGCCTGATGTGAGTTCCAGGTGTTCATTTGTTAAGTCTTTTCAAGTATCTAACAAGAGTTCCAGGTACTTGAAGATCTTTGAACCTTCCAAATGTCTTATATGAGTTCCAGGTGTTTATTTGTTAAGTCTTTTCAAAGTATCTAGTGTGAGTTCAAGGCACTCGAAGACTTTTCAAAAATCCGATCCCTGCTGGCAAGAACCCATCAGACAATTCATCAAATCCTCAAATGAGGACATCCAATCCAAGATATTTCAAACACTCGAGGGCCATCCGGGTGTTTGTTTCTCAAGATCGTAGAAGACCTAAGGGCTATCCAAGTATTTGTCATGGTTCCCAACAAATCATTCCATACCTGAATACACTTTCCCGAACCTCTAGGTAAGCAGTAGCAGGTACGTATTTCATCTTTGCATTGGCATCATTCTCATCACATTTTTCAAATGTCTGAAGAGGATTCAAGATATTTGTCAAGACTCTCAAAAATTGTTTTGTACCCAAGTGTGCTTTCCCGGATCTCCATGTAAGTGACAACAGGTATGTATTCTACCTATTTAAATTGGCATCAACATTTACATTGCATATGAAAATAGGAGGCAAAAGGACACTATAAGTGTCATAAGTTATGTACGGAGATCACTTTGGTACCATAACTTTTTTTCGGATCACTTTGGTGCCAAATCGGAGGAAAAGAGATCACTTTAGTGACTCCGGCCAAAATTCCGGCCAAAAAAAGAGTCACGTCAGATTTCCGGTGAGCCATGTCAGCATCAGAAATTAATAAAAAAAGAGCCACGTCGGATTTCCGGCGGCCATGTCAGCATTAGCACTAAAGTGATCATTTTTCAAAAAAGTTGGCACCAAAGTGATCCGAAAAAAAATTATGGCACCAAAGTGATCTCCGTACATAACTTATGGCACTTATAGTGTCCTTTTGCCGAAAATAAGACTATATTCTTTAGAGTCCATTCTAAAAGATCATTGCATAGTCTAAATCATTAGCATTTACTTCAAATTCTTTATTGCATAACATTGCATTTTGAAAATGGGATCAAATTCTTTGAAGTCCATTCCCAACTTCAAAAGATTGTTGCATTGCATTTGCATGGTTTAAATTTAGGTGTCATTTATCTTTGAAGGAAAACTCTATGAGCTCCCCTTCAAAGAGGAGTAGCTGTTGATACCTAAATTTTGGTGACATGTTTAGTCATACACTGCATAAAAAAAGTTACGAGTCAATCCCGACTCTTAAATTTCACTTCTCATAAGCATTAGACCCACATGCATTTTAATTGAGCGAATGTGAAACAAATTCAATGAAGGAGCGTATGTGCCAAATTTAAATAGCAAGAAATCATGAAGGGCCAGGAGGAGTCGTCAGAAACCGGCATATGTACCGAGCAAGAAAGAACAAAAGAAATATACTCTAGGAATGTCCAGCGATATACTTGCTAAGGCATGTAAATCTTGGGAGAGAGCACATATCCGCGGTTGAGTGCAGAGTATATTTGGCCAAATATTTGCATGATTCTGGGCAAAAGCTTAATCTTCGGGAGCGAACTAATCAACCAGCAAATTTCAGCTAGTCTAGAGAAGGAAATCGTGGGGATATTTGCTCATTTGAGAGCGCAGCAAGTGGGGGCTAAAATAAGAAAGAAAGTAAAATAAAAAAAGGAAGTAAAAGACAAACAGCTTAATGCTTTGCCGAGAATCATTCAGCTAAATATGAAAGGAAAACAAGAGGGGATCAATTTGATTGCTTATGCAAGAAAGTGGGAATTCTGGCCAGCCATTCTTGCATTGACAGATATTCAACTCTCGGTGATTGAGGAGCCGAATTTCCTGTCAATCTTGAGCTCTTAAGGATCAAGAGCCGTGAATTGTGCAAAGAAATCAGGTAAATAAGAAGGCAGGAAATTGATAAAATGGAAGGAATCAAAGCGTTTGAGGCTGAATAGCATACATAAAAAGAAAAAATTAAGCTGGCCATGAAATTGTGCGCAAACTTGATCGTGAATCATGGCGATGAGAAAAGGAAACTCAGAAAGTTGCCCATAGAAAGAGATGCTCAAAGCCATTATAAAAGCAGGGGAGAGGAATGCAGAAAGGGCGGAGTTTTTCACATCATTGCCTCACCATACTAAGTTTGCCCGTGAAGTGCCTGCACAATACTGCTGCGCTCAGCAGCTCATTCTGCTCTCTAACAATATCACTATTCCTATTGAATTTGTAATATTTGATTTACAAAAAAATTCAAAAAGTCAAAAAGTATGTGCAGTAGATGCTCGGCACTTCTTTTTAACCGAGAGCTTGCGCATAGCAGGGAAGAGAAGAGAAGAGAAGAAAGAAAAAGAGAGAAAGGGAAAGAAAAGGAAGAAGAAGAAAGAGGAAAGGCTCACGTCACCGGAGCCTCGCCAGCTCGGATCAACTTTGTATTGCAACGCCCAGTAAGCATTCGCATCCCTCGTTCATCCGATCGGAAAAGTTTTCAAAGTTAGGGTTTAAATTCGGAATTTTAGGAAATTCAAGCTGCGAAGTCCGATGTTTGAGTCATTAAGCTACAAATGTTTATAGAATTGGTAGTTTAGGATGTTGTGAAGCCGTGGGATTTTACGGATCTTGATTTGGACTTGCGGTTTGCCTAATATGAATTTTTGAAGTTGGCCGCGCAAGGTGAACAGTGCGCGACCAGCGGATTTTAGGCTAATTTTCATCGGTTTTCGGCTCGATTTTGGGACGGCCAAGTTGGGGTTCTTGTAGTGCTCTGAGTGGGCTTTCTATTGACTATAAGCTCGCTTGAAACAGAGTTCGGTGGAGGAATTTATGGTGCGATCAAGTTTCGCGTTCAAACTCCGCGTTGCGAACGGTTTGGATAATTGCTTTAGAGAAGCAATTTGTGGGTGCCTTTGAGTTGTATTGTTAGCGTTTAAGCGTCGTTTAGCCATTTCGTAATTGTCGTAGTATTTTACTTGATTTTGACATCGATTCTCGTTTAATTGTTAGGATTACGAGATTGTCGGTTCGAGTGAGCGTGGTTGTTTGATTTTTGGGGATTCCAGGTGAGTGGTGCTATCTTTTCTTTGAGTTTGTAAACTCATATTTCGAAAGCGATATGAATCAGATATGTTATGAGTTAAATAGCATTGTTATTGCATAAAAGCTCGGATCGGGCATTTACTACCTTGTTGATTATTTGAAAATGGCATGGTAAAGCATTTCTGGAAATGGTTTATATCGATTATCGCGAAATGATTTGAGAATCGTTTTGGAAATGTATTGTGAAATGATACATATGTATATTTCGTTACGAACTAGTTTGTGAAATGACTTTGGAAATGATTTAAGAAATGTCAAAATGTATTTCTGGAGGTTGAGCTGCGTTGTGAGAAAGTTATTTGTTTGAATTATGAAACGTATTCGGGATTGGATTTTCGATAGTGGATGATAATTATTTGATGCTCAATATGACTGTAAATCCATTGAGGGGTTTTGGGGGTATGCATATCGAGTTTAGGATATCCTTCTGGGCCGAGCCACCGGCTTTATAGGTGGAGACCTTGCCAAGGGGGAATCTTGGTAGCCTTGTCACAAGGCTTTATGTCGTGACCATGGTTAGATATTGAGCAATAGATTGATCGATGAAATAGACCATTGATGTGTGATGTGATTTGAGATTGGCCAATGGAATGGACCATCGGCATGTGCTTTTGATGAGATTCATTAATGGAATAGACCATTGATGTGTGATTTGAGATTAGTCAATGGAATTGATCATTGACGTGGTTTTTAATAGAGATTGATCAATGGACTTGACCGTTGATGTTTATGATGATTTAAAATGAGTATTTTCTAAATTGTATAAAGCTTTAATGAAATGAAATAACTCTTATGTGACTCGATATGTATTTTATATCTTGAGTTTGACTTCTGGAATTTCTGATATGACTTTATGTATACATGCATAGTGGTTGCTCGATCTGCTTAGAAGAGATATGCACTGCTTACTGAGCTGTGGTTGCTCACTTCTTTCTTTCCTCAATCTTTTTAGGTTTTTTGGTTAGTAGCCAGTAGAGCGAGAGCGATATCGTGGGGAGTTTTAGGTGGTTTGAGGCTGCGTCCTTCGGATAAAAGGACGGCCGTGTCATCCCCTATCCTGGTAGGTTTCGGGGTGTGACATCAAGTGGTATCAGAGCCGACTCCCGACCGCATGTGGGGCCACAACGAGGATGTTGTGCTCGAAGGAGGGGAGAATGTAACAACCCGGTCCGACAAGGGCGGGGAGTGGTCGTCGGGGTCCGAGGACCTGGACAAGGAGCGGCTTCTGGCAGGCTTCTAGGATGGTAAGGGGGCATGTCTCTTGTCCTACATCGCCTAGGGAGGGAGCCTTGGGCTTGCTTATAAAGGCTTAGGAAACCTTAACTTGCAAGAGGCCTTTTCTGGGGGTAGTATAGACTGCCCTTGGAGGAACAAAACCGTGAGGACTTAGTGTCCAAAGCGGACAATATCTTGCAAGTGGGACCCAGGTCGTTACAGAATTGCTGCCCTCATACAGTCCTTGTTTGTTCCGCACGTTGAGCTTTGCTTCACTCCACTTCGGCCACTCTCCATTCTCTGGCGAGTTTTCGACAGTGTGTGCAAAGCACAGCGTCTGTTGTTTTCCCTTGGTGATAGTTGGACAGATCTCCGTTAGTTCCACCCAAGTCTGACAATTCCCCAAGAGTCGTGACTCACACCTCCAAACGTGCTGCCCCTGCGATCGCCAAGGATCCCCATCGCTGCTGCTGCATTGTTGCTAGTTGCTATTGTACTGCTACTTGATGTTGCTGCTGTTCATCGCAGTAGTTCGTCACTGCTGTTTATTGCTGTTTGCTACTATTGCGTCCCTGCTGCCGCTGCTCGTTGTCGTTCTTTGCTCACTGTCGCTTGCTGCTGCCGCCATTCATCATCGCTGCTTTCTACAGTTTGTTGTGTTGCTACCGTTCGTCACTGTTTGCTGCTGTTCCCTGCTGCTGCACCTAAACTGCCGCCGCTCACTGCTGTTGCTGCTTGCCATCGTTCGCAACTGTCGCTAATCATCGTTGCTGCTCGTTGACGTCTGCTGCATTGTTGCTGTTCGTCGTTGTTTGTGGTTGTTTGCTTTTACTGCTGCTACTCGTTGTCGTTCGCTGTTGCCGCTACTCGGTGCCATTCGATTGTTGTTGTTGTGATGTTCTTCATCACTGACACTCGCTATTCGCTGCTTGTTGTTACATCACTGTTATTGCTATTGCGATCCTCCTCACTTTAGATCGACTTCTCGTGGATAACTATAACTAAGCTGAGGATAATGTTAGTTTAAATTTGTGGATACTTAATACATGATTTTATCTAGTTATATATTTTATTTGCATTAACCAAGATATATTAGGGCGTTTGGACCTTTAGACACTAAGGTCAAATCATTAATATTATCTGGACATGATTCATTGATTTGCAAAAAAAAATTGAAATAAAGAGAACATGTACCGAAAGGGCATTAGATTAATCAGCAAAAGGACACTATAAGTGCCATAACTTGTGTACGGAGATCACTTTGGTGTCATAACTTTTTTTCGGATCACTTTGGTGTCAAGTTAGAGGAAAAACGATCACTTAAGTGCCATAAGTTTTTTTTGGATCACTTCAGCGCTAAAATTTTTGAAAAACGATCACTTAAGTGCTAAAATTTTTTAAAAACGATAATTTAAGTGCTAAAATTTTTGAAAAATGATCACTTAAGTGCCAATCTCCAGCGAGCCACGTCAGCTTCAGAAATTAATAAAAAAAAATGCCACGTCGGATTTCCGACGAAAAATTGTGTACGGCACCGGAGTTGGCACTTAAGTAATCGTTTTTCAAAACTTTTAGCATTTAAGTGATCGTTTTTTAAAAATTTTAGCACTAAAGTGATCAAAAAAAACTTATGGGACCAAAGTGAGCGCCGTACACAAGTTATGGCACTTATAGTGTTCTTTTGCCTAGATTAATCTAGCATAACCAAGTCCCTGAATCCCTTGAATCTCTGGTTCGTAAAAGTAAAATGTACTCTCACATTTTACTTGGGTGTATAATTGACCCGTAACCGATTAGTGGTGGCTCCGAAAGGTACGATAAATGTCATGATTAAATGAAGTACCAAGTTGCAGTCGGATGGGCTTGGGAGAGTCCGCACTAAACTCGAGCGATCGCCTCATGAGAGGAACCTTCATTCCCATTCAGTAAATCCGTTAGCCATCTCCTAGTGGTTCACCTCCGGAAAGGTCGCGACAATCACATCACGACAACGCTTGAAAGGTACCGAGAAATGGGAACTTAGCTTTCTGAGTTAGAAAAATCGACAGCACAGGTGATCTTTGACCCGCACCTGAGGCATTGAGGCCATTCCAGTCGTGGCATTAGCGGAAAGTGAAAGTAAATTGCTTTTTAGAGCCAAATTCTTTGACCGAGAGAAGCAGAAGAAGACTTGTTTTTACTTGGTTCCATGCAGATTTCAACATCGAGATAACCATAATTTAGCTGCAGAAATATTGTGGAGCTTGTTATTACATTCGATATGCAGTTTTACCCGTTTTCATATAAATTTAATTCAAGCTTTTTGCAAACCAAGTTTAACCAAAACTGGAGACTAAACGGGTTCTCATCGTTTTTGGTGATATATAATATGAAGGGTAGTTATTCGACGGTGTTACAACAACCGAAAGAACATATGTGTGCATATCTAGTACATGTTTAATGGATTTTGGGAGATTTGTAAGATTTCAGCGTTTTGAGTTGGTGAGTTTGGTTTCTTGAGTTCTTTTGAGTTCAAACTGTTGAGTGTTAAGGCGGCCATCAACTACGACATACACAACCGATGGAGTTTCTTTTTTTTATCACAAAACCTGAATTTTCTCTCCATATATGGTTAATATAAACATGAGATCTATGCTAAGAGCACACTTCCACTTTAATGAAGCTTCTAATGCTCTCAAGAAGAGGAAGGAAGCCATGACTATCCTAGGAATGTAGAAACTTCAGAATCACTGGAAGTTCTCTAACTATCAAACTGGCATTTACAATTCCACCCTACATAAATGAATATTTACAGTTTGAAAGAATAGTCCTTTGCATGAGGATCCTTATGCATTAATGCCATGCTAACGAAACACTCATTGCCACAAAAGACGTGATGATATTTCATTTGAATATTGTTAACATTATGTCTCTAAGGATGCTTCCTCGAGGATAGAAATATCAGAGCTTGAAAAGTAAACCACACCAATTTAAGCAGGTAAGTGAGACTTTTCCCATATTGGGTAGATAATTTTGTCATTCTTGTGAAAAAGACCGGGAGCATTACCAAGATGGGTGACTTTTCAAGACCCTTTATCATGGACCCCGTTAATTACATTAGAACTGAGATATTTATTCATTTCCTTATCGACTTGAATTGTTACTTGTACACATTGGATCCTTTTAATTTTTGCTAGACCAAAAATCGTGTGAATTCTTCTCTTACGCATTGGATTAACTATTTGCTCCACATCTTTGCTTATTGCCAAAAAATTTCACATTTCATTGCCAATCTTTTTTTTTTCTCGTATTGATTAGCTTGGTCGCTTATAATTTCAGATTTAACATTAATATGATCTTTTGTTAAATTCTGGATTAATCTTAGTTTAGCATTGTTTATGTTATTTAAGAAATTAATTAAACCTCATTTAGTGCTAGAGTGTTAGGTTCTTAGCATTGGGTGTTTATAGTTTGTTAAAAGCTTTTAATTTTGTTAGTTAGATGTAGTTTCGCTGTAATTCTAATGTTTTAATTTGAACTTTGTGCCATGTCCTTTTGTATTAGTATATGTAATTAATTTCAATTGAATAATTTTGGTGAAAATGTGACTAGAAGCCTTGAAAGTTTAATTATTAATCTTTTTCTGACTTAAGAATGGCAATGATGAAGCTTTCTAATGTCATTTTCTTTCGAATGATTTTTTGAAAATGTTTTCTTAGAGTTTGTAGAAAGTCAAAAAGAGAAAAGAAAAGTTAGATATGGAGGACATATGTCTTAGTATATCTAATTACTTTCAATTGAATCATTTTGGTAAAAATGTGGCTAGAAAATGTTATTATTTATCCTTTTCCTACTTAAGTATAGCAATGTTGAAGCCTCTAAGGTTATTCAAAAAATGTTTTTGAATTTTCCTTTTATAGTTTGTGGAAAGTAAGGAAAGAGAAAAGAAAAGTTCGATGGTGGGACATGTGTCCAAAATAAAGACGACCACAAGTCAAAGTCGTCATTAACTTTACCAAGAGCCTTCTTTGTGCTGGCCAAGACTTAACATGGTCAGTTTGATTGGTCATCTTAGAAGATTTCCACACAAATTGCACATTTATTGTACAGCAGAAATGAAAATTAAAGACTTGCTCGAGATACATCTTTTGAGCATCTCGTGTAACAAGCCGACTAAATGGTGAAGGCTAGGGCAACAAAGATGCTTGTTCGTATGAGTATTCGTGTGACTAAGATAATTTCTGCAATAATAAAATTGACAACAAGTATATATGGATCTCAAAATGAAGTAAATTGTTGCATCATGCTCGAGCTAGATGATTGCAATTTGCAAAGTATTTCCCCATTGGCACATACACCGTACGATCATGCCTAGCTAATTACAGTATAAATAAATTTGGAATAGGTATGACATTACAGTTTAATAATCCCAGACATCGAGAATAAGTCCATAAATAATAAATAACTAACGAAGTCCTCCTATTAGTAAATGAACAAGTTTTCCTCCCTTCTTTCTTTCGGTCTGAACACCAATTTCCATGACAAACACAGCAATATGACTCATCAGTGTAAGAGGCAAAACGAATCTTCACCACGTCCCACTAGGTAAGAGTGGCTGCACATCCGACAATGTAATGACATCCATATCCATGTTTGATTTGCTAGATGGAAAAGCAACATCATAAGATTCAGTTGCCTCACGGCCCTCTTGATTTTGCTGAATACCCGAAGGATTCTGGAGCTTCCTTATCCTCTCCAACTCCATTGCCACTTCTTTCATTGTAGGCCGGTTCCTCCCATTCAAGTATAAGCACCTTTTCGCAAGGTTAGCAACTGATGCAATATCTTCCTTCTTACCTTCTTTCAAAACTTGAGCATCCACAATGTCGAACAAGCAATTTTGCTCCATCGAAATTATGAAATAGGTTGCGAGGCTTCTTCCTTCTTGTTCCCTTAGCGACGAGATTGGCTTTTGGCCCGTTAAGAGTTCAACAAGGACAACTCCAAAGCTATATACATCACTTTTGTCTGTGAATTGACTCGATTGGAAATACTCGGGATCTAGGTAGCCGAAAGTCCCCTGCACCAATGTGGTCACATGAGTTTGATCAAGGGAAACGGACTTGGAAGTACCGAAATCTGCCACTTTTGCCCGATATTTCTCATCCAAGAGGATATTGGTGGACTTGATATCTCGATGATAAATGGGAATAGAGGCTGCTGAATGCAAGTAGAATAAGGCTCCTGCAATTTCAGTTGCAACTCGTAAGCGCGTGTCCCATGATACACGAAACTCTTCCTTTAGGTCATGCAGATATTGATATAGAGTCCCGTTTGGTATAAACTCATATACTAAAAGCGGGACTTCTGTCTCCAAGCAGCACCCCAATAACTTAACCACATTCCTATGGTTGATTTGTGAGAGAATGAGGACTTCATTTATGAACTGTTCGACTTTGCCCTCATTTATCGCTTTCGATTTCTTAATCGCAACTATTTTTCCATCTGTTAACATTCCCTTGTAAACAGTACCCTGTCCACCTTGCCCGAGTATCCTATCCTTGTTGAAATTGTCGGTGGCCTTCTCTAGATCCTTGGAGTTGAACAATTTGTTTTTCTCGACATTGCCTTCGGCTGAAGATAGCTCACTTTCCAACAAAAGACCACCATTGCGTTTGAAGTACTTCTCTTTGAGCTTTATTTCTTTTCTCTTCTTGATGTATTTGTACAACCCCCATAAGACAAGACACAAAAATAGTGCCCCAAGGCCAGCTCCAACCCCTGCATTACAAAAATTTGAAGGGAAAAAGTCCAAAAAAGGTACCCTTATTGTCAAGTATCTATATGGTCTTATCATCAAGAATAGTAGTGAATTTGATTAAAAGGAAATCATATAAGAGTGATTAACCTGAGCTCCTTTCATGTGGATTTATCTTAACGACCTTGAATAATTAATTTGTCTCCTGTTTAAGTTCCATCAGGTGATATTTTCATACATACATCTGGACTGGACAACTGATCTCCATTACAAGGAATTTTGAAAACCATTGATGAAAGTGAAAGAATGCCTACCAGTATTCATCTTGATTATTATTGTAATAATTCCAATTCAAATATGACAAGAATAAGTAGGACCCTTGGTTATCTTTTGATAAATCTGAAGCGGCGACATTAGAAAAGTTCTAAGTGTGGTCTTAGCTATCAAATAGTATTAGGGTGCAAAGAAAGTTTCGAGGTTGTTTTGATAGATACTATTGATCGAAACTTATCTATAATCATCACCAAGCAAATGGACAACCCTGCCAGAATGAAGGGTAAGGTAAAATTTATTTCCGTTTATGCTGTTCTTTTTTCTAACAATAATCAAGAGCATGAACCGGTCTAAAATTCTAGGTTAAAAGATCTACTTACCAATAAGAATGAATTTAGCTGTCTTTCTACCATTGACGCAATCATATGAGCCCTGTTTGTTCACGCAAGTCCCGGAGCACATATTTGGATCTTCACATTCATTAATATCTGATAACAAATGATAAAATAAATATATTAGCAACAAAACCCATCTCTTTGAGTAAAATTAGCGAGACTACTAGGTCGCCTTTTCTCGTAAATTATTAATTCCATGGCTAAAATATAATGCTTGTGACGAAAGGACTGTCATGTTCCCCTCTATATCCAGTAAATTTTTCTCAATATAATTTGTTCAATTTTGTTTGAAAGTGCATTCACTTTGTGCAATCTTGGGCCAAAAAAAAAAAGGCAGAAAATCATGTATGTGATCATTAAACAGCGCGAATGAATTCTTTTCAGAGAAAAATCTGGAAATGAACAAGCCACTTCGCTGTATGGTGCCATTAAATACGGAATGGGATAGCATGAAGTATGTTACCTTGGCATCCTCCAATAACATAAGGGTTGCCACCATACCCCCGTCCGCAGTAGCACCGTGTAAATAGCATTTCACTGCTGTCGAAGCGGTCTCTGGTACAGGCGAAAGGAGTATTATAGCTTGAGTTGTATATTGTGTCGTAATCTTGCCGGATAAGGTCAAGTGCATAGTTGGTATTGTTCGCAATCCCCCATACCAGCACCACTGGAACCGTATCACTCGATCTCAAATCATATACACCTATAAAATCAGACCTTAAGAAAGCGTAGTTGCACCCCTGATGTCCACCTTCTTCTTTGAAATCCACGCTAAAACCCTGAAGGTTCAAGGGGAGCTTAGTCTGGCAGCATCCGTCCCTCCCGGAACAAGCACTATACTTGCTAATGTTGAAGTTGGTTCCAGCACATTTCGACCGGCAACCGACAACAGCTGATTCTGTACTATTCACTGTTGCCATGGTGTTGCAACCAACCAATGTGAAGACGTTCCTTGACCGGGAGAAGACAAATTGACTTCCTTTTAAGCTTACCGCTGCACCACGTCCGTCACCCCCACAGCTTGCATTTGAGTAAATTACAGGAAGACTAATGTTAATCATGCCAGGCAAGTCTACCTCAGGGAGGGAAATGTTGAGAACTCGCACTCCAATCTTATTTAGTGTGGGAGTCGTGTTTTGCTGGCAGTCGATCTTGTACCAGTCATCCAAGAAACACCCGGCTCCCATTCCGAAGGGGAAGGGAATGGTGACCTTCCCGCATGTTTCATTACAGCCACGTCCTGGAGGTCCAGGTGCAGCTCCTAATGGTCGTACCGTGAGGGAAATCAGAAGAAAATATATTAGCCGCGAAAGCCATCTCATTTAGTAAAATTACCAAAACTAGTAGGTCTCATTTCCTCATAAATAGTTAATTCCATGGCTAAAATGTTGTGCTTGTAACGAAAGGACTGTCCTGTTCCCCTTTATTTCCAGTATATTATCATCAATATAATTCGTTCAATATTGCTTGAAAGGGCATTCACTTTGTGTAATCTTGGGCAGGAAAAACTAACAAAAAGAAGGCAAAAAAGCATGGACCTAATACCCTAAAAAACTCCATCTTTAGGTCCAATCTCAATTCTACCATGAATTTTTTTTTGTCTCAAAAAAGGCCCAAACTTTAAGTGTAATCCCAATTCTACCCTAATATTTTCTTGTCTCATAAAAAACCACTAGTTTTTGCTTGAATCCCAAATTTGCCTCCGTTAATCTTCTGTCTAAAATTTTTCTTGACAACCGAGATATGGAAAACTCCCATGCGCAAACTGTTTGAGAGTCCCAAGCCAGGTGTCTCGAGCGTAAACTCTCTGATCGTGAGAGATGGAAGAATCTCAAGCACAAGAGATTGAAGACCGAGAGCAAAATCAAAGATCCCTAAGCTAGATGGAAGGAAAACTCTCTCAAAAGTAAGAGCAATTGAAGAAAGCCAACTCTAATTGCTCTAGTTTTTACCCAAATTTCATATCCAATAAGATGTGGTTTGGGCTGACATGGAAATTTATCTCCAAAAGATGTCTTCTCGGATATGAAATTTGGGAAAATACTAGAGCAATGATGTGAAAATGCCACACCGCTGAAGGCGATTTTGGACGAAGGATTAAGCGATGTAGGTATGGGACTCAAGTAAAAGTTTATGTTTTTTTATTAGACCAAAATATTCAAGGTAGAAATGGGACATGACCTAAAGTTTGTTGTTTTTTATGAGATAGAAAGAAGTTTACGGTAAATTTGAAACTGACCAAAAGTTGAGGATTTTTTCGTGAGACGAAAAATAGTTTAGAATAGGAATGAGATGGGAGTAAAGTTGGAGTTTTTTAATGGTATTAAGCCGAAAAGCATGTATACAGTCATTAAACAGTGTGAATGCGTTCTTTTCGGCGAAAAATCTGGGAATGAACAAACCACTTCGCTGTATGGTGCTCTTAAATACGGAATGTGATGGTAGGAAGTATGTTACCTTTGCATCCTTCAATAAGATATGGGTTACCACCATACTCCCGTGTGCAATAGCACTGCGCAAATAGCATTAATTCACCTTCGTCATCGCTGTATGTGCTACACACGGAAGGATAATCAGTTTTTGACTGCTCGATAAGCTTACGTCCATATTCAGTATTGCTCGCAATCCCCCATTCCAGCACCACCGGAACAGTCTTATTCAGTCTCAAATCATATAAACCTGTGAAGTCAGACCTCAAGAAAGCGTACTTGCACCCCTGACGTTCACCTTCTTCTTTGAAATCCACACTAAAGCCCTGAAGGTTAAGGGGGAGCGTAGTCTGGCAGCAGCCATCCCTCCCGGAACAAGCACTATTCCGGCTAATGCTAGTGTTGGTTCCATCACATTTCGACCTGCAACCGACAACATCTGATTCTGTACTACTCATCGTTGCCAGGGTGTTGCAACCGACGAATGTAAAGACATTCTTTGTCCGGGAGAAGACAAATGGACCTCCTTCAAATCTCACTGGCACACCAAATCTATCGCCCCCGCAGCTTGGATTTGAGGAAATTACAGGAAGTCTAATGTTAATCATGCCATCCACGTCTCCATTGGGGAGTGAAATGTTGAGAACTCGCAATCCAATCTTCTTTAGAATGGGAACGGCGCTGTTTTGTTGGCAGACGATCTGGTACCAGTCGTCCAAGAAACACCCGGCTCCTATTCCGAAGGGGAAGGGAATTGTGACGTCCCCGCACTTTTCAGCACAGTTAGGCTTTGCAAGTCCAGGTGCAGCTCCTGATGCTTGTAACGTGAGGGAAACCAGAAGCAAAAGAATTTGAAACACTGAGATCGACATGATTTTCAAGTTTCGTAAGTGCATGGACCTAAATTTATGGAGAAAGCAGATATGGACGGAGTACCTTCATATTGTTATTTAAGAGGAAGAGGGGACAAAATTTTCATATACTGTGTACGCATAATTTTATTCCAGCTGTTACTTCCCAGTATCTTTGAGATGTTTCCTTTAGGGAAAAAAATTGCATTACAAGTCCTAAATGTCCAAAATCTTATATGAATGCAATCCAAATCTTAAACATTTCAATTGATTAGATCAAATTCTAAAATTTTAGGAAAAAGCGCAATCAAGTTTTGAAATTTTTAATTGATTAAGTTAAATCCTCTACCTTTATTAAGAAATGCTATTAAATCCTAAAATTATATTTTTTTTGTCATAATCCTATAATTATGTTGAAAAGTGCAATTTATAAACACTTTTTGAGTGACACGAGATAATTTCAGATATTGTTCATCAAAAAGATTTAATTCACTTGTGCAAAAGGTTTGAGATTTAATTGATTCAATTGAAAATTTTAAAACTTGATTGTATTTCATATACGAGATTTTGGACTTCTTGTCCACCTTTCCTTGAGCACAGAAATGTCAAAGCTCGATAAGTGGAGAACACTAATTTAAGCAGCCAAATGTAACTTTTCCATTTGTTTGGTAGATTTTTTTTGGGGTCAGATTTTGGTAGATAATTTAATCATTATTATCTATGATTTTTTTTTCCCGCTGGTTTAACTTCGTACATAGGAAAAGAACTTGAAACAAGAAGTTCGACATGATTTTCACTTTTGCATGTGCATGGACCAAACCCAGGAGAAAGGGGAAATGGGCTGAGTCCCTTAATTATTGTTATCTAAGTGGAAGTGCAGGCTCAGATGTATTCTTTGATGATGCACTTGTTCATAATTTGAGATATGCTTGAGCTTGATTGCTTCAATAAAATTTACTTCATCGTGTTTCTGAAAGTGAAATCAAATCACAGCTATTTTTTGTTGAGAAAAATATGTGAGTAGTACTTTATAGTTCTTTGACACTTTGATGAGCGATAGCAATTACTATCCTTAAGACATTATTTGGCCTCACTATTATTGCTACCGTGTCTAAGCATATATACATCTAGGATATAAACCAAAATCATAGAGAAACGAGTTTAAAAATTACTCAATTTTCCTCTTAAAATTTTAACTTGAATGTGTTGTTAAACTTGTGTGAGAAAAGAAAAGAAAAAAGAATTATGAAGAAAAGAATATTGTGAAAAAGAGAAAATTGTTATGAATAATGTGTGATTTGATTATAGATAGTCAAACAACACATCCTTATGGAATAAGCACTTTATCGGTAACCATCACCACTTTTGATGATGAATCATCACTTTTTCTTCATATCAATATTCACTTCTTTCTATATCCAATTCAACCTCTTCTCTTAATTATTTATAGATAACAAATTATTTCAATATTTTCAACACTAAAATCTTACCAGTGAGTCCAAATGGCTAAAGGCTGATACAAGTTGGATGCATGTTCCCAAGAGTACAGGTGCAAACCTTAATGTAATCCTTACAATAAATTATTCATGGATCCTAAGCCGCGATAATCCCCTCATGATACATGAACCGAAAAGAAAAAATGTCTTGTTGACTTGTCAAAACAGCAAGTTCCCCTGATTTGTTGACTAGGCCACGAGGTTTCTTCGTTCATCCCCCCTCAACGAAGAGATTGGCTTCTGTGATGTTAAAGAGCTCAACAAGGACCCCCGCAAAGCTGTGCACGTCGCTTTCGTCTGTAAATTGACTTATTTGGAAGTACTCACTGGTCTGTGCATTTATAGCTAGAGGTTCCTGTGGGCGACAATAACGAAAGAGCTGCTTCACCATGTTTCAAGATGGGTTGAGCGGATGCAGATCTGCAAACGTAGCTAAATTGTAGTCCACAAAATAAGACTTGCTATATTATAGAGATATCAAAGTTTCGAGGACGTCAAGTCCTCATTGACTTATCTATAGAGCACCACTATACATATGTTTTATTTGATTTGGAAGTCGTCTCTCTCTGCCCTTTTATCAAGAGCCTTCCGTGTGCCAGCCAAGATGTAACCCGGTTCGTTTGATTTGTCTTTTTAGAAGATTTCCACACCGATAGCATAGTTATGGTTTAGTAGGAAAGAAAAGTAAAGTCTTATTATTAAGGAAAAATAACACAAATAATCCATAATTATTAGTTCAATATGCAATCTCATCCTTGAATATTTAATTTATTCAATGTGATTTTAAACTATTTTTAAATGTTCAATCTAGTTCCTCAACTTTTTATAACAAAATCATATTAGTCCATCGGTACTATTCACAATTTTTCATAATTACACTATTGCCCAAATTTTAAGAAAAATTCAATTTATCTCCTAAATTAGCAAAAAAAAAAAAGGATATCTTTTTATTACCTTTTTACCTTTGTGGTGCATAGAAATATTACTATAGTGCTATTTACGTATATTTTAACTTACAATCTCGTGACAGTAAAAAAATTACCTCATTTAGAGTTATATCGAATTCATATTCTTATTATTTAAGAAATAAAGTGTTTTCATGAGAATTTAGTGACGATATGAATTATCTATATACTTCGCGTACTTCTATTATTCTAAATCGTGTTCCTAATTTTTTAAATAGATATAATTTTCAAGGTTTTGTATTTTGTGTTTTCTTAATTAAATTTAGTTAAATCTGTATATTAGGAAATTAAAATAGCATGAATATTAACCCAATACAACCCTAAATGAGGTTCCACTTTTACTATCATAGAGATCATTAGCTAAAATATACTCACATGGAACTACTGCAATATTTACAAAGAACAAAAGGTAAAAAAGTAACAAAGATAACCATATTTTGTTGTTGATTTAGGAAATGGATTGAAATGAAAAGATATCATACAATCTAGGCTATAGTGTAATTATGAAAACTTTTGACTTTTTGGGGAAAGTTAAGGGACATGGATTGAACAAATAAAAATTTTAAGGACTAGATTAAACATTTAGAAATAGATCAAGGACAACATTAAATGACTTAAAAGTTCAAAATGACATTGCACATGGGACAAAGTTCAGGGACTATTTGCGTCATTTTCCATCATTACAATGATCTTTATATTGTTATTACTTATTAGTATGATAATGGCTTGAATTCTTAGTTATTGCCACAAAAAAAAACACATAAAATTAGATAGAGCAGTGCTAGGTAGTCGCATCACATGATATAAATAATGAGAAATGTGTCAGAAAAGTCTTCAACCTATTACATTCGTACCAGTTTAGTCATAAACCGTTTAATATAGTGGCTAAATTTGACCGGATATTGCTGATATAACATCGACATAGTGCCAATTCAGCTCTCGCCCATGTAACATGGTCAGTTTGATTGGCCGGCTAATTTTGGCTAGATATTCCGGCTAATTTTTATATTAGCAGAAAGTAGCTTTTTCTTAAATGCTCTAACTAGCTTCATTGACCAAGGTGAATCAAAAGTTGTAGGTAACTCAAATATGAAATTGTTTATACTTGGTACTTGGTAATCTATGAATCAAACGGGTGATGCCCAACCGTACACATAAACCAAAACTTGGAGATCTTCCTGGATCACCGTCCATTGGTCTAATATGCAATCACAGCCGGTGAGCAAGTGTGACTCTCGTATGGTTTCTACATGCTTAGCGGCTATGATGGATGGGGTCCATGTAGGACTAGATCCAAACAACAATTCTGCCCAAAACCTGTGGAAAACAGGTTAACTTAATTTTCCATCTATATGAAACCTACTTGCACGTAAACAAACTTGGAAAGTCGACCGATCAGGCATGGTGTGAAACCGACTTGCACGTAAACAAACTTGGAAAGACCGATCAGGCATGGTGCGAATCAATGGATAACTTGGAAAGATGGACCATTGGCTCCGGTGATAGCACAGAGAGACTATTGTTCCTTAGCTAATTACTGTGCTGAAGATGACTTTCCTTAGCCCACAAGCTTCTTGCGGATGTCCACTTCCTCATTGACTTGACTTCTCCAAAGAGCACCACAATACATTTTATTAGATTTGGAAGTCGTTTGTCTTTCTCTACTCTTTTTTTACAAGAGCCTTCTTTGTGCTGTCCATGACGTAACATGGTCAGTTTGATTGGTCATTTGGGAAGATTTCCACACCAATTGCATAGTTTGGACTGAATTGTTTTTTGGCAGAAAAGAAAACCAAAGACTTGGTCGTTTCTTTTTAAGGATCTTTATATTGTTAGTAGTCTGTTAGTGGTGAGTTCTCAGCCACAAAGCAATCACATATACAAAATAGATGGAGAATTGATGGAGGATGTATCGCATGATATAAATGACTGTATAATCAAACTAGATTAGTGGAAAGTAATTTTTTTTCTCTGAAATCACTTTACCTTGATGATCAAAGTAGATTTTTAATAGGTAATTTTTCTGTTCCTTCCTGACGTCATAACGAGGAAGTCTTCCCTTAAGACAAGTATAAACGTAATTGCTTGGACAGCGAGATCTCCTTTGCTTCTGGGATTTGCCAATAAACATTTTGCAATTGATTATAACTGTGACAAGTTTTCCTCATTGACTCCTATTTTCTTTGATTGAATTAAGATAATCGCGATCCATCATTTCTTGTACTTTTATTATGTTTCCTCGATTTTGCCCACTCAAAATCTTCATTTTTCCGAGTCTTCGGAACTTGTAACTTGCAACTTCAGCCATATGAAAGCTAATGCCATGAAAGTGAAATTTAAGCAGCAGTTAGTATAAAAATCAATGTTTGCATACAGGAATAGGAGTCATCAATGTAGACCAATTTGCACGGAAACAAACTTGGAAAGACCGGCGTGGTGGGAACCAATGGAAGACTTGGTGATAGTGGCCCCTGTGGTCTTCAAGACCGTTTCTCTCCTAAGAATCTTATATCAAAACAGGCCATTGACTTATTAGTCTTAGTCTCTAACGGTGACAGAATAGAGAGAGACGATCCTTCCTTTGCCAGCTATTGGGTTGAAGATGACTTTCCTCTGTCCACAAGCTTCACAGTGGTGGGCCACCACTGACCGTGGTTGGGTCAGTGGTCTCATGCCCACCTATTGTCCACAAGATCAAAAGTTATCGCTATTCCATGATCGAGTTTCTAACAAACTTGTGCTCATGGGTACTGTTACATTATATGGAGAGAATTATGGACTGTTCACACAACGGTGAGGCTATGTTGGCAAGCTCAATTCCAGGGTCTCGGGTGTTACATAATAGCTATAACTCAAATATAATATTCTGTAATAAATGCGGGACTTCTATGATGAAATCTAAAAGATAATAAACAATTGTTACTTGTCTAATCAACCTTTGCGTTCTTACAATCATTGTCCCGAATTTCCGAGTTAACACAAAAACTTTCGCCACTTGATAGATTAAGAGATAATAAGTTGGAACAAGAGAGATATCTCGCAAATGGCCTCTCTTGAAAAATCCACATAGAAAATATCATGATAAAGAACAAGTACATTTAATGAAAAAGAGGAATGGAGTAGCATGCCACTTGGTCCTAATACAATGTGAGGGTGAGCACCAATCCCGGGTACACCCTGGAAATGGATTGAACTAGTCCTTACCAACTGGTTTTGGTCTGGTTCTTATGGAACTGATTCAGTTCCTGATTGTAACCGGCTAGCTATTACCTATCCGATTCCCGATTCAAAGTATGGAATCAAAAGGAATCGGAGAACTGGATCAAGAAAACGTTAATTCTCTCTTTTTACTCTTGCATTGCATTTCACGGCTGCTTCATCATGCCTAGACTACAAAGTTATAAAAATCATTGGCTAAATAAAGAAAATAGATATGGCATAAAACAAGGGAAGTTGCTAAGAAATTAGAAGAATATGCCAAAAAGATGTTTATTTGTGAGAGACCTGAAATTGATGGGTGGGACTCATATTTTCATGATCTGTTTAGTGAATAAAACAGTGTTTATTAATGATTGAGTATGGAAGCATTGAGATCATGTTGGTCACCA
The DNA here is from genome assembly GCA_031216405.1 of Syzygium malaccense. Taxonomy (NCBI): domain Eukaryota; kingdom Viridiplantae; phylum Streptophyta; class Magnoliopsida; order Myrtales; family Myrtaceae; genus Syzygium; species Syzygium malaccense. The sequence goes on from CM062254.1 coordinate 14,258,826, forward strand.
ATCATCATTAGCTTTTAACTATGTAGGTGAATATTTTAAAGAGTGACCAAAAAAAAAAAGGAAATTGGCCGGTTCCTGTGTAGACCCGAGAACCCAAATCGTAAGTTTAGTTCTAGGGTCTACAGGATAGGGTCTAGGTTCCAAAAATTGAGAACCGGTCTTAACAAGGTAGGTTTCAGATTTTAGGTCTGGAACCTACTCACCTTGAAACCGCTCACACCTAGTACATTGTGCAACAAATCAACTGAATTTGATCAAGTTGTAGTTTTGGATGCGATTATTAAATAAATATAGAATCTAAACATTGAGATCAAGAAAGGAAAAATACTATAGGGTGAAAAAGATATTTACAAACAGAATTAGATTAACTGAATAGAAAAGTCCTTACTTAAATTACAGAGTTTGAGACGAAAATACAAGAAATATAAAACTTAAGGAGAGTATCTAAGGGAAACTTATCTTGTAGACAAGAGTGTCCGGGAAAATTTGAACTACGAAACAATCCATAGTTTAACTCCATGATTTTATTATAAAATAAAAACTCTATATTTTGTGCTTGATTTATAATTCAATGTAGAAAACATAAAACTAATTTAAGATGCTTAAGAACTTTGTATCAATGAACAACATGACTTTCGTTCCTTGAGAGTAAATTAATCAAACACTGGCGGAATTACTTTTTCTGATCAAAGCTAGTATTTTACTATAATGGCAAGATCAATGGAAGTATGAAGAAGAATAAGATCAAAAAAGGGAATTTAAGACATTACATACCATTCGGGATGAAATTCTTGTCTTTGTTTTGCTAATCCCTGTTCATGATCTTGTTATGCAGATTATATAGAACGAATGCGCAGATCCAAATCTTACTAGTTGCCCTTCAGAGTGTGTCAAATCGGCTTGGCTTGTGGGTGTGGTGGAAAGACAGAAAAATTCATTCTTAGTGGTACTCGAATATTTTGCTAAGTTATAGATTGCTTTCCAAACCTTAGCGAGCATGTGATCACCGTAAAAAGAAGGACATATCACTATTAAGTGGTTATTAGATATAGCTTTTCTGTAGCTGCTTCAGCTGAGAATATATGTGTCACAATTTTAATAAGGTGCTGGACAAACATATTATGCTTGTAGCACCTTCATAGCTGTAGCAACTTACATCATCTTTTAAAATTGCACTCAATCATGCCATAAAACATGAAAAGTACTGTTTATTTTAATAGCTTACAACCACATGACATTGAAGCGCTCGACAATAGTCTACCAACTTGCTTAGCAAGTTAATTTTGTAAATCAAGGATATGGGTGCTACTAGTATAAGAAGGGAAGAAAGTTAAGGATATGGGTGTTTTCTTCGGTCCTGTCACATCCTAGACAATAGAAACATTTAAGCTTTGATAATTTGAGGCCTCTTTTGTTTAAGCAGCCAAGTGCGACCCTAATAATGAGAAAGTCTTCCGTTGAGACAAAGACAAACATAATTGCTTGGACAGCGAGATCTCCTTTGCTTCTAGGATTTGACAATTCAAAATTGATGGAAATGGGTTGGAAATTCACCGGGGTACATCTGCATCAAGATGACGAAACTGTTCCATGGATTCATCTCTTCCTGTGACCCCTATGATAGAACTTTTGATCATCCAACTGCCCATAATTTGAATAACCATTTTTGTGTGAATGAAATTGTAACAAGGTTTTCTCATAGAATCCTGCTTCCTTCGATTGAATTAAGATAATTGCGATGCTTTTTCTCATAGAGTCCTTTTTATTATGTTTCCTTTATTTTTGCCCTCTTAGAATTTCCGTTCTTCAATGTCATCGAAACTTGTAGTCTGCAACTTCAGCGATATCAATGCTCATGCAATGAACGAAAATGAAATTTGAGCAGCAGTCCGTATAAAAGCTGTTGTTGCATACAGAAACACGAGTCATCAACGTTCACTCTGTAAATGTGTTATGCTTTTGAAACATTAGGGGAGAAGAGCCACACATAAATGTAGTTACGCTTGGAAGAATATATCGGATTTGATCACGATATAGATCGAAACATATTTCTTTTGCATTCTTGTCAATAAAAATTGGATCAAGTATCAAGAGGCCAAGACAGCAACGGCCACTGAGTATCAAGAGGCCAAGACAGCGACGGCCACTGCCTGCCCCCTTAGGTTCGTTCCTATGTTTACATGTCCATCATAGTCAGAAGTCTCAAACAAACAAAATAATTCATTGGCACCCAAATTATGTACGAGGGACGTTCATTTAAAAGAGTAAAGGTGTCACCAACAAGTACTCGACATTCAAGTAATTTCCTTCTTTTTAATAACGAGGAAGTCTATTTTAAATAAACAAATCTCACATTTATGAGATGCTCCAACTAGCTTCGTTGATCAAGGCAAATCAAAGGTTGGATGGTGACTTAATTATGAAATTATTCATACCTGGTACTAGGTATATATATGCATTAAACGTTCTATGCCCAACCCATTCACATAAATGAAAACCTGGAGAAACTATTGTGTGGATCCCAATTCATGGACCTATCTGCAGCAGTCAATCAAGTACTCGCGAATGGGATTAGTGACTGTGATGGATCGGGTCCACATAGACTGGATCAAAGCAAGAATTTTGCCCAAAACCTGTGGAAAATAGGTTAACTTATCCCATCAATATGGGAACAGAATTGTACGTTAACAAACTTAACTTGGAAAGACCGGCATGGTGGGAACTAATGGATGACTTGTTGATAGTGGCCCTCACGGTCTTCAAGGTAGTTATTAGCAGAGAACTTTTATTAAAACAGGCTATTAACTTGATCGCCATCAGTGATGTAATGAAGAGACGATTGTTCCTTAGCTATTAATTCTGCTGAAGATGATTTTCCACAAAATCACAAGTTCTCATGCTCATCTATTGTCCACAAAATCACAAGTTCTTGCTATGTCATGATCAAAATAATGACAAACTTGTGTTCATGGGGTACTATTACATTATGTGGAGAAAATTATAGATTAATCACACACCAGTGGGGCTATGTGGATAAGCTTGTCTCCAGGATCTCATGTGGTGCCATGTAGATGTAACTCAAACCTAATATTTAGTAATAGATGCGAGACTCCCATATAAAGTACAGAGGATAATAAACATTGGTCGCTTATCTAATCAATCCTCTCATTCTTATAATCATTGTTGAGAACTTCGGATTTAACACAGTTTCTTTCAACACCTAACAGTTGAAGAGTCTACAAATTGGAAATGGAGAAACATCTAGCAAATGGCCTCTTTCGAAAACTCCACATTAAAAAAGTATTACAACGAAGGACAAGAACATAATAGGAATGGAGTAGCATGCCATTTGGACCTAGTACAAGGCCCAGCAAAACAAATGGCATGCCCGGGCATTTGATCGACTGAAACAATCAAACTCTCGTTTTTCGTATTTCAATTCGACATTGTGAATCGTTAGGTGGGCCACGCTTTGCCAGTTCCTTTAAAATTTGAGACTTATGAAGGGGGCCCTGGCTGCAAGAGAGGCCCAATTAGGTGGACAGTGAACTTTGGGAAGAAGATTTGGGGTTTTTCGAGTAGTAAACTGCGAGCTGAATGACCCTTTATAAAACTTTCCATTTAAGATAAGGGTTCCAAACTTACGAAAAATTAAGGATTCAACGAGAAAAAAAAACAAATCCCAGGGTAAAAGAAAAAGCTAAGATAAAATGAAGCCATTATTGGTCATGATACCCCTTTCTAAACATTGGGATTATGAAAGGATAAATATAATAAAGTAAAGGAATAAACTTTAAAAAGATCACGTTTATTGATGTTTTTCAGCAAACAGGTTTAATGAGAATGTGAAAATATAATCAACTGAATAGAAAAGTTATTACTTAAATAATTTGGCATGTGTGAAGTTTAAGTCGAAAATGTTCAAGAAATAGACAACCCAATGAGAGTATCTACCGGGGCAAGCAATGTCCAGGAAAATTCGAACTACGAAAAATCAATGATAAATCTTAGTTTGAGTGGTGAAACAAGTGAGACCCATACTACAATAGTTGGCATTTTTAAGCATTCGATAGGAAATTGCTACATCAATTAGTAAAAAAATTTAGCGCGATTGCCTAGTACAAGTAGCATTAATTTCACTTAGAATACCACTTGATCCAACATAAAAAAGAGAGGACTGCTGGATATACTTAGGACTTGTTGACTAACTTGATTTAATAAGTGATGAGACATTAGTGGCAATTTAAATTATTGGACCTATTTGAGCACCCAACACTACTCTGTGACATCATTTGGTAGACAAATTTAGAGACTAGTAAATTTAACACTAGTTAAAAGCAGAAAAGAATTATAATGTCATCGCAGTTTGGATTCATTTTTCTTATTGCCCTGATAAAATACGATTCGGTTAACCTGAATTTCATTTATTTTAAAAGTGACATGGTATCTTTTTCACTGGATGCTCAAGGAAGCCCCGTCGGTTATGTTTTAGGTGACACGGTGCGTGAGGAACAGAAACTTGCGGCCTTCACCTGTTTCTTCCCTAAAACTCACACCCAGTTCCTAAAGGTTTGAAGGGATCCCTAGCTATTGGCAACACCATCCCTTCCCGGAACAGTTGCTGTACGTAATACCAGCGTCGGTTTTGTCATTGTTACAATTGGACTATCAGCTTATCATGGCCAATTCCGATTCCCCGCTCCTCATCAGAGCGAGCACACCACACTCAACCGCGACGAAGTAATTCTTTGTCCAGGAGAAGTAGAGTGGGCTCCCTTTTATTAAAAAATCGCGGTTGTATTGTCAATTTACTTATGTCAGTAAAATTTTAGAAGAGTTGGCAATTTAGTGCTGAATTAGAATAACGACAAATTCTTCACAGTAGTGATTAGTTATTTACCACAATGGAAAAATTTCAAGAAGTCGGGAATTTACCGCTACTTTAATATGTTGATGGAATCCTGATAGTTGATAATTGTTTACCACACTAGTAAACTCTCAGAGTAGTTGGCAATTTTCTTTTTTATTGGAATGTTGATAATTTTCTAATAGTGTTGGTAATTTATTACCGATTCTTGACAAGCCAATTACCAATCATACTCATTTCCAACATGATTGGAAATTTACGGTAACTATTAAATCCATCCCATACGGAAATTTTCCATTTTTTTAGCCGGCGGACCGTAGAATTTTCTATTTTACCTGAAACTCAAATCGTATCACACTTTTCACAACACGGGATAAAGGTTGACGCAACTAGGGCGCTTATTCCCAAAATTATGCGTGCAACTGTAATATAAGCCTCACAGTAACTGGGTTAAAGACGAGTATTCAAGGATCCTCCAGATGCAATAAGCCACTTCATCATAGATTACGAGGATGATTTTGCAGCTCGTTCTTTTTGGCATATAAACAGCATTACAGTACTTATGTCAAACTCGGACACCGAGCCAGAGAAATCTTGAAAAAGGTACTGCTTAAACACTCTTTTGATCCCAACACCAGCAACAAGGAAACGACTTTAAAAAGCTGTCTATAATTGACTAGTCGAAGGGCCAGTTCCCTTTATTTGTTAAGGCTAAGAGATACGGGTAAAGAGAAATGGTGCAGTTTATCATTGGCCTCTGCATGTATAGCTAGAAATTGTTGCGGATATGATGCCAGAAATTGCTGCCTTCACCGTGATTCACAATGTGCGCGTGGCTGCACATCTGAAAATGTAGTTACGCCTATGTCCATGAAAGATTTGCCAGATGTGAAAATAGAGTCACGAGATTCAGCGGCCTCGATCTTTTCTTGATTTTGTTGGAAGCTCAAACAGCTTCGGAGCTTCCTTATTCCCTCCAACTCCATTGCCACTACTTTCATTGTTGGCCACTTCCTCCCAATCGAGCTCAAGCACCTTCTTGCGAGGTTAGCAACTGCGGTAATCTCTTCTTTCTTGCCTTCCTCCATAACTCGAGGATCAGCAATGTCAAACAAACAATTCTGCCTCATTGAATTAATAAAACAGTCTGCGAGGCTCCTTCCTTCTTCCCTAAGCCGACAAATTGGCATTTGCCCCGTGAGGAGTTCAATGAGGACCACTCCTAGGCTACACACATCGCTTTTGTCAGTAAAATGACCTGTTCTGAAGTACTCTGGATCCAAGTATCCAAAAGTCCCCCGCACCAATGTGGTTACGTGAGTCACGTCGAGGGATACAGACTTGGAAATACCGAAATCTGTGACTTTAGCACGATGTTTCTCATCCAAGAGGATTGGTGGTCTTGATGTCGCAATGATAGATGGGTATAGAAGCAGCCAAGTGCAAGTAAAATAAGGCTCTTGCGATTTCGGTTGCAATTCGTTGGCATGTGTCCCATGATACGAGAAGGTCTTCATTCGGGTTATGCAAATACTTGTAAAGAGTCCCCTTTGGTATGAACTCATAAACTAAAAGTGGGATTTCTGTTTCCAAGCAGCACCTCATTAGCTTGACCACATTCCTGTGATCGATTTGCGAGAGAATGATGATCTCATTGATGAACTCCTCAACCTTTTCCTTGTCCATCATTTTCAATTTCTTAATGGCAACTATCTTTCCATTAGTCAGCATTCCCTTGTAAACAACACCTTGTCCACCTTGGCCGAGTATCCTATCTTGGTTGAAACGGTCAAGTGGCCTTCTCTAAATCCTCGAAACAGAATAATTTGCTCTTCGCAACGTTGCCTTCGGGTGATGAAGATAGATGTTGTTGCAACAAGAGTCCCCACTGCGTTTTGAAGTACTTCTCTTTTTGCTGAATTACTCTTCTTTTCTTGATGATTTTGTATATACACCGAGAGAGAAGGAACACTTGCACTAATCCTCCAACGCCCGCTCCGAGGCCTGCAGTCCGGAAATTTAGCGAAGGACAGAGTCATAAAAAGCACCTGCTGTTAAAAATGTATAATGTTGTGCAAAACTATGCATCTAGGAAAAGAGTAATTTGGAAGCAGGAAATCTATTATTCTCACATTGATTCATGGATATTCTTTCGCAATTTCTTCCCATCATAGGAAGCCACCAACTATATGTGGGAGAATTTGGATTTCGCAATGAGGTTGTATTAAAGAAAGCTTTTTAGCAAAATTGAATGCAATAAAGTTTACTAGATGTCGTGTAAACCATCGAATGAAATTGATGATTAATTTTTAATGGTATCGCATAGTAATCTCACTCTTACTAAACTTATCTCACCATCGGTTCCAAAAAACTTCATCATATAGATTAACAAAAGTTCTATTTCCGAGGAAAAATAATCATCTTATGCAAATAACATAGCTTGGGATTATGAAAGGATAAATATAATAAAGTAAAGGAATAAACTATAAAAAGATCACGTTTATTGATGTTTTTCAGCAAACAGGTTTAATGAGCACGTGAAAATATAATCATCTGAATAGAAAAGTTCTTACTCAATTAATCTGGCATTATGAAGTTTAAGTTGAAAATATTCAAGAAATAGGAAACCCAAGGAGAGTATCTACGGGGACAAGCATTGTCCAGGAAAATTCGAACTACAAAAAATCAATAACAAATCTTAGTTAAGTGGTGAAACAAGCGAGACCCATACAACAATATTTGGCATTTTTAAGCACTCGATAGGAAATTGCTACATCAATTAGTAAAACATTCTAGCACGATTTCCTAGTACAAGTAGCATTACTTTCACTAAGAATACCTCTAGATCCAACATAAAAAAGAAAAGACTGCTGGATATGCTTAGGACTTGTTGACTAACTTGATTTAGTAAGTGATGCGACATTGGTGGCTATTTAAACTATTGGACCTATTGAAGCACCCAACACTACTCGGTGACATCATTTGGTAGACAAATTTAGAGACCGGTACACTTAACTCTAGTTAAGAGCGAAAAAGAATTATAATGCCATCACAGTTTGGATTCATTTTTCTTATTTTCTTAACAAAATACGATTCAGTTAACTTGAATTTCGTATAGTTTTTAAAACATTTGGATAAGTGACATGGTATATTTTTCACCGAATGCTCAAGGCAGCCCTCTAGTTATGTTTTAGGTGACATGGTGTCCACTGCCCAGTCCAGTGCCACTGGGACATGATTCAATGATCCCAGCGACTCTTTTACCCTCCTCAAGTTTGGTCTCCCTTTCATTGATGGTGCGTGAGGAACGGAAACTTGCATCCTTCACCTGTTTCTTCCCTGAAACTCACACCCAGTTCTTGAAGGTTTGAACGGATCCTTAGATGCTGGCAACTCCTTCGTTCCCAGAACAGTTGCTGTACGTAACACCAGCGTTGGTTCTGTCGCTGTTACAATTGGACTCGCAGCCTATCATGGTCAATTCCGATTCCTGGCTCCTAATCAGAGCGAGCACGCCACACCCGACCGCGACGAAGTAATTCTTTGTCCAGGAGAAGTAGAGTGGGCTCCCTTTTATTAAAAACATCATGGTGGTATTGTCAATTTACTTACGTCACTGGTAAAATTTCAGAAGATTTGGTAATTTAGCACTGAATTAGAATGATGATAAATTCTTCACGGCAGTGATAAGTTATTTACCACAATGGAAAAATTTCAAGAAGTTGGTAATTTACTACTACTTTGATATGTTGGTAGAATCCTGCTAATTGATAATTGTTTACGACACTAGTAAAATTTCAGAGTAGTTGGAAATTTTCTACTGTATTGAAATGTTGATAGTTTTCTAATAGCATTGGTAATTTATTATCGGTTCTTGACAAGCAAGTTACCAATCATATTCTTTTACCAACATGATTGGAAATTTACAGTAACTTTGAAATTCATCCCATACAAAATTTTTCCTTTTTTTTAGCGGACGGACCGTAGAATTTTGTATGTTTATATATCTGAAACTGAAATTGCATCTCACTTTTCTCAGTACGGGATAAAGATTGATGCAATTAGAAAGCTTGTTTCCAAGATTACACGCGCAACTCTAATATAATCCTCACAGTAACAGGATTAAAGAAAAATATTCAAGGATCCTCGAGATGCAATAAGCCACTTCATGATATATTAGCAGGATGATTTTGCAACTTTTTCTAATTGGCATATAAACAGCATTATAGTACTTGTTGCGGAACAACACCAAGAGATGCACAAATCAAAAAACTCAAATAGCAAGGATGAAAGCAAAATCGAACCACATGAAACACAAGATATACATGGAAACCCAAAACAGAAAAAACCACGGGAGGAGAGAGGGGTTTCACTATCTTCAACAACGAGTATAATCGAAAAGCTCAAAAACCACTTGGTGAGCCACAATATCTAATGATCAAATAAGAAGATAGAAAGAACAAAGAAGAGAGAGAATGTGAAGGCTAGGGTTAGAGATGCGTTGCGCAAGGCATCTCTTCTATAGTCCCCCTTCAAAAAACCCCTAAAATAAATGTGCATGGTCCAAAATACCATTATCATCAATTTGAAAGTCAAAACGCAACAAATCTCTACCTTGACTTCAAATTTCCGGAAGAGCGATATATCAAATGCCACAAGACATCTCTCCCTCACCACCAAAAGTGACCACACAAGGCCATCCCTAAATAGCGGAATTGACAACGTACACCCCTAAGTCTATGTGAGCGTACTTGGTGTAGGAAATAAGGGATGAAACACCACCAACTCCGCTTAGGCAACTCAAATGGTGAAAACGTCAATCAAGTCCAAGCAATGCTTGAACTTTGTCAAAGGAACTAATTTGGTCAACATATCTACCGGGTTATCCGTCGTGGGTACTTTCTTCACTGTAATCGTACCCTTAGCAACCTCATCACGCACAAAGTGATATCGGATGTCGACATGTTTCATTCTCTCATGATACATTGCATTTTTGGTCAACTGGATCGCACTTTGGTTATTGCAAAAGATAGCGGGGCTCCCTCCTGCTTCACTCCAAGTTCTGTAACTAAAAGCTTCAACCAAAGAGCTTCTTTTGCCACTTCCATTGCTGCCATATATTCTGCTTCGGTGGTAGACAAAGCAACTATGTCTTGCAAGGTTGCTCTCCAACTAACCGCAAAACCACCAAGCATATAAACATAACCTGTGAAAGATCTCTTTTTGTCGAGATCGTCTGCATAGTCAGAATCAAAGAAACCAACAACCGAATGTCCTATATCACAACTTCAATCAAAAACCAAACCCACATCTAATGTGCCTCGGATGTACCGAAGTATCCATTCCACAGCTTACCAATGAGCTTTACCCGGATGTGCCATATACCTGCTCACAACACTAACAACTTGGGAAATATATGGACGTGTGCAAATCATAGCATACATGAGACTACCCCCAGCACTAGAATATGAAACTCGAGACATCTCATCTTCCTCTTCTCTGGTTTTAGGCGACAAAGAAGCCGAAAGCCTAAAATGGGATGCTGAAGGAGTATTTACTAGTTTGGCATTCTTCATGCCAAAGCGCTCAAGCACTTTCTCAATATACCTCTTATGCGAAAGGTATAACTTCCCAACATGTTTGTCTCTACAAATCTCCATACCTAGAATCTTCTTTGCAGCTCCAAGATCCTTCATCTCAAACTCCCTGCTCAGTTGCCTCTTTAACCGTTGTATCTCTAACATGTTTTTTGCTGCAATAAGCATATCATCCCCATACAGCAGCAAATAAATAAAAGAACTGTCATGTAATCTCCTATAGTACACACAACTGTCATGTGCACTGCATGAGTGGCCATGACTTAACATAAAGCTATCAAACCTTTTACACCATTGCCGTGGAGATTGCTTGAGACCATACAAAGAGCGTTTCAACCTGCAAACGTGATATTTTTTACCCTCAACAACAAAATCCTCGGGTTGAGACATATATATTGTCTCCTCAAGCTTGCCATGCAGAAAAACAATCTTGATATTAAGTTGCTCAAGTTCTAGATCATAAAGAGCCACCAACGCGAGCAACACATGGGTGGAACTATGTTTCACAACTAGAGAGAACACTTCATTGAAGTCGATCCCCTCCTTCTGACTAAAATCCTTCGCTACCAAATGTGCCTTGAATCTTTCATCTTCAACCCCTAGAATTCCATCCTTTCTTTTGAAGATGCACTTTCATCCAACAGCTCTTTTGCCCTTAGGCAATTTCACAAAATCCCAAGTTTGATTCTTATGAAGAGACTCAATTTCTTCATTCATCGCAACAAGCCACTTCTTAGATTTAGAATAAATAGTAGCTTCAGGGAATGTAGAAGGTTCTTCAATATTAAGTTCTTCAACAACTGTAAGAGCATAGGCTACCAAATTAGCAAAGCCATATCTTTGGGAAGGCTTAATTTGTCGTTTAGCTCTCCCTACAGACAAGGTCTAAGGTTGCTCAACTTCTTCAACATCATCTTCAACCGAATCTGAGTCTTGTTGCTCACTGTTACTTTCCGGCTGAATAGGAACATCTTCAAATGTTTTCCGTGGATACTCCATGATAAGCTCCACCACTTTCCCAATATTTTCTTCCTGAATACCTGTAGACTCAATAATAACCTTTCTCTGATCAAGCATGGAATTTTCATCAAAAGCAACTAAACTTTGGTGAATGAGGATCAGAACACCATAACCTATATCTCTTAACCCCGTCTGCATAACCAACAAAAATACATTTCTTGGCTCTAGGTGCGTGCTAGGCTTGAATGGGCTGATGTGGTTGATTTTGGATGCTTCTAGACGATTTTATTTTATTTTACTTTATTTTTTTTGGGTCTGGCTCCGAGTTCAAGTTCCATAAATGGCCAATACCCTTCTCCCCAGTTCATGCTCACCATAGGTTTGATAATATGCCCAAGCCTGCCTGTGCACATGTTTTGCCGATTTCCTTTGTCCTTGAGTGCGTATAGGCAGGTTCCACATGTTATAAATCTCTTGTTGCTTGTTGAGCGTCGCTTGTATCGTTGGACCAAATCTGAACAATCATTTTCTTGTCTTTCCACTCCTTGTTTTGCATATTTTCCATCGTGTCTTTGCGGTCCTCGCCGGTGAGGAAACCTTTGGAGTCTAAGGTATTATGTATCGGTTTGCCTCCTCGGTTCGTGGTCTGCATATATTTTCTATTCCGTGGTCATAAATGTGAGGCGTCAGTGACCGGCGGCGCCAAACGACGTTGGTTTTGGGGTGAATAATGACTGGTGAAATTCTTTGGTGATTGTGGTGACAGTGGCTGATGATGGCTCGGGATGGTCAACAATGGTGTCTTTCGGTGATGATGGTGTCACGCTTCTAGCTGGAGTAGATTCGATGTGGGCGCCGGTCGGGGAGGTCGATTTTGGTGCAGTGTGGAGGTTATCGGTGAGTCACTGAGAAGAAGATGTTCTCAGTGAGGAGTCTCGGGGAAGAAGTCTGGATGAAGACGTCCTGGAGAGAGGAAGAGCAGAAAGGGGAGGGGGGAAAGACCACGTAAGGAATAAAACAAAAAGAAGAGGAAAGCAAGTGAAAAGTTAAAGAGAAGTGTTCAAAAGGGGAAGTGGGAAAGACCACGTGATGAAAAGAAAAAGATAAAGAAAAGAGAAAAAATAAAAATAAAAAATTAGAAAAGAGAGAAAAAAATAAAAACAGAGCACCTTGGGTCGGGCGAGTCGGGTCGCGAGCATTAGGGTTCTTCGCGAGTCAAGGTGGCGGCTGGAACCTGGGTCGAGAAAGCGCGTCAAAACTGGGTAGGGTGTATTAGGTTTTGGGTTTTTTTAGTTCAAAATTAGAATAGTTTTTTTTAGGTCTTGAGCCATTTTGCATACGGGCCGAATTTGCAGATTGGGCTAGATTATCATTTAGGCTTTATTTCGTAGTAGGCTGGGCTTGTGTGTTTTTTTATTTATTTGGATTTTGGAGTATTCTAAATTAGGCCTTCGTGGAGCCCACCTTGCGGTGGACCCGGGCCGGCACGCCCAGGTTGGCTACGACCCAAGTTAAATGTGGAGATCCGACCCGGGTCCCTCTTTTATATTATATTATATTATATTATTTTTATATTATTTTAATATTTTAATATTAAAAAATTAAAAATTAAAAAATTTCGAAAAATCAGAAAATTTTATTTGGACTTTGGAATTGGTTTTTTTTGCCCTATTGTGTGATTAGTGTCATGTTTGATTGCATATTGCTTGGTTCACATACTTCGAATTGCGCGTTTGATTTAACATCGCACATAGTTGATTGGTCATGTTAGGTTCTTGTGTTGATTGTCGCTCCCCTTAGCTTGGTTAGGAATCAAATTTTGAGACTCATGATTAGTGTGAACACGTTAGGCGGTAATTGAACAAGGTTAGGTACCGAAAGGGCATTAATTGATTAATTAGTGTAATCAAGTCCTCGTACCCATTGAATCTCTGATTCGTAGAAGTGAAGCATTTCTCCCGTGCTTCACTTGGGTGTCTAATCGATCCACAAAAAATTGATTAGTGGCGACTCCTAAATGAAATTGATTTGTATGTTAACAACTTAAACTTAAGTCGCGAATTGGTATGGGCTTGGGAGAGCTCTAGCTAGGTTTAACTTAGTAATCTATTAACCAAACCCCTAGGCGGTGGGGCCGGTTCGAGGAGGTCGTGATAGCTTGGCGACTCCACTAGGGAATTCTTAGTGGACTTAAGCCGTTTATCTTGTTCAAATACATCCTTGACGTGAATGTTCTTGCCATTGATCCCTTATTTTGCAGGTTTGGGATTTGAGAAATGAATGTTTATTTATTTTTATTTATTATTTTTTTATGAATGCTTGAAGCGTTGTTTGCTTATAAATCGTTGTGCATGCTTTAAATGTTTTAGCACTACATTATTGCACATACAACCATGTTGCTGGTCCTAGGTTGTACTATGAATGTTTAGGATGGTATTGAGTTGGATACGACTTCGACCGCGAGGCCGCGTAGTAGAGGTTGCCCAACTCAATCCTGAAAACTTCTTTTTTGGTGTCAAGAATGCTTACCTTTGCCCGCGAGGCCGCATCGCATCGGGGTATCATTCTTGATCGAGCCGGAGTTGCGAGGACTTGGCTTAGTACAAAAGGCCACAACTGGTCATCCCACCCTTGTAGCTCCAATTTGTTGAGCCATCTAGAGTAGAAGTCAAGCCGCACATTTCATGCGCATGTCTATGTGGTTGTCATGATTATTTGGTAAAGTAAGCTCCATACCCTTTACTTTTGCAATTTACTTATCTTTATACTTCGGCTGGTCCGTGGTAATTAGGTCGATCAAGTCTTGGTCTATATGCAATGGAAAGATCCGACATTCGATTCATTCCTACTCCGAAGGCCGAGCCTATGTAGAGAACAAACTTGGTCGCCTTTTGCCTCTCCTCGATTTTGACATCCAAAGTGGAGTCATGCAAGCAATAGCTCATTTCTGGTGTCCCCAAACATCCATGTTCATATTCGATAAGCATGAGTTAACTCCGACTTTGGAAGAATATAGCATTGCCATAGGAAAACCTTTAGATTTGGAATTAATCAATCCACCCCTTGTGATAGAGTCGGAATCAATTTTGTCTGACTTTCTTAGGGTGAATAAGAACCAAATAGGAAGAGTGCTAAAAGATAATTGTCATGCATGCCCATTCTCTTTCCTAGGTCAGTGTTTTGCGAATGATGTGCCCCTTTTGAGAGGAAAGATTTTTCTTCTAGCTTTCTTTGGGTTCATAATATTTCCCTTTCATATGAATGCTATCGATCCTTCCATTGCGTGGGTGGTCAGACAAATATGTGATGGAATTAGCTTTGTCAACCATCCGCCTGGGTGGCGCTGCTGGAAAGGGTACTCTTCCTCTCGCAAAAGGTTGAGTGTTCGAATCTCGGGCGCCGTAGGGTGACTTAACCGATGCACGTGTGTGGTGGCTAGCACGTGTCGCCCCCAGGGTTTACCTCCCGGCTGTCGGCCGTACGGGGATTCCTTGGGTTATCAAAAAAAAAATGGATCAATGAAAGTGGCTAGGCCATTGTCATGGACCGGTCTTCTATATGAATCATGCACTTATGTATGCTTGCTTATTTATGATTCAGGCAATCAAATTGTCTGTATTTGAACTCGTTCAACACGTAAAAAGAGGAATAAAAAAACCAAGAGACCAAAGAGTGACTCCTTCCGACGATCACTGTATCCACACCAAATCTAACGGCCCGCTAACACTCCTTTCCTCCACTAAGTCAAAACTACGGCTTCGAGGCAATCGCCGATTCGAACATGATCAAGGGCCGCACAAATGAATATTGAGGAGCAAAACGCCCATTTCGCCGCTCTCGACGATAAGGTCAATGATCTTGCGGCTCAGCTCACTCAATTCGCCAATGATATGAGGGCCGCATTAGCAGCACCAAACGTTGATCAAGTCGCACCTCAAATTGTTCCTGAGCCTGTAGAAGGACCCGTGAGAAGGAATGTTTCTAAGGAGGCATTGGGTTCTACACTTGTAGTGGTCGAACTAGACCCCATTTCAGAAGCCGTCACCGCCCGTTTGGAGGAACAATACAACAAAAGGTTCGCGAAGATAGAAGAGAAACTCCATGCGCTACAAGGATATGAAGAGCACATGATCGAGGATTTGTCTCGATATGCACATACGAGCTTTCCCGAGAAGTTCAAGATTCCCAATTTCACTAAGTATGATGGGACTGGAGACCCAAAGATCCACTTGAAGTACTATTTGAACAAGATAGCGAGGTATGCCAGAATGTCCCATTAATGGTTCAGACTTTCCAAGAGAGTCTGACGAGGCCTGCATTGCAATGGTATGTGTAGTCGAAGCCCAAAAAGTTCGAGAAGTTGGAGGAGTTAGCTGAGGTGTTCGTCCTGCAATATAAGTACAATACCGAGATAGCCCCCACGCGCGAAGTGTTGACTCGAATTGAAAAGAGAAGAAGTGAGCCCTTCAGAGCCTTCACTCAAAGATGGCGTACTCTTGCCGCTCAAGTCCGTCCTCCGCTCGTTGAAAAAGAGCTATTAGATCTCTTCATCAAGACCTTAACCTAATGATTTCTATTTGAAGTTAGTAGGTTCTGGATGCCTGACCTTCTCTCAGTTGGTAGACATCGGAGAAAGGGTAAAGGGAGCCATGCATGATGGTAGATTGAACAAAGGGACTAATCGAAAGATCTTGAATAGAAAAGAAAAGGAGGTAGAGATTGCATATGTATAAGCGCTGATCGTGACAAGGCCCCCTGCCTCATCCTCTCAAGGCTCGTCTGTGTTCCGAGAGAGGGCATATCAGAGTTATGAATTCAAAAAAAAGGCACCAAGGCAATTCACTCCTCTGCCTAGACCTCTATCCAAGCTGTTGCCTATGCTATTGAGAAGGGGAATGATAGTCAAAGAAGTACCTTGGGATAATCCTCCAAAATTCCCTGAGTTCGACTTATCGAAGTCTTGCGAGTTCCATAGAGGCGAGAAGGGTCATGATGTAGATAATTGCTTCACTCTCAAGAACAAAGTTTAGAATTTACTCGATAAGGGCATTTTATCCTTTAAGGATCCTCCCCCTAATATTCAACAAAATCCATTGCCTAATCATGCTGAGAATGTCAATGTAGTTACAGAAGAAGGCAATGAGAGTAAGCAAACCTTTAAGGTGGATGTTCATAGACTGTATAAGTTACTAGTGTCAGCTAGACACTTTGAAGATGGGGAGGATATTTCGATGGAAGAAAAATTGAAATGTATCACTTGGATAGTGGACATGGGAGTAATCTATAGTATGAAGGAAGATAGTATGACGTCCATGACGACTGTTACTGACTCATTTTGTGAGAAGGGGTCGGAGGAGTCGCCTGTTAAGCCTACGGAAACTAACGAGCCAATTATGATGGCATGTCGAAGAGCCTAATTGTGACCGACAATGAATGAGAGAATTTGTATGAAGATCTTGAGCATCAAGCTAACAATGTCGATTGAAACCATGGGTTTATAAAGCTCGCTCATGAGAATGGGGAAGTGGTTGACACACTAGATCAACCTAGCGATAAATTCGACTGTCTTGTGAAGTATTCATCGCCACCGAGCTTCTTCATCGATCCCAAAGATGTTCCCGATGGATGGGGAGGTATGGACGATCCACTTGAGCTCGAGGAGGAGATGCTCAATATGATCACCCCCGTGGTCATCAACCTATCAGTTAAAGAAGACCTATCAAATCCCGATGAACGAGATGTTCAACATGTAGTCATTGATCTTATGTCTGACGAGTTTGCTACTCTAGAAATTGAGGATTATGCCGTGGAACCAATGGCAATTGAACTCCCGCCTGAGGGCGAAGAAGACATAATAGTGGAAATGGCCCCTAGTTATGATGCTAAGGCAGTCCCTTAGAGTTACAAGGCGAATGAAATCGATGCTGTCACTCGCTCTGGTCAATGCTATGATCCCACCAAGGTAGTTGAGAAAAAAGTTGTTTCAAATGAAGAGGCCGAACAGTTTTAACAATTATTAAGACTAGCGAATTTGATGTTGTCAATCAGCTAAGGAAGATGCCGGTCCAGATATCACTCCTAGATCTTTCTAAATCCTTCGAGAAACATAAAAATGCACTACTCAAGGTTCTAAATGAAGTACACGTTCCCGAAACTATCAATGACACCTAATTGGAGGAGTTTGTTAGGTTTATCTTGCTGAACTCCTAGATCTTTCTAAATCCTTCGAGAAACATAAAAATGCACTACTCAAGGTTCTAAATGAAGTACACGTTCTCGAAACTATCAATGACACCTAATTGGAGGAGTTTGTTGGGTTTATCTTGCTGAAAGATCAGATTTCTTTTGCCGATAAAGATTTTCCTCTAGAAGGTCGCAATCATACTAAGGCGCTACTTATTTCGATTAAGTGTTGTGATAAGATGGTAGCGTGAGTATTAATTGACAATGGGTTTGTATTAAACATTTACCCACTTGCCACCCTTCGTCGTCTTTGAGTAAATACACACCGCTGGAGCTGTACCCTCGAGCCTACACCAAAAGGTCAAATTCATCATGGATGGAAAGCTGGTAACTGTTCATGGAGAAACTAATTTTAACGTCTTTCATGACATTGCGATCCCATACATAGAACCCGAGAACAAGGGTGAATCAAGTTACCAAACTTTGGAGTTAGTTTCGATGGTCCATGTGACTGTTGGAACCATCGTGCGAGACCTAGAAATGGCTAAACCCTCAATCATGTTGAGTAAGGTGTTGCTCGAAAATGGTTGTCCCCGAAACCGGCCTGGAACTGCATGGCCAAGGTATCAAAGAACCCCTTCAGGTCTCCAAGTGGCGTAAAAGGACAGGCCTAGGTTATCATGAAGGCAATTCTGGTGGCCGAGATAACCATGGAGGACGAGGCAGTTTCGGAAGTCGAGGTCAACATGGGGGCCGTGGTGGTCTTGGGGTTTATGGTGGCCAAGGAAGTAATAAAGACCGTGGTGACTACAGAGGCCTAGCTAATCATGGAAGTTGCGGGGGTCGGGGGATTTATTTGGGTTAGGAGAAGGTCGGAAGGGCTTACTTCTTTCAGAATTAAAAGAGACATTCCCGGGTCCACCCAAGCTGTTGTAGGAAGAGGAGGCCATTCTTGGCCTAGTTGATTTATTCGAGGGAGAGTTTTCCTGAGCTATCATGGAAAATGAAGAGGCTGAGCCCTCCACTGCCACCGCCAACCCTTCTGAGTAGGGATGCCGCTTTTCTTTCCTATTTCGCCTTGTTTAAGTTTATATTCACCCCTTCCACGAGAAGTCTGTTTAGATCTAGGGGATGTTTCTCTTTGTAATCAAAGTCTTGGATTGCGAGTTGTCGGTCCAAGACCTCGAGTCATGTAAACGGCCTCATCTTGTTAATGAAATCATGATCATGTTTTATTAAGGACTTGTAAAAGTACCCAAACCAGACTGATGATGATGTTTTGAGGCCTGGACTTCCACACACTTCCTAGTTTCTGAAATCATTTGTGGTTAGGAACGTCAAAGGATACAAGGATGGATCCTGCATTTTCAAAAACTCTGTCAAAATGATTTCAAAATGCATGCATATCATTAGTTGCAATAACATTTGCCAATTTGATCACTAACCTTCTCTGGGACATCTCAGGCATAACATTTCACATGATCATGATAGGCGTATATGTGAGTCGGATTTGCTTGATGAAAATTCCTCTGGGATCGATAATGACAAGGATGACTATGATCGGAAAAGCATCGAATAAGATTGGATTCAACACGAATAGTCTAAGCCGTTGACTGCGGAGCCTACAACCACAATAAATCTGGGCGATTCGGAGAATGATAGAGAAATCAAAATTGGAGCTGACCTTTCTGAAATCAAAACTAGAAGAATAGTCGACCTTTTAAAAGAATACCAAGATGTGTTCGCATGGTCATATGCGGATATGCTAGGGTTTGATAGGGAAATTGTAGAGCAAACTCTCCCCACTGATTTGAGTATCCCGCCTAAGAAACAAAGGCTCAGAAGAATAAAGCCCGAATTATTCAAGAAAATCGAAGAAGAAGTCATGAAGTTGTTGAAAGTGGGCTTCATAGAAGTGTTGCACTATTCTGATTGGATCGCCAACGTAGTCCCTGTTATGAAAAAGGATGGTCGGGTCAGGGTTTGTATTGACTACCGCGATATGAATCGAGCAAGTCCAAAAGATGACTTCCCACTGTCTCACATCAATGTGTTGGTCGACAGCATCGCGGGATTTGAGTTATTCTCTTTTATGGATGTGTTTTTTGGTTACAGTCAAATTCAAATGAAAGAAGAAGATAAAAGTAATACATCTTTCATTACCCCTTGGGGGACCTTTTGTTACAAGGTAATACCTTTCGACTTAAAGAATGCCGAGGTAATGTACCAAAGAGCAATGGTCACCCTATTCCACGATATGATGCATAAGGAGGTGGAGGTTTACGTAGACGATATGATTGCCAAATCCAAACATGGAGAGGACCACATCGAGGTGTTGCGAAAGTCATTTGATCGACTTCGAAGGTTCAAGCTAAAACTTAACCTCGTCAAATGTGTGTTTGGAGCAAAGTCTAGGAAACTATTGGGGTTCATGGTCAGTAGTCGAGGCATTGAAATTGACCCATCGAAGGTTAAGGCCATTTGTGATTTGAAGCCCCCTTCAACTATCAAAGAGGTTCGGAGTTTGCTAGGGAGACTGAACTATGTGGCGAGATTTATTTCTCAATTGTCTGAGACGGTTAAACCTTTTTCAAGCTCCCGAAGAAGAACGCCAAAGTTAAGTGGGATATTGATTGTCAAGAGGCATTTGAGAAAATAAAACAATATCTTTCTCATCCGCTAGTCCTAGTGCCACCTGTCTAGAGAATGCCATTAATACTCTACTTGACTATTCATTATGAGTCGTTAGGAGCCTTTCTAGCTAAGAAGAGACCAAGCGATGACAAAGAATGTGCAATATATTATCTCAGTAAGAAGTTTACTTCATCCGAAATAAATTACCCTAGAGTTGAGAAAACATGTGTGGCTTTGGTGTGGGTGTTACACCGCTTACATCAATACACACTTCATCATCAGATTCTGCTTTGTAACTGAGAATGATCCCATCAAATACCTGCTGGAAAAACCTTCATTGGTCAGAAAGTTAGCAAGATGGCAGCTTCTGGTGTTCGAATTCGATGTCCACAGCATAGCACAAAAGTTCGTCAAGGGAAGAGTCATAGCTGACATGTTGGCAGAAAACATCGAAAGGTCGGAAGACCATAATCAATCAGATCCCATAGAAGAACGCATTTTAGAAATAGTGGGTGATAAGTGGACTATGTACTTCGACGGTGCAGTTAACCTGGCTGGTTCTGGGACTGGGGCGGTTCTTATCTCCTCGACGGGTCAATATCACCCTATAGCCGCCAAGTTGGTATTCCCTTGTACCAACAATATCTTAGAATACGAGATTTGCATACTTGGATTGCAATTGGCCGTTGATATGAAAGTTAGAAAGATGCAAGTCTACGGCGATTCCACCCTCATCATTCTTCAGACAGAGGGCCAATGGCGAACTCGTGACTCCAAATTGATTCCTTACCACGAATTCCTTGAGGATTGAGGAGATTTCTTTTTAGTATTTACCTTAATCGCAGAATCAGTTCGCCGACGCCCTGGCCACTTTATCATCAATGCTATAAGTCATGGAAGGGTTAAACATCGAACCACTATAAATCGAAATACTGACACATCCGGCTTACTATTCGGCGATCGCAGATGAACTTAATGAGAAGCCGTGGTATCACGACATCTGAACTATCTTCAAAGGGGTGAATACCCTCATGAGAGTGAACTAGCGGATCAGAAATACATAAGAAAGCTAGTATCGAAATTCTTCATCAGTGGCAATGCTCTTTACAAGAGGTCCTTTGACTCAATTTTGTTGAAATGCGTCGATGCCAAAGAAGCTAATCAGTTGATGAGGGAAATTCATGAAGGAGAATGCGGTCCGCACATGAATGGTCATCTTTTGGCCAGAAAAATCATGAGACTGGGTTACTTTTGGATGGCTATGGAGGCTAACTGTATTCGGCATGTCCGTTATTGCCATCGGTGCCAAATCTCTGTAGATAAAATCAATGTACCGCCAAATGAATTGTGTCAAATGTCCGAGTCGTGGCCCTTCTCAATGTGGGCCATCGATATGATTGGGCCAATTAATCCTAAGGCTTCCAGTGGACATCGCTTCATCTTAGTAGCCATCAATTACTTCACCAAGTGGATCGAGACAAACTCATATACCAATGTCACCGCTAAGAATGTAGCCAAGTTTATTCATCGTGACATCATCGCTTGCTCCCGAAGGCGATCATTACTGATAATGGCTCGAATCTAAACAACAAGGTAGTAGATGGCTTACTTGACGAGTTTCATATTCGTCACTTGAACTCCTCACCTTACCGTCCACAAATGAATGGAGCTGTGGAGGCAGCCAATAAGAACATAAAGAAGATCTTGTCAAAAACTGCTAACAACTATCGAGATTGGCATGAACGGCTCCCTTATGCGTTGATGGCATATCGAACTTCGATCCGCACTTCGACAGGGGCGACTCCTTTCTCGCTCGTTTATGGTATGGAAGCGGTCTTACCCGTGGAAGTCGAAATTCCTTCACTAAGGATTCTCTCACAAGCTGAGCTCTATGAGGAAGAGTGGACTTAACAGAGATGGGATCAGTTGAACATGATTGATGAGAAGAGGCTAAAGGCTTTATGCCATGGTCAATGCTACCAAAAGCGAGTCGCAAAGTCCTTCAATCATAAAGTTCGGCCTCGACATTTTGAAGCCGGAGATCTCGTGCTAAGGAAAGTGCTATCCCTCACACCGGAATTAGGTGGAAAGTTCACCCCAAATTATGATGGCCCATATGTTGTTAGAAAGGTTCTGCCTGGGGGTGCTTTAATTCTTGTAGAAATGGATGGCCAAGAGCTGCCAAAGCCTACAAATGCCGATTCGGTGAAAAAGTATTTTCCTTGAATGAAATCCAAGGCCCGAGAGCCATTTTCGATGCAATCCGAATCACTATAAGATATTCACATAATGCATACATGCACACATGTTTACTTTGTAGGTCCCAAACGATCCGCAAGTTGATCTACGAACGACTGAACCATCTTAGCAAGCATCCAACAAGCCAAATACGAAGGAGGGGGTTACCAAGTCATTAGGCCGCAGGTGAGTACCCTTTTTCTTAATGCCGAAAGAAGGTCGAATAGAAAATTTGCTTTCAACAACAAAAAAAAAAGAAAAAAGAAAGAAGGTTTTCGACAGGTTTGAGAAAAATAAGCATAAAAGTAGAAATTTTGAAAATAAACTTTTCACAAAAATTTTGAATATCATCCTTGTCCCGAGTTGTCTTGATGCTTGGTGGAACATTCATTTTGAATCAAAATTCCCCATGGAGATTAATTAACTCAAGTGATCTTGGCAAAACAAGAGGAAATATGTTAATCATGCCAAGTGAGAAAAACTTAGAATAAGGAAAGGCAAGTCATTCCCAAACACGTCCAGTAAAAACTTTGAGAGTTGAGCGGAAAAGAAAACCCGTGTTGTTTAAGGACGAGATTCATTCTCAAATGGTACATGGATCAAAGTGAAAAGAGGCATTTCTTTCATATGTCCCAAACACTACAGGTTATCATTTGTTTAACCCCCTTGAGCCCCACACACTTGTGGAGAATTTTTTCAAATGACCCTTGTCAAGAACCACCCTACATTGGGGTAATATCGGAGGTAAGTCGGCATCAAGAGGTAAGAAAAATGGATAGAAATTTTCTTGCTTTCACTTGCATCAATCTTTGGGTGTCTTTATTGCAAATATAACTCTCGCGATAATTTAAGTGTTCTAGGGTGATGAAGAGCATTTTTTTCTCTATCCTATACACTCTTTACCCGTTGCATAGCTCACTTGAGCCCGTGAATTCGTTTTTCTAAACTTGGTTACTGATCATCCCCTACACTGGGGCAAGGCAAAGGTCACCACTATTTGTCACGTCTCGTACCCCACGACGCGCGAGCATCCCACCACAGATCGAATTTGTTGCAACATCCCAGGAAACGTCGCCGACCCAACACCCAACAATTAGAGTTCAAAACACATACGGAAACACGTATATAAATATATATACACCCATATAATAAATAGATAACCAAGAATAGCACAGTATAGAAATCTATCATATTAAAAACATGTACAATTCATTACTCTCAAAATAGATACAATATCCATTGTCGGGGAGTACAACACAAACCCAAAAAAAAACTAGTCAACTGCCACTCACATAATAAAGGATCGGTGGTTAGGGTTAGGAATACTAGGCTGGGATGGGGCTTAAGTAAAAAAGTTGCAGCCCGACCTAACTAACTAGAGCTAAGGCTAAACTAGGGAACCCAGTCCAGGTCTGAGTCAGAGGACTCAGAGGATGAAGAACTGTCAGGCATCTCCTCCTCTGAACCCATGGCCTCCGGCTCAGCATCCTCCTGCTCGAACGGTTGCCCTAACTCCTCGTCCAACTCCGCTCCATCGTCTCGCTCCATCAGCTCTAGATCCATATCCCGGTCCTTGGGCTCCATGTCCATCGGTTCGTGCTCATCCATCTCATACTCAACAGGTCCACCATCCGAACTCGCACTCTCCTCATCTGAGGTGCCGGGATCCATCACCTGCCCATCAGGGCACTGCGGGTCTACCTCACCCTGCCCGATAAACGGGATATCAAAAGTCCGAAGGGGCCCGGTCTCTTCCCCATTGTACGTCTTATAACACCGGGCCACGTACTTGTGGGTCTTAGATACTAACTCCCCAATATCTACCCAAACTAAAGTATAGTATCTAATGTACATATTCTCGTTCCCTACAGGATGTACGGACATGGTCTTCTCGATGAAATGTGGAATCCCAAAACGGATTGGCACCTCTGCCATCCTCACTGCCGGGGTTCTGAAATGTCGGTTTACAACAACCGTGAGACAAATCTCAGCAAGTAACAACCCCTAGACCTAAACTAGGCTAACATGCACCTCCTCATAGGCGAATAAAACACACAAAACAGTGTACCCAAAACATCATAGGAATTGACCTAGGCCCATAGCCCAGATCACCCATTCAATGACTCTGCAGGTTAGACAATTCATAATATTGTTCACGGTGGTCACGCGTACATCATACGCGCGCACAATGGTCACGCGTACATCATACGCACGCTCATGCTCATGAATAGTCTCAGGCAATGCACTCCAGCATGCATCTTGTTTAAGCCGACCCGAAGGCCACGACTCGAAGGTCAATAAGTACCTCGACCCGAATGCCAATAAGTATCTCGACCCGAAGGCCTGCCCGACCTGAAAGCCAATAAGTATCTCGATCTGAAGGCCAATAAGTATCTCGACCCGAAGGCCCGACCCGAAGGCCAATAAGTATTTCGACCCGAAGGCCCGACCTGAAGGCCAATAAGTAGTATGATCAAACAGGCATACTCGCACACTTTTCAACCTTATGCTTATTCTCAACAAGCAAATACGTGGCCATGCCATATGAGCACTCAATTACAATCACGGCACCTTATCACACGCCATAATCGGTCTCAAAACCATACGGCATGGCATATATAAACTAGCACAGAAAAACACCAATCAACCACAAATCATTCAATCTCGGCCAGGCCCAATTAAATCTCAATTTAGCCGAATTAGTCCAAATTCGGATCCAATGGGGACAGCAACAAAACAGCCACATTAGGGCACTAATCCTCCTCCTAATCAGCTCATTAATGCCCAATTATGTCCCACAATCAACCATTAGCCAATCAGCCCATAATTAAGCCTAATACCGGTTTAATTAACCTCAAAATTCACCTAAACCTATTTAGAGAGACAAATTAGTCCTAATTAGGGTTTAGGAATTTATACTTGCCTAATCCAAATCGGGTCGATGGGAACGAGTGGCATATCATCGATGGACGACAAGATCGGCAGCGGCGTTCCGACTGTACGGATGGCGATGTACGGATGGCGGCGTACGGACGACGGTCTCGGCCAAAAACAAGAGAAGGACGGTGATGGTGATGCTACTGATCGGTGGTGGTTAGCGGTGCTCGGCGGCGGACGGCGGCTGTACGAACGACGGTGCGGCGGCTTGCACGGCGGCGGACGGCGGCGGCGCTAGGCGGCTCTGGCGGTGTTGATCGGCCAAGGGAAACCGGCTGAAGAGGGGGATGAACGGGGAGGAAATGGCCAGAGGAGAGGGAGAGTGGGTGGTCAAATGGGTCAAAGTTGGACTAGTGGGTGCCAAGTGTCACAATCCTAGCCCAATTGACCATTTTGCCCTTGACCTAATGGCTTAAATTAATCCTCATCCAATAATTTAGGGGCATTTTGGTCCTTTGTCCTCAATTATTGGGCTGACCCAATTCTTTAATAATTTCCTTAAATTTAAGCCCAAAATTCGGAATAATAAAAATAGGGCACAGGGGCATTTTGGTAATTTTCCGGTCCCGGGTCGAAATTCCATTTTTCAACCGTACACACTCCAATTATGCGTGGCCACCCTAAAATCGTAGCGGCCTCAAAAAATAAGCTCATATGGCCTCGAAAATCGATATCGGAGTTCAGAGGGGCAAAATCGTAATTTTTCCAATTTCGGCCGAAATTCTAATTTTCAGCTGTACCAGCCCCAAATATATGTGGCCACTCCAAAACGATATTGGCCACGAAAAATAGTCGCATACGATCTTGAAAATCGTCGCCCAAGTCCGAGTTAATTTTCCGCGATCAAAATCGCTCAATTTCAAATTTTAAAGTCTCTGACTAACGAGCGGCTGTTTAGGGGTTATGCGTATCGACCTAGAGATACTCAAGTCGTGACAGCTTCGATTACCGGGAAAACGCGAGAATTTATCACTAGTGCCGGAGGTCGCGATCGATCGGGTTAAGTTCGGGATTTGTTTGCCACGTGTACTTTCGGTCGTGCGGAATCACCCGCAATCCGATCGTACATCGTTGGCCAAATCATATCCGTCACTTTTCTAGGATCGGCCCACAGTGGCCCAAAATATTTTCTCGCCGTTTCTCGGAATCGATGCTCAATTCGCGATCGGGTTCCTGGTCCACGTACCGTTTTCTAATTAGCCATTCCCTTTTGGTTAATATCCCGAGAATGATCAATTTTGGACAAGACTTTTCAAAATGAAATGATAAACAATATTCACTTTATTGATCCCAGAAATGGGTCGAAATTCGGGATGTTACACTCTTCGAGCATGATGACCCGGAGCATCAACAAAGGATGAAGACCTTGAGAGCCTAATAACATTGTTTGTCTAAACTTGTCGAGGCTAGTTCCTTAGCAAAAAAAAAATGAAATGACAAAAGCTAGGGGGCGTGAAAAAGTAGTGTGCTTGGTAAAAGTAGGACCGATGCTCATAGAAAAAATCGAAAGAATGAATGATGATGAACTAGGGGGCAAAAAAAGAAGAAGCAATGTGTCTGGTAAAAGCAAGACTGATGCCCATATATGAAAAAAATATATAAATAGGAAGTACAAACATCGGGAAGCTCTATGCCAAAATCGCAAAAACATCCCTGATGAAGTAGTAGTCATCCTACAAGTCTCAAAAAGTCAAGTATCGGACTCTCAAGGCCAATGGAGCATCTGTGAAGACAATCCCCAATAGCGAAAAAGACTGGTGACAATGCTGAGATGATCACTAGCACTTTCACTCCTCTATACACATTTTTGAGCCTGACGAACCCTTTCTCAACCCCTGAACCTAGCATACGTTACGTCCCTTTCAAAGTCTCTTCAGATTATGGCACTTTGATTAACGTAAGAAATCATATGTTTATAAGAATCGCTCGAAGAAGTGCGAGCAAGAATATTTCTTTCTCATTTTGCAAGTTCTTGACTCGTACACCCAGAGATAATTGCAGAATATTTCTTTCGTAGCCTCGACTTGGATAGTCCCCTTTGTTAGACCATTAACCAAGCCGACGTTACGGTCCCTTAAAAGATCTCTTAGATTGGTCAATGTGTACTTATTGCGAATGATTCTCAAAACCTTCGACAATGGTCATGTGATGTATATTGAGTGATCAAACCATTTCCTACGTTAATGGATGGGATCAAACAGCCTTCTTGAGGATATGTGAAAAGTCATTTCCGACTAAAGAGCTCTTGTTTGGCATACTTAACAAGCCCTCTTCATGGACCAAGGTCCTTTTTGACAAAGATTTGCCTTCTAAAGGAATTTGATGATAAATGACGTTCTCCAAGTTTGATGGCAATTTTGTGATATTGAACGATGCCGAATGTTTGCTAGGCAAGCAAAATCAGTTTGAATTGCTCGTACAATCAACACTCTCTCAATAATGATGTTCTTCGCTATTAGGGAGTTTGTTAAGACATATTTTGTGCAGTGACCACTTCAGTAGCTTGCGAATCGACAAGTATGGTGAGCTTTAACAACTCGAAATCATTGCAATACAACAAATTTCCCCGGTGAAATCGACATGCATCGAGCTTCAACAATTGCTTGAAACAATTCTTTTACATGGAACATTACTATGGCCCGTAATGTCCCTTTTGACCTTTTCATTGTGGAGATCCTCCGCATTTCAATAAGAAATATTGTTCCTTCTGGGTTTTATCCCCTTGGCCATTCATAGGGTTTTAGTCCCTAAGCAAAATCCTTGACATTCATAGGGTTTTAGTACTTAGGCATTCTTTCTGGGTTCTATTCCATTTGTCGTTCTTAGGGTTTTAGCCCCTAGGCGGAATCTTCAACGTTCATAGGGTTTTAGTCCCTAGGCGTTCCTTCGAGGTATTATTCCTATTGCCGTTCGTAGAATCTCAGTCCTTAGGCGGAGTCTTTGACATTCGTAGGATTTTAGTCCTTAGACGTACTTTCTGGGTTTTAGTCCATTCGCTGTTCATAGGGTTTTAGTTCCTAAGCAGAATTTTCAACGTTAATAGGGTTTTAGCCCCTAGGCCTTTTTTTTAAGCTGTTGTTCCTATTGCCGTTCATAGGGTTTTAGCCCTTAAGCGAGATCTTAGTTGTTCACAGGGCTTTAGTCCCTAAGCCAAACCTTCGACGTTGATAAGGTTTTAGCCCCTAGGCATTCCTTCAAGCTGTTGTTCCTATTGCCGTTCGTAGAGATTTAGCCTTTAGGTGGGATTTTAGCTGTTCAGAGGGTTTTAATCCCTAAGCGTTATTTCGATAAAAAAATATAAAAAAAAAAAATCAATCACCCCTCATGCCTTAACCATTGCATCGTTCTATGCCCTCCGCCAACTGAATTTAGGTGTCTTTTGTCTTTGAATGGAACTTATTCGAACTCCCCTTCAAAGAGGGGCAGCTATTGACACCTAAATTTTGCTTAGGTCATTTAGGGTCTAATTGCATAAAAAATTGAGGATTAATTTTTAACCCCTAAATCAAAAATATTTTCATGGCATACAGACATTAGATGCATTTACATTAATACGGCATATTAGAACATATTTTCATTGTTTACTTAAAAAAATTAATTAAAAAATTATTATAAAAAATTAAAAAAGAAAAAAAGAAGGACCAGCGTTATTCAACGCTGGTCCACTGCCCTTTTCCTCTTTGACCCATTCTGCGCTGTCCTTCACGATCGGGAGACGGCAAGAACGAAGTAAAATGCAGATGCAGGTGCAGAAGCGACAAGGAGCAAGCGGACAACAGGAAGCGACAACGCATAAGAAAGGGGGCACATCGAGGGCGGCACAGCACTTCCGACCTGCATCGAGAAGATTTGCAGCCGTTTTAGCTAAAAACGGACCTGATTTGGTCCTAGTGAGAGGATCGGCCGCTGGCGCATGAGAAATAGGGCAGGGCGTGCTGATCCATGGCTCCCTCGAGCTCGAAATGGAAGGGGCGTAGAGCAGAGGTGTGCGTCCCTAGGGGAAGCAAAGGGAAGGGGATCATCCTCCTTCTCTCGGCGTTAAAAGGAGGAGATCTAACCGAGAGGAAGGTAGAGCGAGAAAAGAGCGGGAGACCGAGAGATCTGAGGAAGGAGGGAGAGAGAGAGACGGACGTGAGAAATTAGGCCGGTTCCGGCGTTGTTGCCTCATCGCAACTCACCCCGGTCCCTGGCCGATGACCCCCGACCAACGCCCTTGAGTACAAGACTTCCCGCTCCCAAATCCCTGCATTTTCGATGAGTTTCTTTCTTGGTTCGAACTTCCCTCGCCCCGAGGATCTCGGCATAGAGACACTAACGCGACCGGGCATAGCTCGACTCGTCTCGAGCCCGCCCTCTAGCCGCCGTCTCCAAGCCGGGTAGGGACCTTCGCGACCAAACGGTTGCTCCACAAACCTTTTGTGGCTTCGCCCTGTTTTGGCCGAACCAAGAAATCGAGCACCGTTCTTTTTGCTCGTCCACATGCGTGCTAGGCTTGAATGGGCTGATGTGGTTGATTTTGGATGCTTCTAGACGATTTTATTTTATTTTACTTTATTTTTTTTGGGTCTGGCTCCGAGTTTGAGTTCTATAAATGGCCAATACCCTTCTCCCCAGTTCATGCTCACCATATGTTTGATAATATGCCCAAGCCAGCCTGTGCACATGTTTTGCCGATTTCCTTTGTCCTTGAGTGCGTATAGGCAGGTTCCACATGTTATAAATCTCTTGTTGTTTGTTGAGCGTCGCTTGTATCGTTGGACCAAATCTGAACAATCATTTTCTTGTCTTTCCACTCCTTGTTTTGCATATTTTCCATCGTGTCTTTGTGGTCCTCGCCGGTGAGGAAACCTTTGGAGTCTAAGGTATTATGTATCGGTTTGCCTACTCAGTTCGTGGTCTGCATATATTTTCTATTCCGTGGTCATAAATGTCAGGCGTCAGTGACCGGCGGCGACAAATGACGTTGGTTTTGGGGTGGATAATGACTGGTGAAATTCTTTGGTGATTGCGGTGACGGTGCCCGACGATAGCTCGGGATGGTCGACAATGGTGTCTTTCGGTGATGGTGGTGTTGCGATTCTAGCCGGAGCATATTCGATGTGGGCGCCGGTCGGGGAGGTCGATTTTGGTGCGGTGTGGAGGTTGTCAGTGAGTCACTGAGAAGAAGATGTTCTCAGTGAGGAGTCTCGGGGAAGAAGTCCGGATGAAGACGTCCTGGGGAGAGGAAGAGCAGAAAGGGGAGGGGGGAAAGACCACGTAAGGAATAAAACAAAAAGAAGAGGAAAGCAAGTGAAAAGTCAAAGAGAAGTGTTCAGAAGGGGAAGAGGGAAAGACCACGTGAGGAAAAGAAAAAGATAAAGAAAAGAGAAAAAATAAAAATAAAAAAATTAGAAATGAGAGAAAAAAAATAAAAATAGAACACCTTGGGTCGGATGAGTTGGGTCGCAGGCATTAGGGTTCTCTGCAAGTCAAGGTGGCAGCTGGAACCCGGGTTGAGAAAGCGCATCGAAACTGGGTAGGGTGTATTGGGTTTTGGGTTTTTTTAGTTTAAAATTAGAATAGTTTTTTTAAGTCTTGGGCCATTTTGTGGATGGGCCGAATTTGCCGATTGGGCTAGAGTATCATTCAGACTTTTTTTCGTGGTGGGCTGGGCTTGTGTGTTTTTTTATTTATTTGGATTTTGGAGTATTCCGAATTAGGCCTTCGCGGAGCCCACCTTGCGGTGGACCCGGGCCGGCGCTCCCACGTTGGCTCCGACCCGAGTCAGATGTGGAGATCCAACCCGGGTCCCTTTTTATATTATATTATATTATTTTAAAATTTTAATATTAAAAAAATTAAAAAATTTCATAAAATCAGAAAATTTTATTTGGACTTTGGAATTGATTTTTCTTGCCCTATTGTGTGATTAGTGTCGTGTTTGATTGCATATTGCTCGGTTTACATACTTTGAATTGTGCGTTTGATTTAACCTCGCACGTAGTTGATTGGGCATATTAGGTTCTCGTGTTGATTGTCGCTTCCCCTAACTTGGTTAGGAATCGAATTTTGAGACTCACAATTAGTGTGAACATGTTAGACAGTAATTGAACAAGGTTAGGCACCAAAAGGGCACTAATTGGTCAATTAGTGTAATCAAGTCCCCGTACTTATTGAATCTCTGGTTCATAGAAGTTAAGCATTTCTCCCGTGCTTCACTTGGGTGTCTAATTGATCCACCAAAAATTGATTAGTGGCGACTCCTAATTGAAATTGATTTGTATGTTAACAACTTAAACTTGAGTCACGAATTGGCCCTGTTCGAGGTTTTGATGTTTCATTTGACGGAGTGGGAGACTGGGACCCGTCGACGATACCCCATCCCGATGGTGAGATGACTAGCTTAGAGACTAGTCTCGCCCAGTCAGGACATCAGCATGTACCTGCAGTGCCCGAGCCTACAGTAGCGAAGCCTGATCCGGAACTAGAAGAGTCGCAGGCTGATTACGTCCCGATGGATGTAGACTTGGGTGTAGAGCCAGAGGAGGAACCTGTAAAAGAGCAGCCCGAAGAAGAGTATGAGGAGGCACCGGAGGAGAAACCAGAAGCAGAGTCAGAAGAGGAACCAGGAGAGGAACCGAAGGAAAATTCAGAGGAGTATGAATAAGAGGAACGGATTGAGGTTCCGTTAGAGTCAGGGGATGAGGATAACCCGATCGAGATTGAGGTAGACTCCGAGTTTTCTGAGGTGCAAGTATCTCAGGGGGATTCGGATTCGGATTCTGGAAAGACCGAATCGGAGTGGATGCCGTCTGCAAGGCGTAATGGCTAGATTAGGGGTAGATGAACCTTTTTGAAGTGTCCCATTTTTTGAGCTAGTATAGACCCAGACTACTAACCCTTTTGAAGCTGACGGTGTGATCTGTAGAAACCAGTTTGTGTGTGTATTATAGGTTTGATGTAAATTTGGTGAATGCATGAGGTGACTAGTTGTGTATTGGATGAGAATGGACATTGTAAATATATCGATGTGTAATATAATGTTTGGTGGCTTGGTGATTTATTTCTCCCTAATACCCCATATTTTTACTATCAGGGTTTACGATTTTATTTCCGCTGCGTTCAAACTCTGACGCGATCGTTTGGATCGGCGACGTTTCTTGGGACATCGCACTAATTCGATCGAAGAGGGATGTCACAAGCTCAATGGGGTTCGGGGCATGACATCCCTGTTCGATTTGGTATCAGAGCAAGAACATCATGATCTAAGTTGGTCGGAGCCTAGAGTGATAAGGAGTGGACACCCTGGGGTAGTCATTTAGGGAGACCTTAACAAGTCATAGGTGTTATATGAGCTACGCGTGCCTCCAGACTGTTTTTGGTGATTGTTGAGTGAACTGAGTGCTCTAATAGTTGAAGTGCAGGTGCATCTGGACCTGAGGTAAGTACAGGAACCTTATTGTTTGTGGTCTCGTGTTGTGGTGGTTGACTGCCTGCTAAGTGGATTATTGTCGTAATCCACAGCCTAGGACTAGACTAGTATAGTTGGCCTAGGTCTCTAATTCCTGTGTGAAATTATAGCAGGTGGGTGAGTGATAGAAATTGTGAGAATAAGCAACCAAGGGAGAGGTACAGGAAGGGGTGCAGGAAGAGGAGTAAGGGGTCGAGGTGGTGCTCGAGCTAGAGCTACAGAGGACCCCAGAGTTGATGTTAGAGTTGTAGAAGACCCCAGAGTTGATGGAATTTTAAGGGTACTTGAGGAAGTGGGGACTTTGATGGGTAGGCAGACTCAGGAGCGAGTTGCCACTATTGCCCAAGCTGTTGAGGCCGCTGCAGTTGTTGCCATTAATGGCAATAATGGAAATCAAGGACAGGGGCAGATGAATGTGAATAGGCAAATGCATCAGCTAGTGGAGCAGTTTTTGAAATTAAAGCCCCCTAAGTTTGATGGTAGAGGCGATCTTGAGGTTGCATCGCTTTGGTTAGAGAAATTAGAAAAAGCTTTTGAGGTATTGGGGTGCACCAAGGAAGAGAAAGTGACCTTGGCGGTGTAGCAGCTCCAAGGTAACACAAGTGATTGGTGGAAAGCCACCAGAGGAAGGGTGTACCCTATTGGTGCCGCCCAAACTTGGGTGATGTTTGTAGAAGTCTTCAATAGTAAGTACTTTTCTAGAGAGTGCTCGAGAACAGAAGTTGGCTGAGTTAATGAGGCTTCGTCAAGGATAGAGAACAGTGGATCAGTATGAGGCTGAATTCACTCGTTAGCTAAGTTTGCCTCAAGGATGGTGGAGGACCCATTGGATAGAGCTTGAAGGTTCCGAAATGGTTTGAAGTCGGACCTTCGCAGCCAAATGATATCATTGAATTTAAGGGATTATAACGAGATTTATGAGCGGGCTCAAGCGATTGAGCGTGACTTAGCGAATAGAGCCTCTGCTTCTGGATCGAGATATGGTTTGGCTAGGGACAATCATAATCTCGGGAAGAGACCGATGTCAGGGAATCAACATTTTATTCCTTCCGTTAAGAGGAACATTAGAAAGCCGAATTGTTTTCGGGGCGCGGTGTGTTAGTCGTGTGGTGGAAGACATGGGATTGAACCTTGTCCGAGTAGGAGTATTATATGCTATAGATATTGCGGAGTGGGCCACCAAGTGAGAAACTATCCCAATAATAGACCAGCTAGGTCGTCGGTGCTATCACAACCGCCCCGAATTGGAAATCAAGTTGGACCGTCCTCACCAACGAACCAAAACAGACTACCGGCTCAAGGACAAGTGTATTTGATGGCTAGAAGGGAAGCTGAGAATGCGCCAAGCGTGGTCACAGGTATGGTCTCTCTCTGTGATCATACTGCATATGCTTTATTCGATCCGAGGGCATCACATTTGTTTGTGTCAGAGCAGTTTGTTAAATTGACTGGTATGGAGCTGCAATTGCTTGATGTTGTGTTGTGTATTACCACCCCATTGAATGATAAGGTGCTAGTCTCGTTAGGATACCCGGATTGCAAGATTGTGATTGGTGATAGGGAGGAAATGATAGATCTAGCGGTATTAGTTATGTTTGACTTCGATGTGATTGTGGGTATGGATTGATTAGTTAAGCAGAGGGCTGTTATGGATTGTAGTAGCAGGATGATCCAGTTGGACATCCTATATTCGAATTTGTGGGAAATCGAGGAGGAATCTCGATTCCCTAGATTTCATCATTAGAAGTGACTAAGTTGTTGGATGAAGGGTGCAAAAGGTTTTTAGCAGCAGTGGTTGATTCCACGTTTGATGAACCAAGGTTAGAGGATATAGCCGTAATGTGCGACTTTCCCGATATCTTTCGTCAGGAATTACCAGGATTGCCACCTAAAAGAGAAGTGGAGTTTGTGATCAAGTTGGCCCCTAGGACTGAGCCAATCTCGAAGGTACCTTCTAGAATGTCGTTGTCGAAGTTAAAGGAGTCAAAGGTGCAAATGCAAGAATTATTGGATAGAGGATTCATTCGTCCAAGCGCATCCCCATGGGGAGCGCCAGTCTTGTTTATAAGGAAGAAGGATGGGTCACTAAGGTTATGCATAAATTATAGGCAGTTAAATCAAGTGACGATTAAGAATAAATATCCTCTGCCAAGGATAGATGATTTGTTTGATCAATTACAAGGGGCTTCGGTATTTTCTAAAATTGATCTGAAGATGGGATATCATCAGTTGAGGATTAGGAATGAGGATATACCGAAGACGTTATTCAGGACGAGGTATGGACATTATGAATTTACAGTAATGCCGTTCGGATTAACAAATGCCCATACTGCCTTTATGGACTTAATGAATAAGGTGTTTAAGGAATTTTTAGACCAATTTGTCATAGTCTTCATAGACGATATATTGGTGTACTCGAAAAGCTTGGAGGAGCATGAGTTTCATTTGAGCAAAGTTTTGCAGACTTTAAGAAAACACGCATTGTATGCTAAATTTAGTAAATGTGAGTTCTAACTCAATCGAGTAGCATTTCTTGGACACATGATCTCTGGAGAAGGAATTTCAGTAGATCCCACAAAGATTGAGGTGGTAATGAAGTGGCCGAGACCAACGACAATAACAGAGATTCGAAGCTTTTTGGGTTTGGCAAGATATTACTGACGCTTCGTAGAAGGGTTTTCGGCAATAACAATACCGTTGACACATTTGTTGAAAAAGAAAACAAGGTTTGAATGGACCGATAAATATGAAAGGAGTTTTCAGGAATTAAAGCATAGATTGACAATGGCACCGGTGTTGACTATTCTATTAGGACCCAAAGGATACGAAATTTATAGTGATGCATCCTTAAAAGGACTGGGGTGTGTACTCATGCAAAATGGACGGGTAGTAGCTTACGCATCAAGACTGTTAAGACCGCATGAGTTGAACTACCCGACGCATGATTTGGAATTAGCCGCAATAGTATTCGCCCTTAAGATTTGGTGACATTAACTATGCAAAGAGAAATTTCAGATATATACCGACCATCAAAGTTTGAAGTATTTGTTTTCTCAAAATGAGTTAAATATGAGACAGCGTCGTTGGATGGAATTACTGAAAGACTATGATTGTGATATTTTATATCACCCCGGAAAGGCTAACCGGGTAGCGGATGCATTGAGCCGGAAGTCAAGTATCGTACACTTAATGGTCAAGGAATGGACCTTGTTGGAAAAAGTGCGAGACTTGGAATTTAGATTTGAAGTAAGTCAAGTCTCAAGTTTGTTAGCCACGCTAAGGATTGAACCAGAAATCCAGACTAAGATTAAGGCTTTACAATCTACGGACCAAGAAATTCAGAAAATTGTAGAGATGGATGCTACTAAGAGAAAATCAGACTTTCAAGTATTCGAGGATGGGATCTTGAAGTTCTGTAGACGATTGTGTGTGCTCGACGATGCGGAACTTAAGGAGGAAATTTTGTCGAAAGCGCATCGTAGTAATTATAGTATCCATCCAGGGAGTACAAAAATGTATTAAAATTTGAGACAGTATTATTGGTGGAATGGCATGAAGGTGGATATAGCCAGGCATGTGGCTAAGTGTCTGACGTGCCAGCAAGTAAAAGTGCAACATTGTAAGCCCAGAGGATTATTGTGACATTTAGAAATCCCAGAATGGAAATGGGAACATATAACTATAGACTTTATAATGGAATTACCAAGGAGCCAAAGAGGCCATGATTCCATTTGGGTGATTATTGATAGATTGACAAAGTCAATGCACTTCTTGGCAGTGCAAAAGGACTTCGCATTCGATCGATATGTTGAATTGTATGTGCAACAGATCGTTCATTTGCACAGGGTGCTAGTGACGATTGCTTCAGACCGTGATCTTAGGTTTACCACCAACTTTAGGAAAAGTCTGCAGACGGCATTGAGATCAAAGCTACAGTTTAGTACGGCTTATTATCTGCAAAGGGATGGCCAGTCTGAGAGGACAATTCACACTCTAGAGGATATGCTTCGGGCGTGTGTGTTGGATTTTCAAGGCAAATGGGAGAACAATTGCCTTTGGCGGAATTTGCATACAATAATAGTTTTTAGCAGTTGAAATAGGATAATTCCTTACCAAAAAAAAAAAGTTTTCAGTAGAGTATTGGGATGGCGCCATTTGAAACTCTATATGGTAGAGCCTGTAGAACGCCCATATGTTAGGACAAAGTTGGAGAAAAGAGTATAACTAGACCAAAATTAGTCCAACAGTTGGTTGAGGCGGTTAAGATCATTCGTGAAAGGCTGAAAACAACTCAAAGTCATCAAAAGAGTTATGCAGACAGAAGGCGAAGACCTTTGGAATTTCAAGTAGGGGATCACGTATTCCTTAAGGTATCACCCATGAGAGGATTATCCCGATTTGGCAAGAAAGGGAAGTTGAGTCCGAGATATGTGGGACCTTTTGAAGTGTTGGAAAGAATTGGAGACTTAGCTTATCGTCTTGCGTTACCACCAAATTTGTCGCAAGTGCATAATGTATTCCATGTATCGATGCTGAGAAAGTATGAACTGGACCCAACTCATGTGCTGAACTATGAAGAGATAGAAGTTGACAATAGGGTGTCGTATGTCGTAAGGCCGATAAGGATTGAAGATCAGAAAGAACGAGTTTTAAGGAACAAGACGATTCCGATAGTCAAGGTTGTGTGGGAACATCATGGGACAGAAGGCGTGACTTGGGAAAGTGAAGAGCTAATGCAACTTTAATACCCCCATTTGTTTGAGTAGTTAGATTGGATTATAAACTTCGAGGACGAAATTTTTGTAAGGGGGGAAGAGTTATGACATTATGAAATTTGACCCACTTAGGATTTTTGAAATGAATGATTTTATGGATGTACTTGGTTAGATCTCATCCGGAATTAATCACTCCTGAGATACTAACCGTTAAGGAAAGGCTAATTAGGAATTTAAATTCGCGCGACCAAAGAAACTCGATCGTGAACTGACTTTCGACCATAGAAATTGTCGAGGTGACATTTTGAGCCAATGTAGACCGATCCAAGGATAGTTAGGGATCGATTCGCCGCTGTCATACGAGTGGATCACGGGTGATTCTGTTTGACCATGAGATGAATCAATGGATGACCCTGAACCTATACCAAACGATCGTGCCCGTTGAAACTAGCGATCGATCCTCGCGATTACATGACAATCGAGATCGTCACGATCCGAGTGAACTTAAACGTGGGTTGATTTAGTATCGGTCACTGGTTGAATATGCGAATTTCCCCAAAAGCTGCCCGTTAGTCTGAGATACGCTCAAGTTACGTTATTTAAAATTTAGTCATTAATTAGAGATCGAGTTGGGCCTTGGAAATTTTGAAAGTCATGACAGGATAATTGGACGATGTTGTTATTGGCGTGATCAGCCTTAGAATTGTCCGGATCCTTCAAAAAAATTGAATTTCGGCAAGAAATAGAAAATGACCGTTTTACCCGTGGGACTTTGTTAAGGCCAAGTGTAAATGGAGAAGGGCATTTTGGTCTTTTCATCCCTACTTTAGAAATGACAATTTTTGGACAATTTTACCCTTAAATTTTTGTGAAATTTCCATTTTACCCTAAGATATTTTTGGAAAAGATTTGATCTCGACCGTTAATCTCAAGATAAGATTGAACCTCGACCGTCGAATGGAAAGTAGAAAGCAGGGTAAGATGGTCATTTTGCCGAAAGGGGGTCCAATTATTGGTGATTTAAGCCATTTTTCTCTCTCTCCCCCTCATTCTCTCTCCCCTCTCTCGGCACACTCTCTCTCCCTCCCTTACTGGCTGATCGCCCCCTTCTCCCCTTGGCCGCACGACCGTTGCTCTAGCTACCGTCCACCCGTCGCCGCCCGTCCGGCCACCGAGCCGCACCATCACCCCCTCACCCCACCGCTGTTTCCCCCTCTCCCTCTCGGTGATCTTTCTCTCCTCCTCCTCTCGTGGCCGAGACTAGCCGGCCAAGCAAGCCGCCGCCACCATCGCCGATCGCCGCCGTTCAACCAGACCGTCGTAGCCGCCGCGTCCCAGCCGCCTTGTCGCCCTTGGATAGGTTGTGCTTGCTTGGAAATTTCAAGTAAGTTACAATCTAAACCCTATTTAGGATATCAGATATTAACGGACTCGTTTAGATACGGTTTAGTGTAGTTTTAGGAGCTGTTTTGGATTAGGGGCCTTAAGGATGAATTTATGGCATTTTGGTGGAAATTTAGAGGCCAATTAAGGGTTGTGATTGGTTGGTTTGAGTGCTGGAAAATTCTGTTTGGTGCGTAGATTGGATGTTTTGATTCGACAATTAATTGCGTGGAATTTGTCGTGTAGTGCCGGGATTGTTGTGCTATGATTTTTGTGGTGAAAATGGCATGTTGTATCATGGTTGTATGTTTGTTGTGGGCTAAATTGTGACGGTTGGATTTGATGCATTGGAGTGCGTTTGATTAATGCCCGAGTGTGTGCACGTGTGAGATTTGAGGCGTGCGATGTGCGTGTAATCACTAAAAAGCCCTGAGGCGTGTTTACGAGGGGTGCAGATAACATGCGGTGTGTTGGCATGTTTGCGTGATCATTTAATCCCTGAGGCGTGTTTACGCGGGCTATGGAAAGTGATTGAGAATGAGATGTGTGATGTAGCAAGTGAAAGTGAGATCGGGCCTGAGGTGTGTTTTCGTGGGTCGCGATAAGAATGTGTAGCCTAAGGCGTGTTTACGCGAGCTGTGGAAAGTGATTGAGAATGAGATTGTAACATGGCAAGTGAAAGTGAGATCGGGCCTAAGGCGTGTTTACGTGGGTCACGATAGGAATGTGTAGCCTGAGGCGTGTTTACGCGGGCTGTGGAAAGTGATTGAGAATGAGATGTGTGATGTGGCAAGAAAGAATGAGATCGGACTTGATGCGTGTTTACGCAGGTCGTTGGCAAGTTAAATGAAAATGATGTGGTGGTGCATGAATGAGTGTGAAATGCGGAGTTCGGAAATGTCATGTGTTCAACGTTTGTTTTGGGCATGAGAATAGTTTGGGAAAGTGCATGTGGTTTGAAATTCATGATTTTGAGACTAATGTGCAGGTTGAGCCCAGGTAAGTGCAATTGTGTGTATGTTATGTGTGTATTGAATGATATTGTGTTTGGACTTGTCTAGAGATACGTGGTAGCTTAAGTGGGGTTTAGGCTGTCAACTTATTGAGATGCGTCTCATGGTTGTTTGACAAAATCATTTCAGAACCCCTGCCCGAACCATGAATCTTCCGCCACCGCCGCCCCAGCATTTTGGTATACCAATGCACACCAAGCATTCAGTTGTAGAGTATCCGGTAGAGGAGAATATGGCTTGGATCAAACATACGACCGTAGTCTGGATAGACATAGGGTAACCCCTCTAGCAAGCCCACACTTACACCGAATGGTGTTTCCAAGACGTTTTAGATGAGTTTGGCCACGTTCGAGGTTTTGAAGTTCCGTTTGACGGAGTGGGAAACTGGGACCCGTCGGCGATACCCCCTCCCGACGGTGAGATGACTAGCTTAGAGACTAGTCTTGCCCAGTTAGGACATTAGCATGTACCTACAATGCTCGAGCCTACAGTAGCGAGGCCTGATCCGGAACCAGAAGAGTCACAGGCTAGGTATGACCCGATGGATGTGGACTTGGGTGTAAAGCCAGAGGAGAAACCTGTAGAAGAGCAGCCCAAAGAAGAGTATGAGGAGGCACCGGAGGAGAAACCAGAAGCAGAGTCAGAGGAGGAACCAGGAGAGGAACCGGAGGAAAATTCAGAATAGGAGTTTGAATAAGAGGAACGGATCGAGGTTCCGTTAGAGTCGAGGGATGAGGATAATCCGATCGAGATTGAGGTAGACTCCGAGTCTTCTGAGGTGCAAATACCTCAGGGGGATTCAGATTCGGATTCTGAGGATACCGAACCGGAGTGGACGCCGTCTGCAGGGCGTAGGGCCTAGATTAGGAGTAGATGAACCTTTTTGAAGTGTCCCATTTTTTGAGCTAGTATAGACCCAGACTACTAACCCTTTTGAAGCTGACGGTGTCATCTGTAGAAGCCAGTTTATGTGTGTATTATAGGTTTGATGTAAATTTGGTGAATGCATGAGGTGACTAGTTGTGTTTTGGATGAGAATCGACATTGTAAATATATCAAGGTGTAATATAATGTGTGGTGGCTTGGTAATTTATTTCTTCCTAGTACTCCATGTTTTTACTGTCAGGGTTTACGTTCTTGTTTCCGCCGCGTTCAAACTCTGACGCAATCGTTTAGATCGGCGACGTTTCCTGGGACGTCGCACTAATTCGACCGAAGAGGGATGTCGCGAGCTCGATGGGGTTCGGGGCGTGACATGAAATCGCTCGAGTCACTTGATCTTTTGAACAATCACCTTTCAAGAACAATCCCACAGAGCTTTTCTGCATTCACATCACTGAGCAAATTAAACTTGTCTCACAACAACTTCACGGGCCCAATTCCGAGTGGAAATCAAATCCAGACCCTTGATGATCCTTCCATTTATGCCGATAATCCTCTACTTTGTGGTGATCCTCTACAAAAGAAATGCCCCGGTGCGGAGGCCCCTCAAGCTTCGGAAGAAGATGCCGATGAAGAAGGTGAGATTGAAAAGGTGATGTTCTACCTCGTCATAATGTTCGGGTTTGCAACCGGGTTTTGGGGAGTCGTTGGCGGTTTGGTGTACGAGAAGAATTGGAGACGCGCCTACTTCGGCTATGTGGATAGTAAAGCAGACATGGTGTACGTGATTGTCGCAGTGAAGGTAGCCAAGTTGAGGAGGAGAATGAGAAGAGGGTAACAGGCCTGTTCTCCACATTAATTCAGTCCAATGTTTTATTGATCTCGTGAAGTTCTTGCTTTCTTGTTCAAGCAAAATCGTCTTAGTAGTTGGCTTGTTCCTCCTTATGAGTAGTATCCAATTTTTTTGTGTTCTTTAGTTTCAAGCTTGTCGGAGCAAGCCGTCAACGGAACGGCATGGGGAGTGCAAATCATGTCATTTGGTAATTTAGTGTTGCTCAGCAATTTAGCAGTACTTTGTGTTATTATAATCATGATGCTATCCTTGTCAATGATGTGAAACTATGTTAGCAAATTCCACTTTCGTCCTGTTTACGCTTTTGCTGCTAATGGCATAGGGCCATCCAATGTTCAACGGATTCCTTTCCTAAGATTATATTCCTATCTCAATTTCGAGACATCATAACAAAATTTGCATGTGATCTAAATCAAAATAAAGGATTCGTGTAAAGTTTAGAAACAATTCT
Source organism: Syzygium malaccense (assembly GCA_031216405.1). Classification (NCBI taxonomy): domain Eukaryota; kingdom Viridiplantae; phylum Streptophyta; class Magnoliopsida; order Myrtales; family Myrtaceae; genus Syzygium; species Syzygium malaccense. The sequence continues at coordinate 14,300,989 of CM062254.1, forward strand.
CCACAAGGTGAGTACATCTCATTATTTAAGAGGAATCAAGGGTCTAGTCGTGAAAAATTTCCGGTAGTTGATAGATTTTTTAAGTTGATGGTAGCTTCAAATACAATTGTAAAAAAAGTATGATCGGTGACTTGCTTGTCATGTGATCTATTACTAAATAATCATAATTATCATGGACCAACGTCTAAATGAATTTAAAATTACTTTCTTTTAGATTTTAGAAGTATGGTTAGTAAATTTTCATCATTATAATGAATTTATCAACATCCAAATAATTAGCAGCTTCCAAATTTTACAGTGTGGTTTTTTTTTTTTTTTTGGTAAGGTTCTGCATGATTTCACAGTGTGGTTAATAGACTACTCACCCTACAATGGACTTACCAACATCTTAGTACATTAATAAATTACCAGAGTTTAGGAATTTATTCTTGGTGGTTTACTAAGCACACTTGTAAAATTTGAAAAAAAATGATAACTTACGAATTTATTCGGACACTAGTAAATTCATTATGGTGCCCCAGCTTATTAATCATACTTGTAATATTTCAAAAATAATTGTTAACTAGCTAATTTATTGGCTTGTTGGTAAATTCTATAGAGGATTGGATATATACTAACCAACTTGTAACATTTTAAAGAAGTTAATGATTTACTAATTTATTGCAATATTGTCAATTCCATCATAGTTAGTAGTTTACTAAACTACGCAGGTAAAATTTGAAATTAATTGGTAACTTACTAACATTCTAATAATTTAGTGACTCGTCCAGTGTGGCTTGTAAGGAGGTTTGGTTAGCCTTCACATTCTGACTGGCTTCCTCAATAGAGCGATTGGGATGTGGGTAAACTTTTTTCTGAGATAGTTAGAGAAATGATTGCCTCATTGTTTCGTCGATAAGTCTCTACTCCGGTAAGAAAACTGTTGGAAGCATGTGTCGGGAGAATCGACTAACCTGTTCAATGCACTACGAACAAAATTTCCAAGATTATACGTTAAATCACCAGCAAATGATGAACGAATCTACTTCACATTGGTTCGAATACAATCATAGGGAAAGTATTCTTGTTCCACATCGTTAATGCCGATTGTCTTCTCAAAGTAAACACGGAATCCTTATGCATCGAGTGAGAGAGAGAGAGTTCTGAATAATCTCTTGTAAATTGTTCATCTTATGAGGAAGTTATCTTAACTTCCCTTAAGAAAATCTCCTCGCACCTCTTCAAAAGGTGTCTCTCAGACACACTTTTTATTAGAGCAAATGGTGTCCCTTGGACACACACATCATGGGTGGACCGGCGAAATATAACATCTCTCACTAGCACATGATGGGCTTGATGATGCTCTATTAAGAACATAAAGCATTCAACGTTCAGCTACCTTAGAAACAATTTATACTGGCAAGAAAGCCGTGCGACTAGTGAGTACACCTACACTTGGAAGCTCTAATTATGCACCTGTTAGGGACAATATAATGGCTACAACCCAAAAAAATAAATAAACAATTGATGTCTCACAGTGTCCCAGACATTTTGTTACATCAGTCCAAGTATACCTATCCCTTAAAGGCTATACTTAACTTTTCTCAAGAACACCATGTATTTACAATTATTTCCGAAGCCATTGAAGGTGAAATAATTGGTCGACCGGTAAATACATGTGATAGATGTAAAACAACAATAGTCTTCCTTCGCCCTCGTGTCTCTCTCCATTTCCAAACAACTACTTTCCTAGACACGTCCCATAAAGCCATGTCTATTCATGACTGTTGGTAACATGCTAAAGTAGCAACATTGATCTTTTACTTTGAGAACATAATCAGAAGTAATATAGGGCACAAAGTAAGGTAAATTATAAATTACCTTAAGGACTCACACGATGAATAAATAGGGATAATTGTACTCATCTCCCTTATTGGTCAAATAAAGCACATGTAGTATGAATTACATGCTATAGTGGATTTCTCTTTCTAGAAGAGCATATGTCATTTATTAATCATATCCACTATACGAATCTTAGCCTAAATATAGTGACATGCTTCTCACGTACTCATATTTAGCCCGAGTGCTATATCAGCTCGCTTTCCACAGCGCCCAATTTAGTACTCGCATCCGGCTACCTTCAGGCATACATGATTGTGGGACTATCATGTTCGGTCTTATCACATACGAATAACAGACCTCATCTTGATTCCGATCAAGGCGACATTAAATTGTTTTATGTACTAAACTGCTCTTCCAGCATTTCTAGTACATATCATCCCATCTCAACCTGCTTACTATAGCGTTTGAGGTGATTGCTTGTGTGAGTGAGCCAATCATTACCTAGTGACATACCTTTCAATAATATATGTGTGTTTGTGCTAGTCTCATAACATTGTACTAATTGATAAAACATCAATTCATTAACAAACAAGTATAATACATATACACACATAATCTAGTGATGCTCAACGATATAACATATCGTAATCACATTCTACGTAATCCTAGAGACATCATGTGGGTCAAGAACACGTCTCTTGGAACAGCCTTCGTAAATGGATCAGTAACCATTCTGTTGGCTGAAATATATTGCAGGACTACTTCCTTCTGCGCTATTATATCTCTGATGAAGTTATTCTTTATATCAATGTGCTTCGCTCTACCATGGTACTTGGGATATTTCACATAGGCAATGGCTGCTTGACTATCGCAATATACTGTCACTGGTCTTGGGACATTAGTGACAATGGCTAAATTTTCTAAGAAACGTTTTAGCTATACTGCTTCTTGCACTACAGCAGAATATGCAATAAATTCTGCCTCAATCATAGATAAAGCTATGGATATCTGTTTCTTGCTATTCCAAGAAATTGCCCCATCATTAAGTAAGAACGCAAATCTAGACATCGATTTACGCTCATCTAGGTCTCCTCCCCAATCAACATCAGAGTATCCTAATAAACGTAGATCACTCCCTTGATAGCAAAGTCGATAGTCGATAGTGCCTTTCAAGTATCTCAGAATCCTCTTAACTACTGTCCAGTGTGCTGGACCGGGATTTGATTGATATCGGCTCACTAACCCTACAGCATGACATATGTCGGGTCGAGTACACATCATAACATACATCAAACTTCCGACAACACTAACGTAAGGAACAGTTACCATTTCTTTCTTTTCTCCTGGAGTCTTAGGACACATCTTAGTACTCAGGCCTTCGCCTTGCATGACATGGGTATCAATGGGATTACAGTATTGCATATTGAAGCGTTCAAGAATCTTCATTATATAAAACTCTTGTGACATAGCAAGGAGTTTTTTTGATCGATCTCTTTCAATCTTAACTCCCGATATATATGCAGCTTCTCCCATGTCCTTCATTTCAAAATTAGAAGACAACCATTCTTTTATGGTTATAACCAAACCCTTGTCATTCCCAGTCAATAGAATATCGTCCACATAAAGAGATAAAATCATAAATTTATCATCGGACCGTTTGATATACACATAGTGATCCTCTTCGATCATCGTGAAACCAAAAGAAGTTATGGCTCGAAGAAAACAAAAATACCACTGTCTAGACGATTGCTTAAGGCCATAAATTGAGCGATGAAGTTTGCAAACTTTACGCTCTTGACCTTCAGCAATGAAACTTATCGGTTGTTTCGTATAAATTTCTTCATCTAGTTCTCCATTGAGAAATGCTGTCTTTACATCCATTTGATGTGATTCTAGGTCCAAATGTGCAACAATGGCTAGGATAAGGCGTATGGAAGCAAACCTTGCAACTGGTGAAAAAATTTTCTTATAGTCTATACCCTCTTATTGAGTATAGCCTTTCACCACAAGGTGAGCCTTATACTTTTCAATGAATCCATCCGCCATTCGCTTAAACTTGAAAACCCATTTGTTTCCAATAACCTTGCGATCAGGTGGTAGATCAACCAAGTCCCAGACGTGGTTTGTCCTCATAGACTCAATTTCGTCTTCCAAAGCTTTTCTCCATTCTTTCTTGTCAGGAGATGAGAGAGCCTCTTGAACTGTTTTAGGCTCCGCATCGTCTTGTGAAGCAATCATAAATGCTTCCCCTTCAATCTCAAATCGACGACAGGGAATACTTTTACGATTACTTTTACGCAACTGAACTTCTTGAGAATTCAGTTTGCCGAGCGACGCTACACTCCCACTAGGTCTTGTATGTTAAGGTAAATTTGTATGTCCCTCAATAACATTAGTGGGTATATTATCGAGATCTTTCATCTCATGTAATTGGAATTCCTTATCGATCTCACCTCTACTGGAAAAATCGTTCTCCAAGAACATGACATCTCGAGACTCCATTTCAGTCACACTTCCATCAGCTTGTTCACCGATGAACACGTATCCTTTGGAGTGTTCAGAGTATCTACACTTCTTCCCTCTAGGGCCTAATTTGCCATATTTATGGGAAGAATCATGAACATATGCTGCACACCCCCAAGGTCATAGATTACTTAAGTTTGATTTTATACCGGTCCACAATTCATAAGGGGTGGAAGCAACTGACTTAGATGGCACACGATTAAGTATATAGGCAGCAGTCAATAACGCATCTCCCTAATATGAGACAGGTAGATTTGCCTGCACCATTATAGACCTAACCATTTCCAATAGGGTTTTATTCCTTCTTTCTGCAACCCCATTTTGTTGCGCAGTACCAAGAATAGTCAATTGTCTTACAATTCCCTTTTCATCACAAAGAGCCTTGAATTACTCAGATAGATACTCACGTCCGCAATCGGTTCTCAATGCCTTTATCGTTTTGTTCAACTGATTTTCTACCAAAGCTATAAACCGTCTAAAGCAATCCAATGCTTCGGACTTATGGGAGATCAGAAAAATATAACCGAAACGCATGAAGTCATCTATAAAAGTGATGAAATATGAGGCTTCATGCCTCGCCCTTACATTTAAAGGACCACAAATGTCAGAATGTATAAGTTGCAATGGAAGTTCAGCTCTGGTTCCTTTACCAAATGGTTTTCTAGTTGTTTTTCCCGCTAGACAATGTTCACATACGAATAGTTCAACATTAGCGAGTGACTCCAAAAGGCCTTCTCTTGCTAATCGTTTCATTCTTTGTAACCCAATGTGACCCAGTCTAGCATGCTAAGTACTTGCATCAATCTCCACATTACTAGAAGATGCAATTAAAGAAAAACAACCATTAACATTAACTTTGTACATATCATAATCAATGTCTAACACCATAAAACCATTCAATACATAACCAGAATCGTAATAAATTGTTCTAAACAAAATATCAGCACAATCACTATGAAAATTAAATACATAACCTAAGCTAAGAAGACCAACTACAGAGACCAAGTTTTGCCAAATATCTGGAGCATAGAGGACATCATGTAGGAATAAGTTTCGACCACCACGAAAGGTTAATTTACATGTGCCGATACCCTTCACTTTAACTCTTGAGTTATTTCCAACATATATCCATCTTCTTCCAGGCTATATTCACGATACTCCACAAATGCTCATCGATCTCTAGCTACGTGGTTTGTTGCTCCTGAGTCTATAGTCCATATTGGATTAGATTCAGCAAGCATTACAATGCTAGAAACACAAGCAATACTCAAAGTAATGGAGTAATATGGTACCTTTTTTGGCTCAGTGTATTCACGAGCGAAGTGGCCCAATTTGCCACAATTATAGCACATCATCTTGGCCTTGTCCTTTTTCGCACCGCGCTTTTTACGTCGGAAGGTCTTGGCTCTCTTGGGTACCTGATCAGTCTCTTTTCCTTTGTTGTTAAATTTATGGTTTCTCTTGCGCTTAAAGCCTAAAGCTTTGCCCAAACCTGATTCACCAACATAAGCATGGGTAGAGGATTTTGCAACCTCTAGGTGCTCATCTTCTAATTTCAAATGACGCGCAATATCGTCAAAAGTGACGATATTCTCATTGTGCGTCATATTGATTTTCATATGTTCTCAGCTGTCAGGAAGAGACCTTATAACAGCCTAAACTTGTTGTTCGTCAGTTAAGGTATGACCTGCCGACTTCAGGTCACGTATCATGTTTGACATCTCCCGAAGATACTGCCTCATTGATAGATTTGAGCTCTTCCGGTATGTGTCAAATTTAATGATGAGCCTCCTTAACTTAATGGCAGACGTACCCCCAAACTTATCTTTCAAGGCAACCCATATTACTTGAGCTTTGTCATAACTTTCAAACTCATACATGAGATCATCTTGCATACAACTCAGCAACGTGATGCGAGCAATGCTATTTTTCTTTTTCCAAGCTTGAAAAACTTCTTGATCTCTTTTATGTTGAGTAGAAGTTCCATGCTCAAGTTCATCCATAGTGTGGTAAAGGGTTTCCAAAACCTTTTGCTCCTCAAGGATATATTGAATTTTTCGGTGCCAAATGTCATAATTGTCACCGTTCAACTTCTCACTCTTATTGAGGTCAGCCACAATGATCTTGGATGCCGAAACCATTATCACTATCTTCTACACATTGACATAATAAACGCAGAATCAATACTAGCATATTTTCCACATAAACACACATATTTTAATTTGCAGCAAAAATAAATTAAATTAATGATAATTCAACAAAAAGACACCAAAACGAAAGTTCAAGATGTTCCCAATCAGTTTCGGTGTACGATTATTCTACTATCATTAACTTGTTTAATTTGTGCAAATTTTAAGTTCTAGGTGAGAATTTCTTCTAATTCTACCAACCTACGAACTCCCACTAGACTAGATGATTCACAAAAATATTTAAAACAATGATCACATCCTTTCTAGCAATCATATAGCATGGCATGATGTAAATCAACAAATAGAACATTCAAGCAACAAATATAATCAACAGCTGAATTCACGATGTAAAGATCTCCAACCATTGTTTTAATATGCTCAAAATTAGAAAATTGCAAGCACGTCAAACCATATAAACATGCCATCAATGAACCATGCTCTACATAATCTTTATGTGGTCATTTACATGTTAGTCAGCTTCTATATTTCCAAAACTATAGGAAAATATAAGTAAAATGCAATAATACCTCAAAAATACACGTATTTAGGGTTCCGTACGCATTTTCATACCTTTAAAAGCTTCAAACATATAAAATAAATATACCAAAATGTAGAAAATTTCAATACGAACACAATAGTACCAAGCACAGCCCGATTGGACCTCGCACACGCCCACACGCGCCGCCTAAGTGCGTGGCGCATGTGGCGCACGCCCCTGCCCAATACGGGCTTCTAAGCCGATCCAACCGGTCCGGCCAATTCGACCGTTGACCGGTCTGACCGGTTGACCGGTCACGGGTCGGGCCTAGTCACCGTCCGGGTCGGGTCGACTTTCGGGTCGAGTCGGTTTCTGGGTCTAGTCATGTCGCCGAAGGTCTGTCAACCGGCGAGATGACGTCATCAATGACATCAATGTGTCATCAACGACAGTTGCTGCTAATATCATCAATGACGTCAGCACATGTCGGTTGGTGACGCGCGCATGCCTTCACACGCTGACAGTGCCGGCGCTTTGGGCGCATGGCTCCCACGCACCGCGGCTTCTGGCCTCGCCTGTGGGCGCGTCTAGCGTCATCCGGCGGCGCTCGACCCATCGTTCTGCTCGTCTCGATGAGTTCTTCAATTATATATAATAAAAAATAATTTTCGCCGTAAATAATTTTTCGAAAATCATCCGAACAGAACGGTCACCCGTAACGTTCAAACCCGTTCTTCATTTCAATTCATGTTCGACGATTCATCTTGCAATTCCCGAGCAATGAACATGCAGACAGTATGAAGGTCATCATCATGATCTCTATATCAAACAAGCAAAAAAATTCGATGGAAAAACAAGGCATAAATCATAATCAAGGCTCTGATACCAATGTTGGAAGAGTGTGTCAGGAGAGTCGACTAACCTGTTCGATGCACTACGAACAAAATTTTCAGGATCGTACGTTGAACCACCAGTAAACGATGAACGAATCTACTTCACGTTGGTCCGAATACAATCATAGGGAAAGTATTCTTGTTCCACAGCGTTAATGCCGATTGTCTTCTCAAAGTAGGCACGGAATCCTTATGCGTCGAGTGAGAGAAAGAGTTCTGAATAATCTCTTGTAAATTGTTCATCTTCTAAGGAAGTTATTTTAACTTCCCTTAAGAAAATCTCCTCGCACCTCTTCAAAAAGTGTCTCTCAGACACACTTCTTATTAGAGCAAATGGTGTCCCTTGGACACACACATCATGGGCGAACCGGCGAAATATAACAAAAACCGCCTAGAAAGTTTTCACATTTCCTTTTAAGCTCTGGAGGCATAATAGAACAGCTGTCGCCTTTGCACAATTCACCCAACAAGTTGCTGACCCTTGAAAGAATCGGTGGGTGACTTGCCACCATTGAGGAACCACTACAAGAAAGGTCGAGGAACTCAAGCCACTTGGGGCCCGTTTGGTAACGTGCCAAACAGTAAAAATTTCTATTTTTTTGTTCCTAGAAATAATTTGGGAACAGAAATGCGTTTGGTAAAATTTTTGTTCCCGGGCACATTTTTGCAAAAATTTATGCCCAGAAACAGTTTTGGAAGAGAAACAAGAAGTAAAAAAAAATTGCTTCTTATTTCTCGGCATAATTTTGAGAATCAGTTTTTTTTCTTCTTTTTCTTTTTTTTCTATTTTCTTCTTTGTGTTGGTCTTTCCTGGGCTATGGCCGATCGCCGGTGACCGGCCATAGCCGAGGGCCGGCGAAGGCATCACGGCCCTCGTTGGCCGCCGGCGGAGGCGAGGGTCCCCCTTGCCGGCGAGGGCGAGGGCTGGACCCTCGCCGCCTGGGCGAGGCGGCTCGCCGTCGGTCATGGCGAGGTCGGCCTCGCCCAGATCGGGCGAGGCCGAGCCTCGTCGTCGCGACCCACGGCGAGGCCTACCTCGCCATGGCTAACGACGAGCCGCCTTGCCCAGGCGGCGAGGGTCCAGCCCTCGCCCTCACCTCCGCCGGCTGCTGGCGAGGGCCGTGAAGCCCTCGGCTGTGGCCGGTCGCCGGCAACCAGCCATGGCCAAAGAAGAAAATGGGTGTTCCCAAAAAAAAATTAAACAATTCAAAATATTATTAATAAAAAGAAATTTTGTGTAGTTACCAAACGCATTTCTGTTCTTTTCTACTCTAGGAATAGAAATTTTAGACAGTTTATCAAACGCCTTCAAATGCTCAGAAATTGTTTCCGAGCACAGAATAAAAAAAAATCATTTCTGTTCAGAAATAGTTCCCGGGCACAGAATAGTATTCATGCGCACCCTTAGCCTTCACTGCTTTATTAGTAACTTCGTGAGCAAATGATGCTTCGGGAGTCAAGTTAGGGGAATCGACAGCTACACTAGTTAAAACTTTTGTAGCTCGTCCTAGTATGGATCTAGCTTTAGAATAAGAACCTGGAGAACCCTCAGTCTTGACTTGATCCGATGGTTGAGCCGAATCAGGAAATTGATTTGGAGAGGAAGATGGAATCGGTGGGAGAGTTTCTGCAGAACCTAATGAAATCGAGTACATCTGCATTCAGCAAGGCATGCAAAGTATAATCAGAAATAGTAAAGTGGAGCGAGAATATAAGATACCGAAAGCGTCATCCAAGCAACATAGACACTGGAGAAATGGAAATGCTATGTGCCAACCTTTTTATTTTGTGGCTCTTCATCGCTCTCCTCTGAACTATCATCCTCAGTGTCGCTTTCATCAACATCCATCTTTACCTGCAGCACCAAGCACCAACCGCTCAGCCTCAGTGGTAGGGCACCGACATCAATCAACTCTTAAGTTGACGATACACAATCTGTTTGTTGTTTGTTTTTCTTATTCTTGTCGATTCAAAGAGCATTGACAGAGTCAACACCCTTTCCGACCAGCTTGTTATCAGCATCATAGTAAGAGAACTCTCAGAACTTATCGACCCATAATCGATAATTTTGTATCGTAGCCAACTGCCTTCCACCATGGATGGAACTTGATTTATTCATATAAACTTCATCACACCCCCCATTGACGGTAACACCCATTTTCCCTTCATAAAAAGAAAACCCACCCTAAAACCAAAAGAAAAGAACAATAAACAAAGAAGCACAAGTGAAAGACAGAGAAGAGAGGAAAAGATACGGCATAACTCTAGGTCTGACATTGTAACCCAATTGTACATCACGCAATGTAAAGACAAACACAATAAACCTGCTGGGTCTGCTTTGTTGGAGCTGTCGCATGTGGCCTCTTAGCGGAAGCATCCATAGCGCTCTTCATAGGTGGGCCCTGTAAAATACGAAATAAGAAGAGGAAGAAGGAAAAAAAGAACAAGTTTAAGAAGGCATCCAATTGCAAAAGGCCACACTACAATAAATTGTACTTGCACAATACAAAGAAGCTTGCAAGCACCTAGCAGAAAACAAACTGATGCAGACTCCATAAGAAAAAAACAGTGGCAACCATCGCTAATCGAACTCAATTGCTTTTGCAGATATTTATCACGAGACAATTATCAACAAAAGCGAACATGTAAGACTAAAATCGTTTGTCCAAAAGGATATCAGAAAGGTACAGCAAAAAATGAACACAAGAAAATATCCACCGCAAACAACTGATTGGATACATCAGGTGCAATATAAGCCAATACAAAATCAAATCTGTAGATCAATGCAATCTGTTGCACATCTACACATATGCATGCAAAAACCAACAGCAGTGACAGATGCAATATTGGTCAGCATCTACGGAATCACTAAAATATGAGATATCACATTAGCAAACTGACATTCAAGGTCATTGCCCAAACCAAAATTTCGGAACTAAGCCACTCACATCATCATCCGAACGGCTGTCTAACTCATTTTCAACGACTTTTCTAAGAAAAAACTTTGCGGATACATTCTCGCTTGATTCGTTTTTTGATGCACTATTAACTGGTTTTTCAACACTGTTCTTAGCAACAACTTCCTGCATCAAGCACAAAATTAAGTCATTTGCACACGAATGCCCTCAAATACACAACCATGGTAAGATTGAGAAAGGACAGAGACCAGGCCTCTTCCTCTAATTCACTATCCGAGGAACCTCGAAGACCAGCCGTCAGTTCAAATGCAGATTACATCAACCTCACTCCAATCAAAATCATAACACATGTTGTAGACATCCAGCAATCAAGTAAGACATTCTCCATCGCATAAACCGCCAGGATCAAGTTCCGAGCAACAATGAGAGAATCTATACATAGCAATTTGTCACGCCCCGAACCACAAGCACGCTAACATCCCGCCAATGGTCGTGAAATGGCAACGTCCCAAGACGTGTCGCCGACCCAATCGAACTGACTTACGATTAAACGCATGCAGAAGCGAACTTCAATCACCCAACTACAATCAATAAACGGGATAGTAAGAAAAACACACCTCAATTTAAACAACATTATCAGCAATACATCGGGTTAATATATTACAAGTCCGCCACACGGATCTTCCCGATTACAACCACAAAAGGCAAAGGGTTAACTTAGCTCTTCTATCTACGAGGACAATCTCAACAACTGTTCCTCCTCAAAACAGTCGGTTCTAGAGATGGCCACGGGCCGGGTTTGGCCCGGAACCGGCCAGGAACCGGCCCGGTCAAACCCGGGCCCGGCCCGTTGACCGGGCCAACGGTTCGGAACCGGAACCGGCCCGTGGCATACGGGCCCGGTTCCGGTTCCAGAAAAACTTGAACCGGCCCGGAACCGGCGGTTCCGGGCCGGTTCTACGAAAAAAAAAAAAAAAAAAAAACGCCGGGCCCTACCGCTGCTGCTGCAGGCTGCACGTGCACGCTGCAGCAGCAGCAGCAGCCCGTTGCCGTTGGGCCGTTGCCAGGCCCCTCCTTGGCAACGGCCCAACGGCCAAAAAATTAAAAAAAAAAGGAAAACTGCAGCAGGGCCTGCAGACGTGCAGGCCCTGCTGCAGCGGCCCGTTGGGGCGCCAACGGCTACGCCGGACGCCCCAACGGGCATTTTTAATAAAAAAAAAAAAAAGACATAACCGTTGCAAATTGCAACGGTTATGTTTTTATTTTTTTAATTCTAAATTTTCTTCTATTTTTTTCCTATAAATTCTCTCAAATTCTCACAATACACACACAATTCTCTCAAATTCTCTTCTCTCAAGTCTCAAATTTTCTCAATACTCAAAATTCTCTCAAATTCTCTGAAATTCTCTCAATTTTCTCAATCCACGCAATTTTTTCTTAATTCTCCCAATTAATCCGCTCAATTCTCTCAATCCATTCGAAAAATGGCAAGTGGAAGTCGAGTGCCAACTGGCAAAGGTAAGAATATTGCGACGGAATCCCATCATTCTTTTGATCCTCGTGAATATGCAGATTTTCAAGATGATGAAATCAACATTTTTCCTAATGTGGAGCACGTCCCGACGCAAGAAAGTTTTCATCCTCCTGCCGAAATATCTACAACAAAGGAAGCGGAACGGGAATTTACATCTGACATTTGGAATCACTTCACGAAAGTGGAAAGGTTTGATATCGGTCAAAAAAGGTATGATATAATTTGTAAATATTGTGGAAAAATATATAAACATACAGGTGGACAAGGATATGGAACATTTAAACGACATCTTAGAAGCAAACATCCAACCGAAACGGGAATCGATATCGGGCAACAACAAATTTCCGGGTACGTCAATCCTAACACTTCCCCTTTATTTCGTTTTAATGAAAAAACTTATAAGGAAGAATTAGGCAAATTTATTTCCGTTGAGCATTTAGCATTTAATTTTGGAGAAAGATTTGGTTTTAATGAATTTGTACAAAAAGCATGTGCTCCACAAGCAAAACGTGTTCCTAGAAATTCAATTAAACGAGTAATTAAAGATCTTTACAAAAATGGAAAAAAAGATTTAAAAAACTTTTTTATGCAATTTAATGGATGCGTGCATATAGGTAGTGATATTTGGAGTGATCATTGGCAAAATCATTCTTACATGGGTATAACATGTCATTGGATAGATGACGAGTGGACTATTCAAAAAAGAATTATTGCATTTAGAGTTTTCGATGATCATCATACGGCAAATAATATTTATAGAATAATTAGGCAAGTTTTAGAAGAATATTATTTGCTTAACAAAACTTTTTCAATTGGTTTTGATAATGCCGCAGCAAATACCGCTTCAATTGCCGAGTTAGAAAATATTTGTAAACCTGCTTTTGGCGGAAAATTTTTTCACATTAGATGTGCTTGTCATGTTTTAAATTTATGTGTACAAGATGGTTTGAAAACTCTTGATATTTTTCTTCAACCAATAAAAACGGCGATTCAATTTTTATGGAAACATCCCAAAAAAATGAAAGAATGGGGTCAATTTTGTAGAGAAAATCAGGCAAAGCCAAAAAAATTTTCAAGAGATGTTCCAACTCGTTGGAATTCTACTTTCCACTTGCTTAATGAATCTTTACCATATAAAGATTTATTATGTGCATTCATTTCTAATAATATACCTCATATTAATTTATACCCACAAGAGTGGCATATTTGCCAAAAAATTTTAGATGTTTTAAAGGTTTTTAATGATGCAACTTATACTTTGTCCGGTGTTTATTATCCAACTACACATTTATTTTTAGTAGAGTGTACTAATATTGTTGGAACTTTTGATGAATATGAAAATGATGTTGAATTACAACATACTATAGTTGCAATGAAAATGAAATGGCTTCATTATTATAGTGAAATTCCCATGATTTATTTAGTTGCTTGTGTTTTTGATCCACGTTGCAAATTGGATGGTTTAAATGATTTTTTACGTGTATATTATCAATGTTTACATTATGACGCGATAAATATTACAACCATTGTACGTGAGGTTAAAAACGTAATAATAGAATTATATAATGAATTTTATACTAAATATAATTTAGGTGATATTGGATCTTCTCAATCTACGGATATACAAAATGACAATACAGGTAAAATTAGTAGAGGGTACAAACTTTTATTACATAGACAAAACAAACAAAAGGGAGTAATGGGAAATATTTCTGAATTAGAGAGTTATCTAACCATTTTATTTGAGTTTACTGAAGCCGAAGGTGGTACAGATTTTTTAATTTTGGATTGGTGGAAGAGGCACGCAAGCCAATACCCAATCCTTTCTCTTATTGCAAAACAGATTTTTTCAACCCCTTGTTCCACAGTTGCGGTCGAACAAGCATTCAGTGCCGGAGGTAATATTTTGAACGAACATCGTTCAAGATTAGATCCAGAATCAGTGGAGATGCAAGCTTGTGTTGCTGATTGGACGAAGGCTCAATACCGGCAACAAGAGATAGATCGGAATAATGAATCCGAATTCTTTAACGACGGAAATACTACCGCTACCAGTATCGGTACTGAAACGGGTAGTGACGATTGAGGGTAAAAGAACTATTGGAGTTGGCAAATATTTCGGGAACTCTTGTTTCTCATACCGGGTACGCCCACATGAGCTTAGGGAAACCGAAATATAATCCGACGATATGTGACCTTTGGTCCCCTACGCACGGAATGCTTAGGTTTTGGGATAATTTTAGGATATATATATTGTACTCCTTTTTTTTTAAGATCGTTGTAACGAATTGTAACGTGCTTAATGATAATTTATTAATTTGAAGCCCTCTCTTTCTCTCTTATCTTTTTGTCATCAAATTTGAGTACAATTTGTATTTTAATCACAATTTATATTGAATAATGTTGTACCACAATTCACAAGAATAGTATTTTTTAAGTTTTTTTTATTTTCATTTCTGTTTTTCTTCTTTTTCTTTTCCTTTTCTGTTTTTTCTTTTTCTCTTTTGTCTTTTTTTCTTGTTTCTGTTTTTTAAAATTATAATTTATATTACAATTTTTTTTTCTTCCTCCGCGGCCGGCCATGGCCGGGGCCGGCGCGGAGGTCGCCGGCGTCGGGCGAGAGCCGCCCTCGCCGGCGTCGGGCGAGGGCGGCCCTCACCTGGGCTGGGCGAGGCCGGCCTCGCCCGACGCCGGCGAGGCTCGACCTCGCGACGCCAGCGTCGGGCGAGGTCGGCCTCGCCCAGCCCCGGCGAGGGCCGGCCTCGCCCGACGCCGGCGAGGCTCGACCTCGCCAGCGTCGGGCGAGGTCGGCCTCGCCCAGCCCAGGCGAGGGCCGGCCTCGCCCGACGCCGGCGAGGTCGAGCCTCGCCAGATCTAGCGAGGCTCGACCTCGCCGGCGTCGGGCGAGGCTCGACCTCGCGACGCCAGCGTCGGGCGAGGTCGGCCTCGCCCAGCCCCGGCGAGGGCCGGCCTCGCCCGACGCCGGCGAGGCTCGACCTCGCCAGCGTCGGGCGAGGTCGGCCTCGCCCAGCCCAGGCGAGGTCGAGCCTCGCCCGACGCCGGCGAGGTCGAGCCTCGCCAGATCTAGCGAGGCTCGACCTCGCCGGCGTCGGGCGAGGCTCGACCTCGCCAGCGTCGGGCGAGGTCGGCCTCGCCCAGCCCAGGCGAGGGCCGGCCTCGCCCGACGCCGGCGAGGGCCGCCTCGCCTGAGGCCGCCGACCTCCGCGCCGACCCCGGCTATGGCCGGCCGCGGCGGAGGAAGAAAAAAATAGAAAAAAAATCGGAACCGGCCCGGAACCGGTTCCGAACCGGAACCGGCCCGGAACCGGTTCCGAACCGGAACCGGCCCTGAACCGTACGGTTCAGAACCGGAACCGGAACCGCCAGAGGAGGTTCCGGTTCCGGTTCACACTTGGCCACGAACCGGAACCGCCGGTTCCGAACCGGAACCGGTCGGTTCCGAACCGTGGCCATCTCTAGTCGGTTCCAATAGAACGCGACGCATACTCATACCTGAGCACCTAAAAAATGGTTAACAACAACGAATGAGATAAATCTCAGCGAGTTAACGACCTAAGCCCCGACTATGAGATCAATCCATCTCGGATGCACCTAAAACATGTAGCGATACATCGACGGTAGATCAATAGCAAAGCTACCCTTGCTTTGCCTTAACTATACACACAAGCAAGCTACTCAACCCAGCATAAACATATGTGCCATTAAACAATTGCAGACATTCTTACGTTGTCTTGGCACACATACCCTACACGTTATAAATCATCATATACAATCATAATGCAACAAGCATATAACATAATCAAAATACGCAACAACTTTTCCATGCACAATGCATCAACACATGTCCCGATTATAAGGTGAAACTGCTTCGGCCCGTCCCATACCGTGTCTCACAATTTCATCCCATAATCAAGCGCAATGCCACCACAATCTTTCACGCGTATTCCGATTACTACAGCCACACCTGGGGCATGGCACAACCTGTGATATTCACATCAAGTTGGCAGTCTTCCGGTATAACCGGGCATCGTCTCGCCCTATCGGGCACGGCATTATCTCACCCGAGCACAATGTCGACATATCCCATAAATGGGTTCATTCTAACTCCGATTCCTGAATGACTACGTCTCCCCTACTACCAGCGACAGCTTCCAATTACCAAATTGGGGACACCCGTTAGGGCCACGGCCAAACCCTAGGTTGGCCGGTCATCCGGTAGAACCGAGTACAAAGGAACCTTTAGGTGATCATGCACACATAGCAACCACTCAAGTTCCATCATTATCCTTTTCAAAAGCCAATACAGACATGATCTATGCTAATACAATAAAATGTTGTAGTAAAAAATGCACTAAAATAATCACACGTGATTATACACATATCAATAAATTCTCAAACTCGGCATGCTTCTATATTTAAGTATCCACAACATATTTCTCACATAAAACTTAACAAATAAATCCGACACCTCAGGGTTTATTAATTGAACTCCCACAATTCTATATTTAATAATAATCAGTCAATTCAATTCAACATACAAACCAATATATAAGGCAAAATTCCAACTTAGGCATCACAATTTAAGCACAAAATAACCACAATTTAATTTCGGAATTTCCACAAAAACATTAATAAAAATATTAATATTTTAAATTCCGAAAATTAATAAAATATTAATATTTTAATTTCGAAAATTCATTTAATTAATAATTAAATATTTATTATAAAAATAATCTGATAGCTTATCGTCAAATCCTCGATAGTCTATCGCATAATTGGCGATAACTTATCAATAAAATTTTGATAGCTTATCGCATAATTGACGATAGCTTATCAATAAAACCTCGATAGCCTATCGCATTTTCTCAATAACTTATCGAGTCCACTTATCACTTATCGCAATAGCTTATCAAATAATCCTTAATTAATTAGTACTAAACATAATTAACTTAAACTAACTCATCCTAATCAAGTTTAACATATTAATCAAGGGATTAGGGCAATAACTCACCCGGAAACGATTCTGACTATACGGACGCGACGGCGGTGGCGAGGGCTACACGTGACACGGTCCGAAAATGACACGGAATGACGACGGTGGATGGGTCTCGGCTGAACAGCAGCTGTGAGCAGCTAGTTTAGCTCACGGTGAGGCGATCCGACGGTGGAAACAGCTTGGATGGGCGGCGTACGGCTCCGGGCGGTCACGACGAGCTGCTGGCTATTCCGTGGTGGTAGAAAATGGGCTTAGTGTGCTTCATTGGGCCCACTTGGGCTTGTCTTGGGCCTAAATGGCCGAACCACATTGGGCTTGAGGCCAAATGTGCCTTTGTCCGGCCCACTTCCTCGTGGGCTCCAAATTCTCGGGCTGTTAATCCTTTTCCGAGAATTTCAAGCAAATCGATAAATCGGATAATTAACAAGGCGACGTCCAATAGTTTAATCTTGAAATCCTCGAAAGATCAACACCCAATTTCAAACTCTAATTTATGGTCAAAATCGATCGATTGCGACTTTAGTATATCTCAAACTAACGGGCGGCTTTTGAGAGTTACATGTATTCAACTCGTGGTTGACTTAATATCAATCCACGTTTAAGTTTTCTTGAACCATGGATGATCTCGATTGTCAAGTAATTGCGAGGGGTCAATGCTAATTCCGACGTACACTGTCACGCTCCGAACCCCATCGATTTCGCGACATCCCTCTTCGGTCAAACTAGTGCGACATCCCAAGAAACGTCGCCGACCCAAATGATTACGTCAGAGTTTGAACACAGTGGAAACAAGAGCATAAACCTTGACACTAAAATCATGGAGTACTAGGGAGAAATAAATCACCAAGCCACCAAACATTATATTACACATCGATATATTTACAATATCCATTCTCATCCAATACACAACAACTAGTCACTTCACGTACTCAGCCAATTTACATCAAACCTATAATACACACACGAACTGGCTTCTACGGATCACGCCATCAGCTTCAAATGGGGTTAGTAGTCTGGGTCATATTATCTCCAAAAATGGGACACTTCCAAAAGGTTGGTCTACCCCTAATCTAGCCCCTACGCCTTGCAGACGGCGTCTACTCCGATTCGGTCTCCCCAGAATCCGAATCTAAATCCCCCTGAGGCACATGTTCCTTTGAAGACTCTGAGTCTGCCTCGATCTCGATCGGGTTATCTTCGTCCCCCGACTCTAATGGGACCTCAATCCGTTCCTGTAATGCCCCCACCTCGAGGTTATTCATGTGATGTCCCGTTCATTGTTATCTTTCTTTACACACAAGCGAAAGCATAATTTGGGGACAATCACATTAAGAACAGCGGGATTAAGACAAACAAAATCATGAGCAAATCTTATGTTTACAGTGCACGCAAACATATTTTAACAAGCCCTTTAGGCCATGGAAAACAACACATATTTTTAAAGCCGACTTTGAATAGCAAAACTTGACTTGGGTTATCCTATACCCACTACGGCTTCTCGCTTCTCGCTTCTTCATCTCCACCCCGGTCCGGTCCGCCTGGCCATCTCATATCCCACCCGTGGCTTTATCTCAGAGCCGGCCCGCCCGCATCGCCAAAGCACCGTTGAACCCACATAGGGATCCAACTCATTTTCCGTTCGCATAGCGATACCACGCCACATACGGATGAGGCACCAAATCCGTTAGGTCCTCATCGAACATCACAAGCCTTGTGATTCGGCGGTAGGCGCGGCCTTCTCTGGCATCCGTCACGGTGAGTATTTCGGCTCTCTGCTCCACGGGATTGCCAACGTAGACTGGGGGAGATGCCATCCTACGGACCTAAAAGGGAAAAACGAGGGATGAGTCGGGGAGACTCAGCAAGTGAAAACACTAATATCAAGCGAGGATATATCGATCGCCGTTAACATAAGTCAACCCTTACCATACCCGCATCGATAGTAGATCAATAGCAAAGTTCAAACAAGAGAACATCACGCATGGCCACATCATGTACACTTTACCAACCAAGGCTCGGTTCTATCTCAAAACAACATCAAATATGAAACATGATCAAATCAAGGAAATGAACTAACTACGACCAACGAAATGACCGAGAAACGGTCCAAGCAAATCACGTCACAACGCATCTCAACGTCCTTTCCCGGTACTAGGGAATTCACTTACACAACGATTAACAAAACTAGAGAATGAGTTTCGAGACGGGTGAGCTCGGGAAATTTCGGGCTTGAATACGAACACTCGGGCCTTGGACGTGGCTTCGTCACTTGATCAAACCACAAGAGAAACACGGACTAGCCGGTGAGCTTTTTCTCTCTTTCTTTCTCTTTCTTTCTTGGTCATGAATACGAAACAAGAATTAAGAAAGAAGATTGGCCAGAGCTCTTGGGGCGTGAAAGGGGAGAGAGAGAGGCGTGAGAAAGAGAAAGGACTTCACTTGAGGCTTCTTTCTCTCTCTTTCTCTCTTCCTATTTATAGGGCAAATGGCTTGGGGTTCAATGAGGTAAGCGCACGTGTCATCGGGTGCGTGAGGTAAGCGATGACCTCATTAGGTCATGATGACGGTGCCTCCAAAGTCCAACTTCCATTAATGCAAGTCATGATGAAGGGCCCTAAAGTCTTGATTCATTAATGTAAGACATCATGAAGGGGGTCCCTAAAGTCTTATGGCCATTAATTAGGCTTCTTGAACAAGCTTCATTCTTGGCCATTCATTTCCAAGCTTGGGCTTCAAGTTTGGACTTTTCTAGAATCATCCAATTCCAAGCTTACTTCTCTCTCTTGGTTTCCCCCTGGGCTGACCTCCAATCAAAGCACAACATATCTCATTTGAAAGATCATAACATGTAAATTAAATCACCAGAAGATATCAAGTCCAAATTCCAACGTTCTCATATAGAAAATGCTCAATCTTTGAAATCTGACAAAACCGGACAGCTTTGCACTGTTCACGCAATCGGACGTGAAAACATAGTAAATGGACTCCGAAAATTCTCAAATTTGAATATGTCATAAATAAGACCTTAAAAAACATTTCTCGTGAAGAACACAAATTCGGAATCTTTCTGTAAACACCAATTTTTAGTAGCTCAAAAACGGACTAAAAACAGTTCGCTGGAACAGAATTCTTGTTTCTCAAAGTAAGCTCTGTCCAGTATCCAAATCATCTCGAAAAATTCCCAAATTTATATACGTTATAGAAAAGGAAGTTCTCAACAACTTTTGTGAAGGAAAAGTTTCCAAAATCATCCCAGAAAAGCTTGTAGAAAATCGATAAGGTGTGAACATCACTGAAATACCCATTTTGGGCAGTTTTACATGGTCCGAAAATCAAGCCATCGTACCACTCATCTCAGCTCCAAAAATTCTGAAATTAAAGTATTTAAACCTTCAAGATGTTTGGAGAAACTTTCAAGAAGAAAGTGTTTAGAAATTCGGATCACAAAAGTCTCCCCAAAAATAACAAAACGAAGGGGTACAAGAGATCCGAATTGGGTTTTTCAAAACAAGAGTAAAAATTTAATTCCGATTGGAAAACCACCAAACTTAAACCATAGCTATTTCCCAGGGACTGAAATTGAGGATGTTATAGTTCCTCTGATCCCGACTCCTCCTTCTCCAAATTCTCCTCCGGTTCATCTCCTGGTTCCTCCTCTAACTCCTCTTCTGGTTCCTCCTCCGGTGCCTCCTCATACTCTTCTTCGGGCTGCTCTCCTGCAAGTTCCTCCTCTAGCTCTACACCCAAGTCCACATCCATCGGGTCATACCCGACCTGTGACTCCTCCGGCTTTGGATTCAACTCCGCTACTGTAGGTTCGGGTGCCGCAGGTGCATGCCGATGCCCTGACCATGGAGGCTAGTCTCTAAGCTAGTCATCTCACCGTCGGGAGGGGGTATGGCCGACGAGTCCCAGTCTCCCACTCTATTAAATGGAATATCAAAATCTCGAACAGGGCCAAACTCATCCAATCCGTCCCGGAAACACCAAGCGATATAGGTGTAGGCTTGCCAGAGGGGTTGCCCTATGTCTACCCAGACTACAGTCATATGTTTGATCCAAGCCATGTTATCGTCTACTAGATACTCTACCACTAAATGCTCGATATGCATCGGTATACCAAAACGCTGGGGCGGTGGTGGCGGGAGATTCATGGTTCAGGCCGGGGTTATAAAATGATTTGATTAAACAACCATGAGACGAATCTCAATAAGTTAATAGCCTAAACCCCGCTTAAGCTACCACGTACCTCTAGACAAGTCCAAACACATAATCATTCAATACACACATAACATACACACAATTGCACTTACTTGGGCTCAACCTGCACATTAGTCTCAAAATCATGAATTTCAAACCACATGCACTTTCCACACTATTCTCATGCCCAAGAACAAATGTCAAATACATGACATTTCTGAACTCCGCATTTCACACTCAATCATGCATCGTCACATCATTTTCATTAAACTTGCCAACGACCCACTTAAACACGCCTCAGGTCCGATCTTACATTCACTTGCTACATCACACACCTCATTCACATTCTCTTTCCACAGCCCCCATAAACACGCCTCAGGCTACACATTCCTATCGCGACCCACGTAAACACGCCTCAGGCCCGATCACATTCTCACTTACCACATCATACATCTCATTCTCATTCTCTTTCCACAGCCCGCGTAAACACGTCTTAGGCTTCACAGTCGTATCACGACCCGTGTAAACACGCCTCAGGCCGGTTCAATTCCCCATGTAAACACGCCCCAGGGATTAAGTGATCATGCGAACATGCCAACACGCTGTATTTTATCTATACCCTGCGTGAACACACCTCAGGGCTTTTTAGTGATCGCACGCACATCGCACGTCTCAAATCTCACACGTACACATACTCAAGCATTAATCATACGCACTCAAATGCATCAATTCCGACCATCACAATTCAGCCCACAACAAACATACAACCATCATATAATACGTCATTTTTCATCACGAAAACCAGGGCACAACAATCACGGCACTACACGACAATTTCGCGCAATTAATTGCCGAATCAAACTATCCATTCTACGCACCAAATAGAATTTTCCAGCATTCAAACCAACCAACCACATCCCTTATTTAGCTTCTAATTTTCCACCAAAACACCTCAATTTCGTCCCTAAGGCCCCTCATCCAAGACAATCCCTAAACTACACTAAATCTCGTCTAAACGAGTCTGTTAATACCCGATATCCTAAATAGGGTTTAGATTGTGACTTACTTGAAATTTCCAAGCAAGCACGACCTATCCAAGGGCAACAAGGTGGCGGGGACACGGCAGCTACGACGGTCCGGCTGAACAGCGGCGGCAACTTGCTTGGCCGGCTAGTCTCGGCCACAGGAGGAGAGGGAGAGAGAGAGATCGCCGGGAGGGAGAGGCTAAGACGGCGGTGGCATGAGGGTGGTGAGGGCGCGGCTCGGTGGCCGAACGGGTGGCGATGGGGCGGACGGCGGCTGGGGATGGCGGCAGCGTGGCAAGGGGAAGAGGGGAGGGCGGTCAGCTGGTGAGGTGAGGGAGAGAGAGATTGCCATGAGAGAGGGAGAGAGAAAATGGGTTTTAAAACCAATAATTGTCCCCCTTTTTTGGCAAAATGACCATCCTACCCTCCTCTCTACTTTTCATCCGATAACCGAGATTCGTTCTTATCTTGAGATCAACGGCCGAGATAAAATCTTTTTCAAAAATATCTAAGGGTAAAATGGGAATTTCACAAAAAGTCCAAGGGCAAAATTGCCCAAAAATTGTCATTTCTAAAGTTAGTGTGAAATGACCAAAATGCCCTTCTCCCATTATACTTGTCCTTAACAAAGTCTCAAGGGTAAAACGGTCATTTTCCATTTCTTACCGAAATTCTATTTTTCTAAAGGATCCAGACAATTCTAAGGCTGATCACGCCAATAACAACGTCATCCAGATGTCCTGTCGTGACTTTCAAAATTTTTTATGCCCAACTTGATCTTTAATTAATGACTAAATTTTAAATAACGTAACTTGAGCGTATCTCAGACTAACGGGTGGCTTTCGGGAAATTCACATATTCGACCCATGACTGATACTGAATCAAGCCACGTTTAAGTTTACTCGGATCGTGACGACCTCGATTGTCATGTAATCGCGAGGATCGATCGCCAGTTCTGATGGGCACGATCGTTTGGTATAGGTTTAAGGTCATTCGTCAATTCATCTCGTGGTCAAACGGAATCACCTATGATCCACTCGTATGACAGCGGCGAATCAATCCCTAACTATCCTTGGATCGGCCTACATTGGCTCAAAATATCACCTCGACAATTTTTATGGTTGAAAGTCAATTCATGATCGAGTTTCTTTGGTCGCGTGAATTTAAATCCCTAATTAGCATTTACCTAACGGTTAGTATCCCATGAGTGATCAGTTCCGGGCGAG
Organism: Syzygium malaccense; assembly: GCA_031216405.1. Classification (NCBI taxonomy): domain Eukaryota; kingdom Viridiplantae; phylum Streptophyta; class Magnoliopsida; order Myrtales; family Myrtaceae; genus Syzygium; species Syzygium malaccense. The sequence goes on from CM062254.1 coordinate 14,324,813, forward strand.
ATCTAACTACAAGTACGTCCATAAAATCATTCATTTCATAAATCTCAAGTGGGTCAAATTTCAGAATGTCACATGCACGATCGTTAGGAATTGGTTTAAGATCGTTCGTAATCCATACAGTGGTCAAGCGGTATCACCTGCGCTTCGATTGTATACTATTGACGCAACATTCTATAACCATTCCTTGATCGGTCTATGATGGCTCAAAATTGTCTCTCATCAATCCTTATGGTCGAATTGTCAATCCATGGTCGAGTTCTCTGGTCGCAAGTACTTAATTCCTTAATAGTCTTTCTCTAATGGTTAGTCTATCATGAGTGATCAATTCAGAGCGAGATTTAACTAATCGTGCATCGATGAATAATCACTTCATTATATCCCGAATAGGGTTGAAATTTGAGAATGTCACGCAATTTGTCAGATGTAATGGAGACGAATTACCCCAATTAAGCATGTTACCAATATCAAGAAATGAATGGCAAAGCCTGGAAAGCCCGGAATAGGCTTCACAATGTCATTCCTGTCCTAACGCACGCTACGACAAAATCTTTGCCTTTTACCAAGACCAATATTACCATGTCATGTCCAACCACTCGCTTGGGTGGCGCTGCTGGAGAGGGCGCTCTTTCTCTCGCAAAAGATTGAGTGTTCGAATCCAAGGCGCCGCAGGGTGACTTAACCAATGCACGTGTGTGGTGGCTAGCACGTGTCGCCCCTAAGGTTTACCTCCCGGCTGTCGGCCGTGCGGGGGTTCCCTGGGTTATCAAAAAAAAAATATTACCATGTCCACTATTGGCAATGAGGACCCAGAAAATTGACTTATACAGCAGACCCATCAGAAGCTTCAAACAGATGCCTACAACGAACCCCGACAGGGCCGGCCGGTGAGACCCTTGCCCAGCCCTTTTCAGGCATTGCCGGTGGCCGGTGACTGGCAACCGATGAATAAGAAAGAAAGAAGAAAAAAGGAAAAAGAAAAAAAATGGAAAAAATTCAGAAAAAGGTAAAGGACAAAAATGCCCTTGACCATCCAGAAAGTCAAGCTCTTCTTTGAAACTGATATAACCACTTCAGGCCCTTATTTGAAACAAAATTCACTTCAGGCCCTTATTTGAGAAATGAGGGCACTCCAGACTTTTATTTGAAATAAGGTCCATTTCAAACCCTTATTTGAGAAAATGTTCAGACTTTTATTTGGAATTTTCTCAAAACGAAATTTCAGCTATTAAAGTAAGGGTGTTGGCAAAAACGTATATTCTGATGATGAGCATTTAACGGAAAAATTACCAAAAAAGTAGGGTTTGGCAAAAACCCTAGTTGTTAAATAGAAGTTTGTACGGGAATTCATGGAGTTCTTTAGGAAAATTTCGAGATTGAAATTCTCGTTAGAACATGCTTTGCTTTATAATAGAATATTTCAAATAATTTTGAGATTTTCGAGATCGAAATCCTTGTTAGTGGGGAGTACAAGACTCTTCGTTGATCAATGAATTAAAGGCAATGATGGGCTCACTAATTTTGGCTTATAAAAATGGTTTTGATGAAGTGCCAAGTTGTAAGTATCCTTTGAAATGAGTGGATCATATTCTACCCCAAATAAAAATTTGACGTATTATTTAATAAATTAATTTTGTAAATCCATCTTAATATACTGCATCTTTTTTATGGCCAGCGATCTTCGTATACTCAGAAAAAATTAATGTTGACAAAAGTTCACTTCGACATGAAGAGATTATTGCACACGCTTTCAAAAAGAATTAATAACAAGTACTAGAGTAAGAAAAATACGCATGAGATACAAAGAATGAAGAAAAATAAAATAGGCAAAGAGAATGACAAGAAAAAGCAAAATAATAGCAAACGGGTGGGGATGAAAAATAAACATTTCCCGTAGGTAAATTCATTATCTTTTCTTTCCTCCGACTTAGCGATTGCATTTGATAAGCACAATTAATTTCCCTTTTTTTTCTTTTGGCCGTACACAATTCATTTCCTCCAACAATGTAAATTCATGGATCGAAATTATGTGGAGCAAACAAATTAATAAATTGTACTCTTTCAAGGCAACGGGACGATCCTTTTATTTTGCCGGTGATCTAATTACAAATTACATCCACAAAAAAAAGTACAAACTTTTTGTTCTCTCGCGCCACCATATTCTTCTGGAGAGTATACGAATTTTCGGTTCGATCAAGGATGTATTCCTTTGGAGGAAAATCGACAATGCAAAAAATTTCGATGGTTTCTGTCGCTTAAGAAAAATGTGTGACAAAAACTTTTTCCTTCTCAATAATAGTGCTTGGAAATAGATTATTGTTATTGATGAAACATTTTTTATTAATTCATTTTCGTAGAGGATATAAAAGATTAAAGTTACGAAAATCTTTTCCAAAATTTTGAATTTTCCGAAGACAAACGCCTCTCGAATGTCACTTGTATACGCAAATTGTCTTGTTTGTGTATATCGAGTGAAAACCACGCACAGGTACCAGATTTCAACACTCATCCAATTTTAATTACTTATTGCCACATCTAATCAAACTCTCGCAATCTAAAACACTAACTTGTCACCACTGTGCTCTCCATACCATAGTTGTCACTGCCGCTCTCTTCCGGCTGGGCCGCTGTTGTTGACCCCTCCACACAGTCGACACCACCGCGTCGCACAACCCTTCTCAGGTTTCTCTCTATGCCTGTCCAAAGTCGAGTTCTCAGCAAGCTCAACGCTCCTCCATGCCGGTTGACATCTTGACGAACTTGATGGCCATGGGCCGGCAGAGCCTCCACATCTAGAGGCTCGAAAAGCTATCTCGCCCAAATTTGGCTTGTGTATAATCGATACTGCCGGGGCGCTGATGTGGTGGAGAATCGCCCACTGTGGATGCCGGAGGCACGACCTTGCGGGCCGTGAACCACCAGCAACGCCACCCAAGCGGGTGGTCCCATCTCTCCATTGTCTCCATGGTGGAATCATGAATTTTTATGTTTCTCCAACATTACTCTTATGCTCCCTTCTTCGTAGACACTAGACATAGGCCCGTCCTTCTGCTTTCCCGAATCTATTTTTTATTTCGTTATCGTTTTTCCTTAACAAAGTTACTTATGATTCTCATGATAAAAAGCATGCACTTTTGTAGATATAGAATATACCAGCAGCATTTCAAGAAAGGAATAAAAGATCACGAGTTGAAGATGCTCGTGTATTCAAGCTATATCGAGTTTCCCGAAGTCGAGGAACAATCGGGGGATCCGAACCTGACAAAGAAGGTCCCAAACCATTTTTTAAGTAAGCTCCTTACATTACGAGGCCAACCATTGCGGTGGTTTTGGCTTTTGATGTATTACTATTCTAAGACAATGCAATTGTGACATGCCTCTATTGGATAGGACCTCGCGAGTTGGGACAAGCATAAGTCCTCGTTTAATTTTACTCTTTAGGTGTTTATACCGTGTTGATCACATGCTTTATAATAGTTGGGTAATCTGCAAAGTCATGTGTAACGTTTAATTGTTTGCAATTGAGGTAATTCAACATAGCGGGCCAAATTTTCTAAAAAGAAGTCCGGAATCATACACTTCAAATAGAAAAATTACAATTACATGCAGTTAAGACGTACGATTTCTTAGTGTAATTAGTGGATTATTAGTCTACTACTATCGTGTTATGTAATTGGTCGGACTGTCAGAGTATTAACTAGTTAACTAGCTAGTGACCGTGTTGACTAGTATTTCGTGAATAGAAATGATCGTATAATTTATGTAATTGATTATAATATTATATAGTTAACATAAAATGATATTAAAATAATAATTCTCGTTTTAATTGAATAATTGTTGGATCTAATTTCATTACTACATACATAAAATGCAATCCAAGTCCACTAGTTAATTCCCCCCCAAATCGATCCGGTTTCTTTATAATAATTTCTTTGTGAATAATGGGCCTAATTCCAACAAAAAAAACACCAACTTTACATTGAGTGTCAATTTTTTTTTTTTGGTAAGGAAAAAGGGGGGACATCATTCATGCGATCTAAAAGAGAAGTGAATTAGCTAAGAATCAATTTTGGTTCGAACTTATTTAAAAAATAATTAATTTTCATTTAATTCCTAAATCTGGCCCAAACAATTTGAAAATTTCACATTTCGAAAGCCAGATTTAGGACTTGAGTAAAAGTTGGATGCTCTTTATTGATAAAAAAAATCATACTAGAATCGTCATTCAAGACAGAATTGGTGCTTTTTTTTTTAAATTAGCCCGTGAATAATAGGTCGTAGCAAAATGTTTTTACATATTCTTGTCAGACACCTTGTGCATTTTTTGGCTCGCCGTTCGCTACCGTTGTTGTGCCAGTTAAATGAAATGAAGAAGCGCCTCCCGAACTCAACTTTTGTGTCTCCTCTAGTATTGCCTTGCGAAAAACGCTCTGATATGAAGTAGTGAAATGTGTCTCAATTAACCCACGGTTCATCAGCGGCCAAATTTCTTGCCGGACAGCAAGCGCGAGACTTCCGTATGCTATTTCCATGCCCGAGAAGGGTAGATTCTTTGTCTGAAAATTTCGGGTCCATAAATTAGTAAATCCATGCACAGACTCAAATTTTTCACATGAAAGGCACGCACAAACACACATACTATATGATCCATCGGTCTCAAACTCAAGACATATGCGAAGACACTGTTGATCCCACCGATCACATGCATTTCGATCAAATTTGATAATTTTCGGACAAAAAAATATGCTCCTTTCTCATGTGCAAAACTAGCCCGTAAAGGTCGCCTAATTTGACCATCAACGAGCCCGGGTGTTGATTGAGACACATTTCAAGATATGAGACAATATCCACTTCAGGGTGTTTTCAAAAATTTCCCCTTCGATCCGAGTAAAAAAAAAGAAAATCCATCACTCTAGGAGCCCTTTGATTTCTCTATCATGTAATCGCCAAAAACATGGGAAACAGACCGACCGGATCGAACAAAACTATATGTGTCCGCTAAAATGAGCGCGATAAATATGGCCCTGCGAGCTTCGCCGCTCTTCCCTTCGTGAATCATACAAGACGACACCCAAAGTTGCAACTACATATATATACATCGACTCCTATGCACCAAGTCCCCGCTCATTGTTCAACCGAACAAAAACAGACAACTTGGAAATCCTCTGCATGGAGAATTGCCACTCAAAATTGGCCAAGATAGAGAAATGGAGAGATGGCCTTTACAAGTCATTCCAGGTCTTCAAAGGAGCTTCTGAAACCGATCGGGTGGTCAACTTAGAGACCAGCAGCTACGTTTTGCCTGATCAAGTTCTGGACATGCCGCAACTTCTCTATAGTTCTTCAAGACTTTCGCTTTGTTCTCTCCCTCGACAACGTAGACAATGTGCTTTCGCCAATGTTTGCAAGTTAGCTCATGCATGCTTGTCCATTTTCTCACTGCTCTGTCAATGGAGGAATCAAAGAGGATATTCTGAATGGCAAATGGAGATGTACTCCACAAATTGTGAGTGTCGCCATCTGAGACCTCCCAAAGGGCTTCAATCGATCAGTCACCAGTGCCTTCATACAAATCGGAGAAATAGCCGAGCTCAAAGTTCAGGTCAGTTTCACCCTGATCAGTGGAATGTCTTGGGTGAATGTGAGGTTGCAATTGAGAAGACGAAAAGTAAGGCAAATGACTGGACACAGAAGTTGTGGATTTTATGGAGATCTAATGATTCTTGCGGTTTCGACAGAGGCGAAGCTTTGCTCAAAATTTTCAGTGAATAGCATAAGATCAACAACTGTGTTCTCCAAAATTGTCCATTGGGAAGAACTGCACATCCAAGCTCATTTTTTTCAGAACGGTTTTCAATCATAAACACCGGAGGCATAAGACTTGGATTCATTGTATGCGTATCACCAATTGCTAAGCTGATACATTTCCGAATAACACTAGATCGCTGAGATACAAGGTCTTTGTAGCTGAAAGGTAATCCGGTTGGTCCATCCAGGGGAGTAGATGAGGCATGGGTGAGGACGATAATGGCATTATGCCATATTACTGAACCAAGAGAATTGGTGATAGACCGCAGAAGTGGCAGATCAATAAGATCACTCATTGGGCAATCCAGAGGGTCGACATACATAACAAGATCAGGCAGAAATCTTTTAGTGAACTTCTTTATAGACATCAATATTCTCTGGTTGAGAGATTGATCGGTACCAGAAGATCGAAGACCTGGTGTATCAATAAACCTAAATTTGACACCATCCTTAATTCCGAGAACCTCTTTCACAGTAAAAGTCGCGGGCTCAAATGCATTGACCACGGCTTTCTTTTCTCCCAAGACGGTATTAATGGTCGCACTCTTTCCCACACCTGTTTTTCCGATGACCAGGATGTTCAATGACAAGTCCATACTACCACCCTCAGCTTCAAGCTGCAGTGCCAACTTTTTGGCTGATTGGAGGCAAAATGCTTGACTAGAGTGGCTGCCTATGGTTAGGGCAAGACGGTACAATGCCTGTGTAGCTCTGGAATTTTCAGGAGAATAGCCTAGTCTATGGACAAGTCTTAAGAGTTTTACCTTTAACAGATGCAAATCCTCAAGGCGCCTCTTTTCTTCTTTGCTAAGATTCTCCTCTGATTCAGTACAAGAAGGTGCTTTGAGAAGATCTCCCAAGATGTCCAAGTCAACTAACAAATTCTGTCCCCCATAAACAAAGGAACCCTCTTCTTTGCTTGATTCAGAGACAATATGGCCATCATACGTTGCTGGATAAACTTGAGAATTCGCTGGATTCGAGAGAATACAGGATGCGAATTCGTCTTCTAGATCACCCATTACCAGTGGAGCGGTTTCAGAGCTACCATATATCAAACTGTCAACCCCTTCATCGTCAAGCAAGCTCTTTGCACCTCCTCTTGTTTTATCTAACGCTTCATCCTCCACATCTCTTCCTTCTAACTCTGGTTCATGATCTGAAGTGGAAACTGCAAACACAGAGTTAAGGAGATTCCTAGGATCGCGCAATGCCTCATCCGATGAACTCATTTCACTAGCCTCACTTGCATTGGTACCGTTCTTGTAATAAGTATAGTCTAAGTGCTTAACTTCCCCCGCAACTTTAGGGCACTCCAAAAGTATCTGCAAATGAGGTGTCTCATCATTCAATCGGTCTTCAAGAGTGAGACCTGTATCATAAATAGCAACTTTCCCCACCCCAGGTTCTTCAACTGCACATGTAAAGCTTGGCTTCACAATTTTGCACCAACTGAAATCTAATTCCTCGAAATTCAGTTGCATTGCCCCAGAAGCCGTATTTGTTTCACATTTTTCGGCAAAATCAATATCACTCAATTTTCCATTCTTCAGCTCCCAAACCCTCTCATCATTTGATCGATGGCTATCTGCACCCTCAGTTGTTCTACCTTCACTACTTAGATGGTCGAAATTCGCTAGCATTTGGGAGCTCTGCCCCATGAAACTTCCTTCCTCACCCTTCAGAGGCATAACTCGTGCATGCCCCATAGAAGCAATGTCACCTTTCTCACTTATATACTCACCAGAAGGGCTACGCATCTCAATCCCATCCCCAATGAACAAACTTGTCTCACCCTCATCTCTCTCCTCTTCATCCAACACCACCCTAATCCTAGGTGCACTCCCCACCATCTTAGACTCGTCAAAACCCGGAACTCGCACAGCTCTCACGATCTCCTCATCCCCACTTTTTTCAATGGCCATCAAGCCCTCCTCATCCTCAAAATCTATGGACAACCTTGCAATAGGCATAACTTGGTCAACAATGGGGTCGTAGTCATACTCTGCCACAGTCTCTGCCACAGAAGAATACTCATCAACGTCACTACACGTCTCTTCCCCAAAGCTGTTCTCAAATATGTTCGCATCCGGGTATGCCACAAAGGGCCTAAAGATTCGATCTTTCGCGATGCCCCCACCTCCTTCCAACGTTTCCTCATCTGGGTCCGCAACGAACGGCCTCTCCGACGCCGTTTCGAAGTCATCCCCGCTAGCGAACAAGCGCTCACAGTCGGAGCCGCCTCTCTCACTGCATTCGTCGCGCAAACGGCTTTAGAGATAATGGATATATATGATTCTCCAATCAAAGATACATTAGGCTGTTTGAGTAATGTTGACACCTAAATTTTGGCACGTCACTTAGTTTAATTTGCATAGAAAATTAGGGATTAAATTTTTAACCCCTAAACAAAAAGTTATTTAAATTGCATAACATATAGTTTAAATTCATTTTAGATTAATTGCATTTTGCATTGGACTAGCGGTGACGAACGAGCTTAAATTTCATCGAATGGGACTCGGCTCGCTTGAAATGCAAGGGCCGGGAATTACAAGTCAAACGGGCTCGGTTGTTTTAATTTGAACTTAATTCAGCCCATTATCATTAATTAATTCAGCCCATTTAAATTAAAGCCCAAGTCTAGGCCCATTAGGACTAGAAAGCCCATCTAATTGACCTAGATTAATACTATATATACATTCATTAGGTCAGAATTTGTGGGGGACACACAATTTTCAGATCAGAAAATTTTTAGAGTGTGAGAGTGAGAAAGAGAGAGAGAGGAGGAAGACATCGCGCGACGTGCCCGCTGCCGCGCCCGCGCCCGCTGCCGCGCCCGCTCCCGCGCCCGCTGCCGCGCCCGCGCCCGCTGCCGCGCCCGCTGCCGCGCCCGCGCCCGCTCCTCACGCCGTCGCCGCCGCTGCTGCTTGCTGCTGCCGCCTCACGCCGACGCCGCTGCTGCCGCCGCTTCCGAACAATCACGCCGTTGCCCCGCCGTCATCCCGACACCGCGCCGCTGAATCCACCGTTCGCCGCTCATCCCGATCCGCAAGTTCGAATTTGGAAATTATCCGCAAATTAGGTAATTGAACATTATCCAATATTTTTAGAATATTTCGTTTCTTAATTTTTGGATGTTTGAATATTCTGTGAATATTGCGTGGATTACTAGATATCTTAGGATAATGTTTGCCTTATTCGCAATATTTGAAAATATTCAAAATTAGGAATCTTTCCTAATTCAGCAACGTATCTGGACAACTATCCGACCTTATCCCTAAGGTATGATACGTGGCAATACGGAAAATCATTATCCTATCCATAATCACTTCGGTACGATAATGATTTTTATCTGTTTTCCAAATTTGAATGATCGACTTTCTGTCAATATCTATGACCCTATAGATATGACTGATAGTTCGATTTTTGTGCCTAATCCGAGTTTGAAACGAATCTTGTGGATCGCGTGGTTGTTTTAAAATGTGGATGCCATCTTTGTTTAAATTGTCTTTCCCTTTTCAAATAAAAAAGAAAATTCAAAAAATATCAGTTAGGATTTGAATTTGAATTTTGCATGTTTAGGAATCCTAAATATATCTAGACGATAGAGTAATTATTTAATTTAAATTAGGACTTGAGATAATCTATTTCCTAGTTTAAATTAAGTAATTTTCTAATCTTAATAGATTATTTAGGTTATTTTTTTAATTCCGAATTTGCATGAAAATAAAAAAAAAGAATGAATTGTTTTATGGTAGATTAGGATATATTGCATTCTTAATTTAGGTAATTTATTATTTCGAATTTTAACAAAAATCCCAAAAAATAAGTCATGTTAGGATATGTTAAGTCATCATAGGTTGCATGTTAATTTAGGCATATTTTTATTCCGAATTTCATTAGAAAACACCAAAAATAAATCATTTGCCCGTCATCAGAATTAGGTCACGTCGTCGCATGACATATAGTTTGCATGTTAGGTTGCATTATTCGCGTGTCAATTTTTTGCACGTCATTGCATGTAGCTTAGCTTTCATTTAAATAAGTGAAAATCCTAAAAAAATTGAGTGAATTCCTTGTTAATTAGAAATCATATTAGGTTGTTGATGTGATTTTCTAGCTAACAATGCAGATGCTTACGTTGCTTCGAGGTAAGTGATTCTTCCAAGCTTGCAATTTATTCAATGCTTTCTTGGGTGTTAAATTGGTGGTTTGCGCACCCGCATGAACACCTCACATGTTAGTGAGTAAGTTAAAATGGATCCAAATTGCTTGCCAAAACATTTTTTTGAAAAGAAAAGGTACCGAAAGGGCGTTAGACTAGATCTAGCGTAATCAAGTCCCCGGGCTTAGAATCTCTGGTTCGTAGAAATAAAACATATCTCCCTATGTTTTATTTAGGTTTCTAATCGACCTACCACAAATAGATTAGTGGCGACTCCAAGCATGAAAACATTTGCATGTTAAAAACTTAAACCCTAAGTTGCGAATTGGTAGGGCTTGGGAGGGCCCGAGTTAGGCTTAGTCTTAACAATCCATTAGCCTAAGAGGAAAAACTTTAGGTCGCGACAAGTAAAAAAAAATGCACTTAACATTATATGCTATATTTTGCATATGATGGACAACTGAAGCATTAGTTTCTAAAATCTCTTATCTATGTAGAATTTGTACATTTTTTTTTACAATAAGAGAAACATAACCTAGTGACGTTATTTAAGCAAAAAGAAAGGCACTCGATTGTAAATACTACAGTAATTTTTAGGTGAACAGTGTAAAGATAGGAAAGAGAGAAAGAAATATAATATTTGAGAATCGATAAATGAGAAAAGTGTGTATCAAGTCTACGAAAGATATGAATGGTGAACTTTCAATTCTTATAACGTGCTTTAATTGCGCACACGACAACTAAGCTCTTTGATTTATACATTAAAAACAAGTCTAGCCTCTCTTTTCGGAAAAGAAAATAACTACTCCCTGATTAACTTTAATCACACACGAGGAAATAGTACTTGAATATCGTATTTTAGCTATTATTTGTCAAAAAAATTGTCTTTTTTAACGAACATGCTTAAATCATTTTCGCCTTAGTTTGTTTTCGGTATGGAGTTCCTTTTACAACAGTTGGTTCAAGAAAAGATAATAGAAGATTGGTTGAGACAAATTATTTAAGTAAAGATGCTAATGACAAAGATATCATGACAATAAGGAACAAAGAATCTGCGTTAACTTAACTTAAATGGATGTAAAGTTTCACCTTTTCATAAGTTGATGTATTTTATGATTTGCACTAGAAAGCTATATTTAAGCAAAATTTATTTGGTACTTGACAGGATTCAAGTAGAAGTCAAAGATTCCCATCCTAACTTATGCCAATGCACTAGTAGTTGATCTTTCCTATTCCTATTATTTATACTGGATATATCCAATGTGCATAGTATACTAGATCTTTCCAGCAGTTAATATACATATATGTTGCAGGTTGATTCTAATGGGTACATATTCTTCCGCCTACACCAGAGCAAGTTTAAAACTAATTATGGTAATAGAAGAACATATTGATTAACAGTAGTAATAAAATGATGATCCAAATTCTAAACTTTTAATACTACCGGTATGAAAATTGGTGAAAAGATCCATAAATACAGCTAGTTTTAGGGTGACGTCGGTGTAGTTCAGATATGATTATTCGGTTATACGGATCGTGGTCTAGTTCGGTTTCTACAAGGGGTGATCGGTTCCCACCTTAAAATTAGGAATTGGACCCCCAGTTCTCGAGTGGGTCCATGAACCGGAAGAAATAAAAAAAAATTTCTGGTCCTACTTATTCACAAACTTCACTACCAAAGGCTAAGAGATTATCTAGTAACTATGGCACGGCTTTTTTGCCATCATATGTTCATGAGTAATACTAGAGGCACTAAGACTTGTTGTCACACCCCGAACCCGATCAAGCTCGCGATACCCCTGGGAGGTCGAATTAGTGCAACGTCCTAGGAAACGCCGCCGACCCAAACCAACACATCAGAGTTCGAATATAGCAAAAACGAAAATAACTCCCTGACAATATAATCATGGGGTAATAGGGAGAGACAAATCACCAAACCATCAAACACTATATTACACCCGCAATATATACAATATCCATTACAAGCTAGCACACTAGCAAACTTCCGAAACTAACGACCGCCAATAACAAAAAGGAACTAGCGGCCCGGTAGACTAACCCTTTGTCAAAAAGGCTCCACACCAAAAACAGGTCCAATCCCTAAAACTCCTAACTAACCTCTAGTCGCTCTAGAGGAGATCCACTCAGAGTCAGATTCATCGAAGTCAGTCTTATTTTTCCGAAGACTCAGCAGGCTCAGAAACAACTTCGATCACAATGGGGTCATCTATATCTCTCAATTCCCACGGGACCTCAACCGGTTCCTCATCCTCAAGCTCCACTTCTTCAGGTTCTTCCTCCTGTTCCGCTTCGGGCTCTTCTTCTTTGGGTTCCTCCTCGGGCTCCACCTCTGGATTCTCCATTGGCTCCATCTCTACGGGTTCATCGACTGAGCCTAGATCCATTGGAATCGGTCCTTGGTAAGGTACCTCGAGCTCGGGTTATGGTTCAGCCACCATAGATGCAGACTCAGCGGGGGTAATTGAAGGGGCCGACTGCGTAGGGCCAGAGCCGGTACTAGTCAACTCACCATCAAGGGGAGGAACGGTAAAAGGATCCCAGTCCCCAAATGCATTGTAGAGAGCATCAAAACCTCTAGCAGGCCCGAATTCCTCTACCCTATCCCGGAAAGTCCAGGCTGTATAAGTGTGAGTCTGCCACTCTAGGACACCTACGTCTACCTGAATCTCACTAGTGTGCTTAATCCAAGTATACTGTTCATCTAGAAGGAACTCTACTATTGAGTGGTCAAAAAGCATTGGTATTTCAAAACGGTGAGGCAGCTGATTATCCATTATCCAAGTTTGGGGTTTGAAATGGTTTTAAGTAAAATCATGAGATCACACCTCAGCAAGTAACACCCTAAACCCAACCTAGGCTAACACGTATCTCTGGTCACATTCAAGCACGCCAATCACACAATCAGAACAATTGCAGGCACCGACATCGCAACTTGATACACACGAAACTTCACATGCTAAATCAAGCATTACCATTAACAACCGATAACATGCCACACTCAAAGATGCCATTCAAACCAAAACCACATCAATATTCGCATAATAGACACAACATCATACTTTCATCATTTCACTTAGGCACACGCATCCAATTCATTTCTGACCCGTGTAAACACGCCTCAGGTCCAAAAACTAGCCATCGATCTCGAATCACGTAATCACGCCTTAGATTCAACAACACTTCTACAACCCGCGTCAAAACGTCTCGGGCTCAGTGTCTCTAGCCCGCGTAAACGAACACGCCTCAAGCGCAACACCATCTCCTCTTTTACAACACAACCCACGTAACACGCATCAGGTTGAACAACACTTCTATAGCCTACGTCATAACGCCTCAGGCTTAGTGTCTCTAGCCCGCGTAACACGCCCTAGGTGCAACACCATCTCCTCTTACTGCACAACCCACGTAAATGAACATGTCTCAGGTTGGCAGTCTTCCGGTATAACCGGGCATCGTCCCGCATAACACGCCTCAGGATGGGTTCAATTCCCCGTGTCAACACGCCTCAAGGATTATGTTATCACACGTGCACACATTTTCCAATTATTATCTGGATCCCGCATAAAAAACACCTTAAGGTATTTAATGGTCATGTAACACATCGGCACCCAATCTCATGCCAATTTCATACGACCAGTCGCACACGTCATCCAACATATACAGGCTACTAGTAAGCCATGCCAACTCACAATTTTACCAATTCAATTCGCACGTGCACAATTTAACGCGAATTTTTGCATTTTAAGCCAATTTTCACCACTCACGAGCGTCGTACTCCTACCGACAACTTCAAACCAACACGCACTATGTCTCAAATACCAATATGCATCAATTCAGCCACAGAATGAACAGTGATTCGGCCACAACAGAAAAATCACTATAACGGCAGATTTAGGCCCGTTTTTCACGCAATAAGTCACAATAATCACTCGTAATTATTCCAATCACAAAATCAATCACTTATAACCTCCAATCCACCTCAAAAATCATCACAATTTCATCCAAACAGCTCAGCCAAAGCAATCCAACCATTTCTCTACGAATAATCCCTAAAACTTGCTAAAACGGGCCCGAACTAACTCGAAATTACCCGTTATCCTAGGCGAGGGCTAGGGTATCACTTACTTGTGATTCCACGCAAGATCAAGCCCTCAAAGGTGGCTGGACAGAGAGCAAAAAGCAGCGGCGGCGACGTCCCACAAAAAGGGGTACCGGCGTCCGCGAGCGGCGGCGATCGGCGGCGATGGGCTACTGGTTTCTTGGCTGTTCTTGGCTGAAATGGGGTGGCTGGTGATGGTGTTTCACGGTGGGAAATGAGAGAGAGAGACGGTGGTTGTGGTAGTAGTGCGACACGACGAAAGGGCGAGCGACGGTTCGACAAAACGGCGACGAACGGACGGCGATTGGCTAGCCGGTTGGCCAACTCACATGAAGGAGAGGGGGCTGAGGAACTCACGGCCAGAGAGGGAGGAGAGGGAGAGAGTGATCGTGAAAAATGAGGGAAGAGAGAGAGAAAAGAAAGAAAAGAAAAGAAAAGAAAACCTAGTCTACCCCTAGGTAAAATTACCATCCTACCCCTCTCTCTACTTTTAATCCGACGGCCACGATTCGATCTTATCTAAAGATCAACGGCCCAGATCGAATCCCATCAACAATATCCAAAGGCAAAGTTGGAATTTCACAAAAAGTGCAAGGGCAAAACTGTCCAAAAATTATTATTGCTAAAGTTGGTGTGAAATGACCAAAATGCCCCTCTCATTTATACTTGGCCTTCATAAAATCTCAAGGGCAAAACGGTCATTTTCCATTTTCTTCCAAAATTCCAATTTTGTGACAAATTCGAGCAAATTCAAAACTAACCACGGTACTTCTGACGTCGTCCAAATATTGTATCATGACTATCGAAATTTTCGATGCCCAAACTTGATCTCTATTTAATAGCTAAACTCAAATAAACACAACTTGAGCTTATCTCAAACTAACGGGCGGCTTCCGGAAAAATTCGTGTATTCGACCCGTGGTCGATACTAAATCGAACCACGTTTAAGCTCACTTGAGTCATGGCGACCTCGATTATCATATAATTGCGAGGATCAATCACTAGTTCTAAAGATTGTGATCGTTTGGAACAGATTTGGGATCGTTCGCAATTTCATATCCTGGCGAGGCAGAATCACCCGCGATCCAGTTATATGGCATTCGCAAATCGATCCATGACCCACCTTAGATCGGTCTATATTAGCCCAAAGTATTATCTCGACAATCCTTATGGTCGAAAGTCAGTCCATAATCAAGTTCTATGGCCGCGCGAATTAAATTCCCTAATTAGCCTTTCCCTACTTATTAGTATCCCGAGAGTGATCAAGTCTGGGCAAGATTTGTTACAAGTGCGTTATTGAAATCATGCATTTCATAAATACCAAGTAGATCGAAATTTGGAATGTCACACTCGTGTACTCGATAAGATCTTTAAATAATGTGGCAAATGATAAGTGGTTATAATTGACCCATTTAAATACCTAATGAAAATATGTCGCATCATTTAGCAAATCCATTTAATATATGAATCTTTGTATCTCCTACATTATTCATAAGTTGATAGTGAATTGAAATGCTATGTCAATTGTCAACCCTTAAGTAAACAAAACCATAGGATAAGATGTCATTGTAATTGAAAGTTTAGTAGCTCAACCCAATTCTTTTCCGTATGTCACCTATGCAACATATTTGAGGAATGTGGACCCAGCACTAGAGAAAATAAAGAAAAATATAGGATATTTTTGCAAATCAATCTAGAGTAATAACTGATAGGTGCAATTTCGTCTGTAAAAATGTAAAGCTAGATTGCAAACTTGTGAGTCACAAGTTATGATTTTAGAAGTAGAGTAGGCAAAGTGATAAATACCGGTAGAGATTTTATTCTTTCCAAAGTATGCTAACCATAATCTAAGTTCCACAATCATCCAAAAGACCTCAATGGAAAACCTTAACCCTAACCATCCTAATTAACCTGTCTTCAGCCACCACGTTCTTGGGTTATCGTAGTCGTTATTGGGTGTGTTTTTTATTATAATAATAAAAATTAATATATATATTTTAGGTGAATGGGTCCACAATTACAACTAGAAACCGGACCAATACTCACCGGTTATAATTTTTAGGAACTGGGAACCCCAAAACCGGCCGGTTCAGGCGGTTCTTGATTTGATAGGTTCATTTTGCTCAACCCTAGTTCCTACTCAATAGTTGGGAACTAGATTGCATAGTAGCGATTCCAAAAAATTCGAAATCGAGAACCAAAGCAATTTCTAGAGTTGGCCCGGTCCGGTTCCCAAATCTATCTAGGACCCATGCTCACCCCTAATTCTACCAATTTTTGATGGGCCATCTACTCGAGAGGACTAGCAAGGGGTTTATGGATCCAAGGGGTCAATCAGGCTTATTCTGAATTGCCCATCATAAAAAAGAAGAAGAGGATCTCCTACTTTAAGGGATCTCAAGTGCTTTTTTCTTTCCGCTTAATTACTTATTTGGTAAATATCATGCACGTGGACAAATATGTAAATACATAATTTTATTTTATCCCCTCGCATGTTTCAATATTAAAATTTAAATATATTTTTATTATATGACAACTTTCCTAAAAAGATCTCAGATCTTAAAATGTTTTTTCTCGTTTTCGTTTCACATATATTTATACGAGTTCTTTATATTGTGTATTTCTATTATTAATTTCTTTCAATTATTCAATACTTCAAATATTCGTTATAAAATGATTTTGCTTAAGACTCTATTGATAGAATGCTACTTTTTATCTTTTGTTTACTCTAAATCTTGTGGGGCACATACTTTTTATCCAAAAAGTCATAAATCTATTGCACTTTTTCTAAGTTAGTCATAAAATTATCAATTTTGCTAATTGAGTGTTAAACCTTTTAACGTTTTGCCAATTGAGTCCATTCGGCCAAAATCTTGCCAATTTTGACGGGAAATCGTTGACGTGGACGCCCACCATCCTACGTGACGCGGTCGGCGCTGACGTAGATAATTTTTATTAATATTTTAATATTTTCCGAAGTTTTACAATAATTGCATTGAAGAAAATATATTACAAGATTGGTTGAGATAAATTATTTAATCAAAGATGCTAATGACAAAGATACCATAACAATAAGGAACAAAGAATCTGTGTTATCTTAAATGGATGTAAAGTTTCACTTTTATAAGTACATACATTTTATGAGATTTATACCATAGTGTTATATTTGGTTAAAATTTATTTGGTACTTGACATGATTCAAGCAGGAGTCGGAGATTCTCATCCTAACTCATGCCATGTCACTAGGAGTTCATCTTTTGAGGATTGTTTGGGGAGTAGAGTTAATAATGCAGTGTACAATTACGGGCATTATCACCGACATTTCTCTCTAGAGATTTAATTTGTGCCACTACATTGTCGACACGTTAATTTTGACTACCGTTACATAAGAGAATTAGGGATCCACCCAGTCCCTAAACAAAAACATCATTAGCTTAGTTTATATTTATATTACCATGGACCCTCGCATGCAAGATCGAACGGGCTTCTTGAAGATGTGATAGAGGAAATCTGACCAGATAATGGCAGTTCAAAATGGGTTGTTATCTCTTCAAAAGGAACGTGTGGACTTCTCTATAAATAGAGAATCCTCACTCGAGAGAGAGAGAGAGAGAGAGAGGAAATCTGACCAGATAATGGCAGTTCAAAATGGGTTGTTATCTCTTCAAAAGGAACGTGTGGACTTCTCTATAAATAGAGAATCCTCACTCGAGAGAGAGAGAGAGAGAGAGAGAGAGAGAGAGAGAGAGAGAGAGAGAGAGAGAGAGACTGGAGAAGTGAGCGAAGTCTCTGTCCATCGCTTGGTGGACTGATCTGGTGTCCCACCCACAGCCCTGGTCGTCCTTAGCCAGTTTTGTGCAAGATGAGTGCAATTTTATTAAACTTTACATGATTTTTTAGCTCTATTACTTAGTTCTTCAAATGCACCGTCGACACCCGAATTTTTCCGACTGATAAAGTGAGAAGATTTGAGATTTGAGGTCCCGAAGTCTCCTTTCTTGACAAAAAAATTATTGGCCAAGTGTCCAGGCATCTTTCGATTCTAATCTTTTTTCTTGACATTAGATTTAGGGACATGTAAATTAGAGACCTCGGATACCATTAAATGAGTTTCAACCTAGGAAGCGGATGGATCATTTAGAGTACCATGGCACCGTAGGATTTGACTCAGAGTCACTTGGCACGACCTTTCAAAACCCAGTTTGTCTAGAAATGAAAATTCCATCTTGGTCCCATGCATCTTCTTCTTGTTTTCCTCTCTTGTATGGTTCCTCTCATTGCTGGCACCTATGATTCAGTCCAAAGCCTCCCATATAAAATGCCCTAACATAGCCGGACTCGAAGCTCCTCCTCCGGGTATGAACTTGCAATGTCGATCCTAACTTAGACAGGTTAGATGCTTGCAATGTCGATCCTAACTTCTAGCGCTCCCCAACTAATGTTAGTATAATTTCAGGCTATTCTTATGCGTAGAGGCTCTGATTTGGAAGAACCAGGTGGATTCTTTACCTTAAAGACTGCTCCAGAAGACATTGATGCTTCTTCCTTCACAGTTGCTTTTGAGGACCGTGTTGATGCAAACAATTTCCGCTTTTTGCTGGAGTCCTTCTTCGAGGAGCTGGGTGATTTCAGTGCTGACATCGTACCTCTACTGAGAAAAGTAAGTATCTCAACTTTCCTGAAAAGTACTGATGCTTTTATATACGTGATTGGTGAGAATTTCTAGCTTCAATACAACTATGTGAGGTTCAGAATAAGTTCGTGGAGAGATTGAATCCCCCTAATGTCACATTAATTCTCTTATGTCGGTATTGTTGAACTGAGCTAGCTATCCTTCTGAATGACAAAAAGTCAATGCTACCGTTCCAGGATGTGTTGAGTATTAAAATTGATCTTTGTAAACTTGAGGATTGGAATTTTGAACATCTGCAGGAACTTCAAGAGGCCATGAAAGAAAAGACCATGCAAAAGGTGGTTGTAAGGAAGGGGCAGCTTAAGCTTTATGCTGGACAGCCATTTTCTGATGTTGAGCTGGCCTTGCAGTCTTTGGTTGAAGAAAGCCTGTCAGAGTGAATCTAAGTACATAGACAATTGGACACAGATATTTTCCCAGTCCACCATTGAACGTTTCTGAACCATAGCTTCCCATTCTGAGATTTTTGTCTCTTCTGCTGATTGTGAATTTGCTAGATGGCCGAGCGCTCCTTCGCCAATAATCTTTCCTTCAGCTGGTCGTGCTTTTGAATTTTGAAAATCCAAAGGGTCCAAGCACAGGGCAAGCCGTGTCTAGGGCAACTTGATTTTGAATATTCAAAAGCACGTATCAGCGAAGGAGAGATTATTGGGCAAGGAGATATCAGCCATCTTGCAAATTCACTCCAGTTCAGCAATGCTCAATGATGGATTGAGAAAATCGCTGTGTCCAATTTGCATTTGGCAAGGTGGCTTGCAGCATCGGCATGATATGGTTTCGTAGGTATGGCCTGGTTCTAGTCACTTGATATTTTCAGTTTTGGGTTTCGCGTGTACACTGGTTGAAATTCAACAAATTCAGTTGAGCAGCAATTCTTTGTCAAGTCTAATCTATTGCTGATGCTTCGGATTTAAAAGTTGCTCAAATTGTCCAAAAAAAAGGAAAGTTTCTAAATCTTAGGACTGCTGGAATAATCACGGAGTTTGGACATTGACCGGGCGTCACGGTTGCAACCAGCATGAGTGGCCTGGTCACGGCCATGACCAGTTACAGCCATGTGGGCCTGGACTAGGTCGTCGGATAAAAGAGAGAGAGAGAGAGAACTATCAGTACCACGAGGGAGCTAGCCGGGAATGGCAACAGGGATGCATCCAGCGACCCAAGTCAGCGCCAAAGGAATGATAAAATGCATAGAAGTCGGAAATTGCAGCTTCTCCGGTGTGGGTAGTGGCTCCGACAATCCTGCTTCCTTCTTTCATTTAGCATTGTCCTGTTGACAGACAATGCACGTACGCACATAATGCTTCATTGTTTTCCTCCAAGTTCGCCTATCCTTCCTAAGCAAATCCAGTAATGGAGCCACCCATTTAGAGTAGATTTTGATAGAACTTTTGCTTAGTCCAAGAAACATCTCGGCCCACTGACTTTACTCGCATCGGCCAATCTTGGATAGCTGCCTCCTTCTTCCGCTCATCACTGACTTTACTCGCATCGGCCAATCCCGGATAGCTGCTGCCACCTTCCGCTCATCCATCTTTACAGTCTTTGCCGACCATATGACCGAGGAACTTGCTCTCTTTCACCTCACTTATTTTTCTCCGTACACAGAATGCTCAATCACTTGATTAATTTGCAACCGCAAATGCAACAATTCACTGTAGACCACGATATCTAAGTACACTACCGGAAACTTGTCAAGATGATGAGTGAATGTGTCATTTGTCGAGTTACAGAATGTGGTGGGAACATTGGTTAAACCGAAAGGCTTTGCAAGAAATTCGCACGAACCATACCAAGCGGCCATCATCATAGTCTTCGACTCCTCCGGTTCTGCGATTCTCACTTGCCAAATAACCTGAACACGAGTCCAGCTTCGAAAGTACGCGAGTGGAACCAGATACTTGTTCGTTATTGTTCAAGCCCCTGTGATTAACACCGATGCAGCGATCCGTCTTGCTTTTGCGTCGAATGAAATAGGAGCTCCATAATTTTTGGACGGGCCAAAGTAAGAAGAGCCTTTAGCTATAAGGTCCCGCCTGGATCGACTGAATCGAACCGTGTTCATCTAGGTCAAAAGATATTTTAGTACTAGTTTAGGATAATATAATTGGATTCTTTAGAACTAATAAGGTGGGAAAATTTCCAATTAGTGCTAGCCAATAAAGTATATGTATATATATGTGTGCGTATTTGGGGGAGAGTTGTCCAAAAAGTCCTAAACATATTATGTTTTTGCCATTTCAGTCTTAAACCTTTTCATTTCTTGCCAATTGAATCTTAAACCTTTTCACTTCTTAGCAATCAAGTCCATTTGGTCAATTTTGGCCGGAAATTACTAACGTGAACATTAACTGGCCTACGTGGCATTGACATGGACAATTTGTAATAATTTTTTAATAATTTTTAAATTTTATATTATTTTTTATTTTCCTTTTTCTTTTCTTTCTTTATTTTCGTCCGCTTCTTCCTAGAAAAAGGAAAAAACAGGAAAAAGAAAAATAAAAATAAAAAATATTAAAATATTATCAAAATCGTCTATGTCAGCACCACGTAGGCTGCCTAGCATCTATGTCGGCAATTCCTAGTTAAATTAGCATGATGAACTCAATTGGCAAGAAGAGAAAAAGTTTAAAACTCAATTGGTAAAATTGAAAGATTTAAGACTAAATTGGCAAAAGCACAATAGGTTTAGAACTTTTTTGACAAATTTTCCGTGTATATTTATAATTGGGTTTTTGAGCATTGATGATGTGGCAGGTTTTGTGAATTAGTGTTTGCCATTTAAATATATGTTATTATTATCTTCTTCTATATATGAGTGGATTTTTGAGCATTAATGATGTGGGAGGTTTTTGCATATTCATGTTTGCCATTAGGATATATTCTTATTGTTATCATAATTATTATATAAAATGCGAATTTTTGTAATTAATGGAGGTTATGAGATTTATTACCTTACAAGTTGCACCTTTCATGATAGCCGCTATCCCGGATCTAGTTCATGTGTCTTGGTGGTAGTCAAATATCTTCAAGGTTCTTTAATCTTTAATAAAAATTTGTTTAACCAATGGCCATGAAATTGCTAAATAAAAAACCTTAGATTTCACGCCACATTGAAAGAACATCTAGTAACTACTAAGCGAAATCAAGCGAAATTGACGACTGTTTTGATGAAGGCCAGCCACCACGACCTTAAGGACGGGCTGAGGAGGCTGATCGTGAGGCTCAGGACACCGAGGAACAGCCACCGACCACCAGAACAGCTACTGGAAGAAGCACCGACCAGCAAAACTGGCGTGGGAGCCGATGATAGAATCGAGGAGGAGATCAAGCCGGTTTGTGGCCTTTCGATGATGCTCCGGCGTGGATGAACTTGAGATCGAGCCAGTTTGAGGTTTATGGCGCGCTCAGGCTTTGGGAAGGGCCTTCCTAGCATATTGGATCGATCCCAGATGGATGTCGAAATGGGGAAAAGCCGCAAACTTCGCAGTAATAACTTCTGTTTCGAAACATGTTGCAGCTTGCGGAGAAGGCTAAACGACGCCTTCGAGGGCTGATAGGGAGGTAAAGAATCAAAATGCAGCAGAGGAGGTCTTCGACAGGCCGGCCAAGTGGAACGGACGGCTCGGATTTCTCCTGCCGCACGACTGTTGACTCCCGTGAGCTCCCGTCCGTCCATATTTGCTGTCTGCTTTTCATTTGGTTATTCTCGTGCCTATCATTTAGTAATTTTTTGTTTTTCCGAAAGCGTGTTCCTTCGTTTTTGCGTTCCTGCCATTTTTAAGTTCAATCATGAATAGAATGCAATTTGTTTTAGCGCACACTTTCAGATGCTCCTTGCCTCTTCAAGCGCTCTCGTGATCTCTCGTTCCTTTTCTATGAACTTCTGCAAATTATATGCATCTAATTCGGCAAAACAATCTACGTATGAAATTGATGACAGCCACATACTATCATGGAAATAAGAAATCATTTTCATTGTGTTAATACAGTAGTAAAGTATTTACAGCAAATTAGGTACAAATTCTCTATTTTGGCATATGAATCTAGTTTATATCTGTTGGACGCATTTATTGACCACCTAGAAATATGAAAGGGAGTTCGATCATTCCTAATTTCATCTATGACACAAATGTCAAAATCAACAAAAAACCCATATTTATATACGGAAAATAGAAAGTAGCAATATATTAGATTTATATACAAAATGTTAATTCACTAGTTGTACCTCATTTTGCACATGTTTTTAATAAATAGACAAGTTCGAATCTTATTGGGTTAGAATTTAAATCCTTAGTTCCTTTTCTAACTGTAGTTAAAGTAAAAACATGACTGCAATTACAGTAGAAAGATGTTATGTTGTAAGCTTTTATTTGAATTTTGATGTATATGCTCATGATGGATTGAATGTTGTTTTCATTAGATCATTGTGGTAACTCCTACTAACATATCTGACTTTTCTCAAATTTTCAGTCGTGAAGAAATTTTTTGAATATGTACTTTGCCATCGGAAATTGGAATGTGGCTACACAACTTAGTCTCTTTGTTGCAGGCTGTTATCCAATTAATTAGGGCAGTGTGTCTAGTTCTATCAACTTCAAAGGGGAATGTCCCCAGTCCGCTCGCTCTATCATCTCTCGCCACAGCCTTTCTATCAATAATTGTTGGAGAATTAGGTAGTTCTCCTCTCTACTTCCTTTGAAGATGCACCATACCTTAGCTTCAAATGCTGACAAATAATCCGTCTGTGCTTTTTAAAGGTAGAAGACGAAGTCGAGTCAATTTCTTAAGATTTTACATAGTTGCAGCAGCTCCAGTGATACTTTTATCTATCGCCTGTCTTGTCAAGGATGATATAAAATTGGAGGTAAGGCATTTTCTCCTTTCACAGCTCCAATAAATTATCAACAAATTCTTCCTATTGCTTTTCTCTCTGCCTCACTTCTTTTAAACCTTCCAGTTGATTTCCATGGAGAAGGGAAAAAAGCCAGTTGTAAGCTCTTAACATCAAGCTTATAAGAGAGAAACTGTCCTAGAAAGAAAAATAGAATAGCAGAAGAGTAGACAGGGGAAACCAATGAAATTAAGAACAGAAAATTGGAAAAGTTTGGTTAAGAACTCATGAGGGACGAAGAAAAGTGCCTTCTGGTTGCTTTATAGTTTCTGTTAGATGGTGCAAATTTTTGGGAGATACACAGAGACGGACCGAAGTGGTGGCTGGCGGTCGCTGCCCTCGCGCCCCCCCCCCCCCCCCCCCCACATAACTCTGGATATGCTTCAAAGTTTAGCTTGTGAATTTTATTGTATGCATATTTTACAGGAAAGAATTTAAGCATAAGTCTCTCTCTCCCTCTCTCTCTCTCTCTCTCTCTCTCTCTCTCTCAACAGAAATCTTGGGTCCGTCATCAAGGGGACTTGAAGAAAACTTTGTTAAAGAAAATTGATTTGATAACGAGCTCCTTAACTAATTTAGAATTTTGATGGAAACAGATCCATGTGTAGTTTGAATGAATTAGTGTAGGAAGATGACATTATTTGTGAGAAGAAGATTTTGTGCTCAAATGAGGGTTACTGTCTTTGACAAACTTGTGGACCTTGTGTACAATCTACAGAGTTCATTTTCCCGACTTGTTACATACTTTGAGATCACTTTTCCTCACAACAAAAAGAAACCGAAATTCGTTTAAGATCATTTTAGTTAGGAAAAATACCACAAAAAAATCTCAAACTACGTCACTTGTGATAAATTTACCCTGAACTTTTTTTATGATACAAAAAAATCCCAAATTATGTCACTTGTAATAAATTTATCCAGAACTTGTTTTTGTGATATGAAAAACCCAAAACTATGCAATTCGTGATACATTTATCCCACAATACTTTGGCCTATAGGCATTTTTGTCTTTTTCCTTTTTCTTTTTTTTCCTTTTTTTATTTTCTTCTGTTTTCTTCTCTCTTCCCTCCGCCAGCCACGGCGGAGGGAAGGCGGCAAGGGTGGCCCTCATCGGCGCTGGGCGAGGGCTGCCCTTGCAGGCATTGGGCGAGAGTCGCCCTCGCCTGGGCGGGTGAGGGTCGCCCTCACCTGAGTTGGACGAGGGCCGCCCTTGCCAGATCCGGCGAGGGCAGCCCTCGCCTAGTGCCGGCAGCCCTCACCCAATGCCGGCGAGGGCCGCCTTGCCGGCTTCCCTCTGCCATGGCCGACGGAGGAAAGAGAGAAGAAAAGAAAAAAAAGGAAAAACAAAGAGAAAAAGGAAAAAAAAATGAAAATGTCCATGGGCCAAAGTATTGCGGGGTAAATATGTCACAAATGGCATAATTTAGGGTTTTTCGTATTACAAAAAAAAGTTCGGGGTAAATTTATCACAAGTGGCATAGTTTGTCACAAGTAGTATAGTTTTAGATTTTTCGTGTTACAAAAAAGAGTTGAGGGTAAATTTGTCACAAGTGACATAGTTTGGGGTTTTTTGTGGTATTTTCCTTTTTAGTTATAGCTTGTAAAAATGATAATCTTCTATATATGCGCACGAGAAAAGCTATTAGGACTAGGTGTCCTTTGATACTACCAGCAAAACTCTCGTAGTTGTGTTAGATATATTGTATGAATTGTATACATTGCTTTTTTCTTTGCATTGTCTTGGTTTCCACCCATAGTAATCTTGCAATTTGGTTAAGCCAAAAAATGGAAGTTGAATGGTGCATTTGTTCAATTTATGTCTTTACTCGTGATTCTAGGTCCCGTAGATACAATTAATGGATGGCTGTAGTCTTCGTTCTCATGGCTTCATCCCCATGTAGGACATCCTTAATGTCCACGTCGAAGTAAAGAACTTTGAATTTCTTGAAGCTGCAAGTGTTCTTCTAGGTGAGCTGCGTTTTCCTTTGCCTCTTCATCTAGTCCAAGTTGGTGAATATATGGTATTGTACTCACTAAATGTTTGTTTCAAATTTCGCGGGCCTGCTGGTCCAGATGTTTACTGTCAAAACAACGGTATCAACGGTATCACTCATTAGCAACATGTCTCCACCCAAGAGAAGTTCATAAGGGTGTGATGTCAATTTGCTATCGATTTGGCTTAAACAAGCAAGTTCGGCTTTCCTTGTGTGTGCCAAGTAGCATGTCGTCTATGTGTATGGCTCATAAGGCATTACAAACAGCAAGAGGCCAGGACTTTGCTTTGTGACTAAGCTGTACAATAGACTTGTTGATGCTCTTCATTTGAAGATTCTTGGTTTACAGTGCTTGACTCTCTGTATCAATTTGGTGACCCTCGGATGTCAATTAGAGAAATTAGTTTTCTTTGAAGCAATTTTGGCAAACACAGGACATAAATTCACATGGAGGAAACAAATTTCAACACTAGTTGACAATTGCGAAGAGGGGATTGTAGAAAAACAACCGAAACTGACTCTTAACTACATGATGTTCAAGTACAAAGCGCCCTAGTTATAGATGGAATTGTGAAATTGGGTAGTTGCTGAATTCATATGCATATTAAAATGTTAGTGTTCCAGCATTTGTTTTGCCAAGTCTATCTATGTTTGTATTCTTTCTGTTGAGTAATGGAAATTTGGATCAGGAGCTTAGCTATATTCCATCTATGTTTGCTTACAATTCTCCCCCATGGTCTGTAAATGTGATAGATTGTTTGAAAGATGTAGTGCCTCTTGTGGAGTTCTACTGGCAGTAGAGAGAGCGGGAATGTAGTAGTAGAAGTTACAGGGGGTAAAAAACAAGCTTTCTAAGTTTGATCCGACAACATCTTACCTTTTTAGACGCACGCCCTATAATCATTTACCCATTTCCCAACCGTTGATAAATCTAACATGTTTCGACAAGCGGGTTCGTCGAAGAACTTAGATAGAGACCAATCGCAACATGGCGGGTTTTGTATATTCATCATTATAAAACCAAAATGAAAGAGAGGGGTGACAATATTGCAACTACCTAAATTTTTAAACAATGTTTAATTGAGTACCTAAATTATTTTTTCGTTCAATTCACTAATGATAACCATTCAGATTTAAAAACTAATGATAACCATTCAGATTTAAAAATCAATTTCTAGCAAGAAATAGATTTTTCTATTTCTATTTTATGAACGAGTTTCTAAGCTAAATTATGCATTTGATAACGATACAAAATTTCTATTTCTAAAATAGAAATTCGTTTGATAACAACACAAAATTTCTCCTTCCCAAGCGGTCGGCGAGCGAGAAGCGGCGGGCGGCGGCAGGAGTTTGCTGGCATTGGGCGGGCGAAGGAGGACGGCAGCCGGCGGCAAAGGATGATGACAGGAGGTGGCCAACGGCAGAGGACGACGACGTGAGTCAGCTGGCGGGTAGGTGGCGGCGGGAGGTGGGTGATGTTGGGCGAGGACGGGAGGTGGGTGGCGGCGGGAGGTGGCTGGTGTTAGGTGGCTGCAGGAGGCGGGCGATGAAAGAAGGCAGACGGTAGGCTGCGGGAGACGGTAGATGGCGACAAACGACATTCGGCAGGCAACAAAGGACGACGAACGTCGGCGGCGGGAGGCGACCGGCGGCGATGGGGAGCGGTGGGTGGGTGGGCGGCTGGCTATTAGTGAAGCCAAATGATGAGAAGATTTTTCATTTCTTATTTCTGTTCGAGAAATAGAAAAGTAAAAAAATTTTATTTCTAATTTCTGTTCTAAACTTATTTCTTGAGTATAAATTTGTTCTAGAAATAGAAACATGCAATTGCGTTACCAGACAAATTTATGTTCCAAAACTATTCCTGGAACAGAAAAATAAAAAAAATAGAAAAATATAATGGTTATCGTGCGTGCTCTAAGTACCTCGATTTTTAATTTATAGCAAGATTTGGCCCAATATAGTGTCCCTGGCGAAACTTCAGACCATTAGTCGACATGGAGATGCATGCTGTTAAGTTGCGGCCGCTGCACTTTTGACCTTCACCACCACCACCACCCATTGATGTGATCTATGTTCGCGGCCGCCGCCGCCGCCGCCGCTGCCACGTGACCATGAAACCACCAAGAACGACCCACATGACCACCATCAGACACGTATGCGAGCACCGCCCAAAAACTCCACAACCAACACAACCACCATCTCCTTGCGGTATCTGCTTCTCAAATCGGAGGTCACACCTCATATCAATGGCGGAGAAGAAGAAAAGGAAAATACAAAATATATTGGTTGAGCAACATAATACAGGCCTCTGTTGGTGAAAAAATTGGTTTTATATAGTGAAACTTAACGGGCTTTTGCTTTGATGAAACGAAATTTGTTTCCTGACATTTTATCATATTCTGGGAACTGTAGTTGTTTATATTGTGTGTGTGAAGTCTTTGCTTTTCATATGTCAAAATCTTACTATATGGAAATTTCAAGTCTAAATGTATCGATTTTTCGGAAATTGAGTAGGGTAGGAACGGGAGGATCGTACCGTTTGATTTTATCAAACTGGATTATGCAAACACACGGCCCTCTCGGTATAGCGTCTTAGCAACAAATGGATATACGTCTAAATAGTCTAATGATGATTTAAGAAGAGCTGGAGCTGGAATGGTAGTCGGGTTTAATAAAAAAAGTTTGGGGTAACACAAAAAATTTAGGAAAATGTCGATCACCTCTATTGCCAATTTAGTTCATCGCACTTCCTCGTCGGACCCAACTCCGCTTTGGTGTGGTTGCGGAAGTTTGCGAGGTTAGTTAGTCTTCGAGCTCGGCTTGCCAGATCCAGCATCAATTGAATGAGCGGGGAATACGGCCATTTGATAACACAATTGAGTGTCGAAGATTGAAAAATCCAATACTCAATGAAATTAAGCTTGTTTTACCATCGATTTAAGAAAACTAAATTTTGTAAAAGAAAAAATTCGCTTGATATGGCAAGAACTAACCGATAACTGCTATGAGATGGAGTTCGAGGAAGCGACAACACAAGGAAGGAGAGTGCTTGCTGTTGGCACTTAGCAGCGAGTTGGGTGGTCAGTATGTAGACAGCTTTGAGGATGTTGAAACCGTAAGCATTTGAGAATTCTCATATTTTTTCATTTTTTGAGATGCTTGTGTGCTGCATGATGTGTAAGAGAGCTCGAGACCACTTCTAGATGAGGCTTGCGATTGTAGTGAATTCTTTGAATCGTGTTATTGATGGGGATTTCGGAACAGTCAGAACATGTTTCTTGATTCTTTTCAGGTTTGGTGTTTGGTCCTTTATCATGTGTTTTTTTTTTATAGGCAAAACACAAAAAACTTATCTCTGGATAAGAAATGGTCCAACTCAACTTGTCCCATTTAACCCGTTTATAACCCATTTATCTCAAGACAAATTTCCCGACCCATACCTTACTTGACTCATACCTAACACATACCTGACCCGATCCATTTAACTAAATCTAGGAAAGCTTATTTTTGATAATTATTTTTAAAAAAATCGTATTACTAAAACATTTTAATGCAATGCAAATCTAGGGAACAATTTATATTTTTTTTTTTAAATTGAAGGTCCGTTTGTTTTGCGGAAAATATGACATTTCTAGAAAATATTTTCAAGAAAATAAAAATGTTTTTTTAATTTTTTTATTTTTTTATTTTTTTAAAATCATATTTTAATTATTTTTCGTTTCTTTTTCTTTTTTTCTTTTCCTTTCTCCTTTTCTTCTTTTTTTTATTTTTTCTTCTTCCCCGCCGGAGGCCGGCAAAGCTTGAGCTCGCCGATTGGGCGACACTAGCTGGCCTCAACATCGCCCGATCGGCGAGCTCATCCCGCAAGCAGAGGAAGAAAAAAGAAGAAAAGAAAAAGAAATTAATATAAAAAAATTAAAATTAAAAAATCATAAAGTTTAAGAAAATGAAAATAACATTTTTATTATTCACTTAAGCTTGTTGGGTAACCCATGTGTGGCTCATTTAATACCAATTAAATTAAAAGGCCCACCCATTAATGACCCATTTAAGTCTACTCTTAAACTAAAGCCGCTCTTTAATAACCCACAATCATTATATAATGGTTAATAAATGGATTCTTGACCCATTTACCACCTCTACTTGTACCGTACACTAAATAATGTCGCAGTTATGCCATAGGGCCTTCGGTCCGGTGATGCGAGGATTCAAGGTGCTAGGTGCATGTCCTAGGATCGAATCCTAGGAAGAGCAAGAAAAATAGTATGGCAGGCAGTTATCTATCAATTGTTTTGGTTGTATCCAAATGTCTTGTCGGTGATTTCATGTCTTAGAAAGATAATAACTTTAATACGGCGCCTAGTCCAAATTACATTTGTGTAGCATCGATGTATCCACGGGACTGTGGAAATTTGGCAATTTCCGCAGGAGTTTATCGGGTGATTGGTTCCATTCTTGCTGTGGTAGAAGCAGCGAAATGCAATGTACATGCGCAATGTTGGACATTGTTGCGGGACTTTTTCAAACTATACCCGACAGTGTCTTTTTCAGGACAATCATGTTTGAGACACTTGACCATGACACCACAAGCCGCTTACTAAATGACATGGCACCATCTAGTTTCCTCAGTTTCATTTAATGCTCTCAAGGTATGCTGATTGTTGGAATTATTCTATTTCATTTGTGACATGCATTCTTTAATCTAAGGTTAATACTACGAAAAATTCTAAATTAGTACACATGTGACAAATTTATATCAGACTAATTTTTTTACTACAAAAAACCCTAAATTGGTACACATTTGATAAATTTATCACGGATCAATTTTTTGACCACAAAAACCTAAATTTGTACATTTGTGACAAATTTACTCTACGTTAGTTTCCATTAAATTGGATTAATACAACGAAAAACCATAAACCGGTACACCTGTAATAAACGGAAGGTAAAACCTTAAATTGGTATACCCGTTAACTGTCAAGTATTATCCAACTCAGCAATTTAATAGTAAAATTTAACGGAAACTAACGTAAGACAAATTTGTTACAGGTGTACCGGTTTAGGGTTTTCGATGGTCAAAGTTGAGAACTGTTAAAAATCTGTTTATATGGATGCCAATGTTGACATGGCTACCACATGGCTTAAGTGGAACAAAAATATTATTTAACATAATCTTGACGGAGTGTAAATATGTCACATAGATACAAGTTTAGGGTTTTTTATATCACAAAAAAAAGTTTATGGTAAAATTTATTACAATGAATACAAAAAAAATTTCAAAATAAATATGTCACAATGAATATAATTTAGCTAAACCTGCAAAAATAGTAAAGTGGGAGCATGAAGAACATGATAATAGGGTAAATAGGTTTGTTTGGTTCAGCATTTGTAAAGCCCTTTAGGGCCTCAAAGCTCCTTGGACAACTGCAAATACCATTTGACAAAATTTTTGGGGTGTGGGGAGATGCAATTGCATCTCTAAAGCTTTCCAAAGGCTTTTAGCCCAAGGTAGGTCCGGAGGTATTTTGGAATGTTGTGTTTCCGCAATGCAAATATACTTTTTTTTCTTCCAACTGTGCCCTCGCTCAACTTTCATAATTCCAAAAAATGTCCTTGAAAACCCTAACTTTGCCTTAGCCATTGATGAGCAACCGGCATGCGGCCGGCATGCCCCTAACAAGCGGCTGCCGCCTCACTAGCAGTGGCTGAGTTCCATCGGCTAATAACTTGAGATTTTTCAGAGAAAAATTTAGTAAAAATCATGTACAAAGTATATTTTTTTACCAAATGGCATTTACATCAAAATTGCTTTTCATTGTGTTGTTAAAATATACACTTTACCAAACATTACTTATATTTCGAAAAACCTCTTTTAACCCAAAAGTCTTTACATTTAACGTACCCTCTTGGAGCTTTAAGCTGACAACCGATTGCTCTGTTAGACTTTCTCCAAAGAAATGCCGATTAAAGAAATGATTTACCAGGGCAACACTATCAAGCAAAATCGAAATTGCAGGATTCTAGTTCAAAGAGACAAAAAGGCAGCATCCTTGGATTTAAATGCCGACGAGAGGATCGCTCATAAGCATGAAAATTAAGAAATATTCCAGCTCAATTTACCAATGTCAGACTGGTAAAAAAGAAACAGAAGGGAAAAATAAACGGAAACATCCAAAGGAAGATCAAGGTGAAAAGCACATGCAAAAATTCCTTTTCTCAAGCTCCGATTATTTCGCGTAAAATGAATGATTCGAAAAATAATTTTCTAAAAATGATCATTTGTTTCTATTAAAAAAATAAGCTAATAAAAAAATTCATTATCGGTAACAATATATATTAAATATTTTCGTGTATGATGAAAATATTTTCAATCTATTTATTTTTGTAAGTGATACAAACAATTATTTTTAGCAAAATATTTTTTAAATCATTCATTTTTCTCGAAACAAACAGAGTCTAAGTAATTTTTAGGCCTAAAATGGGCAACTAGATCGTGCTTTAACCATTATTCATTCATTGACCTAGTTTCCTTCTTACTCGAGGCTGCACCAAACAAGGGCACTCGGACAGAGAACAGGAAGACTCGACAAACATGACGAAGAAGTGAAGAGAAATACAGTTCAATTAGGGCTTGGAAATTTAGGGCAAACCTTAAACCACGTTGTTTTTGCAAATGTGGACTTCTCCATTTAAGCTCCATGGCATGTATGAGAGAGAAATGAATAACAAAAAAGCTACGTTAGTATTTTCTTTCATTAAATTGGACAAAGTTAATGGAGGAACTTGAATATACCAACTTGACAAGATGTAGGAATCGATTGTACTTTCGCGACATGTTTTGTGACTTCTAGTGCGTTTATCCCAAGAAAAAAAAAGCAAAAAAGAGAAAATTTTATAATTTTTAAAAAATTATCCACGTCATTGTCGATCATACCACATAGAATGGTTAGTGTCCATATTAGAATTTCCGGCCAAAATTATCAAAAGGTTTAAGGCTAAATTGATCAAATTGTGCATAAAAAAATTGATCAAATTGAAAAATTTAGAATTGAATAAATATCCGTACAATAGATTTATGATTTTTTTGGTAATTTTCCTATGATTATCACTTAGCTTTCAGTATCTCTGTGTATCTATACTTTTTTCCACTCTTTGGTGGGTAGAATATTCGTTACTCCAGACTTTATGTCCGTTTGATTTTTCTGTTTTCACCCGGAAAGGGCTCTTAGGTGCCCATTCAATTTATGAGAAATTCAATTTTCTTTTTCTTTATTTGATTTTGACATGCTATTGGATAAATATCTGGCAATGAATATTGTAGATAATATCCTAAAAATGACTACAAACCTATATATATATATATGCTGACTTACTCTAGAAATGAAAATAACATGAGACTAGGTAATGATCTATTTCTTATGTACGGATCGTCCTTCTTACCATGTCCTCGAAAAGCAATTGATTCTTTTTTTTTAATAATTGAATTATTTCTATCTATTCAAATTATAGATTTATTAAGTGACTGCAAAAGTTAACTATACTTTAATATTCGACCAAAAAACAAGGAGACAAAAGGACTGGTGAGGGATTTCTTTTCTTTTCTTTTTTTTTTTTGGATTGATGAGGGATTTTGATAATATAAGAAATAGCAAATCTGATACATCCTGTAAGGTTAATACCACAAAAACCCCAAACCGATACACCTGTGACAAATTTACCTTCCATTAGTTTCAATTAAAATTGTCAAATTGCTGGATTGGAGTATACGCAGTAGTTGATAAGTATACTGATTTGAGGCTTTACCTCTCTGTTTATCACAAATTTACCAATTTGTGATTTTTCGTTGTATTAATTTAATTCAATAGAAGGTAAATTTGAGGTAAATTTATCACAAATATACTAGTTTGGAGTTTTTCTTTGTATTAACCCTTTACGTAATCCATCTCATCTAATAATCTAATACCAAGTTTGCAAGGGTTTCTCAATATTTATGAACTTTTTTATACTATATTCTCTGACCAATAATGTACGTGACTGATGAACTAATAAATAAAAGATCAACAAATATTTCAGGACCAACGCAATTCTACCATAGATATTTTCGGACACATCCCGATACGATGTAATCATTTTTTTTTTATGTCATAGGATATTAAGTACTCGAAAAACAAAATTTCCTGAGCTTTTCTTCTTTAAAAGAATCCGTGCAGCGTAAGGGTTTGTAGAACTAGCACCATTATAAAGATTGCTCGATGATAATATAAGGACTTTCGAGACGAAATTGGTGGAAAGTAATATAGGACGAACGAATAAGAGATGAGATGTCCACTCGTTTGAACCAAAAGTTCAATACGAATTCTTATGTTGATAACCAATTTTAAAATTTAGGCTCCATTCATTTTGCAAAAAGTGTGATGTTTCTGGAAGATATTTTTCGGAAAGATATTTTCCAGGAAAATAATAATATTTTTTAGTGTTCGGCTAAGACCTGAAAATAAACTGGAAAATATTTTCCGTCGTTCGGTATTTTATTTGATTTTCTAGGGAAAATTACCAAAAAATTCTATTTTTTAATTATATTTTTTCCTGTTCTTTCTTTTTTTCTTCTTCTTCCTTAGCCGGTCACCGGCTGCCCATAGGCAAGCTTGAGCCTCGCCCCGCTCGCCAGATCTGGTGAGGCCCAAGCTAACCTTGCGCGGCTCTTCGAATTTGGGGAGGCCCAAGCTTGCACAACTGGCCTGGGGCAAGCTTAGCTCGGGCCTCGCCAGATTCGGCGAGCTGGGTGAGACACGAGTCTCGCCTGAGGTCACCAAACATTGGCGAAGCAGAAAACATTTTCCCCACTTTTGAAGGTGTTTTTTCAATTGGTGGAAAATATTTTTTATGGCTAGTTTATTTTTCATAAAATAAACGCCCAAATATTCGGAAAACGTTTTTCAGGAATTGTTTTCTATGAAATGAACATGGCCTTAAATGTAAAATTAGCCTAGCTTATCTCGAATTAGGCACGTGCGTGAGACGAAACTAGTTATTATTCTTAGTAAAAGATATAAAGCCAACCTTTTTTATTTGATGTCCACTCTTTAAATGACCAAAACAGCCATACTGTCACTCTCAACAAAGATAATTAGAGAACAGTTAGATATCATTAATCAAAATACGATTTAAACGATGACTTTCGAAATTCCTATCCATATTCTTATTAGAAAAAAAAATCACCTACATATATCCGCAATTGGGCGTGTGGAAAGAAACTAGTTATATACAATATCGATTCCTAATCGAACTTAATTATGTACCTTAGTAATTAACTGAGTTAATAACGAATAAAAATAAATTAGTAATGAACGCTAGCTATTTATAAAAACAATGGCCTGTTTTAATTAATTGATGAATTATATTTTATCTATTACCTGTTGAGGAACATAGTACTGACACTTATGACATTCTATTGTAATTACAATTTTGAGCAAGAACATACTTATTTAATTCCTTAATAAATTTATCGGGATGGTCTTCTTATTCCATTCCTTCAACGTCTTCTTATAATCAAACATTACAAATCCTAACCATTAACTCCTTTTTCTTACAACAAAATATGAAATTGCCATTCCATTCATTTTCGTTTAATTCCTTTGTTCCATTTTCACCTTGTTGTACAGTATACATCGTTTTCGATATCGCTAATTCTGTAATCAAATACAATCTTACTTTCTTAGTTTCTAAAATCTCAATCTGCACTCGAAGTTACCTAAAACTCTAATGCCGCCGTACTCTCATAATGATTCTGTACGACCCGCAAATTAGTGAAAAATTAGGGATATACTTTCATGTGAGCAAAAGGGAGAAGTATATGGCGTGTTAATCTCTATTCAAGTAAGTGAGAAAAATATTCCAATGCAGTTTAAGAGAGTTTGTGAAAAATTTCGTTTTATAAACTTCATAAAACCTCTTATCGTTATTCTTGATAAACTCACGGCTAAAGCACCGACAAGCATAAAATTTTTAATTTTAGTAATTGCATTTATTATTAGCAAAAGCTCTTATATGTGGCCGAAGAAAAACCCTACTATTTCATTTTTTTTTTGATAACCCAGGGAACCCCCGCACGGCCGACAGCCGGGAGGTAAATCCTGGGGGCGACACGTGCTAGCCACCACACACGTGCACCGGTTAAGTCACCCTGCGGCGCCCGGGATTCGAACACTCAACCTTTTGCGAGAGGAAGAGTGCCCTTTCCAGTAGCGCCACCCAGGCGAGTAGTAAAACCCTACTATTTCATGAGCATTGCTCTTAAATAAAAAACGTTTTTAATTAGTAGAAACTAGAAAATTGCCCAAAAAGAAAATCATTAGTAGAAACTAGAAAGGGCATGATTTTTCCACTACTATTTTGGCTAAAACACTCCCCATCAAATTGTTTTGACATTCAACCAAAACAAAAAAAAAGTGTTTTTACCATTCGCCTATTACGGGTCCAACTTTCAGCATCTTAAGCTTTCCATCGTGGTCCTTTTGAGGTTTTTTTTGTGGGTCCCACATTCCTTCCTCTTCATCTCACCTTTTAAAATGTTTCTCTCTCTTGTAGAGAAAATGCCACCATAATTACATCCGTAAAAGCACAAAACTCAATCAAATAATGTTTTCTCGTGTAATTGGTGGCTGCACAACATATGGAAGCCTTCTTTGCTCAAAACCAACCCAATATAATATAAAGGAGGCATCCAACTGGACTTTGCACTACCACCAATAGACTTTACCAATTAATATGCAAAAATGCATTTGACATGCCCATTGGTTTTCTACTTTATCAAGAATCAAAAATAAAATGGTAAAAAGTTTCAATAAATCTATTGAAATGAGAAGAAAATTGAAATTTATTGGATAAAAATCATTCATCCTTTATTGAGTTTGAACCATAACTAGACTAATATGATGGGGAGATATCAAAACGTGCATCTTGAAATCATTTTACCAAACAGATTGCACGAAAGAAAGAGGTCAATGGAAAACAGTCCGAAGAAATTTTTAATGAAAAGAATACTCAAAATCCACTTAAAAAATCAAATGGAATGATAAACCTTTTTTCAACTGGAAATTTTTTAGGATCGGACAAAACTCACTTTCCTCCTTCCACTCTTTCTCACAAAATTTCAAAAACTTCAACTAAAGAAATCCCTAGAAGGAGAGAATCTCAAAAATGCTAAAAGGCCTCACTAAAGATCCTCAAAAGCATAAACTCTAATTAGATTTAATAATAAACAAGGAATGAATCAATACATATATTTCACATACATAAAAAAAGGATATGAAAGAAGAAAAAGAAGAAAAACACCTTCCGACTTCATTCACTTGAACCCATCATTAGGAAAATTACCACACTACTCAATATTAACCAACATTTTGAAATTAATCAATTTATCCAACACCCACCATGAAAGACGACGCAAAAACCATCTCAAACATCAAAAATAAAAGAAATTAAAATGAGAGAGAAAGAGAGAAAGGCGAAGATGAAGGAAAGTGAGACTCGCAAGATAACGTCATGAAAAAAAAAAAGAAACACTAAGCGAATGCCAAGGATGTTGAAAAGTTGGACCCACAAGGTCACTGTATTTTATTGGGAGTGTTTTAGGCAAATTAGGAGCGGAAAAAACTCGACTTTATTAGGAATTAGATAAATTACCCCTTTTTTTCATTCCAACACGATATAATATTTCACATTCCCAAAAAGTCTAGCAAAAAAAAAAAAAAAACCAGGCGTTCGTCCCCATACATACACACCGACTGAGGCTCTCCTCCTTCCGCTTCCACTCTCCAATGTCTCCTCCGTAGAAATTCTCAGGAATCCCAAGTCACTCCACATCATCGAGCCCTAGAAATGGATCCGCCCTACCCGAAGCCCCGATCCTACGGTCCCCACCCGAAGATGGCGGCCGATCCTCCCCTTCCTCCTCCGCCGCCGCCGCCGCCGCAGCAGCACTCCGACAACGACCGGAGCAGCGGCGAGCTCCGCGCCCTGGACTGCAACCTCTCCGCCCTGTGCGACCACGTCCAGATCGAGGGCTTCAACTCCGGCTCCTTCTCCGACATCGCCGTCCTCGCCATGGGCTCCACCTACCGCCTCCACCGCCTCATCCTCTCCCGCAGCTCCTACTTCAGGTGCGATCCGATTTCGTGAATTGATTTTGCGTTTCTGTCTTCCGGACTGGTGCGGCAAATTGGTTCCGTGGATTTGCAACTTTGGCTATATCTCGTTCTGTCGTACTTCGATTTTGATTTCTCGTATGTTTAGCGGCGATCCTTCCTTAATTTGAGCGAACCCGAAACGTCGTCCATTCGTCTCGTGTTATGTAGACGAGACTCGTTGGTTGAGGTTGCTTTGTGCCCCCATTCGTTTCATGCTACGCACTATCCATACATTTCGTGCTATGTAGCTGAGTACATTTTGGTATTTTTAGCCTTTTGGCCCTTTGTAATGCTTTTGGCTGTTCTTCTTTTCCCGCGGAGTTGATGTGAAAATTTGCGGTGCCGTCTAGTAACCAAGCTTTGTTTTTTTTTAAGGACTTAGCAGCCGATGGTGATGCATAGAATGAACAGAGAATGCAGGGATTGTTGTATATCTTATGCGGAGTAGCCGAACCCAAACAGTCTTGTTTATAAGTTTTTATTGTAATCAGTGCTTGATTTGGTGGTCAGCTTTATCTTGGTTTACTCTTTTCAGGAACATGCTTCACGGTCCCTGGAAAGAAGCCGGCGCTCCGGTTGTTACCTTGCATGTTGATGACAAGAATGTTAACCCCGAGGCCATGGCAATGTCATTGGCTTATTTGTATGGGCACTATCCTAAGCTTAATGTTAATACTGCATTCCGTGTTCTTGCGGCCGCTTCCTTTCTTGATCTTCAGGTAATTGCTATTGGAGTGCAGCACCTACTGTTCTCCTTTTTTTTTTTTAATTGTAGATCTCATTTCATTTCTTACCTGTCCATATGCCATTGTAATTTACCTGGGCACCTACTGCTCTTCGTATGTCATGCACTTTGGTGTTCCAAATTTACACCAAGTGATCTAAAATTTTCAAATTTAAACACCATTTATTATGACTCCTTTGATGCTATCTAATTGATCCTCATTTGCCTATTATCCAACTAATCTGTTTCGAGATTGTCATTATGAAGAAATTTGTAATTAATCTATTAATGAGTCAAGGCTAGTGTAAATTTTCAACACTCAAGGGGTTTCCATGTAATTAAAATTATCACCATATTTCAAGGGTTGCTGTTACGGGCTTTTGGCTGTCTTCATATATTTCTGGGAATGTATGCTTCGTTTATTTTTACATATATGCTTTTGTTGGGTTCACTTTGCATATTAGTGATAACATCATGATGCTCTGCAGGACCTATGTGCAATATGCACAGACTTCATTATATCTGAACTGTGGACCTCAAACTTCTTAGCCTATCAGGTATAAAAGACATGCTTTTGCTTCCCATTTAGAGAGGAGCTATAATTTTCTTGATAGATAGTTGACCCTATAAACATGTCGATCAGGTTTTTGCAGAGAGCCAGGATTATGGCATACATGGAGAGCGTGTCAGGAACGCTTGTTGGGGCTACCTTTGTCAAAGTGGTGCCATGGAATTGAAAGAGGTAAAAGGACGATTTGATGCAATGATCTGGCCAATAAAATGAGCAAGCTTCTAACAATACCTCGTTCCTCTTAAACAAAGAAAAAATATTCTTGCACCTGAGATGTAGTCCAAAAAGTCTCCATTCAAATAAGAAATTGGAGTCATTTCTCTTTTCTCACTTGTTCTTTTTTTTTTGGGTCCATTCTACTAACTTCTCTCCCCCCCCCCCTCCCTCCTCTCTCTTTCTCTCTCTCTCTCTCAAACTTTTACTCTGCCTCTTTTCTAAGTGCTTGACATTTGATTCTACTAACATGGGCTAACTTTTCTGTTCCAGTATGTTGATTTGAAATGCATCAATATAATATGCCGTGACTTAATTGAACATGAAGTCCTATTGTATGACTTACTAATGTTACCTCCTTGTCGGTAAAATTCATATTTTATTTGGTTCTTTCTATTTTGAATATTTCCTTGGTTGCGATAGCTAACTTTCTTATTCCTATTTTTGGTTGTTTACACGCTGTTGTTTTTTCCTGGTTTGCATTAAGGTGCTTCCAAAATTGTCCCCTCAAACTCTACATGCGCTGTTAACCTCAGATGAACTCTGGGTGCCTAGCGAGGAGAAGCGGTAAGGAAACTAGGACTTTTGAGGTCCTTTTCTTTCTTGACGGCCTATATTTCTTGTTAATAAATGAAGTGGAATGGCACGCTGAAAACTCCTCTCCTTAAAGGTTTGAACTGGCGCTGTTTACACTGCTTGCAAAAGGTGCACTTAACAGGGCAGAGCTTTCTGAGCAGGGTAGTTCTGATTCTGAGGCTGGATTGCCTACTCTATCTGGTTCTTCCAAAGGGAAAGGAAAAAATTTGATGAATAGCTTCTTGCACTTGAAATCAGAATCTGAAGTAGGAGATTTAAGCCCGAAAGCTGGATCGGAGGGATGCGGTACTGCTCACAATCTTCTGGTTGAGCTTGCAGGAGTTGTCGAATGCGGAACAGAAGATTCTGATTCTAAACAACCAGCACAACAAACTGCATATGCTCAGTCAAATTTGGAGCCCATGTTCTCAAGTGGCTTGGAAGGCACCAAGACGTTGAAGTCGTCTGCAGATACTGATGTGAGTAACACCTCGTGTGCTTATGTGGCAGCATCTATAGGTGCAAGGACAAGTGGGTTAGTGAATGGTGGATTGACTATGGAGGGGCCATCTGAAGACAATTCGTTCTATCGCTTGGATAATAACTGGCTTACTAGGGACCAATCAAGGCATGGTTCTTCTATGATGAGCTCTTCCTGCTATGGGATCATGCCAAATGATTGGGGAAAATCTGGCATGCCTACTCTTTCATGGGGTGGCAGGGTTGTGGGAAGACAGCAGATTAAAAATTGTGCTGCAGAGAACTGTGGAGTTGGTGGGGAGGATTATGATACATTTGTCGATATATTTGAAGGTGGTTCTCTTTTATATAGCAACATGTCTTTTGAAGCTCTCATCAACGTGAGAAAGCAGCTAGAAGAACTTGGTTTTCCGTGCAAAGCTGTGAATGACAGTCTATGGTTGCAGGTTCTTTGCTCAGATCTCTTCCCTTCTTGTGTGTTGCTGCAGTTTGAAACTAAAAGTTGATGGTGAACATTTTAGGTTTCATTTTAAGTTTCAGTAATTCCAGTATACCATGTTTATTTGTTACTTAGCTTCATCCTGCAGTGTAACTTCTAGAAGTTCTTTAGTTATATTAACTCATGATAGATGCAAAGTATGAATATAACCTTTTTCCATGCACAATGTAAACATAATTTGAGGGGAAATTACGGCACTTCTCTGTAATAGTCGTATAATGCATAGACTCCCAAGGTTCTATCTAACTTCTGCTTGGAGACCCACTGGTGGGGCTGGCGAGTGACGAGGAAACTTCGACTAAAGCCTAATGCCTGGAAGGGTGGCCTCTGCCCAACGTGCAAACCTTTAATCACACCCAGCATTTGTTTAATGTACTCAAGTTTCCCTTTACAGTTATTATCTTGATAGAGTTTGCACCAATGCTTTTTAGATGAATGTGCAAATGTTGTGTCATGCACTTGTGGTGTCATGGAATACCTAGGATACATGCTTGATTGAAAATCAATCTTTCAATTATTAAGTGCCCCATGCCATGCCAAATGGGCAACCTTTAATCGCACCCAGAATTTTTAAAATGTACTCGAGCTTACCTTTACAGTTATTATTTTGATAAAATTTGCGGTAATACTCACCTAGATGAACATGCAAATGTTGGGTCATACACTTCTGCCGTCATACCTAGAATTGATGCTTAATTTTCAATTATTGATTTGGAAAGCTGTTCTGGTGTGTCGAAATGTGGGTGCAATGCTGAATACTAGAATAGAGCTCTGTGGGAGCAACTTTTGTTATCTTATATCAAAAGGTGTTGCCTTTTATTGATGGCTTCCTTGGTTATTTGAGATGACTGATTAAATGGCTATTATCCAGATGCTTCTAAGCCAACGGGTACAAGAAATTGGTGCTGATACTTGCAAGAACTGCTGTCTTTTGAATATTTCTTGTGCCTGTAGACAGCCATTTGTATATTCTCATGGGGTATCTGCAACTGGGTACTGCATCCAAGAGCAAGATCAGAACAATTCAAATAACATAGGAAGTGTATATGTTACTGAACCTATTCAAGGTGATGGTAATGGTTTATTTAGGCCAGTACGAGTACATGTCAGGGGACCTGTTGATG
The DNA here is from genome assembly GCA_031216405.1 of Syzygium malaccense. Lineage (NCBI taxonomy): Eukaryota > Viridiplantae > Streptophyta > Magnoliopsida > Myrtales > Myrtaceae > Syzygium > Syzygium malaccense. The sequence goes on from CM062254.1 coordinate 14,366,862, forward strand.
GGTTGGCTGGTATTGGACGTGGAAATACTTTTGTGCCAGCAGCTGCTTGGCCACCAACACGCTATGTCTTTTCTCGCGTGCCTTTTGGTGTTGGCAACAGAAATTGCGCGCAAGCTCTTGCTAATGACGATTCAGAAGCCAGAGGTGACCAGGGTGGCGATTTGTCGGGAGATGGGTTGACAGCTCTGGTTGGGCTAACCCAGGGAGGAAGTAATGCAGCTAATATCCATGGAGATCTAACCGCAAGAGGTTATGAGACAGATCTTCAGAGCAAACTATCTGGAACTTCTGTTGGGGGACCAAGTGGAAATGCCGTCCCTATGCAGATGCTTGATCATACCGGTGATGACGTTGGAATTCAATGGGATAGTACTAGTGGTTCCTCCATCTCTTTGGATATGAAGACCCCTCTTAGTCATTTTCCTCCTTTCCGTTTTGGGTAAGCTACTACTTTTTTATTGTACTACCTGTTAAAAGATGGACCAGGAGAATGCTGAAGGCTTTCCTGTTATGGTTTCAGAATTTCTTTGGCTAGCTAGTTTGCTGATACTATTATTTAAATCCACTTACCAATTTTCTATATATAATTTTACATGGAAAAGATCGGTTTTTTCTTTAGTCTGATGTTTCATCTTTTTTTGTCCTGTGAGACTGCAATTTATCTGGGCCAAGCTTAGGATTTAGTTTGTAGAGGAATTCATGTAACATATACTTATTTTCAAACAGTCACTCGTGGAAGTTGGTTTTTGCAGACTATTGTTTGGTTTTATCTTCTGTCAGTCTTGATTGCTTCATAATTTTCTGGAAGTATCTTTGTCTTTTCATTCCTGTAAAGAACGGTATATTGAAATTCTATCTCATCTATGGGTTGGGTCTGATTTTGTTGTGTAGGGTTGAATTTGTGGATGTTCACAGGCTCAGCGATGGCCAAGTCAAGCACTCGGCAGAAGTATTTTATGCAGGTTCATTATGGAAGGTAGATCATAGTCATCCGTTTCTAAGTTTACCAAATTTAGATGTCTTACTATGTTTTTTAAATGTTCTGATGCAAAATGGTATCTATGACAACTCCCGAATATATAGGTGAGTGTTCAAGCTTTTAATGATGAAGACCCTCAAGGACGCAGAACACTTGGTATGTATTTCCTTTGTCAAGCCATACTTTTGAGTTCAAAATATTTAGAATCAGGCGTAAACCCGAAGACAATATGCTGAATCTACTGGTTCCCTATTGTAACAGGGTTATTTCTTCATCGACGGAAGGCTGAATGCCCTGATTCCCTTAGAAAGGTCAGTTTTTTCGTTGCTTCATTTGAGCATGAGAGCATTTACTTATGTTTCAATGTGGATGGATGATTCTTTATATTAACTTGATGTGGGTTTCATGTGCATGTTACTCTTTAAAATTCATTTGAAAGGAATGGAAATTAATGAGAAGTGACAACTGACTGTTATACTGACTTCTCAATTCAAACTCATCCTTTACAACTTCTCTCTGGCAGGTTCATGTGTATGTAGACACTCGTGAAAAGGTTACTGCTCGGTATCAGGTAGGATTCTAATTCAAAAACTGTTATTTAAAAGGTCAAATATCATTTGAATAGATTACGCGGTCACTTTATAGCTTGTTAACTTCTGCGTTGCTATGTCCTTGTAATTCAGCTGATCTGTCCATCGAAAAGAGAAGTCATGGTCTTTGGAAGTTTTAAACAGAGGGGCACTCTTTTGCCAAAAGCTCCAAAAGGATGGGGTTGGCGAACAGCTCTCTTATTTGATGAGCTCCCCGATCTCCTCCAAAATGGTGCCTTGCGGGTCGCTGCTGTTGTGCAGCTCGTGTGAAGTGACACAAGGTAGTTTACCCCGATCCTTTGTAGATAGCGATGATTATAATAAGGCCCAGATATATAGTTAAGGATGCAGAAATTTAGCCAGGTGGTACTCCCTGGCCTTGTATTACGTGATAAAGTCCTGCCATCTTTGAGTTGAGTGGTATAATTCAGAGAATACACCCCTTGAAAACTTGTGGTAGGTTTTTGTGTATCCCTTGAAGATGTCGGGATTGTAATTAGCACAAGAGAAAATAAGAAAAAGGAAAAAAAAAAAAACATCTTCATGGCATAATCAGTTCTTAGAGATTAATTTGAATCTATGGGCTCCCTCATGCATAGATGTACAAATTAGCCTCTTAATTGTTTCCATGATGGAACTAATCTTTATTCTGTTGACTACATGAGTGGATTTAACATCAATATGAGCTTGATTGATCGAGTTCTAAGGGTCCATTTGTTCGTATCAGTTAGTACCTAAGAGATCGGTCTCTGCCATTGTCTGAGCTGCCATCATGGCTAATAGCCACCGGCACTTCATTTTATAGTTGGTTGAATTATGATGACCACGAATAGTTTGTAGGCAATTCATGTGGCTATCTATTGTCGCAGTTAGCCAAATTTCACGTCTACTAAAGTTATATCATGCGCTTTTTCATTAAAGCCTGGTCATTCAAAAGAAGCCTCAGCTCCGGTCACTGCCAATGAACGTATCACGTCTACTAAAGTTATATTTAGGGTACTCAAGACATGCACAATCCAATCCAAAAGTTTGGTTTGGTTTTCGGCACAGTGATGTTCAGATTCCTGTGTTCAGTATTCGACTCCTATCATCCTTTGTAAAGTTAATAATCACATCGAGGAAGAGCAGAGCATGAAGAGGGACAAGCAAAGGCCATTATTTTCAAATGCTAGCCGATTCCACTCTACTCTAGCATGAATACAAATACAGAATTTACTTGTATGTGCAGATACTAGACCATACGGACCCACAGTGTCTCAAACAAACATCCTGGAACATAAGGTGTTTTTCGTCCATTGCTCATGGCCATTGACAGTATTTGATACATTTGATGAATGTCTAAGCACCGTAAGATTCAAATTCAGAATGAATGGCCTCCGCATACGGAATGCCATAATAGAGAAAGCAGGTGGAAATATAAGGCCAAAAGGGAGAGAAAGCAGGTGGAAATATAAGGCCAAAAGGGAGAGAAAGCAGGTGGAAATATAAGGCCAAAAGGGAGCGTGAGTTGCAATCTTGGAAGAGTTACGATAGATGGTCCTCTACAAATTCAACAACCCATTCATCAGAAACTGTTTCGAACCAGCAGATGGAACCAATGCACAATAACTTAATCTATACTCTCCCATCTTAAAAATTTGCAAGAGATCGGATATTACTTTTCGAGTTTTATTGTCACACTCATCACCAGTTGAACCAACTACGTGCCTTCCTTCAGCCTGAAGACAGCACCTCTCTGGGCTAGTAACACAATGAATGTCTTCTCCAATTGTAAGAGCTAACACACGAGCGATGACTCCGGTGGCTCTACCAACTGCACTAGAAGCACTCGTATAGGAATAATGAGCTTCGGGAGACAACTGATGTTTCGTGATGGCTTCCAGGATTGAAAGCTCCAGCAAGAGTTGAAGGCGCTTCTGTGCAAGATCTACCTCAAATACTCGGCTCTGAAGCTCACCAAAAGCTTCGTAAAGAGGCATAGTCATGCCATACTGATGAGTAAAATTCGCCTTGCGATATTCCATGTACTTGGTGAAGAGGGAGAGTTTGTCTGGGAACGTACTGTAAAATCAGCTATTTTGGCTAGAGTTTTTGGCTCTGAAGCACCTCATTATAGGGGTGAGTGTGGCCCGAATAGGCGGTTCCCACCTTGGAATCGGGAACCGCCCGTTGGTTCCATATACCCACCCAGGAACCGGACTAGACCGGTCCCACTAAGCTTCCCTGGACAAATCAGATGACTGATTTTGGTGGGTTGTGTAACTTGTGTTCACCACATTCTTGTTTTTGGGCCTGTCTCAGCATTGGCTCATTCCAAGGGGTTCCTTCGGTCATGATTTTATTCCAACACTCATTAGATGATAAGGCAAAGGAACCCCTTAGAATGAGCCTAAGACCCTCAGGTTGCTGCACAACCAGACAACCTACTGCACACACCTGGCACCCGATCAAGCTGCTGCACACACCTAGTGCACAACCTGCTGCAAGCCTCAAGAGGCTCTATATGGGCTTCTCTCGTCAATGGGAGTTGAGGCCGTGAGTCGATGCTCGAGACGAAAGACAGAGACGGAGAGAACGAGGTGTGTCTGAGACGAGAGAGTAGAGAAGAAAGAAGAGACCGAGATGAGATGAATGACCGAGAGTAGAGTAGAGAGATTTAGATTTCAGGATTTTTCATTTTTTAAAAAAAATTAAAAATTAAGTTATTTTATATATATATATATATATATATATGTGTGTGTGTGTGTGTGTGTGTGTGTGTGTGTGTGTGTGTGTGTGTGTGTGTGTGTGTTATAAATACATTGTATGATGTGGATGTATCACTTTTCACCATTCCATGAATAGTTCTATACATTCCCTCTTTCAATGTACATGATCACCTCCTCCATTAATAATATACATATAAACATACATTCATGTACAATGTATCTATATTATTCATGTACCCTCTGGCCTATAAATATAGGCTTTTGTAAACTTGCTGATGTGAGTAAAAAAGATTAACATTTGCTCCCCACTTCTCTCTTATTTCTTCCTTTCTCTCATGTTATAATTCAAATTGATTTCTGAGTTGATTCCAAAGATCACCGTTTACTTTTACAACACGTTATTAGCACGAGCCGGTTAGAATCTTGGATATCACTCAAGGTAACATACCTTTACCTCTCAATTATCTAATATCTCTACAATTTCTTTTTAAGTATGTCAAACATTACCAAGAGAGAGTTTGCAACGTTAGATATTACCGGAAGTAATTATCTAACATGGGCTTTTTGATGTCAAGATACACTTAACATCATTAGATCTCAGTCAATCTATTCTCCCATAATCGAACTGTACTCCAGCCCAGAAGGCTAAGGCTCTTATCTTCATCCGCCACCATTTACATGAAGATTTAAAGACTGAGTAACTGACCGAGGAGGACCCTGCAATTCTATGGCAATCCCTGAAGGATCACTTTGATCATCAACAAGAAGTGGTCCTTCCTCATGCCAGGTTTGAATGGATCAACTTACGCTTTCAGGATTTTAAGTCCGTAGTAGAATATAATTCTACTATTCACCGAATTGTATCACAACTAAGACTTTGTGGCCAGCAGATCACAGAGACTAAAATGTTGGAAAAAACATTATCTACCTTTCATGCCAATAACCTTATATGCCAGCAGCATTATAGGGTAAAGAATTACTCCAAGCATTCAGAGTTAATTTCTGCACTACCTGTAGCTAAAAAGCACAACCAGTTTTTGATGCATAACCATAATTCTCGTCCTATTGGATCTGCACCTGTGCTTGAAGCACATATCGCACGTCATAATAACAAGAGCCACGGACGTCGGAAGGGCAAAGGGTGTAACTTGAAAACTTAGCCTTATAAGAACCGAAATAGAGGTTCACAAGGACCTAACCATGGTCCACAAAGAAAAGAAGGTCCAGAAGTACCTAACCAGGTTGGTGCCAATGTTTGTCATAGATGTGGTTCTGCAAGCCATTGGCCTCGCATTTGTCGCACCCCAAAGCACCTGGTTAACCACTATAAAAGAAAACAAGATGAGAGAAAAAGGGGAGCCAACGTTGCAACCAAGCCCTCAATAGAGAATAAAGAATCATCTCTTGACAATACATCTCTTGATATTGATCATTTTGGTGATTTAGATTAAGCAATATATAATATATATTTGCTGTTGCTAGAACACGAAACGCAACCCATATCCTTTATTTATTTTCTCAATATAACAGATATTTTGAACATTTGGAACGACGATTAACAATCACATACATCTTTACTATAATTATCTTTTTATTATATTTCCCAAAGCCGTTTTCATATAAAAGAAAATGTTCTGATTAAAATAATTATTTCTAATAATTATTTCTCTATAAATACCCCGATCCAAGGACACTAATACACGTTCTGATTAAAATAATTATTTCTAATAATTATTTCTCTATAAATACCCAGATCCAAGGACACTAATGGTATCAGAGCCAAGGGGTAGATAAGGATATTCTTTATAAATTCATTTGCAGTAAAGGCGATTTCCTTCGTGGAGATCTTTTCGCGTGATTTCTGAATGTGTTCCAGGCAGTAAAGCCCAGTGGGGTAGTAAGACCGTTGGTAAGCATCGTCGAAATCTATTGAAAAGAAGAAAGTAGTCTTTTGCAATGAACTTATTAAGAAGATCTGAATCTTCTTCTAGTTCTTTATCACAAATGTCCTCTGATCAAGGACCTATTAATAGAGAAGAAATTAATATAGAAGATTTTAATAAGTCTATTGAAAATTGGTTCATTCCAAAAGTAAAACTTGATAAAATTTATGAGCATTCCAAATTCAGACTCTTTGGGAATAATGACTATGTGATTGCTACAGAAGAAAGAGACATACCACTTTCTGATTCTTTTGCTTCAATTCAACTTTTGAATAAGGATTCAATAAAGAAACACTCCCAGAAATGGAATTATATGCATATAGGTTTGGTACAGGTTGGTGCAAAACCTCTTACCAAAGAAGGGCTAGATACTTCCTTGCTTATTGTTTTGAGAGATGCGAGACTTTTAAAATACGATGAATCCATACTTGGAGCTATAGAGACAAGTCTCTGCAGCGGACCAATTAATTTTGATAGTTATCCAGGTCTTACAATTTCTCTCAAAGACAGAAATATTTTAAAATCTCTCACCCTTCAAATAAAAACTCACAATTATTCTATAGCCGAAGGATCCATTCCTATAGCCCTCATTTATAGAATTTATTACAAAGTAATGAATTCTGCTTTTGGTAGTAAAGCTTTTAAATCAAACTCCAATAGAGAAACCCTTCTGTTACAAACAGATATTTCTAAAGCAAATATTACTATTCCTAGAACCATTCCTTGGAACCAAATAACTCTTCCTGAACAATGGGAATTAGAAAACCGAATTCCTCAACCAATAGTTCGGAATTCTGATCCCACCAATGTCATCCAGCACCCTGAAGGAAGAGTAACTATTCAATTTCCCAGGAGATCTATTGACATTCCTAGAAGGTCTTGCGACATCAGGTCAATTCCTTCTTGGCATACTACTACTTCTCGTAGGTCAGTAGATGCCATTCCAAATAATCCTTTAAATAATCCCGAAGAAGCATCTGCAAGTGCTCCTCCTCTTCCTAATATCAGTGGCATAGACAACAGGTCAGGAATCTCCAGGCCAGTTTATCAACATGCTCCTGATTTTTCTGATCCTACTCCTTCTGAAATGGAAGACCCTGAAATAAATGTTTTAGAATTAGTCTTTGAACCCAATAGGATTGTTTTAAATAAAGAATTCAATTCCTTTGAAAACAAGCAAATCAGAGAATGGTTCTTTTCTAATTTTCAAAACCAAGCACCAGGGATCAAGAAGAAATATTATGATTACATGTACCAACATGAAATTGAAATATTCTTCTTTGATTGGTTTGAAAACATATTTCTTAAAGAAAAGCAGATTTTTACTCTAGATCAGTTTTACAAATGGAAATTAGATGATGGCCAAGTCATCGAATCTAATCATCCTCCCCTTAGAAAGATTAAAATTGAACACCGGGAAACTGAAATAATAGCTTCCCCTTTCAAAACTGCCTCAGAAATTGATGGCTTAGGAATCAAAAAGATTGTTGAACAAAATAACTTTTCAAACCAACATCTTTACACTATAGGAAAACAACTTGATCGTATTGAAAATCTTTCTCAAAACAGTTTTCCATCTTCAAAATTAACTCAGAAAAAAGATTTAAAAACCCCACTGTTTAAAAATTTTGAAATCCCAAAAAATCCTAGTCTTGATTTTGCTAAAGCCTTAGAAGAGAGAAAGAGACTCCTTAAGGGAAAAGCAGTTTTGATTCCAAAAAATCCTATAATTTTGGATACCCCTTTAATACAAAATCTGAGTGTCAAAGACACTCCTGATCGCACAGAGTCTGCCAACCAAATTAATCTTTTAGATAAATCTGACACTGAATCTCTTCCAGAAATAAATCGCATTACCTGGAAGGATCCCCAAAAGTTATATTACTCACGTGCTACTCCTCCTGATATTCTCACAGAAGAAACCTTTTCTAAGATCCAGAACAAATATTCTTCTGATGCTATCTATGAATGGAATATAGATGGTGTTTCTGAACAAAACCTTATAAATATCCTGACTCAAATGGTCATGCTTGCAAATACTTATAAAACCATTCCAGATACTTCTGATCATTCTGTCGCATATCTTTTAATAGCCGGTTTTACAGGCCAGCTTAAAGGATGGTGGGATAACTACCTAAATGAAGAGCAAAGGTCTCAAATTTTAAATGCCTATAAACTCGACCCTTTTGGCCAAAATATTCTTGATGAAGAAGAACAACCTATCCAAGATGCAGTAAACACCCTTATATTTTCTATATCCCAGCATTTTCTAGGTGATTCTTCTCATATTCTTGATAAAAACCAAGATCTTTTGTCTAATATGAAATGTAGATCTTTAGGAGAATTTCGAGAATATAAAGAAGTATTTTTGCAAAGAGTCTTCCAAAGGACAGATTGCAACCAGTCTTTTTGGAAAGAAAAATTTCTTGCTGGATTACCAAAACTTATAGGGGAACAAGTTCGTGGTAAGATAAGAGAAGAGTATGGGAACCAAATTCCATACGACCATCTTTCTTACGGAGAACTAACATCTTATGTTTACAAAATAGGAACGCAACTGTGTACTAATATTCGTCTCCAAAAACAAATCAAGAAAGAACAAAAGCTTTCTAGAAAAGGATTAGGAGATTTTTGTGCCCAATATGACCCATCTTTTGAATCTTTTGAAAAAACCAAGTGTCCAGACAAATGCCTTTCTAAGCAAAAGGATCAAAAGAAATTTTATAAAAGACATTATAAAAGAAAATTTTCTAAAAGGAAGGAAAAGGATAATTCTGAAAAGAGGGAAAAAGATAATTCTGACAAAGCCAAAAAATCAAAGAAAAATTTTAAAAATATCACTTGCTATAACTGTGGTAAAAAAGGCCACACTTCTCGATTTTGCAAAATCAGCAAAAAAATTAATGAATTAAATTTAGACGAAGAAACTATCGGCCAATTCAACCAAATGATGGCTGAAATTGGCAGTAGTTCTTCTGATGAATCTGAATTTGAAAAGGGATTGCAAATTTGTGATTTAGAAACCTCTTCATCAACCACAGAAAGTGAAGATGAAGAGAATTTGGAAATAAATGTTTTGACAAAGGAAGAAGAAATTCTTCTTCAAACAATTGACCAAATAACTGACCCCGAAACAAAATTAAAATACCTGAATAATTTTCAAAAACCAAAATCAAATTTCCAATATGATAACTCTTATAATATTTCTACTATTCTTAGCAAAAATAAGAAATCAAATTTCAGACCAATTTCTATGAGTGATCTTACTCACGAGATCAATAAACAGAAACAGGAGATACAAGAACTCAAAGCAGCCCAGATTTCTATGCAAAAGGATATTTTAAATATTAAAATAAAAAATTTTAAACAAGAACGGAAAGAGGAAATTTTTGAAGAAAGTGATAGTCCTCGACTCCCTTCTTCTTCGAATGCAGATTTCCTCTTAATGCTCTCAGAAATAACCACCAGAAAATGGATCATCAATATTTCCATAAGAATTCAAAACGAGGTTATTTTGGAAACTATGGCCCTTTTTGATACTGGTGCAGACCTTAATTGTATAAAAGAAGGGCTGATACCAACTAAATATTTTGAAAAAACTTCCCAATCACTTAAATCAGCATCTGGGGATAAGTTGGTTATTAACTACAAAATTCCTGAAGCTGAAATTGTAAAAGATCAAATCTCTTTTAAAACTCCATTTCTTCTTGTTAAAAATATCAAACAAGATGTCATTTTGGGATCACCTTTCATCAGTTTACTTCATCCATTTAAAGTTACTGAAAAGAGTATTGAAACCAAAACCTTAGGCAAAAGAATTTGCTTTGATTTCGTTTCAAAACCCCAAACTAGAAATTTAAATACACTCCAAGAACGCTCTATTTCTGAAATTAATTGTATAATCCAAAACAAAGAAACTCATCTTCAGTTTCTAAAGGAAGATCTTAATTACAAAAGAATTGACAAAAACCTTTCTGAAACAAACCTTCAGAAAAGGATTTCTAATCTTGAGAACCAAATTAGAGTTTCTATATGTTCTAATATTCCTAATGCTTTTTGGTCTCGTAAAAGACACATAGTTGATCTACCTTACGAACCAGAATTTTCTGAAAAAAATATTCCTACCAAAGCCAGACCTTCTCAAATGAATCACGAAGTTCTAAATTTCTGCAAAAAAGAAATACAGGAACTTCTTGAGAAGAAGCTTATTAGGAAAAGCCAATCACCTTGGAGTTGCTCTGCTTTCTATGTCAACAAAAATGCTGAACTTGAAAGAGGAATTCCAAGATTGGTAATAAATTACAAACCTTTGAATACAGCTTTGAAATGGATAAGGTATCCGATTCCTAATAAAAAGGATTTATTAAATAGACTTTATAATGCAAAAATCTTTTCAAAATTCGATATGAAATCAGGTTTCTGGCAGATCCAAATTAATGAAAAAGATCGATACAAAACAGCTTTTACTGTTCCTTTTGGCCAATATGAATGGAATGTTATGCCTTTTGGATTAAAAAATGCTCCTTCTGAATTTCAAAGAATTATGAATGATATTTTTAATCATTGCTCTGATTATATTATTGTCTATATTGATGATGTTTTAATATTTTCCATGTCCATAGAAAAACACTTTAAACACATCAACCATTTTATTCATATTGTAAAAGAAAACGGCTTGGTAATTTCACCTACTAAAATATCCCTTTTTAAAACAAAAATTCGTTTTCTAGGTCATTACATTCACCAAGGAACCATTATACCTATTGAAAGATCAATATCCTTTTCTGAAAAATTTCCTGATGAAATAAGAGACAAGAACCAGTTGCAGAGATTTCTAGGAAGTTTAAATTATATTATTGAATTCTTTCCTCGCATCAATATAATTTGCAAACCACTCCATCAGAGGCTCAAAAAGGATCCTCCGCCATGGACCCAAATTCATACTAATATTGTAAAGCAAGTCAAGCGAACTGTCAAGGAGATCCCTTGCTTACATCTCGCTGATCCTCTTGCTTTCAAGATTGTTGAAACTGATGCTTCGGATAGAGGATATGGAGGAATCCTTAAACAATCTAAAGATGGCAAAGAGCAAATTGTCTAGTTTGTCTCCAAGCATTGGAATGATTGTCAAAAGAATTACTCCACCATCAAAAAGGAAATTCTTGCTATTGTACTTTCTATTTCTAAATTTCAAGGAGACTTGTTAAATCAGAAATTTTTATTAAGAATTGATTGCAAATCTGCAAAAGATGTTTTACAGAAAGATGTTCAAAATATTGCTTCTAAACAGACTTTTGCTAGATGGCAAGCCATCTTCTCTATTTTTGATTTTGATATAGAATTCATAAATGGTTCTTCAAACTCTCTCCCAGATTTTCTTACACGGGAATTTTTACAGGGAAAATGCCTCCCAAGCCTCCCAATAAACCTACCAGAAAAGACAAAGGTAAACAAGTTGCAGAGCCCTCTTCTGAGAAAAAATCGTCCCCTGGATTAACCAATATTAGGACTTGGCTCCAGGCTGCACAACCACCCTTGAATATTACCACCATTTCTAATCAAGCCAAAACAGAATCCACTTCCCTTACTAAAAAGCCTTCTGATCTCAATAAACTCTCCCAGTTTGATATAACACAGTGATCTCAAGAAGAAGCATTACAACTTCTCCAACAAGCCTTCAATAATCAATCACAACAATCCTTGGCAATGGTAAGTCCTGATCCTTCTCCTATAGGGTCACAAAAAGCTAAAGGAAAAACTATTTCTAGCGAGGTGGTGATTCAATCAACTCAGACTACCCCTCCAAAATCAAAATTTTTCCATAAAACGATATTTCAAAACATTTGCAATGTTGAAAATGGATTTTATAATACAGACCCATACGTTTTTGCAAGAAATATGTTTTCTGAAAATTTCCTTTATACACCTCATGATATTTATAAGACACCAGAATTTTATGAAAAAATCTTGGAAGAAACAGAATCTGTTGCTTTCAGGCACTTTTCTGATAAAGGTCATGTGAATTATTCCACAGCCAGAATCCGTAGGGTCATTCACCCTTCTCAGTGGAAACCTGACCCATTGGGCTTGAGAAAATTTAATATCAAGACAAATGAAGCCCTTCCATACAGGACATCTTTTTCATATTTTGACTACCAACAAGCTTGGTGGAATACTTTCTGGAGAAAAAATACCAACAATACCCATACTTGGCTATTCTTTTTCCAAGATTTTGACATACAATCTGTTCCTTACTGGTTCATTCGCTGGTGGGAACATATGGGACCAACTGATGAGATAATCCACCCAAAAATCCAATCCAGTTATGAACTTTTCCTTGAAAAATTCACCCCACTTCCATATGAGAAAAACTTTCCCAAATTGATGCTCTTTTTCTATCATTTCGGAGTATCATGGGTCCTTGGATGGTATTTTGACTACAGGAAATCCGTTGAAACTGGAATCCCCATTCTCATAAGACGATTCAAAGTCAAATGGTGGGATGGTTTCAAGTTTTTTGATAGAGTCACTAGACAGGCCGTCTCAGAATGGTTAATTTCTAGGGGTAATAATCCAGTCACCAGCGAGGATATTTCCCCCTTTCTACATGACAAAGGGTTTGTACTTTCTAGGTTAGCATCTGCTAAATCTCACCAACAATTAGCAGGGATGCTAAAACAAGCCCTTTCAGACTTGGAAGAAGCTGATTCTTCTCAATCCCATCACAGCGGCAATTCCAACGAGGATGACTGCTATGGTATCCCCGGAATAGCCCCTATTCCTCACAACTGGGCAAGCGTGAAGGATGAAGAAGAAGAAGAGCCCGAACCCATAGAAGATCTCTCTAGATTTTCTTAGGATAAGAAGGCGCCGAAAGACTCCTGCAGCAGTCATCATTTCAAAGCCGAAAGGAGTCCACCAGCCTTTTCTTTCAAAATTTTCATGATTATGTCTGACCACTGTTCACTGTAACACTGTGCACTTACTACTATTTGTTACAGTACTACCCGTGAACAATTTCTACAAGAACTAGCCCGCTTATATAAACAGACCCCATCCTCTCTTAGAGGCAGGTCCTTCAGAACATCCTCTCCTTGAGAACTCAAAACCTCTCCAATCCCCACAGATCCCTTCTAGCCTTCTTCGAAGGAATAAGAGATCATCTCAAACAACATTCACCTCACAACCTTTTTATAACCATTCCATATCCAGTAAGTTTCCAATCCCAGTAAAAGTCTTGTCCATTTGACAAGACCATTTCAAAATCATTTCTAGTTTGTATGGTGAAGAAAACCTTTCGTTCTAGACTACCGAATAGTCTGAGTAACGGAAAAATTTCTACCAAAGAAGTTTACTTACTTCTGCACTTGTATTTCGAGACTTACTTTCTGTAATCTTTCAATATTATTGCTATAACACTACATTTCTAATTCTCGCACTTACCTTTACATACCCCACAAATGGCAGGTCGAACCGCCTGTGGATGGTTTGTACTTTAATTTTCTAATGTTATATATCCTTACTTCTTCTTACTGTTTTGCCCTCTCTATTCTTGTTTAGATACACCACCTTCATGGTTGGTTTAGAATTTTTAGCCATTCTCCTCATCATTCTTTATATTGCATACGGACTCTTTATTATCCTTAATGCACGCGCTTTTATTTAATTTTATTTATTTAATAGTTTTCTGTGTAGAAATCTGCACTTTTATATTAGAATATATATTTGCTGTTGCTAGAACACGAAACGCAACCCATATCCTTTATTTATTTTCTCAATATAACAGATATTTTGAACATTTGGAACGACGATTAACAATCACATACATCTTTACTATAATTATCTTTTTATTATATATATATATATATATATATATATTATAAGTTTATGTTTATTCACATGTATTCTCTTGGTTTTGAATAATATTCATGTTTAATATTATAATTTCATTTCTTATTCTTTTTATGTTAGTAATCAATGATGCTAAACAATTTATTTGAGGAGAACAATGGTATTCTTTGTCTTGTAGACAGTGGTACTACACATACTATCCTCCAGCAGAGGAAGTTCTTTGAGAAATTGAAAAACTGTAAAGGGAATATTGCCACTATTTCAAGCGATAGTAACATAATTACAGGCTCCGAAAGAACTCATGTAATACTATCAATGGGCACATAAATTTTCATTAATGATGCTTTATTTTGCCCACAGTCTAAAAGGAACCTACTTAGCTTCAAAGATATTCGTTCCAATGGGTTTCATGTTGAAACCGAGACCGAAGGTGGTAAAGAATATTTATATCTAATCCAGATAAGTGGATACAGAAAACAAATTATGGAAAAGTTACCATCATTCTCCTTCGGGTTATGCTATACTTATATACATGTGAGTAATAAACATGTTGCGATGAACCTGAAGTTCACAAACCCGGAAGGTTTTCAATTATGGCATGACCATTTGGGTCACCCAGGGTCAAATATGATGCGCCGAATATTAACACAATCAGTTGGGCATTCATTAACAAATCGTGGGCTCCCTTCACCCACTGATTATGTATGCAATGCGTGCGCTAAGGGTAAATTAATTGTACTGCTATCTCATACAAAAGTAAGGGTGGAATCTCCTATATTTTTTCATAGAATTCAAGGAGATATATGTGGGCCTATCCACCCTGCATGTGGACCTTTCAGGTACTTCATGATCCTGATTGATGCTTCAATGCGATGGATGTACGTTGACCTGTTGTCAACACATAATATGGCCTTTGCAAAATTACTCACTCAGCTAAATAAATTACATGCACAATTCCTTGATTACCCGATCCGGAAGATTCGGTTAGATAATGCTGGTGAGTTTATGTCTAAGGCTTTTGATGACTATTGTATGGCCATTGGGATAGACATGGAGCATCCTGTGCCACATACTCACACACAGAACGACTTAGTAGAATCTTTAATTAAACGCCTATAAATGATTGCTAGACCATTGCTATTGAGGGCTAAATTACCCTTTAGTTTATGAGGACATGTGATATTGCACACTACAACACCGATTAAAATTCGACTTACTGCATATCATGAATACTTCTCGATTCAACTTGTACGTGGATGTGAACCTGATGTTTCCCATCTGTGAATATTTGATTGTGCCGCATATGTTTCTATACCACCTCCAAAGCGTTCCAAAATGGGGCCTCAACGTCGACTTAGCATTTATGTGGGATATGAGTCTCCATCTATTATAAAATATTTGGAGCCTTAGACAAGCGACCTGTTTACTGCCCGGTTCGCTGATTGTATATTTGATGAGGCACATTTCCCGGCATTAGGGGGAGAAAGCCTGAAGCTTAAAGAATGCCGTGAAATTTCCTAGAAGGAAGATCAATTGAATTACCTTGATCCACGTACAAGCACGACTGAACTTGAAGTTGAGAAGATTATTAACTTGCGAAATTTAGCAAGTAAACTACCAGATGCATTTACTGATCATAAAGGGGTGACTAAGTCCCAAATTCCTGCAGAAAATGCACCACCTAGAGTGGAGATCCCTTTGGGACCAAAAATGTCTAATGAGCCTAATCAACGCCAGAAGCATAGATGACCCATAGGAGCTAAAGACATAAATTTGCGGAAAAGAAAAAAACATTCAATCACCCAATGCGCCTTCTGTAGAGGAATGCAATCCCGGTGAAATTAGTGCAGCTGCCCCAAATAACAATCCCAGGAATACGGAACATCCAAATCCTATTGATCTGGGAAACGAAGATGATTTGGTTGATGTTAACATAGAAGTTGCAGTAAATTATATGAATACGGGAGTAAGATATGATAAAATTACAATTGTCATCGACGACTCCTTTGCCTCCTCAGTAGCGCTCACTATCTCAAAAGATAATCTGGATCCAGAACCAAAATCCATTCTTGAATGCTAAAAGCATTCAAATTGGAATAAATGGAAGGAGGCAATTAAGGCAGAACTAGACTCGCTTAATAAACATTGTGTTTTTGGACCTATTATCTGAACACCTAAATATGTTATCCCTGTTGGATATAAATGGGTGTTTGTACGAAAATACAATGAAAAGAATGAGGTGGTAAGATATAAAGCAAGACTAGTTGCCCAAGGGTTTTCACAGAGACTCGGTATAGACTTTGATGTCACTTATTCTCCTGTAATGGATAACATTACGTTCTGTTATTTGATCAGTATGGCAGTAAGTATGAATCTAGATATGCACTTAATGGATGCTGTGACTATATATTTATATGGGTCACTTGACACTGATATATATATATGAAAGTCCCTTAAGGATTTCCAATTTCCCAAATGGGAAAGAATGAAAATCACAATATGTACAGTATTAAATTGCAAAGATCATTATATGGTCTTAAACAATCTGGTCGCATGTGATACAACTAGTTATGTGATTACCTCCTGAAGCAAGGATACGTAAACAATATAATATGTCCTTGTGCATTCATAAAAAGGTCACCAAATAGCTTTGCCATCATATCCATATATGATGATGACCTAAATATAACTAGAACTCCAAAAGAGGTCGAAGAAACTCGTTCCTGCCTAAAGAAGGAATTTGAAATGAAAGACTTGGGTCAAATCAAGTATTGTCTCGGCCTACAGATTGAGCACCTCCCAAAAGGAGTTTTATTGTACCAGTCTAATTATACAAAAAAGGATATTGGAAACATTTCATATGGATAAATCTCATCCTCTAAGCGCACCAATGGTGGTCCGTTCACTTGAAGTGGAAAAAGACCCATTTAGACCTAAAGAGGAAAGAGAGGATAGGTTAGGACCTAAAGTTCCTCATCTTAGCGCCATAGGAGCACTGTTATATCTTGCAAATGGCACCAGGCCTGATATTGCATTTGCAGTAAATGTTCTAGCTAGACACAGTGCCAATCCAACTCGAAGACATTGGAATGGCGTTAAACATATCCTACGTTACCTCCAAGGAACCGTTGACCTTGTTTTATTTTACCAAAGAAATAGAGATATAACATTGGTGGGATATTCAGATGCTGGCTATATGTCTGATCCTCATAATGCCAAGTCACAGACTGGTTATGTGTTCCTCTGTGGAGGCATGGCAATTTTATGGAAATCAGTAAAACAAAGTATGGTTTCTACTTCCTTAAGTCATTATGAGATTATTGCATTATTTGAAATTGCCAAAGAATTTGTTTGGTTAAGAACTTTGATACATCACATTCAAGATTCATGTGGCTTATCCTCAATTCATGATGCCCCCACTATACTTTTTGAGGATAATGCGGCTTGCATTGCACAAATGCATGATGGATTTGTCAAAAGTGACGGAACCAAACATATTTCACCTAAGTTTTTTCATCCGCATGAACTCTAAGAAAAAGGTGAAATAGATATCGATCAAATTCGCTCTAGTGACAATCTTGCAGATTTGTTCACTAAATCCCTACCTACTTCCACATTTGAAAAACTTGTATATGGAATAGGAATGCGTCGACTTGGACAACTACTTCAATCAAGGGGAGCGAATTAACCATCCCTGAAGGATGGAACCCAGAAGGTTTATGACTGTACTCTTTTTTCCTTTGCCAAGTTTTTTTTTTGCCACAGGGTTTTTACTTGCCAAAGGTTTTTACTGAGGCAGCCTACGTGCAATGACCATTAAAATGAGGGGGAGTATTATATGCACTGTGCTCATTTTCCCTTCGCTGAGTTTTTGTCCCATTGGGTTTTTCTTGGCAAAGTTTTTTTTTAATGAGGTAGTCTAAACAGCGTATAATAAAAGGTGAACATCCAAGGGGGAGTGTTATAAATACATTGTATGATGTGAATGTATCATTTTTCACCATTCCATGAATAGTTCTATACATTCCCTCTTTCAATGTATATGATCACCTCCTCCATTAATAGTATACATGACCACATACATTCATGTACAATGTACCTATATTATTCATGTACCCTCTAGCCTATAAATATAGGCTTTTGTAAACTTGTTGACGTGAGTAAAAAGGGTTAACATTTGCTCCCCACTTCTCTCTTATCTCTTCCTTTCTCTCATATTATAGTTCAAGTTGATTTCTGAGTTGATTCCAAAGATCACCGTTTACTTTTACAATAATATATATATATATATATATATATATATATATATATATATATATTATCGGTCTGGTCCGGTTGGACAGGTGGACGGTTCTACATCTAGAACTGGGAACCGAACCGGTACCCATCTATTCCAATTTTATTGGAACTGGGAACCGAACTAGTTCCCTTAGGAACCACCAATTCTGGACCGATCCGGTCCGATTACGGGCGGTGCCCGGTTTTTTTGCACACCCCTACCTCATTAGGCCTACTTGTTTCCCTAGGTATGTTCCTGATAGCTTGTTCCTAGCCTTGAACACTCGTTTCAATTTGATTATGTATATTATCTTTTTTGATAAAAAAAAGTAACAGATTATATAATATGACACAAGATGCACAATAAGAAAATCAAAACTAGCAACATAATAGATTAGCCATTGTACCAAGCCTCACCTGGCTAGCACATCGGAAAGTCAATGGACAAGTGGCCCTCTCTTATGGAGTAGTAGGGAAATGAAGAATCCCTATTGTATTTCCATCTCAGCAAACGAGGGGAATAATCTTCTGGAAGAACTAACCCTGTTCAAACAGTCCAGGTTTTCCTTTCGACGACCAAAAAAATAAACCTTTCAAGGGTTTATCTCCGTTTCTTCTTCATTGTTAAAGAGACGGGTGGAGTAATTACTCTGTTCTTTGCAAAAGCACATGCTCTGCTTTCTAACTAGTCATCGATATCACTATCACCGCCAGGATCTGTAGCAGTTAGGCCGGACTCCTCAGCATCTTTCGCATTTTCTTTTTCCAGACTGCAAGTCGGCATACAATTTCCTTTCCACGGGGTCATTCGAAGGTCCAGGTCTCATTTGACATGAAAACTTTGCACCAAGACCGAGTCTATAGGAAGATTTGAATTCGACTTAACAATGCAAACATCTAGGGAAATATTACATGGGAATATTAAGAAGATGGCCGATAGTGACCTAGATGGTCAACCCTCGGATTCCGCCTGTATTTGCTCGTCCTTGGAAACTTTGGTCATATTATTGACCCATTGTTCAGCCTAAAAATAAGCATGTTACCATCAGTGGCAGAAAATAGGAATCGAATGACAAACCTGAGCTTTATAATGAGTCAAAAGTAAAAAGAGACAACCAACAATCAAAACAAAACCAGAATTATTCACAAGATCTTCCCATTGACGCATCGATGATTGTTCGCAAAATTCTAATGGCCCATTGTAATAAAAAGGTAGAGAATGTTATCTTCTCGGGTCTAACATGGACACAATGAAGTGACCACGTTTGATGATTAATTTTGAACTCCATAATAGCTTTAGTACTGAAAAACCTCTCTAGCAATCACTAAATATTTCAGGAACTAATCGCCATAGGAAATTAGGAATTCAACTATATAGTAAACCGAGACTCGCAATGATCTAGTATAGAATTAACAACACTCGAGTTTCATCAACCATGATATATCAAAAGCGCATTACCAGATTCAAAGCCACGTCCTATTTGATAATTTGAGGAATTCCAGATTTCTGTGTTGCTTCTCTGCTCATGATGCTGTCTTTGGCAGCCCGCAACAATGCAAACAAAGAGCTACATTATTCCTTTGGGGGCTCATCCTTCAAAGTCATGTCTCCCATCGTGTGATGATGTCCAGTGGGAATGCCGAAATTAAGACAATCACCAACTGTTGAACACACTCTGAACGCCATCTATTTTATATATACATTGTTTGGTTTTCTACGGAACATGCATAGTTAAAAATATAAACGCAGCAGAAAGATATAACCACACATGTATCTCCAAAGGTATTATTCGTGCGTTTCAATCAAAAATCGAAAGACCATAGGGAGTTAAACGGATTACCTCTTGTAGCGTGCCCAAAACGATTTTGGTTCGGATGTTCTTCAGTTCGAGCCCCACAACCGTCGGACCTCTAGTTCAGACACACCACCAATCGCACGACGAACGGAAGAAAGAACTTGCGGATAATCACCAATAGAATTGTGCTAGCAATCTTGTGGTGACAATTCTTCGCACTCTCGATATTTCAGTCACGGCGTCGGAAGAGAGAAAACGTATTTTCTTGAATCTCACGAACACATGATAATTGCATACGCATTTTCTTCATCATTTTGCAACTGTTGCTGATCGCGCTTTTAATATAGCGATCAGCAACGGTTGCTGATCGTGCATGTGCACATGATCAGCAACGGTTGCTGATCGTGCATGTATGCACACGTGCACATGATCAGCAACTGTTGCTGATCGTGCATGTATGCACACTGTCAGCATCAGTTTGTTGACCATGTGCACCCCTTTTTTTTTAATAAAATTAAAACGCACACGGACAGCAGCTATTGCTGTCCGTGTGCACTTTTTAATTTTTATATATATAAATATAAATATATATACAAACATAGAAGTGCATGATCAGCATATGTGTATTTTGTGAGCATCATATGCACACGTGCCCATGACAAAAAATTGAATTAAATTAAATCCTATTTAATTTAATTTCAGTTCGACTCAATTCGATTGCAAACATATTTGCAATATCATCTCTTCTGTACAACGTTATCCAAAATTGATTATGGTGTGTGACATCCCTATATTCATAACTGAGCTAGTAGTAAGACTTGCACTAACACATTAGTACTCCCAAGAGAATTGATTGTCCCGATCAACCTCTAGGTCCTACAAGCCATGATTGACATCTAGCAATATGTCATGGCTACCCAGACAGTGTGAATGCTTTAAGAACATAATGAACCCGTCAGCTTTGGCTACAGTGTAATTCAATCCCTCTGCCTTACTATGTCCCGATCGAACAAAGACCATGGAATATTTGTCAAGCCACCAATTCGATCATATGCACAAACCTAATTGACATGCACTTTATATGAGACATGAACAGTTCATTCTCGGCTACAACCCTGGCCGAGAATTTCAATGCAGTGTCAAGATTAGATTGCATAGGACATCATTATTGTACCTTGCATATAACAAGGAGACAGATTCCATTTTGCACACACGTGTAACTTCGTATGTGAACGAACTATGGCCATCAAGTACAGAGACGAATCAACGAAGCGGCAATATGCGCACCTATGAATCATAGCCATCCAACATACAAGTCAACACTGTACCTCAGGTCTAAGGATTATTTATACAAGACCAGAGCACGAACGATTAGACATTGACCACGTTAAAAGTTTCCATATTGCTAATCGTTCTATGCATATCACGTTCAGTGAACTTGTCTGATACAAGCACCTGTGTTCTAACTCGGGTATCGCAATATCCAATAACTCATGACTCATCATTCCCTTAAGTATCCAATACTTATTAGTAAAGTTACGAACACACTGGTCTCAACAGGATCATTAATATCCACTCAATGATCCATCGACCGAGAACAATTTAAAGATTCAGTCTAACTGTGAACATGTCACACATATTCTTAACGTCTCAAGAATAGGTCTAGTCACAACTGATTTTATGGAATCATTCATATATTTAAATAATTGGACAAATGAATGAATGCGTCCTTGCCATTAAATAAATAATGTAATTGAAAGTACAACTTAAATCCCTAATATATAACTATTACATGGTAACTTTAAGGCATACATCTAACAATCTCCCACTTGCACTAAAGCCAATTTGTTTGGTACCTCAAACCCATCTTGTCGATGTGTTTTTCAAAAGAAGACTAAGGTAAGGCCTTAGTGAAGGGATCTGCCACGTTTTCCGCTGAGACAATTTTCTACACGGCGATATCACCTCTCCCAACAATTTCTCTAATGAGATGAAAGCATCTCTCAATGTGCTTGGACTTCTGGTGAGACCTTGGTTCCTTCACTTGAGCCATTGCCCCATTGTTATCACAAAACAATGTTATTGGTTGTTCAATGGAAGGAACGACTCCAAGTTCAGAAATGAACTTCTTCATCCAAGCGGCTTCCTTTGCTGCTTCTGAAGCGGCTACATACTCTGCCTCAATGGTGGAATCAACAATTATGCTCTGTTTGGAACTCTTCCAACTAACTGCGCCACCATTAAGTGTAAAGACAAACCCATATGTAGACTTATAATCATTAGGATCCGACTGAAAATCGGAATCAGTATAAGTTTCAACTTTAAACTCTCATTCTCCATAAACCAAGAATAAATCCTTAGTCCTTCGCAAGTACTTAAGGATATTCTTGACTGCCATCCAGTGCTCTTCCCCTGGATCAGACTGATATCTGCTAGTAATGCTTACAGCATGTGCAATATCAGGTCTCGTACATAGCATAGCATACATTATGCTTCTAATAGCAGATGCGTAAGGTATCTTTGCCATCCGCTCTCTTTCTTCAGGAGTGTTGGGACACATCTCTTTGGAAAGATGGATTCCATGCCTAAAAGGCAATAATCCTCTTTTGGAACATTGCATGTTAAAACGTGTTAAAACTTTGTCTATGTACGTAGACTGTGAGAGGTCAATCAATCGTCTCGATCTATCTCTATAGATCTTGATACCTAAAATATAGGTTGCCTCTCCTAAATCTTTCATGGAGAATTTCTGTGATAAGAATAGTTTGATCGATGATATCATCGGTACAATGTTCCCGATCAAAAGTATATCATCGCCATACAAAACTAGAAATGCAATTGCACTTCCACTGACCTTCTTGTATACACAAGGTTCATCCGGATTTTTTATGAAACCAAACGATTTGACTACTTCATCAAAACGGATGTTCCAACTTTTGAAGGCTTGTTTGAGTCCATAAATGGATCTCTTAAGCTTACACACCTTCCGACATTCACCATTGGATTCAAAACCCCGTGGTTGTTCCATATAGATGTCCTCCTCAAAAAAACCATTTAGAAAAGCTGTTTTGACATCCATTTGGAATATCTCATAATCTAGGTGTGCAACTATAGCCAACATAATCCGAATGAATTTTAGCATGGCTACAGGCGAGAAAGTTTCTTCATAATCGATTCTTTCTTTTTGACGATATCCTTTCGCTACCAACCGTGCTTTGTAAGTTTCAACTTAACCCTCAGCATTCATCTTCCTCTTGAAAATCCATTTATAGCCAATTGGTACAATACCATCAGGCAGGTCAACTAAGGTCCAAACTTCGTTGGAATACATTGAATCCATTTCGGATTTCATGGCTTCTAGCCATTTACCAGAATCGATGTCCGACATCGCCCCCTCATGGGTGTTTGGACCACCAGGTTGATCACTATCATTCAGAATGAATAATGGTTGAATATGTTCAACCAAGTATCTATAACGAGCAGGTGGATGAGATGTTCTCGCACTCCTCCTAAGAGGTTGTGTATCAGAAGCTCCCACTGAATTAAAGATCGGTATTTGAACTTGGTTATTTGGTACTTCATTGTTCTCTTCTTGTAAGACTATTTTTCGCCTAGCACCACCTTCCTGGACGAATTGATTCTCCAGAAAAGAAGCATGCCTGCTGACCGAAATTCTTAGGTTAGAGTGAAAATAAAAATAGTATCCAAGAGATTCCTTTGGATATCCAATAAAGCGACCTTGTTCAGACCTAACCTCCAATTTTTCCATTTTTAGCTTCTTGACGAAAGTTGGACAACCCCAAATCTTAATATGATTAAGACTTGGTTTCTTACCATGCCATATCTCATAAGGCGTAGTTGGAACAGATTTGGATGGCACTTTGTTTAGTACATATGCGGCTGTCTCGAGGGCATATCCCCAAAGGAATATAGGCAAATCAGTATAACTCATCATAGATCGCACCATATCTAATAAAGTACGATTTCTTCTTTCAGATACACCATTGTGCTATGGAGTTCTAGGAGGTGTCCACTGTGATACAATGTCATTATCCTTAAGATAGTCTAGGAATTCAGTACTAAGGTATTCACCTCATCGATCAGATCGAAGAGTCTTAATATATTTTCCTGTTTATTTCTCAACTTTAGCCCTGAATTTCTTGAACTTTTCAAAAGATTCGGATTTATACTTCATTAAGTACAAATAACCATACCGTGACTGATCATCGGTGAATGTAATAAAGTAAGAATAACCACCTCTAGCATTTTCATTTATTGATCCACATACATCTGTATGTATCAATCCCAGTATGACAGCAACTCGCACACTATATCCCACAAAGGGCGCTTTGGTCATTTTTCCTAGAAGACATGCCTCACAAGCCGAATACGGCTCAAACATTGATAAATCAATATATCCATCATTACTCAACTTGTTAATTCTGTCTTCTCCAATATGACCTAACCGAAGATGCCAAACATACTTTGGGTTTGGACTATCTCTAGTGCGTTTATTAGTTATGGCATTTATATCATTATTATATTACTTATTGGCATTAGTAATTGTATTACCGGACATTGTAATTGTATAAAGATTATTGATTAATAAGCCAGAACCAACACATCTCCTATTATGATAAATAGAACATACATTATCAGCAAAAGAAAATTCATAATTCTCTTTACTTAAACGAGGTATAGAGATGATGTTCCTAACAGTATTCTCATAATGGAAGCAATTTTTTAATACCAATAAATGTCCATAAGGCAAACATAAACGAAAAGTCCCTACAGCTAACGCGGCAACTCTTGCTTCATTTACAAATGTTAGGACAATTTCACTTTTCCCCAGCATCCTGCTTATTTTCAGATTCTGCAAAGACATATAAATATGTGAGGTTGCAGCAGAATCTATAACCCATAAGTTGGATTCAGCGCTAACCATAAGATTATTTTCAATAAGCATAAATACCATACCTTCACAAGGTTGGTCCTTCGGCTTGACCTTCAAGCTCGCGAGGTACTTCCTGCAGTTCCTCCTCTAGTGCCTTTTAACACCACAGTAGTGACAATTCCCTTTTTCAACCTTGGGCTTTGATTGCATAGCATGTTTCATAGGCCTCTTCCATTTCTTTTTCTTCAAAACAATCTTACTCTTTGAAGAAGAAGCCTTAGCCATAGCCACCACATTTGGCCTCGTATTGTGCATTTTCTTCTCATAAACTACTAGCATGCTATGTAACTCAGTAAGAGTTTCCTCCATCTTATGCATGTGGAAGTTTTGGACAAAGCCAGAGAATGAATTGGGCAGAGATTGGAGAATCAAATCCACAGCTAACTCATTATCCATAACAAGATTAAGCCTAGCCAACTCTTCTACGTGCCAGATCATCTTCAAAGCATGATCATTCACCGATGATCCTTCAGCCATTCTCATACGGTACAATGCCTTAGATATCTCATATCTAGAGGTTCAACCATTCTCATCAAAATATTCTTTTAAGTGCAAGATGGTCGATCTAGCATCTTTCATAGTTTCATACTTCTTCTGCATTTCATTGTTCATTGAAACAAGCATGTATGACCTAACTTTTAAGTCATCATCACGCCACTTATCATAAGTGACGCTCCTCTTGAGTCCCACCCTTAGGAAAGAAGTCTTGCATCTTTTGATCAAGCACATACCCGATTTTCTCCGAATTGAGAACAATTCTCAAATTCCTCACCCAGTTAGTGAAATTGGGTCCAGTCAAACAATTCTTATCAAGTATAAAAGCGAGTGGGTTTGTGGTCTCCATTTTCAGAGTAATAATATATCTGTGCAGAAAATAAATTGTTAGCCGTTGTCTTACAAAATAACCATTTCATTTTGACCTTTAAATGAAATAGTGCCTCCCACTAAATTTTTTTTCGAATCCCATACTCCTTAAAATGGGAAAATGGTAATCTCTGCTAAGTAATAATTACTAGTGAGTATTAGAGTCACACTAGCCCATAGCATGCCTCACCTGACAGTTATTAGTGCTTTTATGAACTTAATGAGTGAACCAACTTGTTCAACGTATCAAATGCGAGTCCCAATCATAACTTCGGCCTCTAGACCATGAAAATCTCACCTTACAGTTATTGACATCATAATAATAGTTAAGTCTAGCCCATCATCTCATGCAAGTATTGAAAACACAAACGATCCCCTTATCTAACAGTTATTGAAAATCATTTGGCTCTAACTCCACAACATCATATGCATAATGGAGTGAACTAATATTATAAATGACAATTGACCCCTATGTATCCATAGCCAGTCAATCAACCACTATGATGTTGGACCAAACCACGATAATGGAAGGCCACGAGTCCGAAATCCGTTTCGACTTAATATAATTAATAAGGAGGTTTAGGTCGTTATTAATGATCTCACTTTGCACATTAACCGATTTAACATGCATAACAACTTAATAAATAAAAAGATATCAAATTCATAAAAATCTATCCTACGTGGTGATCATGGAATTATGGCTTAATGGGTCTCGAGCCAATGAGCCCTATTTAACCATTTTAATGTTTTAATAATTGAGACCTGCTCTTCACTTCTTCTTGTATCCTTGAACTCTTCACGGATCGGGCCCATAGAGCTCTCCGGCTTAATGCCTCTTCTCTCTCGTAACGTTTACATCAACAATTAATTATACTAAACTATACTAAAAATACATTACAAGAAAAATAAAAAATAAATAAAAAAAGGACGCAGCCTCCATTTAATAATTACAACCCCAAAAATACCTGTAATCTTCATACATTCATCCATACATCAATCATATTGATTAGGGGTTTTTGCATGATCACCACCCTTCCTCGCGAGCTATAAATTCTAAATTTAAAACACTAGAAGGCATAAATAAAATTCTGCACCGAATCAAATTCTTGATCGAGCAACGTAAGTCGCGTCAAGAAATCAAGCCGGTGAAACAAATTTCACGAGCGTGATTCCAAGCAACGGTAGCGTTGTCGCCTCTAGATTCATAATCGTGAATCATTTTGCAGAAGACAAACGTAAAAGAAAACAAGCCACAGATTTTTGATTCAAAATTGATTTAGTTCCAATTTTTGCTCAGTTGATCAAATTTATCATATAAATTAATCAACTTCTATAGGTCACTTAAGAGCAAGCAATTCTCTCGACGAACGTAAATTGGCCATTGGATCGCAAAAATATATATGAACCAAAATCAATTAAACGCACGAGAACGCCTAAGGATTGGCTCTGATATCACTGTATAGTTTTTTACGGAACATGCATAGTTAAAAATATAAACGCAGCGGAAAGATATAATCACATGTATCTCCAAAGGCGTTGTTCGTGCGTTTCAATTAAAAATCGAAAGACCATAAGGGGTTAAACGAATTACCTCTCGTAGCGTGCCCAAAACTATTTTGGTTCGGATGTTCTTCAGTTCGAGCCCCACAACCATCAGACTCTAGTTCAGACACATCACCAATCGCACGACGAACGAAAGAAAGAACTTGCAGATAATCACCAATAGAATTGTGCTAGCAATCTTGTAGTGACAATTCTTCGCACTCTCGATATTTCAGTCATGGCGTCGGAAGAGAGAAAACGTGTTTTCTTGACTCTCACGAACACATGATAATTGCATACGCATTTTCTTCATCATTTTGCAACTGTTGCTGATCGTGCTTTTAATAGAGCGATCAGCAACAGTTGCTCATCGCATGCACGATCAGCAACGGTTGCTAATCGTGCATGTGCACACGGTCAGCAACCGTTGCTGATCGTGCATGTATGCACATGTGCACATGATCAGCAATGGTTGCTGATCATGTGTATGTACACGGTCAGCAACAGTTTGTTGACCGTGTGCACCCCTTTTTTTTAATAAAATTAAAACGCATTGCTATCCATGTGCACTTTTTAATTTATATATATAAATATAAATATATATACAAACATAGAAGTGCATAATCAGCATATGTGTATTTTGTGAGCATCATATGCATACACGCCCATGACAAAAAATTGAATTAAATTAAATCTCATTTAATTTAATTTTAGTCCGACTCAATTCGATTGCAAACATATTTGCAATATCGTCTCTTCCGTACAACGTTATCCAAAATTGATTATGGTGTGTGACATCCCTATGTTCATCACTGAGCTGGTAGTAAGACTTGCACCAATACATTAGTATTCCCAAGAGAATTGATTGTCCCGATCAACCTCCAGGTCCTACAAGCCATGATTGACATCTAGCAATATGTCATGGCTACCCAGACAGTGTGAATGCTTTAAGAATATAATGAACCCGTCAGCTTTGGCTACAGTGTAATTCAATCCCTCTGCCTTACTATGTCCCGATCGAATAAAGACCATGGAATATTTGTCAAGCCACCAATTCGATCATATGCACAAACCTAATTGACATGCACTTTATATGAGACATGAACAGTTCATTCTCGGTTGCAACCCTGGCTGAGAATTTCAATGCAGTGTCAAGATTAGATTGCATAGGACATCATTATTGTACCTTGCATATAACAAGGAGACAGATTCCATTTTGCGCACACGTGTAACTTCGTATGTGAACGAACTATGGCCATCAAGTACAGAGACGAATCAAAGAAGCGGCAATATGTGCACCTGTGAATCATAGCCATCCAATATACAAGTCAACACTGTACCTCAGGTATAAGGATTATTTACACAAGATCAGAGCACGAACGATTAGATATTGACCACGTTAAAAGTTTTCATGTTGCTAATCGTTCTATGCATGTCACTTTCAGTGAACTTGTATGATACAAGCACCTGTGTTCTAACTCAGGTATCACAATATCCAATGACTCATGACTCGTCGTTCCCTTAAGTATCAAATACTTATTGGTGAAGTTACGAACACACCGATCTCGACAGAATCATTAATATCCACTCAATGATCCATCGACCGAGAACAATTTAAAGATTCAGTCTAACTGTGAACCTATCACATATATTCTTAACGTCTCAAGAATAGGTCTAGTTACAACTGATCTTATGAAATTATTCACATATTTAAATATTTGGACAAATGAATGAATGCGTCCTTGCCATTAAATAAATAATGTAATTGAAAGTATAACTTAAATCCCTAACATGTAACTATTACATGGTAACTTTAGCGCATACATCTAACATACACAACATGTTTTGTCATTAGAAGAAGAGATGGAAAGAGCTCTTCAAAACTTAGGCACCAAGAAGAGAGGAGAAATGAGGTGAGATAGCAATTTAAAAAAGCAATTTTGTCTAGTGATAGAAAAAAAGGGTAGAGAATAATGCGGTCACTTATCTTAATTGCATTGAGTAATGTCGCGACCGTCCCGAAGCAAGGTCAGAAAAACTGGTTTACCAGATCATCGAGTGGGAACGTGTGTCACCTCTCGTCGAAGGTTTGCTCAATCTCGCTCAACGCAGGTTCTCCCAAACCCTTACCGCACACAATTAGGAAAGTCATTCATAATGATCTAAAGACGAGATTATATCCTAGAAGTGAGTCACCACTAGCTTATTAGGGCCGACTAGGAGGCAAGTAGAACTTGAATGGACGTTCTACTTCCTACAAACTAGAAATTCTAAGTACAATAATTTGATTACACTAATTAAGGTTCTATTCACTAAAGGTTCATGCATAGTTGTTTAGATTGATTGAGATTATCGCTAAAATGTGAAGCAATCGTCGAACGAAACTAAAGGAAATCAAAAGTAGCAGAAACAAAGTAATAAAAAATGGGATAAGTACAGCGCAAGTGCCATAACTTTTGTACGAAAGACACTTTAATGTCATAACTTTTTTTTGGCTCACTTAAGTGCCATAACTTTCAAAAAAATAATCACCTAAGTGCCACTTACGAGCTGGTCGTGAGGGCCCGAAACCGCGGCTTTTCCGGTCGAACGGTGACCTTCCTGGTGAGGCGAGCACCACCAGCTTGAAGAAGGGGTGTCGATGAATCATTCCATGGCCTCCGTTCGTCTTGAGATTTTCGTTTTAACCTCCGTTGACAAAGGTAAAAATGCTTCGTAGTCACACATTTATCGAGTCGATTTGTATGACTACGAAGCATTTTTACCTTCGTTCTCGATAAATGTGTGACTACGAAACATTTTTACCTTCGTCAACAGAGGTTAAAATGGATATTTCAAGACGAACGGAGGCCATGGAATGATTCACCGACACCCCCTCTTCAAGCTGGTGGTACTCGCCTCGTCGGAAAAGTTACCGTTCAACCGGAAAAGTCGCAATTTCGGGCCCTCACGACCAGCTTATCAGAGGGGTTGGCCGTGAGGATCCGAAACCGCGGCTTTTCAAGCTAAACGGTGACCTTCCCAACAAGGCGAGCATCACCAGATTGAAGAGGAGGTGTCGATGAATCATTCTATGGCCTCCATTCGTCTCAAAATTTCCGTTTTAGCCTCCGTTGATGAAGGTAAAAATACTTCGTAGTTACACAAATCGGCTCGATAAATTGTGTGACTACGAAGCATTTTTACCTTCGTCAACGGAGGCTAAAACGGAAATTTCGAGACGAACTGATGCCATGAAATGATTCACCAACACCCCCTCTTCAAGCTGGTGGTGCTCACCTCATCGGGAAGGTCACCGTTCGGTCGAAAAAGCCGCGGTTTCGAGCTCTCACGATTAGCTCGTAAGTGGCACTTAGGTGATCATTTTTTTGAAAGTTATGGCACTCAAGTGAGCCAAAAAAAAGTTATGGCACTTGCGCTGTATTTATCTCAATAAAAAATATAAGAGAAAGTACAAGAAAAAAAACCTGATACTAATTTGGAGAATAAGAGTACATAGCCTGTTATTGAGCCCAGGCATGATCCCCATCAACTAAAATTGAAACCTCATGTCACTCGAAAGCAATGAAAGAATGGCTAAAAACAAAGTGAGGAAAAGTAACCCGATACGAGTCGGGCAAAGAATACACACCGCCTTATGGACATGAACCCTATGAGCTAATTCTCGATATCAAAATCAGTGACCGGATTTTTTAATGCAAAAGAGAAAGAAAAGGATGACCCAAGACCCCTAAACTTCCGCTTCTTCCTTCAAATCATGCATATTGTACGCTAGTCTGAAACTACCGTACGAATGATGTCTTTATAGTTTTGGTAGATTGCATAGCAACCTGCTTTAATTATTAACAATTTGATAAGTAACTTGCTTAAAATACCCCATCTGCATGTATTCATGATTGGAAAGTTAAATGAGCACCAAGATGGATAATTACACTGAACTTTGACAGAATTTTCTTATTTTTCTTTTAACCTGATCAAGTGTTGCAAACTGGGTGAAGAGAGAAATAGAGAAAAAATCGACATGTTTGGGAATCAGTAAGCTTTTTATTTTATTTTTCCCGAAATTCGATTTTGGTCTCCTACCTCCCCTGCACCCCTACCACCTGATCATGTGCTTAGTGGCTGCCAATTGACAAGTTACTTGTAAAAAAACTTTTTGAACCATGCACATGACACACATGTATGCATCATCCAAATCATGTGTTGCAAATTCTCATCAATCATTTTGTTTGTGATACTCAACTTTAAGTCACATGAAGTTATGTACGGTAGGACCATCAAAAATCAACCATTGTGAAAAATACAAACAGAAGATGTTTGGAAAGCTCTAACAATGATGTTATTTATTACATGCCAAAGGATTGGGGTTTACACAGTTATCACCACAAACTCACCGGCATCATAGGGCAAAAGTCACCTATATCACAGAAGACCTTGCAGGAGTTGCAATTTTGACCACAATTTTCTCCCTACCAATTTCTATTGACTACTGTTTTTCCTTCAACGTACCTCATAAAGCAATCAACACACTTCAATTCCAGGATGGCTTTTATAGAATATAGCAAAGACTACTTCTCTCAAGCGTTGAACAATACTATGACTGACTTTGTATTATACTGAGCTGATCCAGCACTACCGGTAGTTTAACTCTTTCATAACATCATGACCATACTATTGGACAAAATTCAAAGAATAAGCTACCGTAAGCTGGACAATTGCGTTTCCGCAGCTATACTCAGAGACTTTTATTCTTAGACACTAGTTATGCAATGCTCCTCAATGCTACATATAAAGATGATGCAAAGAAATAGACTCTAGCAGGATTAAACCATAATAACTAGAACTTCCCAGTAGCCATATCTCTAGCAATTTCTAAAGAATAAAGAGAAAATTCCAAGAATCTTCCCAAAGTGGTGCCAATTTCTCAAAGTTCCCCCCTATAGCGGACTTTGTTTCAAAATACCCCTTTTCACAAGCAACTGTCGGGGTCATGCGACCCCTGATATCACTTGGGCGGCGCAAGCCAACAAGGAGACCTCAAATTGAATCTGGGGAAAAATTTAAAAAAAAAACCCTTATTGATCGGCAAGCATATCAATTATTTCTCTATCCCTCTCTTCACCCAGTTTGTAACACTTCAATTTTCTTGATCAAGCATGCATTATCGTTATCATAATTCCTTTGGGAGGAAGGCAGGTTTCAAACAACCCCACTTGCTTCGTTACTGGCAAAACGACAGACAATGAATTGATACAAACCTTCCAGCCCATCACCATGGAACAATCAAGCACAAGCCCTATCGAACAAAGTGCATGGCATCCTTAAGTCAGTGATTGAATTTCACATATTTGCCTAGCACTGGCTTGAAGAGCATTTTGTTGATAGCTAAGACACAAGCATCACCTGAGTATGACTACTCAAAGATCCAAAGTAAATTACGATCCTTTTGACCCGCCTCTTAAATAACACTACTCTAGGAACTCAAAAGCAATACAAGAACAGCCACACAATCTCCACAACTCAACGAAGCAGAACATGCACAACACCAAGAGAGTGATACACACGGTGAGAAACTGAAAGAGCAGGACAGCCTCAAAATCTCCACAAATTCTAGCTGTTCGATTAGTACACAGATTTCAGGGTTCGCAAGCGGAACAAGACACTGGCTCTTCGGCTGCCCCCAGCCCATAGATTTAATTTACACTTTTTTACGAACGCAAAGACTAGTGGTACTGACAAACCTTGAATAACCTGCTGTATACTCCTCCACATTTCCTTTTCAATCTGTAACCAAGTAAGGTACAAAGCAAGAGATTTAAGAAGTGTTTGACTTTTTTCACAGACCAATTACACTGTATCATTTTCTAACTTCTAATAGTTCTCCAAAAGCAATTACAACAGCAGCTAAACACTGTAGTTCGATGCTATGTACTCATAAATGGGTGTTCAAAAAACATACATTCTCTTACTCCCATTTCATCAAATTTGTACGACAGTCGCAATAGAGCAGACCCAGCTACAGTCAATTCATTCGCCATCAAAACCCTTCAGCTCCTCAAAGTCTCACAAAATCGCATACTAAATGACCAACCCCACAAGTGACAATCGCCCACAATGAACCCATCAATGAAGCACCTTTTTTTTCACCGGCAAAATCCAACACCTTCTCTAAAACAGACAAGGAAACAGCAAAAAGAGAAGACAACGCGATTCAATTCAATTACCTTCGAACCATTCTAGTAAGGCGTCCCCTAGAACCAGCGCTGGAGCCCGAGAACCACGCGAAGGTCCAGTTCGACGGCGAGAACAGACTTGCCGGCGCCGAGGAGCTTCTTGGTGAGGTCACCGTCGCCTGGAACGATCTCGAGGATGACGTCGGGCCGTAATTTACTTTTAACTCTTCAACTCTCTCTTTTTCATTCGACCAAAAAAAAAAACTCTCTCTTTTTCTTACAGACCAAAAAAAAATTCTATTTTTCTTAAAAAAAGTCTCTCTTTTAAAAAAAATTGTAACGCTCATATTTTAATTTTTTACTTTTTTTCGGTCATATATATATTTTTACTTATTAGTAGATAATTTGAGGTTTATTGAGATGTGTACATTAGTAACGGGATATAAAAATCAGAATTAGAATTTTATAAAAGTAAAAATTTGTCTAAACTTATTATTTTACCACCTACTTGTTGATTTGCTAGGATTTCTGGTATATTCTCTTGATTTAATTTAATTATTTAAAGTTATCGGGATAAGACACCATCAATGCCAAAACCGTTGTACTAACATCTACTTTGACGTCGAATTTAGATCAAAGATCATTTAAATGACATAATTTTTAAAAAACGATTATTTAAGTGACTCCCATGACTTTTTTTTTTTTGGTCGAAGACTTCCATGACTTAGCTTGCTCAAAAGACAGTAGGATTATTTTAACAATAGATGGCTCCCTGGAGTCACTCAATAGACTTTTTTTAAAATGGTTTTTGGCACAAAAAAGGGTTATTTATAAAGTTTAGTTACTAAATTGATTGTGTACAGATATGGCACTGGACATTTTAATATCACACGTTGCACAACATATCTTCCAAGCAACACCATTCATACAATGTTCTAAGAATTAGGGTTAAATCAGTCTTGGACATGCCCTCGCGTAAAGTCCATTTTCATAAGGATCGGAGCTACTTTGCTCAATCTCAAAAAAGAGCAAAGTCATTGAAGAAGGGAGGTGAATAAAAATATTGCTCACTTCCTTCTCTTTATAGGAGGGGAAGCAAATATATAATTGCGATTTTAAATGAAATTATTTGTGGAGAGATAGAGAGAGATTGCTCCATGACTTTACTTTTTAAGTCTAAAATAACAAAAAAAGAATGGTGGCAAAAATCAATATTTTCAATTTGTGATTTTTGCTTGCAAACACAACGGGGGTGTCAAATTTCTAATATTTGAAAAGCATCATGGCCAAAATTTGATAATTTCAATGTTAACTTTTTAAATATGGCAAAAGTAACAAAAAAGTTTTATACTTATTGCATTGGTGTCAATTAAGTCCTAATTTTTATAATTAGGTCAATTTAGTCCTAAACTTTTTGCGTTTATGCCAATTGAGTCCATCCGGACAATTTTGGCTAGAAATTACCGATGTGAACACTAGCTGTCCTACATGATATGGCTAATAGTGACGTGAAGATTTTTAATAAATTTTTTGATTTTTTTATTAAATTTTCTTTTTTTTTCCTTTCTTTTTCCTTTTTTCCATCTAGGTTCATCATATGGAGAGGCCAAGGCCCGCCTTCGCCCACGCCCACGCCCGCCTCCATCTCATCCACATATGGGCGAGATTGGGAATCGGCAACTGATGAGGGCCACGCCCTCACTCGGTGGCGAGCGAGTGCCAACGAACCTACCTG
Organism: Syzygium malaccense; assembly: GCA_031216405.1. Taxonomy (NCBI): domain Eukaryota; kingdom Viridiplantae; phylum Streptophyta; class Magnoliopsida; order Myrtales; family Myrtaceae; genus Syzygium; species Syzygium malaccense. The sequence continues at coordinate 14,402,275 of CM062254.1, forward strand.
CCATAAAGGAAAACAAAAAGAAAACAAGGAAAAAAAAAGAAAAGAAAAATTAATAAAAGAAATAAAAAATTTTAAAATTTCTACGTCAGCGTTGATCATGTCATCTAAAATGGTCGGCACCCACGTTAGTAATTTATGGCTTAAATTGGTTGAATTGACTCAATTGGTACAAATGCAAAAATTTTAGGGAAAATTCAAAGGTTTTTGTTTTCTCAAATAAGAGTTTGGAATAGTCATATTAATCTCAAAGAAAGACCTGACTTCGTTGGCCAAAGAGCATTTTTGTCATTTACTTTTTTTTTTCGTTTTTTTCTTTTCTTTTTTCCTTTTTCTTTTACCTCTTCCCTTTGCTAGCCATCGCCGGGCTTTGTCGATGGTCGGCGAACTCATATGAGACACCGATAAGGGTCGCCCTTGCCGACGTCAGGCGAGGGTTGCCCTCACTTGGGCGGGCTAAAGCCGCCCTTGTCGACGTGGGCAACCCTCGCTCGACCTTGGGCTATCAAAACTAGGCGAGGGCAATCTTTGCTCAACGCTAGCGAGGTGCGAAGATGGTCGGGGGAGGAAAGAGAAAAAAATAAAAAAAAGTAAAAGGAAAAGTGTATATATATATATACTTGGAATTTTTTTTACTATAATGCCCCGTTGCCGGAATAGTCATGTGTTGGCCGGCCGGCTAAAAGTCCTTATTTGAGACGATTTGGCCACTTTATGATCTTATTTGAGACGATTTGGCTACTTTAGGTCTTATTTGAAACAAGGCCCACTTTGGATTTTTATTTAAGAAAATGATGGTACTCTAAGCCCTTATATGAAATTTTTCTAAAATTTTAGGATTAAATTGGCACGATGAAAGAAATTTATGATAAATTTAACCGAATCGAAAAATTTATGACCAAATTGGCATTACATTAATAGGTTTATTGCTTTTTTTGCACCTTTCCCTTTTAAATATAGCATCTGTATTTCGACTCGAGCCTTTCGCGTGTTTCGAAACCCTAGGTTTCGAGCTTTCGACCCTCTCGATTGGCTATGGCGAAACGCGGGCCTTCTTAGATGGGCGACGGGTTCTTCTCGGGCTCCGACGGTTCTTGATGGGCGGGCTGACGATCAACCGGAAGCGCGGCGACGAGTTCTCGAGCTTGAGCAGCGGAGGGCGGCCGAAGCTCCGCCGCTCGCCGGATCTCCACGCCTCGAAGAGGCCGCGGCGGTTCCCGCCGATGCAGCAATCCCCCGGCCGCGCCGTCCCTTCGAAGAGCGCCGTCTCCAGGATCTCCAGATACCCGGAAGCCACGAGCGAGCTGCGCCGCGAGGTCCATGCCCCGGTGAGGGCGAGCAAATTCGGGTCCTCCGCGTCTGTGTCGGGTAGGATTTCTTTCGGCAACGAGGAATACGGTGGTAGCGATTTCATGGGTAATAGGTTGACTAGCAAGTACAATAGGGCGAAGGCGAGCGCGCTGCGCGCGCTGAGATACTTGACAAGAGAGAAGGAAGTGATTGACTTGGTGGAGGAGGAAGAGGAACCTAGGGAGGTGATTGCGTCCCCGGATTCGAGTGTAGAGGAAAGAGACGGCTTAGGAGATGGAAGAGAGAGGTCTGTTGTGTCGGGTAGTAGGCGAAAGGACGAAAATCAGGCCACGGGATATGCGCAGGAATCCGTCGTGTCGGAACTGAGTAATGGGAATGTGGGGATGGAGACTGCGGAGAAGATGCTGGACATGTTGTCCTTAGATCCCGATGATCTCGAGGTTCTGAGCAAGTCTGCCTACCAGAAGTTGCTTGAAGATGCGAGGAGGCGGGATGCTAAACTTTTTAATTTGGATTTCGAGATAAAATTACACGAGGAGAAAAGGTCCTTGCTTCAAGAGTTGCGTCCAGCCAAAACACCGGATGAGGTAATTTCCTTCAATGATGTTTGTCTTTATATTTGGTGATAGGTGAGTTATATTTTCCGTTTTGACATTAGAATGTACATGATACTTGGCAAGTTTAGGCTTAGATTACGGTTTTCGTGTTTGGATTTCAGAGAGTACCTATTGAGCCTTTCATTCCTCTTTCGGATGAGGAGGAGGCAGAGGTGCAACGTGCACTTTATGGCAACCGGTATGAGTAGAGACAGAATGTTTCCTCTAGATGGTTGGCAATATAATTCATATGATAATGTCAACATTGGCATGTGCAGGAGGAGGGTTCTTGTGAATCATGAGAACTCTGGCATTGAGATCACTGGAGAAACTTTGTTGTGCCTTAGGCCTGGTGCCTGGTTAAATGATGAGGTAATTTCTCATGTATCTGCATTCTCTTTTTGATAGAATTTACAATTATACTCTATAAGAGATAAAGCTTATTCTAGTCAAGGTTTATGATGCTTTGGAAGAAGGTTGGGGTCATCAGACTTCACCCATTATGACTGAATGCTTTGTTGGAATGTACCAAGCTCTTCATTTGTTCTTACTTCCTTCCTTCACAGGTCATAAACTTGTATCTTGAGTTATTGAAGGAAAGGGAGAAAAGAAATCCACAGAATTTCTTGAAGTGTCATTTTTTCAACACATTTTTCTACAAGAAGGTTCATTCCTGACTGTTGCTATTTAATTCTGTCAGAACTAGCTAACTTTCTTCTTTAGTCTTGGTCCTGATTTCTCCCCTCATCATCTCTCAGCCGTCATTGTGTGCTGTATGTACATCAATAGGGTTCGGCTTTAGGATTTTATTGGGTTCTTAGTTAAGAGGTTTCTGGGGCAGAATTAATTATATCAATGGATGTTTAAACTTTAGTTTTCCCCGAAAAATTATGTTGCGCCCGAAGGCCAAAAGACACTTGTTGTGTTGGTTCTAGCGAAACCCGCATTTTCTGCTATCCAAGCATACAGTTTCTCCTTACGCTTTCGATAATGATTATTCACATTTCCAATCATCTTTATCATCATGGATTCGCAGATTGCTCTTCACATATAGAATTCTGGTTCATTGACTGGAAAAGCTTGTCAATGCTTTGGGTTTTATTGACAGATTTTTAATTTTCATGTTGAGTTCCAGTTAACAAGTGGCAGGAGCGGGTATGACTATAAAGCTGTCAGAAGGTGGACTACCCAGAAGAAGTTGGGTTATAGCCTAATCGATTGTGATAAAGTAAAACACTGCTGCACTTTACTAATGTCTTTTTTAAGCACTTTACTAATTTTTGGCTTTTACCTTTTGTCCTCTTGATGGATCATCGTTAATTTTCCCTTCTGTTTTAGATATTTGTGCCCATCCACCAAGAGATACATTGGTGTCTAGCCATCATTAACAAGAAAGATGAGAAATTTCAATATTTGGATTCTCTCGGAGGAAGGGATTCTCGAGTGCTGAAAGCGCTGGTATGCTTTGTGTCTATTGAGATTTGATTAATTTTTGAGCTGTTTGCATTATTTTGAAGAGAGAGCGACAGGGAGGAAAGAAGGGGTGAGAGAGATAGAGGAGAAAAGAGGGTTGGGGGGAAGGTGAGAGGTTGGGACAGGGAAAATGATGAAGAGCCCACTTTTATTTGCCATGTTTTTGCCAATTGTAGCTTACAGTAATCTTAATTAATGCCTTAGGCCAGATACATTGTGGATGAAGTGAAGGAAAAGTGCGGGAAAGACATAGACGTAGGCTCGTGGGAGCAAGAATATGTCTCAGACTTGCCTGCACAGGAAAATGGGTGCGTACTCATTTTATTTCTTTATTCAGCCTCTAAGTAAACTTTGTACTCCATTTGTTTTCCTCTAGCATCATATTTTTGTTTTCATGTAGTTACTGTTAGGAGAAGTAATAGCATTGGGGATGTCGAACAGCAAAAAGAGCCAAGAGCAATGCTAGAATTGAGAAGTGTTGAAGTGGGAACAGAAAATAGATAGTCTAGGGTTTAGAGAAACCAACATTGTTTACTGAATGGAGAAATGAAAAGTCACTTGAAAACCTACATATACTGTGGTTACATATGTAAGATGATCTCAACCCTTAATTAACCATAAGCAAACTCTATTCTCCACCAGTCAACGTCATTAAAAGTCACCTTACTAACACATACCACTTATTAATCTTAATAACACATGGAAAGACTAAATAATGAAGAAAATCGCTTAAAGTACTAAAAATAATTTTGCTCTTGCTGCAAGAAAGTCTATAGATAACGAATTGTATATGTAATCGATGAATTAAAATGATGGCTGAGATAACCAATGTTTCTGGAAAGTGGAGGCAGAGGAGTGAGGACTTCCCGATTAATTGGTTTTTTTGATGTATTGTTAGCATTCCCATGTGGTGTGTTGTTAGCTTCTGAACATTGTCTGAAATGCGAGGGCATATATTCAAATATGTATAATTCATTTTGATTCAAGATTTTAGGAGTATAAACTAAAAGTCTCAGTCAGATTGAGTGTTCTGCAGATCTTATTATGAGCATTGAGTGTTGGAAATGACCTTTACAAGCCAAAAGACGACCTTAGGTAGTTTGTAATCTTTGATGAACTGGTTTCTCAGTTGCTTTTGTTTGCTTTGCTGAAATCTTTTATCTGGAGCAAATTGTTTAGGTTTCCTTTTCATTGTGTTGGAGGATGACTTACTTTTACTAATTCACCTATCTTCTATGAACAGGTTTGACTGCGGAATGTTTATGATCAAGTATGCTGATTTCTATAGCAGAGGGTTTGGGCTTTGTTTCAACCAGGTGAGGCATGTAATTTTGGGCATGGATAAGTTATACATCTATGAATGCATGCTTCTCCTTTGGGCATCTTGAGTCGTTTTTCTTTCATGCACTGTTTATCTTTTGATGGTCTGTAATTTTGCTTATATATGCCTGTTAGTGTCCGCACAAACCTTAATGGAGGAGATAAGTCGTATGCTTATTATACTATTGTTTATGTACCTTATCAACACCTCCTTAGATCAGATAATGCCACCTATGCTTGAGGCAAGATCGTATAGGCTAGGCCATATGGGATGGATTGCTGGAGGTTCAAGTACAGACTAGCTTATAAAGTGAGTGTAGCTGATAGATTTAAGTGTTATGGAGATGGAGCGAAATCAGTAGAAGGCTTTGATGGTGGAGTTTGCCATCCTCACTGTTTTGTGAACTTTATTTAGTATATAGGGCTTTAATTGAATGACTTGATATTTTATTTCCACTCATGGTTTTTATGTTCTTGAGAAGACGAATGGAGGCTTGGATTGGCTCCTCTTTTTACTCTCCTAGCTTTCTGTTTCTAGTGGCCTCTAAAATACAACTTGGTTATTTTAACACATCATGGTCATATGGATACCGTTTATCCATATCTTGAGTGGTTCTCCTGCTTAGATATTTGAACGATACTTGAAGGAATATTTTACCTTGTGTATTGTATTGAACTCTCCGCGTCACAGGATCATATGCCCTATTTTCGGCAGAGAACAGCAAAGGAGATTTTGAGACTAAGAGCTGATTGAATAGTGTTGCAAACGCATTCTTTCAGTGTAAACCATGCTTTAACAGCAATATTGACTGCATCAACTTCAAGGAATAGTATGTATGAAAAATTCCACCGGGCTTTTGCCCCGGGCTTTCGACACTGAAAGAGGGGAGGTTGTATATACATAGAATGGAGCACTGCTTCACGGACAATGAGTTGCAGCGTGCAAAGGAGGTCGATAGGCATCTCAGCTTTTGAACTGCCCCTCGTTTCATCTTGTGATGATCCTCGGTTTTTTTTCTTCTTCTTCCTTCTCTCTTTTCTCGTTTGCCTGGTAAATGGGTGTCATTCTGTGCTTGTTCTTGTTCTTGTTCTCTTTTTTTTTTTTTTGTAGATTTGTATCCATGGAAGAGTAGAAAGGTATCATTTTGAGTCGAGATTGAATTGGAAGGAAGAGCTGCTCAAAATATGTAAAAGTTCCAGTTGTGATATACGTGCATCCAAATTCGTCTTGCATTTAAATACGTCATGACCATTGAAGACGTAAAACGCAGGTTTCAATGTAGTCTATGTTTCAGATTAGGTTTATATACAAAAGATTTGTGAATTGCATTGCGTTTTCTAAAGTTATAGAAAATGTTCTATTTAATAAAATACATAGGACTAATATTTTGATATACACTATCGAGATTAGTAATAATATAAAGAAAAATTTCCTTAGGCCGAAGTAGGAAAGAAAATGATGGGCTTAATTCAGTCACATAAAGTCGGCATGTCATGAATAGGGCAATCAAAATGGGTCACAAATTCATATTTTTTCTCAAATTTACATAGTTCAGTTGTGCGTGTTACTGTAAATTTGAAACATGGGTCATAAATGGGTTCTTAGATGAAGGCCATGAAAAGATGGGTTTTAGTGGATGGATTATAAATTCACTTTTAACCTAGTTAAGGTAAAGAAAACGTTCTTTGCTATGATCCAATCACCCGATGGAACCTGGTGAGCGGCTTCGTACCCAAATCCATCACAGCCTCAATCAACGCCCCGATCTCCTCATCCTCGAAGGCACTAAAAAAAAAAAAATCTCCAGCTCCAAGTCCGCCACGGACTGTGATGTTGTAGCCACACTCGACGATGGATTTGATGCCGACCAATTCCTCTGAAGTGCCAGTCTGATGGCTGCTGGATTTCCAGGCACCAAGCTAACGGGGCCTGTGATTTCGACGATGCGATCCCTCTACGCCCACGACCCGTTCGACGGAATGACAAAGAGACCACAGAGATCAAACTCGAGCCCCTGAGGTATGTGAGGGTGGAGGTGGGGATCTGGTTTAGCCAAGTTCCATGAGGTCCTGAGACCAATGAGCAGAAAATCTGAACACAACGCTCTCATCCTTGCTCAAGCACTAAACTTTGCCGTGGTCTGCGATCTGGGTCTCGCTTGTTGGTGAAGTCCTAAGACCCATTTTTGTCTCTTCGACTTTTCACCTAGTTCCATTATGCTCCTCTCGTTTGGTTTCTGGCATAATTTGTCTCAAATCACCCCATAGCTTCATGCTAATTGAAACTAGAATGAGAAAAAAAGGGTGGGGCAAGTTGATGCAAATCACAATTTCTGAGGGACAAAATGTAACTAAATACAAAATTAAGGAAGTAATATGTTACCTAATATCTATCAAATAGAAAGCTAACAGTTGTACTCCGGCCATCGTAGCTGGCGATGCTTGGAAGCGAATCACTTCACAAGAGCGAGAGCATTGCTTGTAACCCCGACAAGATTCACCATCCTTCGCCTCACTAACCCCATCCATAACCTAGCCCCCTAACTTGTCCGCGCAAGTGTTCTTGTGACTCACCCACGGAGTCGCGTGTTCTTCAGATGGAACAATTTAAGGAGAAAAAATTACTAAGAATCGGAGAAAGGATCAGGATTAGATTTTGACATATAGAAAGCAAATACTTCAGAGTCACAATATTAACAACTACAATTCCTGGAATGTGATAAAATGTCAGGAAATATATTTCGTTTCGTCAAAGCAAAACCTCTTTAAGTTTCACTATATAAAACCTTTTTTTTCACCAACAAAGGCCTGTAATATGTTGCTCATCCAATATATTTTCTATTTTTCCCTTTTTTCTCTCTTTCCTTTTCTTCTTGTTTCATCTTCTTCGTGCTTGTTCCGGGCATGACAACACCACAGCCGCTGTCCGCCTGATGCCGCCATTGTCGCCTTCATGCCTGGTAGCGCCTCCACGACCTCGCGCCTAGTGCCGTCACCACCGTTGATGACTTACTTTCTCTCTCTATGGCCTTTAAAAGAGGTCCTAGAAGCTCAGATGAGGTGCGACCTCCGATTTGAGGTGCAGACACTGCAAGGAGATGGTGGTTGCGTGGGTCGTGGACTAATGATGCAAAGATAGAAGAAAGTGGGGGTTCCATGTCAACTAACGATATCCGATATTTCAACGGGGACACTATATTGGGCCAAATCTAGCTATATCTCAAGAGTCGAGGTACTTGATTGAATGAAATAAAAATTTTGGTACTCTGTTGAACATTGCGTAAAAATTCAGGTGCTTGCAACATCGTCATTTGTCACCATTTTCTTTGATTTTGGTTTTATAATGATAAACATACAAAACCCGGTATGTTGCAATTGGTCTCTATCTAAGTTCTTCGATGGACTTGCACCATATTGCGGGAGTAGAACTCTATTGTTAGGCTCCGTTTGTTTCGTGAAAATAAATAATTTAAAAGAATTTTTCCTAAAAAAATCGCTTATATCGCCTATAAAAATAAATAAAAGAAAGATATTTTCACCGTCAACAACAATGTTTAGACATAAATAGCTCTCTCGATGAAGACTTTTCTTATTAACTAATTATTTTACGCGATACAAGTAATCATTTTTTAGAAGATATTTTCCAAGTCATTCGTTTTCCGACGCTACATTTCCTTCTCAAAACAAGTAGAGATATATCAACGGTTGGAAATGGGTAATGATTATAGGGCGTGCGTCTAAATAGGTAGGATGCCGGATCACTCTTTTCTGTTTTTGGGCCAGCTCTTCAGAGCAAGCTTAGAACGCTTGTTTTTGAACCCCCAGTAACTTCTACTATATTCCTGCTCTCTCTGCTGCCAGTAGAATTCCACGAGAGGCACAACGTCTTTCAAACAATCTATCCCATTCACAGAGACTACGGGGGAGAAATGTAAGCAAACATAGATGGAATATAGCTAAATTCCAGACCCAAATTTCCATTACTCAACAGAAAGAATACCTGCATAGATAGACTTGGCAAAATAAATGGCTGGAACACTCGACATTTTAACATGCGTATGAATTCAGCAATTACCCAATTTCACAATCCCTTCTGTAACTAGGGCGCCTTGTACTTCAACAACATGTAGTTAAGAGTCAGTTTCGGTTGTTTTTCTACAATCCCCTCTTCACAAATGTCAAGTAGTATTGAAATCTGTTTCCTCCATATGAATTTATGTCCTATGTTTGCCAAAATTGCTTCAAAGAAAACTAATTTCTCTAATTGACAGTCGAGGGTCACCAAATTGATACAGAGAGTCGAGCACTGTAAACCAAGAATCTTCAAATGAAGATCATCAACAAGTCTATTGTACAGCTTACTCGCAAAGCAAAGTGCTGGTTTCTTGCTGTTTGTAATGCCTGATAAGCCATACTCAGACGACGACATGCTACTTGGCACACACAAGGAAAGCCGAACTTGCTTGTTTAACCCAAATCATTAGCAAATTGGCATCACACCCTTATGAAGTTCTCTTGGGTGGAGACATGTTGCTAATGAGTGATACCGTCGTTTTGACAGCAAACACCTGGACCAGCAGGCCTGCGAAATTTGAAACAAACATTTAGTGAATACAATGCCATATATTCGCCAACTTGGATCAGATGAAGAGGCAAACGAAAACGCAGCTCACCAAGAAGAACACTTGTAGCTTCAAGAAATTCAAACTTCCTGACTTTGACGTGGACATTAAGGATGTCCTACATGGGAATGGAGCCACGAGAACGAATACTACAGGCATCCATTAATTGTATCTACAGGACAGAATCATGAGTATAGACATAAATTGAACAAATGCACCATTCAATTTCCATTTTTTGGCTTAACCAATTGCAAGATTCCTATGGATGGAAACCAAGATAATGCAAAGAAAAAAGCAATGTACACAATTCATACAATACATCTACCACAAATACGAGAGTTTCTCTGGTAGTATCAAAGAACACCTAGATCTAATAGCTTTTCTCGTGCGCACAGAAAGAAGATTATCATTTCCACAAGCTAAACTTTAAAGCATATCCAAAGTTTTGGGGGGGGACCACCACCGCCAGCCACCACTTCAGTCCGTCTCTGTGCATCTCCCAAATATATGCACCATCTAACAGAAACAACAGAGCATCCAGAAGGTACGTTTTCTTTGTCCCTCATGAGTTCTTAACCCAGCTTTTCTAATTTTCTGTTCTTAATTTCATTGGTTTCCCCTGTCTACTCTTTTGCTATTCTATTTTTCTTTCTAGGACCGTTTCTCTCTTATAAGTTTGATGTTAAGAGCTTACAACTGGCTTTTTTCCCTTCTCCATGGAAAGCATTTGGGAGGTTTAAAAGAAGTGAGGCAGGGAGAAAAGCAACAGGAAGAATTTGTTGATAATTTATTGGAGCTATGAAAGGAGAAAATGCCTTACCTCCAATTTCAAATCACCCTTGACAAGACAAGCAATAGATAAAAGTATCAATGCAGCTGCTGCAAGTATGTAAAATCTTAAGAAATTTACTCGACTTCGTCTTCTACCTTTTTCAAACACAAAAGGATTATTTGTCAGCATTTGAAGCTAAGGTATGTTTCAACCCAAAAAAAAGAAAAGGCTAAGGTATGTTGCATCTTCAAAAGAAGTAGAGAGGAGAACTACCTAATTCTCCAATAATTATTGATAGAAAGGCTGTGGCGAGAGATGACATAGCAAGTGGACTAGGGACATTCCCCTTTGAAATTGATAGAGCTAGACACACTGCCCTAATTAATTGGATAACAGCCTGCACACAAAGAGACTAAGTTTTGTAGCCGCATTCTAATTTCCGATGGCAAAGTAAATATCCAAAAAAATCTTCATGAATGAAAATTGGAGAAAAGACAGATATGTAAGCAGGAGCTACCACAATGATCTAATGAAAACAACATTCAATCCATCATGGGAAAATACCACAAAATTAAAGATAAAAAGCTTAAAACATAACATCTTTCTACTATACTTGCAGTCATGCTTTTACTTCAACTGTTGTCAGAAAGGAACTAAGGAAGAAAATTCTAACCCAGTAAGATCTGAACTTGTCTATCGATTAAAATCATAGGTAAAATGAGGTACAACTAGTGAATTAATATTTTGTTTATAAATCTAATATATAGCTATTATCTATTTTCAGTATATAAATATGGGTTTTTGTTGATTTTGACGTTTGTGCCACAGATGAAATTAGGAATGATTGAACTCCTTTTCATATTTCTAGGTGGTCGGTAAATGAGTCCAATAAATATAAACTAGATTCAATTTGATGCTGAAATAGAGAATTCGTATCTAATTTGCTGTAAATACTTTACTACTGTATTAACACAATGAAAATGATTTCTTATTTTCGTGATAGTATGTGGCTGTCATCAATTTTGTACATAAATTGTTTTGCCGAATTAGATTAATATAATTTGCAGGAGTTAATATAAAAGGAACGAGAGGTCACGAGAGCGCTTGAAGAGGCAAGAAGCATCTGAAAGTGTGCGCTAAAACAAATTGCATTCTATTTATGATTGAACTTAAACATATTGCACAACAAGTTGAATCTGTGGTAGGAGATTCTGTTTTTAGCTCTTTATGAAACTTATATTCAATGGTACACAACCCGTTTCCATTATATAGATCAGTTCTCTAAGTTTAGAAATCTTCTGTTGTTTAGAATAATCATCTTTAAGTAGTACAAACCATGTTGATAAGCCCCATGCAAAGCAAGGGATAACTCGTAATTAGTATGCAGATAAGGAAAGCATGTCTACAAGATAGGCAACCAAGGCACAAGAGAGGGGCAATTGCAAAGCCAATAGACAATAGCAATTTACCTGAACTGAGATTAATGTTTGTAACTGATACCTCCCTTGGGCTACTTTTTGATATCCTGATCAAAAGTCATGATCGTGCAAACAGTAAACCGAACATCCAAATGGCAGGAACGCAAAAACAAAGGAACACGCATTCAGAAAAACAAAAAATTACTAAATGATAGGCACGAGAATAACCAAATGAAAAGCAGACAGCAAATATGGATGGACGGGAGCTCACGGGAGTCAACAGTCATGCGGTAGGAGAAATCCGAACCATCCGTTCCAGTTGGCCGGCCGGTCAAAGACCTCCTCTGCTGCATTTTGATTCTTTACCTCCCTATCAGCCCTCAAAGGCGTCGTTAGCCTTCTCCACAAGCTGCAACATGTTTCAAAACAGAAGTTATTACTGCGAAGTTTGTGATTTTTTTGCATTTCGACATCCATCTGGGATCATTCCAATATGCTAGGAAGGCCCTTTCCAAAGCCTGAGCGCGCCATGTCGAGTGCAACTTAGAATTGGGAAAATAAGCAGATACTTTCTGCAGGCTATGCAGAAAAGAGGACAGCAATTGACCAAAACGCAGTAGGTCCTATGATGAAATACATTTTGCTCTGTCTGAGCTCAAAGCCCTTCCATCACTGAAACTAAAAACCCTCGACGGCTTAGGCTAAAGGGCACATCCTAAAGCAGACGCATCTTTCCACAGTATCACATCTGGGATTGTCTGAAAGAAGAAAAACATGGAAATCTCCCCAAAGCCCAGAACGCACAACACAAGGAGAAAGGCAACGAAGCAATCCAGCGCCAAAAGCAATCAGTATAATACAGATCGAAAAGGAGAGGAATGGGAAACTAAAGGACACAACAAAAACGACCCGAAAAAGATGGGAAAGTCAGCGAACCAATCTACCATTTTCACTATCATGAAATCAACACATCGGAGCACAGTGTAATGAAGCCTAAAAACGGATTACCCAGAATTCTCGGCTGCCGCGCGGACAGTTTCGAGCTATAGCAGGAGCACCCAGAAACGCAGTTCTACAGATGGAGCAAATGACAATTTTGATCACATACGAATGACCAAAGGGAAAATTTTTTGCTTATGTCTTTGTTTTATATCTATATTTTTAATATATATAAAAGGACTGGCATATTTGCCCATCTTTTGCGAAAGATGATTTTCTCACGAATATTTATATTCAATTTGACTCCATCACTTTGGTCATCGTGTTTTGAGTAATTGTTATCCTTTCACTAATATTAGCTCTAATATTATATTTTACTACATATTTTATTCGATATAATTGAAATAATTTACTCTCTTTGGTGTATTATATTGCAAGAGACAATAGAATTAATTTTTTCTAAAATTATATTACATCACATCTTGTGCATAATAGAATTAATTTTTCATGTAATAATAAAATAATGACTTTCTCATTCTCTTAGAGTTAATTTTATTACTTGTTATTTTAGATATCAGTAAAGAAATGTAATATCTATAACTATGTTAACCAATTTTAAAAAAAATTCTTCCTAATTTTCTTTAAAAAAAATTTCTCATTTATATAGGTTAATTTTACAGTTTATTGCCAAAAGATTTTCCTCTAAACTTTCATTTTTTCTTGGAAAAACTATTGAGTTTTTATTTGGAAAAGAAAAGACTCCCTTCATTAAAAAATGATGCTTTTAACATGAAGAAGTCACTTTTAGTATATAAATTAGACATTTTTGCCATAATTCATTATTTATTTTTTTAACCTGCTAACATCCAAACAATGCTATAACTCAATTCCTTTATTTCGTTTCTCGTCTTTTTCTCATAATTATTTAAAATTATATGATAATTTACGTGTCAACATCACTTTTTTTTTTGCAAAAACTTTAAGTGTTTTTCAAAGTGCATAAGTCACAAGATTTTAATTAAATAAAATATAAAAGCAAAATTCAATCCAGACAAATCATAAATAAATAGAATAAGAATGGGAGCTCGGCGGGACCATTAGGCTCGCCCAAGCCAACAAGCTCAAAACATAATTTTCATGGCTAGACTTGTTCAGACTCAATTTGACTGGAAAAACCAAAAGTGATTTTTTAAGTTCTGTCAAATATACAATTTTAATCATGAAAAAGTTACTTTTAATTCTACATATTCATAGATGTAGCTTTCAAAAGATTTCATGTGTTTCATATTAAATAAAAGTGAAAAAAATGTGCTCTTTAAAATTCACAAAATGAAAAATAAGTAAAAAAAACAATTTCAAATTCAGTATTTTTTTTTTGGGCCTTGTTCGATCAAGCCCCCCTGTTGATCGGGAAGATATTTAGGTATATCTAGTTACTGAATGATGTGCTAGATAAAATCAAGAGTATCAAAAAGGTTGTGATTTGCATAATTTGAATTTAGAGAGATTGTCTTTCGTAAAAATATTTCTTCAAAAATGTTAAAAAAAACAAAAGAATCATTCAGTATTGTCTCCGCATTCTCACGTTTTAAACAATAGCATTAGGATAATCTCGGATACTTTCAATTTTATGTATTATAAATAAGTAAATACTAATAGAAGTAAACTTATATAGAATGTCGAGATATTAATGTAGGAAAACACAAAATGACCTCGTAGTATTGAAAGAATGCAAACTGCCTCGGCCCGCACAGGGTGTAGAGCGGGCCACGGTGGCCCCAATTGGGCGGATTAGAGTGGATTTTTGCTCTCTTTTCTTCTCAAAAAACCTTTAAATTCTTCTCCAATTAGGCTTCATTTATTTCGCGGAAAATAAATGATTTGAAAAATATTTTCTTAAAAATAATTGCTTGTACCGCTTGAAATAATTTATCGACGGAAAAGGTACTCATTGTCGACAACAAATTAGGTTTAAACATTTTGGTGAAAAATGAAAAAAAATTTTCATTTATTTATTTTTTAAGCAATTTTCTTGCGGAAATTGACTAGTACGACTAACATTGGCATTTCGCGCAAAATTTTATGATTACATTAGCAAAATTAGAAAGTTTAAGACTAAATTGATAACCGTACAATAAGTTGAGGACTTAATTGGTAATTATTCCCACTTTTTTTTATCCGTGCATTTTATGACCACTCTGCCTTTTCTCATTTCCCCCGTTTCTCAAACAAAGCCTTGACGAAATAAGAATTCATTCATGATGGCTTTTACTTTCGACCTTTATTTTAAAAATCTTGCAATGGACCTATTTTTAATTTATTTTTACCTAAAGTACCTGAAAATTTCATTATGTATAAATGTTGACGAGTAAATTCAGATATAAATATTAAGGCGTTGATTTGGATACAATATTTCATAGTGTTTTAGGATTTGATTAATATTTTAGAATTTTGACGGGAATGTAGAAAACAAGGAAATACAAAAAGATATGCCCGAGTTCTCATCTCATGACAAAAATCATACGTTTATTCTTAAAACTGTAAGGTGCTTACCGCCCCTATAACTATCTCCCTTAAGAGGAGCACTAGTTTCAACAAAATTGACTTAATTACACATGCAAGTACAATTTTTAACATAAATTCAACTAACTGAGAAACTAGAAGGCTACCATGCCTAGACTACACTCACTCACCGAGAAGCAAGAAGATCATTATAGCATTGAACTTAGCAATTTCATTTACTTGTTGGCTTGATTGGAATAACTGAACCTCAATCTACTTGAGTGCTTGACTCTTGAGAGCTTTTGGGTGAAGAGGATTGAGAGAAAAATGGATTGCAAGGTGAGATATGGGGTTCGGCCAAAGGGAGAGCGAGAGAAAATTGGTGCTCAAATCTTCTTAAAAGCTTTTGGGCTCAATATTGCATGTTAATTGCCAATTGTGATAACCTCAATGACACTTGTCATTTGGTGTCAAAGCCTTGAACACTTGTCTTACCTATCTAGACAATTGCTTCTTGCATGTGAGAGTTGAGGTGTCAAGTTTAGTGGACATATGTCTATTTTCATGCAAAATTGCATTCAAATTTTCGAAATTAGAAAAATTGAAATACCAAACATGGCTCTGAGATATTCGGTCATGGTGAGGACTAGGTGTGTTGTTTCACAAATCACATAAGTGAACATTTTATTAATGTCGCATAGCTAGAATTAACATGTACAATGTATCTCAATTTACTAAAGTCATGAAATCATTGGCAACAATACCGAATGACAAGTTTAATTCTTATGATCACTAGACGAAAGATTGAAAGATTGTCCGATCTCAATATATGACCTAGTATTACCATTTAGTAACTAGTGTCACCTGCCTCCAACTGTGTTTGTTCCAATAGTAATTCATAAGCTCATTTCATGTTACTCATATCCCGAGCATAAACGATTCCATTCAAACTTCGTACTCAACAATATTGAGCTTTATAGCCTAATTATTATTATTAGATAAGCAAAACTCCGGATGTCACATTTTTTTTTTGGTAAGGTAAGAAGTATATTAACTTTTCAACGCGCAACATACAGAGAGTGTAGCCGAACACAAAAACCTCGTACCTGAGATGACACATAGGGGTGTCCCGACGGATGCAAAGGTGTTGCGACTAAACAAAGCAGGGTAGCAACAAGTGCGCAACAAAAACAAAGGCCAAAACACCCGCCAGCAGAAAAACGAAAGATAAATACAAGGCATCATCAGGATATCACTCAAAGATAGAGGGCGAGATGCCCCAATTAACTTGGATCCGTCTATTACAGGGAATGTCTTCAACAGGCTTGAAGGAGAGACCTTTATCCCTTACAACCTTAGCAAGGTGGTTGTGAAGGGTTGGCAAAAAAAGAATAGGATATGATTCCATTCTGTCCAGATGATATGACATATCGCACCAAGAGAAAAACAAGCAATGCACTGGGGAAAGTTGTGACCACCAATGAAGCGGATGGCCTAACAGAGATTTTCTTGCCACGTACCATTTTGCCAAGAAAGGTTACACTTAGCTATCCAAAAACGCGCAAGGGTACCCGCGATAGCACACTCGAAGAACAAATGGTCAATAGAGTTTGGCCTACGTCGGCAATAAGAACATGCACCTTCCGAGATCCTGTGGCAACTCAACAATAAAACCTGCATTAGGAGCCTATTGAGAGAGATAAGCCACATCAAGAAACCATGTCTCGGTGTAATGTTGCAGTCCCAAATGAACGAGTTCTAAGTCATGATCTGTCCCCTATTTCTGATTAGTTCCCAAGCTGAGGCTGTGGAAAAAACGCCCGAAGAATGTCCCTACCAAACTACCCAGTCACACCTCTCCCTATCAAGAAGAGGGATAACTTCGGGATAAAAACAGCATTGGTGCCAAAACTTGTGTACGGAGGCCACTTTGGTGCCAAAACTTCCATTTGGATCACTTTAGTGTCAAAAATTTTGAAAAACGATCTTTTAAGTGCCAACTCTGATCTGATTGATCGGAAATATGACGTGGCAATTTTTTATTAGTATTTGACGCCGACGTGGCTCGCCGGAGATACAGTGAGCACGTACAGTCATCATTCTTTTATTTTAAATAATTTTTTTTCTTTTTTCCTTTTTATTTCTTTTCTTTCTTTTTTCCTTCTTTTCTTTTTTTCTTTTCTTTCTTCTCCCTTTGGTCACCGCCGGTGATCGGAGGCTGGCCATCGGCCGCTTGGCCTCTCTCGGACGAGGCCGCTACCGCCCGCCACAGGCGAGGCCCGGCCGACCCTCGCCTGGGCGACGGCGGGCAAGCCCCGGCGAGGTCGGCTTCGCCTCGCATGGGCGAGGGCGAGCCCCGACGAGGGCTCCCCTCGCCAAATCCGACGAGGCCGGCCGTTGCCCAGGCCACAGCGGCCCCGCCGGACGTCGCCCGGGGGAAGGCGACGCATTTATCACTATGCACCAAATCCAACAAATTCGAATTTCTATTAACAAGAGGAAATGGTTTCTTGATGAGTTTAGACTTAGCACATATTTCACATTTGTCTAATTTGCCATTGAAATTAATCAAGTCTAACTTTTTCATATTCTTTAAATAGCGAAAATTTATATGTGCTAATCTACTATGCCATAAAGAAGCAGATTCAACGGTATAAGTAGAAGATACGACAATATTATTGATACTTAGTTGATACATGCCGTCATTGGTATAACCCCTCCCCACAAACATCCCATTCTTCGACAGGATAACCTTATCAGATTCAAACAAAATCCAAAACCCCCTCTTACAAAGTAAATCAATTGAAAATAGGTTATTCCTAATTTCGGCTACATATAACACATTAAGAAGGGTAATCTTCTTTCCAGAAGTAAGGTCAAGTTCCACCGTGCCTTTGCCAAAAACCTTTGCAAGACCATTGTTCACCATCAGGACCTCTCGAACATTTGTGTCAACAGTCTCTTCAAATTGCTTAAACATATATTTGTCCTTGCGCACATGGACCGTAGCCCCGGAGTCTAATCAACAACTGGATTGGATAGAAGCATAATTGATTTCAGAAACCACGGCCACCTTATCATTGATTTTAGAAATTCTTAAATTTGAAAACTTGGTTGAAATCATGGCCACAAAGTTCTTTTCAACCAAATTCGTATCTGCCTTTACTGTCGGAATGTTCTTGTCCTTGAACATGATCATCTTGCGGTTCTTGCTCTCCTGAGCATAGTGTCCCTGTTTACCACAGATAAAACAAGAACCCTTCTTCTTCTTATGTGTTTTCTTAAATTTCTGCCCTTTCTTTACCTTGAAATTCAAGTGGTTTTTGGATTGAAATCCATTATCCTCCACAGCATTCACCTTGGTATCAAATAAAACAGAATTGTCAGATACACGCGACTCTTTCTCAATTCGAAGATGTTTCTGAATTTGCTCCAAGGATATGTCCTCTAACTTATGCATAAGCCCTTTTCCATAGTCTTTCCAACTTGGAGGCAATTTTGCAATAATTGCTCCAATTTGAAAGGCTTCTGGAATTTTGATTTTCAGGGCACGAATTTTATTGACTAGCACTTGTAGTTCATGGACTTGCTCCAACAAAGATTTAGTATCAATAAACTTAAAATCAAAGTACTTAGCGATCAAATACTTATTGGTACCTTGCTCTTCCGCCTTGTACTTGAATTCAAGAGCATTCCAAATTTCTCTGGCAGACTTCATTTCAGTGAATAAGTCGTAAAGTCGATCAGACAGTGTGTTCAGAATATGTCCACGACATAGCAATTGGTCCTCCTCACGTTTTTTCTTTTCCTTGTTAACCCTTTCCACGGCTTTTGCACTCGGCTGGCCTCCTTCGAGAGTAGGCTTTGGATCCTCTATAGGCTTCAAGTTAGGATCCAGAATATAGGATATCTCCAATGCAGTGAGTAGAAACATCATCTTGTCCCTCCAACGAGCAAAGTTGTTTCCATCGAACCGGTCCAGTTTCACCGTGTCTTGGTTCATGACCTTGATTGTCTCTAACTCCATTGTTGAACGAATAATTCCTTAAAATTGTTGGAGAAAATATGCTCTCTCGAATTGTAGAAGAAAAGAAACTTCAACTTCAAACGGGATGAACAACGAAGTCAGACTTTAAGGCATGATATCACTTTCTTTAAGAAATTATTTTCCCTACGAAGTTGCTAATGGTCACTGGCAAATTTCCTTCAGGATACAACAAAGTCTCGATCGAGAATACCGAATAGCAATTTTAGTATATCTCTAGGGTCTCTCTAGGAAAACAATTAGAAAGAATAGCCGTAGTTTTTCGGAATGAAAAAGTGTCTAAAAATCCGAATGAAGAGACTTTATATTCAACCATGTAAAACTTGACTCACTAATCACACCTTTTCGAATAAAGGCGTCCCTTCATCAAAAAGATGTATAGTGAATTGGTACGAAATCAAAAGTTACGTTGAAAAAAGATATATGAAAATTCGGAATAAAATAATAATAAAATAAAAGAAAAATATTTTTTAATCATTTTTATTAATCTGAATTTTATACATTTTGAAAAATAATCTTTGGACAAATACAATCTTTCAACGTTGAAGGAGTTATGTCCGAAAAGACATAACCTTCCAAAGGTGAAGTAGTTATGTTCTAAGAAACACGATTCTTCCAAAGGTTGTAAGAACGCCTAATAACCGCTAGGTTAAATAATAAATTCCGAAATTAATTAATAAAAAAATAATCGCAACTCTATTGCGAATAGTCACACTATTTCAATAGGATAAAATCGTTATTTTATAATAATAAATTCGAAATTTAATAAATAAAAAATAATAAATGAGGATTAATGCTAATTATCATTCGCGAGCGCACCAAGTGCTAAGTGAGCCTAATAATCGCGCCAAAATCGCGCACCCGCATGCAGGTATTGAGAAATTCAGTCCACACCCCATTGTCTTCACTTTAACATTGAAGAAGACACTCACACATATAAAGTGACCCACCTTCTCAAAACTTTCCTACAAGGGACAAAGGAAAAAAAATACTATTTTGTTTGTTTGTAAAACAAGCAAACAACCAACACTTCATGTTTTGGTCCCTTTCAATCAACCATTTAATTCTCGACTTCTATTTGAAGAAAGATTCCTCTTTGAGTCTAAGTTTCGAGAAAACCTGGAGTTGTTCCTTTTCAAGATTTGCCAACACCCGGTTAAGGGGGTCAATGGCAAGAGCATCTTGAGTAGAAATTAGAATTGACCTGGCCTGGGCAGTGCGGGTCGAGATATCAAAGAAAGATTCCCTGTTAAGTTGTTTAAGGCGCCCTTTGAGTATCTTAAGCTTCTAGCACAATATGAACATGGGAGTTCCAGCAACCTAGAATTCCCACACTTGAGTGATAATAGTCGAGAAAGATGGGTGAGACATCTAGTAGTTGAAAAATTTGAACGGCTTCTTGGTTGATAGGGAAGGCACAATTCTGATAATCATAGGAGTGTGATAAGAGACTCCTGGGGCCAAGAACGTAGCCTCCAAGAAGGAAAATACTCTGCTCCATTGCTCGTTAATGAGGACTCTATCAATCTTCCTTTGCTTACGAAGAGCGCCAGAGAAGGCCAACCAAGTAAATTTATGGCAAAAAAATCTTAAATCATCAAGGCCTGCTTGGTCTAAGCAAGTGCCGAGTTCATCAAATGCAGGGATCCAGACATTGGAGCTGTCTAATCTATCAGAATGGTGTCAGATGGCATTAAAATTGCTAGCAACCAACCAAGTATCAGTAGTAAACAGAAGACTCAATTGGACAAGATCAGACCAAAGAGCCTGCCGAGCAACAAAGGTGTGTTCCCCATACACCACTGAAATGTAGCAATTCTTATTCATAGCCAATAGACGCAAGTGCCCGTGAATAACCTGAGAGGATATAGAAAGAACTACTAACTCCACCGCTAGAGGTTTCCATCCAATCCAAATTCTTCCACGAGGAGAGAAATTATAATTAGAGGTCTACATCCAACCCGGCAACAACCCAGCAGAAATCTTATAAAAAAGAGACGGATTGACCTTTGTCTCAAGGATACCAACACAAGAAAGATTATTAGATTTAATAAGGGATCTAATGTCAGCCTGTTTCAGGGGGCCCATAAGACTCCTAATGTTCCATACTTCAAAAAACATATATACAAGGAAGGAAAGAAACTATCGTCTTTTCGTGCCACCTCATTTCTTAGACTTCGGGTTGGTCACCTTAGCAATCAAAGGGCTGCTCTTAGGATTAGGGATAACCATCGTACGATCAGGAGGAATAGGGTCTTGGCTGCCGGGGTTGGGATCACCTCCTTGATGCAACAAGGATCTCGATCTAGTATTCGGCAAGTCAGAGGAAGGGGAATCCTCCTCTAAGGCACTGCCAACATTGCTAGCCATATCCCCTTTGATGTCTTCCAAGTCAGACGATGCCACAGAAGTGACCCGAGAATTCATATCAGGGTTCGGGATGGTCTGTACACCCGCAATAGCAGAACTATGTATGGGGTTAAGAGTATCAGAACCTAGAACAAGAGAGGTCGCCAAGGCAGAGATTCTCGAGTGCACCGCACCATGCCTCTTCTGGACTGTCTCCCACGTACCATTCACCAAAGGAGGAACATCCTCAGCAGCAACTGCTAATGTTGGGGCCTGAAGAATAACAGTGGGCACTTCATTGGTTGGAGCACATCTATGGTCGATTGTACCGCAAGCCATACATGACATAGGTCGCCACTCATACTCCACCTTGATCGACCAAATATCATCATTCAAGATGACATCAACAGAGTCAAGCAAAGTCCAGGTCACCTTGATCTCAATACACACTCTAGCATATGAAATCATTCTCATCTTTTCCATTTGCATATCCACATACAAAGATTTCCCAATTGCACTAGCCACCGCACTAATTCCCGATGCATACCACAAAGCATAAGAAATATTTCTCAGTTTAATCCAGATGGGTAAAGCCTCATGTTGGTTTTTCTTTAAGCTTCAACATCGGGTGCCATTTTTGGAGCATCATTGGCACCTTGAGGATAGTAATTGGACCACCATCCAAAATTTTCCGACGAAAAGCTTCATTAGGAATATGAAAGCAAAAAAAACCATCAACATTTGCCAAGATATCAACCACATGTGTCCCCCACACATTTTTTACCGCATTCTTAGTCATCTTAAAAGGTAATTTATTGCCAACATAGTAGCCAACTAAGCACTCTATCCACTTCGGGTTGGTATCCTCTAGAATCTCCTTAGAAATTCTAACAGCCAGTTTATCATCAATCATAGAAGGTGGGATATAAGATAAAGTATACCCCTTCTCGGTGGACCTAGCAACAGCAGCCCATGAGCACAGAGTAGGTTGCTGTAATGGGTCTTGGAGGGGTGGCTTGGCGAATGCTTCCCCCCTGCTGCGGCTTCGCCTAGCCATAGGCCCTATTTTTCCTTGCGGGTCTTTGTTCATCCCAGCATCAATAGAAACACTTCGATGCGGGTTGGACGAATTTCGTCCACGGCTATGACCGCGATTATTAGGACGTTGTCTCTATTGAGCTTGAATTATAGCAGTGGAAGCACCCGCTCCTTCTGAATCAGTAGGGAATTTCACCTTTGCAAGTTCCACATGGGCGGACCGCGAGATAGCTTTAGTCGAGCTAAAATTAACAACAGAGGGATGCTTA
The DNA here is from genome assembly GCA_031216405.1 of Syzygium malaccense. NCBI lineage: Eukaryota > Viridiplantae > Streptophyta > Magnoliopsida > Myrtales > Myrtaceae > Syzygium > Syzygium malaccense. Next base: position 14,424,926 of record CM062254.1, read on the forward strand.
GAAGGCACCTTAGCTTGCTTGGCTTTTGCCTTAACCATAGAAGGCTTCGGCAGAGGAAGCGCCTCACAAGAAGCGAGTTTTTCTGCCATGGACTCCATTACTCCAGATTTACCATGGAACACGCGGGGGAGCATCGAGTAGGAATTCTATTGTATGAATCAAAGATAAGGTGGAAGCGACTACCGTCACCGAATCACAGCCAACACCAGCGGGTCAAGCTCTAAGAACAACACCTACACCGGAATGTAGAGTAAGACCCAGGAAGATCACCATATCTACCCACCAATCAGCCAAGAAACACCGAGCGAGGATACCAACTGGCGAATCTAGACCCTGAAGCTTAGAAGAAACCAATGGGTGGATCGACTAGGAACTTAGTAAGGCAGGCGGGTGAACAGTACCGCGAGCACCAGCAAATCGAGAGAGAAACAAGGGAGACTTGATATGAACGGTACCATGCATTGGAGAAAAGTCAGGATGTCACATTTTAAGCTTGCTAATTACAAAAAAGCATGAGGTTCTCTAAAAAAAGCTATGCTAAATTTACGATTTAAAAGGAGAAGGATTGTTCGGCTCAAAGGAAAATAGAAAGCTCGCACGAGAAAAGGAAAGAAGAAAAGGGAAAAGAAAGAGGAAGAAGAGATAGGGAAAAGAGAGAGCGTGTACACACCACGAAAGCTTCGTCAAGCTAGATTTGCTACGTATCATAATATCGGGTAAGTGCTCGTGCTTCTTGTTCGTCCAATCGGAGTAGTGTTCGGAATTAGGGCACAATTTTGAAGTTTTGTGAAATTCAAGTTGTGAAGTCCGATTTCTGGATTGTCAAACTGCGTATATATATAGAAATGATAGTTTAGGATGTTGCGAAGTTGTAGCATTTTACAGATCTTGATTTGAGCTTACGGTTTGCCCGAAACAAAATTTTGAAGTTTTCCATGCTTGATGAACAATGCACGTCCAGCAACTTTATGGGCCAAATTGCATTGGTTTCTAACTAGATTTTGAGGTGACCAAGTTAGGGTTTTTATAATATTCTGAATGGGCCTTCTTTTGACTATAAATTGGTTTGAAATGGAGATTAGTGGAGAGAGTTATGGTGCAACTAAGTTTCGCACTCATACTTGCTGGCCAACGAACATTTGATCAGCTAGCGTTTTTTTTTCTTTTTTTGGTTAGAGATCGGTTGACCACCTTAGCAATCAAAGAGCTGCTCTCAGGATTAGGGATAACTATCATGGGATTAGGAGGAATAGGGTCTTGGTTGTCGGGGTTGGGATCACCTCCTTGATGCAACAAGGATGTAGTATTCGGCAGGGCAGGGGAAGGGAAATCCTCCTCTAAGTCACTGCCAACATTGTTGGCCATATCTCCTTCGATGTCTTCCGAGTCAGATTATCACATTCCTACTCGAAATCACGATCAATGCTTAATGACCGAACATGACTCGAACGGACTCGTGACTCACTAGTTCGTCCCATTTATTTTAAACAATCAAATGCACACACGGAAGCAAATAAACAATAAACGAGACAAGCGGGAGTGAGATCAGTAAACAACGCACGTTATATTTACATGATACGTGCTTATTTTTGTCGAGCCCTTCTTTACGGGCCCTTACAAGCCATGCATATACTTTACATGCCCCATTCCAAAGGCAGTTCCGACACAAGCCATTATCGAACAAATAAAACTTGACTTGGTTGCCTATTCCCACTACGGTTACTCCTTAACTTCTTGCTCCTCGCTCCTCCATCTCTTTGCTCCCGTTCCCCTGTTCGGTGGCCGAAGTACGCCTCGCCCGCGGCTTGCCCCGGAGTCGGCCCATCTGCTCCATCGAATGGCCCCTTGAACCGATGAAAGGATCCGACCCAATTGTCATTTGCTAGCTGATACCAGGCCACGTACGGGTGGGGTACTAGTTCCGTTTGGCCCTCATCCACCGTAACATCCGTAGTAATGCAACGGTACTCGCGGTTCTCTCGGGCATCAATGACGGTGAGTAATTTTGCTCTCATCTCAACGGGGTTTCCAAACCGGGTTGGAGGAGTCGCCATCTACGGACCTGAAAAAGGGAAAAACAACGGGAGTGAGTTAAAGGACTTAATAAGTGAAAACTCTAATATCAAGCGAGGACGAGACAATCGCCGTTCACACAAATCAACTCTTACCGTACCGACATCGATGGCAATTTAAATGGCAAGTTCAAGCTACGAAACCAACAAAACAAATATCAAAACATAAGCATCACATGTGAACATCATTAGTCGAGAAGGAACAAACTATCATCAACCATGAAACTAAGAAATGGGCCAAGCAAATTAACCACGAAACCAAGAAACGGGTCAAGCAACCCTTGTTACAACGTATCGCAACTTGCCTTCCTGATATTAAGAAATTCACTTACTCAATAATTAACAAGAACTAGAGAACGAGTTAGAGACGGGTGAGCTCGGGTGACTTTGGGGCTTTCTCCTTACTTGGCCGACCAACACACAAAAGCCAAACCGTGGGCTCTTGGGCAGAAATGAGGAGAAACATAGGCCGGTTCGGGACTCCTTGGGCATGAGGCTAGAAAGCAAAAAGCAAGAAAGCAAGAAGGCAAAGAGAGGAAGTATGGCTGGTGGTGTAGGCGTGAGAGGGATGGCGTGAGAAGGAAGAAGGGGGACTTTCCTTCACTAGAACTCCTCTATTTATAGTGATTTCTTTCTAGAGACTTCAAGAAAAAGAGACAAAAAAGGAATAATGAAAGGCTTCCTAAGTCAATAATCATCATGACAAGCATTTAAGGCTATTAATGAACTAAATGCAAAAGCAATAATGAAGGAAACAAGCATATCCAAGCAAATCTATCTCCCTCTCGGCTCCTCTCTCGGCTTCCTCTCTCCTTTGGCTGATTATTGGCCTTGCTTGAGCTCATTATTGGTGACCATGAGTCACCATGAGCCATTAATGAGCCATTATGAAGGGCACAACTCAGCACTTTGGCATTGAATGAAGGGGACACATAAGTTAGGCACCAATAATGGAGGCCATTCTAGAGATAAGCTTGACTTAGTCTAATCTCTACTCTCTAGATCCTTCTCAAAGCTGATCGTGACACCCTATTCTGGTCTCCCGAAGATGTTGATTTCACCCGAATTTAGCTTGGTTGATCGGCACCATAAAATCGACCAATTGACACTTAAATCTCAAACCCCGCATCATATTAACTCTCATAATTTCCAAGAGTTTTCTCGCGATAAAACACTTCTAATAATCCTATTCAAAATGAGGTTTAATGTGGAAAAGCCCTCAAAAGTGACCAAGTATAACTATACAAAAGTCTAAGCCCAACTATGCCAATTTGGGTTTCTCAGGTAGCCTGGGCGTGTGGCCGGGTCACTGGGCGCATGGCCGGGCTTGATCGGGTACATGGTTGGGTACACCGCCGGGCCACATAGGCACATGGTCGAGCGTGAGACTGGGCCGCACGGGCAACGTGCCGTGCGCCTTGCTAGACGCATGGGTGACGTGCCGAGCGCTTTGCTTGGTCACACAAGTGAGGGGTCAGTTCACGGCCAAACACGTACAATGGCCCATGAATGACATGATACACGGCTCATGGCCAAATTCATGGGTACGGGACGAGATCGGAACCAGATCTTACGGGCACAACGCTTGGCACAAGGGTCGGACATAATGGCCGGCACACAACTGGGCACATAGCCGGTCCGTGGCCTAGCTGAAGGGCACGATGGTCGGTCATGATCGGGCACATGGCCTTGGCTGGCGCGATTGGCAATTTTGCTCGGTCTGTGACCAAGCCACTAGGCACATGAGCCGGCATATGTCTCATCGATGGCCTACCCAACTCAACGCAATGATCCATAGTCGATTTGTGATCGAGCCACGTTCGAGTATCAACAACCCATGATCGACCCTCGGTTGTCATGTAGTCTCGTGGAATTTAGTACCCAAAAATTAATTCATGATCATCCGAGATTAATGCATGGCCGTGCGGTATTACCCGCGACCGACACATGCTGACATCGGACTGATCCACAGTTATTATGGACCTTCCATTAACGGCCTTTATGGTCGAAGGGTCATTCCACAGTCATATTACTCTAATCGTTTGCATAGTCAGGGGGTCATTCCACTATCAATCCCTAGGTCAATTCATGGACAATCTTTCGATCGAATCATGACCAACCCTTAGTACACTCGTTCCGATCATACTGTCCATTTCATTACCAACCCTCGGCTTGAGTTACCCGCTCATCAATTTCTTACTAGCCCTCGGCTTTCTAGGTCTGAAATTGGGGATGTCACACAAACGATGCCACAAAAGTGGCCCAAGAATTCATATCAGGGTCCGACAGGGTCTGTACACCCGCATAGCAGAACTGTGTACGGAGTCAAGAGTATCCGGACCTAGAATAGGAGAGGTCGCCTAGGCAGAGATTCTAGAGTGCACCATGCCATGCCTCTTCTTAACTGTCTCCCATGTACCATCCACCGAAGGAGGAACATCCTCAACAGCAACTGCTAATGTTGAGGCTTTAAGAATAACAATGGACACTTCACTGGTTGGAGCACATCTATGGCCAATTGTACCGCAAGCCATACACGACACAGGTCGCCACTCATACTCCACCTTGATCTACCAAATATCATCATTCAAGATGACATCAACAGAGTCAAGCAAAGTCTGAGTCACCTTGATCTCAATGTACACTCTAGTATATGAAATCATTCTCATCTTTTCCATTTGCATATCCACATGCAAAGGTTTCCCAATTGCACTAGCCACCGCACTAATTCCCGATGCATACTACAAAGCATAAAGAATATTTCTCAGTTTAACCCAGACGAGTAAAGCCTCATGTTGGTTTTTCTTTAAGCTTCAATGCCGGGTGCCATTGTTGGAGTATTATTGACACCTTGAGGATAGTAATCGGACCACCATCCAAAAATTTCCGATGAAAAGTTTCATCAGGAATATGAAAGTAGAAAAAACCATCAATATTTGCCAAGACATCAACCACATGTGTCCCCCACACATTTTTTACCGCATTCTTAGTCATCTTAAAAGGTAATTTATTGCCAACATAGTAGCCGACTAAGCACTCCATCCACTTTGGGTTGATATCCTCTAGAATCTTCTTAGAAATTCTAACAACCGGTTTACCATCAATCATAAAGGGTGGGATATAGGATAGAGTATATCCTTTCTTGGCGGACCTAGCAACAGCAGCCCATAAGTGCTGAGTAGGTTGCTGCATTAGGTCTTGAAGGGGTGGCTTGGTGAATGCTTCCCCCCTGCTGCGGCTTCGCCTAGCCATAGGCCCTGTTTTTCCTTGTGGGTCTTTGTTCGGCCTAGCATCAACAGAAACACTTCGATGCGGGTTGGACGAGTTCCGTCCATGACTACGATCGCGACTATTAGGACGCTGTCTCTGCTAAGCTTGAATTATAGCAGTGGAAGCACCCGCTCCTTCTAAACCAACAAGGAATTTCACCTTCACGGGTTCAACAGGGGCAGACCGCGAGATAGCTTCAGTCGACCGAAAATTAACAACAGATGGATGCTTAGAAGGCACCTTAGCTTGCTTGGCTTTCGCCTTAACCATAGAAGGCTTCGGCAGAGGAAGCGCCTCACGAGAAGCGAGTTTTTCTGCCATGGAGTCCATTACTCTAGATTTGTCATGGAGCACGCAGGGGAGCACCGAGCAGTATTTCTATCGTATGAATCAAAGATAAGGTGGAAGCGACTACCGTCATCGAATCATAACCAACACTAGCGTGCCGAGCTCCAGAAATAGCACATACACTGGAATGCAAAGTGAGACCCAGGAAGATCACCATATCTACCCACCAGCCAGCCAGGAAACACCGAGCGAAGATCCCAACGGTTAAGAGCGAGGATACCAACTGACGAATCTAGACCCCGAAGCTTAGAAGAAACCGACGGGCGGATCGACCAGGAATGCAGTAAGGCAACCAAGTGAAGAGTACCGCAAGCACTAGCAAATCGAGAGAGAAACGAGGGAGACCTAATATGAATAGTACCAGGCATTGGAGAAAAGTCAAGATGTCACATTTTAAGCTTGCTAATTGCAAAAAAACATGAGGTTCTCTAAAAAAAGCTATGCTAAATTTACAGTTTAAAAGGAGAAAGGACGTTCGGCTCAGAGGAAAACAGAAAGCTCGCATGAGAAAGGGAAAGAAGAAAAGGGAAAAGGAAGAGGAAGAAGAGATAGGGAAAAGAGAGAGCGCATACACACCACAAAAGCTTCGTCAAGCCAGATTTACTACGTATCATAACATCGGGTAAGTGCTCGTGCTCCTTGTTTGTCTAGTCGGAGTAGTGCTCGGAATTAGTGCACAATTTTGAAGTTTGTGAAATTCAAGTTGTGAAGTCCTATTTCTGAATTGTCAAACTGCGTATATACATAGAAATGATAATTTAGGGTGTTGTGAAGTTATAGCATTTTACAGATCTTGATTTGAGCTTACGGTTTGCCCGAAACAAATTTTCGAAGTTTTCCACGTGTGATGAACAGTGCACGTCCAGCAACTTTTATGGGCCAAATTGCATCGGTTTCTAACTAGATTTTGAGGTGACCAAGTTACAGGTTTTATAATATTCTGAATGGGCTTTCTTTTGACCGTAAAATGTTTAAAATTAAAACCACATCCTCGTGAGGCTTGAGCTTTTACCAAATGCGAAGAAAGGAACAACCTTGAGCTTCTTCTCCTTAACGACCTCCGAAACCGCGAAGGGTTGTTCTTTTCCCTGGCGAAGGAGCTGGAGCGATGATACGTACGAATTGAAGACCGAAGAGAGCCGCAATCAACTTCTCTAGGACATCGCTATTATGTAGTGGTGATGGCGGTAAGCAACTCTTGAGGTGGGCCGGAGGGTGTGATTACTTTGTTTATTCTATTAGGAGAGAAGAAAAGACAATCAAACCTGAAGTTGATAGCGTACAGTTGAACTTCAAAAGAAAGAAGTGTTTTTGGGAGATGAGGGGGTTTGCCGACAGAGAGAGAAAAGAACATTTAAGCAAACTTAAGTTGATAATCTGGGGAATGGTATAAATAGGGTTGGATGGAACTTTCATCTTAAAAAATTATTTATTTTCTGATTTTATCTCCAAGAACCATGTAATTCATGTACAATCACCTTCCCAATATTCAATTTCATTTGAAATTCATCAAAAAAAAAAAAATCCTAATATCCATCACCTCTTATTTGAGCCTGTCTTCTAATCTTGGTGGAATTTCGCAAATTGAATTATCTGACTCTTTTGTGGGAGTGAGAGTGGGTGTCTTCAGAATATTGGCGCTCAAGGAGTATGACACAACACATCAACCTTTACTTGTTCCAAAATTAGCATGACATTAGCCAAAGAAGATACCAGGTTCATTCGTTTGGATCCAAACTCACAGGTATAAGTCGTTATCCTTTTGTTAATAACTCCATTTCTTGAAGCTTGAAGTTGAAGGCATTTGTTCATAATGAAGGATTCTAGAGTGGTTGCATCGTGGATGACGACGACTGTTTACCATCTGCGGTCTCTGGGCAGCTTCCTTGCCAATTGTATAGTTAGAGGTCGATTGTCACCAGGGCAATGGAATTAAAGAGGCAAGATGGTTTTTCAGTGTTTCTTTGGTCTGATATGCTTAGCTTTGGCCGTCCGTTTCAATTCACACACCATCTTTGCATCGGTTCTCCTCCTGATTAGTGATTATGGACTGCTATATGCTTGTTCCGAAAGCGTATCTCCCCGAAATGCAACCGACGTGGTCTCTTCTCTGCCTTTGATTCCCTGTTTTTCTTCGCCTGTTTGAATAACCAAGCAAGAAACGACGTCTCTTTCTTCTTTCACGTTCTAGGATTGTGTTTCTTTGTTCTTTCGTTCCTTATCAAACAACCCGGGGGAGAATTCTGGAGTCCAATTGACTAGAGCAATGGAACCACTTATCTTCTGCTCTCATTCTCTCTGTTTGTCTGCCGAGTTCAATCTGGAGCACTCCAGGAAGGTAAGATGTCAAAGTCATCTTCATTACTCTGGCCCTGTGGAAGTTCGCTTTGTGTATCAAAACTGATTCTTGAACCCTTTCACGCTCATGTCACGTCGAGATATTGTGGAAGAAAATACTGCAACGTCTACCAAAACTAATTCTTGAATCGCTTTCATGCTCATGTCACGTCAAGATCTATCAAAACTTATTCTTGAATTGCTTTCACGTTCATGTAACGTCAAGATACTATGGAAGAAAATACTGCAAAATCTAGCATTGGATATTACGTAATGGTTCGCACTCCATGTAGTAGACATCACATTGTCATTAACATTTAAATATTGACTAGGCGGTCACATAACTACTGCGAGAGGGTGAGATAAGTGGTTGTTATGTGCTCCAACCATAAATTGATCGAATCCCATTAATTCATCCAAGGACTTTGAGCCTGTGATATTGACAAAAAGAAATCATCTACATCACCTTCAGCGCACAGTTTCATGCATTACAATGGTCATAGATTCAGATTTTGACAGTAGTTCACATAGAAAAGGACTCCTTTCCGAGCAAGGCTTCGTGTTTCTTGGTAAAAAAGTTCCTTCTTATTGCCCATTCAGTCATGCAAAGAGTTGCCTTAAAAGTTAGAATAAGCCGGTCTTTGCCAATTGGTCATAATAACATGTCTAGTCAGGATGAGAGTGAAGAATGACCCAAGCAAGCAAGGTCCTTCAAATTTTGCTGGATGATGTGCATAATATCTGCCTGAGAAAACAAGAGCACTAATTATGGTGCCAAATTTTTGGCCACTTGAGTTTTATCATGGCTAGCAATATTGCATCAGAGTTCAATTTATGATACAGACCTCCATCGATTAAGAGCTGCGGCATGGACTTTGCCAGCCTGGATTTATTGAAATACAAGGACTTTGCGGTGATAATTAAGAACGACAACACTAGGATGGGCTACAAGAGGCATGTAGTTGCGCTTCCTTTTACAGAGTAGCTTCATCTTCACCTTCAACTTAGTCGGTGCAGACTACTAAGCACCAGCACACGGATACCATGTAGAGCCTAAAACCATAATCTTTCTCTACACAACAAATGACATTATTTAACACAAATTGTCGGGCAGGGCAGGATAAGACAGGAAAAATCGCTTTCAGAAGTTCATCAGCTGTTCGAAGATGTTCATGGCTGACTCTGGCAACCCAAGTAGCACATTTATGCTTTTCCTTTCTTTACCATGAGATAGGAAAAGAATGACTTCCTTCTCGGGCAAAGCCACTGGGCCAGACAGAACAGGCTCTCCCCATCCAAAGTCAGTGGTGTGGAAGGACAGCCAAGACCAATTTGTGATGAGAAGTGTTGCTGCCAGGGATGGTCTTGCTCTTGTTGTTTCAAAGTAGTCTATTGCTGACCTCATGTAGCTGTCCGTGACCATTTCATTTGCATAGTGGACCTTCCTCACCGCAAAAGACACGGGCCTCTCCAGGAGATCGCCGGCACTGCACAAGGAGTTTGTTAACACTATACCATTTCCAAAGTAACCCTCAGGCAGCGGAGGCTCAAAGCGAGACCGTCCATCAACTGCAAAGAGGAGCTTCGTTTGTTGGTCAGGCTTCATTTTTAATGCTTTCGTCCGGGCTCTCCACACAAATGCCGACAAGGCTTCAAAAGTCGTGCATCTATCCAGGGCTCCATCTTCCATGGCTTTCTTCTTGAGTTGTTCGAGCTTTTCAGGGTCGAAACAGAATGATCTGTAGTGCATTGCCTCATCTACGTATAGTTTGCCAGTGTTTGAGACATCTTCAATCTGGTCAAATTCGTGATGTGTAAACTCTACCTTAGGAGGATTTCGGGCTTTGAGTATGGTTCTGTCCAGGAAAGGAGGGACTTTCAGAGTCAATCCCCTGGCAGTTTCACCCCAGGAATTCACAAATTCCATGGCAGCAATCCCATCAAACATACAGTGGTTCACGCATAGCCCCAAAACAAACCCTCCACACTTGAATCTTGTCACCTGCACAACAAAGAGTAGAGTCCATATGAGTTCCAAAGGCGGATTTAACTCTCCAATCCAAGGGGAGGGAATAACAGAAAAGTAGCTCAGATGCAGCGAAAAAACATCAACTAACTGAGCTTCACCTAGGTAAAAAATGCCAGACACATGAATAATGGACGAACATCCAGATATTTTAATTCACCTCTGAAGATTCAACTTACAACTTTTCGACGAAAGATTGATAAGATGAGTGACATCCACTAAAGAAGTTATTATCCAACCTGAGCCACTACGGGAGGTATCTCGAGGATGTTACTGGCACCAGGAATGTCGTAAACCAGCTTTCCAAGAGTCACTGGATCAGGTTTGGTAATGTCTCCAATCTCCTCAATGGCACAGTTAGCTTCGGCCTCAACCAAAACAGCACCCTCCCCTGTGCAATTCACTATGAGTTTCCCTTCGGGGCTGATAGTCAGCCTCCCCGAAAGCGGATAGTAGTGAACAAGAACCTTGGAGAGACCATTCTTGATGACATCAAAAGCTTCCTCGTTGCCTTTTGAATCGGACTTGAAGCAGTAGATGGTGCGGACAATCACCGCAATGTTCTGGTCGAGGTTTGAGAGGTAGTAGAGGCCCTTCTCAGTCTCCTCAGCGGGGGGAACCAGAATAGCTTCTTGTTTCTCTACGCTGAGTTCAAGGGTGGCGCCATTATTGACAGTAGCCGCCATTAAGATTAGATTCAAAAGCCTGGTCACAACTTCATCAAATCACACATGGTTCTTATAGCAGAGGCACAAAATTTCTCGTGGACTAATGCATGGTATATGCACCCCAAATTATAATGAATTTTGTTTTGTTCGTCTCTTCACATCAAATAGACTGGGACTAAACTGGGACCAAACAAGACAAACGAAAAAATCAAGCAAATTTACCTGTGAGATGATCGGAGAGCAGCGGGATGAGCAACAGAGGTGTGCATAATATTCATGTGCTTAAGGAAGACACGAATTATATAAAGAAGAGGCGGCCCAAACTTTTGACTGGCAAACGTGTAGGTAAACAAATGTACCGCCATGAAAGAGACCGGTGATGGCGGCTGTCTTGTATGTAAAGCAGTATTAGACACTACAAAAAAACATGTAATTTGCGACGGAAATTTGCGACGAAAATTTTTCCGGAATTTGCGACGGAATTTTTGTCTTGCGACGGAAAAATGTTCGTCGCAAATTTGCGACGGACTTTGCGACGATGTTTTATTTCCATCGCAAATTTGCGACGGACAAAAATTCCGTCGCAAATTCCGTCGCAAATTTGCGACGGAATAAAACACCGTTGCCAAATCCGTCGCAAATTTTTGCGACGGAAATATGTTCATCGCAAATTTGCGACGGACAATAATTCCGTCGCAAATTTGCGACGGAATAAAACACCGTCGCCAAATCCGTCGCAAATTGTGCGACGGCAAGATGTTCGTCGCAAATTTGCGACGGATAAAAATTCCGTCGCAAATTTGCGACGGAAAAATGTTCGTCGCAAAAAAAGTTCGTCCCAAAATTGCGACGGAAAAAAAACCGTCGCTAAATTCGTCGCAATTTTGCGACGAAAAGAACGTCCGTTGCAAATTTATAATTTACATCCCCTGCTATTTATTCCAACTCTATCTCTCTCTCTCGCTCTCTCTCGCTCTCTCTCGCTTTTCTCCCTCTTTCATATGTCTTAAATCAGCAAAATCCGCGCACACACATATTAATCTCGGTGAAGCTTTTGTACGGGTAAGTATCATAGCTAGTTTCGTGACTATTTATTGTTGAATTGTAATTTTTTTTTATATATATATGTTTATGTTTGTTTTTTTTTGTATCTGCATCACCGGTTTAACGACCGGCGACACCTTGCCGGACTTAGGACGAAGCTGAAAGCCCATGCCTTTTGCGACGGAATCCCAATTCCGTCTCAAATTTGCGACGGAATCCCAATTCCGTCGCAAATTTGCGACGGAATCCCAATTCCGTCGCAAATTTGCGACGGAATCCCAATTCCGTCGCAAATTCGCAACGGATGTATTCCGTTTCCATCTCACATTAGAAATTATTAAAAAATAATTCTTAGGTGCTTATTCTTTTTGGATATATGTCTAATTGAAGGTCTCGCAATCCAAGTGGACGTTGCAATTCTCATCAAATTGACCACTTTCTCCTACCAATATTTCAGTCAAATATTTGGGTAAGTCTTCTTTAGATGGCAATTTTTTCTATTTTTGCAATTTCATATTAATTGTTGCGTGAATAACAAAAATTATAATTTCCAAAAATTTATGGTTTTAATTAAGAACAATAGATTTGATATTTTAAATATTTTACCAGAAATTTTTATTTTAATACAGACACAATGCAAAGAGAAAGGTCTTAGATGTATAATAAGAACTTACCTGGACGTCAAGGATTGACAGATGAGTTTCGTACTGGGTTGGAAATATTTTTAGACTTTGCTAGTAGCAAATATGATTTCATGGATGGAAATAAATTAAGGTGTCAGTGTAAAAAGTGCGGTAATGGTAAATTTCTTGTGTGTGATCAAGTTAGAGAACACTTTACTAGATTTGGGTTTACTCCGAACTATTATAATTGGACTTCCCATGATGAACCATTTATATCTGATGAAAGATATGGAAGAGGTGACCAATTTTCAGTTAGGGAAGAATGTGGCTATTATGAGCAATTGAACCCATACGAGAGGATGGTGATTGATGCAGCTAGTTATAATTTTGTCACAGAATCAAATCATGCAAGTACTAGTTTTACTCCTACACGTGAACAAGTAGGTACTAGTCATGCTTCATAATTGGAAGATATAGGAGTAACGGATTTTGATGAGAATGTGTATAATGAAACTTTTGAATCTAATCAGTTCTGGGATGTGTTGAAAGCAGCAGATGAACCTTTATGGGCAGGTTGTGAGGACCACACTAAGTTATCGGTGACAGCCCGACTATTAAATATCAAGGCAGAGCATAATGTGTCTGCGGATTGCTTCAACTCTTTTGTTGAAGTAATGCGGGAATCATTGCCTCGTGATAACATCATGCCAAGTGATTTTTATGATATGAAAAAGCTAGTGGATAACTTAGGTCTTCCGGTTGTAAGGATTGATGTATGTAATAGAGGTTGTATGATATATTGGAGAGATGATGAAAATGGAGAATCTTGCAAATTCTGTAGCCAACCTAGGTACAAGATTAACAGGAGGCCGGGTCGTAATCATAAGCGTAGACCATGGAAGCAAATGTTTTATCTGCCCTTAATCCCCAGATTGCAAAGGCTTTATGCATCTAAAGCCTGGCTTAACACATGACTTGGCATGCAAATCATGAAACAGAAGAGGGTCTAATGTGTTATCCTTCAGATGCGGAGGCATGGCAACATTTTGATAGAACTTACCCTGAGTTTGCGATGGAGCCTCGGAACATCAGGTTAGGTCTGTGTGCCAATGGATTTGCTCCATTTGGGAAAACAGGAAAAATTTATTCATGTTGGCCAGTTATCTTAACGCCGTACAATCTTCCACCTGGTATGTGCATGAAGACACCTTATATGTTTTTGACATTGATTGTGCCAGGGCCGCAAAATCCGAAAAAGTTGATAGATGTTTATATGCAACCATTGATTGAGGAGTTACAACGGTTATGGGTTGAGGGTGTCCCTACGTATGACGTTTGTACCGATCAAACATTTGTAATGAAGGCTGCCCTTCTTTGGACGATAAATGACTTTCCAGCTTACGGAATGTTATCTGGATGGAGTACAGCTGGGATATTAGGATGTCCGATATGTTTGGAGAGGTCAAAGTCATTTAGATTAAAACATGGAAAGAAGCCCAGCTATTTTGACTGTCACAGACAATTTTTACCGCTAAGTCATCCTTTCAGAAGGAATAAGAAAGAGTTCATCAAGAATAGGACTGAAAGAACGCGTCCACCATTGAGGTTGACCGGCAATCAAATTTGGGAGCGTGTGCAGGACTTGCCAACTGTTGTTGAGAACCCGTACGGCACGACTTTTGCATACGGAATTACACATAAGTGGACGAAACGCAGTATATTTTGGGATCTACCATATTGGAAGGCCCATCTTATTCATTATAATCTTGACGTCATACACATAGAAAAGAATGTATTCGACAATGTCATAAATACTGTGATGGATGTCGCCGGCAAAATAAAAGACAACTTGAACGCAAGAAAAGATATGACAGATATTTGCGATCGGCCAATACTAGCTGTGGATGCAAACAGCAGGGGACCAAAACCGAAAGCAGTTTATACATTGGATAAGGAGCAGAGGCGAGTTGTTTGTCAATAGTTGAAATCTGTGCGGTTTCCTGATGGATATGCTTCGAACCTCGGGAGATGTGTTGATTTAAATGAATGCAAGTTAACAGGTTTGAAGAGTCATGATTGTCACATCCTGATGGAAAGACTAATTCCAATAGCTTTGAAGGAAGTTCTACCGAACTTTGTATGGGGCGCCATTACAGAGTTAAGCAATTTCCTCCATGATATTTGCTCCACAGTGTTAAAAGCATCGCACATGGAAAAACTAGAGAGAGATATTCCAATTATTCTTTGCAACTTAGAAAGGATATTTCCTCCATCGTTTTTTGATTCGATGGAGCATCTCTTAGTTCACTTGCCTTATGAGGCCAAAATTGCAGGTCCCGTCCAATTTCGATGGATGTATCCATTTGAGAGGTAATGTTTTTTTTTAAAATACAGTTCAAATTAGTTTATCATATAATATGTTCCAATAAGTTTCTTTCCATTTCAACTAGATTCTTATATCATTTGAAGAAAAAAGTGAAGAATAAGGCACGCGTTGAAGCTTTAATTTGTAATGCATATATTGTGGAAGAAGTGACAATATTTGCATCATACTATTTTGAGCCGCACGTTCAGTGCAAGAGGCGGAGAGCAGGCAGAAATGATGAGGGCCCCATTGATCCCAATTGCACAGTATTCTCTATTTTTAATTATCTGGGTCGACCAAGTGGCGCTTGTAAGTTTCGTTACTTATCAGGCGAAGAATTTCATGCAGCCCATACTTATATTTTACTGAACTACCCAGAAGTCGAGCCATACTTCAAGTAAGTGTAAATTTGCAAATATATGTTTTGTGTGTCAAATATTTGCTAATATTTAAATGGTTTTTAATATTAGGATTTTTCAAACTTCAATGTCTGGACTACAACCAAATGACTTTGATCGTTTGTGCGATGAACAATTTGCAGCATGGTTCAAGACATATGTAAGTTGCCTATGGACCAAAACCAAGTTATTAAAATTGTATACATCATTTAGTAAAATATATATTATTAACTTTGCATGTGTAACCTTAGGTTCACAGTAATTATAATGAAATTGGAAGGCAAGGATTGCTATATCATCTGTCATGGGGTCCACAATTAAGAGTTTGAAGTTGGCCAGCATATTTCATAAATGGATATAATTTTCATACTCAAGAATATGGAATGGGAAAATCCACAATGAATAGTGGTGTGTCTGTTCGATCATCCAATGGTGGCAGTGCAGAAGATGATTTTTATGGCTTGTTGGATGAAATCATCGAGATAGAGTACCCTGGACCATTAAGGATGCGGGTTGTGTTATTTAAGTGCACGTGGTTCAACCCCGTCAAAGGAATGAAGGTGCATACAAAGTTCAATTTGGTTGAAATAAATCACAAGAAAAGGTATATGAAGTATGAACCATTTGTGTTGGCACAACAAGCAATTCAAGTATGTTATGCATCATATCCTAGTTTGAAACGTGATAAAGCTGATTGGTGGGCTGTATGTAAAATCAAAGCACGGAGGAAAATTGAGGAACATTGGAAGGATAGAGCCTACCAACAAGAGGAAGTGTGTAATACGGTTGAAATTGAGGAATATAACATATCAACTTTACGAGATCCGTGTGGAGCAATGATAGATGTGGATATAACTGAAATTTGCGAATTAAATGTACAAGAATGTTCAGAATCTGATTTTCTGACGGATGACGAAGACAAGGACGAAGACGAACACGAAGATGAAGACGAGGACGAGGACGAGGACGAGGACGAGAACGAAGACAAAGACGAAGATTAAAATTTTTGTCACAACACACTATAAATGTGTTATTATTAATGCGACAAGTGCTATTTTGGTTGTTATCATTATTATTCTTGTTATTATTGTTATAGTGCTTTTTTAATTGTCGATTATTCTTTTTATTTTAATTGATCGTCCGAAATTTTGTTCTTAAATGCCGACAAGTCAAATATTAGTAACGTCCCCTAACATTTCCGATATTCTAATTTCCATTGCAAAATTTGAGATGCCAAAATTTTGGACTGAAAAAAAGCCGTAACAAATTTATGACCTAAATAAATGAGATGCTAAATTTTTAGACGAAAAAAGGACGTCATAAATTTACAACGATCATTTAGTATGTGCATATTTGCGAGTGAATTTTTACCGTTCGAAATTTGTGACGGATATTTATTTCCGTCGCAAATTTGCAACGGATTTTTTTTAACGTTGCATATTTATGACATGTACTAAATTTTCCGTTGGAATTTTTTTGATACATGTGGAAAATTTGCGACGGAATAGAACGGTCCGTCGCAAAATTTGCGACGGAATACTCTGTCCATCGCAAATTTCCGACGGAATCCACTGTCCGTCGCAAATTTGCGACGGAATACTCTTTCCGTCGCAAATTTGCGACGGCGAACAAGGTCCGTCGCAAATTGCGACGGAATTCCCTTTCCGTCGCAAATTTGCGACGGACAGAGGATTCCGTCGCAAATTTGCGACGGACCTTGTTCGCCGTCGCAAATTTGCGACGGACGGAGGATTCCGTCGCAAATTTTCGCCCGGGAAAAAATTTCCCACCATTTTTAGGCGGAAAAATCGAAAATTTGCGACGGACTAAATGTTCCGTCGCAAATTTGCGACGGACTAAAATGTTCCGTCGCAAATTTGCGACGGACTAAAGCCTTCCGTCGCAAATTTGCGACGGGACAGCGGAGTTCCGTCGCAAATTTGCGACGGGACAGCGGAGTTCCGTCGCAAATTTTCGACCGGGAAAAATTTCCCACCATTTTTTAGCCGAAAAAATCAAAAATTTGCGACCGACTAAAATGATCCGTCGCAAATTTGCGACGGACTAAAATGTTCCGTCGAAAATTTGCGACGGCCGTCGCGTCCGTCGCAAAATTTGGACCGACAAAAAATTTCGGACATATTTTGGGCCGGGAAAATTCGATCGCAAAATTTGCGACGGACTAAAATTGTCCGTCGCAAATTTACGACGGAATAAAACCGTCCGTCGCAAATTTTCGACGGACCAGAAGTGTCCGTCGCAAATTTGCGACGGAATAAAATCGTCCGTCGCAAATTTGCGACGGAGTCAAACTATCCGTCGCAAATTTCGAACAGAAAAAAAATTTTCTACGAATTTTTTTTACGTCGCAAATTTGCGATGGATTTTAATTTCCGTCGAAAAGTTTTGTCGGTATAAAATTTGCGACGGATTTTTTATGTTCGGTCGCAAAATTGCGACCGAATTGGTTCTGTTCGTCGCAAATTTGCGACGGACACAACTGTCCGTCGCAAATTTGCGACATGTACTCCCCCCCTCCTTCTCCTCCGCCTTCCCCGACGCCGCAGATCTGCAGATCTGCGCAGCTCCCCCGCTGCCGTCGCCGTCGCAGTCGTGGCCGTCATCGCCGTCGCCGCCCAGCCTCGCAGCCGCCCCACAGCTCCCCCGCCCATCGCCGGTCGCCCCGCAGGCCCCCCCGCCCGTCGCCGGTCGCGGGCCAGGCGCCCCGCAGCCCCCCGCCCATCGCCGGTCGCGGGCCAGGCGCCCCGCAGCCCCCCGCCCATCCCCCGCCCCCCCGCCGGTCGCGCCCCGCAGCTCCCCCGCCCCGCCTCGCCGCCCTCGCCGCGTCCGACCAGCGGACCGAAGCCTCGCCGCCGCCGACCAGCAGACCGAGGCCGTTGCCGCCCAGCCTCGCCGCCCAGTCGCCCGCCCGCCAGGAGCCGCCTGACGCCGTCCGCCCGCAGCCGCTGCCGTCGCCGTCGCCGTCGCCGCCCACCTGCAGCCGGCCGAGGCTCTCGCCGGAGCAGCCCCCTGCCCGTTGCCGACCTCGCCGGAGCACAGCCACCGTCGCCGTCGGCCAGCTGCCGCCGCCGCCGTCGTCACCGTCGCCGCCGTCCAGCGGCCGGCGCCGGCGTGCCGCCACCGGCCAGCCAGCCATCCACCTCCCAGTCGCCGGCCGACGCCGTTGCCGCCGCCCGACGCCGTCGCCGCCGCCCGACGCCGCCGCCGTCGCCCGTCGCCGTCGCCGTCGCCGCCGCCCGACGCCGTCGCCGCCGCCCGACGCCGTCGCCGCCGCCCGACGCCGTCGTTCGCCCCGTTGTGGCCGAGCACCTAGCGGACTAGTCACCATTTGGGCCCACACTCGCACCGGGACCGCCACTGTCCGATCGGCCGGTTTTTGTTGTCCTTGAACCAAGTAAGCAACTCTCTAAACCCTAGTTAGTATAATTAGGTAATTAGTCGGACTTGTTTAGGGATTATTTATGATCACTTTTCGTTGGCTAAGTTACGGGTCGATTTCAGGATTGCATGTGGCTTTGATCGATGGTCGACTGATTAATTTGTCTATTATGTGGATGATTAAGCGTTAAATGACGATTACCTGATTGGTTAAGCGTTTTCATAGAAAATGCATAAAAATTGAAAAATTCTATAAAAAATCATGACAAATTACGGAAAATTATAAAAACGGTATATGTTGGCAATCAATATGAAATTTGACCGTAAAAATTTTTAAAAATTTTTACGAAACTAAAATTTCATAATATCACAAAATGGCAAAAATTAATAGTGACCACCCATTTTGAGTGAAATTTATATTTTTTAACGTTCCGGGAAAAAAATACTAAAAAATTAAAAATTTTCATAACCTTATAAAATTGCTTGAAATAAATGTGGCCACCCATTGTGAAGGAAATTTTTATTTTTTTTGGGAAAAAAAATTTTGAAAAAATTTTAAAAATATAAAAGTTCAAAATTGCACAGAATTGCCTAGAAAACATGTGGCCATCAATTTGCAGTGAAATTTAAATTTTTTAAGGTGGCAAAAAAAATTAGAATTTAAAAATTTTCAAAGTTTAACGGAATGACTTATAATACCTGTGGCCATCCATTTTTAGATATACTTAAATTTTTTAACGTGCCCTAAAAATTATTAAAATAAAGAAGGACAAAAATTTTGGAAACTTGATCTAATAGCTTAGACTACTTGTGACCACCCAATTTTAGGACTGAAAACTTTTTTTATTTCACGGAAAAAAATGTATATTAAAAAATAATAATGTAACATTTCTAAAAATTTTTATTTTTCAAAACTTTACAGAATATCTTAGAATATCGGTGGCCACCAACTTTTAGTGAAATTTTTTTTTAGCTCCCAAAAAATATTTAACAATAATAACAATTTTTCTCTTACAAAACTTTACAAAATGACTTAGAATACCTGTGGCCACCCACTTTCAATGAAATTTAAATTTTTGTATGTGGTAAAAAAAAATGTAATCAAAATGAATGCGATTTATATTGTGATGTTTGATACTTGTTGCCACTCATATCGTGCTCATATACTGATGTTTCATATGAAAATGAATGGGATTCATAATATATTTGTTCGTAGGAAATTGCACGTCATAAACACTCGACATTGGCTCATTTCAAGGAAACATTTTCTCAGTCTTTCCATCAAAATGGTAAGTTTCGTCATGTACATCATTATGTGTTCGTAATACGTGTCAATAGTTCTTTACATATTCGCATAACCTTCATACTTGTCAATATAAATGTGGAGGTCACATGCATAGAAGACAAGCTTCTTCCTCGTCCTCGTCCCCGGCCCTTTCCTCTTTCCCTATCCCGTCAACTAACCCTCAACCACAATATGGTCCGTCACAATATGGACACGTTGGCCCTTCCTCCAATTTTCAACATGTTACGGGACTTGGCCACATGGAAACTGCATATCCTCAAGTTCAATCTCCTGTAGCTGCCTCTCCTTCCGTTCCACCGCATTATTCCGTGGAATAATAGAATAATGACGGAAACATAGGTCAAGAAGATAACCGATTCTTCATATGCCCATTTGGAGATTCGTAAGTACTTCATTTTTTTTTAGTATATGTTATATTTAGGGCTTTAGATATAGATGTCAACTGAATTGTCGATGTTGTACAATATCCGTATGATTGCAGATTCACGGATGCTCCGTCTGTTGTGAAGGAATTAAACAAAATAGTGAGAAACTTTTGGATGGGAGAGTATATTACTTACAGAAGTGTTCCACAAGAAGTGAAAGAAATGTGATGGAATGAGTTCAAGGTAAGTTTTACATATTTTATTTTCTAACCAATTAAGTTTGGTGTAGTATATTCATGGTCAAGAATGAAGTAAAAGGACTAGAACAACTCTGTAGTTTTCGATACCTAAAGGAGAAGATATTTTTCCCGACATGAACTTTACAAAATCTGTCTATATTTGTCTGGTGCATGGTTATAGATATGTGATCATCAAAATAACTTTCCATTTGTGTTTTTATTCATTGCAGCGGAAGTTCAAGTGGGAGGAAGCGGAAAATAATGAAGTGAGAAGAATTTTCGATAAGAAAATCAGTGATTTTATGCGAAATGTCATGAATAGAGCGAAGATCAAGCAAGCGAAGCCGTCTTTCATTACAGCTGACAATTGGGCGGCAATTAACAGATTTTGGGCATCTGAACAGAGTCGGCAACTCTGTGAGCAGAATAAGAAGAATCGATCTTCTAGTTCTAGTGAAGGGTCAGCCACATATGCTGGGGGCTCTATCAATATTGCGGAGCATCGCAAACGACTGGTAAGTCTGTTAAATGAGCTATAAGTTAATTTAATTCAATTACTCATGTTTACATTTTGTAGGCACATGAATTGGGGACGGAACCGACATTTGCAGCTACATTTGAACGCACGTTTCAAAAGAAAGATAAGACATGGACTGGCAATCGAGCAAAAGCTGTTAAGGTATGTAAGGTTATACTTTGGCTTATATGTAAACTATACTATAATTAAAACCGTGAATGTTTTCAATATTTATGGTTGATATATATATATATATATATATATATATATATATATATATATATAGTGATTTCATTTTCATCTACATTGTTAATGTAGGAAAAATATGATGATCTTTTAATGAGCAGTGCTAGTGGTAGTGATGATTGTCCTGAGTCTAGGCCATTAGCTGAAAATATGGCATTGTGGATGGAGGCAACGGGTGGGGTGAAAAAAGGGAAAATATTTGGGATGGGATCGTTGTCAAGGATGTACATGCCGAAGAATCTTGGAAGTTCATCATCCACTGCGACTGGTCGAAGGAAGTCACGACAAGAAGAGCTATTGACCCAAGAAGTGGATCAGCTGAAAAATGTACTTGTTCAGAAGGATGAACGAATACATAACTTGGAACAACAAATGGCACTCGTTATGCAACACCTTCACCTCAATCGCTATAACGATCCTTTTGTACCTCCAGCCAATCCAATAGGTCATGGGCACAATGATGACCAACCCATTGATGCCGAGAATGCTGCTGCTGCTGATGATGATGATGATGATGATGATGATGATTTTCTCTAGACTTTCTAGTTAAACGACGAAAATCGGGGGTAAGCTTGCTTAATAATTTTGGTTTTTCATAATTTCACTCATATTCATATGTAAGAACATTTATGTTCATCCTGAAACGTTTTTTTGTTAACCCTCTTGTTATTTTATACCTAATTCCACATCCATGCATAAACGCTTCTTTTATATTCTGGACTGATTTATGTATCGACATTTTCTCAGGTCTCGACAAAAGTGACTACTTTTGGTGTCTTGCCATCATACCAAAGCTACGTCTTCTTGTGTATGGTTTTTCTGCGTCTTATATGGTTGTCTCGCCTCTTAGTTCATGTTTTGAATGTATTTTAAGCTTGGATCTCAAATAACATCATGTCAGACTCTGCAACTTTCCTTCAGTTATTTGTTTCAATTATATGTCATTATGGCTGGTTTGTCAGAATTTATGGTTTGTTCGTTTTCCTGTTTCAATTATATGTTATATGTTATTGTCTCCTTTGTTTGATATGAACAATAATTTATGGCCGAAATGCTGTAAAAATAGCCGAATTTTGCGATCATTACAGTTCGTCGCTAATTTGCGACGAAAATTGCGACGAATTTTTTGACGAAAATTGCGACGGATTTGCGACTAAATTTGCGACGGATTCATGGCTACTTTGCGACGAAATTTGCGACGGATTTGCGACTAAATTTGCGAGGATTCATGGCTACTTTGCGACGAAATTTGCGACGGATTTTGCGACGGAATTTGCGACAAATTTTGCGACGGAATTTGCGATGGAATTTGCGACGAATTTTGCGACGAAATTTGCGACGGAATTTGCGACGAATTTTGCGAAGAAATTTGCGACGGAATTTGCGACGAATTTTGCGTCGAAATTTGCGACGAAATTTGCGACGGATTGAGATCGTCGCAAATTTGCGACGAATTTTGCGACGGATTGTATTCGTGGCTAATTTGCGACGAATTTTGCGACGGAATTTGTGACGAATTTTGTGACGAAATTTTTTTCGTCGCAATTTTGCGATGAAATTTTAAATTTTCCGTCGCAAAAATTTGCGACGCCCTAGTAGCGACGGAATTTTTTCCGTCACAAATTTCGTCGCAAATTCGATTTGCGACGAATTTTTCTACATTTTCCGTTGCAAATTTCGTCGCTAATTCGGTATTTTTTTGTAGTGAGATAGGGATTAATGGCAAGGAGAAGGAGAATATCTTGAAGTTGAGTGTTCTTCAGGAATTGCAAAGACGTGGGGTTGACCTTGAAGGAGGGTAGTCTACCGCCACAGGTAAATTATTCCAAAATTAGCATGACATTAACCAAAGAAGAAACCAGGTTCATTCGTTTGGATCCAAACTCACAGGTATAAGTCGTTATCCTTTTGTTAATAACTCCATTTCTTAAATTTGAAGTTGAAGGCATTTGTTCATAATGAAGGATTCTAGAGTGGTTGCATCGTGGATGATGACGCCTGTTTATCATCTGTGGTCTCTGGGTAGCTTCCCCGTCAATTTGTATAGTTAGAGGTCGATTGTCACCAGGACAAAGGAATTAAAGACAGGCAATATGGTTTTTCAGTGTTTCTTTGGTCTGATACGCTTAGCTTTGGCCGTCCGTTTCAATTCACACACAACCTTTGCATCTGTTCTACTCCTGATTAGTGATTGTGGACTGCTAAATGCTTGTTCCGAAAGCGTATCTCCCCGAAATGCGACCGACGTGGTCTCTTCTCTGCCTTTGATTCCCTGTTTTTCTTCGCCTGTTCAAATAACCGAGCAGGATACGACGTCTCTTTCTTCTTTCACGTTCTAGGATTGTGTTTCTTTGTTCTTTCGTTCCTTATCAAACAACCCGGGAGAGAATTCTGTAGTCCAATTGACTAGAGCAATGGAACCACTTATCTTCTGCTCTTAGTCTCTCTGTTTGTATGCTGAGTTCAGTATGGAGCATTCCACGTGTTAAATTATGTCTCAATTTTGAGCCCAAAAAGGAAAGTTTACTAATTCAAGTAGGTTTCCTATTTGGAATAGGTTTCCTAATTGGATAAGGTTTCCTAAACAGAGATTTCCTAATTGGATCCAATTCTTTCTTATAAATAAGAATGGGATGTTATTGGTGAAGATCATCAAAGAGGAGCTTCTGCCTGTGAATTACACCCTGAAAATATCTGAGTGTGTTGTAGCCGAGTAAATCTTATGGTAAGATTTGTGTATAATTCATTCGTGAGATTGAGAGATTATTTTATGAAGAATTGTGGGGCTAAATGCTGTATGAATTATTGGGTGTAATTGGGGCTTGGTAAACACTTATAGTGTTTAAGTGACTCGAATGTGGTTGTGGTCTCCGTTGTATCGCTTGATCTATAATGAAATTCCGTGCTGCTTTTTCAGTGGACATAGGTCACTACGACCGAATCACGTATCTCTGGTGTCCAATTTATTTTTCTTATTCTGTCAATTTTATTATTCGATCGCTTGGCTTCCGCAATAATTGGTATCAGAGCTAGGCTTGTGTGACATCCCTAAAGTTGGGGCTAAGATAGCCAAAAGTAAATGGTGATAGAATGGGTGAGCAATCAAGCCGAGAGTCGGAAATGGAACGGATAATATGGTCGAAACAAGTGTACTGAGAGTTAGTCATGATCTGATCAAAAGATTGTCCATGAATTGGCCTAGGGATCGATAGTGAAACGACTCCCTGATCACGTAAGTCGATTAGAGTGATACGACTATGGATTGACCCTTCGACTATAAGGGCCTTTAGTGGCATGGTCCGGGATAACTATGGAACAGTGCTGTGTCGGCATGTGTCGATCGCGGGTGATTCCGCACGGCCATGCATCGGTCCCGGATGACCATGGATTAATCCCATGATACCGGATTCCATGAGGCCACATGATAATCGAGGGTTGACCATGCATTGTTCATGCTCGAACGTGGACCGGTCGCAAATCGGCCACGAATCGTTGCGTTGAGTCGAGTAGGCCATGGCCAAGCCATGTGCTAGGCTATGAGCCTAATGGCTTGTTCGCGAGCCAGGCATTGTGCCAGCTGCGCCGGCCAAGGCATTGTACCCGGTCATGACAAGCCATTATGCCCGTCAGCTAATCCACGGACTGGCTTTGTGCCCATCTGTGTGCTGGTCATTGTGTCGGTCAGATTCGGCTCCGACTTAGTTCCATGCCCAATGAACTTGGGCCATGAGCCATGCATTGTAGCCTAGCACCGTGCCCGTGCGCTCGGCCATGCGCCCGACCATACGCCCGGCCATGTGACCGTGTGGCTTGGTAGCGTGCCCAGCCGTGCGCCCGGTCAAGCCCGATTGTACAGGCCATGCGCCTAGGCAATCCGACCGGCCCAAGCTTACACCATTGGACTTGGACTTTGGTTTGGATATGTTTGATCATATTTGGAGGAAATTTTATACCGAACCTCAACCTGGATAGGATGATCGATTATTTGAAACCCGGAATTTCCCCAATTACTTAGGCATTTTGCTAAGTATACTTAGTGATTTTTAGAGCATATGCTTAAGCGTCATTAGCCACTTGATCTTTAGGACAAATCAGCAAATTTCGGCTAAGCTTAGGGAGCAAGAAACCAAAGTTGACCAAGCCAAAGTTGGAACCAATAATTGGAGGGTCATCATTAAGAGAATCTCATAAGATAAGGTCTTCATTAATGCATGAGACCTTGCAATCTCTAGAGATAGGGCATTAATGGGAGTCAAGACAAGGGTCATTATTGAAGAGACCAATAAGGGAGGCTTATGTGTCCCTAGATCATTAATGTGTAGGCTTAAGTGTCTCCTAGGTAGGTTTATGTGTCCCCTAAATATTTAATGCATATGGTGATTCATGTAGTCTAAGATAGGGCATTATGACCCTAGATGGACACTTGGAATTCAATTAGGCCATCAAATAATGAAGCCTAGGATTTGGTCAAGATTTGCCTAAGATTTTTCAAGATTGCCTCTAATAATTAGGTGCCACTTGAATAGATTTCATTGGACCACTTGGCATGGCAATAATTGAGATCTTGGCCTATAAATAGAGAGACACCATGCCATGCTCATTTTCCCCAAATCCAAACAAGTCTCTCTCTCTCTCTCTCTCCCTACTCTCTCGGCTTCTCTCATTCTTGGCCTCCATCCTCTCATTCTCGGCCATTTCTTCTCCGATCACTCATTCTCACCACCGCACCGTCACTAATACTCTAGAGCCCCCGAGTAGTAAGTGAATTCTCTCTACTTTAGTTAGGGCATAGTGTTGCGCGTTTGGATTCGAGGAGTGCTTATGTTTGTGACGCTTGGAGTTTGCACGTGTTTTCTTATTTCGTATGTGGTCGTGAGTCATGGCACAATCGAGGCACGAAATGGGGTGTCATATGTCTCGTACCCATGTTGTGGTGTTCCGGGACAAGCTCGGCTTGGTGCGGATTTTACATTGAGGCGTGTAAAATCGGGCTAAGTCTCGCTCCGAGCCGACACTCGGCATGATGGAGCGAGTCACGTGCCCTTAACCGCGCCTCACATATTAGGCAATTTGTCTTAGAAAGCATGAATTACACGAGTACCACGTGTTTGCATGGATTAATAAGATTAAGATAAGAACCAAAACCGTGTGTTGCTTGTTGCATGGTCACACGAGGGACTATGGCCATCACCGATGGATTTCAGGACGTTGCCGCCGCCGATAAATTTTGGGGCGATGTCGTCTTTGATAGATTTCAGGACGATGCCACTATTCAATGGATTTCAGGACGATGCCGCTATTCGATGGATTTTGAGGCGATGCCCGAGGGAGTACTCGGATGCTCGGTGGTAAGCCGGAAGGATCGATAGATTTCGGTCATGAAATGATGAATCTCGTGTGTTGATCTTTGCATGCAACGTTGAAAACCTTGCTTGATGTTTTCTTGTTTGTTGAACGTGCCATGTTTACTATAAAGGCAAGGTAAGATGCATTTGCTATTGATCTACCATCGACAAGTCAATAGTAACATGTCCTATGCGAGGCTATTTCCTAGCCGAAGCATAGTGAATTTAACTTATTGAGTGTCGACTCACTTTTATTATTTTCAGCTTTATAGGCATGGCCACGTTACCACCCGTTCGTTTTGGTCAACATGTAGAAATGCATGTTCGGGTGGTAGATATTGTCGACGTAGAAGCCAATGTCACATATCGAAATATATAGCACAACTGTTTGGGTCCAAGTGAATGCAAATGATGTGGTCCCCCACTATCATGTCGCATGGTTCATTTTGATGGACGGAGATGTGGTCGGACCTATTGAGGGGTATAATGGACCACCCGGGGCCAGAGTGGAGGAACCGTAGGGAGATGACTAAGCTTTAGAAGGCGACTAGCCTTTTTTTGTTTTTGTGAAGGGACGTTAGTGAAGCTAGGCATAACCCGGCCATACGGAATATGTGAGCGGATATCGGACGAGATCCGGATGTACACCTAGTAAGAAAGGCCCGAAGTAAGAAGGGCTTGTAAAATAAATAATCCACTATCATGTAAATATAGTGTGTTTGTATAATATGTTGCTTGGCTCACTTGTGTTCTCATTATTGTTTGTTGATTGCTTCCGCTTGTGCTTAATGAAGAAAATAATAACGGGATGTTAAGATATATCCCCAGAACCTACATGAATCACGGTCGAGCCGAGAACAAGTGCTACGGCCTTGTCTCGGGGCGTGACATGTAGGTTGAGTATGTTGTCTTGGTATCAAAGCAGGTTCCCCTCCAGTAAGTTGTAGTTCGGTGTTGAGCCGAGTAAAGGCTATGGAATCTTAAGATAACCCAATCCGAAGAGGACATGGAGTGGCACTGGGGCCATGAAACCTGAATAATGAGCAGCTTTTGACAGAGGTGGTGCCGGGGCAGGTAGCCTGATCATTGAGCAGCCTCTGGGCAAAAGTGGCGCTGGGGTATATATACACCTGATCATTGTGCAGCTTCTGACAGGCTTCTAGGATGACGAGTAAGAGTGGAACAAACTGAACTAGGCATTGAGCGGGGGAGAATGGTTTTGATATGGAAAAGGGGATTGTTACCTGGAGTGATAAGGTGCGCTGGGAATCTTGGGATAGTAAGCTAGGAGGGAATGTAGCGCATGTGTTTGTTCGATTGCTCGATTGATTCTAGACTGAGGCTACTTACTTTTGTGTGTTCCTCATAGACTAGCTTTCTTAGAATCCCGAGAACACTAAATGAGTGCTCAGTACCCGGCCACGACCTCAAAGGGAAAGTCGAAGCAGGACCCCCGAATAGATGGAATTCTGCAAGCTCTCACGACTATTGAAGACTTGATGCGACAACAGGTTCAACAACGGCTGCCTAATGTTGAAATTACGGCAGGAAACAGACACGGAAATAGTGATCATGGGATGAATGGATTAGTTGAACAATTCTTAAAGCTCCGACCCCCGAAGTTCAGCGGAACTGGAGATCCTGAAGAGGCGGAGTCATGGATTGATGAACTGCAAAAGATATTCGAATTTCTGAGATGCTCTGAGGAGGAAAAAGTGAACTTGATAGTATTTCAGCTATAAGGTAACGCCAGCCATTGGTGGTAGGCAACGAAGGAAACGGTGTTCCCAGAAAACACTGCTGTGACTTGGAATGCTTTCGTTGAGGCGTTCAATGGAAAATACTTCTCTGAATGTGCACGTGACAGAAAGGTGCAAGAATTTCTACAACTTCGGCAGAACAATCTCATAGTGGACCAATATGAGGCAAAGTTCGCCCAACTATCGAGGTATGCCCCTAGACTTATTGAAGATCTGGTGGACAAGGCAAAACAATTTCGTGATGGTCTCAAACCTGATATCCGAAGTCAGTTGGTACCGTTAAATCTGAAGAATTACAATGAGATATATGAACGAGCCCAACTGATCGAGAAGAATTTGCTAGAGAGGGCGACTCTGGTGAGGCCTTACTATTCTAACCCTTGGATGAACCGGCGTCAAGGCAAAAGACCAATGCCAAGGGGAAAGCGTCCTTTCATTCTCAATAAGAAGTAGAATTTCCCGAAGGTAACTAATATTGCTAGAGATGCTTGTTCTATTTGTGGAAGGCGACATGGTGACGCTTCGTTGCCAATTCGCATGGGAGCCTGCTTCAGGTGTGGTCAGCAAGGCCACATGGTAAGAGACTATCCACACAAGCGATAAGGAATACAGCCGCAGCAAGGGCCAGCGAGATTATCAAATGGAGTCTAGCCTCGGAATAATAATGGCAATCGTCCCCCAATCCAAGGCTGAGTATATGCACTTACCCAAGAAGATGCGGAGAACTTCGACACGGTTATCACGGGTACGGTCTCTCTCAATAGCTGTGCTGCATATGCGTTATTTGATACGGGAGCTACCCATTCATTTGTATCTAAGCAATTTGTACGGTTAGCAAAATTAGAAACCGAACCTTTAGAAAATGTCCTTAATGTTTCCACCCCAATGAAAGACGAAGTCCAGACCACCCTAGGATGCCAGGGGTGTAAACTCATTATAGGTGGATTAGAAGGAACCATAAACCTAGCTATACTTGCCATGTATGATTTTGACATTATCATAGGCATGGATTGGCTTAGTAAACAATGGGCCAATATAGATTGCTATAGCAAGGTGATTCAGTTTAGTCTACTTAATCGTCCCTGTTCTACATTTGTGGGAAATGGAGGAGGGTCTTCCGCTCCTCTAATCTCGACATTAGAAGAATTCCGACTCTTAGAGAAAGGTTGTCAAGGGTACCTAGCAACAGTAGAAAATAAGTTAAAAGAGAAAGGACCAAAGCTAGATTTGGTGGTAAATGAATTTCCCGATGTTTTTCCGAAGGAATTACCAGGATTTCCTCCGGAACGAGAAATAGAATTTGCTATTGAAGTAGCCCCTGGGACGTAGCCTATTTCCAAAGCTCCTTATAAGATGGCTTTGACCGAATTGAAGGAGATGAAAGTACAACTTCAAAGTCACTTGATAAAGGGTTTATTCATCCAAGTGTATCGCCATGGGGTGCACCAATATTGTTTGTGAAGAAAAAAGACGGATCCCTATGTCTTTATATAGATTACCAGCAATTGAACAGGGTCACTATTAAAAATAAATACCCATTGCCAAGAATTGATGATTTATTTGATCAACTCTAAGGAGCGTCGGTGTTTTCAAATATTGACTTGAGGTCGGGATATCATCAATTGAGAATCAAGAAAGAAGATATTCTGAAGATGGCGTTTAGAACCCGGCACCAGCTACCTTTATAGACCTAATGAACCGAGTGTTCAAGCCATACTTGGATCATTTCATTATAGTCTTCATTGACGATATCCTGGTATACTCAAGGAGCTCAGCTGAGCATGAACAACATTTATGATGGGTACTCCAAATGCTCAGGGAACATGTACTCTATGCAAAGTTCAGTAAATGTGAATTTTGGCTTTCTCGCGTGGTATTTCTATGCCACGTGATTTCGGGTGAAGGAATATCAGTAGATCCATCAAAAGTGGAAGTAGTAATCAACTGGCCGAGGCTAATGACCATTGCAGAAGTTCGAAGCTTCTTAGGCCTGGCAGGGTATTACAGAAGGTTTGTGGAACGATTCTCTAGCATCGCTATTCCTTTAACACGGTTGCCAAAGAAAGAAACAAAATTCGAATGGATGGACAAGTGTGAGTGAAGTTTTCAAGAGTTAAAACAGAGACTGACTACTGCACCTATCTTGATGATACCAAAGGGGCCAAGAGGCTTTGAGATACAGTGGCGCCTCCCATAAAGGGCTAGGCTGTGTATTGATGCAATATGGTAAAGTGGTGACTTATGCCTCAAGACAACTTAGGCCATATGAACTAAATTATCCAACGCATGATTTGGAACTCATCGCGATCGTGTTTGCTTTGAAGATTTGATGACACTATTTGTACGGAAAAAAATTTGTCATTTATACGGATCATTAGAGCTTGAAATATTTATTCTCCCAGAAGGAGCTCAACATGAGGCAAAGACGTTGGATGGAACTTCTTAAAGATTATGACTGTGAAATATTGTACCATCCTAGCAAAGTGAATAAAGTTACTGATGCTCTTAGTCGAAAATCTGCCATCGCTCCCTTAATGGTTAAGGAATGGACCTTACTTGAGGAAGCATGGGACTTAGATTTCAAATTTGGAGTTGGATGTCATTAAAGTCTATTGGCTACACTTAGGATTGAACCAGAAGTAATATCAAAAGTCAAGGCATTGTAATAGACAGACCCCGAGATTCAAAAAATTTGGATAGAGCTCCCAGAAAAGAAGAAATCAGATTTTCATGCGACTGAAGATGGGATACTGAAGTTTAATGGATGCCTCTGCGTGCCCAAGGATGAGCAACTTAAGGAAGAAATCTTGACAGAAGTCCATAAGAGCAACTATAGTATTCACCCGAGCAGCACCAAAATGTGTCAAAATTTGCGACAACACTTTTGGTGGAATGGCATGAAGACAGACATTGCCAAATACGTCGCCAAATGCTTGACGTGTCAACAAATTAAGGCTCAGCATTGCAAGCCTGAAGGATTATTGCAACCGTTAGAAATTTCAGAGTGGAAATGGGAACACATTATCATGGATTTTGTAATGGGACTGTCGAGAAATCAGAGAGGAAATGATTCAATATGGGTGATTGTCGATTGATTAACAAAATCAGCCCATTTTCTTCCGATAAGAAAGGACTTCTCATTAGAAGATTATGCCAAATTATATGTCCGCCATATTGTACGACTACATGGAGTTCCAGTAACAATTACGTCCTATAGAGATCCTAAGTTCACAGCTACGTTTTGGTAAAGTCTTCAAACAGCTATGGGGACTAGGTTACAGTACAGCACTGCATATCATCCGCAAATAGACGGCCAAACAGAAAGGACCATTCAAACTCTCGAGGACATGTTGAGAGCATGTGTCATTGACTTCAAGGGTAGTTGGGATGAGAAATTACATCTCATCAAATTTGCATATAATAACAGTTACCAACAGAGCATCGATATGGCACCATTCGAGGCCCTATATAGTCGAGCTTGCAGAACTTCAGTACGTTGGAACGAGGTCAGGGAAAAAAAGGTCATGGGTCCAGAGTTAGTTCAACTCACCATATAGACGGTGCAAGTGATTAGGGATAAGTTGAGAACTGCCCAAAGCCGACAGAAGAGTTATGCTGACAGATGTCGAAAACCCCTAGAGTTTCAAGTAGGCGACCATGTATTCCTTTAGGTGTCGCCCATGAGGGGTGTATCGCTCTTTGGAAAGAAAGGTAAGTTAAGCCCCAATTACGTAGGACCGTTCGAAGTTTTAGAAAGAATAGGGAATTTAGCTTATCAATTAGCATTGCCACCAAGACTTGCTCACGTGCATGATGTGTTTCATGTACCCATGTTGAGAAAATATGAGCACGATCCGGCACATGTGCTGAATTTTGACGATGTCGAATTGGACAGTAGAGTGTCCTATGTTGAGGAGCATGTGCAAATCGTGGATCGTAAAGAGCAAGTATTAAGAAATAAAACCATTCCCTTAGTCAAGATCCTATGGCGTTAGCATGGTATTGAAGAAGCCACTTGCGAGAGTGAGGAAATCATGAAGCGTCAGTACCCAAATTTGTTCGAGGAAATAGGCACGTGTTTAAATTTCGAGGATGAAATTTTATTAGAGATGGAGAATTGTGACATCCCTAAAGTTGGGGCTAAGATAGCCAAAGGTAAATGGTGATAGAATGGGTGAGCAATCAAGCCGAGGGTCGGTAATGGAACGGATAATATGGTCAAAACGAGAGTACTAAGGGTTGATCATGGTCCGATCGAAAGATTGTTCATGAATTGGCCTAGGGATCGATAATGAAATGACTCCCTGATCACGCAAGTCGATTAGAGTGATACGACTGTGGATTGACCCATCGACCACAAGGGCCGTTAGTGGGACAATCCGGGATAACTATGGATTAGTGCTGTATCGGCATGTGTCGATCGCAGGTGATTCCGCACAGCCATGCATTGATCCCGGATGACCATGGATTAATCCCATGATACCGAATTCTATGAGGCCACATGACAACCGAGGCTTGACCATGCATCGTTGATGCTCGAACGTGGACCGATCGCGAATCGGCCATGGATCGTTCCGTTAAGTCGGTAGGCCATGGCCGAGCCATGTGCCAGGCTATGAGCCTAGTGGCTTGGTCGTGGGCTAGGCATTGTGCCAGCCGCGCCGGCCAAGGCATTGTGCCTGGTCATGATCGGCCATTGTGCCCGTCAGCTAGGCCATGGACTGGCTTTGTGCCCATCTGTGTGCCGGTCATTGTTCCTGACCCTTATGCCGATCATTGTGCCCGTCAGATCCGGCTCCGACTTAGTTCCGTGCCTAATGAACTTGGGCCATAAGCCATGCATTATGCCTATTCATGAGCCAAGGCATGTGTTTAGTCTATGAACCGGCCCCTTGCTTGTACGGCTCGGCATTGTGCTCGGCGAACCGTTCATGCAGCTCGGCAATGCGCCTGTATGCTCGGCCATGAGTCCAGCCATGTGCCTGTGTGGCCCGGTAGCGTGCCTAGCCGTGTGCTCGATCAGGCTCGATTGTACAGGCCATGCGCCTAGGCAATCCAACCGGCCCAAGCTTACACCATTGGACTTGGACCGTAACATCCCGGATTTCGATCCATTTTCGGGACCAATGATATTGATATCATCTCTCAATTAATTTTATGAGTCTTGCCCGGAACGGATCTTTCACGGAATACTGACCAATAGGGAATGGCTAACTAGGAAAATGGTACGTGAATCAGGGACCCGATCGCGAATCGAGTACCGATTTCGAGAAACGACGAAGAAATATTTTGGGCCAATGTGGACCGATCTTAGGAAGGTGATGGATTTAGTTTGACCAATAACGTACGATCGGATCGCGGGTGACTCCATACGACCGAGAGTGTGCGTGGTGAACAAATCCCGAACTAAATCCGAACGAACACAACCTCCAGAACTAGCGATAATTCCTCGCGTTCTCTCGATAATCGAGACCATCACGACTTGAGTAACCCTACGTCGATACGCGTAACCCCTAAAATAGCCACCCGTTAGTGAAAGACCCTAAAATTGAAATTGAGCGATTTTGATCGCAAAAGTTAATCCGGACTTTGATGTTGATTTTCGGGGTTGTGTGCGACTATTTTACGAGGACGACGTCATTTTAGTGTGGCCAATGATATTTGGGGTCGGTAGGGTCGAAAAATAGAAATTCGGCCCGGGACCAGAAAATTACGATTTTGCCCCTATGCCTAATTTTGGTATTCCGAATTTTGGAGAATATTTTGGAGATTTAATTTAAATAAGATCAACCCCAATAATTCAGCCATTTGAAAGATCAAAATGCCCTTGGATATTTTTGTAAGGATTAATCCTAATCTTTTTAAAAGGAAGGGCAAGATGGGCATTGCCAAAAGTTTGGTCAAACCTCATCATTACCCCCCCAAAAATATATAATCACTCTCTCCCTCTCTCTCTCCTCATTCCGGCCACTTCCCCCTCTCCTCTCTCCTTCTCGCCGGCCACTCTCTCTCCCTCTCTTGGCCGTCCACGCCGCTCGCCGGAGCACCGCCGCTCGCGCCGCCGCGCGTCCGCCAGAGAGACCGTCGCACCACCTCGCCTTATCCCACCATCACCGTCCCGTCTAGTCTCTCTCTCGATGTGAGGACCACCGATCAGCCATGGCCACGCCATCGCCATCGCCGCCGCACGCGCCAGCCGCCGTTCGCCGTCTCGCCGCCGCGCCGCCGTGCCACCCGAGCAACCCGTTCTCTCCCCCTCTTGTTTCCATCATCACCAACCTGTTAGTGGTCTGCCCTAGGAATCAATCAAGGTTGATACTCTAATATTAGTTGTGGATTAAGTTGTGTCGGAAAATCGACCTTCACTATACTTAGGTAGTCATAATGTCTTGCTAGAGACCGCTTATGACTTGTGGGCCAAAAAGAGTTTTGAGCACACTGTTAATATTTAGTGAACCTATAGAATCGCACACAATAGCGAACGGACTTAATATTTTATGTGTGCCTTGATCTACTTAAGAAGTAGATTTTAATTTATTTTCTTATTTAAATTATCTATGCGGTCGTGCGCGTTATGAGATAACGATTAAACGTACGATTAAAGGTGGATGGTTTGGCGGGCCCAAATCGCCCGGCCCACTTCTTTTAATTCCGCTGGATAATGAGGCTGTATAAATAGATACAAAATCGTTCTCTATCTAGGGTTTTTCGACAGAGTATCGAAAATAAAAAGGCATTCAAGAAAAATGAACTTCAAGATCTTTCACTAGCACGTGGATCGTTGGAGAATTCCGTTCGTGTGTGTGGATACCGGTAGAGGCGCAACACTTGGGGCGCTAATCCAGACACAATCGACTGCCGATTTATCTTCGATCTGCAAAATGTACGTTTCGAAATTCTTTTTCGATTTCAATATACACATGGATCCTGTCTAGGGTTCTATATTCCGTTGCGTTATTTTTCGTTGATGAACCCAACAGTGGTATCAGAGCTACTTGTGATATATTGAAGTTGAATCGGAAACCCTAATTATTGATACATATGATGTATGCCTGAAGTGAATCTAAATTAGGGTTAGATGAATTTGAAATACAAATTGATATGATCAATTGAGAAGGAACGAAGCAGGGATGGGTCGATCCTGTTCCGCTCGCGTCGAGGCAAAGATGGCGTTGCGCCTGGGCTGTTGCTTGAGGCGGAGGCAGCACGCCTGGGTTGTTGCCCGAGGCGAAGATCGCGGGCGGAGACGACGGCAGAGACGGCGGCATGTCTAGGTCTGTTGCCTGAGGCGAAGACGGCGGGCAGAGACGGCGGCGCATCTGGGTCTGTTGCCCGAGGCAAAGACGGCAGCGTGCCTAGTCATCCGGCGCGTCAAGGACTCGAGGTGTCCGGCCAGATGCATACGGTGAGGGCGCAGGAGGCGACAGTAATAGATAGTCTCTCGAGAACACAAAATTGAGAATT
This sequence comes from Syzygium malaccense, assembly GCA_031216405.1. Classification (NCBI taxonomy): domain Eukaryota; kingdom Viridiplantae; phylum Streptophyta; class Magnoliopsida; order Myrtales; family Myrtaceae; genus Syzygium; species Syzygium malaccense. The sequence continues at coordinate 14,460,718 of CM062254.1, forward strand.
CTGTCTAGTTTTTGGGGCTCTCCTCATAAAACAGAATTGCGAATTCTGTCTAGCTTTCGGGGGCACTGCCCTCGAGCCCCCGCAAGGGGCGCTGCCCCTTCGAATCCCGCTCACTGATCGGTCAGCGAGACCACCGCAAGGGGCTCTGCCCCTTGACCCCGCGAGGGGCGCTGCCCCCTGACCCACGCGAGGGGCGCTGCCCCCTGACCCCGCAAGGGGGCGCAGCCCCCTTAACCCCTGCATGGAATTGGTCGTTCTCGTATGATTGATGTATCTTTATTATTATAAGTGACGTTTCGTTTATGTTTATCACATGCATACATTCATCGCTAAATAAACATTAAGAGTCCCTAATAAAATTAAGTAATAATATGATGCCTTTCCAATCATACACCTATTAAGACTTGAATCGTCAATAGATGGGCCTGCCAAAGTAGGGTGTCTTTAACTATTTGAGTAAAATAGGATGGATAATGGTTATCCATAAGTCAAGATTGGTTTACTTAACAAGGTTATCAAAACGGTTTTGGGCCTTGATGCATAGTGTTTGGGGATAAGATATGAGATGTCAACCCCAATAACCAAGAGTTGTATTCAATACAATTGACAAAGAGTTGTCTACCTAAATAACTTAGTCTTGAGCGGTAAGCCAAAGTTTACTCGAGTATTGGTAAAATATGGATCTTAGTCCACTATACTTATTGGGACACATGTTATAAAAGTATAGTGGGAGTTTATTATTTATAATATTAATGAACAATTCACTTTGCATATTTGTTGTAGATAATGGCAAATAGCTCTGCATCACACTTTTCACTGCGATCTGTCCTTGAGAAGGACAAATTGAATGGTTCAAACTTCTTGGACTGGTATAGAAGCTTGAGAATTGTTCTCAAGCATGAGAAAAACAATTATGTCCTGGAGAAACCACTCCCTCAGAAAGCACCTCCTTCCAACGCTCCCCATACTGAAAGGAATGCTTATTAGAAGCATAAAGATGATGCATTGGATGTATCATGTCTAATGTTAGCTATCATGAACTTAGACCTTCAGAAGCAGTTTGAGAACGTGGATGCCTATGATATGATCATGCACCTGAAAAATTTGTTTCAGGAGCAGGCACGCACTGAAAGGTATCAAACGGTAAAGACCTTAACTGAGTGCAAACTAGCAAGTGGGAGCTCAGTTAGCCTATTTGTCATAAAGATGATAGGTTATATTGAAAACCCGGAACGACTGGGCTCTCCCATTAGCCAAGAGTTGGCTACTGACATTATTCTTCAGTCATTGTCTCAAGATTATGACACGTTTGTTATTAACTATAATATGCATTATCTGAATAAGTCTTTGACTAAACTGCATGGGATACTCAAAACTGCTGAGCAGAATATCAAGAAGGACCCTATCCCTAATGTTCTCATGGTTCAAAAATGCTTTAAGAAGCCAAGAAAGGTTAAGGGTAAGGGTAAGGGCACTAAGCCCAAACCTAAATCCAAGACCAAACTGGGTCCGACTGTTGATGCTGTATGCTTCCATTGTGGTGAGAATGGACATTGGAAGAGGAATTGCAAGAAATATTTGGAGAATCTAAAGAAAAAGGGAAGTGAGACTTTCGATTCAGGTATTTATGTTATAAAAGTAAATCTTACTACTAGTTCTACTTCATGGGTATTGGATACCGGTTGTGGTACTCACATTTGTATGGATGTGCAGGGACTAAAACGAAGTAGAACACTTGCAAAAGGTGAAGTGGAACTACGAGTTGGAAATGGAGCAATAGTTGCTACATTAGCCGTAGGAATATATGATGTAGCTTTACCTTCTGGCATGATTTTAGAACTGAATAATTGTTACTATGTACCTGCTATACGCAGGAATATTATTTTTGTTTCTTGTTTGGACAAGGAAAGTTTCTGTTTTGATATAAAGAGCAATAGTTGTTCATTTTATCTTAATGGATTATTTTATGGTAGCGCCCATATTATGGATGGGATATATGTTCTAAATCTTGATGTGCCAATCTATAATATAAATACAAAAAGATTTAAATCTGATGATTTGAATCCAACCTACCTATAACATTGTCGATTAGGTCACATAAATGAAAAACGAATTCACAAGCTTCATAGCGATGGACTATTAAATTCATTTGATTTTGAATCAATTGATACATGTGAATCTTATTTAGTTAGAAAAATGACAAAAGCTCCTTTTACTAATCAAAGTGAGACGACAAAAGAATTATTGGCCCTTATACATACTGATGTGTGTAGACCATTAAGTTCTATAGCCAGAGGAGGTTATCAGTACTTTATTACATTTACTGATGATTTCAGTAGATATGGATATGTTTACTTGATAAAACATAAGTTCGACTCCTTTGAAATGTTCAAGGAATTTCATAATGAAGTACAGAATCAACTTGGTAAAAATATCAAGGCTCTTCGATCTGATCGAGGAGGAGAATATTTAAGTCAAGAGTTCAATGACCATCTCAAAGAGTGTGGAATTGTTTCACAGCTCTCTCCTTCTGGAACACCATAATGGAATGGTGTCTCTGAGAGGAGAAATCGAACTTTGTTAGACATGGTTCGATCAATGATGAGTCATTTAGATCTTTCATTATCTTTCTGGAGATATGCACTCGAGACAGCTACGTTTACACCAAATAGAAGTCCATCAAAAGCTGTAGAGAAGACACCATATGAGATGTGGACAGGAAAAGTTCCTAGTATGTCTTTTCTAAAGATTTGGGGTTGTGAAGCTTATGTAAAATATTTACTTTCTGATAAGCTTGGACCCAAATCTGATAAATGCTTCTTTGTGGGATATCCTAAAGAAATGAAAGGATATTACTTTTACAATCCATAAGAGAATAAAGTGTTTGTTGCTCGAAATGATGTCTTTTTAAAGAAAGAGTTTCTTACTAAAGGAATCAGTAGGAGTAAAGTAAACTTCGAAGAAGTCATTGTGCCACAAGAGGGTGTTCCAGTTCATGAGGAACCTCAATTAGATCTACAAAGAGTTGTAGAGTCTACTCGAGTGGCACCTATAGTTCGTAGGTCTGAAAGAACACATCGTGAGCCTATGAGATATGGTTTTCACGTGACAGAACATCGTCATCTATTGTTAATAGAAAATGGCGAACCTACGACCTATACAGAAGCTATGATGGGCCCAGACTCCGATAAATGGCTTCAAGCTATGAAATCTGAAATGAACTCAATGTATCAAAATAAAGTTTGGACTTTGATTGATCCACCTGAAGGTGTCAAACCTATAGGGTGCAAGTGAGTTTTCAAGAAAAAAACTGATATGGATAGAAATGTTCACATCTATAAAGCGCGGCTAGTAGCTAAAGGTTTCAAACAAACTCATGCTATTGACTATGATGAGACCTTTTCGCCAGTGGCCATGCTTAAGTCCATTCAGATTATCCTAGTATTTGCTGCATATTATGACTATGAGATATGGCAAATGGATGTAAAGACAGCTTTCCTTAATGGAAAACTAGAAGAGGATGTGTATATGACATAACCTGAAGGCTTTACATCACCAGATAACATTGGAAAGATATACAAGCTTCAATGTTCTATTTATGGATTGAAGTAGGCATCACGGAGCTGGAATATTCGTTTCGATGAAACTGTCAAAGAGTTTAGCTTCATCAGAAACAAAGAAGAAGCTTGTATATACAAGAAGTCTAGTGGGAGTGCAATTGTATTTCTAGTGTTATATGTGGATGACATACTACTCATTGGAAACGATATTCCTATGCTTCAGTCAGTTAAGACATCGCTAGGAAAATTTTTCTCCATGAAGGACATGGGAGAGGCAAACTATATCTTAGGGATTAGGATCTATAGAGATAGATCTAAGAGACTTATTGGACTGAGTCAAAGTACATATGTTGACAAAGTCACCAGTAGGTTTAATATGCAAGACTCCAAGAAAGGTTTTCTCCCGATGACACATGGCATAAGTCTTAGCAAGACTCAGTGTCCTTCAACACAATATGAGCAAGACCGCATGAGTAGGATTCCTTATGCATCAGCTGTAGGATCCATCATGTATGCTATGTTATGCACTCGTCCCAATGTTGTTTATGCATTGAGCATGACAAGTAGATACCAGTCAGATCCAAGGGAACCTTACTAGATTGCTGTAAAAAATATCCTTAAGTACTTGAGAAGAACTAAGGATTTATTCTTAGTCTATGGAGGTAAGGAACAGATCACTGTAAGTGGTTACACTGATGCTAGTTTCCAAACCGACAAAGATGACCTTTGATCGCAGTCAGGTTTTGTTTTTTGCGTGAATGGTAGAGCGGTATGCTGGAAGAGTTCCAAGCAGGACACTCTTGCAGATTCTATGATAGAAGCTGAGTATATTGCTGATTCAGAAGCATCTAAGAAAGCTGTTTGGATTCGAAAGTTCATAGAAGAACTGAGAATCGATCCCACTAGTTTGAATTCAGTGGACCTCTATTGTGACATCAATGGGGCCATAGCTTTAGCTAAAGAGCCTAGGTCTCACCAGAAGACCAAACACATACTCATGAAGTATCATCTCATTCGAGAATTCATTGAAAGAGGCGATGTCAAGATGTGCAAAGTTGCAACGGAGTTGAATATAGCTGATTCGTTGACAAAGGCTCTTCCACAACCTAAGCATGAGCGTCATTGTAATGCTTTAGGCCTTAGACACATTAGTGATTGGTCTTGATGTGAGTAGGAGTATATGTGATATATATTTTCATTGTTCATTAATAAAATATATATTATATTTGATTTCGATCTAATTTTAGTAGATAATTGAATGTGAAATCTTTATCCCCTGAATATTGAATATCCTTAATAGATAATCAAATACGTGATTTGATCGTGAAACTCTATTAATAGAGTGGATATTAATATTCTAAATGTCCCTAGTCAATTGTCATTGTGCATTGGGAAGCAAATGGTGTTTGAGATTAGCATGTGAGTCAATTAATGACCAAGTTTCACGGGTCATGAATATAGAGATATAAAGTTGATCACATGAAATACATGTTAGAGAATATTGTATTGGACAAACCCACTATGAGAATACTGTAGGATTGTTATATAATGTCATCAGTATTTTTCATCACAACTATAGAGTATAGTCCTTTGACCTGAGTCTGCCATGGTTTCCTAGTCGTGGATTGGCATGCTTTAACATTGCCAAACGTTAGCCGTAATAGGTGATTATAAAGGTAATGGCTGGGCATGTCATGAATGGTGCTGAGTGATGTGAGTAGACAAGATGGGATTTGTCCCTCTCATATAACGAGAGTATGATTTCCTGGCCTCCCGTAGAGTTGAGACTGTGAAATGCATGGCTATGCTCAAGTGAGTTGAAGAGTCAACTACTTATTTTGACAGTCTAACTACGGTATCGGGAAAATGAGTTTAAGCTATATAAGGATAACACTTGTCCTGCCTTATGCTTAACTCGGAAATCTAGTGACAAAGGGACTTAGTTTATATGATTGGTTCTAGTGCAAGTGGGAGATTGCTAATGGTCTGCCCTAGGAATCAATCAAGGTTGATACTCTAATATTAGTTGTGGATTAGGTTGTGCCGGAAAATCAACCTTCACTATACTTAGGTAGTCATAATGTCTTGCTAGAGACCGCTTATGACTTTTGGGCCAAAAAGAGTTTTGAGCACACTGTTAATGTTTAGTGAACCTACAGGGTCGCACACAATAGTGAACGGACTTAATATTTTCTGTGCGCCTTGATCTACTTAAGAAGTAGATTTTAATTTATTCTCTTATGTAAATTATCTATGCGGTCGTGCGCGTTATGAGATAACGATTAATCGTACGATTAAAGGTGGATGGTTTGGCGGGCCCAAATCGCCCGACCCACTTCTTTTAATTCCGCTGGATAATGAGGCTGTATAAATAGATACAGAATCATTCTCTGTCTAGGGTTTTTCGACAGAGTATCGAAAATAAAAAGGCGTTCAAGAAAAAGGAACTTCAAGATCTTTCGCTAGCACATGGATAGTTGGAGAATTCTGTTCGTGTGTGTGGATACCGATAGAGACGCAACACTTGGAGTGCTAATCTAGACACAATCGGCTGCCGATTTATCTTCGATCTGCAAAAGGTACGTTTCGAAATTCCTTTTCGATTTTAATATATACATGGATCCTGTCTAGGGTTCTATATTCCGCTGCGTTGTTTTTCGTTGATGAACCCAACATGACCAGCATCCCCTCCTCCTTGCCGCCGTTCGGTCCAGCCAAGGACAGCCTTGGACTGCCGCCGCCGTGCGCCACCGCGAGCTCACCGGAACGCCGCCGCTGGTTTTGTCGCACGCCGGCGATCAGCCGCCCGTTTCCCCGTCGATCCAGATTTGTTGGAGCTTAGGATAGGGTGAGTCAACTATCCTTAAATCCTAATTAAGCTTCCGTGCATTTCTAGACAGTTGGATTAGAGCTTGTTTAGGTTGGAATTAAGCTTGATTAGCAGCTGATAATTGGAGATTGATTTGGTGATGATTTGGGAAGTCTAATGGATTGTTTTGAGGTTAATTAGTGGCTTAGGGTGACCTGATTTGGTGGCTGTCCATAAGGTGATTAAATGAGACTAAGGTGGATTAATGGGGAGCTTAATTGCGAAATGCCCGTGAATGCCGTATTGTTCGATTGATGATTAGTTGGTGTTGATTTAGATGTCAATTTCGAGGTGCCATGTTGTGTATTTATAGTGGCCGAATATGAGGTGGTATAGTGGGCCTCGAATGTGTGAACTTACGTTATGTTAATCGCACGATTTAAGTGCCATTGGTGTGCCGGGTTCAATTTGGACTAGATTGACGAATTGGGAGACTTAGTGGATTATTTTAAAGTTGATTGATGGCCGAGAATGACTAGGATTGATGGCTGCCATATGATGATTAAATGGCCCAAGTTTGGGCGATTTGGGGCTTAATGAAATAATTCCCGAGCATGCCACGTTTGAATGATCTAGTGGCTGATTTATGTTGATCTAGAGACGGATTAGAAGCCGAAAAAGTGCCGATTTGTGGCTGTCCATATAAGAGATTAATTGGATCAAGTTTGGAGAAATTGGGAATTTAATTGTATGATTGCCGAGAGTGTCTTGATTTACCGAGTGATGGTTGATTTGTACTTAATTGTGCTCAGTTTCATATTACCATGCCGCGTGTTGTGTGACCGAGTGATGCGGTGTGTTATTGGCCAATGATTTGGCTTGAATTATATTGCCCAAGTATGTGAATTGTGAGTGCCAAGTGTATGTTGCGCCACATGGTATCAATTGGCGAAGTGAGCATAATGATGCGACTAATTGGCACGTCGTGATTAAGTTGAGCATGTCACATTATTCACTGGGCAAGATCTTGATGGCATGGAGCACGTTGATTTGGCATGAATTGATTTGGGTGCCGATGTGAAATTAAATGCTCATTGTACATTGCATTATTGCCCGAGTGCGGGAATTGCATGGCCATGCATTTCGTATGCCGAGAATGGGCATGAGATGAGATTTCTGCAAGTAAGCATGCCTGACATGAGCATGTGATCACCTAAAATGTCCCGATGCATTTTACGTAGGGTTTAGATAAAACTGGCTATGTGTATGTGTGATCACTAAGGGCCCCGATACGTTTTACGCGGGGTCGATTCCGTCCTGATGCGTTTTACGTGGGACGATGCCCGGTTCGTCCGAAAAACGGCCAGCCTAATGCGTTTTACGCGGGTTTTGGTCCGTAAGGAGATCGGTGTTATGCCTGATGCGTTTTGACGCGAGCTAGAGACACTGGGCCTGATGCGTTTTACGCGAGCCATGGAGTGTTGGTTATTGAGAAATAGACCTGATGCGTTTTTACGAGGGTCGAGCTCTAATTGAAAAATGAGCTTTGTGCCAGTGTGCAGTGTTAAGTCAGATCATGACCATGGTCATATTGATGGCATGTGTATGCAAGAGTGCATTGGCAAGCATGCGAGTATGTGTGACTAGGTGAATTGTGTGCGGCACAGGTACTATGTATATGAGCATGCGTATGGTGCACGTATGATCAAGTGTGATCACGTATGTGCTGTGAGAATTATATGAATTGCCTAACTTGCAGGGTCATTTATGTGATTGATCTGGGCTCGAGGGCTTAGGTCTGTTGTTGTGGCTTTGGTTGTTGTGTCTTATTTGCCTGTCAGGAGGTGCATGTTAGTCTAGTTTAGGTTTAGAGGGTTTTACTCGCTGAGACTCGTTCTCATTGTTGTATAACCCAGCTTTTCAGGTCTCCAGATTTGAGGATGGCAGGCGTATCGATACGTTTTGGGAGGAGCCCCGCTAAATATGGTGTTTGACCATCGAGCCACGTACTCCCTTTTTGACGTTAGTGGCTGTTGATCCGTTTTGGCTTTTATAAGTGTATCTGGTGTAAAACGGATATTGTTTATGTTCTCAGTGTTAATGCCAAGTGTATTTGTTTATCCTGTTGTTGTTGCCGTTGGGCTATCCATGGTCACGTGTTCTTTTTGTACGGGTGTTTTATATGTTGCTTCCGCATGTGTAATGCTCTCTGTGTTGGGCGTTGGGTTGGCGACAAGTCTTGGAACATCGCACTAAATTCGACCTTGCGAGAGATGTTGCGCGTCGTGGGGTGCGGGGCGTGACATGGACTTTGGTTTGGATATGTTTGATCGTATTTGGAGGAAATTTTACACTGAACCTCGACCCGGATAGGATGATCAATTATTTGAAACCCGGAATTTCCCCATTTACTTAGGCATTTTGCTAAGTACACTTGGTGATTTTTGGAGCATATGCTTAAGTGTCATTAGCCACTTGATCTTTAGGACAAATCAGCAAATTTCGGCTAAGCTTACGGAGCAAGAAGCCAAATTTGACCAAGTCAAAGTTGGAACCAATAATTGGAGAGTCATCATTAAGAGAATCTCATAAGATAAAGTATTCATTAATGCATGTAATCTTCTTCATTAATACATGAGATCTTGCAATCTCTAGAGATAGGGCATTAATAGGAGTCAAGACAAGGGTCATTATTGAAGAGATCAATAATGGAGACTTATGTGTCCCTAGATCATTAATGTGTAGGCTTAAGTGTCCCCTAGGTAGGCTTATATGTCCCCTAAATATTTAATGCATATGGTGATTCATATAGTCTAAGATAGGGCATTATGACCCTAGATGGACATTTAGAATTCAATTAGGCCATCAAATAATGAAGCCTAGGATTTGGTCAAGATTTGCCTAAGATTTTCCAAGATTGCCTCTAATAATTAGGTGCCACTTGAATGCATTTCATTGGACTACTTGGCATGGCAATAATTGAGGTCTTGGCCTATAAATAGAGAGACACCATGCCATGCTCATTTTCCCCAAAACCGAACAAGTCTCTCTCTCTCCCTACTCTTTCGGCTTCTCTCATTCTCGGCCTCCATCTCTCTCATTCTCGGCCATTTCTTCTCCAATCACTCATTCTCACCACCACACCATCATTAATACCCTAGGGCCCCCGAGTAGTAAGTGAATTCCCTACACTTTAGTTAGGGCGTAGTGTTGCGCGTTTGGATTCGAAGAGTGCCTATGTTTGTGACGCTTGGAGTTTGCACGTGTTTTGTTATTTCATATGTGGTCGTGAGTCATGGCACAATCGAGGCACAAAACGAGGTGTCATATATCTCATACTCATTTTGTGGTGTTCCGGAACGAGCTTGACTTGGTGCGGATTTTACATTGAGGCATGTAAAACTGGGCTAAGTCTCGCTCTGAGCCGACACTCGGCATGATGGAGCGAGTCACGTGCCCTCGACCGCGCCTCGCATGTTAGGCAATTTGTCTTAGAAAGCATGAATTACACGAGCACCACGTGTTTACATGGACTAATAAGATTAAGATAAGAATCGAAAATGTGTGTTGCTTGTTGCATGGTCACACTAGGGACTATGGCCGTCACCGATGGATTTCGGGACATTGCCGCCACCGATAGATTTCAGGGCGATGTCGTCTTCAATGGATTTCGGGACGATGCTGTTATTCGATGGATTTCGAGGCGATGCCCGAGGGAGTACTCAGATGCCCGGTGGTAAGTCGGAAGGATCGATGGATTTTGGTCATGAAATGATGAATCCTGTGTGTTGATCTTTGCATGCAACGTTGAAAACCTTGCTTGATGTTTTCTTGTTTGTTGAGCGTGCCATGTTTACTATAAAGGCAAGGTAAGATGCATTTGCTATTGATCTACTATCGACAAGCCAATAGTAACGTGTATTTCTCTTGTCCTATGTGAGGCTATTTCCTAGCCGAAGCATAGTGAATTTAACTTACTGAGTGTCGACTCACTTTTATTATTTTTAGCTTTGTAGGTATGACCACGTCACCTCCCGTTCATTTTGGTCAACCTGTAGAAATGCATGTTCGGGTGGTAGATATTGTCGACGTAGAAGCCAATGTCACATATCGAAAATATAGCACAACTGTTTGGGTCCAAGTGAATGCAAACGATGTGGTCCCCCACCGTCATGTCGCATGGTTCATTTTTATGAACGGAGATGTGGTCGGACCCATTGAGGGGTATAATGGACCACCCGGGGCCAGAGTGGAGGAACCGTAGGGAGATGACTAAGCTTTGGAAGGCGACTAACCTTTCTTTGTTTTTGTGAAGGGATGTTAGTGAAGCTAGGCATAATCCAGCCATACGGAATATGTGAGCGGATACTGGACGAGATCCGGATGTATGCCTAGTAAGAAAGGCTCGAAGTAAGAAGGGCTTGTAAAATAAATAATCCACTATCATGCAAATATGGTGTGTTTGTATAATATGTTACTTGGCTCACTTGTGTTCTCGTTATTGTTTATTGCTTGCTTCCGCTTGTGCTTAATGAAGAAAACAATAACGGGACATTAAGATATATCACCGGAACCTACATGAATCACGGTCGAGTCGGGAACAAGTGCCACGGCCTTGTCTCAGGGCGTGACAGCTTGGCTGAGTTGAAGCGAATCGATGGCGACAGAAAAAGGAAAAGTAAAAATCGATAGATTTTATGGGAAGGATTTTGTTTTCTGGAAGATGCAAATTGAGGATTATCAGTATCAGATGAAACTGCACTTGTCCCTATCTAGGAAGAAGCTCGAGACGATAAAGCAAGTTTACTGGGAATTGTTGGATAAACGAGCTTTGGGTATTATTCGGCTGACGTTGGCTTGTAACGTCGCATTTAACATTGTGAAAGAGATGACCACTGCAGGTTTGATGGAAGCCTTGTCGAACAGGCAAGAGAAGCCCTACGATCAACAGGGTCTATTTGATGTGACGTCTATTTAATTTGAAGATGATCGAAGGTGTGTCAGTTGTTAGTCATATTAATGAATTCAATGTGATCGTTAGTTAATTGAGTTCAATCGACATTGACTTTGAAGATAATATGTGTGCTTTGATTCTATTATCCCCAATTGCCTGATAGTTGGAATATTACTATTACTGCTGTTAGTAATTCCTCTAGGTCAATAAGTTTGACGTTTGATGGTGTTCAAGATTTAATTCTGAGTGAGGACATCCATAGAACGGAATCTGGTGAACATATATCTGCTACTTTAGTAGGTGAAATAGAGGAAGAACTAGTACACGTGTTAGCAGAAGTAGCGTAAACATGAATAGACGAAATCAGTCTAGAACTCATAGTGTTGTCTCTTGGAGCTGTGGCAAGATGGGGCATCTTAGAAGGGATTGCTTTAAGCTGAAAAATGATAAGGGTAAGGGAATTAGAGTTGAAACTACATATGATGTTGCTGCTATAGCTTATGGTAATTCGATAGTATTGTAACATCCCCAATTTCGGACCTAGGAAGCCGAGGGCTAGTAAGAAATGGATGAGCAGGTAATTCGAGTCAAGGGTCGGTAATAGAATAGACAATATGATCGAAATGAGTGTACTAAGGATTGGTCATAGTTCGATCAAAAGATTGTCCATGAATTGACCTAGGGATCAACAATGAAATGACCTCCTGACTACGCAAACGATTAGAGTAATATGACTGTGGAATGATCCTTCGACCATAAAGGCTATTAGTGGAACGGTCCGGGATAACTATGGATCAGTCCGGTGTCGACATATGTCGGTCGCGGGTGATACCGCACGGCTATGCATTAGTCCCAAATGACCATGAGTTAATTCCGGAGTACTAGATTCCACGAGACTACATGACAACTAAGGGTCAACTATAGGTCATTGATACTCGAATGTGGCTCGGTCACGAATCGATCACGGATCGTTGCGTTGAGTTTGGTAGGCCATGGATGAGACATGTGCCAGGCCATGTGCCTAGTGACTTGGTTGTGGCCGGGGCAAAATTGCCAATCGCGCCGACCAAAGCCATGTGCCTAGTCATGACCGGCCATCGTGCCCGTCAGCTAGGCCACAGACCGGCTACGTGCCTTGTCGTGTACCGGCCATTATGCTCGACCTTTGTACCAGGCATTGTGCCCATAAGATCCGGTTCCAATCTCGTCCCATGCCTAAAAAATATGGCCATGAGCCGTGCATCGTGCCATTCATGAGTCGTTGTGCGTGTTTGGCCGTGAACCGACCCCTCGCTCGGGTGACCAGGCGTGGTGCTCCGCACATTGCCCATGCGATCGACAAGGCACTCGACACGTCACCCATGCAACCAGGCAAGGCGCTCGGCACATCACCAGTACGATCGAGCGCAGCGCTCATGCGGCCAAGCCATGGCCCGGCCATGTGCCCGTGTGCCCGTGTGGCCCGGTACTGCACCCGATCAAGCTCAACCATGCGCGCAGCAGCCCGGTTTGCTTGGGCTTGTTCCATTTTGCTTGGGCCTTAGTTTGGTTGTGTTAAATGGTTTTGGGGATATTCTTGCATCAAATCTCGGGTTGAACGGGTCCACTAAGCGTGGACAACCCTCAGAAAATTTGACAATAGTATGATGTGGGGTTACGATTATAGTGTCGTTTAGTCGATTTCGTATAAACCGATTGGCTCGATAGGTTTTTGTGTGAAACCAGCCAGCTTGTAGGCCTCCCACGGTTAAGATTTGATGAGGAAAAGCAGACAAAAATTGTTGACTTGGTCAAAGGCTTCATTTAATGCCATTTAAGCCTTCATTATTGGACCCTATGAGGTGTCCCTCTTCATTTAAGGCCTTAGAGCTAAGGTGTGCCATTGATGACTCATTGGCCATCAATAATAGAGCACAAAAGTAAGGCCAATAATCGACCAAGCCATAGAAGAACCGAGAAGGCCATTCGGCCAAGGTAGAGAGAGAGAGAGAGAGAGAGAGAGAGAGAGAGAGAGAGAGAGAGAAGCTGAGAGAGAGAGAGAGATGACCAATAATGCTTGGATAAGCTTGGCTTCTTCATCATTATTTTTGGCTTTAGTTCATAAAATTCATTTAATGCATGTCATGATGACTTTTGACTTAGAAGCCCCTCTATTATTGCCTTATTCTAGGAAGTTCCAAGGCCTCTATAAATGCATGAAACCCCCCTCCTTCTTCCTTCTCACGCCAACATCACCATCACCTTCTCCTCTCTTTGTTTCTTGTTTTTCTCACTTCTTGACCCAAGAAGCCTCATGCCCAAGAAGTCTCGAACCGACCCATGTTTCTCCTCATTTCTACCCAAGAGCCCACGGTTCGGCCTTTGTGTGCTTAGTATTGGTTGGCCAAGCAAGGAGAAAGCCTGAAAATTTCCCAAGCTCACCCGTCCCTAACTCGTTCTCTAGTTCTTGTTTGTCGTTGAGTAAGTGAATTCCATAATATCGGGAAAGGAAGTTACAATACGTTGTAACATGAGTTGCTTGGCCCGTTTCTTGGTTTCATGATTGATGATAGTTCATTCTTTCTCAACTAATGATGCTCACGTGTGATGTTCATATTTGATGTTTGTTTTTGTTGTTTTGTAGCATGAACTTTGCTATATGAATTGCCATCGATGCCGGTACGGTAAGAGCCGACTTGTGTGAACGATAATTGTCTCGTCCTCGCTTGATATTAGAGTTTTCACTTATTGAGTCTCCCTAACTCACTCCCGTTGTTTTTTTTCCTTTTTCAGGTCCGTAGATGGCGACTCCCTCGACCCGGTTTGGAAACCCCATTGAGATGAGAGCGGAGTTACTTACCGTTATTGATGCTCGAGAGAACCGCGCGTACCGTCGCATTACGACATATGTTATGGTGGACGAGGGCCCCGTGGAACTAGTCCCCTACTCGTACGTGGCCTGGTATCGGCTAGCAAATGGCGATTGGGGTTGGACCCCTTCGTGGGTTCGAGGGGCCATTTGGTGGCGCGGGTGGGCCGGCTCCGAGGCAAGCGGTGGGCAGGCCGTAGTTCGGCCACCGGACGGGGGAATTGGAGCGAGGAGATAGAGGAGTGAGGAGCGAGAAGCTAAGGAGTAACCATAGTGGGAATAGGTAACCAAGCCAAGTTTTGTTTGTTCGATAGCGACTTGTGTCGGAACCGCCCTTGGAATAGGCATGTAAAATATATATGTGGCTTGTAAGGGCCCGTAAAGAACGGCTCGACAAAAATAAGTACGTATCATGTAAATACAACGTGCGTTGTTTACTTATCTTACTCCCGTTTGTCTCATTTATTGTTTATTTGCTTTCGTGTGCGCATTTGATTGTTTAAAATAAACAGGACGAACTAATACATTTCCGCGAGTCATGGGTCCATTCGGGTCATGTTCGGTCATTAAGCATCGATTGTGATTTCGAGTCGGGACGTGACAAGTGCTGATTTTGTCTTGTCTGTCACTAATTATTCATCGCTTGATGGATAGATTATGGATTCTGGTTATCGCAACTAAGTTTTGCACCCTTGTACCACGAGTTGTGCCCATAAGATCCGGTTCCGATCCCGTTCCGTGCCAAAAAAAAATGGTCATGAGTCGTGCATCATGCCATTCACGAGCCGTTGTGTGTGTTTGGTCGTGAACCTATCCCTCGCTTATATGACCCGGCATGATGCTCGGCACAGTGCCCATATGGCCAGCAAGGCACCAGGCACGTCGTCCGTGCAGCCAGGCAAGCCGCTCGGCACGTTATCCGTGCAGCCCGGCGCGGCGCCTGTACAGCCCGGTGCGACGCCCGTGCGGCCCGCCGATGCGCCCGCCGATGCACCCCTATGGCCAGGCGACGCACCTAGCCATTTGCCTAGTCAGGCCCGGTCATTTGCCCAGTGACCCGGCCACGCGCCCAAGTCACCTGAGAAACCCAATTTGGCCTAGTTTGGCTTGTTTGGTCACTTGTGAGGGCTTTTCCATATTCAACCTCATTTTAAATGGAATTATTAGAATCATTTATCACCTCGGAAAATTATGAGGATTAGCATAATGTGGGGTTGCGATTATAGTGTCGTTTAGCTAATTTCAGGTAAACCGATTGGCTCGGGAGGTTTTTGAGTGGAACCAACTAGTTTGTAGGCCTCCCACAGTTCGGGTTTTGGCTAAAGAAAAGAGACAAAAAGGGTTGACTTGATCAAAAGTATAATTATTGCCATTTAAGCTCCCATTATTGGACCCCCCAAGAGGTGTCTCCCTCCATTATTGTCTCCAAGCTGAGCTGTGCCCCCTCCAACTATGGCTCATTAAGGCCCCTTGGTGACTCATTGGTCACCAATAATAGAGCCCAAGGCAATGCCAATAATTGGCCAAGCCAAGGAAGCCGAACAAGAGGGCCATTCAGCCAAGGAAAAAAAACGAAAGAGAAAGAGAGAAAGGAAGAAAAAGGCCACAATTAAAGCCATTAAATGGCTTAGAGTTTTCATCATGGCTTTTGGTCTTTGTGCATAAATGAGCATAAATAACCTTATCTCTTAGTGACATAAGCCATGACCTAATCCTTTGATGACCTAAGCCATGACCCAAGCAAAGGCCATTACATATAGGGAAAGGGAACCCCACGTGAAGACCCCTCTCTCTCATGCCCAAAACACACACATCCGGTCATCTTTCTTTCCCTTTTCACGCCCAAGTGCCTACAACACCACCTGGCCACTTTGTTCCTTGCTTTTTGTTCCTTTACCGAGAGAAAGAAAAGCAAAAGAGGGAGAGCTTACTGTCCAGCCCTTGTTCCTCTAGTATTTGGCCATCTAAGAAGCCACGTCCAAGAACCGCAAGCCCTAAGCCACGTCCGAAAACCATCCGAGGCCACCCAAATTCACGCCTCTTGCATTAGTTCTAGTTTTATTGGGTTGTGTAAGTAAATTCCCTAACATCGGGAAAGGAAGTTGCAATGCGTTGTCACATGAGTTGCTTGGCCCGTTTCTTGGTTTCGTGGTTGATTTGCTTGGCCCATTTCTTGCTTTTGTGGTTGATTTACTTGGCCCGTTTTCTTGGTTTCATGGTTATTTGTTCTTTCTCGACTAACAATGTTCACGTGTGATACTCACATTTGATGTTTGTTTTTGTTGGTTTTGTAGCATGACTTTGCTATTTGAATTGCCATCGATGCCGGTACGATAAGAGTCGATTTGTATGAACGACGATTGTCTCGTCCTCGCTTGTTATTAGAGTTTTTACTTACTAAGTTCCCCGACTCACTCCCGTTGTTTTTCCTCTTTTTAGGTCTGTGATATGGCATCCCTTCTAACCCGCTTTGGAAACCCCATCGAGATGCGAGCCGAACTCCTTACCGTGATCGACGCTCGGGAGAACCATGCTTATTGTCGAATCACAACCTATGTGATGGTCGACGAACGCCGCGACGAGCCGATCGCTCACCCGTACGAGGCGTGGTACTACCTAGCGAACGGAGAATGGGTTGGACCCCTTCGCGGGTTCAACGGGCCATTTGGAGGATCGAGCAGGTCGTTTCCGAGGCAAACCGAGGGTGGAGCATGAGATGGCTAGCCTGACGAGGAACGAAAGGAGCGGGAAGAACGAGAGGAACGAGAAGCTATAGCGAAGTTAGGAACCCAAGCCAAGTTTTCTTTGTTTGATAGTGATTTGTGTCAAATCCGCCCTTGGAATGGGCATGTAAAATATGTACGTGGCTTGTAAGGCCCCGTAAAGAAGGGCTCGACAAAATAAGCACTTATCTTATAAACACAAAGTGCGTTGTTTGGTTATATCACTCATGTTTGTCTCATTTATTATTTGCTTCCGCATGCGCATATGATTGTTTAAAATAAACGGGACGTACTAATATATTTTTGCGAGTCGTGGGTCCGTTAGGGTCATGTTCGGTCACTAAGTATCGTTCGTGATTCCGAGTTGGGACGTGACAGTGTGGGGTGTCGTTTGTTTTGGTATCAAAGCAGGTTTTTTCTCTAGTAGGTGCAATTCGTGACGACTTACGAATGGACGATCCGACGAGGGTGGGGAGTGGCGCCAGGGCTATACAACCTGAACATTGAGTAGTCTCTTAAGAGGTGGTGCTGGGGTCATGAATGCCTGAACATTGTGCGGCCTCTACGAAGGTGGTGCTAGGGCAATAATACCTGATCATTATGCGGCTTCTGACCGAGGTGGCATCGAGGCGGTTAGCTTGATCATTGTGCGGCCTCTGGGTAGAAATGGCACTCGGGTACATATACTACCTGATTATTGAGCGGCTTCTGAAAGGAAGTGGCACCGGGGTGAAGGGCCTGATCATTGAGCGACTCCTGGCAGGCTTCTAGGACGGCTAAAGAACGAGAATTTCCGAACTGTGCACCGAAATGTGGAAAACGGTTATGAAAACCAAGCGAAAATAAAGGCCTGGAGTGATAAGGTGTGCTCAAGTTGGGGTAGTTAGCCAGGAAACACCCTATGCATGAGATTGTGTGTCTGTGCACCTGATTGATTGGTAAGTAGGCCTTTGATTGTTAAGTTTTTGATTGCTGACATGTTCTTGCATTGTAGAAAGCCTTAGTAGATTATCACGGCAGTATGAGTGCTCCAGACCCGACCTCGACCTCGAAAGGAAAGTCAAAGTAAGATCCCTGAATAGATGGAATTCTGCAGGCTCTTGCGACCGTAGGAGAATTACTGGGATAATAAGTACAGCAACAAGCACAGCAACGATTGCCTATTGCTGAGAATGCAGCGGCGGCAAATGGAAATGGAAATGGTGACCGTACAATGCATGGACTGGTCGAGTAGTTCTGAAGCTGTGACCCCCGAAATTTGCTGGAACCGGAGATCCTGAAGAGGCGGAATCCTGGATTGATGAATTACAGAAAGCATTTGAACTTCTGCGATGTTCCAAGGGAGATAAAGTCACCTTAGCAACCTATCAACTGCAAGGAAACGCCAACTATTGGTGGAAGGAAACTAAGGAAACCGTGTTCCCAGAAAATGCTGTGGTGAATTGGAATGCTTTCGTTGAAGCATTTAACAGGAAGTATTTTTCCGAATGTGCTCGTGATCGGAAAATGAAAGAATTTCTGCAACTCCAGCAAGGAAATATGATGGTGGACCAGTATAAAGCAAGATTCGCTCAGTTATCGAGGTACGCCCCGAGACTCATTGAAAATCCAGTTGACAAGGCAAAATGATTCCGTGATAGTCTCAAACCTGACATCCGGAGTCAGTTAGTACCTCTAAGTTTGAAAGATTATAACGAGTTATATGAACGAGCTCAACTGATCGAGAAAGATTTACTGGAGAGGGTCCCTTCGACGAGACCTTATTATTCTACTCCCCGAATGGATCATCGTTCGGGCAAGAGGCTAGTGACAAGGGGAAAACGTCCCTTTGTTTCCAACAAGAAGCGGAACTTCTAGTAGACGGCTAATGTTTCTGGTAATACTTGTTCTATTTGTGGAAGACAGCATGGCGATGCCCCGTGCCCCATTCGTACGGGAGCACGCTTCAGGTGTGGCCAACAAGGTCACATGGTCAGGGATTGTCCACAACGGCAACAGAATATACCTTTACAGTAAAGACAGTTAACAGCATCAACTGGAGTTCAACCTCATGCTAACAACGGCGATCGTCCTTCGGCACAAGGACGAAAATATGCACTTACTCAAGAGGATGCTGAGAACTCCGACGCAGTGATCACAAGTACGGTTTTCCTCAATAACCATGTTGCATATGCATTAATTGATACTGGAGCTGTACATTCATTCGTATCTAGCCAATTTGTACGTCTGGCCAAAATTGAGATGAAACCGTTAGAAAATGCACTTAGCGTTTCTACTCCGATGAAAAATGAAGTGCAGACTACCTTAGAATGTCAAGGGTGTAAGATAATTATAGGGGGACTAGCGGATATTATAAATCTAGCGATATTGGCCATGTATGATTTTGATGTTATCATTGGTATGGATTGGCTTAGTGAATATAGCTAGCCAATATAGACTATTATAGTAAGGTGATTCAGTTTCATCCCCCTGATTGCCCCTACTATACATTTGTGGGAAATGGCGAAGGACATTCTACTCCATTGATTTCTGCTTTAGAAGCAACCCGACTATTGCAGAAAGGTTATCAAGGATTTCTGGCAATAATAGAAAATAGATCAAAGGAAGACGAACCAAAGTTAGAAGATATCCTAGTGGTACAAGAATTCCCAGATGTTTTTCCGAAACGAGAAATAGAATTTGCTATCGAAGTAGTTTCTGAAACGGAGCCTATTTCGAAAGCTCCCTACAGGATGTCTTTGACCGAGTTGAAAGAGGTCAAGGTGCAACTGCAAGAGTTACTCGATAAGGGCTTCATCCATCCAAGTGCATCTCCCTGGGGTGCACCAATATTGTTCATGAAAAAGAAAGACGGATCGTTGCGACTTTGTATCGACTATCGACAGTAAAATCGGGTTACTATCAAAAATAAGTATCCACTACTGAGAATCAATGATTTATTTGATCAACTCCAAGGAGCATCCGTATTTTATAAGATCGATCTAAGGTCGGGATATCATCAGCTAAGAATCAAGAATGAGGATATTCCAAAGACGGCATTCCGAACCCGATATGGCCATTATGAACTCACCATTATGCCATTTGGTTTGACGAATGCTCCAGCAGCCTTTATGGACTTGATGAATCAAGTGTTCAAGCCATACTTGGATCGTTTTATCATAGTCTTTATTGATGACATCCTGGTATACTCGAAGAATTCGGCTGAACATGAGCAGCATTTGAGATTCCTGCTTCAGACGCTTAGGGAACACTTACTTTATGCAAAATTCAACAAGTGCGAGTTCTGGCTATCTCGCGTAGTGTTTCTCGGCCACGTGATCTCGGGAGACGGCATATCAGTTGATCCATCCAAAATTGAAGCGGTAATTAATTGGCCAAAACCAATGACTGTCACCGAAGTTCGAAGTTTCTTGGGTTTGGCAGGATATTACAGAAGGTTCGTGGAACAATTCTCTAGCATTGCTATCCCCTTAATGCGATTGCTAAAGAAGGAAACGAAGTTCAAATGGACTGACAAATGTGAGCGAAGCTTCCAAGAATTGAAGCGAAGACTGATGACTGCTCCTGTTCTGACTATATCTAAAGGACCAGGAGGATTCGAAATATATACTGACACCTCTCACAAAGGGCTAGGCTGTATATTGATGCAGGATGGCAAAGTGGTAGCTTACACCTCGAGACAGTTGAGGCCATACGAATTGAATTATAGAACTCATGATTTGGAACTTGCTGCAATCATGTTTGCCTTGAAAATTTGACGACACTACTTATATGGAGAGCAATTCGTTATCTATACGGATCATCAAAGTTTGAAATATTTATTTTCTTAGAAGGAGCTGAATATGAGGCAACGACGTTGGATGGAAATTCTCAAAAACTATGATTACGAGATATTGTACCATCGTGGCAAAGCAAACAAAGTTGCCGATGCTCTCAGTCGAAAATCGGCCATCGCTCATTTGATGGTCAAGGAATGGACCTTACTTGAGGAAGCTCGGGACTTAGACTTCAAGCTGGAAGTTGGACATCATCAGAATTTACTAGCTGTTCTCAGAATCGAGCCGGACATCATATTGAAAATCAAGGCGTTATAATAAATAGACCTAGCGATTTAGAAAGTCCGGAAGGAGTTAGCAGAAAAGAAGAAATCCAATTTTTATGTGACTGACGATGGAATCTTGAAGATTAATGAACGCCTATGCATGCCGAAGGATGAATAACTCAAGGAAGAAATCTTAATGGAAGCTCACAAGAGCAATTACAGTATCCATCCAAGTAGTACCAAAATGTACCAGAATTTGCGATAATATTTTTGATGGAACGGCATGAAGACGGACATAGCCAAACATGTGGCTAAATGCTTGACGTGTCAACAAACTAAGGCTCAACATTGCAAGCCTGGCGGATTATTGCAACCCTGGCAGATTATTGCAACCATTGGAAATTCCCGAATGGAAATGGGAACACATTATGATGGACTTCATAATGGGATTACCAAGAAGTCAAACAGGACACTATTCGATATGGGTGATTGTTGACCGACTGACAAAATCAGCCTATTTCGTTCCGGTGAGAAAGGATCTTCCATTGGAGGATTATGCCGAGTTATATGTTCGTCATATTGTATGATTACACGGAGTCCCAATAACGATCACACCTGATCGAGATCTAAAGTTTACTGCAACTTTCTGACAGAGTCTCCAAACCGCTATGGAAATGAAGTTACAATACAGTACAGCTTATCATCTGCAAATGGATGGCCAAACAGAAAGAACTATCCAGACCCTTGAGGATATGTTGCGAGCATGCATTGTGGATTTCAAGGGGAGTTGGGATGAACATTTACATCTCATTGAATTTGCATATAACAACAGTTACCAGCAAAGTATCGGGATGGCACCATTCGAGGTATTATACGATCGAGCTTGCAGAACTCTAGTTTATTGGGATGAGGTCGGGGAAAAGAAGGTCACGGGTCCAGAGCTAGTTCAACTCACCAATGAGGTTGTGCAAGTAGTTAGAAATAAATTGACAACTGCCCAAATCCGACAGAAAAGTTATGCTGACAGACGTAGGAAGCCTTTAGAGTTTCAGGTAGGCAACCACGTATTTCTCAAAGTGTCACCCATGAGGGGTGTGTCGCATTTTGGGAAGAAAGGTAAGTTGAGCCCCAGGTACGTAGGACCTTTTGAAATTCTAGAAAGAATAGAGAATTTGGCTTATCGGTTGGTGCTGCCACCGAAACTTGCTCAGGTGCATGACGTGTTTCATGTATCCATGTTGAGAAAGTATGAACTTGATCCGGCACATGTACTGAATTTCAACAAGGTCGAATTGAACAGTAGAGTGTCCTATGTTGAGGAGCCGGTGCGGATTGTGGATCGTAAAGAGCAAGTGTTGAGAAATAAAATTGTTTCCATAGTAAAGGTCCTATGGCGATACCATGACATAGAGAAAGCTACCTGGGAAGGTGAGGAAATCATGAAGCGGCAATATCCGCATCTGTTCAAGGAACTAGGTACATGTTTAAATTTCGAGGACGAAATTTTATTAGAGGAGGAGAATTGTGACATCCCCAATTTCGGGCCTAGGAAGCTGAGGGCTAGTAAGACATAGATGAGTAGGTAATTCGAGTCAAGGGTTAGTAATGGAATGGACAGCATGATCGGAACGAGTGTACTGAGGGTTGATTGTAGTTCGATCGAAAGATTGTCCATGAATTGGCCTAGGGATCGATAGTGGAATGACCCCTTAACTACGTAATTGATTAAAGTAATATGGCCGTGGAGTGACCCTTCGACCATAAGGGCCATTAGTGGAACAGCCCGGGATAACTGTGGATCTGTCCGGTGTCGGCATGTGTCTATCGCAGGTGATATCGCATGGTCATGCATTGTCCCGGGTGACCACGAGTTAATTCCGGGGTACTGGATTCCACGAGACTACATGACAACCGAGGATCGACCACAGGTCGTTGAAACTCAAACGTAGCTCGATCATGAATCGGCCACTGATAGTTGCATTGAGTCGAGTACGCCATGGACGAGACATGTGTCAGGCCATGTGCCTAGTGGCTTAGTCGCAGCCCTGACAAAATTGTCGATTGCGACGACCAAGGCCATGTGCCCGGTCATGACCGGCCATCGTGCCCGTCAACCAGGCCATGGACTGGCTACGTGCCCGATTGTGCACCGGCCATTGTGCCAGACCCTTGTGCCACGAGTTATGCCCATAAGATCCGGTTCTGATCTCGTCTCGTGCCCAAGAAATATGGCCATGAGTCGTGCATCGTGCCATTCACGGGCCGTTGTACGTGTTTGGCCGTGAACTGACCCCTCGCTCGTCTAACTCGGCATGATACTCGGCACGGTGCCCATACAGCCAACAAGGCACTTGGCACATTGGCCGTGCGGCCAGGCAAGTCGCTCAGCACGTTGCCCGTGCAGCCCCACGCAGCACCCGTGCGGCCAGGCCGCGCGCCCGGCCATGTGCCCGTGTGGCCTAGTGACGCACCGGACCATTTGCCCGGTCAGGCCCAGCCATTTGCCCGGTGACCCAGTCATGTGCCCAAGCCACCCGAGAAGCCCAATTTGGCCTAGTTTGGCTTAGATTTTTGTAGGGCTATGTTTGATCACTTGTGAGGGCTTTTCCATATTAAACCTCATTTTAAATGGAATTATTAGAATTATTTATCACTAGAAAAGCCTCGGAAAATTATGAGGATTAGCATGATGCGGGGTTGCAATTATAACGTCGTTTAGCCAATTTCGGGTAAACCGATTGACCCGAGAGGTTTTTGAGTGGAACCAATTGGTTTGTAGGCTTTCCACGGTTCGGATTTTGGCTGAAGAAAAGAGACAAAAAGGGTTGACTTAGTCAAAGATGCAATTATTGCCATTTAAGCTCCCATTATTGGACCCCCACGAGGTGTCCCTCTCCATTATTGTCTCCAAGCTGAGCTATGCCCCCTCCAATTATGGCTCATTAAGGTCCCTTGGTGACTCATTGGTCACCAATAATAGAGCCCAAGGCATGGCCAATAATTGGCCAAGCCAAGGGAGCCGAACAAGAGGGCCATTCGGCCAAGGAAAAAAAAAGAAAGAGAAAGAGAGAAAGGAAGAAAAAGGCCACAATTAAAGCCATTAAATGGCTTAGAGTTTTCATCATGGCTTTTGGCCTTTGTGCATAAATGAGCATAAATTACCTTATCTCTTAGTGACATAAGCCATGACCTAATCCCTTGATGACCCTAGCAATGACCCAAGCAAAGGCCATTACATATAGGGAAAGGGAACCCCACGTGAAGACCTCTCTCTCTCACGCCCAAAATACACACATCCGATCATCTTTCTTTCCCTTTTCACGCCCAAGTGCCTACAACACCAACTAGCCACTTTGTTCCTTTACCGAGAGAAAGAAAAGGGAAAGAGGGAGAGCTTTGTCTAGCCCTTGTTCCTCTAGTATTCGGCCATCTAAGAACCCACGTCCAAGAACCGTAAGCCCTAAGCCACATCCGAAAACCATCCGAGGCCACCCAAATTCACGCCTCTTGCGTTAGTTCTAGTTTTATTCAGTTGTGTAAGTAAATTTCCTAATATTGGGAAAGGAAGTTTCAATGCGTTGTAACATGGGTTGTTTGGCCCGTTTCTTGGTTTCATGGTTGATTTGCTTGGCTCGTTTCTTGGTTTCGTGGTTGATTTACTTGGCCCGTTTTCTTGGTTTAATGGTTATTTGTTCTTTCTCGACTAACGATATTCACGTGTAATGCTCATGTTTGATGTTTGTTTTTGTTGGTTTTGTAGCATGACTTTCCTATTTGAATTGCCATCGATGCCGGTACGGTAAGAGTCGACTTGTGTGAACAACGATTGTCTCGTCCTCGCTTGATATTAGAGTTTTTACTTACTGAGTTCCCTGACTCACTCCCGTTATTTTTCCTCTTTTCAGGTCTGTGATATGGCATCCCCTCCAACCCGCTTTGGAAACCCCGTCGAGATGCAAGCCAAACTCCTTATCGTGATCGACGCTCGGGAGAACCACGCTTACCGTCGAATCACAACCTATGTGATGGTCGATGAAGGCCGCGACGAGCCGGTCGCTCACCCGTACGAGGCGTGGTACTGCCTAGCAAACGGAGAATGGGTTGGACCCCTTCGCAGGTTCAACAGGCTATTTAGAGGACCGAGTGGGTCGTTTCCGGGGCAAACCGGGGGTGGAGCGTGAGATGGCCAGTCGGACGAGGAACGGGAGGAGCGGGAGGAACGAGAAGCTATAGCGAAGTTAGGAACCCAAGCCAAGTTTTATTTGTTTGATAGTGGCTTGTGTCTAATCCGCCCTTGGAATGGGCATATAAAATATGTACGTGACTTATAAGGCCCCGTAAAGAAGGGCTCGACAAAATAAGCACTTATCTTGTAAATACAAAGTGCGTTATTTGCTTATATCACTCATGTTTGTCTCGTTTATTATTTGCTTCCACATGCGCATATGATTGTTTAAAATAAACGGGACTAACTAATATATTTCCGCGAGTAGCAGGTCCATTCAGGTAATGTTCAGTCACTAAGTATGGTTCGTGATTCCGAGTCGGGACGTGACAAATAGGGTCTTGGCTACCGAGGTTGGGAACACCTCCTTGATACAACAAGGATCTCGATCTAGTATTCGGCGGGGCGGGGGAAGGGGAATCCTCCTCTAAGACACTACCAACATTGTATAGGTATACCAGTGTGGAGTTTTTTGCGGTAAAAAAAATAGTCCAAGGTAAAATTATCATAGATGTACCAGTTTAAGATTTTTTGTGGTAAAAAAAATAGTTTTTGGTAAATTTGTCACAAGTGTACCAGTTTGGAATTTTTCGTGATATTAACTCATCTATTAAATATAAGTACGAAACTTGATCTCGCCATAACTCTCTCCACTGAACCTCATTTCAAACCAATTTACAATTAAAAGAAAGCCCATTCGTAGTATTACAAAACCCCTAGCTTGACCACCTCATAATCTAGTCAAAAACCGATGCAATTTGGCCCATAAAGTTCTTGGACGTGCACTATTCACCATACGCAGAAAACTTCAAAAATTCGTTTCGGACAAACCGTAAGCTCAAATTAAGATCTGTAAATTGCTAGAACTTCACAACACCCTCAACTATCATTTCTATATATATACGCAATTTGACAACTCAGAAATCGGACTTCACAGCTTGAATTTGACAAAACTTCAAAATTGTACCCTAATTTCAAAAACTATTTCGATTGGACAAACAAGGAGCACCAATGCATGTGAATATGTCATTAACGGGACTGTTTGGTTGTAGGTCAATGCTCATGTAAAAGTCCTTAGAATGGTGAGCAAGCAGAAGACTTTAAGTGCAGGATAGGCCGACACACTTTTTCTAGAATGGATAATACAACTTCTCTCTAAAGCCATCCAAGTTATAGAAAAGTACATTTATGAGAACATACAAGCAAATGAAGAAGGTAGCTCCTTTACTCCTCTGAGAAGTAGTGTCATGACCCACCCCTCGAGGGTCGCCTCGAGGGTCGCC
Source organism: Syzygium malaccense (assembly GCA_031216405.1). NCBI lineage: Eukaryota > Viridiplantae > Streptophyta > Magnoliopsida > Myrtales > Myrtaceae > Syzygium > Syzygium malaccense. The sequence goes on from CM062254.1 coordinate 14,487,162, forward strand.
TCGAGACACTGGTTTAGAGGTAATTGTTTATTGAAAATATCCTAAATGGTTTATCTAAATATCGGTTTAAGAAGGTATCATTCTTTTGGATTTTATCCATTTGGTTCATTTACCACGAACGTTGATTCTCCCTCAACCCATACCTCGCGTGACACAGGATTGATTTTATGTATTTTAACAATTATGAGTCGTCACTAGCCCTTGTTGGGGGTCGACTAGAATACCCAAACAAAACACGGGAATTTCGTTTTAATTTATATGAAAACCAGAGATATATAGGTTCGAGGTTAGACTACATTAATGTTTCCACTAACGCACTTTCGGTACCACTAAACTTAATTTGGCTGTAATCTAAGTCATCATGCATTTGTTTTTATCATTTTCCTATCAAAGTCCTAATCCACTGAATGATCATGCATCTTGTTTTTGAGTTTTTCATTTATGATTATAAACTAATCCTATCTTAATCTAGAAAAGAAATTAACAAATAATTTATTGATAGACTTGTGTGTAAAGTAAACACCCAATATATTGAAGGACAAACTAACCTAAGAGCAATAAAAGAAAAGCCGCAACTCATCGGGTGTTTATTACAATACAAATGGGAAAACCTGAGACATGGTCAGATATCAAATTGAGTACAAAAATTAAGACGATTGGACATCAGTCAGTACCCTTCAAAACTCTCGGCCTCCTTCACCATGGATCGCCTCATGGGTAACGATTTTATATTTGAACTCATACATTTCAAACAAATGATGCAAACAAGCAATCCATACATAACAAGGGCATCCAAATCATCAATTCAAAAACGTGTCTTGGGATCAGCCTTTGCCTTTCATCAATTTCGGTCACCCAACCACTAAATCAATTAACTTCAATTGATTAATGATTAATGATAATGAGCCACCATTTGCATTCACAAAACGATGACCTATATCACTTAACCCCTAAGGTTGGTCTTAAATGTTCACCATAGATTACTCGCCAAATCATGCACCGAGCCTAATCATTCATTTAACAAACACACACATGAGCAATGATTAAACATGCATTTAGGTCAAATGACCTTATTTCTCATTCAAGCAACCAATGGGAAGTGAGCCTTGCAAGGATCACTTATTCAATTGAAATTTGTCAAATTCAGGTAGATTATGTTTAAATGTGATTAACCAACTAAACGATGTCCAAATGAAATGAATCAAGCACTGTTAGAAAGCTTAAGAAATGAGGATCAAAGTTCATGTAGGCCACTTCACCTGATTCTTAACCGATTTATCTGAAAATTGGGATTTAACCCGAACATATCAGACTTGACCTAGTTCTGGCTCGAAATTTGAACAAAAAAGCGAGAAAAATAACAAACATTATCCAAATGATGCAAAATTGTACAGACAGTTAGGAAAACATGTTCTGAACAACTTTCATGTTTTGAGTTTTCGCTAAAAACCCCTGACCTTTCTCAAAAAATTGATTTTTACCCGGGACTCAGTTGCAAACCGTTTTTCAAAAACAGAATGACCTTATTTGGATTTTTATGAAATTGACCCCCCAAATGTTGTCATTAGGTCCTAAAACTTTCTAGTTTTCAAATCAAGACCCCAATGAAAAACTTTGAAGTTTTGAATTTTTGCAAAAAAGGACATCAAGTCTATCAAAATTGTAAAAACACGTTTGGATGCTCAAAGGTCTGAATTTCTGGATTTGAATACAGAATCCAATTAGCATGAAGATCTCGATGTGAGAAAACAAGTTAAGATCTTAAAAAGAATAAGAAGTAACGACAGTCAAAATCAAGTGAAATAAAGAGGTTTTAGTGGTTGTTTCAACTCAGGCCAGCCACCACAGCCTCATAGAGAAGCTGAGGAAGTCAGCCACAAGGCTCGGGACACCATAGAAGGCCGCCGGGCTGCCGGACCGCCGGATGGAGCTGGAAACTGGCTGGACAGCAGGACCGACTTGACTGCCGGTGAAGAGGCTGGATTGGGGCTGTTCGGTGAAGCTCCAGCTAGAGGAGGCTTGCGACTAGCTTGGGGGAGGCTCAAGGCACGTCGGTGAGGTGGTGGTTTGCCAGAAGAAGGCTATCAAACGGCTGGTTTGGACGGAGGGAGGCTCGGCCAAGTGAGAGAGAGAGTTCTAGAGAGAAGTGAGAGAGAGTTTATCCTAGAGAGAGATTTTCAGATTTTCAAATGGCTAACCTCCTTAAAATTTGGAGGGAAAAAGCTTATATACCCCCTTTAGTTTGAATTATGGCCCTTAGATTAATTTAATGGCTCTCCTTGATTCCTTAATGGCTAAGGTCATCTCTCATTAGTTAAATTTGGATCACTTGAATAAGTGACATGGCAAGATGGATGGCCAAGATGTGCTCTTGATGGATGGCCAAGATAATTTGTTTAGTCATTAAGGAAATGCTCTTATTGGCTTAAATTGGATGACATGGATTGGTGACATGGCCTTTAAGGGCATTTTAGTAATTTCTCAAGGGCATTTTGGTAATTGTTGGATACGAGGGAGAGGGCTTGGCCGGCCAAGGCTTGGACTGATCGGACAGGGGTAAGAACAGCATTGGTGCCAAAACTTGTGTACAGAGGCCGCTTTGGTGCCAAAACTTCCATTTGGATCACTTTAGTGCCAAAAAAATTGAAAAACGATCTTTTAAGTGCCAACTCCGATTTGATTGATCGGAAATATGACGTGGCAATTTTTTATTAGTATTTGAAGCCGACGTGGCTCGCCGGAGAGTACAGTCAGCATGCAAAGAATAAAACGACGCCGTTTTATTCACCATACCTACACGGCGCCGTTTTATTTAGCTTCTTCTCCCCAAAATAAGAACTTTAATCCCCAAATTGAAAGATGGAGGGCGGAAGCTCAGCAGCGGCTCACATTCGGGATACCTAACCCGCGAAAAGCAGAACCTTAAATCCCTAATTATCAGCTCGCGCTTGCAGATGGAGGGCGGCAGCTCGCGCTTGCAGATGGAGGGCGGAAGCTTCAGCAGTGGCTCACATTCGATTAAAAAAAGCGAATTAGATGGTGAGTGTTACTATTTTTGTGGGTTACCAAGTCCGAGAAGAACATCTTGGACTTAGTTAAATCCTGGGAGAAGATTCCATGGATGCGGCAGGTATAGAGAAGGCTTAAAGTGCAAATATTTCAAATGGGTTGATGCCAAATTCTCCGACCGAGCCACAGAAGTGATCTTGCAGCTACTTGAAGGACGACATCAACCTCCACCTACATTCATGGACGAGTTAGATGATGTCGACTCAATGCAAGCTCAAATGAAGGGTTTAACATCTTTAATCGACCATTTGAAGAGGGAAGTTTCAAGGCTGAAAATTGAAAGAAACTTTTATCGAGCATTGATTGTGTTGTTGTTCTCTTGTGTAGTATATTCAAATTTGAAGTGAGTAATGAGAAGAAGTTTTTATGTCTACCATAATCAAAGATGTGGAATATTTACTTGTATTGGGTCATTTGTAAGTAAAGTGTGTTACTGGTTTGCTGCAAATTGTATGGAACAAAAGGTTTTGTTCCAATCTATGGTGGAAATGGAAGGTTGGAGTTGGAATTCATTGGTTGTGGGCACTTTAATTTTTTTTTGCTTGGTTCTGTATTGTATATATTGGTTTCCTTGGTTTTTGCATCAGATGTAATGGTTTGCTGCAACCATTACATCTGTAAACCATGAAGAAATTAAAGGGTGGTGACAATTCACGAGTAACTATTTTAGCGCCATAAGTTGTAAATAGTGATCGTTTTAGTGCCAAGTTTTTCTGAAAGTGATCAATTTAGTGTCAATCGCGATAAAAAAAGTGATCACTCGTGTTGCAGGAGTTTAAAAAAAAGAACAAGTCAGTTTCAACTATATTTCCATTGGCTTGCACCAATCGTGGTGCATGTTGTTGCACCAGTTGAGTTGCTGGTGCATGTTGTTGCACCAGTTGAGTTGCTGGTGCATCTTGTTCTTGCACCAGCTCGTACAAGTGTTGGTGGAAGAAGACACACCAGCACCCAGAGTTGCACCGAGAGCTGTGTTGGTGCAACAGGATGCACCAACAGCCACAATTGCACTAGTGCTGTGCTAATGCATCTTGTTCTTACACCAATACTTGTATTTGCTAGTGCAGAAAGATGCAGCACCCACAACTTCAACCAGCAACAATAATCAACCAACAACTTCCAAAAACAACATCAGCCTCATAACAAGGTGCAAGACAAGAAAATAACAAAAACATTGTTGCCATTGACATTACTTGGTTCTTTACAAAAATAAACATGTCCATAAAAAAACATCAGCCCTCAATCAATCAACGATCCCCTCACACCTAATATGTCAAAGCGAACACATAACAACAATGGCAGCAATCCCCATCAGTGAAGATACCATGTCCAGCACCCTCCCATTAGTCAATATACACAACACCCCTAGCTCCTTTTCCTTTTGCACTTTTGAATTGATTCATAATTCGGGCACTCTTTCGAACTGGACACGTAGGTTCATTAATTGACATTTCTGTCACATTCTTCTTAGCATCAACAATTTTTTTTGTAACACATGTCATGTGTCGAGACCTCTCCGTAGGAACATTGGTCCCATGATCAATCGATTGAGAAGGAACTAGTGCTGGTTCTGTTGGTTGAGATTGAACTGGTGCAACTTTATTTGTTGGTGGCTATTTTGAAGCTGTACTCGCTGTCTTCTTCGTCTTCTTTGCACTCTTCTTTGGCTGTGCCATTGACTCTTTAATTGGCCCACCTTGAGAGATAAGCACCTTAGAATTTCTTCCAGGCTACAAGAACATAATTATATTGTTAACCAAATGAATTGAAATACCATAAATTAAATACATGAGTCCTATAAATCTTACATTGAAAATAGTCATTCCAGTACGTTCATCTGTGTAAATCCCATAACCATATTGCCTTATTCTTTTTCCAAGAACCCCTCTTGTTCGCTTGGTGCATCACTTTGAGCAACTTGTGGGGGAGCAACCTGTGGGGCTCCCTGTCCTTGTGCAACTTGTGCAATTGGTCGTCTTCTCACTTAAGAAACACATAACAAAATTAAACTCAGCCCATAAAAGACAAACACAACAATGTATAGCTTACTGGATATTTTTTCCTCATTTGTTTGACAGTGGACTCAGTTGTTGTTGTTGTTGTCCTGCCTGTACTTATCCCTGCACTTGGGCCTACAACAGGGCCTTTTGTTGGCCCTTCAGTAGGCCTAAGAGCAACCTCTTCAGTAGGTGTTTTTCTTGGCCCACAATCAGCTCTTGCAACAATTTCTTGTTCACGTTGCCTTTTCAACTGACAACCTTTCTTATTGTGCCCTTCCTTGTGGCAATAGGAGCATTTCATCTTCACCCTGGTCTTACTCATCCTCTGACTTGATGCCTCTCCCTCCTGTATTCTTCGTTTTTTCTTTGGCCTTCCTATTTGCTTCTTTAGTGGCAAAGGTAGAGGGCCTTCATGATTTGTTGGCTCCCAAAATTTTCTACTTCGGATAGGCTGCATCATGAATTGGTACGAATTAAGGTATGAGCTTTTTTTGTACCAATCATGTAGGTAACCCTCTTGCCTTTCTTGCTTCATCAAAATGGCACAAATAGCATGGGGATAAGGAATTCCACTTAGTTCCCAGGCTCGGCATGAACACTTTCTTCTATCTAGGTTGACCACATACTTATCATTATTGTGAATGATCTCATATCTATTTTCTCCATTCCAAACCGGATGGCAGAACCTACTAGCAGCAACGTTCATATCCAATTTCTTTACAATTTTAGGACAGCATTCTCTGCTCCACTTGGTAGCTTAATCTCTTTACATGTGCAGTCTGGTCATGACCATAACACTAATATCATCAAGCATGCTGATGATTGGCTTGCATTTGACCTCTAAAATTCTGCCATTGAAAGCTTCACTGAGATTGTTATCAATTATATCACATTTAAATTCTTCGCTGAAGAATGCCCGACACCAGTGCTTAGCTTCTGTATGGAATAGTGCATCAAAGCCTTCTTTTGTCAGCTGCAATAATCCCTGTTTGGCTAATCTGAAGTCAGCCATGTTGGTACTCTTTGCTATCTGTCAAAATTGCTTCTGCAGCATATCTCCTTTGTAGATCTTTGCCCAATTTGCATTTATGTGCCTCGCGTACATTCTATGCTTAGCATATGGTATCAACTCAGCCAATGCAGGAACAAGTCCCTACAAAAATTCAAATCAACAAATACAAGTCAGAAAATACTCAAGTAATTAATATTAAAAGGGAATTAATTGACAATGGTATTACCTTCTGTTGGTCGCTCATGAATGCCCATCCTCCCCCATCGTTTATGTCAAGGTCAACCATTAAATTCTTGAAGAACCAGGACCAAGTATCTTTGTTCTCAATCTTGACAACTGCCCAAGCTATCGGAAACATTTGATTGTTGGCATATCTCCCCACAGCAGCCAACAACTCCCCCTTGCATATACCCTTAAGAAAACATCTATCCAATCCTACAACTCTTCTACAACCAGCCAAAAAGTCCCGTTTGCATGCATCAAAACAAACATAAAATCTATCAAACCTAGGCCCACAATCAGGCAGTGGCCTCTCTACAACATCAGCATATACCCTACTAGATGGGTTTTGAACCACGCATTCGCGAGCATAATCTCATACCTACGCATATTCTTTCTTGTACCGACCCATCAAAATTTGCATCACCCTCTGCTTAGCTCTCTTGCACTGATTCCTCGACACATTAACTCCTACCTCCTCCTTCACTAACTGCTTCAACTGAGGGCATTTGATTTCGGGCATTGCTTTGATTGTGTTAAGAAAATGTTTTGCCAACCACACACTTGTTACCCTTTTGTTATCAAAATGAATTGAACAAGTATGTTCCTCTTGGAAGGACCTAATCTGAAATGACCCCTTCCTACTCATAGCGCCGTATAGCTTCCAACGACAATTGGGTTGTGAGCACTTAGCTCTCACAAATTCCTTCGTATTTCTAATGAATTCTACGCTCCTCTATTCAACAATAGAACTCTCCACAATAGCTTCTTTTAATTGTTTTGCATTATCAAATTTCATGCCGACACACACAACAGGTTTATCGACATTTGGTTCATAGCAAGGGTACTTACTTTTCCTTCGACGAACAGGTTCTTCATTATCATTCTCCAAATCAGCAATTTCATTGCCACAACTTGCTGTATCTTCACTTCCATTACCTCCAGCTGGAACTCCATCCAGCTCAAGCCTTTCTCCTAAAGCTGGGAGTTTTTTTTCTGAAAAATTCCCTTTGTTTTTGTCTTGGTTGTTGGAGTTCATCATCGTCTTCATCACTTAGAAAATTGATAATTGGCAAAGCTTCATCTTCTGACACACTATATTGAGCAACTTCCCATTCTAATCCAACTAAGTCTTCATCAGTGACAGCTTCAACTGAGACTTCACCCACATTTCTATCAAAATCTGTCTCCCTCTCCTCCCTCACTTGACTCTCATATTGCCCTCCATCTAACGTAGACTCATCCCCAACCTGATTACTATCATTTCCATCATCCTCATCAGCCTCATCATCACGATAATATTCAACATAGACCTTAGCTTCATCGCCGTGAAGATAATGGTAAATGATATCCTTAATACCATTATCGTCACTAAAAAATCTCAAACCATCCTTCAATTCCTTTCCAGGAACACAATAGTGCAATTGTTGCACTTTGCATCGAAAAAAATACAACAAATCCTTCACAAAATCAATATATGATGGCTTCCCAGCATTGACATAAATAGTACCTTCGTTCCCACCACAATATTTCCAGTTGCCAGAGCCAATAACAAACTCTCCACCATAGCAAACAATGACGCCTACATGATTCCCCTCCATTTCAATGCTGCACCCAAAGAATAAAAATAAAAAGTCATTCATTGGGACCACATAGCAGAATCATCAACAACTTTACATTTAATTAATTAAACAATTATCGAAAGAAACAAAGGAAGCCGATTTATTCAATTGATTAAATAACGTAATGTCCCCAACACCCATTTTTCAATTCGACCCCATTCGGTCCCCACAGTATACTAACTAACTAAATAAAGTCGGGTCCCCACCACTGTCCCCAGCACTCCAACCAGTTTCCCTCTACGCCGAGCCCTCATTTTCCCCTCCACGCCCTATTTTTCAATTCAATCACATTCGGTCCCCACAATTTTGCCCTCCCCACAAAAGTGATTAAACAAAAATGAGGTCCCCACCATTTTTCCCTCCCCATAAAAGCAGTCCAAGCTAAGCCCTCATTTTGCCCTTCGTGCCCCAATTTGCCTGTCGGAACCCTAAATTCTCCACCCAATTGACCCACGGCGAGAATATGACAAACCTGAGTGAAGCGGCTAAGCGACGGTGGGCCAGCAAACAATGGCGCAGCTACGACGGCGGCAGACCGATGGCGGTGGATGACGGCCGAGCGACGGCGGGTGAGCGACGATGGGCGAGCAACGGAAGGCGATCGAGGGAGCTACGTCGAGCGAGGGAGAACTCAAGATCTGAGCCCTAATTTTAGTCCCCTTTTTCAGCGACGTCGTTTTTTAAACGCATTCCACGTAGGAAAATAAAGCGACGTCGTTTCTTGTGGAGGATGGAAAACAACGTCGTTTATGCCATTCCACGTGGACTGCGATTTAAAATATTTGCCACATCAACTTATTTTTCTTTAATATAAATGCCACGTATTTTTTTTGCCAGAATCTCTCGCCATTGGCACCAAAATGATCATTTTTCCTCCGATTTGGCACTAAAGTGATCCAAATGGAAGTTTTGGCACCAAAGTGGCCTTCGTACACAAGTTTTGACACCAATGCTGTTCTCACCCCGATCGAACATGACTGAAAATGATCACTTTCCGGCCATCCTCGTCAGACGTGTGGCTCGCGCCGGTCGAGCCGGTTCAATTCCAAGACTTTTGTGCAATTTAATCCAATTTGCTCCTTGGAGGACCTAATCGCAAAGAATTTGTGTCCAATTATCAAAGGAACGGATCAAATTGGAATAAAACAACCCAAATCCAAACAATTAAAGTCAAACTCATTTCCAACATATTAATTGAATGAATTTGTTCGAATTACATCATGGGTAATGCCAATTTCATCTCAATTGATTTGTCTTGCACAAATTGAGGATTTTCAATCAATTGATGGAATTTGTGTAATTTTGTTCCCAATTTGCGAAATTGATTTCAATTAAATCCAATTGACTTGAAAAACAATCAATTAATTCAATTGAATAGGTCTAAAACACTTTAATGCACTCAAATTGACTTTCACATAATGACTTGAATTAAAATCCAAAAAGAAATTGAAGCTCAATTCATGAAATTAACCTTCAAATAAGAATGGGTCAAGTCGAATTGCATCAATTGGACCAAGCTAACTCAATTTCGCAAGTTTTTGGCTAGCTAAATTGATCAAATTAACTTGAATTCATGTGAATATGTCAAAATTGAAGTTGGATTTGAGTTGCATATAAGAAATTGGGCTCATCCGCAGTTTAATTGCGCAAATCATGAAAAGCCGACTAGAACCCGTGATTAGAGCCTAAATTGGGGATTTCTAATATTTGGCTTTGAATTCTAAAATTGGCTGGAAAATTGAATGTAAAACGACCTCTAGATTAATTGTCGTGAATGAAACTATCCTAGAAAATGACTAGAAACAAAGTAATTTCATTTTTGACCAATTTGAACCAAAATCCACGAATTGGGGAATGTTGGTTCTAAATCGATTTTTGTAAAATTGATTATGCCAAAGTGAAATTAAGGTAAAAATGAGTTGATTAGGGTTTTTCAATTTTTTTGCACAAAGTGTTGACCAAAAGTCAACATTTTAGTAATAAAATATTAAAATGTCAATTAATGGGGTCAAACTTCGATTTTTTCGAAAATTGACAATGAAAAAGTGAAATTGACACTATTTTGGGATTTTTCATGCAAAAAACCAAATTTTGACTTAGGATTGAATTTTCGGTCAAAATTTAACAAAAAAGTTAACTCAAAAGTCAACATTTTGACTTTTTGAAGGCAAAGTATAAAAAGCTTGGAAATGAAAGGTTAATGTTATAAAAAGTGTTAAATGACTATTTTTGGTTGAGAAACGGGTTCTATCTCGATTAGAGAACCTAATATCAGTTTTTTATCTTTTTAAGACGCGTCAATTAAAAATTAAGTGTCAATAAATGGGAATAAAAGAGTCAAAATATCTACGATGGCATCCGAATTACTGTCACAAGCAACAATTGCAGCTTCTACAATTGAGTCTTTAGTTACTGTTTGACCTTCAGCAGACTTCAGCAAGGTGACCACATTATTGCACGAGATCATTACTCAGTGAAGATCTCCATCCAGGATTATTATATGTGCAGGGGTGTTTAACAAGGAGAGAGATTTATATATACAGGGGTGTTCAACAATGAGAGAGATTTGTCTAGAAATCTTATGCAGCCTGTACCATGTGCAAGTTCTTCATGCGCTGATACGTACCTGGTATTGTATTGGATTTAGCATAGGGTGTACTACGCGTATTTTCAATTTTATAGCGCCAGTTTACACATTTGGGGAATGTTTATAGAATTGGCCCGTGAACTTTGATTTCAATGTACAGTTTGCCACATACTTTATTCTAGTCAAGTTGATTTGAAAATTATTTTGTGGCGTTCGATATCGTTCTTATGCAAGCATTTTGAGCCGACAGAGTATAGTTTCTTGGTAAGTCAACTTCGCAAGCCTCTATTTGAAAGACCCAAATTCGAAATTCGTGTCTTGTCCCGACCCCCTCTCTCGGCATCAGGTCGAGTGCCTGGTGGTCGATTCATGTCACATTGGCAAGGTAGTCGCATATGGAAAATGCATCAAATTTTGCCCTAAATAGCTTTCCAGTCTCTCTCCTTTACTTGGTTCAGCCATTTCGTGGATTCGATTGACAAACCAAATTCACAGCGTTAAAGCTATCTACCGCTCTAATCCCTTTCCATAAATCTCTCTCGAATGATTAGCTAAGTGACGTTTTGCTCGGTTGAATCATATCTCCACATCATCGAACTCCGATCAATGTTGACCGAGAGTCAAATCGACCGGGCCAAAGGGCCAAATGCCAAGACCGTAATGAAATAGTCGGCGGGGACGAGTCGAACAAACACGAAATATGCAGCATCACATTTAGCACCGAATCGAAGTTCTGCAATTGTACACAAAATTCTTTTCTTGAGGAAATAAAAATTCGAAAATAAGGGAAAAAGAGAGGGGGCGTCACCGGCAAAAATCGCATGAAGTGGCGCAATTTCATTCGACGGACCTTATCAGCAGCGAAGCAACCACCGTAGGTGACGCTTCGCGCAAATGTTCCCTCGTCTTCCTCGAACTCGATCTGTCGGTCTCTCTCTCTCTCTGCCCCTGCAATTTCTTGTCTGCGATTCAGGTGAACTCCATGCCCTCTTTCGTTGTCTTCTGCGCAACTCGGTGTCTCAGTTCTCGTTTCCCGATCGGTAGTTTCGGTTCCCTTGGATCTGGTCGTGATCATGAATTCTGGGTTCGATTTAGGGACTGATTATAGGGATTCGGGATTCGTTTTGAATGCTGCATGATTTGATTGCCGCTGTTTGGGAGGTGCGCTGCTTCATTTGGGTGATTCTCGTTTCGGCGGGATTGAAATTCGTCATCTGGGATCTTGACGGATGGAGGGTAACAAAGACGAAGCGTTGAGGTGTGTAGGATTTGCCGTGGAGGCGATCGCCGCGGGCAACAGAGAGCGTGCCCTTAGGTTTATCAGAATCGCGCGGCGCTTGGACCGTCATTTGCCCGTTTCTGTGCTGCTGGACCAATGCGACAAGCTCGGTCTTGGTCCGGAGGAGACTCCCGCTGAAAAGAAGCCTCTTGATGATGAGAGTAATAAGGAGCCGGGTTCTGGTAAATACGACGGAGGTTCGGATGCCGGGAAAAAGAAGTATGGCGAAGAACATGTTCAGCTAATCGGGCAGATTAAGCGAACGAGGGATTATTATGCGCTTCTGGGATTAGAGAAAGCTTGCTCCTCGGAGGAGATTAAGAAGGCTTATAGGAAATTGTCGCTGAAAGTGCATCCCGATAAGAACAAGGCGCCGGGTGCGGAGGAGGCCTTCAAGAAAGTGTCCAATGCATTTAAGTGCTTGAGTGATGATGGGTCGAGGAGACAGTATGATCAGACTGGTTTTGTTGAGGAATTCGAGCATAATCAGCGGCGTAATGTGAGGCGGAGGAGGAGAAGAACTGGAAATGACTTGTTTGGTGATGATTTTGATCCGGATGAGATATTCAGAGGCTTCTTCCGTCAGGAGGATCCTTTTAGGACATCTCATGTTTATAGGACGGGGAGAGCGGGTGGTTACCGGAGAGAGGACTCCGACGTAGGAGGATTTAGCCTTATGGTTCTTTTGCAAATTTTACCATTCTTGATCATCCTTCTGCTCTCATATCTGCCCTTTACGGAGCCTGAGTACTCGTTGTTCAAGAATTACGCCTTTGAGGTCTCCAAGGCAACTGAAAAACATGGAGTGGAATTTTTTGTCAAATCATCTGCATTCGATAATAATTATCCACCAGGAAGTCCTGCTCGAGCTAACATTGAGGACAACGTAATCAAGGATTATAAAAGTATGCTTTTCCGTTACTGTCATATAGAAAGGCAAAGACGTCAATGGAATAAGAATCTGCCGACTCCTAATTGCAATAAGCTGCAAAACCTAGGTGTAGCATGAAGGTAAGACAATGTGCTGTCTTCAACTCTGCAATAGGTCTACTGCATGACCGTCTAGTGCCTCTTTAATGTCCAACTTATTTGTTTGAATTTGGCCAACTATATTCATCTTCACACCTTCACATTCTCGTGCATAATGTGCTCTGATATTGGCTCCTATTGCTAAGTATTTTCAATGCTGGTTTTGTTATGTCATCATCTCTTTTGCAGGACTCATCATAAGAAAAACTGGTTATGTAAATGCCACACATCAGGATTTAAATTTCCAGCAAATCTTTTTATTGCAATTGTAGGGAGTCAGCCCAGCATGCACAACAGGAGCCTTTTTGAATGGTACAACTGATGTCTATGTCCCATGCAATAGCTAATAAGAGCTATGCAGCAACCATTTTTCTCAATGAATTTGGAAATTAATTGTATTTACTGATGTTTGGTTTGCTTCCAGTGCTCGTTTGCATGTAGAGGTAATGAATAGTGAACATGTAGGTTGTAATAGAGTTGGAAAACATACGGTTAGAAGTCCTGAAAACTAAACTAAGCATTGTGGGCTTTCTGTGCTGGTTTTTTCTTGCTTTTAGCCTGCATGGCTTGTCTGGTGGCAGTTGTGTGTGATTGATCAAAGAATTATGAACTGTGCACGTGTGTGCGTTCAGCTTTGGGATCTATAAAATATTTACCGATGGTTTGTTCGCTTCCTGTATATCTTTGATAATGATTGTGGTAAGTTATGGATGCAATTTTATAATGGAGTATGAAGGCTTGAGGTTAAGTCCTGTACGTGTTTCGTCTTGCATGCTTTTTTGGTGGTAATTGTGTCTCTTTGTTTGTGGGTGAGTTTAGTTTCCTTTCTGATATCTCATGATATTGCCACTGGTTATTGGTTGTGTGGCCAATCTTGTATTTGTGTCTAGTATTGTATTGTATCATTCGTATCTTGTGTAACATATTGATGGCATATTTTCTGTTCAATGGAATCATGTCATTTCTCTCACTTGTTGAGCATCCACGTAGTCATTCTTACTGAGCTAAGTTAATGGACAGAGTATGAGATTAAATGGGACGAAATGAACATGAATCTGGACTGGATATTGCAGCTGCTTAAAGTAAACTCCAAGTTTCAAGTATCCTCACCCATAATCTTCCCAAATCCAATAGAACTTGTCTATGCGTCCATCAAGGGAAGTTGCAACACGAGAAGGGTTCCCAGGTTCTTGATACTAAATTGTTTTGTACTCCAATAGAATTCGATAATGCTTCTTGTGGCTCCCAAAAATGTTGATCCATTGGGAATAGTTGCCATAGTTATTTTAAGTGCCGATTGTATCTTATATGTCCAATGTAAAATCGTCCCCTGTTAATAAAATGTCTTTCATGAGTGAAGCACAAATAAGATAACCATATCTCCTGTAATGTGATTGACTTTCACGTCATTGTCCTGCAGTTTGTTTTTGATGCAGGAAAGTTGCAGCTGGGCCATTTATAAGTGTGATAGGTTTGTAATGCGCATCTTTCTGGGTTTCTTGTTACTGAACGGCGATTTCTTTGGCTTCTAAATGGGCACAGAGAACCCCTCTGATATAGTCAAGGATTCATGGAAGAAATAGGAGATTTGGGGCATGATGCCTCGTCTTTGGGTGAGTGGTTACCTAAGGCCAAGAATTTGTTGTTGGAAGCAAATTGCGTCACTTTAAGTCATAATCAAAATAGGCGAGACCTTATGATGTTTATAAGTAAGATTCACTCGTACATTGTAATTATCTCATGTGAAAACTTAAGTTCTCCTTTTGGATACTTTGCCCTCGTGGATTGGGCAGGATCGTTACTGGTGATATTAGCATAGGATTCTTTCCAGCAATTGTATGTTTTGTGAATGGAATAAGTTCAGACTTGAGAGTGATCGTTGGGGCAAGAGGGATAAGATAAGGTATGACTCCTAACTAGCTTCTAGGATAGCGAGATGGGTTGGATAAGGTGCGACTCCATATCGCTCAGCGATACGGGCCAACATTGATGAGGATGTCGCTTTTGCAAGTCAGGAAGTTTGGGACCATTCCAAAGTCTATAGCGGATGGGTGGTGCCCTACTAAGGGCCCGTTTGGTAACGTGCCAAACAGTAGAAATTTCTGTTCTTTTGTTCCCAGAAATAGTTTGGGAACAGAAATGCGTTTGGTAAATTTTTTGTTCCCGGGCACATTTTTGCAAAAATTTGTGCCGAGAAATAGATTTGGAAGAGAAACAAGAAGTAAAAAAAACTAGCTTCTTGTTTCTCGGCACAAAAATAAGAAACAATTTTGGAAGCGCTGGGCTTCCAAAATAAGAAACAACTTTTCTTGTGCGTAGACCTCGTTCTCCTCTCCTCCTTCACCGCTGCTGCTCCCGTTCTCCTCTCCTCCTTCACCGCTGCTGCTCCTTCACCTACGAGGCTCCTCCTTCACCGACACCGACGAGGCTGCTCCTTCTCGTTCGAGGTAAGTTCTTGCTGATGACTTGCTCCTTCTTCTCCTTCTCGTTCGACGGCGCTCGCTCGAGCAACCATCGCCGATCTGAGCAAGGGCTCACTCAAGCGAGCGCCGCCCTCGCCGATCTGGGCGACGGCAAGCTGGAGCGAGTGGGCGAGGGCCGCGCTCGCTCGAGCTCGCCGTCGCCCAGACCGGCGAGGGCGGCGCTCGCTCGAGTGAGCCCTTGCCCAGATCGGTGACGGCGAGGCTCGAGCGAGCGCTGGCCTCACCCATCTAGGCTCGCTTTGGCTAGAGCGACCGCCGCCCTCGCGAATCTGGGCGAGGGCCGCGCTCGCTCGAGCCTCGCCGTCGCCCAGATTGGCGAGGGCCGTGCTCGCTTGAGCGAGCCCTGGCCCGGATCGGCGACGGTTGCCCAAGCGAGCGCGTCCGCGGCCCTCGCCAATCTGGGCGACAGCGAGGCTCGAGCCGCACTCGCTCGAGGTCGCCGTCGCCCAGACCGGCGAGGGCGGCGCTCGCTCGAGTGAGCCCTTGCCCAGATCGGCGACGGCGAGGCTCGAGCGAGCGCTGGCCTCGCCCATCTGGGCTCGCTCTCGCTAGAGCGATCGCCGCCCTCGCGAATCTAGGCAAGGGCGCGGTCGCTCGAGCGAGGCCGCGCTCGCTTGAGCCTCACCGTCGCCCAGATCGGTGACGGTTGCCCAAGCGAGCGCGTTCGCGGCCCTTGCCGATCTGGGCGACGGCGAGGCTCGAGCGGGCGCTGCCCTTGCCCATTTGGGCTCCTTCTCGCTCGAGTGACTGCCGCCCTCGCGAATCTGGGTGAGGGCCGCGCTCGCTCGAAGCTGTTGCTTTTCACAACGGCGATCCTTTTTGCATTGGGGTGTTGATTTTCATTTACTAAATTGTTATTCTGTTTTTCTTATCAGATTGAACAAGCTAATTGGTGATTAATCAATTTGAGTAGAAGTTTGTTACGCCTGGATTCAGCTCCACGTTTCTGTCCAGTGCTTTCTACTATTTGTCAAGTTGATTCGCAAAGGTAAAATCCTCACCTGTGGTTATCGCAAAGGCTGACTTTCTTGTGGTTATTCATGGTGGACAATATGTATTTGTTCCGTAGGTGCATTATATTGTGCAGTATGCGCATAAGAAGATCATTATGAGTATTAACATTCTAGCGTCTAGGCAAGCATGTTGAATTTGTGCTGCTGTTTGGGTGTACTTTTCAATAGTTGTTAGTGAGCAAGCTTGTTGTACCTGAATTATCTTTACGGTGAGTGATATGTTGACAATAACATCACGCCCCGCATAACATCCAAGCATATCACTCGTCAAGAAGCCGTATGTATTGTAAATGTTCTTGGAGTCGGATACCCTGCACCTTATCTTCTACTGTCGTCTCTGCATGTTTTGTCATCATCAAGAAGCCGTATGTATGGACTGCCGAGGTTTTATTCAAAATTGATTCCTGGGTGCGTGTGTAACATCTGAAGAAGCACCATATGATAAATGATCTTGTTCGTGTCATCTTCCATACCTTATAATCTCCCTTAGTTCTTGTGTCGAGTGGCGTCTCCTATTGCTCTTCCTGGCCCCTTCCTCCTCGCATATTTTGCTTCTGGCGATCTGCTCACTCGGGTCATTCGAGTAATTTGTAAGCAGGTCGTGTTTCTATGGGTCATTTGATGCAGGAAAAGCTTGAAAAGCTTTATTGATCAGCATCCGACGAACTGTGGGAACATCATCTGACTAGTGATATGCTTGGATGTCCTGCGGGGCATGATTTTTTTCTCTTCTCTTATCTTTACATGACTATGTTATTGATTTAATGCATGACTCATATGATTCTCAATCTATCAAGGTTACATGGCATCTCAAAAAGAGATATTCAATGCAAAGTGGACTGAGCCTTTAACCAACATGTTTGTAAGTTTGTTGGTTGAGGAGGTCAAAAAGGGAAATCGCACATCTTCTACTTACAACAAAGTTGGGTGGAATAATATACGGACTGAATTCATTAAACAGTCAGGATACCAGTATACCTTAGTTCAGTTGAAGAACAAGGTGAACAAACTGAGGAAACAGTATGGTAGTTTTAAGAAGCTTCTTTCGCAATCCGGATTTGGCTGGGATAACGTGAATAAAACTGTTGTTGTCGACGATCCAAGTATTTGGGAATCTCACATCAAGGTATCTTTTAACTTTTGATTATTTTAATTTCATTGTACATGTAAGTTTTAAAATGTTTCATTATGTTTTTGATATGTCATTATTGTGAAAATTGTAGGATAATAGTGAGTGGACAAAATTCAAGAAGGATGGATTTCCCCAGTATCCTGAGCTGTGTATTGTATTTGGTGGTACATATGCTTCTGGGGAGCATGCCATAGGAAATGCCGAAGATTTGACGGTGTCAGAGGAAGGTGACAATGGTGGTGGCGATGCAAACGGTGATCTAAAGGACTTGAGTGATCACCATATTGATGAGACAGTCTTTACATCAGGCAATAGTGCTGATCCAGTTCATGTGAAGCACCGTTTGGATAGGACTCCAAATGCCAAGAGGAGAAGAAAGAATACCTCATCTTGCATTGCTGACACTTGCAAAGCTATACAGGAGTTGATCAAAACTAAGACAAGTCAATCTGTGAATGGCTCTGCCACCTCACGGGTCATAGAACCACCTGTGGACCCTTACTCTGTATCTGCCGTCATTGATAGCCTACTTAGTATGCCCGACTTGGGACCGGATCGTTATAGCAAAGCTATAGAACGAGCATGTGTTAGTGCCACATGGAGGGAGGCTTTCATCAAAACCCCAGCTGAATGGAAAAATGCACTTATTGAATCTCTTTACTAGCTGTTGGGAAATGTATTGTGGATTGTGTGAGGTTTCATTTGATTGTATGACTTATGTTAGTACTTGATATTTGGTTTTTAGAGATGTTGATCTTGAGACTCTTGTACTTTTTGTGGTGCTATGGGTACACCAAACTGTTTAGGTGCTATTTATATATTTGGTTTGCTTTCACTTTATGACTTATGTTATTAGTTGTGATTGGATTTTGTTTTTTACATATCTATATTGATGTTCTTGTATTTGTTTGATAATATAGGTACTATGGAAGGGGGATCAAATAGTGTGTCTAATGGGCAGGTAGATCCAGATGAACAATTATTGGATGATGATGATGTATATATATTGATAGGATGGTTGTGCATCATTGCGGAGGACATGTCCATGTATACAAGAGAACCTATTAGGGACAGCAAACTATCAGGACCTGAATGGATAAGGGAGATTGTTTATGGACATTCAGATAGATGCTATGAAGCCTTCAGGATGGAGAGACATGTTTTTCTGAACCTATGTGAATTAATGAGGGCAAAAGGTTGGTTGAAAGATAGTCGGTTTATTAGGATAGATGAACAAGTTGGCATATTCTTATTTATGGTTTGTCACAATAACTCCAATAGAGATTTATGTGAGAGATTCCAACATTCAGGACAAACAATTAGCAATTATTTCAATATAGTGTTGAAAGCAATTATCAAACTCTCAAAGGAAGTTATCAAACCACCGTCCTTTGACGTTGTTCCACAAGAAATTCTTATGAATCCTACTCATGAACGATACTTCAAGGTATGATTTTTATTTTTTGAGTTTACATTATCAAATACATGTAGTTGATAATCTTGTATAACATTTGATTTTTATAAATGCACAGGGCTGTGTAGGTGCTATTGATGGCACCCATATCAATGCTTCCGTCCCTGTGTCTGAGCAGATTCCATATAGAGGTAGGAAAGGGAATACCACCCAGAATGTGCTGTGTGTTTGTTCATTTGATATGAAGTTTACTTTCGTGTATTCTGGGTGGGAAGGATCTGCCAATGATTGTCGGGTGCTTTCGGCAGCACTCGAGACTCCTCGACTGCAATTTCCTCGACCACCACTAGGTATTTGCTTTGTCTATAAGAAAAACTTTCTTTATGATTGTTATGATTGCATATTATAACAAATTTATATATACCATGTTATAGGCAAATACTACGTGGTAGATTCTGGTTATGCATCACTTCCGGGATTTTTAACTCCGTTTAAAGGTGAACGGTATCATTTGAACGATTATAGGGGGCGTGGAAGACGGCCAAGCACAGCAAGAGAATTGTTTAACCATAAGCATTCTTCACTAAGGAATGTCATTGAGAGGTCATTTGGGGCATTAAAGAACCGCTTCACCGTTTTGAGACACATGCCCCCGTTTACAATAAAAAAGCAAGCACTTATTGTAATTGCATGTTGTGCTCTCCATAATTACATTCGTGAGGAGGACAAGATGGACAAAAACTTTTCCCATTATGGAGATCCAGACTACCCATTTGGAGCTAGAGAAGTGGAGGTTGCGGATGATATACCACTTGAGCAAGCAGCTGAGATAAACATGCTTAGGAAAAGTATTGCAAATAAAATGGCAAGGGATTACAATATGCTCGAGATTCCATGATTTGTGTTTTCGACTTTTGTAATATTATTTTTAAATACTACATGGCGATGGGAGAGGATCCTTACCTGTACTTTTGTCATTTCCTTTTGTTTTATTACATGTACTTTACTGATGGTATGACGTGAGTCAATCAATGAAAAATCTAGTAACTCAAGGTGCAATTTTAGTCTAGTCAAAATTGTTTATACAAGATTGCTTAGGTGGTTGCTTAGGGGGAAGTTGGACTTACATAAGTTTTTGCCAGCACTTCTTTGTGATACCTAAAGTTTTAACTAATAAAACATCCACAAAAATTTTCTCCATAATGAAAAAAAGGAAAAGGATTTAGATGAGATTCATCTTAAAGTCTTCAATACAAGCGCTCACCTAATATTTGGATTTGGAGTAATGTTTCCATTCTAATTCCAAGTTCTTCGATAGGAGCAAAAATACGGTAAAGTCAAAATATGGTATACACTGCTAGGATTGATAGAGGGAAGAGTTTGTACCAACTATATACCATGTTTATACATATAACCATGTTTCCTTCACTTACAAGAAAAAAATAAATTTGGTAAGTGCTCCATGAGAATTAATTCCAAGTTTTAAAAAGCACTTCAAAAAAATTTAGAATAGAAATTTTTTGCAGTTACCAAACGCATTTCTGTTCTTTTTCTATTCCGGGAATAGAAATTTTCTGCAGTTACCAAACGCATTTCTGTTCTTTTTCTATTCCAGGAATAGAAATTTTGGACAGTTACCAAACGCCTTCAAATACTCAGAAATTGTTTCCGGGCACAGAATCAAAAAAAATCATTTCTGTTCAGAAATAGTTCCTCGGCACAGAATGGTTGTCATGCGCACCCTAAATGGTTTATAAGTAATATCCACTCTAAATGTCGCCAGTTTGGTGTGGTCACTTGACTATACCATTTGAGGACTTAGCGCACGCGGAATGGAACGTCTCGGCAAAGATGGTATCGGTTTACGACCACCTCTAATTGATCTCTAGTGCTTATACAAACACTATATGCTCATACCTGAGTTGGATGTGGGTGGGCGTGATGACCGGGGCAAAAGGGCTTCAATATGGAGCAGGTCCAGGTGGGTGTCGGATGGTCAATTTTTAATCACAGATTTTTAACCCGTGTGGTCGAGAAGTGCACGATTCTTGACCAGGCCAATGCTCACATAGTGACTTGGCACAAACTGAGACAACACCATCAAAGCACGTCCCCATGCGTCACCAGAACGAACTCGGACGCACACAAGGTGTTAGAACACGCAAGTTACTGTAATACATAGAACACTATTTCCAAAGTAGCACAACGATTACAATGTCTTCTTCTTCGTGGCAATTGCGCGCGCATGCACATTGGCCACTACAACGCCCCACGCTCTCAGCCATGCTCGATCCAACTCGTGTCATGACCAAGCCAACCATTCCAGCCAAAGCCTTGTCTAAGCATGCCCCGACTTGCGCTTTCGATCCTTGGCCAACGAGTATAAGTCCCAGCATGTGCCTAGCTTTGGGATGTCAAGAAACTCTCCAATCTAGAGAAGTGCCATCCTCGTCCATGTTGGTTCGTATCGGTCCAACGATATTTTCCCAATACAATATTGATTTGGTTCATTACTACCCTTTATGTCGTCTTTAGTAGCCTGCTAAGAGCCACACATTGCCGGGGGAATGTTGAGTTGATTCATTACGACCCTTTCCATCGTCTCAAGAGCCACACCTTGGCCGAGCCTTTTTGGCTCGACAATCACGACCCTTGTTGGATCGGCTTTGGGCCTAGTCCGTCTACAAACCATGCATATGCTGGAAACGGTCCAGCTTCAATATCCTCGATAATGAACCGACCACATCAACGTAGGCCCGGTGCCCACGACATGGTGACTATTTGAAAGTGGATTTTACTTATGAATAATATCATAAGGTGTTGGCTTTTTGATTTTCTTTCGCAAATTGTTGATTATATTATAGGGGGTTCTCTGTTGCCTAGTCCAACAAGCCAAAGAAACCACGGTCCTATAACATGTCTCTACTCAAGCAATTTTATAAGATATAATTAGACCTTTTATTTTTCTCAAACATACAAACACAAGTCCTGGTCTCTCAACTTATATCTCTATCATCGTCCAACTTCATCCCTGGTCTCTTTCTTCAGACCGAACCACGAAGTCTTCTATTGAACCCGCGTTGCTACACCACAACATCCATCGCCTGAAACCACGTTGGTCACCTGTATATCACTTTAGGGAGAATTATACTTTTGGTCCATGTATTTTTTGGAAAATTCACTTTGTTCCATATAGTTTTTATTTGTCACAACTCCTGTCCTTCAAACTGTTTTCCGTCAATGATTTTCGGCATCATCAAAATTTCGTCCACTATTTTCAACGTAATTGTCGAGTCAGCATTGGCTACTCGTACGTGTTTCTATTTGTACAAGTCTTTATGTAGAAATTATACTTTTGATCCCCAACTTTTGGGGATATTCAATTTTGGTCCTTTTTCTTTTGGTTTAGTGACAAAAGACGTGATGGTAAACAGCTCATCAAGCGCTTTCAATACAAATGAAAATCAAATAATCATGGTAATTCTTGAAATATTAATATACTGATTTTTCGCATATATAATTATTCAAATTATCTGAATGCTAGTTAAAAACATGAGAATGCTAAACGGAGAATTCTTATTATTGGAATATTACCAATATTTGCAAATAAATTTTAAAAAAGTAACAGAAAAAATAATTTAACTCCTGCAACGACCCCGCCGCAAGGCTTTTATATTTGGATAGCATGTATATTGTATATGCTTTTGTAGGGTACTTTTTTCTCGCTCCAAAACTTTATTTTCCCGTGAAAACGAAAATGTTTCTTGAAATTCTGAAAATTTATGGGAAAAATGCGATTGACGCCGAACTTGACTATTTGTACAAAAAATGAGAAGCATTTTTTTTCAAATTATGTAAACCCATATATGAATTTAATTATGGAATGCGCTTATTACTTTGAAATCTCTTTTTGCAGTTAATTTTTTCCAATTTGGAGCAACACAAGGCATATGAACTCTTGACGTCCTAGTCCTAACTCCTAAGCCTCGTATGGTTAGGAAAAGAAGACAAAGATGAAGGGGATGAGGATTTGAAGGGACTTTGAGCCTATCGAGTAATTACGTTGACTCCGTTTGTTTCGCGAAATATAAATTATTTGAAATATATATTTTTAAAACTAATCGTTTGTATCGCTTATAAAAATGAATAAACGAAAAATATTTTCATCGTCCACGAAAACATATAGAAATAAATTGTTATCGATAATAAAAATATTTTTTATCAACTAATTATTTCAAGCGAGACAAGCGATCATTTTTAGGAAAATATATTCCAAATCATTCATTTTTCGTGAAACAAACGGAACCTAAGTCTGTATTCTTTGTACGACATATATGCGGTATTATGTTTTTATTGTTCTGTGGAAATCATGGGGATAATATATTGCTACATTCAATGTGATGGTAATCCATGGGGACGAAATCTAGTTCGTCTTGTCCCGCCGTAAATATCTATAGCGGCAATCTCTTTTGGTCCCTATCGATCGTCGTGGATTACTACGATGACAAAGAAGGTCACGACGACGAAAGTTAATTCCATTGAAAGCTGGGTATCGACGGCAACGAAACGTACGTTTCCATCGACGACACAGGCTGATGCGGCGAACTTTTCATGACGAGAGTTTTCGCCGCCGCTGCTGTTCGGGACGAAAACTTCGGATCCACGGCGATAAATTGGCCCGTCGCGTAGAGCAGATATCTTGTGCAGTGGGTGTGTGCCTGACCGGCTTGTGAGACAGTACAAAGGGGTAGGTGGGGAATGCTTGCTTGGATGGTCGCAAGGGGGTAGGTGTGGAATGCTCGCTGGGATCGTCATTCTCCGCAGGGAAAATTACCAAAAAAAGTCCTAAAATTATTGTGATTGTGCCAATTCAGTCCTCGAGCTTTTTTTTGCTAATTGAGTCATAAATCTTTTGTAGTCATGTCAATTCAGTCCATCCGGCTAATTTTGATCAGAAATCACCGACATGAATGTTGGTTGTCCTACGTGACACGGTCGGCTCTGACATGGATAATTTTAATAAATTATTTATTTCTTTTTTCTTTTTTTATTGTCTTGTCCTTTTCCTTTTGTTTCTCTTTATTTTTTTTTTCTTCCCTTTACCCCAGAGCTGGTCCTCGGATCTCGGTAACCAGCTAGAGGCAACGGCGAGCCTCACCACGGCTGGGTAAGGCTTGACCTCACCTAGAGACGGCGAGGACGAGGTCGACAATGGCTAGCGAGGTCGACCTCCTTGGCACTCGCCTTTGCCCAGTCGCCGAGGTCCGACGACCGGCTAGAGGAAGAAGAGAAGAAAAAAAAAAGAGATAGAAAGAATAGGAAAAAAAGGAAAAAGAAATAAATAAATTCAAAAAATATTAAAATATTTTAAAATTTGTCCATGTCATTGCTAGCCACGTAGGACAATCGGTGTCCATATCGGCGATTTTTGTCCAAAATGAGTTGAATAAACTAAATTGGCACAAAGACAAAAGATCTAGGATTTAATTGATAAAAAAAAATTATAACTGAATTGATATAATTACGATAGGTTGAGGAATATTTTGGTAATTATCCCTTCCCCACCCATGCTGCGTTAGAAGCTGATGCGCATATGAGACCACATTGATGATTGATGTAATTGCTATTTGTCATTAATATGAAGCCAGGAGTTTTACACCAAGAAGGAAAAAAAAATTAACCTTTTTTTCCCAATGGAAACTTGATTGAGACCGATGTTGAAACTAAACAATTTTTATTTTTTTTTGGCCATCCCCACATCTATTTAGGCCTTTATCTGAAATTTGCTCTAAAAAAAACTGAAAAACTGCTCAAAATTCACTCTTTTTAGCAAACAAACTCTTTGAATCTATCCATGATATATTCAGATTGCGTGGAGCAATGTAATAAGGAGAGATGGAAAACATACCACTTTCTTGAAATGAAATCTTATCGTGTGTGTGTATATATATATATAACACGGAGAAGGCTTTTTCCAATTAATGATGTGAGCAGTTTTGTAAATTAGCATTGGTCGTGAAAGTACTTTCCAATTATTGTTGTTAATAAACTGGGTTTTTGTGCATTGATGATGTGTAGTGAAATAATTACTCAATTTATTTCGATATGCTTAAAAGTGTAATTTATAATCTAAACCTAAATTAAGTGTATTTCTTCATTTCATTAAGCTTTCACAAACTTTCGCACTTGTTTTATGGGAAAATGACACAGACAGTTTCTGAACTTTGACCTAATATGCAATGTGGTCCTTGAACTTTTAAATTGTTTAATGTGGTCTCGAGACTTTTTGTGCATGTTTCATTTAGTTCAATGGACTATATGGACATATTCAATATTGTTCCTGAACTCAAATTAATAGAAGGAAAACGTTAAGCATTTTCATATAATTCAGAATCTAAATTGAATAAGAACCAAAGGTTCAAGAACCATATTGAACATTAGGCTAAAGTTCACGGACTAAATTAAACAAACTAAAAGTTGAGAAATCATATTGCATATTAGGCTAAAGTTTAGAAAGTATTATTATTTCTTATTTTATTGTGCAAATTGGATCCATTATTAACTGGGAGAAATTTTGCTTTTGTTTATTGCTGTCGCCCCAAGTTAATTTTGGAAGGGAAAGGCTGGCGCTTCATTTATAGTGTCCTCCTCATGTTAAATGCACTCCCTATAATAATGACACATAAAAGTAATCATTCTTTCTCTATTTCTTCCTTTATCAACAGGGCTCTGCCCCCCACTTGTCCCCTTCCTTTTGACACACACGGGTCCAAAAAAATTATCCAATCAATTTTGAATTTATTATATGAATATCAATTTAGTTTTAAATTTTTTTAATTTTATCAATATTAATCTTAAACCTTTGTGCACATTTCTTACGTAGTTCTTCATAGAAAATCGCTGACGTGGCGGTTCAATTCACCAATTGTCCAAGGAGCTTCTTCAGGCAAATTTTGTTGCAAAGCTCCTATTAGTAATCAAAAGATAAATCTCAATGCTTTCCCTAGAATCTTATTATGGCATCAGTTTGTAAATGTCTCCATTATTTCTCCAAAACAAGGCCTTAAAAGAAATAACTCTACCATTGTGTTTTGATAGAAAATTACATTGGAACGAGAAAATAACTCTTTCCTCTTTTCTTTCTATTTTAACTTTGATGAGTTATAAAGTTTTATTTTATAATATAGATGCTAATTCATGAACATCATCAGCATTGTATATCCTTTTCTCCTCGTGATGTACCATTTACTCAATTGGTCATTCTAATTAGAGATTTTCTTAGAAAAGTTAATGTAGAACCGTCACTTTTTTCCATAAGTATATAACAATGAAGAGGAAAACAAATCCGCGCAAAGCGTGGGTAGTAAAATTAGCACACAAAATTCTGACAAAAAAATTAGTATACAAAATAAATCAAGTTTTGGACTTTTGTAATTGGTGCAATTAATTCCTTTGACTTAATTGAAAAATCAGATCTTATATATTTACTAGACTGCCTCAGTGCTTCTAGACATAGATAATACGCAATTGGCACGTTTGTAATTACCAATATTCACGATAAGATGGACTCGATTGCACATTTTAAAAAAAGATTCAAAATTTGAATGAACTATATTCCCTGCAGTTAGGCCTTATTTGGTTCATTTTATTATTGGATGATTTACACAAAGAGAATACCTATGCTAAAAGTTTTCACGATTATAAGATCCAACTTCAAGGTAAAAGCTGTACATAGAAAGTCCTAGCATTACGATTTACAATCTCAACTAATTTGCGAAACACAGATGAATCAAACACATCAGCCTATGAAAACTATTTATGGAAAATTATTTTTCGATTTTTCGGTATTTGGATGATGGAAAACTAATCAATTTGCGGAAATAATTAGATTGGGGAAAAACGATTTCCCTTTTTAGCAATAAGGAAATCCCTTTTCCTAAACCATCAAACAAAAGAAAATTAACCATTTTCCTTAAAAATGATTTTCATAAAAAATAAAAAATTTTATCATGAAGTTTTTGGTGAAATAACACATTCTAAGCTAGTAAGCACATTCATGTATTAATTTAATATTTTTCAAATATAGCAGAAAAGACAAAAAAAAATGGGATTAACTCATGCTTGATGACATCCTGAGCATGTAGGACAATTCTGAAGGTTGCTTTAATATCATGTTTATTTGAGTAGAGGACCAGCTACTTTTAGTTATGCTGGAAGTCTTTAACTTGGACACATTTTCTTTGGTTTCTTTCTATATTCGAGATTAAAAGTTATCTCGAAGCTCTTAGATAATTTATATTTCGAATTTAAATTTAGTCGGTGGTATATTTGAGCCATAAAGTTTAGTCGCCCCACATGTCTTCGGGGGAATAAGAATATATTCAATTCGATTCGGGGCCACGACACCCTTCATATATCCAAGATACGGCGTACCGTTAGCCATTCCCTTCTTCGCTCGACGATATTCAATCAACATCATAATTTCCGACCTGTCTTCTCCTTCCTAATCATCTCTACCGAGCAGTATTTAGAGGCGCATCATACTCGCGGCATGATCGACAACGAAAAATCTCGCGACGATTCCACTCGACGGGGCCCGCTATCGCGAGTTCCAAGCCTCATTCCGAATCGATTTTTTTTCCCCAACCAGCAATAATTCGAGCCGAAAATGCAATTAATTTCATCTGATACGAAGCATTAATTCTTCCTACCAAAAGAAGGTAAAAAAATGAAGCATCGATCGGAAGAACCGAGCAGCTACAAAGAGGCAAAACTCCGTCGTTCAACAGTCAACGGTCATTTACCCGAAATACCAGTAATACCCTCCGCACTTCCCCGTAATTACAGAATCGCCCCTACCACTGTCCCGTACCAACCCCGCTACTGTCTACGCTTATAGAAGTATACCACACGCTAAAAAGTAAGCTCAAACGAAAGGAAAATTGCAGGAGAGATGAGATCCGATCCGATCCGGCGGAGATCTCGGCTCACTCGTCGTCGTCGCCGCCGCCGCCGAAGATGGAGACGCGGCTGTACAGCAGGAACAGGAGGAGGGCGAGGAAGAGGGCGACGCCGACGGGGGACCCGCTGACCCGGTGGATGCTCTCGGGCTCGCCGGAGCTGGAGAAGATGGCCGACACGAAGGAGCCGCGGTCGGAGGAGAGGAACTGGATGGTGAGGAGGAGGGCGATGGGGAGGAGGAGGAGCCCCACCGGGGTCAGCATCTCGGAGATGGCGCCCGTCACGGCCTCGCCGCCGTCGCCGGCGAGGAAGGGGACGGCCACCACAATGCCGACCACCACCGCCAGGAGGACGCCGTGCGGCGGCCGGGATCCTCCGCCGCGCCGCTCCTCGATCATCGCGTGGGGTCGGGGCTTCTTTTCGCAGGGTTTTGGCGGTGGGCGCTCGGTCGGAAAGTGAGAGGGTTAAATGGCGTGCGGGACTTGGAACTCGTAGGAGGAAGGACGCTTTTTAAATACGAGTGGGACGCGCTTGGCCTCCATGACTTTTTCTCGTTTCCCTAGGTTTTTATTTTTATTTTTTACTTTGGTGGTGGAAAATTTGGGGATTCGGAATTTTTTTTTTTGGATTTTTAAGGTAGAATAATTATGAGATAATGACACAAAAGATTCCTGAATTTTGGTCAACTATGCAACGTGGTTCCTGAAATTTTAATTTGTTTAGTCCATGAGTTTTACCCCGACGTGCGATGCGGTTCCTAAACTTTTAATTTGTTCAATACGAGGCCTGAACTTTCGGTACATGTTCAATTTGATCTTTAAACTATATGAAATTATTCGATATTATCATTCCATTAAACATGCTCATATAATTTAGGGATTAAATTGAATATGTACAGAAAATTTATGGACCACATTGAATAATTTAAAAGTTCAGATATGACATTACACATTGGGTTAAAGTTCAAGGATCATATTGAACAAATTAAAAGTTTAGGGATCTCGCATTGCACTTTAGGCCAAAATTCAACGATCACTTGTGCTATATTTTCCAATGATTAATTTAGATGGATGAAAATATCATTCTTAAAAATAATGAAACTTCTATTTTATGGCAACGCGAGATTTTACTCGATTGTGACTATTGGGCACCTTTGCCTTTTTCTTTTTCTCTCTCTTTCATGATTTTGGGTGCTGGCCAATTTTGTCAGACATCCTACTAAATTTCATTGGACCTCGAATTTTCCAAATGTTACGCTTCGTAATAGGACATCTACCGTGGTCCCAAGGCGCAAAGTAAATATCATCACTACTTAGGGTGTGTTCGCTCAATTAAAAAATTTTCACGATTTGTTTTTTCGGGTTTTCACTTATTTGGTTTGCTCAGCATTATTAGTTAACAGAAAACCATATATGGTCAAAGAAATGTGCACGCTCAGAATTAGGAAAAAGAATTCCTTAATCAGAAAAAGGACACACGTTTTCTCATAACGAGAAAATGTTTTTTCTTTTATCACTAAGTTTTTTTCCGAAGAAAACGCACCTTTAGACCCAACTATTTTTTTCTCGTAAGCAATTCAATAATAAGTTGTAACATATTCATTAGTATATCAAATGGGACGCGGATTTGCTTTGCACCATCTTCTCCTTTTGGACGTGTTGTTACGACCCGTGTACCATACTTTATTCACTAAGTCGCCTTGGTTGCCGCTCCGAAGCAGGCCACCAATATATTTGTGTACTTTCTTGTAGCCTATTTTTAAAGTCATTGCTATTATTTATCCAAAAAAAAAATCTTTACTCGCACTTTTCACCAACGATACCTGGCCAATTTTCTGCCACGTCGACATCTCGTTGAATTCGACCAAAAGATAAATAATATCTTGCTGAAAAATTGTACCACGTTCCAATCAAAGTAGGTCAATTCGAAAGTTGAGTTCCACAAAACGACTGAAATCAAAGCACGGGGACCCGACTCCAAATTTTATTTATTTATTTTATTAAAGTTCAGTGATCTCCGATGAAACTTACACGAAATGTAAGAAGTGATCGACCACTCGATTCGGATGATGAACGGGTACCCATTAGCGCGGATAGTGCGGCCTCAAATTTCTTTTTTTCTTTTTGAGGACTTTCTTTTAATATCCTTAAATCCTTTAATTATATAAAGGGTTAATACCACGAAAAATCTCAAATTTATACACTTATGACAAATTTATCTCAAATTATTTTTTTTATCGCGAAAAATTCCGAACTGGTACACATGTGACGGATTTATAACGAACTAATTTTTTTACCGCAAAAAACCCTAAACCGGTACGCCCGTGACAAATTTACCCTCTGTTATCTTTCGTCAAATTTTACCGTTAAATTTGCCGCATGGATGACACATGATGACGTGGTATGATGACGTGGTATCCACTAGGGCTGTAAATGGTTCGGTTCGGTTCGGTTTTCTTGAAAAACCGAACCGAACCGAACCGTTAATGGTGCCTCCTTGAACCGAACCAAATAGGAACCGAACCGAATTGGAACCGAACCGATAAGCCGATTTGGTTCGGTTTGGTTTGGTTTGGTTCGGTTTGGTTTTCGGTTTCTTCTTCTTTTTTGTTTTTTTTTTTGCTTTTTTATTCATGGCTTGGTTTTCTGTTTTTATGAAAAAAATTTCATGATAATTTTTTTATGATAATTTTTTTAAAATCCCTACGTCGGCAAAACAAAAAAAAAAGAAACATTGTTAAGATTTCCGGATAAAAAAGGCTTAACCCAAAAAAATAGAAAATTTCAGGAATTAAACAGATTAAAAAATAATAACAATAATAATAACAGTAATAATCGAATAATATAAAAAAATGCAACCGCACCACAAAATGACATTTTTTTCATTCTCGGTGAATTCCACCTGCAGAAAATTCACAAAAAGAGAAAAAAAAAATAGAAAAAAAAATAGAGAAAGATCACGACGCACAGTCGCACACGGACACACACACCCCTCTCTTTCTCTCTCTTCTTCTCTCCGAAAGGCCAAACTTGACCCCCAAATCCTCTCTCTCTCTCTCTCGATCTTCTTCTTCTTCTTCTTGCTGACGCGCTCTCGGCTTCTTCGACCGCCGCATCCGCAGTTGAGCCGCCGTCCGCCGCTGATCGATTCGGAAACCCTCCCCGCCAGAGCAATCGCCGTCGCCGTCGCGTCAGCCATTTCGAGCCTTTTTTTTCCCGGCGTAATTTATCTTTTTTTTTGGGAGATTTTTTTCGGGGAGTTTCTTCGGGGGGGAGTTTCTTGGAGAGCCATGGATGCTGATTCATGGGGTTTGATGATTTGGGGGGTTTTCCACGTTTAGGGTTCGAGAGAGATGAGTGTCGTCACTGGCAATGGCGGCGGCGGCGGCGGCGGGGGCGGGGGCGGGGGCGGGGGCAGGGTCGAGGCTTGGGACTCGAGCGAGTCAATGGGGAGGAAGAAGAAGAAGAGCAGGGACGGCGGCGAGAAGAAGAGTGTGGAGGGCCGTGAGGATGGTCTCGGCGAGAGGAAGAATGTTTGTTTCAGTTCGGTTCGATCCGAACCGATTCGAACCGAACTGAAATAAACCGAACTGAAAAAAAAAATTGGTTAATTTTGATGATCCGAACCGAAATCGAAATTGAACCGAAATGCACAAAATTTTCGGTTCGGTTCGGTTCGGTTCGTATCTCGGTTCGATTTTTCGGTTCGGTTCTGACACCCCTAGTATCCACGTGAAAATCCATAGGATAAATATCACGAAAAATATACTTAATTTGTCATAAATATATCAGTTTGGGGTTTTTCGTCATATTTATCCGCTGGATTTTCATGGGGACTTGCCACGTCACCATATCATGTCACCATGTGTTATCTATGTCAGCAAATTTAACAGTAAGATTTGACGGAAGCTAATGAAAGGTAAATTTATCACGTGTGTACCAGTTCAAGATTTTTTATGGTCAAAAGATTAGTTTGCTATAAATCTATCATACGTGTACAAATTTTGAATTTTTTGTGATATTGACCCTCGTATAAATGTTCGGGAGGAACAATATGTGTTGACCACAAGTCAAGTGAATGGAGAAGCCAAGCTAAAGATGAACTTCTTTTGCAATTATATCCTTCCTCTTTAAAAGTCGTCACTTGCGGAACGTAGACGAAGCTGTGGGGGAAATTGGGCAGACCTTTCCCGGCTATAGAATAGAAGAGACGGTGTCCGATCCGTTTCGCATGGCAAACGCGTCTTCGTATCGAACCACGCTTTTGTTTCGTCTTCTTCTTTGAAGTTTTCTCCATTTCTCACGTGTCACACGAGATGCACCAAACACGTTCATCATTCTCATTCTCAAAAGCTCAAGTTTTCCCCGCGACGTAGCCTTCGGTACAACCGATTTGGAGTGACTTCTACTTCTATTTTATTTTTAACTTTCTTTCGAATCCGGCGGTGCAATCATTTTGACCGTTTCTTGAAGTTAAAAATTGTCTTATATAAACACGTAGATACACATACAATATGTGCGTATGAATAATACTTTAGAATTCGACTGGAAAGTGAAAAGGAAAAGTGTCGACTTCTTAGAATTCGAAACAAACAAAACCCTTATCGTAATGCCTGACCTTTTCAATGTGTGAAGGTCCCGTTGGGTTCACCTGCTAGTCAGCAATTTCTTCATTTCAGGTAGACTTGACCCCGAGCTCAACAAAACACATATTGTTCTCATTCCTAAAGTTTCTAATCCAGAAAGTATTACCCAGTTTAGACCCATTAGCTTGTGTAACTTCAGTTACAAGGTTATCTCCAAGGTAATGGCGAATCGCCTTAAGCCTTGGCTCCCGAATCTTATTGCCTCGGAACAAAGTGCCTTTGTTAGCGGAAGACTAATTCAAGACAACATCTTAATAGTTCAAGAAGTCCTCCACCAATTGAGAATTAGGGAGAGGAAACGAAAGTTTCAGGCGATACTAAAGCTGGATATGTAGAAAGCATACGATAGAGTGAAATTGAACTTCTTATGTGCATATATGCTGAAAATGGGTTTTGGTGAGAAATGGGTGTCATTGGTAAAGCAGTGTATTTCCACTGTCACATTCAGTGTCAAAATCAATGGGGAACCATTACACTTCTTCCAGCCATCTCGAGGAATCAGGCAAGGGGATCCACTATCTCCTTACTTATTTATAATCATGGCTAATGTGCTCTCTTCTCTATTAAGCAAAGCAGTAGAGGACGGAAGTTTAAAGGGGATAAGACTAAATAGAAACTGCCCCACCTTGTCTCATCTCTTATTTGCTGATGACGCAATATTCTTTCTGGATGGAACTGTGGGGGAATGTCAGAATTTGGCGAACATTTTAAATCAATATTGCTTTGGTTCAGGACAAGGAATCAATCTGAACAAATCCGGGATCTTCTTTAGTGCAGGCTGTCCACAAAGTCTGAAAAGCAACATGGCGAGTGCACTAAGAGTACCAGTTATGGAGAAAATCGGAAAATACTTGGGCATTCCCTCGGATTGGGGTCAAACTAAAAAACAAATGTTTGCATGGATTTTGGCAAGGGTAAACATGAAGATGGAGGGCTGGAAAGAGAAATTGTTATCTAAGGCAGGAAAGGAGACTCTGATTAAAACAGCTGTACAAGCGCTTCGTCAATATGCTATGTCGATATTCAAGATCCCTATCTCAGTGTGCAAAGCCATAGAACAGCAGATAGCATCCTTTTGGTGGAAACAAAACTCATCCAAGTCCGGAATTCACCGAAAGAATTGGGAAACTCTCAAAGCAAAAAAAGTAGATGGAGGTTTGGGCTTCAAAGACCTTGTTACTTTTAACAAGGCGATGTTGGGCAAGCAAGCATAGAGACTCGCACACTCTCCTTCTATCTTATGGAGCCAGCTTTTGAAAGGGATTTACTTCCCAAGAGGCAACCTATGGAATGCAAAAAAAGGCTCCCGCCCTTCTTGGGGGTGGCAAAGTTTGCTTATGGGAAGAGACGCGATGAGTTCTGAAGTAAAATGGGTGGTTGGAAATGGAGGAAGTATTGATATAAGAGAGGACAAATGGCTAGAGTTCGGGGTTATTGGTGGTCCGGCCAACCGAGAAGACCCCCAAAGAGTTGCAGATTTAATCGACCAAGGATCAAAAATGTGGAAGGAACACCTATTGCAAGAGCTATTTGAAGAGAACACTGTGAAAGAAATACTTGCCATTCGGATTAGGCCGAACTTAGAAGGGGATCAATTAGTCTGGACAGGAAACACTACATGGGAGTACTCGGTGAAGCAGGGATATAATAGACTACGCTCAACACTATCAAAGTCAGACATAAAACAAGCATCCTCATCATACCAGCCACCTCGGTCCCTATGGACTAAGATATGGAAGCTACACACCGAACCTAAAATTCGCATTTTTTTGTGGAGCATGTGCCAAAATGCCCTACCCACGAAGGAGAACTTGTGCAAAAGGATAGTAATACCTGACCCGCTTTGTCCGATTTGTCGGAAGACCCCCGAAACTACTGAACATATTTTCGTCCTCTGCGACTGGACCAAAGTAATCTGGTCAGATCGAAGATTGAATGTGCAGGCATCTCCGATGAACATAACAAGGATAGACAAATGGGTAGATGAAGTGCTTATCTCGAGAGCTGGTTCTTCTTCTCAAGAATGAGTTGTCGGAATTCTATGGCTAATTTGGAAAGAGCGAAACGCATTAGTACTCCAGAACAGACGACCCAACCCGAAAACAATTGTTGAAGATGCCCAAACACTAACCAACACCTTCCGCTGGTGGAACATTCATGTACTGAATAGGTGGACAGAGAAGAAAATGCTACCCGAGCAATGGTCGCCACCAGTAAAGGGGCTCTGGAGATTCAACTTGGATGGGTCTTGGCTCAACGGCTCTAAAGAGGGATCGGCGGCAGGAGTGTGTCGAGATCACCGGGGAGTGATAATGGCTGGATTCGCAAAGAATTTTGCAGCTTCTTCAACCCTTGAGATCGAAGCCCTAGCGCTGAAGGAAGCGTTGGAATGGCTGGTAGATAACACCGAACTTAGGCAAAATGGTGTGCTGCACGTGGAAGTCCTGACAAATAATGAAGCTGTGGTTAAATTCTCGGCTGAACCAAGCCAAAGCCCATGGTACCTAAGGAGTTTTTTTGAGGATTGCAAAGACTTATTAGCTCAATTGAAAAGCGTTTCCTTAGCTCACTGCTCACGGGAAGCCAACCAAGTTGCAGATTGGACCGCAAAAGCCAAACGGAAAAGGATACTCCCTTGTAATTGGCTATCTAAGCCACCCCAACACCTTTGGGATTTATTATGCCTTGACTCTTGTCTTCAACACTTGCGTAGTACCACTTTGAATGAATGAATGAAATGGTGCCTAGTTGGACAGAAAAAAAAAAAGGTCCCGTTGGGTCTTGGCATTTGGTGGTGGTTATCGGAAGTCGAGCAAGGACTCCTTGAGGTTCACACATGAACAAAGCTAGACTATATATGCACACGCTATGCGCAGGCTCAATTATCATTATGCATATTTTAATGTGAATTTTATGACTTAACATATCGTAGTTATCTATTTTAATGCACCAAGCAATTAATAATAATAATAGAATGATGATAAGAATTGGAGATAATACGAGAAGAAAAGAGGAGGATCTTACGTAACCGTCAAAGGTGGGGGGGCGGATTGGCTAGATAGAAAGTGCTCTATAAAATGGGACTTTTAACTTTTTCGCCATTTATTGCGTAAGCAGAATATTTTTAATTTTTAAAGATAAAGTTCGAAGGGACCTAAAAGCGAGACAAATTCATGTTTTTGGCTTAATATTTAGGGGACATAGAAAAGAAAACATCATGCGAAATCTAATCCTCAAGTGTCTTTCTCTTTTTCTGGCTAAGCGAAAGTAAAGAATATTTTTCATGAAGAGGCTTCTTGTTACTACAAGCCCAAAACAAGACAAGGCCCATGGAATCATTGGGATGGAAGGCCCAATCCATGGAGGACCTCAGGTCAAAACAGTGGAGAAAAAACGAAATTATTTAGACAATTATATGCACATTGATATACAGAAATTGTTTCTTCCATACTTAGGGTCGGAGCTGAGAAAATGTTAACTCCCGTGCTCGCCACGTATGTGACGATCCACTTTGGCTCCATGATTGCCATGCGGCGAAACAAATGGTATGATTCTGTCACGCGGCTCACATTCGATCAGATGATCATTATCTTATTGATCTATCATCTCCAAACTTCCATCTCTTATTGGGTTTAAATTTAAAAATAAAAATAAAAATAAAGAGAAGGTATCTTCGCATATATCTTCAAATGATATAGATTATTTCAACCATTCTCAAATGATTAACAATTCTTGAAAGATAGTTTATTTTGGCATAGTCTCTTATATAACTCTTTAAATGATAAATATATTTTAATTCGGCAAAATTTATACAGCTAACAATAAAATAAATATTTACAAATCTCTTGTATAATAGTAAAACATAAGATAAATAGTTAAAATTTGACTTAAGAGAATCCCGGTGTCTATACAAAGTGCAAGGTATCGATCTAGTAGGGGTGACCATCATGGTGGCCTCTTGCTTTGCGCGACCCCTCGACGCCGACCTCCATCACTAAGGCCTTTGGTCTCGGTCTATAACCCCTCGCTTCTGCTCTCCATTTTTGTGGCCAAGGTTTGTCCTTGCCATAGTCGGAGCCCAACCTTGGCTGGCACGGTCGAGCCTATATCACAAATCTGAAGTCAAGTGTTGCCAAACCCGACATCCGAGACTCGTGGCTCAATTTGATCCTCCATCTTGGCTCAAGCTTGTCTCCTTCCCCTCAATTACAGTCGTGACGCGGGAGGGGAAGGTCCGAGGGGCAACAACAGAGCTGAGACGATTCGGCAAAAATGGCAGGCAGTAGTGCATGAAGAGGGGATCGCCGGAGACACCGGTGATGGCTAGTGGCGAGGCGGTGCCGGTGTAGGCATGGGTGCGACGAGGGTTCAGTGGTCATGTGTGATGAGTGGGGCAATTGACTACTTTGGGCAGAGGAGAATAGAAAGGGTTGGGGATAACGCTAATTTCTTTTTGCTATTGAGTAATTTTTTGGACTGTGTTACACATCCAAGGGTCAATAAGTGGTAAAACAGTACATGGGAATAGGAGGTGGTAACATTGTTCCTCATCCTGCCTATGTAGGTCGTGTGGGACTTCAACCCATATGTCATTGCCACATTGTGCATTTAATTGAAAAGGAGAGCTGTAAATTCGGCGTGAACCTTGAAAAGACCAGAAGGACCGTGTGCAAAAGCAACTCTTGCTATGGACGGAGAAAAAGACGCGTTGCGTGCTTCTACAATCCTGGATAAGAATACCTACATTTTCTTTCCAATTTGATTTGAATAGTGTAAGAGGTGCTTGTTGCTGTAGCGTTATCTAATAAGTTCCGCGTTGAAGCAAATTCATCCGCAAAAGTTTAACCTCTATAAGATTACTAGTGGATTTTAGCATTGTTATAGCCGTTAATCTAGGAGATTACTAGTGGATTTTAGCATTGTTATAGCCATTAATCTAGGAGAGTGGTCGTAGGGCAAATGATAGGTTGAACTACCGTCCATCTGCTTGCAATTTCTTCCATTTCATTAACTGTTAGATAGAAGCATCTGCATTTGCACAACCATTTTTCACTCTGTAAAAGAGTATTGGCAAGTCTTCCGCCATAAAGTTTTGTTTTTCTTGAAGCAATCAATTCACCCCCCCTGATTTTCGTTAGCCTTACCATATAACGCTTTGTTCATACCAATAACATAATCAAAATCAATAATCATTGCACATTCCATAATTTGCTATCGTCAATTATTTGCGACATAAAAAGATGAAAGGGGGTCAATTTGTTCTATTGCTACGGAAATAGTATTTCTCGGTAGTGAATTTGAAAATGATAAAACCTTTTTTAGTGCTCTAAGTTTCGTCTATTTGCACAGAGATAAAGAGATTGTAGCAATCGCTCAGACCTATGGCCACGAAATTTTGACCGTGGAACGAAATTCGTGGCTCAAGATTCATAATTATGGCTATGAAACATGTTTTTTTCGTGGCGATAATATATCTCTTTACCACAAACTACCTTTTGTTGCTGTTATATTAAGTGCCACAAAATGTCGGCAACAATTCACAGGGGTGAATTGATTGCTTTAAGAAAATATGTTCAGGAGGGTGAACAAAGTTAAGTTAAGGGAGGAACCATATTCTTTTGGGGTAAAGATCAATTCTTGGATTCCCCTGTCAAATCAAGAGTTGGAATATAGCATAAATGGTGCGTGGAAGGATAATAGAGGGCCCATAGGTATTATTGCACGATCAGACAGAGGCTCAGTTGTACAAGCATGGACAAGATGAGGAAGATGGAACTCACCAATGAAAGTGGAAGCTGCAACTCTTCTTCTCGCTTGCAAAGCTGCTTAGTTGCATGGCATCCACAAATTGGTCTTTAAAACTTATTGTAAGATATTAATTAATACAGTTCAAAAAAAGGGCCTTTGCCCTTGGTGTATTCATCCTTTAGTCTCACAACCCAAGATGGAGTTTAAAGTGGACTAGTAGAACTAGTTATGTTGTTACTCATGAACTTGCAAAACGGGCTTTTCACTAGTTAAGAACTGCATTTTCTTTTTCTTTTTAATGATCTCCCGTCTAGAGTTAAAAATATAGTGTTAGTGGAGTTTTCTTCAATTTATCATCTTGATGTAGGTTTTAGTATCTCCTTGTAATATTTGGACTACTTTGACGCAGGGGAAGGTTTGTTTTAGCAAATAAATAAATAAATATATATATATATATATATATATATATATATATTTTGTTGCAAAATGTATAATCTATGGCCACGAATGCAGATTTCGTGGCCGAAGTTTTCATTTTTTAGCCACGAACTATTGTTTTCGCCATTAAATATGGTACAATATTTTGCCAAAATTATTTTGATGAAAAGTATTTCGTGGCCATAAATGCTTTAATATTACCACGAACATATGTTTCGTGGTGAAAGGTCTCATCTTTAGCCACGAAAATTATTCTGTCGCTAATGATCTAGCTTATCGCCACAAACATGTGGCCGCTGTAAAGGCTTTTCGTGCGAAAGCCAAAAAAACATGTTCCTGGCGATATGTGTTATTTTTAGGCACCAAAACTATTTTCAAGGTTAAATGCTTCACCTTGGGAAGTTGAGAGCTTTCTAATCATCCAACTTTGCTTATAATCGTGTTTATTTTGAATTTAGATGGACTTCACACAAGGTTTGGAGTACAAAGTTCAGGGTCATAGCTCATTCTAATAGAAAAGGGAACAAACCATAAAAAATCACAAATTTTACCACCTGTGACACATTTACCCTAAATTTTTTTTGTGATACCAAAAACCCCAAACTATGCTATTTGTGACACATTTACTCCAATGTACTTTAATTCATGGGCATTTTCGTCTTTTTTTCTTTTTTTTTTCTTTCTGGCAAAGGGGGCCTTCGCCGGCGTCGGGCGAGGGCCGCCTCGCCCAGGCGAGGGAGGGCAGCCCTCGCCGGCATCGGGCTAGGGCCGCCTAGCCCAGGCGAGGGAGGGCGGCCCTCGCCTGAGTAGGGCAAGGGCCGCCCTCGCTCGCCCAGGCGAGGCGACCCTCGCCCGACTTAGGCGAGGGTGACCCTCGCCGGCGTCGGGCGAGGGTCGCCCTCGCCTGAGTTGGGAGAAGGCCGCCCTCCCTAGCCTGGGCGAGGCGGCCCTCGCCTGGGCGAGGCGGCCCTCGCCCGACGCCGGCGAGGGCCCTCCTCGCCGGAAAGGAAAAAAAAAGGGAAAAAAAAGAGAAAAAGCAAAAAAGACGAAAATACCCATGGGTTAAAGTACATTGGGGTAAATGTGTTACAAATGACATAGTTTTGGATTTTTGGTGTCACGAAAAAAAGTTCAGAGTAAATGTGTCACAGGTGGTAAAGTTTGAGATTTTTGATGGTTTTTTCCCAATAGAAAAATCTCCGAATCTAAGAAAGTTTAGTTCCAAATTGGGTTCGATTTCTGATCTGGTAATGCGTAGAGATTTCGAATCATATAATCTAGTTTTGCTTATATGTTTTTTAATTGTAAAATAACTTTGTGACGTTAGATCTTGTGAGGTCGAGAGCCCTCGGATTGTTCAATTTCAAGAACTTCACAAAGTCTGGAGCACAAGTTTAGGGTAAGAAAAACATCCAATTTTATAAAAGCTACTCATAGTTAAGGTCAAATGCTTGACTCTGGAAAATTTAGAACTTTCTAATCATCTAATTTAACCCAATTTGGAAAATGACTATCGATAGCTAAAAGTCAATGCAAGTTTATATCTTCCGCTACGAAGGTAACTTTCGTGGCAACAGGTCTAGTCTTCTGCCATGAAATGATTTTCGAGGACGAAGGTGAGAAATTTCGTGGCAAATGGCAATAGGTATAAGTCAATACCTCGCCCACGAAATATGAATTCGTGGACAACGAAATTCTTTTCTTCGCAAAATTATCATACCTAAAAGGTGATTTTCGTGTAGTGCTGCATACTTAAAAAAACCCTTGCTTTTGTTGCCTTTGGCGGATCTATCGCCAACGGAAATATATTACTTTCACTACCTTTAGTGCTTTTTAGGCAATGAAAGGGAGTATTACCAAAAAAGTTACGAACCTATTGTAATTGTACCAATTTAGTCCTAAATTTTTTTTTACTAATTAAATCATAAACCTTTTATATTTGTGTTACTTTAATCAATCCGATCAATTTTAACTAAAAATCATTGATATGGACACTGATTGGAACAATTTTTAATAATATTTTATTATTTTTTCGATTTATTTATTTTTTCTTTTCTTTCTCTTTATTTTTTCTTTCCCTTCTTCCTCTGGCCGATCGCCTTTTAGAACTCAATTGGCCAAAAAAAATATTTAAGACTAAATTGACATAATTACAATATGATTTAGGATTTTTTTGGTAACTTTCCTGACAACGAAACATGTAACTTTTCGTCACCTTAGGTAATGTCTTGCTACGAAAATACATTGCATCTGCCGCTTTAGTGGCATTGTGGCGACAAAAGTACATTTCTTTCATCCGCTTTGGTGGATCTATCGCACCAAAAATGCACTGTGTTTTCGTCGGCTTTTGGTGGAGCTAGCGTTACGAAAACAACATCACTTTCGTCTATCTAGGTGAAGCTTCTGGCGACGAAATCCATGCAATATCATTGCCTTAGGTCTGCACGCAAGGGCAACGTCAGTTTTCGCAAACTCATCTATTGCGACAATGGCTTTTGACGCTTCTTGCGTGACAAAATTTTCGTTTGCCTCAGGGTCGTGAACGACAACAAAAGTCGTGTTTCATTGTTATTGATAAGTCGCATCGCATGACAGCCAAATGTGACAAAGCTATCTTGACGTCGATAGAAAGTGACTATTGCGACGGGGAAATTTTGAACTTTCGTCGCTGGAGGCAATGATGACGAACATAAGGAGAAATTCCGTCGCCTAATTATGCCTTGGGGAGAAAAACGTTTCATTGGCTTGGCCCATATTTTGGTGTTGACATTGCGGTCGCAACGACCTCCACGACCGCCGGTCGCAATCTCTTCCTCTCTCTCTCTCTCCCTCCTTTTCTCCCTTCCAGACCATGTATAAAGACCACGTAAACACCATTAATAACCACACTTGCAATTTGACCAACGGAAACCACACACGCAATAAACTATGGAAAGAATATGAGTTTGATATTGCTACGATAGTACGTTAGAATATCAAATCCAAAAACTTAAATTGATAGGTGAAGTGAAGCTGTATATATATAAAGAGCATGTCAATTCCATAACCAAGTGATGTTGGATACTTTAACAATCATCAACCTCGAACCAATGCCATTGATGATAAACCTCACTATCATTGTCCCCAGGATTGAATAGACCTGTCAAAATAGGACATAAACCCATTTCTTAACCTATATATTAGTAAATGGATCATAAATGAGTTAGTTATATTTAGTAAATGGGTCATAAATGGGTAGAAGTCTTATATTAGTGTTAAATGGGTCATAAATGAGTTTACAACTGATTTAAACTCAATGCATTTCTCTCACCCTCACTCAATCTTGCACTCATTCATTCCGCACTCTCATTTCAGCTTGGGTATGAATTTTCCTATATTTAATTAAATATGGAAATATTTTAGCAATATGGGTCTAATCGGGTATGGGTTGGGTATGAGTCGGGTCGGGTATGGGTCAACAAAATTGCATTGCACATAAATGAGTCATAAACGGATTAATGGGTCAATTTGGATCGGACCATTTATGACCCGATCCAAACCCAACTTGACCCACCCATTTGACAGGTCTAGGATTGAGGGAGGGATTAAGAGGGGCTATAGTGCCAACTCTTGCGACGGTGGTCAATTGCGGCGAAGGTGGTTGCCAGCAATGGCGGGTGCTGATGAGCGGAGAGAGACCATGATTCGGGCTTCTGGATATTAAAATTTAACGTTCTTTTTTTAAAAATTTCTTTCTCAGTCGAGAATACTTTAGTTTTTCCACGAAGACGACCAAGGTCAAATGCGCAAATTGCAGATTTTCAAAGCAGAGGACGAATAATAAAATGTGAAAGTGGCTTTCATATTTTCCCTCCGTATTTTAGCACAACTTTTTTGAAAGCTTTTAATGAACTGACCCTTGTTGAAATTAGGTGTTTTCTTTGTCTGAACTAAGAAGGGCCCGCCGGTTCAGATGCTTGCAAGCTTAGCATTGACGAACTGGGGCAATGTTCGAACGGGACCACGGGACTCTCCGGCTTCCAGCCACTTTGTCAAGCAAAACGTAATGGCGGAATTTATGACGGTGCTCGAAAATGCGTGTACTCCCAAACTCAACGCGTTAACGTCATTTGTCGCTATAATGGCTTTGCGTAGTTGGCCTTCTCTTCGTACCTAATGACTGAAAAATTTTGTGGGGGCAATTTGCTTTGATGACACTTTCCATCCAATGGAATCCCCACTATCTATCGAGAAGATTTTAGTGCTTTTGGTGAATTATTAATATATTGGAAATTGAGAAGCCGGTTGTACCGACGGTGCAGTCGGGGTAATCACAAGAAAAGTCTTAAATTTATTACACGAATGCCAATTTCATCATAAACCTTTCGATTTGGTCAATTTAATGCTAGACGTTTTGACGATTTGCTAATGTAGTCCTTCTGGCCAAAATTGGTGGAAATAATTGATGTGGACACCAGCTGTCATACTTGATATGATCGGCGTTGTAGTCGACAATTTATGAAATTTTTTTTTTATGATTTTTCTAAAAAAAATTCTTTTCTTTTGTGTTTTTCTTTTTTGACTGTGGGCCGTTGACCTTCTCCGGCTAGGTGAGGGCTCATGGGCCCTAGCTATGGTTGGCGAGGGTTGGGGCGATGCCGCAACACCCTCGCTTGTGGCCAACGACCTTGGCCGGCCACCGCCGAAGATGCGGGCTGGCAAAGGGAAATAAGAAAAAAAGAAAAAATAAAAAGGAAAAAAAAAGAAGAAAAAACCAGAAAATTTTAAAAAAATTAAAAAAGTTATCCACATCAGAGCCTACCGGCCATGTCATATAAGACAATCAGTGTCCATGTCAGCGATTTCTAACCAAAATTGATCGAAATGATTATATTGGCAAATTTTCAAAAGATTTATGATTTGAGACTTAATTAACGTCCGTACAATAAATTTATGACTTTTTTTTGTAATTTTCCCCAGTGCAATCAGAAACTGCATATTTTCCCAAGGGTCCTGGACAATTTTGTGAAATCAAGAATCCCCAATCGGTCGGATTTGTTGCTTATTCAGTTACTGTAAAAGTAAAACTAGAAAAAATAACGTTACCGGTGGGATTAAATAATATTGTAGAGACTCAACTTGCGTGAACAAGATATTTCACTCTACAATGGGATTAATATAATATGGTTTCATGTGATTATTTGCACAAGGCATAGGACGGGATAAGATAAATTTTGCGTTAGTCATGGGTTCGGCGAAGCACCCGGGTCCAAAGCGCAAATGGGTGATCTACATACATAAACGGTCTACTTAGGCTCCCTCATGCCCGATTATTTCTACGACGAAACTTTAATATTAATTATATCAAGCTGTCCATTTTATAATAAAGTCATTATGCTTTACAACAAGTCAAAGTGTATATTCTCAATTGAATATACTTTGTATTTGATGTATAAAATATCTTTCATCAACCTGGAACATTAAAGGTGGATGTGATGGCACAAAAAGAAAGGACGAGTAGACAGGGAGGGAAAAGTCGTGCATCTTTGACAAAACGAAGGATGCTTCCGATTGTCCATTTTCACAAATGATACGTGTGGTCTCAACAGCCCCGTGGACACGGTCGGTTCTTCCCAGCTTCTTCACCTTCCATTTACTTTCCACATAATCAATTATTAAAGCAAATCTACGCACAACAGTCCAGGGAAGATTTCGAAAAGCATAAAATACCCATTGAATATCACTAGAATATGAAAATTTTGCATGAAATCCACACATTTCGTTATTATAGAAGAAGTGACAAGGTACAAGCTCACTGATAAAGCACTTGCAACGACAATGAGTGGAATAGCAATTCAAGCCTAGTTTTTTTTTTCTTTTCCATTATTTAACAATTCAAGCCTAGTTGAATAGGAATTGTTTCGACATACATTCCTAAGAAAAACGAATTGGGTTGCTGATCATGTGCACGCGCATGTGTT
Source organism: Syzygium malaccense (assembly GCA_031216405.1). NCBI lineage: Eukaryota > Viridiplantae > Streptophyta > Magnoliopsida > Myrtales > Myrtaceae > Syzygium > Syzygium malaccense. The sequence continues at coordinate 14,531,773 of CM062254.1, forward strand.
GGTTCCTTCTTCTAAGAAAGAGAGCATTCGGGAGGGAGTCCTTGCGAGAAGCGCTTGGTGTCGGCGCAGTAGTTGTATATCATGTAATTCTTCTGCACCCACTTGAGTCTTTGTTGGCCCGTGGCGTCCAGCGACTGCGACAGCCAGGAGTAGTTGCCCGAGGACGAGGAGGGGGAGGAACACGAGGAGGATCCCGACGACCAGACGCAGGCCTGCACGTCGTTGAAGCCCCGGTAGGAAGCCGTGAACGGGGCCTGCGTCCAGTCCGTCTTCACCAGCCCGCCCCTCGTGGCCCAGTCGTCCGCGTTCCACAGGCTCGAGTATATCCACATCGCCTGGCTCTTCGGGAACGCGATGCCCTTCGACTCGAGGTTCTTGAACTCTCTTATGGGAGTTCCATCCACGGAGAAGCTGCGCGAGAATAAGCAAATTAGGAACCGAAACTGATCTATATATTTAGTTTCATTCTGCAGTAAGAATTTATTCGAAGTGTTTGATAATATAGTAAGAGTTTGTGTTGGCTTACATGATGCTTTGAGGGTTCCACAAGATGGAGTAGGTGTGGAAGTCCTTGGTGGGGTCGAACCAGAGATAGAATTGCTGTTCTCTGTTCCCTTTTCCTTGCGTGAATACGTTCGTGTGGAGGATGTATGGGTCGCCACTCAGGTTACCAAGAAACTCGAAGTCGATTTCGTCGTGCGTAGAACCCAAAGAAGAAAGCTGCGAACAGAAAAAGAGTTTAGATATCTCATCGGCATGTCTTATTCGATGCACGTCGATGGCCTAATTTGCTTAAATTAATCGCGGTGATTAGTTAATCAAAAATGTTTTCAAATTATTTAGAAAAGACACGATTTTGCAAAATCGAGAGGCACGAGATTTGTGGACTTACGTAATAAGCGGTGACGGTGCCGGCGGAGTTCCCAGGCACGAGTTTGAGCAGCATGTCGATCTTGCCGAACAAGTATTGCTTCTTGGATTGGAAGCCCGACCCCGACGTCTTGTCCAAGGACAACGTCAGGAGCTGGCCGTCGTTGAGTATCTTTGCGCGGCCGTCGCCCCACGTGATGTCGAAGTCGCTGTTGAAGTTGCCTGCGGCGACGACGATGGTGGCGGCCGCCAATAAGCCGAGGGCAACCAATGCCACGGCGATCTTATTTGAAAGGAAGCTTTGAAAAGTCATAGCTGTTTGAATTTACGCAGAGAATCGACCAATTGGGTTTGGGTGTGCTGCTGGACTGCATGGAATTGATGGGGGCGTGACATGTATTTATAGTGGAGTCGAGAGGAGGGAGCGAGAGTTGGCAACATCATAGGGTCCATCTCTCATGCATTATTGTAGGGTTTTGATCTCTGTCTGTCCAAAGGAAAACAACATTTAAGGACCATTTTATGATTGGGACGTGCGTACAATTGAAACCACCAAACATATTTCGGAGATATTATTTCGGTACCATCTTCCACCTGATAATTTAAGCAGATATTCCTTATAATTAAGTTAAAAAGTTAATTCCTTTTTATGATAAGGAACTTTTCCTTAAACACGTAAAGTTCAAAGTCATCAAATATCCGACTAATCTCGTGTGCCAATGAGAGAAGTCGTTCAAAGTTATCAATGCCATCTCGGAGACTTGTATTTTGCAGCATGTAACGTCGGTGCATGCCATTGACCAAACTCTACATGGTTGTAAGTCAATTCTACTGCTTGCTTTCCTTTTTTCTGTAATGGACAAAGTGTGGTAACAACGAACATCTTCAGGGACCATGGGAGCTGCTTTATCTTGTAATATGCTTTGCCCTTTTGCACATGAAAATGGAACCAAGCATACCTTGGGACACACTGTCCTCTTCCTCTTCTGCTCTTTGTTGTAAATTTTGGTTTTTCAAAGCAAGTTGTTAAGCTGATATACAAACTATCCACTACGTGACTGATTCTAGTTTCTGCAGGCTTGTAGATCTTGCATTTTACTTGGCCTGAAACTAGGTATTGGCCATCCAACAGTCGTCGTCTAGTTACTATAGAGGCTTAATTGATACTTTCTAAATGCTTCGCGATATGGTTTGGTGATGGATAAACTTGATGCTAATGCAAAGAATTGTTGGTGAAGGCGGCTTTTAATCTGGTATTGTCTTTTCTGGTTAATCGAGGTTATTATGGAGACATGGTAAATTTTAAGCTCATTACAATGATGTGTTAAAAGCTCGCGACGCCGATGAGAGAGATTATGGATTGGTTTCTTCGTTTTGTTTTAGTATCTTGTGAGAACATCAAATTTAGATACTTTTTTGCTGTTCAATCACTATAGTTGGAATGCTAATTGTTTTTGGTGGCTCTCAGATGATGATGTGTATTATGGGAACTTCTACAGATGCTTGTACTCAAGTTTGAGATGTTGCTGAACAACGAAAGCAATATATTTCTAGCCAATGTTTTTGGTGTATAACATTATTTTATGGGTGCACAACAACGACAACACCAACACCAACACCAACAATCAAAATAATGATTATAGGATGATTTAGCGGTGATTGCAATTTCTACGATGATTGCCGACCTAAGCGATGGAACAAGAGCAAATGGAGAGAAAGGCCTATGGCAAAGTCCTTCATGGCAAGTCCATCGGAACACTGGATATCCTTGGGGGATTTATGCGGATTCGCGACTCCAAAATGTCCTCCATGATGACCTGTGATCGTAAATTAGTTCAATATACCGATGGAATAATCAGTATTTACTTGATTTAGGCGATGTACGGCGACTTTGGCATCTACTTCGATATCTTCAAAAGTTGAGCTCCTTCGGCTATCTTAAGCCCATCAGGAAGCCACCATAACAGTTTCCCTTCAGCACTCCGTTAGTAGTACCAATGGGTCAAGTCAAGCCTTCCCTCAAGTGAAGCTTTTAAGCTGTATCTTGCAAGATGATAATAGAGTCAAGTTCAGCATTTTCTTATGTCATAGTGAGTTGAACTTGGAGGAAATGTGAGCGCGGGATATGCAGTCCATGCAAAAGGCAATGGATAGTATGAAGCAGTAGGGGAGATTGGTTCTAGAGTAGGTCAGTTTCTAGCCTAGAACCGAGAACCGACCTTGTGACTCCCGGTTCCAAAAAACCGAACTAGCCGGCTCCAATCTGATTCCCAGTCCTACCCAGCAGCCGGTTCGATTTTTGTTTTGAAAAAAAAATCAAAATTTTTAAAATAAAATATTAACGTTGTACCATCTTGCTACAATGCATATGTCAGTCAAGTGATTATGTTATTATTTGTTCATATCGCGATTCTTCATGTGCATAAGAGTGTTTTCTTTTTCAATCCGAGAACTGGACTGGCGAAACCGGTTTTTCATCGAACTGGATGGTTCGAATTGATTTTCGGGTTTGAATCGGATTCGGTGGACGTCCCTAGAAGTGGAAGTGGTTGGGGAGAAAAAGTGGACGCGTGAAGGGAACGGGTTTGACCTGAATTTGGTGAAAAGCCCAGGAGGGACCAGGGACAGCTAAGGAGAGAAGATGACTTGCGTGCGAAGAGGGAGAGGTTAAGGAAGAAGGTTGGAAGAAAGATTCACAGCTGTCTTTGGTCCACACATTTTAGGGGTCGGCTTGACGTCCATTGTTTTCACCGCTCTCCGACTTCTCCTTCTAGACAAAGTTCATTTTATTTATGTCTTGGTCCCTCTCAGTCTTCGATTTTGCAATAGGGACGTAAAATATGCAGAAATTCATGAATAGCATTCGAGCTATCCTTTTTTTCTTTCACTTTATACCCATTTTGTTCCTAAACTATACTAACTAAATCAGGTATGTTTTAAGGCTTGTTTGGTTCAGCATTTGTGGCCCCAAAGTCTCTTGGCCAAATTCAAATAGCGTTTGGCAATTTTATTTGGAAAACTTTGGGAAAATGCAATTAACATTTTCAAAGGCCTCTAAAAGTCTTTAGCCCAAGATAGATTCGGAGGTACTTTGGCAAATTGCATTATTGGAATACAAGTTCACTGTTCATTGCATTATTCATCTTCCCCATGATTTACCTAGGGAAGCAGGTCTGGAGACCGGCGATCACCGCCTGAGGGGTCGTTCGACCCCAGTGACCGCCGCCTGGAGGTCGCGCGACACAGGCCAACAATTGCCTGGGTCGCGCAATCCCAGGCGATCGTCGCTGGGGCCTAACCACCCCAAGCGACCGTTGCTTAAGGTCAGGCGACCTCAGATGAGGCTACTCGTCAATGGTTGGTCAATGGCCGTTTGGTTAATTGGCAGCTGAGCTCCACTTGAGACTTTTTTTAAAAAAAAAAAATTAGCAAAAGTTCTTTACAATATATAGTTTTTATTGAACGGTATTTAGGTTAAAGTTGATTTCCAATGTTATTTTAAAATACATTTTACCAAATACTACTTACATTTCGAAAAATTTATTTAGCCTAAAAGCCTTTACATTTTTCCAAAGACATTCCCACAAAATCGAACCAAACAGGCCTTACTCTTTCTATTTTGCCATATCGTGTGGTTGAGCCCGTCAAACTGGAAGATTGACCAAATCTCGATTCCGCTACAAACTAATTACAAGGCGAACCAATGCAATTCTCGGTAAATTTCTGCTCGAAACTCGATAAGTTCGTCCCTATATGTAATAGAAGGTAATAAGATCCCATGAAATTAGTAAGAGTTGTAAATTAAGAGGGTGTAAATTATAAATAATGAAACATTGGAGGTCATTATTTGTAACTTTTTCAACATAAGGCGAAGTTATATGGAAGAAGTACTTATCTAATTACAATTTAAGGATATTACAAGTCAGACAGCTGGATAAGCTGTGCTGTCCTCCATCACATTAATAGTTGATATGACTTGGGTCTATCTACATGGTGTCTATAGAAAAAGCCTGCTTTATTCTCATCACAATTAACCTAATGTGTACTTTAAAAATATAATAGGCATGTCGAGAATTATGATATTATAAGTACATCATTAACCTATATCCTAATAGCTTAAATTTTATTGACAAAAAAAAAAACTTCGATGCAATATCAAAGCACGAGTCAGGAATTCGAATCTCGAATCGTCTCTCAATTTTACTTTGCTTGTTATTCCTATTATCCCGCAGCTTTCCTATTCCGCCACTTATGCGATTTCCTCCGCTATCTTGCGCGTGTAAAAACCGGCTTACCCTCCTAAAAACTATGTTATAAGTATATTGTTGGCCCGTTGCCTTCTTTGGTGAAAAGAACTTGAAAAATTACTAATTGAGTATTGACTCATTATAAAATCTTACTTATCTTCAATATAGGAATTGGATCCTTCACACACACTATGCGCAGGCCAAGAATAGAGATATGAACTTCAGAAATCGAACATGTACTGCGAAAAGTTAAGAGATTTTTCAAATAACTCCTCGTAGATAATCAATTTTCATTACAATAATATATGGTTTGTTTTTTTTATCATACTCATTTAAAGGATGGACACCGAATTTAAACGATGGCATTGTACATTATAGGGAAAATAATATAAATAATTAATGAATTTTGGTCCAACGTGTAATGTGGTTCATTAATTTTTAATTTGTCTAACGTGGTTCATGAATTTTAAATCGGTGTGCAATGTTGTCCCCGAATTTTAAATTTGCTCAATATAGTTTTTGAACTTTTAATACATATTTAATTTAGTCCTTAGTCTAATGAAAATATTATCCTTTCATTAATTCAAGTTCAGGAACAATATTGAACATTTTCATATAATTTAGGGACTAAATTGAACATGAATCAAAAGTTTAGGGATTCTATTGAACAAATTAAAAATTCAGGGAGGATAATGCGCATTGAAATAAAGTTTACAGACCACATTAAATAAATTAAAAATCCAAAAATCACATTACACACCCGATCAAAGTTCAACGATTATTTGTGTTATTATTATTCCCACGCAAAACATTCATGATAACTATTGAAGTACCTTCCAAGAAGCCGGCGTGCATGATTGGGTTCATGGGGCGAAAGTGGCCGCTCAAATCCTTAATGCATGCCAGCCTCGAGACATGACGTACTTGTGCCAATCGATATCCGAACCTACTCTGGAAAAGAGTTGGAGTAGTCCGACGACAAAAACATGAGTCTCGCCATAGTCAAAGGTTGCTTTCATGCGAAGCTGGCGCACGCTCATTTTCTTCTGGTGGTTCTTCGAACGACAGCAGCCGCCAGCAGCACATCATTTTGGCGAAAACGAGGTCGCTGTCTTCCTTTCGTTCGCTTTGGGGGGGCGTTTCGATGCGATGAATGGGGGAAACTATGGACACATCATCATCTATGGCGCTTTGCGTTCGATTATTGGGTGTCCAAAATGGTAATCGATTTGGAGTCGGGACTAAGAAAATATGTTCTTATTGTGCAGAAGAGATTTTGGAATTCTTGATGGACCCATTTGATGTGCTAATCCTAATTCTTGAGTAAAATTATACATGCGTAGAACTCTTTTTTTTGTTAGAATAAGTGCAGCGGACGTCATTAATATGTGGAATGAAAGTGCAGTCAAATTCTAAGATTTTTGAGTAGTTCAATAAACTTGCGAAGCTTATCTAAAAAGTGCAATCGGATTATTCTATCCGCCTTGCCTGTTTTGAATAAGGAAAACATCCAACGTGGCTTTAATTTGAATTTTTAATCTCCTGTGTGACCATTAAACGTAATTTTGGCATTCGCCGTGACTACTGTCACCTCAAAATCTTGTTTTATTAAAAAGCAAACGTGGGGAGTTTCAAAAAGTCCATCAGTCGAAATCAATTGAAATGTTGAAAGTAAATCGTCTATGATTTGATTTAACTAGGGCCCTGACCGTCGGTGGATTTGTCTACTCAAGCACGATTCTTGGACGCACATATGCAATTTTGGGATTCTTCTTAATGCTCCTTGGCAATTTCAGTGGAAGCGAGCGCGAGAGCTTCTACGAGCTATTTAACGTTCAAGGAGAAAATTACTAAAATACTTATAAATCTATTATATTTATGTCAATTTAATTTCAAACCTTTCAATTACCATTATAGTCATTCCGATCGATTTTAACCGAAAATTAATAACGTGGACACTAACCGTCCTACAAAGCACAGCTGACGCTCAATTGGTAAAATTAAAATGTTTAGAATTGAATTGGTACAAATATAATAGGTTTATGACTGTTTTTATAATTTTCCCAACTTTCAAGTCCATGATATATCACGGCGATTTGCACTTGGGGGAGCTGGACGCAGTCCTAGCTAATGGTAAGGTGAAGCAATCAATTTGTAAGCTCAAATAGTCTATGACTAAATTAAGAGTTTCAATGGGCCTAAGGTTCCGTTCGTTTCGGGGAAATTAACTTCTAAAAAAATGTTTTTTGGATTTTCCGACATTTGCTTCACGGAAATAAACAAGTCAAGGAAAACATTTTCCATCAATGGAAAACACACCTTCAAACATGGGGAAAATGATTTCCTCTTCTTGAAAAGAGGAAATTATTTTCCCTCCTCTTTCTTTCATCACTCATTTTAATTAAATTAAATTAAATTTTCTTTTCTTTTTTTAAATACTAGTTTTTTACTTTTTTTGTTTTCCTTTTTATTTTTTTCTTTTTCTTTTTTCTTCTTCTTCGTTTGATCGTCGGCCACAGCGAAGGCTGCCAATTGGCCATAGGCAAGCTCGAGCCTCACCACAGGCCGGTGAGGCTCGAGCTCACCAAATCAATGATGCTTGAGCGTCGCCAGAGGTTGGTGAGGCTTAGGCCTTGCAGATCGACGACGCTCGAGCGTTGCCAGAGGGCAGGAGGCTCGAGCATCGCCAGAGGCTGGTGAGCTTGTTCCTCATTTGTGGCCGGTCACCGGCCGTTGTTGTGGCCGGCGACCAGCCGAGCATAAGAAAAAGAAAAAAACAAAACAAAACAAAACAAAAATAAGAAATAATAAAAAATTTAAATTTTGTTGAAATGAAAATAAAAAATAATAAAAATAAAAATAATAAATGATCAAAAGGAGTGCACGGAGGAAAATCAAATCAAATTTTCTCTGCCAAACGGCGAAAAGTATTTTCTACTTCATTTTCAAGTTTCAACCGAATATGGGAAAATATTGTTATTTTCTTTAAAAATGACTTAATGGAAAAGATTTTCCAAAATTGTCACATTTTCCGTGAAACGAATGAAGCCTAAATCATTTCTGATAAATGTCTTGATTAATTGAATTTAAAATATGAAAAAGGTGACTTTTTTTCCCAAAAATAAATCTCTCTAGAAAAGTAACTCCTCAAATATATCTCTCTCAAAATTACTTCTCAAACTTGACTTCTTGTTGCTACATCATGACTGAAGGTTGCCTAGTTATGTAACTCCTCATTCTAGTCACATTTACCTCTCTCCTGTTATTACGACAATAATTTTAACATTTTACATTGCTTTCAATCTCTTAGGATAAACTTATTGCAAATAATTAAAACCGAAAACGAAATTGCATACATTCAACCGCTAAGTTTTAATTTTTTTTTCATTTTATCACTCCACATATTTAATCTCCTTTTGAGGTTAAATTCAAATTTTAGATTAAAATATTTTGAACTGTTAAAATGATATAGCCTATGTTATAATGCAAATATATATATATATAGCCTATGTTGGCTTATTAATAAACAAAATTTTACAAATTGAAATGTGGAATTATTTACTCGTTAAAAAAGTTCAAATTTATTAATGGCTAAAAAAAGAAATATATTGAAAATAGGGATAAGTGCATTGAAAGTTCTAAAACTTGTTACGAAAGTGTAATTAAATCTTAAAACTTTCAGAAAATACAATTAAGTCCTAAAACTTATCCCGAAAGAGTAATTGAGTCTTAAAACTTTCAAAAAGTGCAATCAAGTCTTAAAAGTTATCAAATTGGCCCAATCAAGTCCTTCCGTTAATAACACTTTTTGAAAATTTTAGGACTCGATTGTACTTTCGTGATAAGTTTTAGTACTTGATTGCACATTTTGAAAGTTATGACTCGATTGCACTTTTACAACAAGTTTTAGGACTTGATTGAACTATTTGAAAGTTTTAGAATTCGATTGCACATTCATGACAAGTTTTAGGACTTCTTGTCATGCCTTGAGACAAGGCTGTTATGACATCGCCGATTTCGGGCCTAGGAAGCCGAGGGCTAGTAATAATGGATGAGAGGGTAAGTCGCGTCGAGAGTCGGTAATGGAATGGATAGTATGTAACGTTCTGAATTTTCGATCATTTTCCCGGAATTTATGAAATGAATATTTTGGCCAATACACTTATAGTGAGATTTCACCCGGAACTGATCATTCTCGGGATGCTAACCTTAGGGGTAAGGCTATTACGGGATTAAGTTAGCGCAACCAAAGAACTCGACCTTGATTTGACCTTCGACCATAAGGATTGACGAAAGAATGTTTTGAGCCAACAGAGACTGATCTATTCGATCGAGTCCAAAGGGAACTAGCGATAGACCCTCGCAATTACATGAGAATCGAGGTTGCCTTGGCTCAAGCAAACTTAAATTTGACTTGACTTAGTGTTGGTCACGGGTCGAAAACGTGTAATCCCAATGAGCCACCCGTTAGTGAGAGGTAAGCTAAAGTTGCGATGGTACGATTTTAATCATTTCTTAGAATCCAGGCCTAGGAATCGAGAATTTCGAAAGTGATAATTTTTAGCGACCGATGGCGTTTTTGGCGTGGCTAACCTTAGGGCCACCCATTTTTGTAAAAAAAAAGGATTTCAGTTTGGGACCGAAAAAATTACCGTTTTGCCTTTATGCACCGCGAACGAATTTTGAAGACCGGATTAAATCGGGGGACTGATAATTATCCTGTATGGCCGAAAATAGAAGGACAAGAATGCCCCTCTCCTCCCATGAACATTTACCCTTTTGCCCTTGAATTATTGGATAAGATTGAATGTGGGCCGTTGGATTTGGATAAGATCGAACCTTGGCCCATGAATGGAGTGGTAGTTTGAGGGGTAGTTTGGTAATTTCTGGTGAGGTATTAGAGACCAATAATTGGTGCACCATATATATATATATATATATATATATATATATATATATATTGATTTTCTCTCTCTCTCTCTCTCTCTCTCTCTCTCTCTCATAATTCTCTCTCTTTCTCTCTCTCCTTACCCCACTGATCGGAACTCTCTCTCCCTCTTTCCCCGTGCGTGAGCCAAGCTTGGTTGGCCACCAGCTTGCCAGCCGTCCGATCGCTGTTGGCCCAACCGCTCGATCGCTGTCGGCCCAGCCGCCCGCCGCCGCCGCTTCTTCTTCCCGGCTGCGCTTCATCGTCCACTGTCTCTCTCTCTCTCTCTCTCTCTATATCTCGCCCTTCTCTATTCTGTCCAGCCACCTCCTGAGCCACCCTCGACCGTCCTCCCCTATCCCATACGTCCCCTTCGCCGCCCCCAGCAGGCCGTTCGCTGCCCGCCAGCCGCCCGTCCACAGCGTTGCAGCCGCTCGCCCGCTCGGCCGCCGGCGACGCTGCTTGGCCGCTGCTGCTAGTCTGGCTGTTTCGGCCACCTGTCAAGTTGGTTTTCACCCCCTTTTTAAGGTAAGTGACTTCTCCAAACCTTCCTTAGGATCTCGGGTATTGTTAGACATGTTTAGGACTCAGTTCAGGTAATTTAGGTGGCTGTTTGAGGCATGTGAAGGGGGCTGGATATTAGATTGTTATGAACTGATTTGGTGAATGAAAATGGGCTGTTTAGAAGGCTCAGATAAGGCTGTGGTGAGATGGAATAATCTTGGCTGAATTGTATATTTGATTGGTAGTGTTTTCTTTTTTTTTTTTTTTTGGTAAGATTTGATTGGTAGTGTTATGCCTTGAATGAGCTCATATACGTGATTATGTGGCTTATGTGTAACGACTCGGTCCGATGAGAACGGGAAGTGGTCGCCGAGGTCCGAGGACCTAGATAAGGAGCGACTTTTGGCAGGCTTTTAGGATGGCAAGAGGGGGCATGTCTCCTGTCCCACATCGCCTAGGGAGGGAGCCTTGGACTTGCTTATAAAGGCTTGGGAAACCTTAACTTATAAGAGGCCTTTTTTGGGGGTAGTATGGGCTGCCCTCGGAGGAATAAAACCATGAAGACTTGGTGTCCAAAGCAGATAATATCTTGCGAGTAGGACCTAGGTCATTACAGGTGGTATCGGAGCCGACTTCCAATAGCATGTGGGGCCACAGCGAGGACGTTGTGCTAGAAGGAAGGGAGAATATAATGACCCGATCCGACGAGGGCGGAGAGTGGTCGCCGAGGTCCAAGGACCTGGATAAGGAGTTGCTTCTGGCAGGCTTCTAGGATGGCAAGGGGGGCATGTCTCCTGTCCCACATCGCCTAGGGAGGGAGCCTTGGACTTGCTTATAAAGGCTTGGAAAACCTTAACTTGCAATAGGCCTTTTCTGGGGGTAGTATGGGTTGCCCTCGGAGGAATAAAATCGTGAAGACTTGATGTCTAAAGCGGATAATATCTTGCGAGTGAGACCCAGATCATTACATTACAGTTATTGGGACCCAGGTCATTACATTACGGTTGTTAGCTACCTTTTGAATGAATATTGAGCTAATGTGTGTAGTCGAGTGCCATGTGTGTGGCCGTGAGGCATGGTAGTCTGACCGTGCAATGAGATGCATGCCAAGTATGTGTAGCCGTGTGGTGTACTCGTGCGATGAGGTCGTGCATTTGCTCAAATATATGTGTAGCATGTGATGGTGTGGTCGTGTGGTGTACTCGTGCAATGAGGTCGTGCATTTGCTAAAATATATGTGTAGCATGTGATCGTGTGGCCGTGTGTTATGTATGGCCGTGTGGCATGTGTGGCTCGTTGGTACGAGATAGCTTGAATGATTGGAAAAGTGATACCTTGAGGCGTGTTCGTTTACGCGGGATAGGTTCCGTCCTGAAGCATGTTACGCGGGATGATGCTATCCTTGACGAGGTGACGATGCCTAACGAGGTCAAAAGACCGTTAGCTTGATGCGTTTTATGCGGGCGCGGTAGTGATGGAAAGTTGAGAATGAGCTGGATTCGGTTTGACGCATGAGACTTGTGAAAGTTGACGCACGTCGTGAGTTAGTGTGCGAGTGTGGTTTGCCTCGCGTGATATAGTGTTTGATGAGGATGGACATAAATGAGTTGGCTGTGTTATTATCTAACATGCAGGGATGTGTATGATGGATCCCAAGTAGGATCGCATGTGGTTGTTAGTATGATTGGTTGTTTGTGTTATGCGTGTTTTTGTCTGGCGGTACGTGAGAGCCTATGTGGGGTTTGGAGTTGTGTACTTATTGAGATTCGTCTCATAGTTGTATAACCACAATTTCAGACCCCTAGCCATGAACCTAGGAGGCCCGCCTCCTCGTTTTGGGATCCCTAGGCATGCGGATAATTAGGAGGTGGAGTACCCTTTAGGAGGCGATCGAGCTTTTGTCAGATATTCGAGCACTGTTTGGGTTGACGAGGGTGGATTATACTGGAAACCTTATTGATACATAGCATGGACCTATCGAGACGGCTTAGAGGAGACATGTCCGCTGAGAAGCTTCGACATCCCCTTCTATAACGTTGGTGAGTGGGATCCTATGGCGATCATCCCTCCTGATGGCGAGATCATCGATCCCGAGGAGTCACCTATAGTACCCCCAGAGAAGCCGCAGGTTGTACAATCATTGCAGGTGATTCCTCCGTATCGCGGTCCGTGTGATCTTCCGGAGTACGAGCCAGAGGACTTAGCAGAAGCATGGGAGGAGGGTGATCCTTAGGATTCACCGGGGTGATTTAAGAGTTGTATAGAGTAGGTCTGACCAGTCACTTTTTGAAAGATAGGTCGACCTATAGTGAAGCTAAGTTAACCCAATCACCTGTCCCTTTTTATTGTGTCGATGGTTTTTGGATGCTCGTCTCCCTAAGCTTGTATGTAACGTTGTTTGTATGCTCGGTACAATGGCAATGTATAAAAGTTAATGTTGTTAGTTCATGTACTATCTTGATGCTCTACCCCATCATCATCTTTATAGTATGGGTGTTTTTTTTATAATCATTTCCGCCGTGTGCGAACTCTGATGTGTTGGGTTGGGTCGGTGATGTTTTCCTGAGACGTCGCATTAGCTGACCGAAGAGGGATGTTGCGAGCTCGATAGGGTTCGGGGCGTGACATCCCCGTTTGATTTGGTATCAGAGCAAGGTTAGCTCGATCCAAATAAGGTCGAGACTTGGAGTGATAAGGAGCGATGACTTTGAGGTAGTCAGTTAGGGAGCTCTTCGTAGAATACATGTTTATGTTGATTGTGCATGTCCTGTGAGTACGTGTCTATGATTGCTGAGTGGTTTATTGTGGTTATAATGTTGATTGAGATGAAGGTGCGGTAGGACTTGAGATGAGTACAAGAACCCTGTTGGTTGCTTGGTGATGTTGGTTGATGTTACTTGATTGATTTGATGGTTAGTTGTTAGTTGTTGAGTTTTGTGCCTAGGGCTTGGACTAGTATAGTTGGCCTAGGTCTCTAATTCCTGTATGAAATTATAGCAAGTAGGAGGGTAGCGTGAGCCCGTGAGAATGAGTAGGAGAGGTGCAGGAGCGGGAGGCTCGTCGAGCTCTCAGGTTCCAATCGCAGAAGATCCGCGTATGGAAGGAGTTCTCGGGGTGTTAGAGGGGATTGGGAATTTGATGGATAGGCAAGCTCAAGAGCGAGCTAACATGATCGCCCAAGCTGCTGAGGCTACAGCTGCTTTAGTTAATAAGAATGCTGGTAACGGAAATGGGAATTGACAGATGCATCAGTTGGTAGAACAATTTTTGAAGCTGAAACCATTAAAGTTTGAAGGAATAGGGAATCCAGAGGCTGCTTCTAAATGGGTTGAGGAGTTAGAAAAAACCTTTGCTTTATTGGGGTGTACAGAAGCAGAGAAAGTGACGCTGGTAGTGTACCAGCTTTAGGGTAATGCGAATGATTGGTGGAAGGCTACGCAGGGCCGAGTGTTTCCTACGGGAGTGGATTAGAATTGGACGGCCTTCGTTCAGACTTTTAATGAGAAGTATTTCTCGGTAAGTGCCCGAGAAAGGAAAATGATGGCTTTTCTTAGACTGCAACAGAACCAGATGACTGTGGATCAGTATGAGGCAGAATTTGCCAGGCCGTCTAAGTTTGCGCCAAGAATGGTAGACCATCTTGAGGACAAGACGCGAAGTTTTCGGGATGGATTGAGGGCTGACATTCGCAGTCAATTGATACTGGTGAATTTCAGAACTTATGAAGAATTATATGAAAGGGCACAGGCTATCGAGCAGGATATGACAGATAGAGCCGTCGCGTCTAGATCACAGTATACCTCAGCTAGGGATAATCGTCAGCTGGGAAAAAGACCGATGATGGGAAATCGTCGTTTTGTTCCTCCGGCAAGTAGGAATATCCGAAAATCGACACATCAATCTAATTCAACTTGTAGACTTTGTGGAAGACATCATGGAAGTAGTCCCTACCCAAGCGTAACTGGGGCATGCTTTGGGTGTGGTGGAATGAGAATCACATTAGGAATTGCCCGAATCAGAAGGCTCGACCACCCCCACAATCGCAGCCACCTCGGACTGGGAATTCGACTAGTGTAGCCCCACCGGCTAATCCGAACAGGCCGCCGGCACAAGGACGTGTGTATGCTTTAGCGCAAAAGGAAGTTGAGAATGCGCTAAGCATAATCACAGGTATGGTTTCTCTGTGTAATTATGTTGCATATGCTTTATTTGATCCGGGGGCGTCGCACTCGTTTGTGTCTGCTCAGTTTGTTGAATTAGCTGGATTAAAACTTGTTTTGTTAGAAGTACGGTTATGCGTGACTACACCGTTAATGGATAAAATATGCATATCGTTAGGATGTCCGGACTGTAAAATAGTAATTGGTGGTGTAAAAAGCAGGATAGATTTGGCTATTTTGACCATGTATGATTTTGATGTGATTATGGGCATGGATTGATTAATCAAATAGAATGCTGTAATGAATTGTAGCAATAGGGTGATTCAGTTTAGTCCAACTAGACACCCTAGATTTGAGTTTGTAGGGAGTCGAGGGGGAACCTCGATCCCTTGGGTTTCATCAGTAGAAGCAACCAAATTGTTGGATGAGGGGTGTCAAAGTTACCTAGCAAATGTGGTTGATTTGACGGCAGAAGAAGTGCAGCTAGAGGATATAGCTGTGGTGTGCAACTTTCTCGATGTTTTTCCTCAGGAATTGCTAGGATTGTCACCAGAAAGAGAAGTGGAGTTTGTTATCAAATTGGCCCCCGGGACCGAACCAATCTCGAAGCCGCCTTATAGGATGTCGTTGTCGGAATTGAAAGAATTAAAGGTTCAGATGCAGGAACTATTGGATAAGGGTTTTATTCGACCGAATGCGTCTTCATGGGGAGCGCCAGTTTTGTTCGTAAGGAAGAAGGATGGCTCGTTGAGACTGTATATTGATTACCGCTGGCTGAATCAGGTAACAATCAAGAATAAGTACCCTCTTCCAAGGATTGATGATATGTTCGATCAATTACAAGGAGTCTCGATATTTTCTAAGATTGACTTAAGGACGAGGTATCACCAGTTGAGAATTAAAAAGAAGGATATTCCGAAGACGGCATTCAGGACGAGATATGGACACTACGAGTTCACGATAATGCCGTTTGGGCTGACTAATGCCCCTGCTGCTTTCATGGACTTAATGAATAGGGTATTCAAAGAATTTTTGGATCAGTTTGTCATTGTCTTCATAGATGATATTTTAGCATATTCAAAGAGTCCCGAGGAACATGAAGTACACTTGGAAAAGGTTCTACAAACATTAAGAGAACATGTACTGTATGTTAAGTTTAGCATGTGCGAGTTTTAGCTTAATCGAGTGGCGTTTCTTGGACATGTGATCTCCGAAGAAGGAATCTTCATAGATCCGACGAAGATTGAAGCAGTGATGGATTGGCCAAGATCGACGACGGTTATTGAGGTTCGAAGCTTCTTAGGTCTGGCCGGTTACTATCACCGATTCGTGGAAGGATTCTCAGCAATAGCCACTCCATTGACAAGGTTACTTAAGAAGGAGACGAAGTTTGAATGGACGGAAAAGTGCGAAGAGAGTTTTCAGGAATTGAAACAGAGATTGACAACTGCGCCAGTACTAACAATCCTTTCAGGACCGGGAGGATATGAGATTTATAGCGATGCTTCGCTTGAGGGATTGGGATGCGTGCTAATGCAACATAGAAGGATGGTTGCTTATGCATCGCGTCAGTTAAGGCCTCATGAGATGAACTATCCGACTCATGACTTAGAACTGGCAGCAATTATTTTCGCTTTAAGATTTAGAGGTACTATTTATGTGGAGAAAGGTTCCAGATCTATACGGATCACTAAAGTCTCAAGTACTTGTTTTCTCAGAAGAGCTAAATATGAGACAATGTCGTTGGATGGAGTTGTTAAAGGACTATGACTATGATATTTTGTATCATCCCGGAAAAGCCAATCGGGTAGCGGATGCCCTAAGCTGAAAGTTGAGCATTGCGCAGTTAATAGTCAAAGAATGGATCTTATTGGAAGGGGGACGAGACTCAGAGTTTAAGTTTGAGATAGAACATCTCTCCAGTTTGGTGGCGACATTAAGGATTGAACTGGAAGTGCAAACTAAAATTAAGGCATTACAGTCCACGGACCCTAAGATTCAGAAAATTTTGGAGATGGATGACACTAAAAGGAAATCAGACTTCCAAGTGTCCGAGGACGGAATTCTGAAATTTCGAGGACGTTTATGCGTGCCCGACGATTAGGAACTTAAGGAAGAGATTTTATCGGAAGCTCATAAGAGCAATTATAGCATTCACCCGGGCAGCACGAAGATGTACCAAAACCTTCGACAATATTATTGGTGGAATGGAATGAAGGTGGATGTGGCCAAGCATGTGGCCAAGTGTTTGACGTGCCAATAGGTGAAGGCACAACATTGTAACCTGGTGGGATACTCCAGCCGTTAGAAATCTCAAAATGGAAATGGGAACATATTACGATGGATTTCATCATGGGATTGCCAAGGAGTCAAAGGGGACATGACTCGATTTGGGTAATAATCGATCGGTTAACAAAGTTGGCACATTTTCTGGCAGTGCGAAAGGATTTCGTGCTCGATAAGTATGCTGAGTTATATATAAGACAAATAGTACGTCTTCATGAAGTGCCCGTGACGATCACCTCGGACCGTGATCCCCGATTTACTGCTAATTTTTGGAAGAGTCTGCAAGCGGCCATGAAAAGTTGTAGTTCAGTACAGCCTATCATCCGCAAATGGATGGTCAGTCTGAAAGAACTATTCAGACTTTAGAGGATATGCTGAGAGCATGTGTATTAGACTTTCAAGGCAAGTGGAAAGAACAGCTGCATTTGATTGAATTTACCTACAATAACAGCTTTAGCAGAGTATTGGGATGGCACCGTTTGAAGTAGGGGTGAGCGATTTCAGGTTCCGGGCAGGTTCCACCTGGAACCTGGAACCTACCCTCGGGTACAAGTTCCTCAAAATGAGGAACCTGAAATCTACCCGTCGAAACGTGGAACATGGAACCTACCCTGTCACAGGTTCCAGGGTCGGTTCCAGGTTCCAATAGGTTCTTTTTTTAATTTCGTTTTAAATTAAACAAAACGAAAATAAACACAAGAATCCTTCATACTACAGGCAGCACCTAAGACTGTTCTTTCCAAAGTATTATTTTATTAGAATTCAGTGGAAACAATGAAGGATATGACAGATAAGACACATTCCTATCATATAGCATGCCCAACAGAGCTCTACTTGCAGCTCGCATGTAAGTGAACTGTCATTTGTAACGCAAGCAAGAAACCTTGACATAGCAACTGCACAGTAAAAGTGACGAAGAACATTGTCAATTTCCAAAAATCAAAGAAATTTATGAGACAACTGGTAATTGCACAATGGGGCACTTAAGGTCAGCAATCTAAAAGCCTCCTCTCTCATAAAAAAGGCTAAACCGCGGAGTGCCAAGAATACACCAATCTAGTGATTCAAAACAAAACTTTCAACTGCATCCATGAGCCGCAAGGTAAGGCCCCATAAGTGAGGTCAAAAATAAGGAAAGGAAAAATCACCAACAGAACAATGCTTGTAACCCCCAACCCCCTACCAAAACAAAAAGTCCCCACAATATGCTAGAGGGCATAGACTAAAATGACATCAAACGAAAACAACAATGAATCAAAAAAATGCCATCACTGCATCACCTCATGGGAGTTGCAGCCAAAAACAAAAAAGAAAACAAAGACAACATCGACCGAGCAACGCGAAATTGCTAAAAAAAATCCAAATAAGATCACAATCGCAAATGGGTCGGGGAATTCAATCAACAACAACAACAATAGAAGGATAAAGGGACCCACTTTGATGCATAAATTGCCGATGCAGATGATGTGCTGGATTTTGCCAGGGACGAGCATGGACTTGAACTTGGCGGGTAGATCAGGCGCCTTGTGCGGTACGTGCAGATCCCCCAATGCCAACACCAACACCATCTTTCTTGTTCTCGCTACTCTCTATTGATCACAACGACAACGATAAGAAAAAGGGTCAACGAAAAAACAAGAAAAGGTAATATTTCCATGCCCAAAGACGATCCTTTCTATTTCTCTTTCTCCCTCGATCGAGCTTCAACAATCAATCTCTCTTCTTCTTCTCCCCTTAACGCAGCGCATGAAGTTCAGATTGTGCAAGTGCGTAACAGTGATGAAAACTAACAAGGGTTTTGCGAAGAGAGAGAGACATTGACTCGGACATACCCTGGAACCAAAGCGGACATGGAAGACCCTCATCCGTCCCTCGTTCTTGTCGTGCTCTGAAACTTCTCCCTTTCTCCTTAGGTTTACCATCTTGAACTCACCTCGTCTTCGTCCACGCGCCTCCAACAATCAGGTTCTTCGCCATCCCATGCTCTGTCGTCGTCCCTCCCGGGCCTCGAACCACCACTCGCGCCACCTCTGGCCCTCGAACCCGCGCGATCCTTAGCAAAATCCTCGTCCCCACTTGAGATGCTCAGCATCTCGACGTTCGAATCGTCATCGTCGTCGACCACCCTCCTATTCTCGTTGTTGTTGCCCCTGTTCTTGTTGCCGCCACCCCCAATCTGCTGCTGCACGCCACTGTAGCTCGCCCTCATGGCCAACGCCGTCGCGGCGGAGCTCCTCTGAAGGGTGCGATTCATGAAGACAGAGGAAGAGCCTAGGCGACACCGAATGGAGAAAGGAGAGGCAAGCTCGTTGAGTCGTGGGTGTGGGGAGTGCGAGAGAAAGCAGACTGGAGGAGGAATGAGCGAGAGGAAATATGGGGAAGAAATAAGAAACTAACGAAAGTTAGGGTTTTTAGAGAGTAAAGTAAATCAATTCCGGTTCCTAGGAATCGGAACTGGCGGTTCCTATAAATTTGGAATCGGGAACCGGAACCTACCACCTTGGAATCGGGAACCGAACCGGACCCGCCGATTCGGTTCTTCGGTTCTCGATTCTACCCTAGAATCGTGCTCACCCCTAGTTTGAAGCGTTTTATGGCAGAGTGTGTAGAACATCGTTATATTGGGATGAAGTGGAGGAAAGAAGTATAACGGGTCTAGAGTTAGTTCAACAGTCGGTGAAAACGGTAAGGATTATTTGGGAAAGGCTAAAGACGGCACAGAGCCGTCAGAAGAGTTATACGGATCGAAGGCGTAGACCATTGGAGTTTTAGGTTGGTGACCACGTTTTCCTTAAGATCTCACCAATAAGAGGACTGTCTCGATTTGGTAAGAAGGGAAAACTGAGTCCAAGGTACATAGGCCCGTTCGAGATTTTAGAGAGGATTGAGACGTTGGCCTATCGTCTCGCCATGCCGCCGAACTTGTCACAAGTTCACAATGTCTTCCATGTGTCAATGTTAAGGAAGTACGAATTGGATCCGACCCACGTGTTGAATCATGAAGTAATAAATGTGAACGACAGAGTGTCGTACGTGAAGAGATCGATTCAAATTGAGAACAGGAAAGAGCAGGTTTTGGGAAATAAGATGGTCCCATTGATCAAAGTTGTTTGGGAGCATCACGGGACAGAAGGTGTCACTTGGGAAAATGAAAAAGTAATGAAACGTCAACACCCCCATTTGTTTGGATAGCTGGGTATGGTTGTAAATTTCGAGGATGAAATTTTTATTAGAAGGGAAGAGTTATAACGTTCTGAATTTTCGATCCTTTTCCCGGGATTTATGAAATGAATATTTTGGCCAATACACTTATAGTGAGATTTCACCTAGAACTGATCATTCTCGAGATGCTAACTTTAGGGGTAAGGTTATTACGGGATTGAGTTAGCGTGACCAAAGAACTCTACCTTGATTCGACCTTCGACCATAAGAATTGACGAAGGAATGTTTTGGGCCAACATAGACCGATCCATTTGATCGAGTCCGAAGGGAACTAGCTACGGACCCTCGTAATTACATGACAATCGAGGTTGCCTTGGCTCGAGCAAACTTAAACGTGACTTGACTTAGTGTCAGTCACGGGTCGAAAACGCGTAATCCCAATGAGCCACCCGTTAGTAAGAGGTAAGCTAAAGTTGCAATGGTATGATTTTAATCATTTCTTAGAATCCGGGCTCGGGAATCGAGAATTTTGAAGTTGGATTAAATCGGGGGACTGATAATTATCCTGTATGACCGAAAATAGAAGGACAAGAATGCCCATCTTCTCCCATGAGCATTTACCCTTTTGCCCTTGAATTATTGGATAAGATTGAATGCGGGCCGTTGGATTTGGATAAGATCCAACCTTGGCCCATGAATTGGAGTGGTAGTTTGAGGGGTAGTTTGGTAATTTCTGGTGGGGGTATTAGAGACCAATAATTGGTGCACTATATATATATTGATTCTCTCTCTCTCTCTCTCTCTCTCTCTCTCTCTCTCATAATTCTCTCTCTTTCTCTCTCTCCTCACCCCACCGATCGAAACTCTCTCTCCCTCCTTCCCCGTGCGCGAGTCAAGCTTGGCTAGCCACCAACTCACCAGCCGCTTGGTCACCGCCGGCCCAGCCGCCCGCCACCGCTGCTTCTTCTTCCCGACCGTACCTCATCGTCCGCCGTCTCTCTCTCTCTCTGTCTCGCCCTTCTCTGTTCTGTCCAGCCACCACCTGAGCCACCCTCGACCGTCCTCTCCTGTCCCATACATCCCCTTCGCCACCCCCAGTAGGTCGTTCGCCGCCCGCCAGCTGTCACGCCTCGAATCCCACAGCGCACGAGCATCCCAACGTAGGTCGAATTTGGTACGACGTCCTGGGACGCGTCGCTGACCCAACGCCCAACACAGAGATCAGCACACATGCGGAAGCAACATATATATATATATACACACCCGTACAATAATAACAGGACCCAGGGTAGCACAACAATGAAAACCAGTATGATTAAAAATATAGATTTACATTACCACGAAATTTATACAATATTCATTTACAGAGAATATATACAACACCTAAAATACAGGTCAACGGCCACTATGATAAAAAAGGGATGATAGCCAGGATGGTTAGGCGGCTAGCTACGACTGGGCTCTAAACAAAAAGGCACAGCCCGATCCATCTAAAGCTGGGGCTAACCTAGGGGACCCAGTCCGGGTCGAAACCAGAAGACTCAGAAGATGAAGAGCTATCAGGCAGCTCCTCCTTAGAATCTATTGAGTCCAGCTCGGACTCAGCCTCCACTGGCTTCTCCTCCGAGTCCATATCCTCAGGCTTAGCCTCTAGCACGGAATCCTCCTCTATGGGCTCCGGCTTATCATCTGGATCCGTCAGCTCTAGATCTACCTCCCAGTCAGCTGGCTCTATGTCCATCGGATCGAACTCATCAACCTCATAAACCACGGGATCACCATAAGAACTCGAACTCTCTTCAGCTGAAGTATCGGGGTCCACTACGTCTCTATCAGGACACTGAAGGTCGAACACACCCTGCCCATTGTACGGGACCTCAAAATCCCTAAGTGGTCCATACTCCCTAGTATAATCTCTCCAACACCACGCAACATACTCATGGGTCTCAAAATGTGTCTCCCCCACGTCGACCTAGACTAAAGTATAATACTTAAGGTACATCTCCCCGTTCCCTAAGGGGCAAATCGACATCGTCTTCTCTATATAGTGGGGGATCCTAAAACATACTGGCGCCTCTGCCATCCTCAGGGCTGGGGGTCTGAAAAGATGAGTTTATATAACAATGAGACGAATCTCAGCGAGTAAAAACCCTAAACCGAAACTAGGCTAACATGCACCTCTAGACAGGCAACAATTCACCACAACTAGCAATAAATAACAACCAATTGACCTAGGCCCTCGGGCCCAGATCGAGTACACAATGACCCTGCAGGTTAGATAATCCACAATAATCATCACGGCACATATGCGAGTACACTGGTCACACGTACGCCATATGCGTGCTCATGCTCAATCGTGCCTGTCTCACATACGAGTCACCGATACACACAACGGCCAACACACTGTGGCACACATTTACTATGCCCATGATTTAACTCAACAATGCACTCTGGCACACGGCTCATTTTTATTTAAAACTCAACCCGCGTAAGACGCATCAGGTCTATTTTTCAATTACCAACACTTCATGGCCTGCGTAAAACGCATCAGGCCCAGTGTCTCTAGCCCACGTCAAAACGCATCAGGCACAACACCGATCTCCTTACGAACCAAAACCCACGTAAAACGCATCAGGCTGACCGTCTTCCGAATGAACTGGGCATCGTCCCGCGTAAAACGCATCAGGACGAAATTAATACCCCGCGTAAAATGCATCAGGGCTTATTATGACCACACGTGCACACAACCAATTTTTATCTAAACCTCGCGTAAAACGCATCAGGGCAATTATGCGATCAAATGTTCATATCAGGCACGTGTTTTCTCAAAACTCATGATTCAAGCCCAAACTTAATATGCGACATACGAGGCCATGCATAATGAGCACTCAATTTCAATCACGAGTATACAATTCAATAAGGCCACAACATGCTCAAACAACATTGCATCGGCACGCCCAATATTTAATTAAGCATAATTCGGCACGGCACATATAAATCACGTAATTTGTGCATCACAACCTGCGCACTAAAGGTCCGCCATGCCACTCATATTCGGCCACCCTAAAATCCCCACATGGCATTGCACAATTAACACAATCAAGCACAAATCAACCATTAAATCATTCGAATGAGGCACACTCGGAAATTTCACCGTTTAATCCCAAATTTGATCAAACTTAGTCCAATTGATTCCCCCATGGACAGCCATCAAACCGGCCAACCTAGGCCATCGGCCAACCTAGGCCATTAATTCCATTCCTAAATCAGCCTATTAATCCACTAAACTTGCCACAAAACAGCCACCATAATTCAGTCACTAATTACGCCTAAATAACCCCTAAAACCACTTAATCCTATCTAGAAATGCACAAATAGTCCTAATTAAGATTTAGAGGTTAATTACTCACCCTTAAACCTAAGCTCCAAACCGAGCTAAACGAAGGGGAACGAGCGGCTGATTGTCGGCAAGCGGCGGAACCAGCGGCGGCATTCCGGTGGCTTCCGCGGGGCGTTTGGGCGGCGGTGGTCTCGGCGGCAAAAGGCGCCGGTGATGGTGATGATGCTGGTCAATGGTGGTTCAAGGTGAGGGAGAGGTGAGGGCGGTGTTGTCATGGCAGACAAGCGGCACGGCGGCCGGCGGCTTGCACGGGCGGCAGTCCGACGAGCGGTTCGACCCAAAAGGGCTGGCCGGCGTGCTCCTCACGCCGACGAGGAAGAGAGAGAGAGAGATGAGACGAGAGAGGGAGTGAGACGGTGGTGGTGACGGGCTGAGTGAATGGGCAGCGGTGATCCGGCTAGACGGGCGGCACGGCGGTGCTGGGCTCCGGCGGTGGCGATGCTCACGGGCGAGAGAGAGAGGGAGAGAGAGCCGGCGGGTGGAGAGGGAGAGGGGAAAGAGAGAGTGTGTTTCTTGACTTGGGGAGGAAGAAATGGGGAGGAGAGAGAGTGGTCAAAGATCAAATAATGGGCTTAGTGGAATCCAAGTGTCCAATTTTCCATGACTTAACCAAATTGCTCTTAATCCAAGGACTTAGATTAGTCCTTATCCAATAATGAAGGGACTTAAATGATCAAGGTTGAATTATTTGGCTGACCAAATTAATTAATTAAAACACTAATATAAACTCCAAAATAGCCCCAAAATTTGGAATACAAAAATAGGGCTTAGGGGCAAAATGGTCATTTTTCGATTTCGAGCCGAATTTTTATTTTTTGGCCGTACTAATCCCAAATATGGTTGGTCAACATAATACGACGTCGTTCTCATAAAATAGTCACGCGCGTCCTCGAAAATTGACGTCCAAGTCCGAATCAAATTCCACGATCAAAATTGCTCAATTTAAAATTTTAAGGTCTCTCGCTAACGGGAGGCTGTTTAGGGGTTACATGTATCGACCTAGGGTTACTCGAGTCGTGACGATCTCGATTATCGGGAGAACGGGAGGAATTATCGCTAGTTTCGAGGGTTGCGATCGTTCGGTTTAAGTTCGGGATTTGTTCATCACGCGTACTTTCAATCGTGCGGAATCACTCGCGATCCGATCTTATGTCATTGGCCAAACCAAATCTGTCACCCTCCTAGGATAAGCTTATATTGGCCCAAAATATTTCCTCATTGTTTCTCGGCATCGATGCTCGATTCGCGATCGGATCACTGGTCTACGTACCGTTTTTCCTATTTAGCCATTCCCATTTGGTTAGTATCCCGCGATTGATCAATTCTAGGCGAGACTTACTAAAATTAAGTGAGAAATAATATTTGATTCATTGGTCCTAGAAATGGGGTCGAAATTCAGGATGTTACATCAGTCGCCCGTTCACGGCGTTGCAACCGCTCGCCCGCCTGGCTGCCGGTGATAATGCCTGGCTACTGCTGCTGGTCCGGCTATTCCGGCCACCTGTCCAGTTGGTTTTCACCCCCTTTTTAAGGTAAGTGACTTTCCCAAACCTTCCTTAGGACCTCGGGTATTGTTGAACGTGTTTAGGACTCGGTTCGGGTAAATTAGGTGGCTGTTTGACGTATGTGAAGGGGGCTGGATATTAGATTGTTGTGAACTGATTTAGTGAATGAAAATGTGTGGTTTAGGAGGCTCAGATAAGGCTGCGGTGAAACGGAATAATCTTGGCTGAATTGTATGTTTGATTGGTAGTGCTATGCCTTGAATGAGCTCGTATACGTGATTGTGTGGCTTACGTGTGACGACCCGGTCCGACGAGGGCGGAGAGTGGTCGCCGAGGTCCGAGGACCTGGACAAGGAGCGGCTTCTGATAGGCTTTTAGGATGGTAAGGGGGGCATGTCTCCTGTCCTACATCGCCTAGGGAGGGAGCCTTGGACTTGCTTATAAAGGCTTGAGAAACCTTAAATTGCAAGAGGCCTTTTTTAGGGGTAGTATGGGTTGTCCTTAGAGGAACAAAACCGTGAGGACTTGGTATCCAAATCGGACAACATCTTACGAGTGGGACCCAAGTCATTACAGGTGGTATCAGAGCTGACTCCCGACTGTGTGTGAGGCCACAGCGAGGACAAAGTGCTCGAAGGAGGGGAGAATGTAACGACCCGATCCGACGAGGGCGGGGAGTGGTCGCCGAGGTCTGAGGACCTGGACAAGGAGTTGCTTCCGGCAGGCTTCTAGGATGGCAAGAGAGGGTATATCTCCTGTCCCACATCGCCTTAGGGAGGGAGCCTTGGACTTGCTTATAAAGGCTTGGGAAACCTTAATTTGTAAGAGGACTTTTCTGAGGGTAGTATGGGCTACACTTGGAAGAACAAAATCGTGAGGACTTGGTGTCCAAAGCGGACAATATCTTGCGAGTAGGACTCAAGTCATTATATTACGGTTGTTAGCAGGCTTTTGAATGAATATTGAGCTGATGTGTGTAGTCGAGTGCCATGTGTATAGCCGTGAGGCGTGGTGGTGTGACCGTGCAATGAGATTACATGCCAAGTATGTGTAGCCGTGTGGTGTACTCATGCGATGAGGTCGTGCATTTGCTGAAATATATGTGTAGCATGTGATGGTGTGGCCGTATGTTATGTATGGCCATGTGGCATGTGTGGCTCGTTGGTACCAGATAGCTTGAATGATTGGAAAAGTGATACCCCGAGGCGTGTTCGTTTACGCGGGGTAGGTTCCATCCTGAGACGTGTTACGCGAGACGATGCCATCCCTGACGAGGTGACGATGCCCGGCCCAATGAGGTGATGATGCCTGACGAGGTGAGAAGACCATTAGCTTAATGCGTTTTACGCGGGCACGGTAGTGATGGAAAGTTGAGAATGAGCTGGATTCGGTTTGACGCACCAGACTTGTGAAAGTTGACGCACGACGTGAGTTAGTGTGCGAGTGTGGTTTGCCTCGCGTGATATAGTGTTTGATGAGGATGGACATAAATGAGTTGGCTGTGTTATTATCTCACATACAGGGATGTGTATGATGGATCCTAGGTAGGATCGCATGTGGTTGTTAGTATGATTGGTTATTTGTGTTATGTGTATTTTTGTCTGGCTGTACGTGAGAGCCTATGTGGGTTTGGGGTTGTGCACTTATTGAGATTCGTTTCATAGTTGTATAACTACAATTTCAGATCCCCAGCCATGAACCTAGGAGGCCCGCCTCCTCGTTTTCGGATCCCTAGGCATGTGGATAATTAGGAGATGGAGTACCCTTTAGGAGGCGACCGAGCTTTTGTCAGATATTTAAGCACTGTTTAGGTTGACGAGGGTGGATTATACTGGAAGCCTTATTGGTACATAGCGTGGACCTATCGAGACGGCTTAGAAGAGACAGGTCCGCTTAGAAGCTTCGACATCCCCTTTTACAACGTTAGTGAGTGGGATCCTATGACGATCATCCCCCCTGATGGCGAGATCATCGATCCCAAGGAGCCGCCTATAGTACCCCTAGAGGAGCCGCAGGCTGTACAACCATTGCAGGCGATTCCTCCGTATCGCGGTCCGCGTGATCTTCCGAAGTACGAGCCAGAGGACTTAGCAGAAGCATGGGAGGAGGGTGATCCTTAGGATTTACCGGGGTGATTTAGGGGTTGTATAGAGTAGGTCTGACCAGTCACTTTTTAGAAGATAGGTCGATCTATAGTGAAGCTAAGTTAACCCAACCACCTGTCCCTTTTTGTTGTGTCAGTGGTTTTTGGATGCTCGTCTTGCTAAGCTTGTATGTAACATTGTTTGTATGCTTGGTACGATGGCAATGTATAAAAGTTAATATTGTTAGTTCATGTACTATCTTGATGCTCTACCCAATCGTCATCTTTATAGTACGGGTGTTTTTTTTATAATCATTTTTGCCGTGTGCGAACTCTGATATGTTGGGTTGGGTCAGCGATGTTTTCCTGGGACGTCGCATTAGTCAACCGAAGAGGGATATTGCGAGCTCGATAGGGTTCGAGGCGTGACACAGTATGATCGGAACGAAAGTACTGAGGGTTAGTCGTGATTCGATCGAAAGATTGTCCATAAATTGGCCTAGGAATTGACAGTGGAATGAACCATTGACTACGCAAATGATTAGAGTAATATGACTGTGGAATTACCCTTCGACCATCAGGGCTGTTAGTGGAATGGTCCGAGATAACTGTAGATCAATCCGGTGTTGGCATGTGTCGATCGGGGGTAATACCGCACGGCCATGCATTAGTCTCGGGTGACTATGAGTAAATCTCGGGGTACTAGATTCCATGAGGTTACATGATAACCGAGGGTCGACCATGGGTCGTTGATACTTGAACGTGGCTCGGTCACGAATCGGCCACGGATCATTGCGTTGAGTCGGCAAGGCCATGGATGAGACATGTGCTAGGCCGTATGCTTAGTGGCTTGGTCACGGCCCAGGCAAAATTGCCACTCGTGCCGACCAAGGCCATGTACCCGGTCATGACCGGTCATCGTGCCCGTCAGCCAAGCCACGGACCAGCTACGTGATCGATCATGTGCCGGCCATTGTACCCGACCCTTGTGCCACGTATTGTGCTCATAAGATCCGGTTCCGGTCTTGTCCCGTGTCCAAGAAATATGATCATGAGTCGTGCAACGTGCCATTCACGGGCCGTTGCACGTGTTTGGCCGTGAACCGACCTCTCACTCGTGTGACCCGACGTGGTGCTCGCCGCGTTGCCCATACAGCCGACAAGGCACTAGGCACACCGCTCGTGCGGCCAGGCAAACCGCTCGGCACGTTGCCCATGCGGCCTGACGCGGCGCCCGTGTAGCCCGGTCCTGCGCCCGGCCATGTGCCCGTGTGGCCCGGTAGCGTGCCCGGCCGTACACCCGGTCAAGGTCGATTGTATAGGCCATGCGCCTGGGCATCCCGACCGGCCCGAGCTTATACCATTAGACTTGGACTTTGGCTTGGATGTATTTGATCATATTTGGAGGAATTTTTTTTACGCCGAACCTCGACCCAGATAGGATGATCGATTATTTGAAACTCAGAATTTCCCCATTTACTTAGGCAATTTGCTAAGTATACTTAGTGATTTTGGAGCATATGCTTAAGTGCCATTAGCCACTTGATCTTTGGGACAAATCAGCAAATTTTGGCCAAGCTTAGGGAGCAAAAAGCCAAAGTTGACCAAGTCAAAGTTGGAACCAATAATTGGAGGGTCATCATGAGAAGAATCTTATAAGATAAGATCTTCGTTAATGCATAGGATCTTCTCCATTAATGCATGAGATCTTGTAATCTCTAGAGATAGGGCAATAATGGGAGTCAAGACAAGGGTCATTATTGAAGAGAGGCTTAAGTGTCCCCTAGATAGGCTTATGTCTCCCCTAGATAATTAATGCATTTGGTGATTCATATGGTCTAAGATAGGGCATTATTAACTTAAATGAACACTTGGACTTCAATTAGGCCATCAAACAATGAAGTCTAGGATTTGGTCAAGATTCTCTAGAATTTTCCAAGATTGCCTCTAATAATTAGGTGCCACTTGAATGTATTTCATTGGACCACTTGGCATGACAATAATTGAGATCTTGGCCTATAAATAGAGAGATACCATGCCATGCTCATTTTTCCCAAAAACCGAACAAGTCTCTCTCTCCCTACTCTCTCGGCTTCTCTCTTTCTCGGCCTCCATCTCTCTCATTCTCGGCCATTTCTTCTCTGGTCACTCATTCTCGCCATCGCACCATCACTAAATACCCTAGAGCCCCCGAGTAGTAAGTGAATTCTCTATACTTTGGTTAGGGTGTAGTGTTGCGCGTTTGGGCTCGAGGAGTGCTTATGTTTGTGATACTTGGCATTTGCACGTGTTTGGTTATTTCGTATGTGGCCGTGATTCATGGCATAACCGAGGCACAAAACGAGGTGTCGTATGTCTCATACTCATGTTGTGGTGTTCCGGGACGAGTTCGACTTGGTGCGGATTTTACATTGAGGTGTGTAGAATTGGGCCAAGTCCGGCTCCGAGCCGACATTCAACATGGTGGATCGAGTCACTTACCCTCGATCGCACCTCACATTAGGCAATTTGTCCTAGAGAGCATGAGTTACATGAGCACCGTATGTTTGCATGGGCTAATAAGATAAAGATAAGAACCAGAAATGTGTGGTTGCTTGTTGCATGATCACACAAGGGACTATGGCCGTCACCGATGGATTCTGGGACGTTGCTGTCGCCGATAGATTTCGGGGCGATGTCATCTTCGATGGATTTTGGGACGATGCCGCTATTCGATGGATTTCGAGGTGATGCCCGAGGGAGTATTCGGATGCTCGGTGGTAGGCCGGAAGGATCGATGGATGTCGATCATGAAATGATGATTCCTGTGTGTTGATCTTTGCATGCAACTTTGAAAATCACGCTTGATGTTTTCTCGTTTGTTGAACATGCCATGTTTAATACAAAGGCAAGGTAAGATGCATTGCTATTGATCTTCCATCGACAAGCCAATGGTAACGTGTATTTCTCTTGTCCTATGCGAGGCTATTTCCTAGCTGGAGCATAGTGAATTTAACTTACTGAGTATCCACTCACTTTTATTATTTTTAGCTTTGTAGGTGTGGCCACGCCACCTCCCGTTCATTTTGATCGACCTATAAAAATGCATGTTCGTGTGATAGATATTGTTGATGTAGAAGCCGATGTCACCTATCGAAAGTATAGCATGACTGTTTGGATCCAAGTGAATGCAAACGACATGGTCCCCCACCGTTAACGTCGCATGGTTTGTTTTAATGGACGGAGATGTGGTTGGACCCATTGAAGGATATAATGGACCACCTGGGGCTAGAGTGGAGGAACCGTAGGGAGATGACTAAGCTTTGGAAGGTGATTAACCTTTTTATTTTTGTGAAGAGACGTTAGTGAAGCTAGGCGTAACCCGACCATACGGAATATGTGAGCGGATATCGGACGAGATCCAGATGTATGCATAGTAAGCGAGGCCCGAGTAAGAAGGGCTTGTAAGATAAATAATCCACTATCATGTAAATATAGTGTGTTTGTATAATATGTTGCTTGGCTCAATTGTGTTCTCGTTATTGTCCATTGATTGCTTCCGCTTGTGTTTAATGAAGAAAACAATAACAGGACGTTGAGATATATCCCCGGAACCTATATGAATCACGTTCGAGCCGGGATCAAATGCCACGGCTTTTTCTCGGGACGTGACAGCCGTGGCACTTGATCCCGGCTCGGACGTGATTCATGTAGGTTCCGGGGATATATCTCAACGTCTCATTATTGTTTTCTTCATTAAGCACAAGCGGAAGTTATTAGCAAACAATAACGAGAACACAAGTGAGCCAAGTAACATATTATACAAACACACTATATTTACATGATAGTGGATTATTTATTTTATAAGCCCTTCTTACTTCAAGCCTTCCTTACTACACTTACATCCGGACACATCCAGATCTCGTCCGGTATCCACTCACATACTTCATAAGGCTGGGTTAAGCTTAGCTTTACTAACGTCCCTTCACAAAAGAACAAAAAGGTTAGTCTCCTTCCAAAACTTGGTCATCTCACTACGGTTCATCCACTCCGGCCCCGGGCAGTCCACTATATCCCTCAATGGATCCGATCACATCTCCGCCCATTAAAACGAACCATGCTAAGTAACGGTGGGGAACCATCTCGTTCGCATTCACTTGGACCCAAACAGTCGTGCTATATTTTCGATATGTGACATTGGCTTCTACGTCGATAATATCTACCACCCGAACATGCATTTCTACATGCCAACCAAAACGGACGAGAAGTGGCGTGGCTATACCTACAAAGCTGAAAATAATAAAAGTGATTCAACATTCAGTAAGTTAAATTCACTATGCTCTGGCTAGGAAATAGCCTCGCATAGGACAAGAGAAATACACGTTACCATTGGCTTGTCGATGATAGATCAATAGCAAATGCATCTTACCTTGCCTTTGTAGTTAACATGGCATGTTCAACAAACAAGAAAACATCAAGCAAGCTTTTCAAAGTTGCATGCAAAGAGCAGCACACGGGATTCATCACTTCATGACCAAAATCAATCGATCCTTTCGGCTTACCACCGGACATTCGAATACTCCCTCGGGCATCGCCTCGAAATCCATTGAATAGCGGCATCGTCCTGAAATCCATCGAAGATGGCATCACCCCGAAATCTATTGGCGGCAACAACATCCTGAAATCCATTGGTGAGGGCCATAGTCCCTCATGTGATCATGCAACAAGTAACACACATTTCTAGTTCTTATCTTGATCTTATTAATCCATGCAAACACGCGGTGCTCGTGTAATTCGTGCTCTCTAGGACAAATTGCCTAACATGCGGGGCATGGTCGAGGGCACATGACTCGATCCACCATGTCAAGTGTTAGCTCGGAGAGAGACTTGGCCTGGTTCTACACGCCTCAATATAAAACTTGCACCAAGTCGAGCTTGTCGCGGAACACCACAACATGAGTACGAGACATATGACACCCCGTTTCGTGCCTCGGTTGTGCCATGACTCACAGCCACATGTGCAAACTCCAAGCATCACAAACATAGTCACTCCTTGAGTCCAAACACGCAATACTACGCCCTAACCAAAGTATAAGGAATTCACTTACAACTCGGGGGCTCTAGAGTATTTAGTGATAGTGCGGTGGTGAGAATGAGTGACCGGAGAAGAAATGGAGGCCGAGAGAGTAGGGAGAGAGAAAAAGGCTTGCTTGGTTTTGGGGAAAAGAAGAATGTGCTTGGTGTCTCTATATTTATAGGCCAAGGCTTCAATAATTGCCATGCCAAATGGTCCAATGAAATGCATTCAAGTGGCACCTAATTATTAGAGGCAATCTTGGAAAATCTTAGAGAAATCTTGACCAAATCCTAGGCTTCATTATTTGATGGCCCAACTAAACACCAAGTGTCCATCTAAGGTCATAATGCCCTATCTTAGGGTATTGAGTCATCATGTACATTAAATTTCTAGAGGACAATTAAGCTTAAACATTAATGATCTAGGGGACACAAAAGCCTCTATTATCGGTCTCTTCAATAATTGCCCTTGTCATGGCTCCAATTATTGCCCTATATCTAGAGATTGCAAGATCTCATTGATGAAGAAGATTACATTCATTAATGAAGATCTTATCTTATAAGATTCTTCTAATGATGGCCCTCCAATTATAGGTCCCAACTTTGACTTGGTCAACTTTGGCCTCTTGCTCCCTATGCTTGGCCGAAACTTGTTGATTTTGTCCTAAAGATCATTGGCTAGTGGCAATGAAGTATATTCTCCAAAATCAATGAGTATACTTAGCAAAATGCCTAAGTAAATGGGAAAAATTTCGAGTTTATAATGATTGATCATCCTACCCAGATCGAGGTTCGGTGTAGAATTTCCTCCAAATATGATCAAACATAATCAATCCAAAGTTCAAGTCCAATGGTGTAAGCTTAGGCCGGTCGAGTTGCCCAGGCGCATGACCTGTACAATCGGGCCTAACCAGGTGTAGGGCTGGACATGCTGCCAGGCCACACGGGTACACTGCTAGGCACATGGCTAGACGCGTGGCCGAGCGCATGGGTGGGGTGCCAGGTTGCACGAGTGGTGCGTTGAGCACGATGCCGAGCGACACAAGCAAGGGGCCGGTTCATGGACCAAACACATGCATTGGCTCATGAATGGACACAATGTATTGCTCATGGCCAAGTTCATTGGGCACCGAACTAGGTCGGAGCCGGATCTGATGGACACAACGGTCAGGCACAATAACCAACACAAGGGTCAGGCACAATGACCGGCACACATATGGGTACAAAGCCAATTTGTGGCCTAGCTGACAGGCACAATGGCCGATCATGACCGGGTATAAGGCCTGGCCGACGTGGGTAGCACAATGCCTAGCCCGTGACCTAGCCACTAGGCTCATGGCCTAGCACATGGCTCGGCCATGGCATACCCAACTCAACGCAACAATCTATGGCCGATTCGCGATCAGTCCACGTTCGAGTATCAACAACGCATGGTCGACCCTCAGTTGTCATGTGGTCTCATGGAATCCGGTACTATGGGACATGGCCATGCATAATCACCTACAACCGACACATATCGACACAGTACTGATCCTAGTTATCCCGAACCATCCCACTAATGGCCCTTATGGTCGAAGGGTCATACCACAATCTTATCACTCTAATCGACTTACGTGGTCAGGAATTCATTCCACTGTCGATCTCTAGATCAATTCATGGATAATCTTTTAATCGAACCATGACCAGCCCGTAGTACACTTGTTTCGACCATGTTATCCGTTCCATTACCGACCCTCGGCTCGATTGCTCGCCCATTTTATCACCATTTACCTTTGGCTATCTAGGCCCCAAATTTGGGGATGTCACACTTCTAGTGCACTTATCCCTTGAAAGTAAGTTCAAATATATCTATTTTGAATTTAAGTTTAAGTAAATTTTAAATATTATGTAATTAATTATATACTATATTGATAAAATAAATATTTTATAATATTAAGCTTAGCATTACTTTCATTCAACAAAATTGTTCTTAGTATCTGTAGCACCTTGAATTCTGCAAACCGAGGATCCTCAACTGGTAGTGCCTCACTCCTTAGGATCTTCTCAAATCCTAAGTTCGGGTAATCTATGATGGCACGTCTCGGCCAAGACTGTGACCCATGACTCACTTTGCATCGTCCCGTTTATTGTTATCTTTCATTTCAAACAAGTGGAAGCATGAAATCGGGACAACTATAATCAAAATAAATAACGGGGTCAGGACAAACATCATGAGCAAACCATATATTTACATGATAACTAGAACATTTTACATGCCAAGCCTTTTACATGCCCTTATGTTTTCTTATGGTCGATTTGCACATATATACCCGCTATAACAAAACACGGGTGGGGTTATGCCTAGCCTCGCTATCGTGAGTTTCTTTAAAAGAGTTCTCTTCAAAAAGGTTCCTCCCCAAAAATGCTTGGTCATTCCCAAGTCTGGTTGGCCACCTAGGCCCCGTTCACGATAGTCTCGGGTGCCGGTCCGTTGGCACCACCAAACGGGCCATTAAACCCATGAAGGGGTTTGATTAGTTCTCCATCCTCGGTCCACTCATACCAAGCTTCGAACACGTGCGGGACATGTTATTTAAGGCCTTCATTAACCATGACTTGGGAAATGACTTACGATAGTTTCTCCCTCTGGCCGCATTGATCACATCGATCACATCCACAATCATCTCCACGGGGGTTCCAAAGCGAACAGGAGGAGCGGCCACCCTATAGGTCCAAGGGAAAAATAACGGGGAGTGAGTCATAGACTTAATAAGTAAATCATGTAATTTCAAATTAGGAAGAAATAATCGTCGTCGAACATGAGTCCAACTTCATCACCTTAGTATCGATGGCAAATCAATGGCAAGGATGTCATTACCTTGCCTAAGTTCAATTCGTGGCACAAGCACAACAAGAGAACACCAAGCATGACAGCAAGCGATATATGCAACATCGAGACAGACAACAACAACAAGCAAGCCCCATTAGAGGCTTGGTTGGAAGCACATGCCAGCAACACATCATAACTTCCTATCCTGAAATTAGAGAATCCACTTACACTACTTGACAAAAACGAGATTTAGTGGGGTCCAAGAAGGTGACGTAAGGGAGAAAGTGATAGTGGGCGTGAGAGTGAGAGATGGCGTGAGAAGGAGTGTGGCATGAGCAAGAGAGAGGGGCCGAATGTGGGGTAAGCAAGAGAGAGGGAGGCGTGAGAGTTGGTAGGGTTTGGCATAGGAAAAATGTGACCAAGTGAGGAACAAGTCTATTTATAATGTGGTCCACTAATGGTCACTAATGAAGAAGAATCCGAATCTAATAATGAAAGGCCATAAAAGTCTAAGTTAATAATGAAGTTGATCTTAAAGTCTATGGACACTATTAGGGTTCCTCTTCAAGCTTTTCATGGGGATCACATCTTGCTACATGATTTCCAAGTTGTTGACCTAGGGTCATTATACCCTATTAAACCATTTATTGCCTAAGTTGTCAAGAAGGCCTTAATGACCTCTTTCTCTCCTTAGGCGTGAATTACCTACTCTTGGTCTCCAAGACACAAATTATTGGTGTCTTCCTCAAGACACCCCAATTATTGCCCCTTTCTCTATTATTGGTGCCTTTTTGGATAAGCTCCATTATTGACAACTTACTAAAGAAGTTATCCATTTGTCTCTTATTCATGAATCCCTTCCTTAGGCGTGGGCCACTTTCTAGGATACCAAAATTATTGGTTCCTTGCAAGACTACTCAATTATTGGTGCCAAGACTCTATTATTGGGGTTGGTCTTCATCATTGGCCAACTTGTCTAAGAAGTTGGCAATAATGCAACAAATCAAGTCAATTTGTCTTCTTATCCCAAGAAGCATTATAGGCGTGTACAATGTGACCATATCAAGAAACACTCCATAATTGGGATACTTGCTTTATTCTAATGGCATACTCATTTGAACACTAAAACTTGGCTTGATAAGAAATTATGGTCAATAGGGTTTCTCAAGTGCCATAAACAATCAACCCTCCCATTTGGAACTGAGGTGGTGTGAAAATATGTCATAATATGCTTAGACACAACAGAGCCAAAGATTGGGCTGAACTGTACAAGGTCGAACCAGCAAAATCGTCTTGGCACATGGCCTGGTCGGTCGAGCCTGACCGGGCATAGGGCTTGGTATATGGCTAGGCCGCTCGAGCACAAGGCCGGGCTCACAACCGGGCTATACAAGCATTGGGCCTGCTGTACAGGCACAAAGCCAAGTGCATGGGCACATAATCGAGCCACACGAACGGCGTGCCGGCACAAGGCCGGGCCACATGAACAATGTGTCGAGCACATAGACTGGACACACGAACGAGGGATCAATTCATGGATCGGATGCATGCATTGGCTTAGGGGCAGCACAATACACGGCTTGTGGCCAGGTCTAACGGGCACGGGACTAAGTCTGGGCCGAAACCAATGGGAACAAGGCCTGGCACAATGGTCGGCACACGGACGGGCACAAAGCTGGCCCGCGGCCTGACTGATGAGCACACAGCTGGTCCACGGCCGGGCGCAAGGCTTGGTACATGGCCTGTCCATGGCCTATCCAATTCAACATAATGATCTGTGGCCGATTCGTGATCGGTTCATGTTCGAGCATCAACAATCCATGATCAACCCTCAGTTGTCATATAGCCGCATGGAATCGAACACAACGGAATCGGTTCATGGTCACTTGTGATCGATGCATGATTGAGCGAAATCACCCGCGACCGACACATGTTCGTAAGACACCGATCCATGGTCGTCCCGGATCGTACCACTAGCGACCCTTATGGTCGAAGGGTCAATCCATGGTTGAATCACTCTAATCAATTTGCGTGACGAGAAAGTCTTTTCATTGTCGATCCCTTGTCCTATCTATGGATCGAACCATAATCGATCCTCCAGATACCCGTTCCAACCATATTAGCCGATCCATGACCGACCCTTGGATCGGTCCACACACTAATTCCATGGCCATCTTCTTTTGGTCGTCTCGATCCAAATTAAGGATGTTACATACGAGCTATGAATACTACCACGAACTTAAATAACAAGACTAGAGTTACCACCAATTAATTTAGGCAAACAATAGGTCAAATGGACATCAAAAGGCCTAAATAATTATTAGAAAGTTAGCTACCTAGTTGCACGTGTCAAGAAACTAGTCAAATGAAAACATAAGATCTTAGGTTTGTTGATTTGGTTATGTGAGGGACGGAGTAGCATTCCATAACGCTCTTTCGGTATTGTCACCCTATTTTTGAAGTACTAAAGCATTTATCAATTAATATTAAAAAATTAAATGCCGCCAAAACACTTATTCAACGATGTTATTGAGTATCAACGCCATTTTCTCTAGGAGTGTGCAATTGGACCGGGTTTACCCGGAAACCGGATCGGTCCACCCGAAAAATAGGTTCGGGAATCGATTCTAACAAGAACCCGTCTTGGAACCAGTTCCATTTTTTGGGAACAGGTTATAACCGATCCGGTTTCTAGTTCCAAGTAAAAATCGATCCGGACCAGTTTTAGAACCGATTTTGAGATAATGTAAAAAAACATAAAAACCCTGGATCACGTTACCCTACTTGGCTACCCAGTCTGTCTCTCACGGTTTCTCTCTTCCTCTCTTCACGACCTCCTCTGTCTCTCATGATTTCTCTCTTTGCAAGCGCCTCCTCAGTCGCCGTAAGAACATAACCCAGCTCGTCGTCTGCCTGCGTGTTGAAGAGGGTTAGGGTTCGGTCATCTCAGCGTCCATACCGCGCATGTGTTTTTTCTGCCTTTTTGGCTCGCCGATCTGGTAGATATTTTACTTTGAATCATTTCATTACTACCTATATTATTTTGCTAGAAAAAAATGAAACTAGAAAATGGAAAAAAAATAGGTTCTCGGGTAGACCCTGATACCGGATCGAAAAAACAGGGTCTGTTCCAAAACAGGATCCGGAAAAAACAGGATAGGTTTTAAGTTCCAAAAATTAAGAACCGGTTATAACAAAGTTAGTTTCAGATTTCAGATCTGGATTCAACCCACCCTAAAATCGATCACCCTTAATTTTCTTGTCGGTAGTGGCGTGACTCCATTTGTGTGTGAGAATATGCATGCAAATGTTAATTCGGATGGAAAATCTATTCATGATATTAAGTAAATGACATGACATGACATATTGGAAATTCAGACATAATGAGAAATGACATGACATATAAAAAATTGCATGCAACATGATATGGTAAATTAAATTCACAATGGGACAATCAAATGACATAATATGTCAATATTCACATGCAGCATGACATGACAAATAAAATTCAAAACATGATAACAAAATGACACGACATATCAATATTCATATGTAACATGACATGCCAAATCATTCAAAATATGATAATAATAAAAAAAAGATGACATGACATGACATGGCAATATTCACAT
This sequence comes from Syzygium malaccense, assembly GCA_031216405.1. Taxonomy (NCBI): domain Eukaryota; kingdom Viridiplantae; phylum Streptophyta; class Magnoliopsida; order Myrtales; family Myrtaceae; genus Syzygium; species Syzygium malaccense. The sequence continues at coordinate 14,570,413 of CM062254.1, forward strand.
GCATCATGACATGGGAAATCCAATTCAAGCACGATATTGAAATGACATGATATGTCAATATTCACATACTGCATGACATGACAAATCATATTAAGACATGATAACCATTTACACCATGAGATGAGTCGTCCTCATTCAATTTACAAGTTTACTCAGACATGGTAACATTTATGTAGAAAACACGCCTTTTTCTCAAGCCAGGTCAGAACAAAATTATTACTCAATCTTAAAATCGTAATTCCATTTAAAATCACAAAATATATATTCACATGCACAAGGCCTCAATTCATGGGTTCAAACCGTGATGGCTATTGGCTTATGATCTCCAGCAACATGGCCATTGTCAATCTTACACATAAATTTGGTCCCTTAAGTATATAACCTATAGTTGGCCTCTAGATAAAGGGGTGTGTTCATATGCAACACTTTAATATATCCACCATACGGTACAATGTATATCATCAACAACAGTGATATGCACTAGAGCATAATTTCAGCCCAACCAGTACCGTAACGGCCTAAGTCAAATCTATATGACGGCCTAGATATACCCATAGATTTCATTTCAACAACAACCTAATATATGTGTTTTTTTCTATTCAAATGGGCAACATGTAACATATTCTAAACTTCGAGATTGCATTGCTTCGTTAAAACGAGTTATATATTCTCCAATCTACAATTCGAAATAGGCATTATAACATTCTACTCTTGTCTTTTGTTTTTCATTTATGTTCAAGCTTAAACGGTGCACTCAAAACTTACTACACTTTTGGGTTCCCATAGCCGAGCGAGTGTTGCCACCCGCCTACCCTCACGAGGGTCGCCTACCCTCAACGGCAGACTAGGGGGTGAGAAAGTTGCCCCATAGCCCAAACCTCTCTCTCAATCAACATGTTTTTATTTTCAATTTGCCATTTTTTAGCCATTTCTATCTTTTTTTATTTTTTCAAGTTGTCAAACTTTTTCTTTTTTATTTGCAAGTTTTTAAAGCTTTTTCTATAACGTGACAACCTATCACGTCGCGCCTCCGAGCATGCTTGGAGATACTTTTGTTCATCACGAAAGGTGAGGTGTCCCATCACTAAACGAACGAGGGTTTCTCCCCGATCATACCTCACGAGACAGCGGGCATTTATTTTCTAATGGTCTATTTTGTCTACGTTTCATTTTGGAGTCACCACTAGTCCTTAATGGTTGACTAGAAATCCTATCGAGACGAGGGTAAACCATCTCGATTTCTGCGAACCAAAGATATCATAAGTAAGAGGACTTGGTTACGTTAATGACTTCGATGTCAAAATCCCCAACGCTCTTTTGGTATGTAACTCAATTTGAAGTGTCTAGCGTAGCATTGAATTTCTTGAGGCTTATCCGCTAATCCTCACCATTCTACACGAGAAAGACTCAATCAATTTTGAAAAGTACAATCAATTCAAATCACAAAACAACAATCCTAATATCGCCCCTAAAAAGGAAAATCAATCAAAACGATCAAAGCCTAGTGAAGCCCTAATGGCTTGTTCATTTTTAGGGGTTGTGCTTTTTTTAGGGGTTTTAGGGTTTTTTAGGGGTTAAGCCCCTTTTAACCTCTAAACTAGGAAATTTTCAAAAGAACAATTTGTGGACCTCCAAAAATTCTAATATCATTCAAAATGGGTGGCCACAAGTATTCTGAGCTATTCTTCAACTTTTTTGGAATTTTGGAATTTTTTTAGAAAATTTTTGATTTGATTTTTCCTACTTCCAGAAGTATCAATTTTCCATTTTTTAACTTTCTGAATTTCCCCATTTTTTATGAATTTTATGAAATTTTTCCATTTTTTATGAAATTTCTGAAATTTTTGTAAATTTTCCGAAATTTCTTAATTTTTTTTATTATTTTCTGAATTTTTTATTTTTTATTTCTATTTTTTAATTTTCCTGAATTTATTTTTATTTTTATTTTTATTTTTATTTTTTTAATTTTATTTTATCTTTTATTCTTTTCAAGAACGAATGGGACTGATTCAGACCGGTTCAACTGTGTTGGACTAGCCCGATCGATCTCCGGCCAACCCTTCGGCAAGGATGGTGCCAAAACAGCGCCATTTTTGTGCTTTCTCTTTGGGGCATTTTGTCAAACACTTGGTGTGTACCTAGCCTAATATACATTTTTCATCACCGTGACTTTAACCCTTTTTTCGACGACCCTCCGCCGGTGTTCCGGCCATTACCAATGGTCCTAAAGCATCTACCCAGCATCCTCTACCAACCTATCACCACCAAACCTATGACATTTCAGAATTTGGGCTTAGGAGCCACAGGCAAGTGATCAATGAATGAATAGGTAATTCGAGCCGAGAGTCGGTAATGGAACGGACAATATGGTCAGAACGAGTATACTAAGAGTTAGTCGTGGTTCGATCGAAAGATTGTCCATGAATGGGCCTAGGGATTGACAATGGAATAACTCCCTAATTACGCAAGATGATTAGAGTAATATAATCGTGGAGTGACCCTTCGACCATAAGGGCCGTTAGTGGGACGGTCCGGGATAACTATGGTTCAGTACTGTATCGGCATGTATCGATCGCTGGTGATACCGCACGATCATGCATCGGTCACGGATGATCGTGAGTTAACGAATAACCATGAGTTAATTCAAGGGTACTAAATTTCACAAGGCTACATGATAACCGATGGTCGACTATGGATCAGTTATTCTCAAATGTGGACCAGTCATGAATTGGCCACAAATCATTATGCCAAGTCGGGTAGGCCATGAACGAGTCATATGTCAGGGCACGAGCCCGATGGCTTGGTCGCGAACTAGGCTATGTGCTAGTGGCGCCGACTAGGCCTTGTACCCGAACATGACCAGCTATCGTGCCTGTCAGCTAGGCCACGGGCCGGTTATATGCCTGACCCTTATGCCAGGCAATGTACCCCTCAGATCTGGCTCTGATCTAGTTCCGTGCCCAATGAACTTGGCCATGAACCATGCCTTGTGCTCATGCATGAGTCAATGCATGTGTTGGATCCACGAATCGGCCCCTTGCCCGTGCAGCTCGGCATGCCGCTCGTGCAGCCCGGCACCACGCCAGTGTGCTCGGCTACACGCCCGGCCATGTGCCCATGCAGCTCGGTAGCGTGCCAGACTATGCGCCCAATCAGGCTCGGTCAGATAGGCCACGTGCGTGGGCAACCCGGCTAGCCCCAATTAGACACTAATAGACTTAAACCTTTGATTAGTCATACTTGGCCATATGTGGAGATCTTTTTACACCAAACCTCGAATCAAACAGGTATACCAAGTGTGGAAAACTCTCGGAAAATTAGCAAAATAAGTATGATGTGGGGTTACGAATTGAATATTGATTAATCAGTTTTGTGTAAACCGATTGACCCGAGTAATTTGTGAGTGAAACCAGCATGTTCATATGGTCCAAACAAGGCTCACGGTTCAGCTAGTGAGATGAACAAAAGAGTTGACCAAGTCAAATATCCATTAAAAGCCATTAAAGGCTCCCATTATTGACTTAGCTTAGGTGTCCTCCATTATTTGAGACCAGCTGAGTTATCCAGCTCATTTAAGGCAAGAAGGTGACTCATGTTCACCAATAATACACATAAAACAAGGGGGGAAGTTGGCCAAGGAAGAGGGAGCCGAGAGAGGGAGTCGGTCAAGGAAGAGAAAAAAAAGTCGAGAGAGAGAGAGAGAGAGAGAGAGAGGAGATAATGCCACATTAAAGTCTTTTAATGGCACTTCATCATAACTTTTGGCCATAGTTCATTAATGCCATTAAGGCTTCTTTGACTTGGAAGTCCTACTATTATTGCCTTGCTTTTTCTTCAAGCTTGGCTTTTCTATAAAATAGAGAAGCTCACGTGAAGGAGCCCTTCACGCCTACACACATACACACACGCCCATAACCAACCATCCTCTCCTTCTTGTTGTTTCTTCTCTTGCTTTGTTCGGCCGCTAGGAAGCCATGTTATAAACCCGCCCGAGTACCACCCGAGACTCCCGTGTTCACCACACGTCTCTCACTTTCTAGTTCTTATTTTATTTGTTTGTGTAAGTGAATTCCCTAATATCGGAAAAGGAAGTTGTGATATGTTGTAATATGGTTTGCTCAAGCCGTTTCTCGGTTATTTGGTCGATTATAGCTTGTTCTTTCTTTGACAATTGATGCTTACACGTGACAATCATGTTTGATGTTCTTTTGTCATTTTGTAGCACGAACTTTGCTATTGATTTGCCATCGATGCCGGTACAGTAAGAGTCAACTTATGTAAACTACAATTGATTCATCCTCCCTTGATATCATGTTTTCACTTATTGAGTCTCCCCGACTCACTTCCCATTATTTTTTCTCTTTTCAGTTCCGTAGTATGGCGTCTCCCCCAACCCGATATGATAACCCAATCGAGATGAGAGCGGAGTTGCTTACCGTGATTGATGTCCGTGAAGGGTGCGCTTATCGTAGGATTACCACGTACGTGATGGTGGATGAGGGTCGCGAGGAATTGGTCCCTCATACGTATGTGGCATGGTACCGTTTTGCTAACGGAGATTGGGTTGGACCCCAACATGGGTTTAACGGTCCATTCAACGGCATGGGCGGGCCGGCTCCGGGACAAGCCATGGGTGGGGTGTGAGACGGCCAGGCGGATAGGTCATGAGGAGAAGTAGCACGAGTGGACGGGATCGTGAGGGAACGGAGTAGTGGGAATAGGATCACCAAGCCAAAGTTTTGTTTGTTCATAGTTGGCTCGTGTGTGGAACTACTTTTAAAATGAGCATGTAAAATATAAGCGTGGCTTGCAAGGGCCCAAAAGAAGGGCTTGTCAAAATAAACACGAATCATGTAAATATAACTGCGATATTTGCTTATATTACTCATGTTGTGTCATTTATTTCTATTTGCTTCCGCTTGCACATTGGTTAAAATGAACGGGACGCACTAATTTATTTCCGCGAGTCAAGGTTTCGTTCGAGTCATGTTTGGTCATTAAGCATCGATCGTGATTTCGAGTCGGGACGTGATAGGATCGCCACCGGACCACTGTCGACCGATGATTTCTAAGCTAAAAAAACCTAAACCAGAAATGTTCTAACCAGAATAATCCAACTAATATAACAAATTTTGATCTAACTATCCATTCTAACAATCAAAACATTCATTAAAACATCAAATGAATCACAGAGGATTAACTTGGATAGCCATTGGCCGTGGGAATGTACTCCGGCGAGGTTTGGATGCTCCGGCGAAGGTCATGGATTATGCAAAAACACGATCCAAAATGCACAAATCAAGCTTCATCGCCGGCGACCAAAACGGAAATTCTAAACCTCCGGGGAGCTACGGTTTGGTCCTTTGGCACCTGCTCTATCAACCTCCAAGCCTGGCTTCGCCAGGAAAGTCCTGGATTTAAGGATTGGAGCTGATTTCCAGGCCTTCCCGATCAGCTCTTTCATTGGATGCACGGGGGCAGAGGTCACCTGAACAAGTGATTCACTAGCGCCTTTCCTATAGGGACAGTGCCGATCACTCAACCTAAGGGACTTCTACTCCTTCTCTCTCTAGTTCTCTCTCTCTCTCTCTCTCTCTCTGTCTCTCTCTCTCTCTCTCTCTCTCTGTAACAGCCTGAATTTTGATGTAATTCCGGGATCAATAAAATTGACATTATTTCGCATTTCATTTTAGTAAGTCTCGCCCAAAGCTGATCACTCTCGGGATACTAACCAAAGGGGTATGGCTAATTAGGAAAACGGCACGTGGATCAGGGACCCGATTGCAAATCGGGCACCGATCTCGAGAAATGAGGAGGGAATATTTTAGGCCAACATGGGCCGATCTTAAAAAAAGTGATAAATGTGGGTTGGCTAAGGCCAACAATGTATAATCGGACCACAAGTGATTCTGCACGACCGAAAGTGTACGTGGCCAACCAGTCCCGAACTTAACCCGAATGATCGTGACCTCTGGAACTAGTGATAATTCCTCCCTCTCTCTATGATCAGAACCGTCATGACTCGAATCACCCTAGGTCGATATGCATAACTCCTAACACAGCCGCTCGTTAGTGAGAGACCCTAAAATTGGAAATTTAGTGAGTTTTGGTCACGAAATTGGATCCGGACTTCGATGTCAATTTTCGAGGGTTTGTGCAACTATTTTTGCGAATCCGATGCCATATTATGTTGGCCACACATATTTGGGGTTGGTACGGTCGAAAAATGAAATTTTGACCCGGGACCGGAAAAATGACCGTTTTGCCCCCGACCTATTTTTGAGCTCCGAATTTTGAGATAATATTGGATTAATTGAAATTGATTTTCAGCTCAATTATTGAGGCTAAAGACTATCATACCCCTCAATTATTGGATAAGATTGGATTAGGACCATTGGATCAAGGGCATTTTGGTCAAATACCTTGGATCGGCGACACGTGGCATCCACTACCCCCCATATTTGACCATATTTGACCCCTCTCTCTCCTCACTCCCTCCATTCGGCCACCACACTCTCTCTCTCCCTCTCGGCCGTGAAGACGCCGCCGGAGACCGCCATCACCAGAGCTGTGTGCCGCCGTCGCCGTCCACGCCTCACCACCACCATCCTCTCGTCCCCATCCTCTCTCTCTCTCTCTCTCTCCTTCCTTCTCTCTCTCTTTCGTCGTTCTCTCTCTCTCGGTCGCTTGAGCCGTGAAGCTCGCCGGAGCCGTCCATGCCATCGCCACCGTCCGTTCAGCCTCGCCTCACCGACCCACTCTCCCTCTTGCTACCTCAGCCGCCGTACGGACGCCAAGGGCCGCCGTCCGTACCGCCAAGACCGCTACCGTACGTCGCCGTGGCCGCTCGTCGGGAACGCCGCCGCCGGTTCCACCGTCCACCGGTGATCGGCCGCCGTTCCTCGTTGTCGTGACTTAGGATTTGGTGAGTATACCTCCTAAGCCCGGATTAGGACTAATTGTGCGTTTTCTAGACGAGTTAGACGGTTCGGATGTCCGGGTTGACGATTATGGAAATTAAAGGAAATGGACGGTTTGATTTGTGGAGTTTATTGATGTGAGGATTGTGATGGACTATAGGCTGAATCGAAGGTGAATTTGAGGCCGAGGGCACGCCAACTAGTGGCTATCCACGTTGGAGGATTGGCGGGCCAGAATTGGCAAATTGAGGTCTATGTGGTTGAATTGTCGGGTATGCCCGGATTGGTTGATTCACGACTCCATTGGGATTAATTGTGATATGACATGTTGCGTGCTCGTGTGGCCGAATTGTGCGGAATGTGATTGGCTAACTGATGGCTGAATTGAATGCCAAATTGTACATTGTGAATTGGGCCGCACGGTATTAATTGCCCAAGTGAGCATGCTGTTTGTAAATTGGGCACTATGTGGTGACATGGATTTGATTAGGTGCCTATGTTATATTGATGCTCATGATGCATTGTACCGCATTACATGGTCACGCATTGTGTATGCCGAGAATGAGGGGTGTGATGAAATTATGCGAGAATGCGTGCCTGCCATGAGTATGTGATCACCTAAAATATCCTGATGCGTTTTACGCGGGGTTCAGATAAAACTGGCTGTATGACTGTGTGATCACAAATCACCCTAATGCATTTTACGCGAGATTGAATCCATCCTGATGCGTGTTACGCGGGATGATGCCCGGTACGTCCGGAAGACGATCAGCATGATGCGTTTTACGCGGGTTTTGGTTCGTAAGGAGATCGATGTTGTGCCTGATGCGTTTTGACGTGGGCTAGAGATACTGGGCCTGGGGCATTTTTACGCTGGTCACGGAGTGTTGTGATTATGTGGACATGTTGCATTGGCACGGGTCAGACCTGATGCACTTTACGTGGGTCGAGCTCTGAGTTAATAATTGAGCATTGAGCCAGTGTGCTGTTTGAGACTGATGGAGATCTTGGTGTGATGATAAAAATTGCATACATAAGAATGCATGAGCTAGTGTGCGAGTATACGAAACTCGGTGAAAAGCATGTGATACGAACACTGATGAGCGTGAGCATGCATATGACGTACGTATGAATAGGGTGCTCGCATGTGTGACTTGGTTATATTATTGAAATGATTAACCTGCAGAGTCAGTCAGGTGAGTGATCTAGGCCCGAGGGCCTAGGTCGGAGGTTAATTATGAATTGTATTGCTATGCTTGTTGTAGATTGTCTGTCAAGAGGATGCATGTTAGCCTAGCCTAGGTTTAGAGAGTTTTACTCGCTGAGATTCGTCTCACGGTTGTATAACCCAAACTTTTCAGACCCCCAGCCCTTAGCATGTCGAAGCCGCCGCCTCTTTTTGGGATCCCTATGCAGATCCAGTGTACGACGAGAGTCTACCCATCAGGGAATGGGGAAGCTTATACAAGATACCGTTCTATAGTGTTTGTGAACATGGGTGAGTATTTTTATCAGACTCAAGAGTGCGTGGCCTGGTGCCTTAAGGATGTCAATGGGAACATAGGGTGACCCCTCAGGACATTCGATGTCCCGGTCGATGTGGATGGGGTGATGATACCGCAGATGGCACACGGTGAGATTGTGGATCCCCCGACCGTAGACTGATCTGTAGCCATGGATGAGGAGCCAAGGGTGTGGTATGATGACCCTAAGTTGATGGACGACGAGGAGAACGAACCTGAGGTCATGGACCAGGACCCGGGCAAAGACGGAGAGGCTGCAGAGCTGAGTTCAGACGAGGAATTAGGACTATACCTTGATCCGGAGTTGAAGCCGGATTAAGAGGATGAATGGGCTGTAGCGCAAGATATGGAGTCAGAGGAGTCTGAGCCTCCTGAGAGTTCTTCAGAGGAGCTGTCGGATAGTTTTTCGGAGTCTTCAGACCCTGATTGGGAGCCCTAGAGCAGACCGGAGTCCTTAGCAGTAGAGACCATTTCTTTTGGCTGTGACCCTCCCTTCAGTTAGCCTAACCACCCTAAGCCACTTACCCTTTTTGACCTAGCGGCTGTTGACTGCTTGTGTTGTTTGTTTTTATTGTACAGATGGATATTGTAAAAAGGTTTTCTATAGTAATATAAAATGTATATATTTTCAGCCGTGTTGTATGTTGCCGTGCTATCCATTGTCTCGTATTGATACTATTGTCAGGGTTTGTTTATTTATTGCTTTCGCTTGTGCTTGTTCTCTGTTTGGGTATTGGGTCGGCGACGCTTCCTGGGATGTCGCAAACATATCGACCTAGGAGGGGATGCTTGCGCGCCGTGGGGTTGAGGCGTGACATCCCCGTCTGAATTGGTATTAGAGCAAGGTCAACTCGATCCGATTTGGTCGAAGCTTGGAGTGATAAGGAGAAAATGAGACCTTGGGTAGCCAGTAAAGTGACCTTGTGTGCTAAATGTACCTCCTGACAGTTGTATGTTGATTGAGTGTTTATGGATATGACCCATAAAGTGCAGGTGCGGCAGGACCCGAGGTGAGTAGACGAATCCCTTGGATGAAATGTTGAGTTGATCTTGTAAGGCCGCATGCTAATTGTTTGATTGTTGTTTTGAGACCTGCCTAGGACCTAAACTGGGATAGATTGGTTTAAATCTTTAATTCCTTAGTAGAATTATAACAGGTAGTTGAGTAGCAGGAATTGTAAAGATGAGTAGAAGAAGGGGCAAGGAACCCAGGGTCAATCTAGCACTGGAGGCCACGAAGCTAGGGACCCCAGGTTTGATGAAGTAATGGAGATCCTACGTGAGATAGGGCATATTATGAGATTGCAAGCTCAAGAAAGGGCCACAGCTTTTGCACAGGCTGCTGAGGCCGCACCGATTGCTGGTATTGGAGGAAATCAAGCCCAGCAAGGGCAGACTCAACCAGCGGGGGTTAGACAGATGCCCCAGTTAGTGGAACAATTTATGAAGTTGAAGCCGCCTAAGTTTCATGGTCGTGGTGACCTCGAGACTGCACCAAGATAGGTGGAAGAACTGGAGAAATCTTTCAAGGTTTTAGGGTGCAACGATGAAGAAAAAGTAGCGTTGGTGATTTACCAGTTACAGGACAATGCCAATGATTGATGGAATGCCACTGAAGGTAGGGTATTTCCAGAAGGAACGGCCCCGACTTGGGCAGTATTTGTTGAGAATTTTTATGAAAAGTATTTTTCGGAGAACGCCCAAAAAAGAAGTTGATAGAGTTTATGTGATTATGCCAAGGTCAGATGACCGTTGACCAATATGAAGCGGAATTTGCAAGATTGGCGAAGTTTGCACCAACTATGGTAGAAAATCCACGAGATAGGGCTCGAAGATTTCGGGACGAATTAAAGCCGGATCTTCAAAGTTAGATATTATCACACGACATCAAAGATTATGGAGAAATGTATAGACGGGTTCAGATTATTGAGCGGGATCAGCAGGAAAGGGCAACTGCTTCGGGATCGCAGTTTACCCAGAATAGAGATAACCGTCGTCTTGGGAAGAAGCCAATGGTTGGCAACAGACGATTTATTCCCCCTGTTAGATGAAATATTGGGAAACCAAGTAATCAGCTGAGTAGGTTTGGAGCATATTTTAAGTGTAGGAGTATGGAGCACCAGATCAGAAATTGCCCTCAGATGCGTCCCTCAAGACCACCTATGATGTCCCAGCAGCAGCCCCAAGCAGGAAACCAAGTCGAGAATCCCCCTCCGGCAAATCAGGGGCAACCATCAATTCAAGGAAGGGTCTATGCCATGGCACACAGAGAAGCTGAGAATGCATCGGGCATGGTCACAGGTACAATTTCCTTATGTGATCATGCCGCTTATGCATTGTTTGATCCAGGGGCAACCCATTCTTTCATTTTCGAGCAGTTTATTAAGTTGGTGTGGAACCCATGTTACTCGAGAATGTGCTTTGTGTGTCGACACCCATGAGTGATAGGGTGCTAGTCTTTTTTGGATGCCCCAATTGTAAGATAATTATTAGGGGTAAGGAAGAGAGTATCGACTTGGTAGTATTGGCCATGTTCGATTTTGATATGATCATTGGAATGGACTAGTTAATCCAACAGAAGGCTGTATTGGATTGCAATGATAGACGATCCAATTTAACCCGGATGGATGCCCTAGTTTTGTGTTCCAGGGAAACCGAGGACGAACCTCGATCCCTTGGATTTCCTCGTTTGAGACGACCAAGTTGTTAGATGATGGGTGCGAAGGATATTTGGTGAATGTTGTGGATCCAACAGTGGTGGAACCAAAGTTGAAGGATATACCCGTAGTATGCAATTTCCCCAAGGTTTTTCCTTAGGAATTGCCGGGTTTACCGCCTGAGCGAGAGGTGGAGTTTGTGATAGAATTGACACCGGGAACAGAGCCGATTTTGAAGGCACCATATCAGATGTCCTTATCGGAATTGAAGGAGCTGAAAGTGCAAATACAGGAATTGCTGGACAAGGGTTTTATTCGCCCTAGTGCGTCTCCATGGGGAGCGCCAGTCCTGTTTGTGAAAAAAAAAAGATGGAACTCTGAGGTTGTGCATAGATTACCGGCAGTTGAACCAAGTGATATGAAGAACAAGTATCCGCTGCCGAGGATTGATGATCTGTTCGACCAGTTACAAGGAGTCTCAGTGTTTTCCAAAATAGATTTGAGGACTGGGTACCATCAGCTGAGGATCAGAAACGAGGATATTCCCAAGACTGCTTTCAGGACTAGATACGGGCATTATGAATTTATAATTATGCCTTTTGGACTAACGAACGCCCCAGCTGCTTTCATGGATATGATGAATCAGGGGTTCAAGGAATTCCTGGACCAGTTTGTGATAGTTTTCATTGATGATATACTGGTGTACTCGAAGAGCCCTGAAGAGCATGAAGTAAACTTGACTGAAGTGCTACAAACTTTAAGGGAACACGTGTTGTACGCTAAGTTCAGCAAGTATGAGTTGTGGCTCAGTCGAGTGGCATTTCTCGGACATATTATTTCTAGAGATGGGATTTCTATAGATCCGACCAAGATCGAAGCGGTGACTAAGTGGCCAAGATCGACATTCGTAACAGAAATTCGGAGTTTTCTTGGTTTGGCTGGCTATTACCGGCGATTCGTAGAAGGATTTTCATCGATAGCTATGCCATTAACAAGGCTGCTGAAGAAGAAAACTAAGTTTGAATGGGATGATAAATGTGAGAGAAGTTTCCAAGAGCTGAAGCATAGGCTAACAATAGCTCCTGTGTTGACCATTCCGTATGGACCTGGAGGATTCAAAGTTTATAGTGACGTTTCTTTGAGAGGGCTTGGATGTGTTTTGATGTAGCATGAAAAAGTGATAGCATATGCGTCGCGCCAGTTGAGGCCCCATGAGATGAATTACCCAATGCATGACTTGGAATTAGCTGCAATTGTCTTCGCACTCAAAATCTGGAGACATTACTTGTGCGGAGAGAAATTCTAGATTTATATCAATCATCAAAGCCTCAAGTACCTATTTTCACAGAAGGAGTTGAATATGAGGCAGCGCCGATGGATGGAGCTTCTAAAGGACTATAATTGTGACATCTTGTATCACCCTGGTAAGGCGAATTGAGTTGCTGATGCCTTAAGTCGCAAGTCGAGTATGGTGAGTCTGATGGTCAAGGAGTGGACGTTATTGGAAAGGCTCAGAGATTCATAGTTCAAGTTTGAAGTGAGCCGGATATCCAACCTATTAGCTGCGTTAAGAATCGAATCAGAGATCCAGGCCAAGATCAAGGAGTTTCAGTCTACCGACCAAGAAATTCAAAAGATCGTCGGAATGGATGCTACAAAGAAGACGTCAGACTTCTAGGTGAGCGAGAATGGAATCTTGAAGTTCCGAGGAAAGATGTGCGTACCTGATGATGCAGAGCTCAAGGAAGAAATCTTATCGGAAGCTCATGGGAGCAATTACAGTATCCACCCAGGCAGCACAAAAATGTATCAGAATCTGCGGCAATATTATTGGTGGAATGGAATGAAGGCAGATGTGACAAAACATGTAGTCAAGTGTTTGACGTACCAACAAGTGAAGGCATAGCACTGCAAGCCAGGTGGCTTACTGAGACCGTTAGAGATCCCTGAGTGGAAGTGGAAACACATCACGATGGATTTCGTAACGAGATTGCCGCAAAGCCAAAAAGGATACGATTCTATATGGGTCATAGTGGATCGCTTAACTAAGTCAGCGCACTTTCTAGCAGTGCGAAAGGACTTTGAGTTAGAAAGGTATGTCGAATTATATGTGCGGCAAATTGTACGCCTTCATGGGGTACCTGTGACGATCACATCGGATCGTAATCCAAGGTTTACGGCCAATTTCTAGAAGAGTCTGCAAGTGGCCATGGGAACCAAGTTACAATTCAGTACGGCCTATTATCCGTAGATAGATGGCCAATCGAGAAGAACGATTCAAATCCTAGAAGATATGTTGAGAGCCTGTGTGTTGGACTTCCAAGGCAAATGGAAAGAGCAGTTACATTTAGTAGAATTTGCCTACAATAATAGTTATCAACAGAGCATTCAAATGGCACCGTTTGAAGCCTTATATGATAGAGCGTGCAGGATGCCATTATGTTGGGACGAAGTTGGTGAGCGACGTATCACAGGCCCAGAGTTAGTACAGCAGACGGTTGAAGCCGTTGGAACTATTTGGGATAGACTGAGAACAGCGCAGAGTCGCCAGAAAAGTTATGTCGACAGGAGACGACGACCCTTGGAGTTTCAAGTGGGAGATCATGTATTTCTCAAGGTGTTTCCAATGAAAGGATTATCCTAATTCGGCAAGAAAGGAAAGCTCAGTCTAAGGTACGTCGGGCCATTTGGAAAAGATTAGCGATATGGCTTATCGACTTGCCTTGCCTCCCAACCTATCTCAAGTGCACAATGTTTTTCACGTGTCGATGTTAAGAAAGTATGAACTAGATTCAACTCACGTTCTAAGATATGAGGAGATAGACGTGGACGACAAAGTGTCGTACGTGGAAAGACCAGTCAGGATCGAAGATAGAAAAGATAGTGTACTGAGGAACAAGACGATCCCGATGGTCAAAGTTGTCTAGGAGCACCATGAAACGAAAGGTGCCACCTGGGAAAGTGAAGAGACTATAAGACGTCAGTACCCCCATTTATTTGAGTTGATAAGGATAGATTACAAATTTCGAGGACGAAATTTTTGTAAGGGGGAAGAATTGTAATAGCCTGAATTTCGACGTAATTTCGAGATCAATAAAATTGACATTATTTCGCATTTCATTTTAGTAAGTCTCGCCTAGAGCTGATCACTCTCGGGATACTAACCAAAGGGGTATGACTAACTAGGAAAACAGTACGTGGACCAGAGACCCGATCGCGAGCACCGATCTCGAGAAACGAGGAGGGAATATTTTGGACCAACGTGGGCCGATCTTAGGAAAAGTGACAAATGTGGGTTGGCCAAGGCCAATGATATATAATCAGATCGCAGGTGATTCTGCACGATTAAAAGTGCACGTGGCTAACCAGTCCCGAACTTAACCCGAACGATCGTGACCTCTGGAACTAGTGATAATTCATCTCTCTCTCCTTATGATCGGAACCGTCATGACTCGGATAACCCTAGGTCGATATGCGTAACCCCTAAACAGCCGCCCATTAATGAGAGACCTTGAAATTGGAAATTTAACGAGTTTTGGTCACGAAATTAGACCCGGACTTTAATGTTGATTTTTGAGGGCTTGTGCAACTATTTTTGCGAATTCGACGCCATATTATATTGGCCACACACATTTGGGGTTGGTATGGTCGAAAAATGGAATTTCGACCCGGGACGGGAAAAATGACCGTTTTGCCCCTGATCTATTTTTGAGCTCCGAATTTTGGGATAATATTGGATTAATTGAAATTGACTTTCAACTCAATTATTAGGGCTAAAGACTATCATACCCCTCAATTATTGGATAAGATTGGATTAGGACCATTGGATCAAGGGCATTTTGGTCAAATACCTTGGATCGGCGACACGTGGCATCCACTACCCCCCATATTTGACCATATTTGACCCCTCTCTCTCTCTCTCCTCACTCCCTCCATTTGGCCACCACACTCTCTCTCTCCCTCTCAGCCGTGAAGACGCCGCTGGAGATCGCCACCGCCGGAGCCGCTCGCCGGAGCTGAATGCCGCCGCTGCCGTCCACGCCTCACCACCACCATCCTCTCGTCCCCATCCTCTCTCTCTCCTTCCTTCTCTCTCTCTCCCGTCGTTCTCTCTCTCTCGGCTGCTTGAGCCGTGAAGCTTGCCGAAGCAAGCCAAGCTCGCCGGAGCCATCCATGCCACCGCCACCGTCCGTTCAGCCTCGCCTCACCGACCCACTCTCCCTCTCGCCACCTCAGCTGCCGTACGGTCGCCAAGGGCCACCGTCCGTACCGCCGAGACCGCCGCCGTACGTCGCCGTCGCCGCTCGCCGGGAACACCGCCGCCAGTTCCACCGTCCACCGGTGATCGGCCGCCGTTCCTCGTCGTTGTGACTTAGGATTTGGTGAGTATACCTCCTAAGCCCGGATTATGACTAATTGTGCATTTTCTAGACGGGTTAGACGGTTCGGATGTCCGGGTTGACAATTAGGGCAATTAGAGAAAATGGACAATTTGATTTGTGGAGTTTATTGATGTGAGGATTATGATGGACTATAGGCTAAATCGAAGGTGAATTTGAGGCCGAGGACACGCCAACTAGTGGCTGTCCACGTTGGAGAATTGGCGGGCCAGAATTGGCAAGTTGAGGTCTATGTGGTTGAATTGCCGGGTATGCCTGGATTGGTTGATTCGCGACTCCGTTGGGATTAATTGTGATATGCCATGTTGCGTGCTCGTGTGGCCGAATTGTGCGGAATGTGATTGGCTAACTGATGGCTGAATTGAATGTCAAATTGTACATTGTGAATTAGGTCGCACGATATTAATTGGCCAAGTGAGCATGTTGTTTGTAAATTGGGCACTGTGTGGTGACATGAATTTGATTGGGTGCCTATGTTATATTGATGCTCATGATGGATTGTACCGCATTACATGATCATGCATTGTGTATGTCGAGAATGAGGCGTGTGATGAAATTGTGCGAGAATGCATGCCTGCCATGAGCATGTGATCACCTAAAATACTCTGATGCGTTTTACGCGGGGTTCAGATAAAACTGGCTTTATGACTGTGTGATCGCAAATCACCCTGATGCGTTTTACGCGACGTTGAATCCATCCTGATGCGTGTTATGCGGGATGATGCCCGGTACGTTCGGAAGACGACCAGTATGATGCGTTTTACGCGGGTTTTGATTCGTAAGGAGATCGGTGTTGCGCCTGATGCGTTTTGACGCGGGCTAGAGACACTGGGCCTGGGGCGTTTTTACGCTGGCCACGGAGTGTTGTGATTATGTGGACATGTTGCATTGGTACGGGTCAGACCTGATGCGTTTTACGCGGGTCGAGCTCTGAGTTAATAATTGAGCATTGAGCCAGTGTGCCGTTTGAGACTGATGGAAATCATGGCATGATGATAGAAATTGCATACATAAGAATACATGAGCTAATGTGCGAGTATGCGAAACTCGATGAAAGGCATGTGATACGAACATTAATGAGCGTGAGCATGCGTATGACGTATGTATGAATAGGGTGCTCGCGTGTGTGACTTGGTTATATTATTGAAATGATTAACCTGCAGGGTCAGTCAGGTGAGTGATCTGGGCCCGAAGGCCTAGATCGGAGGTTAATTGTGAATTGTATTGCTATGCTTGTTGTAGATTGCCTGTCAGGAGGATGCATGTTAGCCTAGCCTAGGTTTAGGGTGTTTTACTCGCTGAGATTCGTCTCACGGTTGTATAACCCAAACTTTTTAGACCCCCAGCCCTGAGCATATCGAAGCCGTCGCCTCTTTTTGGGATCCCTACGCAGATCCAGTGTACGACGAGAGTCTACCCATTAGGGAATGGGGAAGCTTATGTAAGATACCGTTCTATAGTGTTTGTGAACGTGAGTGAGTATTTTTATCAGACTCAAGAGTACATGGCCTGGTGCCTTAAGGATGTTGACGGGAACATAGGGCGACCCCTTAGGACATTCGATGTCCCGGTCGATGTGGATGGGGTGATGATACTGCAGATGGCACACGGTGAGATTGTGGATCCCCCGACCGTAGACGGGTTTGTAGCCATGGATGAGAAGCCAGGGGTGTGGTATGATGACCCCGAGCCGATGGACGACGAGGATAACGAACCTAAGGTCATAGACTAGGACCCGGGCGAAGACGAAGAAGTCGCAGAGCTGAGTTCAGACGAGGAATTAGGACTATACCTTGATCCGGAGTTGGAGCCGGATTCAGAGGATGAGTGGGCTGTAGCGTAAGATATGGAGTCAGAGGAGTCTAAGCCCCCTGAGAGTTCTTCAAAGGAGCTGTCGGATGATTTTTCAAAGTCTTCATACCCTAATTGGGAGCCCTAGAGGAGACCGAAGTCTTTAGTAGTAGAGACCGTTTCTTTTTGGCTGTGACCTCCCTTCAGTTAACCTAACCACCCTAAGCCACTTACCCTTTTTGACCTAGTGGCTATTAACTGCTTGTGTTGTTTGTTTTTATTGTACAGATGGATATTGTAAAAAGGTTTTCTATAGTAATATAAAATATACATATTTTCAGCCGTGTTGTATGTTGCCGTGCTATCCATTATCTCGTATTGATACTATTATCAGGGTTTGTTTATTTATTGCTTCTGCTTGTGCTTGTTCTCTGTTTGGGCGTTGGGTCGACAACGCTTTCTGGGACGTCGCAAACATATCGACCTAGGAGGGGATGCTCGTGCGCCGTGGGGTTCGGGACATGACACACTCTCTCTCTCTCTCTCTCTCTCTCTCTCTCTCTCTCTCTCTCTCTCTCTCTCTCTCTCTCTCTCGAGAATTTTCACGAACAGGTTCTCTGCTTGGAACTGTTTCTCCCGCCCATTTTTTACCTCTCCCCCGGGTAGTTCCTGGCCTCTAATCGACTCAGGAATCCATTGTGACAGTTCCCCTTCAACAGCTGGAGGTCTCCAGCTGTCCTATTTTCTTTTGCACATCCTGGAGTGGGAGATCTAGGTCGGTAAAGGGGCGGGGCAACTCAAGTTTTCCTTCCCTTTCCTGTGCAGGTTGAGTCGAGTAAGCAAGAAGCTAACCTGGGTCGAGTCGAGTTGCATCCGACCGACCTGACACGCCCGAGTTGATTTAAAATTACAAATTGAACCCAATTTTGTCCCATTTCACAATTTTGACCCTAAATTTCAATTCCTTGACACATTTTACTTTAAAATGTGAGATCACTTTGAATTTTCATCCCAATTAAGTCCAAAAACCCCAAGTTTGAATTCGGTTCAAGTGGGTTTTTATTCAATTGAAGATCCAAATGACCTAATTTTGCTGATCTAAGGCAAAAATTGGATTCTCCATGCTCAATTACCCTTAAGAAAGGTATAGAATTTGATCGAAAATTTCAAATTGAAAGAAGTCCCCAATTTTGGTCCTACAATCCCTCATTTTCAATTAAATTTTGGGGCTTTTCAATTATTTTGTCAAACTGTGAAATTGGACTGACCAATTGTTGACACCTAAATTTTTACGCATCATTTAGTGTTAATTGCATAGAAAATTAGGGATTAAATTTTTAACCCCTAAACAAAAATATTAAAATTGCATAGCATATAGTTTAGGTTCATATAGATTAATTGCATTCCGCATCGGATCGGCGGTGGCAAGCGAGCTTAAAATTCATCACGTAAATCGAGCTCGGGTACCGAACGAAACGCGGCTCACTCGGAAGACGCGGGCCGAAAATCACACGCGAAAGGGCTTGGTTGTCTTAATTTGAGCTTAAATTAGCCCATTATGCTTAATTAAAGAAAAGCCCGAATTAATTCAGCCCACTTAGAATTAAATTAAAGGGTAAAGCCTAAACCTAAGCTCATTAGGACTAGAAAGCCCGGCTAATTGACCTAGGTTTGCAATATAAATACATGTTTATGCTTCATAATCGATGACTCTCATAATTTTCAGAAGATAATTTCTCAGAGCAAGAGTGAAATAGGTGAGCAAGAGAGGGAGAGAGAGAGTGGTGAGAGCTGGTCTTTGGGCTCTCTTTCGACACATACGAAAAAAAATAGAGAGAAAATTGAGAGAAAAGAGAGTGAGCTCGGTCAAGTCTTTCGTGGCTGAACTCCCTTCCCTCATGGCCAGAACTGTGGCCACGCCTTCGACGACTCGCTGCTGCCTCTGTCTGTGATGACAAATCCAACCACTTCGAATCGCTGTGTCTGCGGCCTCAACAAGCCAACTAATCCAAGCTTGTCTGACGTGTAGCCGCTCCTCCACGTGACATCCCCGCTGCAATCACCGGCATCGTCCACTGCTCCAGACCAGCGGCCCCGTGGTACTCTTGATTAATTCCTTACAGGTTCTCGGTGGAGTTCCAAGTTGTTCAGAACAAACCAGCGCTCCTACATCAATCCAAGCGAACCTTGTGACATCAGCACAGCAACCTCAGAGAAGCTTTGCAAATCCTTAGCCGTGTTCGGTCAAAGCCCAACCGTGAGTCATTCCCTGTAGTGAATCGTCGAGCACGCCGTGAGGAGCCCCACCTTGGCCGAGCACCACTTCACCGGCCACACGAGCTGTCCGTTACGAGTTCGAACTTGGAAAGTCGATCTCTGAATTAGGTTTGGCAAAGCAAGTCAGCAAGCATCGGCACATCTTCAGTCCATCAATAGCAACAAGATCGACGAGTTCACTGCAACTTATTTATACGGCCGAAGTTGAGCTTAATTTTGCAGGTTTCCCCAAGTATTGTCGAACCAAGAAACCATCCTCGGTCCCTCCTTGGCTGAGCTCATCGAGAACCGCCGCCGTAAACCGCCGCCTTTCCCTGCGTCGCACCGCCGCCCCCGACGCACCGCCGATCCGCAATCCCGATCCGCTGCAAGTTCAAATTTGGAAATAAATCTGCAAATCAGGTAATTATCCTATCCTGATTTTATTTGAATATTTTGTTGCCTAATTTGTGCTTATTGATATCTAATTTTGTATATTTGAATAATAAGCATTATCTCAATTAGGATTTGTTTCTTTTTTTAAAATCTTGGATATCTGTTGCTTACCAAATTTGGATAGAATTTAGAATTTTCAAAATCTTTTGAATATATCCGAAATATTTGAGATATCAAAATTTTTCAAGATGTGATCGATTAGGAAAATTTCTTAATCCGCAACCGCACACGTGGAAATAAATCTATCTATCAGGCTTTAGATAGAGTTATTTCCATAGCGGGAATTTCGAATTTTAGGGTCGATCTGTCAGGCTTCAGATCGAAACTTAATTCAAAAGATTTAGCGGCTATATTTTTTTTTACTTGATTTTAATTTCGAATTTCATAAAAAAAAATACCAAAAAAAGATTGCTTTAGAATAGGTTAATTTCTTTAGTTTAGAATTGCATGTTTAGATAATTGGCATTTTTAATTCCGAATTTCATTAAAAAAATACAAAAAAATAATATGCCCGTCATTAGAAATAGGTCACGTCGTCGCATGACATATAGTTTGCATGTTAGGTTGCATTAATCGCATGTCAATTTTTGCACGTCATTACATATAGGTTAGCTTTCATTTAAATAAGTAAAAATCAAAAAATTTCTGCACCTTTGAACTCTAAGTCAGGATTTATCAAAATTGTCAAATTGAGTATTTTTCTCGAAATTGGTACCGAAAGGGCATTAGGGAATCTAGCGTAACCAAGTCTCCGGATTTATGATTTCTGGTTCGTAGAAATAAAATAGTACTCCCGCTATTTTATTTAGGTTCCTAATCAACCTACCCTAAATGATTAGTGGCGACTCCCGTTGAAAATATTTGCATGCTCACAATTGGACCTAAGTTGCGATTTGGTAGAGTTTGGGAGAACTTGAGCTAGGTTAGTTAATTTAATTGATCTAGTAATCCATTAGTCTAAGATCGACAACCCGATTTTTTTTTAGGTCGTGACACCAATATGAAATTCAAAGTCCCAGAATCAATTGTTGTGAAGACACTACAGCCTAAAAATGCCTAGAAATGACTTAATTGGATTTTTGGTTCAATTAGAATATGAAATTACCCAAATTTGGGGAAAACATATCCTTAATTTAAATTTTGTAAAATTGATGCTGCAGGGATGAAATTGGAATTAAAATAAGATCAATGACTATTTTTGGGAAATTTTGGACTTCATTTGGTATTTTTCTTGATTTTCCTCCCATTTTTAACCAAAAGAAATAAAGGAAAAATTAAAGAAAAATCTAGAATTTTTTTTTTGTTTAGAAATAGGTTCCTAAGGATGACCAAGGTTCCTAAACCTAATTTTGTGATTTCTATTTAAAATTGAAAATTTGACCAAAAATCAGGCGTCAACACAACCACATCAATGCCATACCTCTTCAAAGGTGATTTAAAATTGGAACTTATGATTTTTGATTAGCCAAAATGGATAGAGCTAACGGAAGGGCTTAATTACGCCAATTTGACAAATTGTAGGATTTAATTGCATTTTTTGAAAAAAAATTTTACTATAATGCACTTTCACGATAATTATTATGATTTAGAGTGCACTTATCCCTCTAGAAAATTACAAGTATATAAAGAAAAATGAAAATATTAATGGGGTCAACTACGCTTTGTCCTTGGTTTTGACCTCTATCAAAACATATTAACAAATTGCATCTACACATCATTTTGGGAACCTTGCTCTAATGCTATTGGTCATGGGCCGGGTCAATTGGCCTCGGTCATGAGACCATGTAGTGCCTCGCGAGCTGATACACTAGGTCAGTCTTGCCTTATAAGGATCATTTCCATGGCTTGTTTTATGCAATATCTCATAATGGTCGACCGTCTCATGTCTCCCGTCAACTTGGGCAAATGCCTCAATTCAACCTTACAACTATGGTCTATCGTATCCATTATCAGCAGAGCAGATCCTGACTAATTTATGAATGGGTGGCAATTTATTTCAAAATCTTAAGTCATTATGTCATTACAACAGGCACAGATGAATAATTTGCAAATACGGTAAAATATTAAATCAGAGTGATACATCTAGTCGGATGAGTATTGCTTCACTCGTTGCAATGCTACATCAACCTACCATGATGACATCAAAAGTTGAGATCATATCTGAATACTGCATAATTTGTCAAAAATATAATCGTGGGACTATCCTAGACTTACACTACTCAACAAACAAAAGTATTTGTGTAATTATACTCGCATAATTGATCTTAGCCATCGAATTTTGGATGAGATCGATGTATCTTTTCTTTCTTTTCGCATGTGCTGACTTATTTGACCCTTTTTTTCCCATTCTGTGGCTAAGAGATCAAGTTGATGAAGTTTTCTCCTTCTTTATTGATCTTCTTATTGAGATTGCACAAGTTCAATTGGGCCGGACCTTCTGCTTTATTGATCTTCTTCCGTCTGGATGAAGGATATAGTATATGATCCAAGCTTGTAACAAGTTGTCTGTATGTCAATGAAGCTTGAACGTCGAGCTTTGAGACAGAAATGATATATCACATTTCCAATCATTCGTGGATTGCTCTTCATGTAGAGAAATGTGTTTTATTGACCAGTAAAACTTGTCCGTGCTTTGGGTTTTGTTGTCGAAAAAGTAAAGCTGTTGCACTTTTCTAATATATATATTACACAACTTTAATAATGTTTAACTTACCAAAAAAAAAACTTTAATAATGTTTAAGCTTTGCCTTTTTGTCCTCTTGATGGTTCATCATTCATTTGCCTTCCTTTTAGATACTTGTGCCCGTCGGCAAATACATACATTATCTTCGGCAAAAGTACACTAGAAGTACCATAACTTGTGTACGACGATCACTTTGGTGCCATAACTTTTTTTCGGATCACTTTGGTGCCAACTTTTTTGAAAAACGATCATTTTACTGCCAATGCTGACGTGGCTCACCAAAAATCCGATGTGATGCTGACACGGCTCGCCATAGAGGTTCACGGCTCGCTGGAGAGGTCCAGTCAGCATTAAAAACCAAAAACGACGCCGTTTAGCCTGCTGATGTGTACTTTTTATTAAAAAAATTAAAATAAATAAATAAATAAAAGGGAGCCAACAGCGGCGGCGAGGGAGTCCTCACCTTCGCTTCAAGGTAGGTTCCAAAAAGGAGCCTGCAGCAGCGGCGGCGAGGGAGTCCTCACCTTCGCTTCAAGGTAGGTTCCAAAAAGGAGCCTGCAGCAGCGGCGGCGAGTGAAAGATAGGAGTGATCAGGTCGGCCATTTATATTTAAAAAAAATGGCCTGGCATTGCTCTTTGAATGTTCGGCGAGTGAAAGATAGGAGTAATCAGTTCCAGGGTATATGGAACCTATCCTTTTATAACTGGTTCCTAGTTTTTGGAACCTATAACCTACCCCATTTGTCTCGGAACCTGTTTTAGAACTTACCCTGTTTTTTCGGTTGAGGGTCTACCCGATAACCTGTTTTTCTTTTGTTCCTTTTTCTAGTTTCATTTTTTTCCAGCAAAATAATATGAGTAGCAATAAAACAATTCAAAGTAAAAGATGAATAATAAAAATCACTATCCGCCAAAAGAAATAATTCTTGAGATAAGCAATAAAAATTACAATCCACCAAAGCATAATCCAAAATATAGTAATAGTATGATCTACAGATTTTTTTTAACACAAGCTAAAAACGAGTTCCAAAACCGGTTCAGGTGGATCTTCACTTGAAATCGGGAACCGGACTAGTTTCAACCGATTCCCAAAAAATGGAACCGGTTCTCGGACCGGTTCAAACAAGAACTGGTTCCTAAACCTATTTTTCGGGTGGTCCGGTCCGGTTTCTGGGTAAACCCGATCCGATTGAACACCCCTAGTGAAAGAGAGAGGGGGGGAGATGAACCTCGGCTATGGGCTGAAGTCTAAAGGCCTCTTGAACCAAATTAAATGGGCTAGACTTAGCATTTTATGGGCAGTTAATGGATAGGCTGAGGTCTAATGGACCAAACTGGATAGGCCAAGGCTTTATTTTTTATTTTCTCTTTTTCTTTACTTGTATTTCTGTTGTTTATTCTATCCTTCATTCATTATTAATTATATTATTTTGTGTTCTTCTTCTTTTAGTATTTTATTTTATTTGTATATAAAAATGCATGTTTAGCTAATCGGCAGAAATTTAGATGTTAACAAAATGGACCGAAAGAATGGGGGAGAAAGATAATAGAGGAGGAAGAAGGGAAGATGAGAGGTTTGAATAGGTCAAATGATGGTCTATTTCAACGGAGAAAAAGGAGTGAAATTTTGAGACTAAGAGTTTGATTGAATTTTGTTGCCCAACCCTATTTTGAATGGAGAATAGCAAATGAGATTTTGAGAGTCAAAGCTAATTGAATGATATTACAAAGGTCTTTAAATTCAAATTTAAAGATTTTTGGCATGAAAAGACAAATTCCACGCTGCTAAAGGATGGTTGTACTAAAAGAGGGGAAGTTGTATATACATAGACAAGGTGAAAGAGGTCTAGAGCCATCTATCGTTGTGCTGGCCTTAGTTTCATCTTCTGACAATACTTTTTTTAATTTTTTGTTAATTTCATTCACACCAATGTTCTTAAGGAATGGAACTTTAGAGAGAATATTTAAAGAGATAATTTCTCAAAGATGCTTGTATTGCTCAATACTTGAATGGACACAAATAAGGAAGAATGCATTCCTATATATACATGATCCCCTCTTTACGATTGATGATTTACAATCTGATCTAAGGTTGAAAAGCAGTGAAAAGTTTCTAGAATACAAGCGTGTAAATTTCAAAACTACCCCCAATGAATTTCTAGAGTCCCCAAGAGAAGGAAAAAAAAGAATGGACAAAGCCCATGGCTCATCTAAAACCTTATATTTCAAATAAGCATGTCCACACCTTGAGACAAAAAAAGGAAAAAAACGCAGGAATTGGGAAATCAGTAAATGGCCACATTCCGATAAAACTGCCTATTAGTTTAGTTCATCTATAAGTTTTTTACAATTTGTAATCATTCTTGTCACATCCCGATTTTTGAGTCTAGGAAGCTGCAGGTAAATTGTAATATCCTCAATTTCGGTCTCTGGGAAATGGCTATGGTTTCAGTTCGGTGGTTTTCCAATCAGAACTAAATTGTTTTAACTTGTTTTGGAAAACCCAGTTTTGGATCCTTTGTACCCCTCCGTCTTGTTATTTTTGGGGAGACTTTTGTGGTCTGAATTTACAAACACTTTCTTCTTGAAAGTTTCTCCAAACGTCATGAAGTTTTACATACTTTAATTTCAGAATTTTTGGAATTGATATGAGTGGTACGATGGCCTGATTTTCGGACCGTGTGAAACTGCCCAGAATGGGTATTTCGGTGATGTTTACACCATCTTTATTTTCTACAAGCTTTTCTGGGCCAATTTTGGAAGATTTTCCTTCGCGAAAGTTGTTGAGAACTTCCTTTTCTATAACGTATATGAATTTGGAAATTTTTCGAGATGATTTGGATTCTGGACAGAGCTTAATTTGAGAAACAAGAATGCTGTTCCAGTGAACTATTTTTAGTCTGTTTTTGAGCTACTAAAAATGGTGTTTACAGAGAGATTCTGATTTTGTGTTCTTCACAAGAAATGTTTGTTAAAGCCTTGTTTATGACTTATCCGAATTTGAGAATTTTCGGAGGTCATTTACTATATTTTCAAGTCTGATTTCGTGAACAGTGCAAAACTGTTCGGTTTTGTCAGATTTCAAAGATTTATCAGTTTCTATGTGAGAACGTTGGAATCTCGACTTGATGTCTTTTGGTGATATTTGAGGCATATTTAGAGGATTTTCCAAACCGAACCTCGGGTTGAATGGGATTAACGAGCATGTTATATTTTGGGAAAACCCTCGGAGAATAAGTTAGATGTTTATGATGTGGGGTGTGGTTTTTGTGCCAAATGATATATTTCATGTGACCCGATTAGCCCGAGTCATTTATGTGAGAATTTAGTAAATCCAGAAGATTCTAGGGAATATACGGTTCGAGAAATTGGTAAAAGAATCTAGAGGATAAGGCCTTGACCAAGTCAAAACTTATCTTCCAAGCTTCATTATGACCTTTATTTATTAAAGTTGGACTTTGATGCCCCACCATCAGAACTAGTAATAATTAAGTTAGACTTTAGTGGCCCTTCATGATGTCATGCATTAATGAACAAAGACTTTAGGGCCCCTCCAAGATGACACGTGCACTTACCTCATGCTCCCCGATGACACGTGCGCTTACCTCATCCAAGCTTTGGCCCCAAGTTTTGCCTCCCTATAAATAGAAAGAAGGCCATTCGGCCAAGGGGAGAGAGAGAGAGAGAGAGAGAGAGAGAGAGAGAGAGAGAGAGAGAGAGCTTCACCAACTCATCCTTTTTCTTGTTGTTCGATCAAGTGAGAAAGCTACGTCCAAGGCCCGAGTGTTCGTGAATCGCCCGAGAGTCGCCGAGACTCGCGTGTCCTTCACACTCCTCGTTTTCTCTAGTTCTTATTTGATATCATTGTGTAAGTGAATTCTCTAACACCAGGAAAGGATGTTGAGATGCATTGTGACGTGGTTTGCTTGGACCGTTTCTCGGTCGTTTGGTTGGTCGTAGTAAGTTCATTTCCTTGGTTTGACCATGTTTCATGTTTCATGTTGTTTTGAGATAGAACCAAGCCTTGATTGGTAAAGTGTACATGAGATAGAACCAAACCTTGGTTGGTAACCGAGAGTTGCCTGGTAAAGTGCACATGTTATAGCCGTGCGTGATGTTCTCTTGTATGAACTTTGCTATTGATCTGCCATCGATGTGGGTGCAGTAAGGGCCGACTTATGTTAACGGCGATTGATATATTCCCACTTGATATTAGTGTTTTCACTTGCTGAGTCTTCCCGACTCATCCCCCGTTTTTCCCACCCTCAGGTCCATAGGATGGTCTAATGGACGGCAGCGACAAGAGGAGTTTGAGCTATGTTGGAGTTCGGGGAAAGTTTGGAGCGGTGAATTCGAAGTAGTGGGCTTAGGACACCCAAGCCATAACGTGTTGTGTGTAAATTGGCTTCGGCTAAGTTGGCTTATAAATATTTTTGCGTGTCCTATAAATACAAGGTTTGCTCATGATACTGTTTGTCTTAATCCCGCTGTTTGTTTTAAATGTGATTGTCCCAAGATATGCTTTCGCTTGTGTTTAAAGAAAGATAATAATGAACGGGACGTCACGCTAATGACCCCGAGGTCGGGGCGTTACAGTTTAATTTGGTATCAGAGCAGGTTTTCTCTCCAGTAGGTACAGTTCGGGTAGCTTGTGATTGGCCAATCCGATGAGGGCGGGGAGCGGCACCGGGGCCATACGACCTGATCATTGAGCGGCTTCTGACAGAGGTGGCGCCGGGGCAAGAGGCCTGATCATTGAGCGGCCTCTGGGCAGAAGTGGCGCCGGGGTGAAGGGCTTGATCATAAAGCGGCTCCTGGCAGGCTTCTAGGATGGCTAATGGCAAGAATGATCGAACTGTACACCGAATTGGGAAAACGATTCTGAAATCAAAGCGAGAATAAAGACCTGAAGCGATAAGGTGCGCTGAAGTTGGGGTAGTTAGCCAGGAAACACCCCTATGCATGTGAATGATTGATTGTGGTTGAATAGGTTAAGTGCTCCTATTTGTTTGTGATCACTGACCGATTCTTGTGTTGTAGAAAGTTTTGTTAGACTATTGATAGCAAAATAAGTGCTTAGGACCAAGTTATGACCGCTGAGGAAAAAGGAAAGTCCCAGCAGGATGCCACGACCTCGAAAGAGAAGTCCAAGCAGGTTCCCCTCTAGTAAGTTGCAGTTCGGTGTTGAACCAAGAGAAGGCTATTGAATTTTGACATAACCCGATCCGATGAGGGCGGGGAGTGATCGCCAGGGCAAAACCTGATCAAGGAGCGGCTCTTGGCTAGGAAGTGGACGCCGGAGCAAGAAGCTTGATCAAGGTGCGGCTTCTAGCAAGAGTGTCGCCGGGGTTGAAGACCTGAACAAGGTGCGACTCCTGGCAGGCTTCTAGGATGGCGGGTAAGAAAAGGAATAAACCGAACTAGATGCTGAATTGAAAGTAAGACGGGAACTGTTACTTGAAATGATCAGTGTGATCTTTGTGATTGTTATAAGTAAATTATGTTTGAGAAAGATTTTATCAGAGTAGCGCAGCGGAAGCGTGGTTAAGCTTGCTGCACTCTAGTATGTTGGATCGAGGTCAAGGAAAGAAAGGTCGCTGGTCTAAAGCTAGTCCGCATTACAGTGGATGCTGTAAAGGTACTAAGGTAAGATAAGTCCCAGGTACGTAGGATCTTTTGAAATTCTAGGAAGAATAAGGAACTTGGCCTATTGGTTGGCGCAGCTACCGAAACTTGCTCAGGTACATGTTGTGTTCTATGTACTGATATTGTGAAAGTGTGAGCCCGATTCAGCACGCGTGCTTAATTTTTCGACGAGGTCGAAGCGGACAGCAGAGTGTCCTATGCTGAGGAGCAGGTGCGGATCGTGGATTGTAAGGAGCAAGTGTGACGCCCCAGAACGTCACGCGTGACACGTACCAAATAATATTATTAATAAATTGGCCAGCGGAAAACAAAGACTAAACACGAATATCACACAAATTTAGTCAAAATACTTTTCCAACTCATTAATAAACCCTTATCAGATTTACAACCCAGACAAAGCATCAAACAAGTACAAAAAAACAAAAACTGGGTAGGTCAGGGTTGCCTATCTCCAACTAGAACCTTCATCCAAAAGTCTACCTAAAGTCCGAAGCTGCCACGGGTCGATCACTTCACCCTCCGCTGCGGAACCATCATCGTCTAGGTCGAAGCCCCTCAACGGGCCAATCAACTCACCCTCCAAGTTGAAATACCAAGCAACAAAAAGATAAGAAACCCATTCCGGAAGTCCCACATCAACCCATATCGTAGAACTACACTTAGTATATACGGCATCAAACTCCGGCGCAAACACATCCTCATAAACAGCATAAAAAAGAACAGGACTCCAAAACGTAGGGGCCGTGGAACATCCATCCTACAAGTCTGAAAAAATGGAATGAGCCGAAGCCCAGCAAATGAAATCTCTAGTTTTAAGTTAGGAAAATCAGCTTACCACTTCCCCTGGCATAAACACAAACGCATGCATAGCAAATAATATGCATAGAACCTGAATGCAAGGTATACCTTTTTCCGTTTGGATGTGCCGCAAAGTCTGAATAATGCAACATATCATGATATTTCCATTTGGACGCAAGCATGATGTAAAACATTTATGCTCATGCGATTAAGTTCATTACTTCATCCTCCCAAACACTCCCGGGGCATCCCAACCAATGGGGCATCCCAACTCCGAGGCATCCTGGCACACACCCGGGGCATCCCGACCAACGAGGCATCTCGACTCCCGAGGCATCCCGAAACACTCCCCGAGGCATCCCGACCTACGGGGCATCCCGACACACGGGGCATCGTCACACACCACTA
This sequence comes from Syzygium malaccense, assembly GCA_031216405.1. NCBI lineage: Eukaryota > Viridiplantae > Streptophyta > Magnoliopsida > Myrtales > Myrtaceae > Syzygium > Syzygium malaccense. The sequence continues at coordinate 14,599,951 of CM062254.1, forward strand.
AATGGGCGACGGAATTAATATTATTCCCATGCAAGTCATGACAACCAAGTATTTATATGTAAAAGTCCGCTTTGGCCCGTCCCATACCGAGCCATCACGGTTTTTGTACTTTAAAGCCATGAAATGCATCATCCGAGCAATTTAAACATGAAACAATAAATTTCAAACTCAGTAGCAACTCAGCTCGCAAGCAATTTAGGTTCAGAAGCAAAAAAATCGAGTCATCAAAAGCAAGTTCAGACTCAAAAAGAAGTTCAGACTCAGAACAGGGTTCAGACTCAGAACTGGATTCAGACTCAGAAACAAGTTTAGACTCAAAAGGAAGTTCAGACTCAGCAGCGAATTCAGACTCAAAAGCAAGTTCAGACTCAGAAGGAAGTTCAGACTCAGCAGCGAATTCAGACTCAGAAGCAAGTTTAGACTCAGAAGGAAGTTCAGACTCAGCAGCGAATTCAGACTCAGAAGCAAGTTCAGACTCAAAAGGAAGTTCAGACTCAGTAGCGAATTCAGACTTAGAAGCAAGTTCAAACTCATAAGGAAGTTCAGACTCAGGAGTAAATTCAGACTTAGAACCGAATTCAGATTCAGAAGTTGGTTTTGAACAGTAAAGTCTAAATCGATTTTATAAGTAAGTCTGAACAGTAAACCTGAACAGTAAATTCTGAACAGTAAGATCTGAACAGTAAGATCTGAACAGTAAGTCTGAACAGTAAATTTTGAATAGTAAGTCTGAATAGCAAAGTCTGGATGTTAAATCTGAAGGGAAAGTCTGAAGTAAAGTTTAAAGGTAAAGTATGAAATTAAAGTCTGAATATTTTTCAAAAGTAGACAGAACCAAATTTTGATAGCAAAGTCTGAGCAGGTTCAAATGTACACAGAACCAGATTTTGATAACAAAGTCTTAGCAGTTTCAAGGTACACAAAACCAAATTTTGAGGATTAAAATCTGCCCAGTTTAAAAAATAAACAAAATCATCCCTTTGAGTATCAAAATAAACATCATCATCACTTTGAGTATCAAAATAAACATAATCATCATTTGAGTACTCAAATAAACGTAATCATCACTTTGAGCAAAACGATTTTCTCCCATTTTTAAACATACATAAACCAATAATAAGAATCCAACAATCACCTCAAAAATTATACTTACTCGTTCCGATTTAATCGTTTCGCTTGCCGATTATCGCCATTCTTTAAGGAAACAAATCACATCCATTTGAACGTGCACAGAACCAGCAAAACAGATTCAACCATCATCACAACCTCACTATTGCACATCAAAATAACCTTTCTCAAGCAACCAAGTTGCAAGTGCCAAGTAGATTTACTTAGCTTAAACCTAGAGTTTTCACTTACCTTGTGCAGAATCTAAACACCCCAAAGGTTAAAGCTCTCTCGGAAATTCTGGATCGGTGATGATGGAAGTAGAAAGTGAAGGAGAGAGTGCATGTTTGGTGAAATTGTCTTCAGTAATTACCCATACGAAGATGAAAGCTGAGAAGTATACGAAAGGGTGGATAAATTCAATGCACTCACAGGTGGCATATTTTCCTTCCATCATGGCCACGTGTAAGAGATCAAAGAAGAAGTGATGGCCAAGAAAAATCATTACTTAGGCTAGGTGTCTAGTTGGGCAGAAGATGACTTAAGGGGTCAGGTGGCTCTCGGTCAAGCTTCCTCTTCAATATTCACGTGAGGAAATAGGATAGTCCAGAAGATACTTTCATAAGAATATCTCATCCCCTTTCCTTAACGACCAAATAGAAAAAGGCTAACCTTAGTTTATCAAAATTAATCAATAATAATAATCCCCACACGACTAGCGTACACGATAACATTTAAAATATTAAACACGTCGAACTCGGAACGATTTCATTTCTAAATCCACACTTCGCGAAATACGATTCGATGAAAATCTCTACGTGTCCGTACAAATACCAACTTAAGTAGTTCTTGGCTCTATAATCCCCGTATCATTCTCAATCATAGAGAATTCCCCACGTCAATTATTTATTATTACGAAATTTCCGGAGGTCACAGCAAGTGTTGAGAGGTAACGCCGTTCCATTAGTTAAGGTCCTATAGTGTCACCAGGGCATAAAAGAAGCCACCTGGGAGAGTGAGGAATTGAGGAAAAGTTGATATCTGCATTTATTCAAGGAACCAAGTACGCGTTTAAATTTCGAGGACGAAATTTTATTAGAGGGGGAGAATTGTCACATCCCGATTTTTGGGCCTGGAAAGCTACAGGTAAATTGTAATATCCTCAATTTCGGTCCCTGGGAAATGGCTATGGTTTCAGTTCGGTGGTTTTCCAATCAGAACTAAATTGTTTTCTTTTGTTTTGGAAAACCCAGTTTTGGATTCTTTATACCCCTCCATTTTGTTATTTTTGGGGAGACTTTTGTGGTCCGAATTTACAAACACTTTCTTCTTAAAAGTTTCTCCAAACGTCATGAAGTTTTACATACTTTAATTTCAGAATTTTTAGAGTTGATATGAGTGGTACGATGGCCTGATTTTCGGACCGTGTGAAACTGCCCAGAATGGGTATTTCGGTGATGTTTACACCGTCTTTATTTTCTATAAGCTTTTCTGGGCCGATTTTGGAAAATTTTCCTTCACGAAAGTTGTTGAGAACTTCCTTTTCTATATCATATATGAATTTGGGAATTTTCCGAGATGATTTGGATTCTGGACAGAGCTTAATTTGAGAAACATGAATGCTGTTACAGTGAACTGTTTTTAGTCTATTTTTGAGCTACTAAAAATGGTATTTACAGAGAGATTCTGATTTTGTGTTCTTCACAAGAAATGTTTGTTAAAGCCTTGTTTATGACTTATCCGAATTTGTGAATTTTCGGAGGTCATTTACTATATTTTCAAGTCCGATTTCTTGAACAGTGCAAAACTGTTCGGTTTTGTCAGATTTCAAAGATTTATCAGTTTCTATGTGAGAACGTTAGAATCTCGACTTGATGTCTTTTGGTGATATTTGAGGCATATTTAGAGGATTTTCCAAACCAAACCTCGGGTTGAATGGGATTAACGAGCATGTTATATTTTGGGAAAACCCTCGGAGAATAAGTTAGATGTTTATGATGTGGGGAGTGGTTTTTGTGCCAAATGATATATTTCGTGTGACCCGATTGGCCCGAGTCATTTGCGTGAGAATTCAGTAAATCCAGAAGATTCTAGGGAGTATACGGTTCGAGAAATTGATAGAAGAATCTAGAGGATAAGACCTTGACCAAGTCAAAGCTTATCCTCCAAGTTTCATTATGACCTTTATTTATTAAAGTTGGACTTTGATGCCCCACCATCATGACTAGTAATAATTAAGTTAGACTTTGGTGGCCCTTCATGATGTCATGCATTAATGAACGAAGACTTTAGGGCCCCTCCAAGATGACACGTGCACTTACCTCATGCTCCCCGATGACACGTGCGCTTACCTCATCCAAGCTTTGGCCCCAAGTTTTGCCTCCTTATAAATAGAAAGAAGGCCATTCGGCCAAGGGGAGAGAGAAATAGAGAGAGAAAGAGAAGCCAAGAGAGAGAGAGAGAGAGAGAGCTTCACTAACTCATCCTTTTTCTTGTTGTTCGATCAAGTGAGAAAGCTACGTCCAAGGCCCGAGTGTTCGTGAATCGCCCGAGAGTCGCCGAGACTCGCGTGTCCTTCACACGCCTCGTTTTCTCTAGTTCTTGTTTGATATCATTGTGTAAGTGAATTCTCTAATACCGGAAAAGGATATTGAGATGCGTTGTCACGTGGTTTGCTTAGACTGTTTCTCGGTCGTTTGGTTGGTCGTAGTTAGTTCATTTCCTTGGTTTGACCATGTTTCATGTTTGATGTTGTTTTGAGATAGAACCGAGCCTTAATTGGTAAAGCGTACATGAGATAGAACCGAGCCTTGATTGGTAATCGAGAGCTGGCTGGTAAAGTGCACATGTTATAGCCGTGCTTAATGTTCTCTTGTATGAACTTTGCTATTAATCTGCCATCGATGTGGGTGTGGTAAGGGCTGACTTATGTTAACGGCAATTGATATATCTTCACTTGATATTAGTGTTTTCACTTGCTGAGTCTCCCCGACTCATCTCCCGTTTTTCCCACCCTCAGGTCCATAGGATGGTCTAATGGACGGCAGCGACAAAAGGAGTTTGAGCCATGTTGGAGTTCGGGAAAAGCTTGGAGCGGTGAATCCGAAGTAGTGGGCTTAGGACACTCAAGCCATAACGTGTTGTGTGTAAATTGGCTTCGGCTAAGTTGGCTTGTAAATATTTTTGCGTGTCCTATAAATACAATGTTTGCTCATGATACTGTTTGTCTTAATCCCGCTGTTTGTTTTAAATGTGATTGTCCCGAGATATGCTTCCGCTTGTGTTTCAAGAAAAATAATAATGAACGGGACGTCACGTTAATGATCCCGAGGTCGGGGCGTTACAATTCTCTTCCCAGTAAAGGTCGCCATATTCTATCAATGGTTTCAAAAAATTACCTGGTCCTCCTAAAGTCTGATTCGATAGGATTACACAGGAAGAACCAAAAAAATAACAAGACATAAGAGAACAATTTGATACAACCATACATCGTTAATGGATAGAAAAGATGCACAAATGCTTCTAATTAGATCAATGTTTAGCAATGATGCCTCGGAGAAACATGGTCGCCACTCTCCAGGGAATTATGACAAAATGACCTAGTACCGTATAGATCTCGTGGCTAGTAGAACCCTAACTTCAATCTTTCTGCTGGTGCTCATCGAAGTTGAGGAACTTGGCGTAGCGGTCGGCCTTCTTTCCTGTCTGGTGGTCGTGGTACTCCACTACCGCAGCGCCTGCCAAAGCAGCAAGGGTGAGTGCCTGAGCATGCAGCCTGCATGTTCAAGATATATCAGTACTCAAAACATCTTGCAGTCCTCACTAGACAACAAAGTGAGCTACAGGTAGATATATTCAAACTATAAAAGAATATTCAGAACTAGAACGAGTTATTATCAATTTATTTTCTTTCTTTGGATAAGGGGTCGGTTACCAGTTTCTTGCAAAGAGTAAACAACTCATCATCTCTTCATCCACATTTGATGCAAAGTGGCACAATAACAAGGACAATTCTATTAGAACCACTCCATTGCCAGGTGTTGTGGAAAGGCCATCTCACGGGCTGGAGTTTATTTAACAAATGATCGCCTCCTATGTGGTAATTAGATTAAAGTTTTGCAACTTGAGCCCTTCTATTGCCCTCTAGTCATTGATCGATGTTGTCCTTACTATTTTGAGAAGGAATAAACCGTCAGGTACCACATTGATACACCTCATGAAGTTGGCCAATCAAATTGAGATAAACTAAGTTCTGTGGCTAGATAAGGTCAAACAAAACGGTGGATGACCAAATTCAAAGCCTCGGGTACTAGCTAGTTATTTGTGTATTCCATGAGAAATGCCAAGCAATGATCTGCATGTGTGTGTGTCATCCTTGTTATATTGAGAAGGAATATACCGTCAGGTACCACAATGATACACCTCATGAAGTTGGTCTATCAAATTGAGATAAACTAAGTTCTGTGCTAGATAGGATCAAACAAAACGGTGGATAACCAAATTCAAAACCTCAGGTACTAGCTAGTTATCTGTGTACTCCACGAGAAATGCCAAGCAATGATCTGTGCGTGTGTATCACATACTCTCTGCAAAACCTTCCAATAAAGGTAAATCCGGAGGATGAACAGATCTGCTTCATTTACAATTTCAATTCAAACACTAAAGAATTGTCACGACCCAAGGTGTTATAGGTGATGGCATTGTAGTGAACGCCCTTAAGAGGAGATTTTATTGAAGTTTAGATGGTTAGGATATTTCATATCAATTAGATAATTTCTATGTAATTGCCACATGAGGGGCATGTGAGGCATACCGTATTGAAGAGCACATAAGCACCTCTTCGTTTCCATTGTGATCCAACTACGAATTAACCAAATAAACTCTTTCCCCACCTTATTCTCATCTTTCCCTCCACTGATTCTCTCCTTTAGCTTCACATCCAATCTCTCTGATTCTCTCATCTCCTCTTTCTCTCTCCCTTCTAATTCTTCGGTTACCACCTTTTGTCGTTGTTGGGTCACAACATAAACTTAACAAGCAAACAGTTCAGCACAATGTTATTGTAATTGTCTTTGCCCATTATGTTACGTTGACATTAGCAATGAACAATTAACAAAATGCAGGTTTCAGGTCAATGGGCAATGGGTTCCAACAAAAACTATACATAGCTTCTGTCGCGAATAACTGGAGAAATCTAAACTAAAAAGTGAAATCCAATATCTGGATGGCTTAAAGGTTGATAATGTCAACCCATGAATTTCATCTGGAGAAAACAATCACAGCACTTCCCGATATCAGAAATTACGGAACACGATTTGATACCCTGAGGATTCTACAGACAAATCAATGAACCCATTATATATCCTCTGATGCAATCTACCTAAATCTCTGCCCCCGTCACAAAGGAAACTATGCAATATTGACTCGAAGGTTGACACTTATTGTGCACTTCCATTTTTCTCTGTAAGACCGTAAAATAAAGCCGAGAAATAAGATCACCAACCAATGGAAGAAAAAGGAAATAAACTGTAGTGCAAATCGCCGACACATCGCATTTTATGAATCATTCCAGACACATCGCGATTGTGGTCGTGGTGCTTCCAGAACGTAGCATAAGATAAGTAATCAATACACCTCCGCTCCACACATGAAGAGTGAGCTTAGAGAGAACTCCCCCAGGTAAATGGGCCAACAATCAGAATCAGATCACTTCAGCACATTTGGAAACGCAGCAACCCAAGCCAAGTTTCTCCCCTAGTTCAACAAGCGAAAGCAATAATCTCAAGCCCAACCGAGATTCTGAATCTCAAAGCGAACAGAAATACCCACCCAAAAATGAACAAAGGGGACGAAATTCTTCAATCAGAGCTGAGCAATCAATCAGCGAGAAGCTAAATTACAGCGAAACCCGGATTCCGAAACCCATATTCCGACCAACAAATTGTCAAAAAGAATAGGGTACCTGGCGTGAATGATCTTGACGCTGGTCTTCATCTTGGGCTGCGACCAATTGTAGGCGATCGAACCCGCGATTCCACTCAGCCACAGACAACCTTGGAATCATCCCCCCCAAGAATCCATCATCAAAAGAAAGAAAAGAAATCGGAAAAAAGCGAAAGAGAGCGAAACGAATCCGGCGCCGGCGCAAGAAACAGCTCCAGATTCGACGAGAGGAAACGAACGAGCCAAAAAAAAAAACAAAGCCAAGAACGGAGGAGCCCGAGAATTTACCGACGGCGCGGAGCTTGTGCTCGACGATCCATTCCCTCACGGAGTCCCAAGTGCCTCTGGAGCCCGCCATTGCCGCGTCTTCGCTCGCTCGCTCGCTCGCTCTCGCCGTGCCGATGAGTGTCGTGTCGAGAGAGGAGAGAGAGAGAGGAGCTTCGGTTTCGTACCGCGGCCGCGACACGACACTTGCGTTCCACGACAAAACTCCGATTCGGGGGTGCGCGCGCGCGCGACGAGGCGTGTTGTCCGGTCCGAGCGTGAATTTGACCGGGGACGGTCCGCATGTCCAACGGGCCGTGCCGGGCCGAGGAATTGACCCGGCCCGGGATGCTACGGACCGGGTCGGGCCAATTTTTTGTAAAAATCCTTTTCAGCTTGGGTCCATGAATGATGATGATAACTCGAAGTTTAGTAACCATCGGCCTAATGATGAGTCGAAGGTTAAAAAAAAAAAAAAAGAGTTTTGGGAGCGCTCCGGCACTGCACCACTCGTCCCATGTTGGGCCATGCTGGCCAACTTGACAAAGGGGCCGACCGGCACCGCCCGTTACAGTCCACAGCACGACGCTTTGCCGGCTAGGTCGGCCTGACGGGACCTTCCGGAGGGAGCAGGATCCCGGCATGCATGCCCTCGCTAGACTTTGGGACGACAACCCTGCAATCCCAAACTTTAATTTGCTTTGATTAGATTTCAAAACTTTTCTTTTCTATGCAATATCATTTTTAAACTTTATCTCGATTTGATTACACGTCTGAATTATACTAAAATGTTCAACATCTATCCTTCATAAAAATTTTCTAAATCAAGGCAAGACCTTTAATTCAATATAAACAATGCCATTTTTTTTTCTCAAGCTTTTTTAACCAAGATTTTTTATGTTATACTTTGTCTGCACAAGAATATGGATCTTGCATCCCTTGGAAGTTACTTGTCAAAAGTGAGTGAAGCTCGCGTGGAAAAGGGATGAGTATAGTGTATTGCGATTTCAAGTGAATATTACGCTTACGAAATTCACGCATACAGTTTTATCCATATTACTTCAGTTTCAACATATTAGTGCTTGCAAATTTTACGGACACTGGTTTTCTATAAGATGACGTTTAACGTCAAACAAAAGTTGGAAGACTCAATTCAAATCCGTTAAACTTTCAAGGACGACATTCACTTTGCACATTAGGCAGAAGTTCGTGGACCAATTGAAAGTTCGATGGTGATAGACGGTACACACCGGACCAAAGTTCAGGAACTAGAATCGTCTTTAGCCCTCAGACTTGATGCCGGCGGATTTACTCAATCTTCCGATTTGGCAAGTTTGGCCTGTTATTGTGAAGGATTTTGCAGGTCGTTTTGGTGCCTCCATTTTGTTTTTTCAGAAGCTGAAGAGAAGAACAATGGAAATGTGATTACTGGCACCGGTAACTCAATTGCTAAATTTTCCTAGCCCTTAATAAGAAAGGTCATCTGATTTGTTGATGTCAGTTCCCTAACAGGGGCATAGCAATACTAGTTCAAGATATCCGTGATTTGCTGACACTGAAGGACCGGCAATTCAAACATAAACCTTCATGCGTCACTCGAAAGATTTATCAATCCTAGGCTCCTAGCCATTCGAGCTCATTCAATCAAGTCGGTAGAAGCAACAGCATGAGTCTCCAGGAGATGCATCTCACATATCCTGATAACTTAACCCCACATCGCTCATAGCGTCTGATCTTCATAGGAACTCGCCTTTTGTTGTCAACAGCTTTCTTCGTCAAGGGAGACACTGTAGGGATATTTGCCCCATCCCCCGGAGAAAAGTTGTCGCTAACTCTCTGTCTAAGTTTAGATTTGGCCGCGACCCTGTTCTATGAAACATCAGAAGGAATAGAGTCAACATTCATCGTATGCTTTTCCTCTCTGCTCATCAGATTTTCCTTTCAAGTCAGTCCTTCATTCCCTCCCATCATCTGGTTTACTCAAGACCCTAAGGGACAATGTGCATTGCGTTAGGAGGAGTTCCTGGAACCGGGTTCTTCTTCTGCAACCAAGCGGGCTTGTTTCTCATAGAATAGCATCCAGGAAGGGCTTTGAATCGGGGCTCCTGCCTTTAGCTATTGTCCAAATCAACCCACATTCTCAGCGGCAATTTGGGCTTCATTGAAGGCAATGTCTTCACAATGTATAGCATAGTGACCAATTTTTTCCGAAGCAATAACAAAAATGGGGCGAACTTTCAGTACTTAAAATCCACCCACAATACTTTTCCTTCTTTGCTAGTCAGGATAACCTGCTTTAAGAAGTCTCAAAAGATCTAAATTATCCTTGCCCTGCCATGTCTGTTTGAGGATTGCGTTACTTATTCAATTTTCTTAGTAGAATTTCTCCTGCTTTGGTGGCCGCTCTTCGTACTGCTTTATCAGAAAAAAAATTTAAAAGGTAGTCCATGGACTTGCACTCTCTGATTTTGTACGTAGAAACCACATCATCCAGTACCGCAAGGTCATCTTCAGATGAAAGTCGAACCAATATTTGGCACAGCAGTGCCAAACGGTCTTGCATGGATTAATCATTTGCCATTCTGAGAAACGACCAATGGAAGCCAGAAGGAAAGGTTGCAGAGGGAAAACGGAGAGAAAAGATTGGGTAGGATTTGTGGAGGAGGCAATGAGGAAGGAAACCAGAGGGGGAAGCGGAGAGAATAGAGGATTAGGGTTTATGGGGGGGTGAGTAGGGTTTAAGGAGTTAAGATGAGCAACCTCCATAGTCCGTAGAGAGAAAGCTCTTTCAAAGAGAGAGATGCTCATCGTTCATGTCCTCATTTCTTGTGGAAGTTGAGTTACTATTCTTGCACGCCACCTAAATTTCCAGAACATTTTTTCTGCTACCTGTTGCACCAATCAATCACATATTTCAAAGCCATCCATGATCAACATCCTTCTTCTCCTTGTATCCTCTAATTTGTATCGCTGGTCACATACAATATGTTTACCTTTGTTCACAATATGAGGTAAGTTTTACATTTCATTTCTTGCAAAACATGATCTCCTCAGTTGCTCAACTGAATCAAAGACGGAAAAAAGAACCATTTTGGCATCATAGAGCTCCTCATCATCACAATGAATTTCTTTTAGAGGTACAGAAAACTACTAATGGTAATCTATCTATATCGTATGTACTTTCCTCCATTTGACTTTGTACACTTTGCTTTTTATACCACAAAGAGAATCTGTAGCGCCGCGCCACGCCAACAATCGTTTACCGCTGCTGATGACCCTCTGCCGGCACTTACACCAGAAAAAGGACAATGCCAGCCAAGTTGCAGCAGCAATCACAGAGGTATCCATCCCTGTTCATGTGTCATCACATCAGTCGACATACCATACCATGAACTAGAATGTTTGACTCCAATTACAGTCATGAAGACGAATTCATGAAGAAGAATTCACTGCACACTAACCTTAATGAGCCCTGCCTCCGTACCGCAGATGACGACGTCGTTCGCAGTCAAAAGGCTCGTTATCTTCCCTCCAGCCGAAATCCTCCCCACTTTGTGCACTGTCCCTCTCAACCATATCTATTTTCATTGGTTTGCATAATCAGTCAATCTTACGCAGAAAGCAGAGAGCAGAGAATACATGAAGACACATTCAGTCGTACCAGTCAGTCTCATAGTTTATCTGACCAGTGAAAATTTATACTTGTGATGCGCTTAATTTTAATTATGAATTATAGGCAACTTGCTAGATAGTGCATGTCATCATTGCATTTATTCTTGGATGCATCGGTATTACTTCTTCCCTTTTTTACTTTAAATGGAGGAAGATTGGATCAACCTGGATGGCACTGGCTGATGAGCTGCAATTAAGATATATGAAGTCTTCAACCACTCCCATGGCGAGCACATTCGCTCCTCTCTGCACTGCTATTCTCATCTCGGCTTCACAGTTTCTTCTCCATTCCTGGCATGGTTTTTCTCTAGTCATTCCAAGGTTTTTCTAACGCAAACATGCGAATCGCACTTATGTCCTCACCTTAACGTTCGACCCATGGACCACCATACTTGCAGTGTACATCCAGTCTTTGTAGCTGACAATTGAATTGATGGGCTGCTTTTGCATCATCCAGCTCTTCAATGGAGCTTTGATCTCTCGTTCTCTGTTGTTTGCTAGAATTATTTCCTGAGAGTACAACATGAACAACATCAATTAGCACAGTTTTTTCACTAGGAGTTGTTTTGAACTTATGTCTAGATCCAGGGAAACCAACCTGTACACTCGAGTCCTTGCAGCCGGCATAAATCTTTCCCTGTATTACACATATGGACTTCACATTTTTACTCTTGCAAACTTCTTTGACTGTTCTTGATGCATCAATAACCTGGAAAATGAGTTCTCGAATTAAATATGTTCCTCCAAAAGCAGCAAATTCTTCAATGTCTTCCTTTTGCTAAATGGCTTCTGTCTGTGGTTATCCTTATATGACGATAGATTGGACGTTACCTTAATCCCATGGCCCGGTATGATTGCGAAAATCGCATCTCCGAGTGTGTCCATTCTCCGGATGGGATCCTTTAAGGATATCACTTCTGAGCATTCCAGTTTCCCTTGGACCAGTTTCCAGACCTACCAATATAAAGATAGGTTTACCAACGTGAATCTTGTACGTGTGATGAAAAAGGTTGGCTTTAAATTGAAAAGATTCATCACATTATACCCTGATTGTCTTGTCAGCAGATCCACTCAAAAGGCTTTCCCCTTGCTTGAGGAGCGAAAAACAGGTCACTTCCTTCTTGTGCTGCCTCTTGTCCCACACGAGTGTCGCGGAGTGTCCCTTGATGTTCCACATCTGTTGTATCAAATGACCAGCCTTAATTAGTTTCTCATAGCTGAAATGTTTTATTCTAAATTTCGAGGACCTTGATTCATGAAATTCCCGTGATGCTTTCTTTATTGATGGTATGAGGTTTCAAATCCAACTTTTGGATAATTTATAACGTGTTTGCAAAGGACTGACGCTGATGGTACTGTGTTTCAAGGAAAAAAAGATAACCTTTATCGACCCGTCTGAATGTCCGCTGCAGAGAAGTCCCTTGTAGTAAATAAGAGCATTTACCGCTCCGCTACTGCTATGACCAGCCTCAAGAATTTGTGTGTGGACGCAGGATATGCGCTGCTTTCATCGGTGTAACGGCTATTTTAGAGAGCCAAGTAGATGCGATGTATTCAAATTGTTTTAGAGTATGATATGATTAGCTACTGACCGATTTGTTCGGTAGATAGAAATCGGCTACTCTATGCAGTTCCTCTGCCATCCAAGTGATGTTTGAAAAGCGCCTCAGCGATTCCCGCACCCCTTCTGAGAAATGGATGAGTTTCTGCATTCCTGCTGATTAAATTCATAAGTGCACGAGTACTAAATTGCACTCTTGAGTTCATGTCTCACACAAGCTCGGCATGTGTTTTTCGTGCCCTAGGGAATAGAGAGTTCGAGGACTACAATCGAAATTATGAAATAAGATAAATTATGAAGCCATTTATCTCAAATCATATGAATTGGTTGAATCACATCAGAAATTGATTATAAACCTCAACGTGAGATCTCTTATTACCTTTACCAGAGGCATAGTTGTATATGGAAAAGCAAGCTAGAAGCCTCTCTTCAAGGTCCACCCCAGGATGCAGGAATTGCTCTAGCCCACCCAGCAAGATCTCGCACGCAACATATCTCTGAGTATGCGCACTTTTGGCGATTTCGCACCCAAGCCACGTGATTGCGGTGAGAGAGTCTCGAGACACCCTCTTCGTCTTGCTCTTCAAGCCCGTCTCAAGAGCTCGGAAGACAGGATTCCCAATCTTGATTATGCTTCTTGCAATTTTGCCACACCATGAGTCGGTTTCTGAATCCTGTATTGCAATAGTTAGAATGAAAATACAATATAACAATTGGAATCACTTGGAAATGACAGAATATTAAGAAGATTTTATTATGCTATACCAGCAGTCCTTGATCTTCCCAATCAAAGTCCTTGATCATATTTCGGTGGTGCACAGAGGCCAACCCAGCCTTTCTTACCAACCAAGCCACTGTGTATGGTTCCCCAGTCCAAGAATAAGTTCCTCCAAGGTTCGCTAGGATGAATGCCGATAGTTGATGCATCATAGGGTCTTCTTTGGGTGTCAGCGACTCAAGCAGGACCTTCATGGCCTCTTCAACAAACATGCTACTGCCAGCTTGGTTCTCCTGCTCAAGTTCATCACACAAAAAGCTTCTTTAGAGAGCCAGTGCCCTGATATTTATGTTAACTGCACAATTTCTCATGATTGATAATTATGTTTGATCAATTATCTAAAGGAAGAAAATGTTGGCCTGATGTAGCTCCTAGAGAAATGGTGTGCAGATTTATCTATTTCAAGATCGAAACTCTACCAATGTGTCCAATTGAAGCAACAAATTTGCAGCGAAGAGCTGATGATGAGACTGCAAGTTTTGGACACAGAGCATCAGCATGTTCATGATGTCGGCACCTCCTTCGTTCCTTATCCGTTGCAGTAGACTGTTAGCTGCTGACCTGCCAGAAGGGAGAATGCGATTATGGAACTTTTCTGCGACAGTTGAACCGGGTTTGGGTGCAGTTTCTTGTGTCTTACCTGCCCGTTTGATCTCTAGTATGGTTTTCAAAACACTGGATAGCAAGAGTTTTCATCATTTAATCTTTTTTCTTACAGGAAATTGACCTGAAATTTTCTTTATTGACTCTGCAATTAATGCAGTTCTTTGTTTGGTACAATCGATAAGTTTCATGCATACCTTGGCGTGCAAAGGATTTCATGAAAGAATTCCAGTGCGATGAACTTGGCACACCTCTTGTTGTTCTGAAGAAGGCTAATAAATGGAGAAATAGGTGCAGATAGGGAGACATAGGCTCTGCATTGCCCATCGAACTGCATGCACTTCACAATGATTCTAGCCAGAGAGATGGATTCTTCAGCACCTGAGTCTCTTGCCACATCTAGTAGCCCGTGAAGGACTTTGGGAGAGTTGAGGGCTGCGAGGTGTGCGCTGTTGGTGGTATTGTCAAATGCGGTGACCAACATTTCAATGATCATGAGCGATGCCATCGGAGGCGTCAACAAGACAGATGTCCGCTTGAGCTTATAACTGCTCCAAGTGCATACTATCTCCACAAGATTCGGTAGCAATTCCAGAGTCTTGATTTCTGTAGGGGATGGATTGATCAGATAAATCAAAATTGCCGCCTCATGCACATTTCTTTTCAGAGCACTCGCCAAGTCACACAATTGAAGACCCTTCTTTCTTATGTCACCTAAAACCGACTGGTTGCTTAAAGCAATAGTGGTCAAGATAGAAACCGACATTCGAATCACCCTCTCCTCTTTGGAAGTCGAGATAGCTTTTAGCAGCTGATCCAGAAGCACGTCTTTCAGTGCTGCGTGCTTAACTCCATTCTTGTCATTCAGAGTCTCGTATATCGCCGTGATCTCGACGATGTTTTCTTCATTGAGTTTCCTCAAACCTTCCGAGAAACATAGTTGCGAGACTGCCTTCTCAAATATCCCCATCAGGTCACGATGGGAAGGTTTCTCTGAATACGAACCTTCTTTTATCAATTTATTCTGCACACGCAATTTGTTTTCTTTCCGAGCAAGAGACTTTTGGGGGCTTTTGCATGCAACGCTATGATTCCTCTGCGACGTGGCTGTTATTTGATTGAAGAGCTGGTGATCATGTTGCTCGGATGTCTTCAACTCGTCCATATGAAGATTCCAACAGGCATTATTGTTCTGCTTTCTGTCTCTGAGCTCCAAGAGGGATTCATTAAATTCACCAAAGGAATCGGGTAATGTTTCGGCGAAGATCCTAGCGATGTTTGCTTCCGCAGGCCCCCTGCATCTTCGATGGCAAGGAGGATGGGGAAGACCTGCCGTGCATATTGCTTTGCACTCCGGCTCTGAAGTAGAGCATGGACTTTGCTGCTTCCTATACAACACACATGCCACTCATATTTCTTGAAAAAAGTTCAGCTTGTGTAACTGACACTGAGAATTTAGGTTAAACTTTGACTGTGACAAACTGACCTACGATAAGTGTCTATTTCTTGGAGTTCCACATCAATTCTCATCCTTCTAATTGAGCTCTCGATATCCAATTTGGCTTCCTGATCAATGATGATGGTTTCGCTGTGAGTTTCTCTCATTTTCAGTCACATGAATAAAATCATTTAGCAGGATATAACGGTACTGAAGATGGCTGTGATAACCTTCGAATTACCTCCGTGTCACCTTCATCAGCGGAATCACCTTGTGTCAAGTTCACAGAAGTTGATGAATCTGACTGGGGTTCCTCCAGCATGTCCTGAAGACATCTGCTGCTTTCATTTTCTTTAAATTCCCCATTGTAGACATGAGATTTTGGCGCTTTTCCTAAATGCTTACAGTCTTCCGCACAATTTGCAAATGCTGCACCATTGCTGCACATTGTGTCATCCCTAAAGTCTTTCTCAGGATAAAGCGGATGCACTTTCTGAAACTGCATCGATTTTTTGTAACATCAGAAAGGTATGATCCGGAACCATGAAGTTAAAAGAAAGAACTGAGCATGTATTTTCATTAGATCATGCTTAGTGTCCAACATTGTGTTTATTTCGTAAAGGATGGATGACATGGTCTTCTTTTCTCCAATGACTAAGCAGAATCAGATAGAAACTAATTGGACATGGATAGAGATTTTTCCGGGGCTTACCTCACTGTCGTGTAGCCAATCGTGTCCATTTCCAATCGAGTACGAAGATTCAATGCGTGCAGACTGCTCGTCCCTGTTTATATTAACATCCCAATACAAGGATCAGCAACAATCACACGTTTTCCAATCAAACTTGTCCCAATTCTAACTGGAAATCGACAAATAGACAATGATACGAACAATTTCATGTTCGGTAACATGTAACACTGATGTTTTGGGTGAATGCACCATATATCTGTTTCAATTAATGCGTGACTTAGGAAAAGTTCTCTCTCGGGTCAAGTAATCCTCAAATTGCAGACACACAACATCTTCAACTAATTGAAAGACCCCAATCTGTTGTTGAATTTGAAAAGAGGAAGCAAAAAAGAGAACTTACATGAAACGGTTTGTGTCATCCTGTAGAGACAGAACTTCTCTGGAGCCACAATTCCACTGAGGGGTCTCACCATAAAGCATGACCTGATAGTACATCAACCAACCTTTGAACTTCCTGGCCATCTGTTTCATCGGCTCAAGAGCTTCTTCTTCATTTGAGTCGACAAGGCGAACCGGCTCGGAATTTCTATGTCCACCCGTTTTCTTGCTTTTTGACCGTGCGGCCCCAGACAGGAAGAGCAGTTTGCAGAGTTCCGGTGCAAACACGTTCCTGACTAGCCCGGGACACACCGAGAGCGCCTGAAGAAAATGCATAGCAACCTGCCAATCTTCTCCCTGAAGCCTCTTGACCACACAGAGGTAAAAGTACGAGATGGCGATCAAATCGCGGTTCGCTATCCCAGAAGTCATGCCTTCCTCGTCAAGCAACGCCGGGACTTGCAGCATCCCCTCCGAGCTCCTCAGCCGGGACTCGCGCTCCCCGGGCCACTCGGCCCAGATCGCCTCCTCGATGTTGCCGATGCCCCAGTAGAGATTAGACAGCACCGAATGCTCCGAGAACTCGAAGAACTCGTGCTTCTGGGCCTGGAGCATCGAAATGCAAGTCGACTTGACGCCGTTCCAAGAACAGGCACCGTCGGCCAGGAATTGCCGAATGAATTTGTTCACCGAGGCGACGACCGCGCGGATCAATTCGAGGTCGGGCCAGTCGTGATCGTCAGACGGGGCAGGCGAAGGGAGAGACATGGTTGCAACACGAGGATAAGAGAGAGGGAGAGGAAGGGGGAGTGACGTGCAGAGTTCTTGCAGAGCGTGTCACAACATCGTTTGTTTGTTGCGTCGCACTTTCCCTCGTGACTGCTCCTGGGAAATTCCAAGCCAAGTCGGTCCCGCTCTGTTTTGCTGCTAAACGACGATGTACTGACCGTTGCTTCCATTGAGGAAGGGAAAGCTTTGGCAGGAAAAAATACAAGGGACGTCATTCTCTTCACTAACACCCCAAAAGCAGAAAACGGAGTTGTGCGGACCTTGCCGTATCGATCGATCTTCGAGTGGTAAACAGAGTCGATCACCGTAGTGAAAATTAGTTTTCATTTATTAGAATGCGCCTAGTTAATAAACATATTCTCTACGACGCATAACCCTCGCGGCGTGCTCTGAGTCGCTGAAGCTTGACGTGCATTACGTATAAGAGCAATGCCGGAATGCATATAGACCCATCTATAAATTTGGTTACGAAATGATGCTAAGGAATATTAGAGGTGACATATCTGTCGGAACAGGTTTCCTACGTTTTGGAACCCGGGACCTATCTTGCATATCTAGAAATATGGAACTTACCCTGTCACAGGTTCCGATATCAGTTCCAGGGTTTACTTTGGTTCCACCTGTACTCTTAATTGAACGATTGCGGTGAATTATCGCATATAATAATCGCCATTTGGTACGATTCACTGATTACAACTCATATTTAGACACATGAAGAATATAAAATATTAACATATTAAAAGTCTCGGTCATGGATATCGCTGGAAATTGAAGCTCATAATAATAGTTTCAGATTACACATTCATCATTAGACACCATAAAATGCAGCACGATCACTTGAAGACATAGAACAAGAAAAACACAGAGACTTGTTACAAGTTCTATATTCTAAGTTCCAGGTTCCAAGTTCAAAGTTCTTGGAATTTGTTCGTTAAAACAAGTTCCCCACTTTTTAGAACATGGAACATACCCTGCATACCGTAGAATTTGGAACCCGACCGGTTCCCACCTATCCAGTTCTCAGGTTCCCGATTCTACTCTGGAACCATGCTCATCCCTAAGGAATATCAAGTTTTACTGTCCAAGAGCTAATTTGCACATGAGCTACTCGGGCCGGCTTGAACTAAAATTTTGAATCAGGCTTAGGGATTGCTCAATCTAACCAGGACTCAAGAAGTTTGAGCTAGTTTGATCGAACAGGTTCAATCGGGCCGATCCACCCTTTCAAGGTCTCTCGCTCTCCTTTCTTTTCCGCAGCCCTACCATCAAGACAATGCATGGCATCGTTATAAGCTGGTCTTTGCATCTTTGCTGTATCTCGTGCCAAATTTTTGGTCATGTCAGCAACACAGTTCAATTTGTTTTTGTCTTCATTGCCCTACTTTTCAAGGTCTAATCTGCATATTTTTGCCGGATCTCGTGCCAAATTTTGATAGCCAAACACCATTCCAAAAGGAGCAGCAAATAGTTCTCGACAATAATTGCCATCATAATCAAGAATTCAAGCGTACGATAAGAGAACAATTTCCCTGAGGGGGTGAGCTGTGTGCTTATGTTGTGTTGTGTAGGCCTCTTGAAAAGATTGCCTGGATAATCAATCAATTCTTCAAATAATTCAGTATAGACCAACCTTTTTCATTCATTTTTTTTAAAAAAAGTTTAAATATTTTTGGATTTTTTTTGCCTCACGAGACAAGATTCGACCTGCATTGCCAAATTCAGTCACGAGACAAGATTCAACCTTTTACGCTGAAATTAAAATAAAATGATGTCATCATGCATGTCTTGGTTGTCTCAATGGAGTCCTCATAACTGGGGCATTTCCTAGTACTATCTTATTCTTATTTTTGCCTTATTTTCTTTTGTTATTTTTTTATAAGGTTATTATCACGAAAAACTCTAAACTGGTATACATATGCTAAATTTACCTTAAATTAATTTTTTGACCACCTAAAGCCCCAAACTGATACACCTGTGATAATTTTACCATCCGTTAGTTTCCCTTAAGTTTTATTATCAAATTGCAAATTTAAATGACACATGGCAGTTGATAGATGTACCAGCTTGAGATTTTACACAGATATACTAGTATGCGGCTTTTTTGTGTATTAATCCAATTTAACGGAGGTTAAATTTGTCACAAATGTATCAGTTTCGGATTTTTTGTGGTAAAAAAATTAATTTTGAATAAAATTATCATAGGGGTACTAATTTATAATTTTTCATGATATTGACCTTTGTTTTTTTAATAATTACTCTGAGGATAAAGAATCGGGTTAATAGTACAATAATGACAATTGAAAATGATCTTTCTTTCTGCAAACCATACGTTGGGATACAGTTACAGTTGCTCCGGATCGTCTGCACATTATTTTAGAAGCTTTAGAGCATGCAAAAAAACATTATTACATATTCTTTTTCTTTTTTTTACACACTTGCATGCCTCGGTACCCGTGCGCAGTTACGTGGAATTGCAGGCTTTTGCATGTTGACTCGTCAGAGACAAACGTCGCCGTAATTAGCTGGACTCATTAAGAAACCTTCCAAGAAATGTTTTATATGTTCTCCAGTTGAAGATCTATGCTTAGGCAAACTAATCTAGGCGTAATTATTTATTGTACATAGCATTAGAAATGCAGTCTGCAAAATGCAAGTTGGTCAGAATTTCCTTTTTTTCTTTTCTTTGGGTATTGTTTTTTTTAGCATAATTCTTGTTGCAAGGTCCTTCATGCATAGGACAATAGAAAATTTTTAGAAAAATGATACAAACAGTCCCTAAATTTTAGTCCAATATGTAACCTGGTCCTTGAACTTATAATTTGTTCAATGTAATCCCTAAACTTTAACTCAATATATAATATAAGGAAAATGACACAAAAAGTCCTTAAACTTTGACTCAATATGCAATTTGGTCCCTAAACTTTTAATTTATTCAATATAATCCCTAAAATTTAATCGATATTTAGTGTGATCCATGAACTTTCAATATGTTTAATGTGATCCCTAAACTTTTGGTACATGTTCAATATAGTCCCTGAACTTTATAAAAATGTTCAATGTAGTCCTTCTATTAATTCAAATTCAAAGACTATATTGTACATTTTTATATAATTCATGGACTAAATTGAACATGTATCAAAAGTTCAAGGACCATACTAAACAAATTAAAAATTCAGGGACCACTTTGAACATTAAGCTAAAGGTCATACACTACATTAAATAAATTAAAAGTTTAAGGACAAAATTACACATTGAGTTAAAGTTCAGGGACCGTTTGTGTTATTATCCCTACAATGTAATTTATAAAATTTTAATTTATTCAACATGACCCATGGACTTTTGGTACATGTTCAAATGTTCAATATAGTTCATGGACTATTTTGAACATGTACCAAAAGTCTAGATGTCATGTTAAACAAATTAAAGTTCATGGACTACATTAAACATTAAGCTAAAATTCAAGGACTACATTGAATAAATTAAAAATTTATAGGCACATTGGGCCAAAGTTCATAGACTATTTGTGTAATTATCTTAAAATTTTTCGTTGTTGTCGAATATCAAACATGCTTGTTCAAATCTCAATTTGACCCTTAAAATTCGAGCAGTAATTTCTTTCGTCGAATAAGATTCAATCGTCTCGAGTGCTTCGAGCTAACGTCAAGTGCCCGTGTTGAAAAAGGGACGGTGTCGAGAATGAGATAAGAGGCTCATTAAGGCAAGCCAAGATAGACTATTTCCTTTTATCGACTCTATCCAGCAAAGCAACATCACATCTAGTTAGAACTTTCGCTTCCAACCTAAATTTCTTTAAAATGAAGAAAGATATTAACTGTATGATAATTCTCAACCACAATCTGTTTCCTAATATTCTTGGAAATAAACCAGGGTCCCCCACATGCTGCACCCGAGACCATAATTCCGGTTTGATTTGTCACATTGCACCAAGGCCAGGGTCATGATCATTCTGTGTCTGTCCTTTTTCGGATTTTAAAAGATGTGAGAGAGAAAAACCCATTTTTTTTTGTGCTGTAGCCTATGCAGGGTTGTCAAGAAAAGGACATGACTCGGAAGACTTTAGCAGAACCCTATGCTGCTTTTGCTTCATTCAAGGCCATTTTGATCGAGTCCGTCCCTTGCTAATGGTCAGTGTCTCGAGAAAGAGAGGTGCTTGAGCCCTAGGATTAGAAAGTCATGATCCCAAACAAGAGATTGAGATCGATCAGTCATGATCTGGTGTTAGTTCTAGTAATCCAGTAATTTCAGCACCATTCATGATTGCAGTTAGTGATCCAAATCATGCTTGGATGTTGTGCTGGTACTTGACCATATTGGCCTTTTTGTCTGCCGGCCATTCTTTCTTCTCGGCATGTCTTATGAATTTTAAACATTTATCAAAAGTTTAGAAATTACATTAAACAAATTAAAAATTCGAGAACGACAATGCACGTTGAGCTAAAATTCAAGGACCACATTGAACAAATTAAAAATTTAGGGACAACATTACACATTAAGTCAAAGTTTATGGACCATTTGTGTAATTATTCATTTTTTCTCGAAATATCTTATGTAGAAGAGAAATGCCGAATGTACTAACACCATTAATTGAATAAATTAAAAATTTAGGGACAACATTACACATTAAGTCAAAGTTTATGGACCATTTGTGTAATTATTCATTTTTTTCTCGAAATATCTTATGTAGAAGAGAAATGCCGAATGTACTAACACCATTAACAAAAACTGATGTGATACACTGTTATTGGGTATTGGGAATATGACATATATTATTGTATGGACCAGAGTTTGCACGGCCGAGTTTTAATGCTTGACTTGTTTGCCAAAGCACAAAGTCAGCCCAGTCACGAGCAAGCCTCATGCAACTTGGAGTTGAGCATTTGATGCCGTCTTTTATTACTATGGAAAGTCAAATCTGAAAGTACTAAATTTATCTTTTGCAATTCTCAATAAAAATACACTCGCATGAAAATAATTGTTTTACTTTATTCATTTTTTGCTTTCTCTCGGGGTAAAGAATTTAGAACAAGATATCTTTAATACCTATGATGGAATTTTGATAAATTTGAAATGTTTTGACAAAAAAAAATGATGTCAAAATTCATCGAGAGAGTTCAGTACCGCTCATCTGCCATATCTACATCAATGAAAAGGAATGTGATGAATAAATAGATTATTTAGATGTAAATGTATTTCACGCCGCACTCTAAGAGCTTAACCTTTGAGGACAAATGATTGCGTACTTAATATCAAACTAATATTGGAGTCAAAGATCTGGAATTTATTTCCTTGTGTCATTTTTACTCGTTTATTAGTTTCGTTTTCACTATATAGGTTCAAAACTTTTTCGCTCAAGATTTTAGAGTAATCAATTGTGACAAGCGGTGGCAGTGGACATTGGTGGCTGGGAGTAAAGAGTTTTGTAGGGGGCTTTGGGGATGAAGAAGAGACAAAGATGAAGAGCAATGCGACGACAACAACAACGATGAAGAAGAAGAATATGGGTTGGGTTGTGTAAGGATGGGTGTGGGTCGGGTTTGGGTCAAATCTATTATGGCCACACTATTTGGTGTCTGGATAAATTCACATGGTGTTTTGAAGATGATAAAACATTCTAAGTATACTACCATGTGTAATTGAGTGTGCAAAAAATACTGCCCCTACTCACACAATTTTAAGTGCAAATTGTGTTAGTAACAGGACGTCTAAGTTTGTAAACCAACCTTTGTTCTAAAAATCATCATAATTCACGATGTACAAAAGTGCAGGCAGAAGAAATTGAGAAATACACTTCGCTATTTTTAAAAATAAGTTACCTTTTTGGAAAATTTTTTGAAATAATCTCTTTTCAAATTCATTTTGACCAAAAAAAATCCCTAGAAAGATGGATTCAATTACGATAAATAGATTGACATATGTTATCAAAAGAAAAGAAGAAATCCGAATGAATTTCGTGCGGTGAAATTTGAACAGTTATCGAAGATCCACCTTTTCTCAGACATAATCAGTTCCTCAAAAAAATCTTTTTTAATTAATATGCAGGAAATAACCATGGTCAACAAAAAGAGATTATAAAATATGGTTAAGTTAAGTGGGTCCATTTGCGAATGAATTCGTGCTGTCATTTGTAAATGAAAGATTTTTTTTTCCTTTTGGAAAGAAATGAAACAAAAATAAAATATTACTTAAAATGGTTCATACCAAACGAAACCTGGAATTTTCTGATTCAATGTGCCGTGCGCTTCAATCGAGTCACGGGGTCAAATCAAGTGTTGTGACTTTATGAAATTATGTACCAACATGCACCAACGCACGAATCTAATGACAAACACGCGGTAGATCTAAATTTGACATCTCACGTGGACCCCTGTATCATGCGACTTGGACCCCTGTCCGTCACGGGCACAATCTCTATGCATTTTTCTCTTTTGGTGGAAACAAGCTCTATAGACTTTGGTCCTTTCGAAGTGCAACTGTTCCTTATTCAATCAAAAAATAATAAAATTAATATCACGAAGAACCTCAAACTGATATACATATTACAAATTTATCCTAAACTAATTTTTAATCACCAAAAATCCTAAATTGGTACACTTGTGAAAAATTTACCAAAAACTAATTTTTTGACCACCACAAATCCTAACCGGTATATTTATGACAAATTTACCCTTCATTAATTTCTGTTAAATTTAAATTAATATCACGAAAAATCATAAATCGGTACACACGTGATACACCCGCCAACTGCCATCCAACTCGGTAATTTAATAGCAAAATTTAAGGGAAACTAACAGATGGTGAATTTATCACAGGTATACAAATTTTGTGTTTTTTGTTATCAAAAAATTCATTTAGGGTTAATTTCTCACAGGTATACTGGTTTATAATTTTTCATAATATTAACCCAAAATAATATTAAGTCTTCCTAGAATATTTCTTTTCTCTTTTTTTTAAATGTTATAAAAAATGATATTAGGATCAATAACATGTTGAGTTCTAAAGTATAAAAAAAATCATATTTCCCCAGAAAAGATTCGATGTGCAACTCCTATGTGTACTTGCCCGGAACGTCACGGAAGCTTGACGAGCTCAAATTTGAGTCAGAATTGGTATGAGAGTTGAACTTGCTGCTCTTTTAGTAGACAAAATAAGTTTACGCCATAATTGAGACCGGACCTAAAGTTAGTGTATTTATATGAGACAAGACAAAAGTTTGGGGGTCAACTTGAACTAAACTTGGCGCTTTTCAAGGGAATTTGGCCTATTTTCATCTCAACAAGATGAAAAAGTTTTCTGTTAATTCTTTTCTTTAACCTATAAACAATCGTTTTTAAATTTTTTTTTTCAAATCATTGACTTTTTGTAAAACACACACCCTAAGAGATCTTTCTTTTCTTCTATTCTTGGGCACCCAATCAACTAGACAATCATGGATCAAGCTTGTGAACACGGCCATGCGCTTTGAGGAAGTATCTCATGTATCGGGTATATCACTCATCATGAATTAAAAGTCCCGACTCTTAAAACTCAAAAACCAATTTTCTCATTCATTGTAAAGACAGAAGCACGTCGTTGACCATGCACTGCAATTTCAGAAGCTGTCTTCTGGCGCAAACCGGCTGATAAAAAAGCTTATAGAGTTTGTGCTATGGTCTTAATTTATGTTTAGTACGAGTTAATTGATTGTGACTAGTCCATTGATCGTGTAAGATGGCCAGCTGGGATTTGGGCCTACACAGTATTTTAAGGGCCGTGACTTGGGCCCACATTGCATAACAGATCCATGCTTAGCTTGACCAAGTTTGGAGTTGCCTGGCCATACCCACGTCATCATTTTGGCATTGATTCATTGAAGGTTATTTCGAATTTCCCGCCCAGATCAAATTTTATTACAAACTTTTAAGTTTCATGAGAAAACCAAATTGGCTTCACATGTTATAATCTACGTGTCTGTTTGTTTACGCTTAAAGAAAAGCAAAAGGTACTCTCTTTTTTTTTTTTATCTTCCGTCAAAGTTTAAAATTTATTTGAAGTTCATGAAATCGTGGAAAATTATACGTGAATTTGTGTATCAACATTTTAATGGTGAGAAAGTTTCAGGAGTTTTGAACTTAAAAAAGGGTCAAAATGTGAGTTATAAGACTTATGTTAAGTAAAAAGTATACGATAAAAAAACAATCCATAGTATGATTAAAGATCGGGATTTTCAATGTTGTATACAAGTTTAATACCAAGTCTACAAAGATAAAAGCTAAAAATAAAAGCCACAGCAAAAACCTTTACAAAAACCCTTTCTCTTGCGGCTTAAACAAAAAGCAATTCATTGACCAAAAAACTAAAAATATTTCTATTGAGCGGAAAAAAAATTACTTTCTATGCATCTCGCATATAAAAAAATATTAAAATATAATAGGGATAATGACATATATTATCTATAAACTTTAACTCAATGTGCAATGTAATCCTGAAGTTTGCATTTGTTTAATGTGGTCTTTAAATTTTAGCCCAATGTGAAATATTATCCCTGAAATTTTAATTTGTTAAACGCGATCCCTAGAATTTTGGGATATGTTCAAGTTAGTCCCTAGTTTATATGAAAATATTTAATGTTATCGTTCCATTAATTCAAGTTCGGGGACAACATTGAATATTTTCATATAGTCTAAAAATTTAATATGTATCAAAAGTTATTGGATTACATTGAAGTCTAGGGATGACATTGTATATTGGCTAAAGTTCAAAGATTACATTAAATAAATTGAAAGTCTATGGACCATTTGCGCATTTGTTCACTATTCATTGATTATTTGTGCCACTATCCCCACTTCAATTTAAAAAAGGGGACCAAATGGGCCGTACTGTACGTTACCGGGGCATGTGCTTTTGGGCCGATCCGGACCCGAAAAGAACACGAATGATTTTGACAATTATAACCCTTAGACTCGACGAAAATCACGTAAGACTGTTGTCCGTCGAATTCTGAAATATGCGTGCGTCTGCGCTCTTTTTCTGCTTGTCTGGACAACCAAAACTGAAATACTCTCCCTCGCTCGCTCGCTCTTAGAGGCTTGGCCTACTAAACTCCGAAGCTCAGGTGATTCCTTGGTGAATCCCGTTTGTCATTCCCTTCTAATGTCATGCTTTTTCTCTCTGTTTTGAGTGATCTCTGCGTATGTTTCTTGATCTTATCTTGCTCTTTTGTTGGGGGGACCTTGTTGGGCATCGTGGGGTTGATGTTTCGATGGTGTGGATTGAGATATTAGCGTTTCTTGATTGGGTACTTGTGCCTTTTGGCGTTAGAAGCTCAAGTGACGTCTATTATATATACGGGATTGTGGAATCTTGGCTTATAATGTGGATCATGCGTTCTAATTCTTTGATGGTTCCGTTCTTTAATCTTGAATAGTGGTGGTGGACTTGTTTCGACTGTTATTTTTTGTTATTCGGGTCTTCGTAGTGGCATTCTAATTTTAGAGTTAAATTCGTTTGAGGGTGTATAATTTTTATCAAACCTTCATCACAAATTTTGTTCCCTATTATTTTTTTCTTGCTTCAAATCCACTTTTGGAGTTAATATCCATATGGATTTCGTCATGTATATGACAGTAGGGTCTGTAATATGCTTGACAAAGATGATGTACTTTTAATATGCTCGATAAATGTTAACTGCTTGATCTTGAATTTGTTTAGCTGCTGATGCCAAGTTTCCCTCGTGATCAAGAAGGTGAAGCAGGAAAAATTATACTCCCCAATATCTTTCGTTCTCATTCATTTTTACATGTTGAGTTGTCTATCAAGCTTCATTAGAATATAATTGGTGGGCTTTCGCTGTTACTTAGTCCTGCCACCCAAACCAAGTAAATGGTTTCCAAAACCACCTTCCAATACCTTCTGGAGGTGTCAGTCTGTACCATAACTCAGTGTACTTTGCTTGTGTGGTTGAATGTTATCTGTTTGAATGCATGTCCTTTTAACGTTGTAGACCATGAATCATCAATCCACTTTCTTTGATGCATTGGCAGTTTATTTGTCTTACCTCTCGTAAAGTTGACTGTTTTCAGTAGTCCTCCCATTCTTTGAACGAGGGTTGTTTAGGAACAAGCGAAAATGTCTCGGAAGGGTTTGATGGAGCAGGACTTAAGTAAACTGGATGTGACAAACTCACTCCACTCTCTCCAGAAGTAATCTCGCGGCGGCGACCATAAATATCGGTCTGTACATACAGTAATGTTCTTTATCCTTCCTTTGTAATTATGGGCTAAAAATTTCTCTTAGTTAGCGAGTTACTTATATTCACATTGTTCTCTATGAGGCACTATAGGTCATGTGGCGCACGGAAAGTCAACAGTTGTAAAGGCAATTTCTGGTATGCAGGTAACTATGCCCTTTGTTAATTAGTTTAATGTTTATGTTTTCTTTGAAACTAGAGTTTCAATCTTCCCTATATCAGCTTTGATTGCCGATATAAGGATTAGTGACCAAATACATTCAGGCTTCATGTCCTGTTTGGAGAAAACCTAGTGTCAATCTGCATTCTATGGTTAAAATTGATTGTGGCCATAGTCTGTGGAGACCGAAGGAAAATTTGCTGCTAGGGCTACTCAGTCTTATACGTGTTTATCTGTTTTTGGAGCAACGCCTCTGCTTTAGATTCTGTTGAGGTAGCTATTGCGTCCCTTTTGGAGAGAAAGGTTGTTCATGTAGTTGTAGTTATTTTTATATAGAACATGATATTATATCATCAGATGCATGGGCCATTCTTTTTCAATTTTTGATACAACTTCTCATTTCTCTGAAATATCGAAGGATTTTAGAGGTGCACCTTGGCCTTTTACAGACTGTTCGTTTTAAGAGTGAGTTGGAGCGTAACAGTACAATTAAGCTTGGATATGCAAATGCAAAGATTTACAAGTGTTAGGACGAATGATGTCCATGCCCTATGTGCTACAAGTGGGTTGATATTCAGACTCTGCACTTGCCATCGAGTTGGAACTTGACCACTTAGATGTGTTCATTGATTATTTTCAGGGCTTATGGAAGTGGAAAGGAAGACTGTCCTCTGTGTGATGTCCCTGGTTTTGAGAATTGCCGTATGAAGCTGCTAAGGCATGTTTCCTTTGTGGATTGTCCGGTAAGGTTCTTGACATATGTTGTTTGATTTTCTTATCATTTTCATCAAGTGTGTTAAAGTTGTGTCTATGCGCTAAGACATATGATGCTATTATTGAAGGTATTTGGGATTAACATGTTGACACTTAAATTTTGACTAACTAATAAGAATTTATTGCATAAAAAATTAGGGACTAATCTTATTAGTCCGTAAACAAAAATATTGCATTGCATATAGAATTTAGGAGCATTAGTAGTAATAGGGTTATATAGTTGCATTTGGACCGTCGGCGGATGGACTCGAGTGAGTGGTTCTGAGCTTAATCAAATTAAGCCCGCGAGAACTAGAAAGGTTGACGAAAAGCCCATGCTATGACCGAAAGTTTGATGGACTTAGAAAATTCTTCCCCATGGCATGAAAGGAAAGAATAGCATGCAGGGCATGTATCGTCTTCACACATATCTTTGATTTACGGGCACAAGTGAATGAATGATGCAAAAAATAAAAGAAAATATTTGGATGAGCTGGTGCTGTGCAGACAAAGGGAATAAAAGGAAAGCAAGGAAAGATCTTTAGCATTATTCACATATAATAAATATTGAATAAGAGATATTGCGTGTGGGACATATAGTTGGTCTTAAGCAATATATCTTTTTGACAATATTTGTTATACACAAAGAAGGTAGTCGATAGGTGGCTTTTCATTCATATATTCATTTTCCTCTCTTGAAGAACAGAGGAAGACCTTATAAAAGAGACCCAAAAGGCGACAGAAGGGGGGCTTGGTCTTTTGGGATCTGATCACACACATTGGGGCTCTCATAATTTTCGGAGAACTCAATTTCAGAGAGCAGGAGAGACATACGCGAGAAAGAGAGAGAGAAAGGAGAAAGAGTTGTTTCCCCGTGGCATTGTCCAAACCAACGACCTCCCATCGTCATCAGTCGTTGCTGTCCAAGCTCTCTCCAATGCCAAACAAGCACTGGCGTTCATCCGAATACTCTCTGTTGATCTGAGCTAGTCTTGCTATATATTCCAGTGTTTTGTTTTTGACATCCCATCACATTTAGAGGCCACACAATTGATATTCACGGCCACAATTGAAGAGAAAGGGAGAGAGTGTGTTCAGAGAAGAGTAAACTGCACAGGCGATACTCTCCCTTAGGGGTTCTTCGGCCAACACCTGCGACATCCTCAAGTTGATTCCAACGCTCGGGTTTTCCAGCAAAGTTCATCAAGCGTTGTCGAGAAGTAGCTATGAATGGAGAAAGAGAAGCTTCGCAGACCCTTAGCCGTGTTCAGTCAAGTCCAATCGCGAGTTATTCTCCACTGTGAATTGTCCATACCGAGACACCCCCTCGGCGAAACATCCTTGGCCGAGGACCACCGTCCACCGCTGGTCATAGCGAGCTCGACGTTGAGACAAGAAGCCGCTCGCGACCCGCCGCGAGCTACCTTGACCCCGATGCCTGTCGTCGTTGCTGCCACCGTCGATCCGTCGTCCACCGTCCCAATCCGTAAGCCTCAATCCTGAACCGAGTTCGAATTTGGAAAGTAATATGCAAATCAGGTAAAGATCTCTATCCGGCCTATTTTCAAAATATTTAGATTCCTAGTTTGAATATTTTGAATATTTCGTGAATATTGCGTGGATAGCTAAATATCTTAGGATAATTTTGTGGTATCCGCAATATTCGAAAACATCCAAAATTAGGAATCATTCCTAATTTGGCAACGTATCTGGACGATTATCCGACCTTATCCCTAAGGTATGATACGCGACGATACGGAAAATCATTATCTTACCCATAATCACTTGGGTACGATAACAAATTTTATTTGCTTTCCAAATTTAGAAAATCAACTTTCTGTCGATATCTATAACCCTATAGATATGACTGTTAGTTTGATTTCTTTGCCTCGACTGAATTTGAAGAATCTTGTGAATTGCGTGGATTGTCTGAATGTGCTTGTTATCTTTGTTTAATTGTTTTCTTTTTAAATAAAAAAATAAAAAATATGTTAGTTAGGACTTAAATTAGAAATTTTGCATGCTTAGGGTATCTTAAATATATCCAAAAAATAAGATAATTATTTGATTTAAATTGGGATTTAAGGTAGCATATTTCCTAGTTTAAATTAGAGATTGTTTTAATCTTAGTGGATTATTTAGGATATCTAATAATTTCGAATTTTAATAAAAATCCCAAAAAAGAATCACTTTAGGATAGATCAAATCATTTTCTCAAGGATAGATTGTATGTTATTGTAGGCATTTTTTTTAATTCCGAATTTCATTGGAAAAATACCAAAAATAAATCATTTGTCCGTCATTAATTTGGTCACGTCGTCGCATGACATATAATTTGCATGTTAGGCTGCATTAATCGCGCGTTAATTTTTGCACGTCATTATATATAAGTTAGCTTTCATTTAAATAAGTGAAAATCCTAAAAAATATTGAGTGAACTGCTTGTTAATTAGAAATCATATTAGGATTGTTGATGTGATTTTCTAGCTAACAATGCAGATGCTTACGTTGCTTCGAGGTAAGTAATTCTCCCTATCTTGCAATTTATTTAATGTTTTGATTATTGGGTGTTTCTTTGGTGGTTTGCGCACCTGCATGATCACCCACATGCTAGTGACTAAGTTAAAATGGATCCAGACTGTCTGCACAAATATTTTTGAAAAGAAAAGGTACCGAAAGGGCGTTAGACTAGATCTAGCGTAATCAAGTCCCCGAGCTTAGAATCTCTCGTTCGTAGGAATAAAACATATCTCCCTATGTTTTATTTAGGTTTCTAATCGACCTACCATAAATAGATTAGTGGTGACTCCAAGCATGAAAACTTTTGCATGTTAAAAACTTAAACCCTAAATTGCGAAATGATAGGGCTTGGGAGGGCCCGAGTTAGGCTTAGTCTTAATAATTCATTAGCCTGAGGAAATTTTAGGTTGCGACATAACATCTTTCTGGCAATTGTAAGAATTTTAATCTAATCTGGATGTTGACATAATTGGATCAGTACAAGCTTGTGTATTTGAGTTTGTTGTCCGTAAGTTGTGTTCTGTGGAGTGAGCTATAACATCAGACTTGTCTAACATGATTTAAAAGTAAAATTCGTCATTTATAGACTCTTTTGGTCTATTGACTTTTCATATTTGTGTTCACTGATGTGTTAATGTTACCGTTTCTGGAATTCATTGATCCTTCCATTTTATTGGCACTTGCTGAACTTGTTAGGAGCAAGTTGATGTGTTGAAGAATCTAAAATCTAGGTACTGAATAGTATCTTAATGCATCATAAAAAAAGGTTGAACACAGAAAAGTTGCTTGTTTTGCATTTCTATGTTCTTAACAAGTGACAATGTGGTAACCTGTTGGTGATTTCCGATTTAAAGAAAATTTATCATCAATTTTCAAGTGCAGCTTATCCTGCTGTTAGTCCGTCCATCAATTACATATGAGACGAGTTTTTGCCAGCTGCATTAATTTTTTCTTTAGGCTCCATTTGTTTCGCAATAAATGAATGGTTTGGAAAATATTTCTTAAAAAGAATCTCTTGAAATAATTAGTCAATGAAATGTTTCATTATTGGCAACAATTTATGTCTAAATACTTTCGTGGACAATAAAAATAGTTTTCGTTCATTTTGTAAGCAATACAAGCCATCATTTTAGGAAAATATTTTCCAAATCATTCATTTTGCATGAAACAAACACACCCTTAATATCTTTATTTTCTTCTAGTTCTGTTTGTTTTAGAATATTAATGCCCTTTAAGTTGCTTATGGGAGCAGTTATTTTTGTATCAACTAAAGAGGCAGTTGCAATAGCAGACTTCTTCAAAATCATTTCCTTCCTATATGGCACCATTATTGTGGCCTTGAACTATTTCAAGGATCACATACTGAAAAAAGAAAATGCCATGAAATGTGGGATTGGGCAAGCATAGGAAATGGTGAGACAAGGTGATATCAATAAACCATTCTTGCAGATGATATCATGGTTTGCTGGACCCCTCAAACAAAAAATGTTGACAAGATGAGATGACCATCCCAAACCCAAAAGTAAAACAAATGGAAAAGAAAGGAGAAAAGGAAAGGCCTATGCTGACACATGTCCAAACAGTAGTTTTCAGTCCGTGTTAAAGACCTCAGAATCCATCCTTTTATTAGTACATTCATCTATCTTCTATTTAAAATTTAGATTATTCAGCAAATGATTTAACATTTGATTTATCTTCAAGGCCACAATATTCTCATGGCTACTATGCTTAATGGAGCCGCAATCATGGACGGAGCATTACTTCTAATAGCTGCCAATGAAAGCTGTCCCCAGCCCTAGACTTCTGAGCATTTGGTAGCAGTTGAAATTATGCGCCTGCAGCATATTATAATCCTTCAAAATAAAGTTGACCTTATTCAAGAAAATGTAGCGATCTACCAGCATGAAGCAATTCAAAAATTCATTCAGGTAAGTGGTTTACGTATAGTTTAGATGGTCATATATTACCCAGCATCCATCAGATCCACTGAAGTTCCTCTTTATCATGGAACTGTTGCTAATGGTGCTCCAGTTGTCCTAATCTCTGCTCAGTTGAAGTGTATAACATTGATGTTGTCTGCGAGTATATTGTCAAAAAGATCCCCATTCCAGAGAGGAATTTTGTGCTGCCACCAAATATGATTGTAATACAGTCTTTTGATGTGAACAAGCCTGGCTATGAAGTTGATGACATAAGAGGTGGTGTGGCCGGTGGTAGTATCCTAAGGGTATGTTGTATTTTGGGATTTGGCTTACCTTGTGGGAGATGGTTGATTTTCTTTGGTTGTCGACCACTTCTGCATTTATATCTCGTGGTTCCTTTTGGCTTGGGTCCTTGGGATATTGCAGGGCGTTTTGAAGGTAAATCAAATGACGAAGTTCGCCTTGGGATTGTTGTGAAAGATGAGAATGGGCATATCAAATGCACACCAATATACTCAAGAATTGTTTCATTGTATGCTGAGCAAAATGAGCCACAATTTGCAGTGCCTGGAGGCCTTATCGGTGTTGCGACCACCATGGACCCCACTTTGACACGAGCTGATAGATTGGTGGGTCAAGTGCTTGGGGAGGTTGGGTCACTCCCTGAAATCTTCGTTGAGCTTGACGTAAGAACTCCCTGGAGTCTTCCTTGAGCTTGAGGTAAGACTTGGTAAAATTAATGAAAACCTCAAAATGAAAATCTCAAGCTAATTTAGCTCTGAAGTGGTGTATTTAGACACATTTGTCATGTTCTCACTTCACTCTATGTGGAGTGCAGGGCACTTGCTTGCATTCTGAATATATGATGTTAACTGTTGCTTGAATCTTTACCCTCTTTTTTGCAGGTTAACTTCTTCCTACTGCTACGGCTTCTTGGTGTGGGGACAAAGGGCTCGGAGAGGCAGGGAAAGGTCTCAAAGCTGGCTAAAGGAGAGATTCTCATGTTGAATATTGGGTCAATGCCGACAGGGGCTCGTGTCGTTGCTGTGAAGAACGATTTAACTAAGCTGCAACTCACGTCTCCAGTCTGCACTAGCAAAGGCAAGGAAATTGCACTCAGTTGCCGAGTCGAGAAGCATTAGCGTCTGATTGGCTGGGGCCAGATTCAAGCTGGAATGACCCTCGATGTCCCGCCTACCCCATTCTGATTTACAAGTTGTGAAAAAAAGGCAAAGATAAAGAAGCGAAACAATTCATCGTCATAGGAACTGGGGGAGATGTGGTGATGTGGACATCGAACCCTATCGAGGAGGAGGTGCTAGGGATCCGTTGTTCTATCCGCTAGGCCCGATTACTCGAGCAAGAGCGAAGGAATTCAAATAAGTTATCGGCATCATGGTTCAAGATATTTGGAATGGAGACAATCTGGATTCGAAACTTGAAGATTCTGAAGCTCCTTGGCGCAACATGATTACTTTTGGTCCAGCAGATTCTGAAGGAGCTTAGAATTAACGAACTCTGAATTGGTTCAAATTTGGATGGACACTTGGAAACGGGCCGCTGATCAGTACCCACTACTTTAGTAGTGATTGATGATGTTTTTTAGCGATTTGGAGTCGTTTAGATGAATTTTTAGGCCTTTTTCCATTTTTGGACGAATTTTTAGTAATTAAGGTTATTTTTGTAATTTTAATCCTAGTAGGGTTAGGATTAGGGTTAGCACCCTATATAAGATTGCTTATAGATTTCTAAGAGGAAGAGGTAGAATTTATATAGAGAAGTTTTCTTTTTGAGTTCTCTTGAGGACTAGATCTTATCAAGACTCCCTTGTGGCGATCGAATTCAATTTATCGAGCAAGATCGCGAATTCTCTTGTTTGTGGCGTTATAGCGTGGATTGGTTGACACAAGTTCGTCAACAGGTCGCGTTCATACCGAGATTACCAATCACTGGTTCGATTGGGGGTCGAGGTCAGTAATTCGTAACTCACAGATCTTCGTAGAACGATCATTTTCTGCACAGATTCATATCATCTGGTATTAGAGCCAGTTTTACAAGGTCTAGTTATCCTATTTTTACTGCTTTTCATTCATCAATCTAGGGTTTATAGAAACTAGGGTTTATAGAATTAGGGTTTTGTTATTAATTGAATTAGGGTTCTGAATTTGTTATTGCTGTGATTTCAATTTTGATTTAGGGTTTTCGGCCCTAGTTGTTTTTTTTATATTGTACTTAAGTTCGTAAAAAAAAAGAAAAAAAATTCACAAGGACGACTCATTTTTTTATCATTGATAGTTGGACCGAATAGAATAGAAAAAAAAATCAGTAGCAAAAATTGAATATGAATCCGAATCTAGTGAAAATTTGCTGAATTGCTGAGTTGAGCGGTATATTGCTGAATTTGATCTTGCTTGGTGGTTTATCGATTGTTATGAGGAGCTTGTGAGATTGGATTCAAGTCTGAAAAAAAGAGCTTGCTAGAAGGAAACGATAGGTAAAAGGCAAGAGTGCGTAAGTTTAATTGAGGGAAAAAAAGTCGAAATTGAGTTAAACACGAGATGAGTGACAAACACTTTGAGCGGAAAACGTGAGAGAGTGACTAGTGAGATTTCTTTTATCTCTAACATTTTCTTGTAGGCTTAAAAAAATGTCAACCTCAGGCCAGGGAAGTGTGAATTAAAGGGAGGATCGCACTCATCCAAGAGATAATGCGATTCTAGCAAGCATCCAGCAATTGAGTTTACAAATTGAAGCACTTAGCAACCGAGTTGCAAGATGTGAAATAAGACTTGAAGATGACCGAGAGCCACCACGAGGGAGGCCATAAAATTAGCGAGAGGAGCCTAGGGCACAACCTAGATGGCAGCGGCAATTTAATGATGTATATGTGTCCGATACAGAAGATGATCGAGATGGCAGGTTTGAGAGGAGAAACGGACGCCGATGATTTAGATATCGAAAAGATGATGAGCTTGACAACATCAAGATGGAGATTCCATCTTTTCAAGGAAAGAATGATCCTGATGTGTATCTAGAATGGGAGAAACGGATGGAGATGGTATTTGATTGCTAGCGATATTCGGAGCTCAAAAAGGTAAAAATTACAGCTGTTGAATTCATTGATTATGCTATAATTTGGTGGGATCGACTTGTGACTAGTAGGAGACGCAATGGTGAAAGACCAATAGAAATGTGGGATAAGATGAAAACAGTGATGAGTAGGCGTTTTATACCTAGTTATTACCACAAAGACTTGTTCCACAAGCTGCAAAATCTCACACAAGATAATAGGAGTGTGAAAGAATATCATAAAGAGATGGAGATTGCTATGATCCGTGTTAATGTGGTGGAAGACCGTGAGGCCACAATATCACGATTTTTGTGTGGTTTGAGCCAAGATATAGTAAGGGTGATAGAGCTGTAACACTATGTTGAATTGAAGGAATTAGTAGACAAAATCATCAAAGTTGAGCGGCAATTGAAGTTGGATTGAAATTACAAGAGTGGTGGAGGTTCAAGTTCGAATTGGAAGTCTAATTGGAAGAAAGACGAGAAGCCGAATTGGAAGGGAAACAATATCAAGACTGAAACTTTGAAGGAGAAGGAGAAGGATGGCAAAGTTGGTTTGAATCCGACTTCAGGTAAAACTGAAAACCCTAACACTAAGACTCATGATATTAAATATTTTAAGTGTTTGGGCAGAGGTCATATGGCAAATCAGTGCCCTAATAAAAGGGTGATGATCATGACTGGACATAATGATGTTGAATCAGAAAGTGAGAGGAAGGAAGAGGATGATGACATGTCACCATTGGAGGATTGTAGTGATGTTGAGATGCCAACAAAGGGTGAATTGATGGTGGTTAAGCGTTCTCTTAGTGTTCAAGTCAAAGAGGAGGAGCATCACCAGCAACGCGATAACCTGTTCCATACAAAATGCTTGGTAAATGGTAAAATTTGTAGCTTGATTGTTGATAGAGATAGTTGTACAAATATAGCAAGTTGTACCATGGTAGAGAAGTTGGGATTGAAGACTACAAAACATCCAAGACCATATAGATTGCAGTGGTTGAATGATAGTGGTGAAGTAAAAGTATCGAAGCAAGTCTGAGTTCCATTTGAGATAGGACGATATAAGGATGAGGTGATTTGTGATGTTATACCTATGCAAGCAGGGTATCTTTTACTTGGTAGGTCATGGCAGTATAATTGAAAGGTACATCATGACAGGTACACTAACCGATATTCATTGGTGATGAATCAGAAGACATACACATTGGTGCCAATGATACCTACTGAGGTGTATGAAGATCAATTGAAACTACAACGTGAGGCTAAGAGAGAGAGAAAAAGTGATAAAACTGAGGGCCTGCGTGGAAACTTTGAGACGCAAGTAAAAGGAGAGGAAGATAAGAGTAGAGTGGTAAAAATCGAGAGAAAATGGGAGAGAAAAGAAAAGAGCAAAGAATTTCTATGTAAAATCGAGCGAAGTGAGGAGAGTTTTGATTTTGGACCGACCGATAATTATACTTTTGTACAAAGAGGCACTGTTTACTACTAACGAACTTAACCCGAATTTGCCAAGTTCTTTCGTGTCTTTGTTGCAGAAATTTGACGATGTCTTTCCCGATGAACTTTCTGGAGGTTTATCACTTATTCGAGGCATAGAGCATCAAATCGATTTGATCCCCGGTGCACCATTGCCTAACCGACCCGCATATCGAAGCAATCCTAAAGAGACAAAGGAACTTCAACAGCAAGTTAGCGAATTACTAAAGCAAGGATATGTGAGAGAGTCTCTTAACCCGTGTGCTATTCATGTTTTGTCGGTGCCAAAGAAGGATGGGTTTTGGCGAATGTGTGTTGATTGCCGAGCAATCAATAACATAACGGTAAAGTATCGATATTATATTCCTAGGCTAGGTGACATGTTGGATGAATTGCATGGAGTTTGCATATTTACTAAAATTGATTTGAAAAGTGGTTATCATCAAATTAGGATGAAAGAGGGGGATGAATGGAAAACTGTATTTAAGACCAAGTACGGGTTATATGAGTGGTTAGTCATGCCATTCGGTTTAACTAATGCACCTAGTACTTTCATGCGACTTATGAATCATGTTCTGCGTGCTTTTATTAGTTGATTTGTAGTTGTCTATTTTGATGATATTCTAATATATAGTCGAAGCCTTGATGACCATATTAAGCATGTGCAAACTATTTTGTAGGTCTTAAGGGCTGAGCAATTATATGCTAACCTAAAGAAGTGCTGTTTTGTAACTGACAAGTTAGTATTTCTAGGCTTTGTTGTTGGTGCTGATGGAATACAGGTTGATGAAGAAAAGGTGAAAGCAATCCGTGAATGGCTGACATCTAAGACAGTAGGAGAGGTACGCAGCTTTCATGGTTTAGCCAGTTTCTATCGCAGATTTGTCAAAAATTTCAGCACCATTGCCGCACCTTTAACCGAGATTATCAAGAAGCACGTGGGTTTCACATGGGGAGAAGAGCAAGAGAGAGCATTCAATATGTTAAAAGATAAGTTGACTAATACTCCTTTGTTATCTTTACCGAATTTCAATACTACTATTGAGATAGAATGTGATACTTCTTATACAGGAATTGGAGCTGTGATGATGCAAGGAGGATGTCCCATAGCATATTTCAGTGAGAAGTTAAACGGAGCGATATTGAATTATCCGACTTACGATAAGGAGATGTATGCTTTGGTGCGAGTTTTGGAGACTTGGCAACATTACTTGTGGCCAAAGGAGTTTATGATTTACACTGACCACGAGACCTTAAAGTACTTGAGGAGGAAGCAAAAGTTGAACAAAAGACATGTCAAATGGATGGAGTTCATTGAGACTTTTCCATATGTAATCAAGTACAAAAAAGGTAAGGAAAATGTGGTAGCCGATGCACTTTCTCAAAGGTACGCAATTCTAACTACTCTAGGAGCAAAGTGTCTAGGTTTTGAGCATATCAAAGGTTTATACACTGACGATAATGATTTTGAAAGAGTATTTGAAGCTTGTGAGCATACTGCGTTTGAAAAGTTTTATAGGCATGATGAATATCTCTTTCGTGAAAATAAGTTGTGTTTGCCTAGATGCTCTTTGCACAAGTTGTTAGTGCGAGAGGCATATAGTGGTGGTTTAATGGGGCATTTTGGAATCAATAAGACTTATGAAGTGCTACATGAACATTTTTTTGGCCACACATGAAACGAGATGTCACATGAGTTTGCAAGAGATGTATCGCATGTAAGCAGGCTAAGTCTACGATTAAACCACATGATTTGTATACACCTTTGCCTATCCTGTCGCATCCTTAGGTTGATATCTCTATGGGTTTTGTGTTAGGATTGCCTAGGTCTAAGCATGGCAAGGATTCTATTTTTGTGGTTGTTGTGCGTTTGCATGACATGCCTAGGTCTATTGTTTCTGATCAAGATACTAAATTTCTAAGTTACTTTTGGAAGACATTGTGGAAGAAGTTAGGTACACAACTTTTATTCTCTAGTACTTGTCATCCACAAACTGATGGTCAAACTGAAGTAGTTAATAGGACTTTAGGGACATTGTTGTGTGCAATCATTAAAAAGAACATTAAGTCTTAGGAAGATTGTTTACCGCATGTTGAGTTTGCTTATAATAGGAGCGTGCATTCTGCTACTAAATTCACACCGTTTGAGGTTGTCTATGGTTTTAATCCCTTAACTCTGTTAGATTTAACCCCTTTGCCTGTTGCTGAGCGTGTGGATTTAGATGGTGCTAAGAAAGCTGAATTTGTGAAAACTTTGCATGAGAAGACGCGGCTGAATATTGAGCTTAAGATAGAGTAGTATGCAAAGCAAGCCAACAAAGGGCACAAGAAAGTAGTGTTTGAACCTGGCGATTGGGTTTGGCTTCATATGCGCACAAAGCATTTCCCTCAACAGCGACACACTAAATTGCTACCGCGAAGGGATGGACCATTGATGGTATTGGAAAGAGTCAATGATAATGCTTACAAGCTTGACCTTCCATGTGCGTATGGTATTAGTGCTACTTTCAATATTTCTGATTTGACTCTTTTTTATGCAGACGCTGATTTGATGGCAAATCCTTTGTACAGGGGAGGGAATGATGTGGACATCGAACCCTATCAAAGAGGAGGTGCTAGGGATCCGTTGTTCTATTCGATAGGCCCGATCACTCGAGCGAGAGCGAAGGAATTCAAATAAGCTATCGGTATCATGGTTTAAGATATTTGGAATGGAGACAATCTGAATTCGAAACTTGAAGATTCTGAAACTCCTTGGCGCAACATGATTACTCTTGGTCCAGCGAATTTCGAAGGAGCTTAAAATTGACGAACTCCGAATTGGTTCAAATTTGGATGGACGCTTGGAAACGGGCTGCTGATCAATACTCACTACTTTAATAGTGATTGATAACGTTTTTTAGCAATTTGGAGTTGTTTAGATGAACTTTTAGGCCTTTTTTCCATTTTTTGACGAATTTTTAGTAATTAAGGTTATTTTTGTAATTTTAATCCTAGTAGGGTTAGGATTAGGGTTAACACCCTATATAAGATTGCTTATAGATTTCTAAGAGGAAGAGGCAGAATTTATATAAAGAAGTTTTCTTCTTGAGTTCTCTTGAGGACTAGATCTTATCAAGGCTTCCTTGTGGCGATCGAATTCAACTTATCGAGCAAGATCGCGAATTCTCTTGTTTGTGGTGTTATAGTGTGGATTGGTTGACACAGGTTCGTCAACGGGTCGCGTTCATACCGAGATTACCAATCACTGGTTCGATTGGGGGTCGAGATCAGCAATTCGTAACTCACAAATCTTCGTAAAACGATCATCTTCCGCACAGATTCATACCATGTAGCAAGGCAGGCATTTGGTAGGAACAATTTTCGTTAGGTAGAGTAGAGAATGTCTCTATCGAATTTCTTTCCTTTGCTCTTTTTTCCGTTACTATGCGGCCCGGGTACATTGTATCTGGTTGAGCCTCCTAGATGCGGTCGTTATGAATGAGTTTGCGGCAATTCGTTCACACGACACATCATTCATTGTACTTCTATTTCTTCTCAACATGCCGGATATCAAACGGCAAATGTTGGGGTTTCTGCAAATTCATGTGTTTAGCCAGCTATTTGATGCCTTACAATGGGCAGGAAAAGAGAACTTTTAAAGGAGAGAACATGTTTGCATGCACATATACTATGTATGTCGCCTTTTTTTTTTGTCAAAAAAAATTATCCATTTTGTTTGAGAGTAGTTAGGTGACTTTTTTTTCTCGCTTGGTCTTTTCTTTTCGATGGGAGAGGTGGTGAGTGACTTTTCAAATTTATTTCTTATGTCCAATCCTTGAACAACACTTTCAACCTCTCGCTATTGTTCTTTTATTTTTGTTAATTTCAAAACTAAGATCAAAAGTTTATTTCTAATAAAAACTTTTGAAGACTATTATTGTCACGTCCCGACCCAGAATCACGATCGATGCTTACTGACCGAACATGACCCAAACGGAATCGTGACTCGCGGAAATGTATTAGTACATCCCGTTCATTTTAATCAATCAAATGCGCACGTGAAAGCAATTAAAAATAAACAAGACAACATGAGTGAAATAAGTAAACAACGCACGTTATCTTTACATGATACGTGCTTATTTCTGTCAAGCCCTTTTCTCGAGCCATTACAAGCCACACTCCTATTTTATACGCCCATTTCAAGGGCAATTCCGTAAAGCCAACTATCAAACAACAAAATCTTGACTTGGATTCCTAACTTCACTATGGCTTCTCAATCTTCTTGCTCCTCCCGCTCCTCATCCGTCTAGCCATCTCAAGCTCTACCCCCGGTTTGCCTCGGAGTTGACCCGTCTAGTTCGCCGAATGGCTCGTTGAATGCGTAAAGGGGTCCAACCCACTCTCCATGTGCTATTCGGTACCACGCCTCATACGAGTGAGGGACTAACTCCTCATGGCCTTCGTCAACCATCACATATGTTGTGATACGACGGTAAGCACAGCCTTCCCGGGCGTCAATTACTGTGAGGAGTTCGACTCGCATTTCCACAAGGTTTTCGAATCGGGTTGGAGGAGATGCCATGTTATGGACCTAAAAAGAGGAAAAACAATAGGAGTGAGTCGATGAGACTTAATAAGTGAAAACTCTAATATCAAGCGATGACGAGATAATTACTGTTCACATAAGTTGGCTTTTACCATACCGATATCGATGGTAAATTAATAGCAAAGTTCATGCTACAAAACAACAAAATAAACATCAAACAGGAATGTCATACGTGAGCATTACTTATCAAATAAAAACAAGCTATAATCGACCAAGAAATCAAGAAACGGGCCAAGCAAACCATATTACAACGTATCGCAACTTTCTTTCCTAATATTAGGGAATTTACTTACTCAACAAACCACTAGAACACGAGATACTAAAGTAAGAAAGTGGCTGATGGCTTGGCTTGAGCACAAGAAAAAGCTTAATTTCGGGAAAAACGGGCTTCGAGAGGTTTTCGGGTGCACCTTTCTAGTTGGCCGAATAAGCAAAGAGGAAGAACAAGGTTGGCTTGTGTGTGTTTTGGGCGTGAGGAAGGCAAGAGGAGAAGATGGCCGATTCTTAAGGAGCTTCTCACGTGAGGGTTTCTTGCTTTATAAAGACAACAAGCTTGGAAAAGAAGCCAAGCTTTAAGTGCATTAATGCACTAGGGCCAAAACTCATGATGTATGGCAATAAAGGACTTTCAATTTGATCTTATCTCTTGGCTTCTCTCTCTCTCTCTCTCTCTCTCTCTCTCTCTCTCTCTCTCTCTCCGAATGCATCTCTCGGCTTCCTCCTTGGCTTGGCCAATTGTCCCTTGCTTGTGCCCCATAATTGGTGGCCATTGAGTTATCAATTGGCCTTTAATGCATGACACCAGCTTAACTTGGTCAGAAATGATGAAGGGGATACCTAAGGGGGTCCAGTTATGAAGGCCTTAAATGGCATTAAATGAGCCAATGACCAAGTCAACCAATTTTTGTCTTATTTTTCTTAGCAAGTTATGAACTGTGAAATCTCTAGTTCCACACACAAACTTCTCGGGCCACTCAATTTACACAAAACCGACTAATTGATACTAACTTCGTAACTCCACATCATACTATTTTCCAAATTTCCGAAGGTTGTTCACACCTAGTATACACGTTCAACCCGAGATTTGATGCAA
Source organism: Syzygium malaccense (assembly GCA_031216405.1). NCBI lineage: Eukaryota > Viridiplantae > Streptophyta > Magnoliopsida > Myrtales > Myrtaceae > Syzygium > Syzygium malaccense. Next base: position 14,643,005 of record CM062254.1, read on the forward strand.
GAATGTCCTCAAAAGTCACCTAACACAACCAAACCAAGGTCCATGCAAAATGGAATAAGCCCAAGCTAACCGGGTTGCTGGGCACATGGCCGAATTTGGTTGGGTACATGGCCTGGCGCACTACTGAGCCATACGAGCACGCGACTGGGCTACATGGGCATGGGGCTGAGTACATAGCCAGGTCACACGGGAGCTATGCTGGGCTACACGGGCGACGTGCCGAGCACCATACCGGCCACACGAGTAACGTGCCTAGCACCACGCCTGGTCACACGAGCGAGGGATCGGTCCAAGGCCAAACACGCTCATTGGCTTATGAATGGCACAATACACGGCTCATGACCATATTTCTTGGACACGGGACTAGATCGGAATCGGATCTTAAAGGCACAACGCCTGCCACAAGGGTCAAGCACCATGATTGGCACACGACTGGGCACATAGCCGGTCCGTAGCCTAACTAACGAACACGATGGCCGGTCACATCCGGGCACACGACCTGGCCGGTGTGGTTGGCACATGGCCTAGTCCGCAGCCAAGCCATTAAGCTCGTGGCTTGGCACATGGCTCGTCTATGGCCTACCCGACTTAGCACAATGATTCGTGGCCAATCATGACTAGTCCACGTTCAAGTATCAACAACTCGTGATCGACCCTCGGTTGTCATGTAGCCTCGTGAAATCTAGTACCCCGAAATTAACTCATGGTCATCCATAACCAATACATGGCCATACGGTATCACCCACGATCGACACATGCCGACACCAAGCTAATCCACAGCTATCCCAGACCGTTCCACTAACGGCCCTTATGGTTGAAGGGTTACTCCACAGTCATATTACTCTAATCATTTTGTGTAGTCAAGAAGTCATTCCACTATCGATCCCGAGACCAATTCATGGACAATCTTTTGATCGAACCATGACCAATCCTCAGTACATTCGTTCCAAGTAATCTGTCCATTCCATTACCAACCCTTAGCTTAAATTACCCGCTCATCCATTTATCACTTGCCCTCGGCTCTTAGGTCCAAAATCGGGGATGTCACAATTATAGCCATGAATATTGTTGCACCCAAATGGTCAAATGATTGGGCACGGTTCGTTTTTCAAAAGAACTAAAAAATAATAATTATGCGGCACTCTTAAATCTTATTTCCGTAAATATATCTACCACATTTTAGAATCGATTTAATTTAACCGATTTGATAATATATACGTGATAATATGTGATTGGAATAGATCTTTTTGTTGTGCCAATGAAGATAATGAAGATAAAAGGCCTTGCTCAACTTATATCTTGGTGAGAATTTCAATCACTACAAAATCCTTATCATTGGTGATTATTACGATGATTGTAATCCAATCGAATATTTAATAATTAGTTTATTTAAACCTGATCATAAGTATGGCGGTTCGTAAGCCCATCTGGGCCCGACTTGAGCCACAAGGGCTGAAAGGCTTTTTTAGACGGGCCTTGAGTAAGGGCATTTATCGAGAAAGACCAGCCCTAGCAAGCTCGACCCTACTCAAATATTCGTAAAACGAATATTATGAACAAGTTTGGGCAATAATTTAGACCCAACTTTGTGAAAATAAACTTTGTCGCCCATTTTTTCTATTTTTACTTTTTTAACCAAAAATGATGGAACGTATAATATACACCTTTTTTTTGTTGGTCAAAACGGAAAATAAAGAAATACCAAAAAAATAGAAAAAAAAAAAAAAGAAAACGAGCTGGGCCATGAGGTGGCAAGTGCCATGATAGTGTTCAAGAAGCCCACAGGCCCAAGCACATCTCCAACGGGCAACTTTAAATCCTGCAAACCCTAATTCTTCCTCCTTCTTCTTCATCTCCGCCCATCTCCGCCGCGCACCCAAGAAACCCTAGAATCACCAGGTTGACAGGTTCCTCTCTCTTCTCTCTTCTCTCTTCTCTCTCTCTTTCTTGGTCTCCTATGACTAACGCCGGTTTCTTGATTTTGCATCGGCAGCGATTGAATCCATCGGCCGGCGAGCGATGAGGAAGGCAGGGAGCGCGGCGGCTGCGGCGGCGGCGGGAGGGGGCGCGAAGGCCGGGAAGAAGAAGGGGGTGAGCTTCGTGATCGACTGCGCGAAGCCGGTGGAGGACAAGATCATGGACATCGCCTCCCTCGAGAAGTTCCTCCAGGAGCGCATCAAGGTCGACGGCAAGGCCGGCGCCCTCGGCGACGCCGTCTCCGTCGCCCGCGACAAGTCCAAGATCACCGTCACCTCCGACTCCAACTTCTCCAAGAGGTGATTTTTCTTGTTTTCTTATCATTTGGATGACTTCAGGCGATGTGATGTGACATTGGAGACACATGTTTTTAGCTTAATTTACGTGAGTCTGTTTCACTTCATCGAGTGATGGGGATCTGTTTTTCCTCGTTAGAGCATGTCTTGCGTCCATAATCTGGTTAGAGCGAGTACCTTAGAACATTGGAAACGAAGTGATCTTGCTTGTTTATGGTGCTGTTTGGACGTGCTTGAATTGCTTGTTGTGTTTTAAATGATTAGATTTCGTGCCCATGGAGGTTAGATGAAATCAGTGGAAGCTGATCGATTGAATAGGAGACGTGGGGCGGTGGTCTTGGATGCCTTGATGTGCAATTTGAGTATTGCAGTAGTAGTTGGCTTCTTCTTTGGTTGGATGGTTCCTCGATGCTTTCTACTAACCGGCTATTGAATTTTCCAAATTAGGGATCGGCACATGAAGGGCACATGAATGGTGTTGCATGTTGTCGAACTTAAGTGGCTAAAAATGGTCTTTTGGGACACAAATTTGGTAGTTTTGTTTCGTTGTTTGCGCGATGTTCCAACAATGTGGCCTTGCCCGTAAAAATTGACCCTTATCTTTTGTTTTTGTTGTCGACTGTTCGATCGGTTTTTTGTTTTTCCGAGCTTATGGGCTCCCTTGCTAGTCATGCTGATTGAGCTGTTGGGATTTAGTAAAAAGCAGTTTAAATCACTGATTACTTTCCTTTGTGCTTAACTTGCGCTATGGTGGTGTGTTGCCATTCATAGTTTGACTCTGCTCCTGTGATGCTTTTGTTGCAATCCCCATCTGTTTGTTTTTGTGATACGCAGTCTGTTTCTTTCACTTCAGCTGTATCATTTTTAGTTTTAGGATAGTAATGGTACTCCATTCAGTTGATTAAGCTGTGAGATTTACTCGAAAGGCAATCTGCCTCGCATCCCTTTGTTGTTTTCATGTATGTGGGAAACGGCTCGTACCTTTCTTTCAAGGTATCTTACTTGTTGCTCTTGTTCAACTGTCTAATTTTTCAGGTATCTCAAGTACTTGACAAAGAAGTATTTGAAGAAGCACAATGTCCGGGATTGGCTTCGGGTGATTGCTTCCAACAAAGACCGTAATGTTTATGAGCTTCGGTACTTCAACATCGCTGAGAACGAGGGTGAGGAAGAAGATTAAGCTTCCACATCGGGTAGTTGTTTTGCGGTTCTATGTCCTCTCTATGTCGTGAGAACATTTTTGACATCTTAGTTTATATTCAACTAGCATTGGTTTTGATGATTTACTTGTAGACGAATCATTCATCTTTTTTGTTTGTATGGGTATGTTTCTCTCTTTACAATGTGAGTTCAATGACCCTGTGGGGGGGATCTGCTTTTCATTCATCATTTTCTGGTGGTTAATGTCATTGTTGTTCCCTAAGTTTTGTTAGCAAATCAAAACCGCCCCGCTACCTTATTGAAAATGTCATCGGCCATCCCGTGAACGGTTTGGTGACAGAATTTGCTGACGTGGCGCTAACGGAACAATCGGAGCATATGAGGATTGGATGTATAGTCAAATAAGTAGCAAACAACAAAATCTCTGAAGACCGTAAGCCGAGAGTCCTGAGACTATAGAAAAGAAAACTCAAAAGGCCAGAAGACCTTGGCGCGCAAGCCGAGTGGAGTGACAAAAAAGAGAAAGGCCCAACTCACGTTACATCAAGATGTCGTTCACAAATAGGAAAGGATATTTAGCTTTGTTTTGATAAATTTGTGATGACGCTAATAATCTTTTAAAGTGGGTAATAACTTGAATTTTTTGGACAGTTGGAAATTAGATTTTTATCCTTTATAGTATCTCATAATAAGTCATTAGTGCATGTAAATTTTCAATGAATATATGATGTCACCAAAATAAAAAGAGATTCAATGGTGAATTGCAATCATAGCATATATACCCAAGTCAATTTTTTCTCAAGTCATAAATAATTACTCGTTATTGTTCCTTATATTTCACAATTAGAAGCGCCATTATTGCATCTAGACCTATCAAAATTAGTCATGAACCCATTTCTTATTTTTAATGGATTGGGTTGTTATATGGGTTAGTTCTTTATGGGCCATAAATGGATTTAATATGGATGTTAAATGGGTTCACAATTTACTTGACCCAACTCAATGTTGACTCTTCGCTCTTTCTTACTTTCACCTTCGCTTATTTCGAGCTTTCACCTTAATTTGTGAATGAATTTTTCTATATTTGGTTAAATATAAAAGTGTTTTATCAATATAGAGAGGGTCAGGTATGGGTTAGATCGACCGGACTCGACCCACCTGTTTGACAAGTCTAATTGCAACGCGTATCTCTTATGTTTAAAGTTTTTTATTATTAAAAGTTCCTAAAAGTACATCCTAGAAGTTCTTATGCCGAGAAATTTGAAATTTCTGGTTGGGCCACGGCTTTTGCAAGTAAATGTAAACTGTTTTGAAAATTGGGGCCTGAGTATAATTTATAGAAAGTTGGGAGGCCAGGGCCCCTCAACTCGCAATCCAGAAAATTGATCAGAGAAAATTGTCTGCAAATTTTTCTCGTTTAATTAGAGATGGAGGAAAAATATTAGAAATGGAAGGAAAATAGTCCACGTCGTGAATCGAACCCCCGAGTCTGTTTTTTCTTTGTTTGGATTTGATAAAAATTGGGGGAGAAGGAGCAATGCAAATAGCGAGTGTATAACAATCCTGTTCCTTCTCAATTTCCTTTGATACGAAAGTATCAGTAAAAAAAATGGAAAAATTATACTTTTCATCTATGTTACTTTTCTAATCTAAGTCCCTGCATTTTTAATTTGTTTGATAAGATCCTATTTTTATAAATTTTCTAATCAAATCCTTTAGACACTAAATTCAACTGATCTAGCCATCTGACTACGCCAAAGTATAATGCGAATAAGAATATTTGGATGCCCACATGTCAAGTATGAAAATTTAAGCCCACAAAACATCGGAATACAAGTGGATAAAATATAGCTGATGTGGATGTCCGGGCGGACGTTCACATTGGAAAAATGTTATCCATGTCACACTATGACGTCGTCCGACTGGCACGTCAGCTGGAATTAGTCGGATTTGATGTCAAAGGAATCTAATTAGAAATCTTATGAAAGAAAAGGGGCTTGATTAAATAAATTAATTATACAAGGGTTTCATCTGGAAAATGCCTACGAAGTGTGGGAATTTAAAGTAGAAATATTCCAAAAATATGTTCTCATTTCATTTAGGAACATAACATGACAATTGTCAATTCTTGTTTGCAGTGTACTTTTTCTATGATTAGTTGATTACTAAGCAATGAATTAAAATAATCTCTTTTTTTTTTAGCCAAAATTGAAATACTTGTATCGTTCTCTCTTTCCAAAAAGGCCACCATGACAGACACGGATGTTACATAAGAAAGCCAGAATCAACGCTACTCTGTTCTAGCCATGAGTGAAGTTAAGGTCCGTTTATTTTGTGAAAAATATTTTGTTTTCCTCATTTTTTTATTATGTTTTAAAAATATCAAATTATTTGTTATTTTTTCTTTCTTTCCTTTTTTTTCTTTTTTTCCTTTTTCTTTTTGCTTCTTTCTCAATTGATTGCTGTAGGGGTGAGCAAGATGGACTGCTCGGCCGGTTATTTCTAAGAGTGCCGGTCCAGTTGCTAATTCATAAAAGCGGAACCAGTGTCCAGACGGTCAACCGATCTAGACCGGACAGACTATTTCTTCAAAAAGTTAAGGAAAGAGAGTGGTATGAATGGTCTTACTGATGTGCTTCTCTCCCATTAGTGCTTAAATCTCTCACCCTCTCTATTTTTATTCCTAGTTTCCTTTTATTACTCCCTATTGACCGACCTTACCCATTATCTTCCCAAGAGAATATCCCTTTTTGTATGCCTTTTTACTCAAAACCAGATTCCCTTGCCAATTTGTTGCCAAAATAAAATGGAGACAATCTCATTTGCTTCCCTCTTTGATCACTGCCACATTTGTTGCCCCTTTTTACATAGTCCAGAGGAATTAATTCCTTTGATCATGCTAGCCAAAATTTGCCGGAGAAAAGCACGAAAGATTTCTTTGATTGATTGGTTGGACATTTTTTTCTTTTTGCCAGAGAAAAGCTGATATCTCTTGCCCTTTTGCTTTTTTAATTTCATCTTCATGTTATATGTATAACCGGTTTCATTGGATTGGACTGAAATCGGATTGGACCAAAAACCAATTACTCCTAGGTCGTTGGCTTTAGGCAAAGCTTGATGTCATTTGTGGCCGATTGCCGACCCCAATGGGGGCGGCAACTGGCCAAGGAAGAAAAAAATATACATAAAAATAAAATTAATTAAAATTTTTAAAAAATGAGAATTTTTTGATAATTTTCCCTATCAAATTTTCTTTATCAAAGGACTAAAAATACTTTCCATGTCTTTTTTAGATTTTAGCCAAACACCAAAAAATGAAATCAAATTACTTTCGGAAAGTATTTTCTAAAAATGATACATTTTTCATGAAATAAATAGGCTCTATAAGAAAATACTAATAATAACTAGTAGTTTACCGAGCCACTAGTAGTAGCTCGATCTTGGCTCAGTGAACTACTTTAGATCGATTCACCCGATTTCAATTCGAGCTAAGATCAAGTCATTCGAGTATTCCATCAAGTCGAACTCCGGCTCCCATATACTCAACTCGTTAGGTTCGCGACCTTGATCGAATTTGTTGACACCTAAAATTACCCCTGGTGGGAGCGGTCCGGTTACAAGTCACAAAGGATATAAAGTACGGCCCACATGGCATAAATTCAAAAAAGGCCGTGAGTCAGGCCCAAAGGCATTAAGAAGACCTGAGGTAATTATCGACAAGACACGTCATACAAGTGTCGACAAGTCCAAAATCACGAGCTTTGTACGTGACATCGACGAGTTCAAGATCACGAGCTTTTCACGTGACGTCAACGAATCCAAGATCACGAGCTTTGCACGTGACGTTGACGAATCCAAGATCACGAGCTTTGCACGTGACGTCGAGAGGTCCAAAATCACGAGTTTTGCACGTGGTTTGAAATCATAGTGATACGTGGCGAAAAATTCAGTTACACGTGTCAAAGGGTAAAGATATGACAGTGGGCGTGAAGATCAAAGAAGTTAAAGAATGACACTTAGAAAATAGCAAGAAATAAAGAGACATGTGGAAGAAAATTAACTATTACGTGATGCCCAAGGGGCGTAAACAACATCAATAAGTCAGGAAGCAGTTAAAGCGCGAAATGTAAAGAAGTGGAAAACGACTTTCAAGGAGAAATATTCAGTCAACAGTTATCAAGCTGCTCTATAAATACTCAAGGATTTCCAATGTAGAAAGGGACTCTCTTCGAAAAAACAACACAACGCATCTTTTATCTAGCCTTTATTCTTAGCGCATTAGGAGTAGTTTTAGTTGCAACCTTCAGATTCTGCATCGTAGATTCAATTCCAACGAGGGTCTTTATCAGGTTCAGCATTGTTGATTAAATTCCAATGTTGTGCCACCAGTTCAGCGTCGTCGATTAAATTCCGGCGTTGTACTTGGAGTATAGCTGTTGATTAGATACCAGCTATATTTTCTCAAGTTACGTCATTGATTAAATTCTGGCGTACTTTGAATGGTAATGTCGCATATTAGTTGTGTCGTTGATTAGATTCCGACATAGCTTAATCTTGGTATTTGCAAGTTGTCATCCCATTATTAGTATTGTGGAATCTAGTGTATTATCAAGCCAAGTTGTAAGATATAAGTTGGACTTAATAAACACATTTGATATTCTCTGTCCAAGCTTGATTCAAGACTCAAGTCTCCTATAATAAAATCAGAAATGTAACGTTCGGTAAAAGATTTTCGATGGGATAAAACCGACAAAACAGAATTTCTATTAATTTTTCCAAAAACATATTTCATAATTGTAAAATTCCTCACAATTACATTATATACCCAGGTACATGTAACATGCGTGGGGAACTATTTATTCGAACGGCGCTCCAATCGAGCTTCGAGCGCATCGAGCCTCCGGCTCGAGGCTAGCGCAGCCACGTGTCCGTATTTCCTTCTCACGTGCCGTTAGCGTGGAGGCGGATGCAGCCCGCCACGTGTCCGAGTCTCCGCGAATGGACGGTGCCGAAACCAAATTTTGGAAAATTTGGACTTTACGTTTTCCCAGTGCCCGGAGCGCCTCGTGATGCGATCGGGACCGTCCGATGTGCGGTCGCCGCCTCCGCTATCCAACGGTGGGCCTTCGCCGGTGTGGACGGACGTTGCGATCCCAATCTGGCCGCGCATCTCGACGGCTACGACACCGCAATCTCCCACGAGTCGCCTAAGAACGCGTGCCGTCCACAGATTAAGGTTTGCCGCACCTTAATCATTCTTTTGTTTGACACTTCATCAATTTTCCATTGCGTCCATGAATGGAATTTGGAGATATGCCTTTGATCGACGATTCTTACCAATAATTATGGATTTTATTTGATAATTCTATTAAATCTATGTATCTCTTAAGATTGCAAGTGTATCTCTATTTTAATTATCTTGATCGATAGATATTACCTTCAATAGTCATCTACTAAAAGCTTATAAACAGGCCGATGCACTCTTCATTATATGTATTAAAATACGCAGAAAATTCTACAATTCACTTTTCACATTATTCTTAACTATATTTATTCTAATTAAGTTTATATGGAGGCGGCGTATTTTATTTTATTTTGTTGAAAAAGAAGTTGTTGAAGTAGTGTAACTAATTAGTTTTCAATTATCTACGATCGCCCCAAACATATTATCATTTCCTATACAAAACACTTTTGGAACTATTTAAGATTTTTAATCTAGACTTGTTTTGATTTTCATGATGTCTCGTGTCACATACGCATGAATAGGTTGAGTAGCTTATAATCTAGTTCAGTAGCCTCTAAACTTTGGCTCTTTTGGAAGTCGCGCACTAAGTTCTATAAGCTTTCTACCTACCTTGTGTGCTTGAGTGGACTTCCACTAGACTTATTAAAATGTATTATAGGCCCATTTTTTAACTCATATTTGATGGATTGAGTTGCTATATGAGTTAATTGTATACAGTAAATATAGCATAAATGTGTTTACAATGGTAAAATCGAAAATAATATGGATATTAAATTAGTTCACAACTTACTTAGATACAACATATCTCTATTTATGACTCTCTCTTCACTTTCTCTCACCCTCACTCAATTTCACGAACGCTTACTCCACCCTCTCACTGCAATTTCGTGCAAAATTTTTAGCAATTCAGACATGGATTACTAGATTTGTATTGCATGGAAATTGATCAATTTGGGTCGGGCCATTTTCGATCCGATCCAAACACAAACCTGACCCACCCGTTTGACAGGTCTAGCTTCTACTGATAAGTTTTGCTCACACCTCTATCTTCTCTCATCCTCACTTCGTTTGTTAAGAAAGAATTCGATCTTCGCAAGAACAAGTCTATACGAAGTTACTTCGCGCCCGACGGAAGAATTCGCACGCGCCAAAATAAATGAAAAATACACGACACCCCATTTTGAATTGGACTACCAAAAGTCATGTTGAGTACGCAAGATAAAGGAAACTTCGACCTTAATTTCAGTTGTTCTCGGTAGTATCTTTGAAAAGCAGTTCTTTATATTATCTTCGACATCCACGTGAATCTTAGGGTCGCTTGGCAAGAACGTCAAAAGAAGAGGCAAACGTCACCAACAAAAACCACTCTCTCTTCTTTCTAGAAGGGCCCCCGACTTCCTTCCCTCCCATCCTCGTATAAAAGCCACCCACCCAGAAACCCTAGTTTCAGACTCCCACAACGCCACCTTTCACCCCCCCCAGTTCTGCCTGCGCCTGCTGCGGAGAAGCTCTCTTCTTCGTCTTCTTCCCTCTTGGGTTCCAAGAAGACGAGCTTCCTCTGCAGCAGCAGCACCACCCCACGACACAGTCCTATCTCGATTTCTATACATATAAATAAAGAACGGATATGGCTCGCTCTCTCGCCTCCTTCTCCAAGTTCGTCCCCGCTTCGATCGCGGCTGAGCTCTCCACCGCCGTTGCTCGGTGAGTTTTTTATTCCGCCGTCCTTGTTGACATCAGTACAGAGGACGTGATCCGACATGTGTCCGCGTGCATGTTGTCGTGTGATGAGAACTGAATGATGCTAAAGAAGATGATCGGTTCGGACAAAGGTGTTAACTGATATTGCGATTGCGTATGTAAAGAAAAAGCGAGTTTGATTAATTTGAATCGGTGTGGCCCGGCGAGCGTGCAGCGTACATAGTTCCTCAAATCTCTTTGACGTTGTTTGATGAATTCGTTCGCAGGCGGGGCTTCGCGGCGTCGGCACCGGACGCGGTGGCTGCCGGGTTCGGTAGGGGAGGGTCCAGGGTAGGCCTCGTGGGGAAAGTGGAGGAGATGGCCGCGATGAAGGAGCAGTCCGGTGGGGCCTCATCGGCGTGGGCGCCGGACCCGGTGACAGGGTACTACAGGCCGGTGAATCACGCGGCGGAGATCGATGCGGCGGAGCTCCGGGCGATGCTTCTCAATCACAAAGTCAGGACTCAGTAGAGGGAGGAACGGAGGGTTTGAGAGGAGTTTGGGTTTGCGGTCGTTTTGTGTCGAAACGTTTCTTTCGGTTGTCGTTTCATGTGTCGTTTTCTCCATGGTTGAAAGGTGGCATTATCCAAAAGTTTGACTCTCTCTTTCTCCCTCGGTATTGATTTAAACGCTTAAATCATGTTGGAGTTGAATCCTCTCTTCTCATCTAAAAGCAAAAGGTGCTTTTCTTTTCCTTTTATTGAAAAGAATGTTCAAACTTTAGAAAATTGAGAAGAAATTTGTATGTGAATCTAAGTATGCACATTTGAATATGAAAAGTTTCGAGAGTTTTGAATCTAAAAAAGTCGAAATGCTCAAGTTGTTGATACGTAAAAATTAGAAGTCAATTTAAATAACTCGGTAACTTTATTAGCCAAATTCAATTAATACATCAAATGATTTAGATGCAGCACAGAAATCTAAAATCAAAATATCTTTTGACTCTAAATATCATTTTAAATAGGTGGAGGGATATATATAATATCATATAAAATTTATTGTGTCAAACGATATGAGGCAATATTTCAACATGAATATATATTTATGTTTACATGTATCATTCCAATGAAGTGCAGACGTGGCACATGAACAGTTGGCCACGTGCACCTCACAAAATTTGTAAGTATGTCAATTGTACAAAGAAATTGACAGTTCAATGTAATAGGTAATCGAAATCAATGGATACCCACATTGCATAATCCGTTGCAGTGAGTTTAAGAATAATCAGTGCAAAATTTTTTAGACGAAATGACATCTCTTGGTACTAAATGTATCGTCAATCTCAATCGACCACATGCACCTCGCAAAATTAGTGGGATTCTACTCAAAGTATGTCAATTATACAAAGAAATTGACAGTTCAATGTAATAGGTAATCGAAATCAATGACTACCTACATTGCATAATCCACTTGAGTGAGTTTAAGAATAGTCGGCGCAAAATTTTCTAGACGAAATGACATCTCTTGGTACTAAATGTTATGTCAATTTGAATCTCATCCAATAATAATAAAGATGTGCAAAAAAATCGAAAACCACACTAATCGGATCGAACCGATCGGTTCTAGGCAATTCCTATGGGAACTGAATGGTTTTAGGGTGGAATTGCTCACCTAGACCACCTAAACAGAATTGATACACATACATATATTTTTAATTTTTAAGTTTTCAAAATCAAAACCCTAATTCCCTCGTCTCACTCTCGGTCCCAAATCTCTGAACTCTATCACTTCTCATCTCGCTCTCAATCTCAACTCAGTCGTTCCTTCGCCCGTTCCTCACAATCACGGCCTTGCCTCGCCTCCCTCTCACACTCTCACTCTCTCGCCTCATCTCGCTCTTAGCCTCAACTCAGTTGTGCCTCCGCCTGTCCCTCACAATCACGACCTCGCCTCGCCTCGCCTCCCTCTCTCACCCTCGCTCTCGGTCGCCTCCAGCCTTGTTGCTCCCTCTCCTATAAGTTCAAAACGCTACTTCACCTCTTCAATTCCCAAGTTAGCCTCCTTTTTATCTCCTCTCTCTCTCTCTCTTGATCTCTCGACTTGCACCCTCGTTTTTATCATCAGGTTGTTGCCCGTCCCCTCCCCCCCGCCCCCCCCCCCCCCCTCTCTCTCTCTCTCTCTAGAGCTTAATAGAGTGTCCGGGCTTTTGATTTGATGGCTAAAATGCTGCAAATGTTGGATTTCTCGGCTTGCTCGATGGGTTCGTCTATTATTGGTTAATTTACTTAACGTCTATATCGGATCTAAGGCTGTTAGGCTCCTTTCTTTTGTTGAGGTTGTTTTGGTGCTTCTGTTTCTGTGTTCTCTATAGTTTTAAGATGATTCGTTGGGATATAAGTAGTGCTGTTTGCTTAAAGTTTCAAATCGTTCAATTTCTTCATTTTTGCTAGACCTATCAACTGGGTCCAAAACCCATTTATGAACCCATGTTTGTCTATATGGGTCGATAATGGGTCACACCCTCTTTCTCAAATCATCATAATAGGTTTTAAAAATAAGCAGGCCTAAATATATGCATCACAAATGTTATAATTTGAATCCATTTACAATCCATTTATCAACCCATTTTCTTTTCGTAAATGGGTTACTTCTTTATGATCTGCTCTCCCCCTATTCACTTCCACGAATTAGCGCAGCCACCACCACTGCTATCGCCAACTCCGCGCCACCCATCTGTCGCCCGTCTGACACTGCTCGCAAACCCTAAACCTACAACTCCACCACCACCGTCTTGACTCCCGCCACTCCAAGCGCCATTGGCGTGTGCTCACGAAGTTTGCTCCTCCAATTATGATCAATTCCCTACTCGACGAATCAAGTCTTGTAGCTCGAAGGGAGGCCGATCGGTGCGTATTAGCCGAACTTCTCATACTCAACGGGGTTCGAAGGGACTGACGTTTTTGTCTCTGGGTATTGGGCTTTCTCTGTTTGCTTACTTTTTTGTTGAGGTGCTTTTAGCTGGCTAGATTGTTGAATTTGGATTTTGATAGTGTAAAATCATAAAGGGTTATAGGCTGCCGTGTGCTTGACATGTTTGATTCAGCACACTTCTCAATGGGTCATTCTTCCGGCTGAAGTATTTGGGTGATTTTCATTGTAGGTTATTTGGCCAAAGAGTGGTGACTTGCATTGAATAGAGCACATCGCTTGTTTCATTTTGCGAGCTTTCTGCTTCGCCTCTTCCTGTTCATTGGCAGACTGAGCGGCGCTGGAACCAAAATAAGGTATTATGGGTTTGTTGAAATATTCAAATGGAAACTACAAGAATTGACTTGCAGTTGCTGTGGGTAGTCAGCATTTGAATAGTTTTGTGAAAATTCTAGTGATATCAACTTTTAGGACTATGATGATAGCATGCTCTGACGGTAATTTGCAGTTGATTCATGTGATTGTCCAAGTGTGCTTCCTTCTATTGACGCCCTCGAACAAAGATGTGGAGACTGAGTGGTACTTTGAGTTTGTTATCCGTTATGGTGGAGAAGATACTGAAATCAATTGTCTAATTCCTCTGTTTTTTTGTATCCGTGCATCAAGCTTACTTTATATTGTGAAATTCTGTATGGGTATTAGATTTGCATAATTGGTAATTAAAATCGAAAAACATCGCATCAAATAATGTATTATTAAACGGGCATTAACTGATATATTAAGATTTTAACTAAAAATCCAAAACTCAAATCCATTTCATGATTTGTGAAAAAAAAGGAAAAAAAGAAAAATATAAAATATAAAAATTTCAATTTTTTTTTAAAATGGGATAAAGGGGTTAATGGGTTAAAATGAAAATGTTTTAAGAATATGGGTTGGTCAGGTATAAGTCAAGAAATTTGCATAACACATAAATGGGTCATAAACGAGTTAATGAGTCAATTTGGGCTGAATCATTTATGACCTGACCCAAATCCAACCCGTCCACCCATTTAATAGGTCTAGTCTTTGTAGACCGGTTCATGGAACCAGTGAGCGGTTCCCGATTGCCAATTTGTCGAACCAGCCACCTTGGAACCAATCACCTCTAGATAATAGTGAGGATAACTACCAAATCGGTCTTAAACTTATTGTACAAATGTTAATTTCAATCATAAATTTTTCAATTTTGATAATGGAGTACTAAAACTTTGCGCGAAATTTCAATATAATCATTTCGGTCAATTGCTGTCGGAAATTGATAACGTGGTGTCCAACCATCCCAATCGTCCTATGCGATACGTTGACATGGAAAACTTACTCAAAGCGACATCTTACGTGGATTGCCATATCATCAATTTCCAATGGCAATTGGCCGAAAATGATTATATTGGGTGTTCATGCAAATATTTAAAATTATATTGGTTGGAAAGTTTAAGACTAAATTGACATTTGTACATTAAATTCAAGACCGCTTTCATAATTTTTTAGATAATGGCAAAGTGATGTTCGTATTCGATCATCTTTGAATTCGAGTTGCGATCTAGGGATCATCTTAATTTTATCGGACGTCTCCAAAGACATTGGAGCTTGTGTTATGAAACTAGTCGAAGTACTCCAAATCATTGTACTTGATCACGAGGACCCTCCCTAAAACCTCATTTGGGCAAGTAATTCTCAAATTTCGAAAATGTAGCGGCCCATTTCTTTGTATGGTCGTAAATCTAGAGGCCCATTAAATTGGTCAACAAAACATGATTTGGAGCTTGGACTATGTCGACCGTCCATCATCAAATTTGGTCCTGGACCACCACTAGCTGGGAAACTGTACAATGCACCTGATGAGATGAACATGAGCTTTGGTCAGACTTAGGTAGTAGATGTTAGATGGGGGGAGGCATGTGAGCTTAGGTAAGAATTTTGAACACATTTAATTTGTCATATAGCAGAGGGCCCTCCATATTTATTATGGTGCATCCGCTCACTAGTCACAAACCCACCTGACCCCCCAAATTTTCCTCAGATTCTTTTGCCCAGGACCCGCCTCTCTGCGCTAGCACATGCCAGACCTACTGATCAAATTTTTCATCACTAGTTTGTTGAAGGAACTTTCTTATTATTACGGTCTCACCCTTTGACCATCCATTATTATTATTATTATTATTATTATTATTATAGGAAAATTATAGAAAACATTCTTGAACTTTGAGCGTGGCACACGTTTGCCCACGAACTTTCAAGTGTTTCACAATATTCCCCTGAAATTTCATTATGCTACAGTAATAGGCTTTTATTTTCTTTTTCAGTTATCATGTGCAAGATAAATTATTTTTTAATGGTAAAAGTATATTTTTATTTCATTAGGAAATCTCTCTTTTATTCCTGATACTGTAGAAAATGAAAAAAATATAGAAAATGGGAGGAATTTAACTTAAATAAAATTCTAATAATAGGAAGAATAAATATAAATTATAATATTAAACAATAAATTTAATTAAAATTTGATACATAGAGCCACTTTAATAGTGATATTAAGATATATGAAGAATATTAAACGTAAAGAAAAGGGAAAGGGCATCGATAACATAAAGGTCAAATGATAACATTTGATTACTCTTTATATATATTATATAGGGTTAGTTAATACGATAAATGATCGACCAATAAAAATATTTTAAAATATTAGAGAGGCAAATAATTAACTGAAATTCAATGTGATTTTTTTAAAATGTTTTTATTCATCAGTCCTTTTTACATTAATTAACCATTTAAAGTACATAATGAGTATCCTATTTTTGTAATTTTACCTTTTTGTTATTGAGGCGTTTTCCATATTACCTATTGCTTGCATTTTCTTATAATATCTTATCAGTTCTATTAGTATATTCATCAAATTTTAATGATTCTTATCTTTTAATATTATTATTGATATATCTCTTTTATGATGTGAATATTTTAGTTCATTCGTTTTTTCCAATTTCTTTATTTTCTTTTCAAAATTTCTATAAAGATCGAGGGTAAAAGAGATTTCTTTAAAATTATGAGACGAAAATCCACTTTTATCCGTAAAAAGTAATGTGCATTGAACGTACTAATGGAAAATATAACTGATGGTTAACCAATATGACAAAATGAAAATTCAGGAGATAATGCGTCACGGTTGGAGATTTAAGAGTAAACATGTGTCAAACCAATAATTCGCAAAAATTTAATGTAAGTTTCCCTATTATTATTATCGTCGTATGTTCTTTCTCTTCTCTGGCCAACATAATTGAGAGGATCTTATGGGTAGGTATTCCGTGAAATTCCATGCAAGTGTTTCAACACCAGCCCACTTTGAACTTCATGAAGGACATAATTTGCTCGCTTTTTAATAACTACTTAAGGATTTGGGTAGAGGATAGACAAAGAAAATATTTGCATAAGATTTCCTATACTATTCATTGATATTTGAAAGTGGATTTAACCGTAGGAGTTTTGTTGTCTTCATAGTAGTACATCGTGGATAGCAATGACCGAAGAAACCTCATCATGAAAATGGTACTATTATGGTCCCCGGAAAGACCAATTTATTATTCAAAGAGCATCTCTACTTCTTATCCAAACTGCAGTACCGCACGAGCATGGATCTTTAATGAAAGACCAAACTCTATTCTGCCGTGATCCAACGGTTCACCAACCATCGAGATTGGCATTAACGTCACATAAATAGGAGGGCCACTAGCAAAACCAAATGAGTCTTTGGGGGCCCTTGGATAAGAAAAAGGCCTCGTTCATGCTCATGCTTCCCACGAGGTTTTGAGTTTCCGCACTTTTCCTAGGTCTCCCAAAAGCAAAAAAATCTAACCTGAAATTCTCACTTTTTTTGCCACATCTGAAGTAGAAAATGCAGGCATTTTGGGGGGTGGTGGTGAAAACTGAAAAGGGTGAGATTCTGAGAGGGACCCCGAATTAATAATTGACCTGCGAAGCAAAATTACAGTGCCCCACGTTCGGCAGCTTTTCTGGTGTCTTGTTCCTGCGACCTCTGTACTTTGACAAGAACCGCGAAGACCTTGTCGTGTTTTTCTGTGAGCTTTTTCCACGAATTTTCATGGCCCCCCTCTTCCACAAAATATGGTCACGATCGGTCGTTTTCGGGGAAGAGATTACGGAGCCACGGTTCATTATTTCGCCTAGGCCTGGTCTCTACGGGTACGATTTGCACTGGTTCTTATTGTGACATTAAGTAAATACCAAAGATTTTACTACCTTTTTTTTTTGGTCAATAAAGATTTTACGACCCCGACTCACAAAGGACTTTCATGTCTTGCATTTTAGAGTTGCTACTATTAAAAATCTCAAATTAATGCTCATGACCCATTTACCCAAAATTAAAATTCATTACACATTCTCTAAATTAATTTTCATCTTATGAAAAAAGTTAAAGACTTGAGGTGAAAATTAATTTTGGGTAGATTTGGATAAGGAAAATAGATTTGGAATCTTTCGCGAGATGAAAATTCGTTTAGAGACAAATATGTCGAGAAATATTAATTTAAGATTTTTAATGATATTAACCTTATATTTTCTCGAAAAAATTCTCCAAAGAGATTATTAAGGGCTAGAAAAGATGCTACGTCAATAATCTAGGCCTATTTTAGATATGCGTGAAATCGTGTCTAGTTATTTGTCTTGTCGAGGAATTTGAGCTTGCTAGAACTGGGCTCAACGTGCTTGTAAGACTAATCTAACCTAATCTTGCTTCCATATTTTAAAGAAACCTTTGATAATAACAAAAAATATACATGAAATACCAAAAGTTACATAATATTTGAGCTTACAAAACTCGAGCCTATTTATACTTGATTTTAATCGAGACAAGTTCAAGCATCTCGATTTTCTAATCGGGTTGAGCTGGAGCTGGAGACGAGCACCAAATGTCATTCGAGTTGACTTGGCTCAATGACACCCATAATTCTGCGATAGGGATAGGGAAAGGTACATGCGTTTTCTCGACGAGGTTGTAATCCCTCTTTTCGTCTTGATTTTTTGTTACTCAGAAAATTTCCCTCCTATTTAAACTGTAAGTTGAAGTGTATTAGTCTCGTCCTCGCTCGTATGCGATATGGTCATGTGCAATTATCATTGATCACTCCCATTAGATATCATGCAGCTACATCTGCCGACTATTCTTGTCCAAAGATATCTCCATTATCACAATATCCAATCATTTTCTTATTAATGAACTAGTTTGTCTTACGTTAACCACGTCGTTATGTTAGCATCTCCTAAATTTCCCAATCGAACGTAACGGAGCAAAGAAAAGATAAATTTACAATACCCATCAAAATTTTCGCACACACCTATCAAAAAGAGAAAAAAAAACACAACCAATTACCCTAAATAGATGAAATGTCAAAACGATTTTCACGTGAAATGATTCACTAGATTCATCCGTAACATTTAGATTTTTTCAAATTTCACAGATTTTGACTAGTCATCCCGCATAGAATCCCCGCCAGAACAAGCCAAATCTCACTGGTTGGGCCAACCGAAACAGCGCCAAAACGTGGACCAGCACGTGTGCGCAAGTGACCCCAACACGAACACCTGATGCATTAGTCCCTCTCGCTCATCGGCCGCACCAGAAGAAAACACGCAGATTCGACAAGAGCATCATCAAAAGTCAATCGAACTGTGCATGTGTTATGATAAGCTGAAGAAACAACGCTCAGTTCTCTCTGTGCTCTTGCACCTGCGATAATACCAGCTCTCATTCCACTGATCTTGAAGCTAAAACCATACAAGTGATTACTCAAACAGCATCAAGGACCAGCAATAATCAAACCCCAAGAAAGTTTTTCTTAAGCTTAAAGCTGAAAAGAGCAAAATTTAAGAGTAAATACACACTTCTGCTGTCATGGAGACCGATATTCGAAAACTGAACAGAAGACGGACGAGGGAGAGAGGGATCCAAAGAGTTTTCCGTCAGTCTTCAGCCTCTCACGGCCAAAAGTGAAGGAATCGCAGCCAAGTTGGGGCTTGCCGTGGCGTTATTGCTGTTTCTTCTGGCGAAGACGCTCTTCTCTCTCTTCCCGTCCTTGGTATTCGCAGGCCTCCCAAAAGCTCTCATGGGGCTCGCGAACGCCCAGCCCCAGCTCTTGTAATGTCTGGGCCCTCCGTGAACGGCGGCCGACGCTGACGACCTGCTGCTGCTGTTGGGGGCCATTTCTTGATCGGCCGAACAACCTGCCGACACCCAGTGCGACGAAGAAGATGAGGACGACGATGACGAGGCCATCGCCACGAACCCGCCGAAGATCCCACCGCACCTCACCCTCTCACCGCCGTGCGCGGCGGAGATCCTGGGCTTCTGGTGGCCGCGGCCGCCGGCCTCTCGCTGGGACTCGACCCGCCTGAGAGTGCAGTCCCCGAACCCGGTCGAGATCCGCTCGAAGAAGTCGCCCGAGAAGCTCCTGCTCCCGCACCCGACGGATCTGGATCTCGAGACTTTCCTCTCAAACGACGTCGCTGCCGAAGCCGAACTTGAGCCTGCAATGTCGCTGCCGCCATCTTCGACGACGGGCCCGTTCATTGCACTGGGCGTGTATTGCGATTGCGATTGCGATTGCGATTGCGATTGCGACTTCGAGTCTCTCCTCGCGACCGCACAGCCAGAGCCAGAGCCAGAGCCAGAACCAGAACCAGAACCAGCAGAGTAATAGGAGAGATGGAGGAAAGACCAGAACCCACCTCGCCGCCGAGGGCTAAAGTCGTCATTGCCCGCCTCCTCGTCCGGGAACCGCCCGCCTCCCCGCCTCGGGGTAGCTGTGGACTTGCTCCGCTTGAATGAGATCATCTCCGCCGTCGGCGTGGGCCCGGCGGCGGCTTTCTTCTTCTTCCGGCTCTTGTTCTTGGCCAAGAGGAAGGGCACGATCCTCGCAGCCCTCCGGGGGTGGTAGACGTCGCCGCCGCCGCCACCGTCGCGGCGGCTGGAGGGAAGTGAAACTGCCGGGCCGACGGCGACGGAGGAGGCTGCGGCGGGAGCGAGCGCGGCGGCGTAGCCGCGGGGGCCGGCACCGGATCTGAAGTGAGGGGAGGAGGAGGCGGAAGAGGAGGAGGAGGGGCCGGGGAGGGGGAGTGGGGAGGCGGAGGAGACGAGCTTGCCGAGCTTCTCTTGGAGGCAGAAGGCGCAGATCCCGCCTAGGTTGCCGCGGAAGGGGTGGTCCGCGCACTGCATTCCGTCGCCGGCGTCCTGGTCCTGGTCCGCCGCGACGCCGTTGATCTCGTTGCCTCCTTCTTTGATAACCTCCATTATTATGGCTCCTCCTTCTCCTTCTTCTGCGCTCTCGCTCGGATCTCTCTCTTGTTTCTTTTACTTTTGTGATTGTGGGTTGTTTCTGGTTTCGAGGGCTGAAGATCTTCTCGTGTTGGTCCGCTGCTATGCTTCTCTGGTTTCGTCTGATGGGGTTTCTTGATAACGTGATGTGTGCGACATGAGAGAGAGGTAGAGATAGAGAGGTAGAGAGAGAGTCCCCAGGAGCACGTGGAGGACTGACTCACTCCCATGTCAGTAAGAGAGAGAGAATAAGACAAGTCATATGGAGATTTTCCGGACCAGTCCTTAAAGTAAAGCTTTTTACTTTGCTGCAGACGGAAGCTTGGATTGGCGGAAGCCGCGAAGGTGGCCGTATGCAGTAGGGTTTTTGTTAGGGGGTGCCCTCGTTAATCTTTTAGTGCATAAATTACAGCACCCAATAGGAGGTTAGGATGTGTGCATCTTGAGGTCTAAAACTAACGTGATGAGATCTCAAGGTTTTGTTGGGTTCGCCTGTCTTGAGCGTCGAAAACATTTGACCTGGAATTTCTAAATATTTTCTTTTATAACATTTGACATTATTGTGTGAGCAAAATGCACGTTTGCCTCCATGAAAATACGCACGTAAATTATGTTGGAAAGGTCATACATCGGAGAATTGGTATCATAATTGACCAATAATTCATTAATTTAAGTTTTTTAATGAATGCGTGTTTAATGGATATGTTGACAGGTTCGAACTTGGACTTCCTCTTGGCGATCTTCCCAAGGTGAAGATACTAGATTAATTAATCTATAACTTATTGGTTTAAGTTTTTGAGTGATCATTCACTTCCGCCCCACCCCGAGTAGCACTGGGGCAATGAGAGCATGTGTGAGCTCGACAACATACGGAAGCACCCCTTACCCAATCCCCATTGCCTGATGGTTCGCCTCCCTTTCCAACCCCCCGCTCTCGTGGCCATCCTCTTCAATACGCATTTTCCGTTACTCAATATGGATAAAACTATCGAAGATACTCGATTGCACTTTCGGGACAATTTCTGGACTCAAATTCAGTATTTGAAAGTTTTGAGATTTGATTGTGGGTCTATATTACAAATTTTACGACTTCTGATACATTAATCGCGTGAAAAGGCCAAAAATCCTCTTCACTTTTTACTTAAGTACCATACTAGATTTATGTATAAAATTTCATCTTTTCTACCCAAAATGTCCTTGCCGTCGTATTAAATACAATAATTCTCCAATTAGAATATGCTAACTGTAACCTGGCTTTGGCCGTCATTGCCCTACGTCGTCGCAGTCGCATCCTCCGTCTTGCTCACTGCTAGTTGCCTTTGCCGGGAGCACACACGCTCACACGCTCCATGACATCCTCGAAAACCAAGGTCGTCAAGATATCAAAGACCTCGATCTTAGGTGGTAGACGACTCATGACAGCATCCTCAGAGAGAGAGAGAGAGATGGGGCCGAGGGTGGCTGCATTAGGATGGTCGCTCGGCGGAGGAGGCTAGGTTTTGTGTGGGCTTAGGAGTTTTAGGAATTATGGTTTGGAGACTCGGGAGTCAAGGCATTTGTTGTTGGTGATTTTGGAATTAGGTATTTTTGCTATTTGGTGGAAACGGCAATTTGGTCTTTGTGGCGATGAGACTTTGTGAAAGTGGTGTTTTGAGAAATAGAAGAGACAAAATGGTACTGAGGCAATATATAAAGACGACTTTTCCTAGTTTTTCTTTAATAAAAAGGTTTCAAATTTGATAACACTTTTTAACAAAGATTAAACTTTACTGCGCACTTGAAGGATTTCGAACTGACTTTTATGAAAGGGATAATGACATAAACAGTTCTTGAACTTTGGTTCAATTTGCAATTTGATCCATAAACTTTTAATTTGTTCAAAGTAGTCCCTGAACTTTAACCCAATAATCAATGTGGTCCATGAACTTTCAATTTGTTCAACTTGATCCCTGAACTTTTAGTAAATATTCAATTTAGTCCTTGAACTATATGAAAATGTACAATATAGTCCCTGAACTTGAATTAATGGAAGGACTACATTGAATATTTTTATAGGAACTATATTGAATATGTACCAAAAGTTCAGGGATCACATTGAACAAATTGAAAGTTCAGGAACCATATTGAACATTGGGTTAAAGTTCAAGGACAACATTGAATAAATTAAAAGTTTAGGGACTGTTTGTGTCATTTTTTCTTTATGAAACCCTTGGATAGAGCTTATAGAGTGATACGAAGTTGCTACACATCTCTAGATGGTCAATAACTCATGTTGTCAGACCTGAGTACTCATTTTGAAGTTTGACTCGGTGGATTAGGTCGAGTCATTACAAGATGGTATCAAAGTAAGAGTTCTATTAATGGATATGTAATTTGCAATGTTGAGGAGCAATTGTCGAATGAGAGAGCTTGAATAAGGTATGGCTTCATATAAGCTTCTAGGTTAACGAAGGAAAGTGACCGAATCACACACCTAATTGAGGCTAGGCTATATTGGATGATGCTGACAAGGACTTTAGTGTTTTAAGTGAAGGAATTTTTGAGACCCCTAGTCCACATGCACTAAGTGTGAGCTCATAATGTAATAAATAAGTCGAAACTCTTTCCTAAATAGTCACCAATTTGTATGGTAACACTTGAGCACTCTTTTTTGAGAGGTTGATTCAAATGAATCGGGTTGGCTTGTTACCCACAAAAAATTAAAGCTTTTGATGTGATTTCTTTGTGATGTTTAATAGCTGGCGGGGTCATGCTCAAGTTGTTAACTCGACACAATCTAACACTCCGTGACAAAAAAAGGTAGGGACCGGCGGTGGTGTGGGGTTTACAACTAAGCTCGAGTAGTTATAGCTCGAATGTTGAAGTGGTTGTAGACCATACATTGACGATAAAAATCTTTTTTGCTTGATGTAATCTAACTGTTTGGAGGAAGCATGACACGAAGCCTCATGGACCAAGGTGGTGGCCATTCTTATCTTATCAAACCTGCGTTTCATGTATAAGAATTCAATCAAGCGCATTGATCAAACAATGAATCTTTTATTTCCCAGTTTCGAGTGGCCAGAAAAAAACCTCGAGTGAATCCTTGACTCGAGAAGAATAAACAAAAAACCAGCTTGAACACAACAACGACAGCAGCAATCCATGGGGACCATGCATGGATGCATCCATGGAGATGCATATTTGGCCACAGGACCTACAACGTCTCGTTCTGGGAAACTCAGGTGATGCTTTTCACAACCGAATGTCAATGAACGCACCAATCGAAGGAAAACATTATCTCTAAAACACTGCTTCTCCTACTTTTGGATGCTTTCATCGCTTGCTAAATGGGCCAGGAAGTCGTGACCTAAGATCATTGGGGAGTCATCAGAAGGTCATTTCATCTCCCAAGTCCACTGAACTGACCCTACCAAAAGGAGGAAGACGCATCAGAGATTGGAGGGGATGAGTGGGATCCCGGTGCTCGCTCGTTATGAAGTTGACAATTCTTTGGGTTAGTGTCCCTGGGGCAGACTGAAATAGTAACTTTCTGTCGTGTGCAACTGCTGCTTCTATACTGCTCATCCTTGCTGTCCTATTGTCATATATTATCAGGGTATATTTACAATTCAATATATTTCATGGATTAGTAAGTTTTGTTCCGAGTCAGTCCGCGTTCGTTCATTGGTTGAAGGATACGATATATGTGGACTGAATGGTTTGTGCGCTTTTATGGATAGTTGAGGCCATATATTGGGATGCCTACTATCATCCAAAACTAAGAAGTCGAAAGAAAGTAATAATTTCAACTTGAAGAAATTTTAAGAGGTGACAAAAGCGAGTATGAAAATTGAATGCGGAGAGATTTCGAAGAAAGACTTTTGAATTTGATTGGAACGGTGAAAAGTAAAGGTAAAGAAAACTCAAAAAATTGAATTTGGAATTGATGGAAAAGGATTAATG
The DNA here is from genome assembly GCA_031216405.1 of Syzygium malaccense. Classification (NCBI taxonomy): domain Eukaryota; kingdom Viridiplantae; phylum Streptophyta; class Magnoliopsida; order Myrtales; family Myrtaceae; genus Syzygium; species Syzygium malaccense. Next base: position 14,667,597 of record CM062254.1, read on the forward strand.
ACACATCAAGACCCAAGTACCTGAATTTTTGTTTGTGTTTTTTTTTAATCAAGTACCTATTCTTTTAAGGGTTAATACCAAGAGAAATCTTAAACTGTTACACATGTGACAAATTTATACCAAACTAATTTTTTGACCACCTAAAATCCTAAACTGGTACACCTATGATAAATATATCCCAAATTAATTTTTTGACCACAAAAAATCTCAAACTAGTATATTTGTGACAAATTTACCCTCATTTTGTTTCTGTTAAATTGGATAAATACCACGGAAAATTATAGATTGATACACTTGTAACAAACAGAGGATAAAATCCCAAACTAGTACACCCGTTAATTATCTTGGGTCATCCAACTCAGCAATTTGACTGCAAAATTTTAATGAAAATTAACATATGGTAAATTTGTTACAGGTGTATCGGTTTGAGATTTTTTGTGATAAAAAACTTAGTTTTATATAAATTTATCACGGATGTACCCATTTGGAGTTTTTCGTAGTAGTAACCTTTTTTTTTTCTAAAGTAAGTACTTAAAATTTTCAATAACTTAATGTAATATCTTCATTCAAATAAGCGCTTTGTCACAAGATTTTTGTTCTATCTCAACTTTTTCCTAGTTTGCAAGTGTTCATTGTTCAAGAATGTAAGTTGACGGGGTGATTTGTGCGCATTCATGAAGGTTAGTCGAGTTGAGAAGCTCGAATTCCCAATGCAATCCAAAAGTAAAAAATTGAAAAAGGCCAATAAATCGAACATGATGTATTTTCACGATCATTTCTGTTAGGAATTTTATATAATTTAGACATGCATGTCTGTTAGAGGATAAAAAAAGGATTTCGGATCTGATTAGTAATTTTCTTTTCAGGACGCTTTGTTTGGAAGAATTTTTAAGAGGTAGAATAATTAATGAGAAAAATGTAGGTGAACAAATTTTGAAAAAAGTAGATTTCCCCATATAGCTTCTAATAATGAAAACTAAAAGCAGAGAAAATCTTAAAAATTAGGGTTAATACCATGAAAAACCTCAAACCGGTACATCTGTGACAAATTTACCTTAAACTAATTTTTTGACCATAAAAAACTTCAAACGGGTACATTTGTGACAAATTTACCCTCCATTAAATTGGATTAATACCACAAAAATCACAAACTGGTATACATGTGACAAATAGAGGGTAAAATCCCAAACTAGTACACCACTCAACTTGTCGTGTCATCTAACTCAGAAATTTGACGATAAAATTTAACAAAAACTAATAGAGGGTTAAATTATTACATGTGTAACAGTTTGGGGTTTTTAGTGGTCAAAAAATTAGTTTAGGGTAAATTTGTCATATGTGTATCATTTTGAGGTTTTTCGTGGTATTAATCCTAAGAATTATATTTTGTAAATTTACACTAATACTTATATGGGTTGTGATTGTAAAAAAGAAGAAGAGGGTACTATGGTGAATTATTTCTCTTCCAAATCATACATTAATTCGAATTCCCTCGACCAACCACATGTAAACATCAAATGATGGCACTCATCATGAGTTGCTAGCGGAGAGCGTTAAAGGAAGAGCAAGTTTTCCAAAAATTGGATGAGTCGAATATGTGGTCGCGACTACTAATGAAGCATAGTCAACATCTCTCATCTCTCTGGTGAGAAGACTCAGTAGAAGGCCAAAATCGCATAGTCACCATGATAGCAATAATGTGGTGTAATCAATCGATTATCATTGTCTACATGTTACAAGTCTCATTTAATTTAGCATTATGTGCATTACGAATCTCCCTTTTAATTGACTTATTAAATCACATGTCGCTGCAGGGTAATGTACTCGTCACATAAAATACTTGCTTGCTATTGTTAGAATTTTTTTGTTTCTAAAAATTTAGGATGTTAGGAATTAGGCCAGTTTAAGCTCTTAGGAAATAGGCCAACGATGTATGTGTAACATATGACTTAACACGCCCCTTCTAACATATGACTCAACACAACTTTTAACACACGAATTAACAAGTCCCCTCACGTGCAAGCCGTTCTTACATGTGCCAGACAAGTTGTGGACGAAACTACTTTTGCAGGATAACTAGTGAAACACAAAAATAAAGATAATAACAAGAATAACAAATAGGAGAGGCTATCGGGATTCGAATCCTTGACCCATGTTTTGATATCATGTTAAGACAAACTATACCAAAAAGCTAAAATTATTAGGAAACGGGTCAACAATGTATTTATAGCATATGACTTAATACCTATGATAAGGACATTGCTAAATTTGTCCGACAATTTCCTAATGTCGACCCATAGGACATCAAAACCTCCCTTTTACATTCCAAATGATCTAAGAAGCATGCTGAAGTGCATTCTTGCTCTCAGGAGTAGTTGGAGCAAATCCTCTTTCTCACTTGATTATTAAGCTCGAATCATCACACTAGTGCATTTTCTTCGAATAAACCCAAGAATATGTATCTATGAGTTTTTAATAATTACTCGAAATGTGAGATGGTGAGACTGTCATACTTAATGAAGATTAGTAGAATGCTTAGAGATTAGGCCCTATTAAAAACTTCAACTATCCATGTCCATTAAATTTGGGTGGGGGTCATACCGCTTCTTGAAATGTCTAAGGTTGTAGAAAGAAGGGCACATGATGATTGGCAGAGGCAGGTACAAAAACACTATTCTTGGGGCATCGAGGAGTCCCCATTCATTATGGTTTTTGGTCTCTTGCCGTGCCCACACAAGCACACCATCCGATCATTAAAAGCTTTTGACCTTGACCTCAATGTCTGCCCCCAACAATGAATTCTTCCAACCCTATTAAACCCCGTCGCTTCTACCATAAGTCTTGTTGGGTCCGCTCACAAATGGCAACAAGTTTTAGATAGCATTTTATTGATTGCTGTTTTTCTCATTGGAATTTCATTGATTGCTGTTATTTGGAGAAAACGAGAAGGGAGTCTGTTAACGAGTGGCTGTGAGACACTCTCGAGAGACAAGGAATTATAGTTTGATTTACGAATGTTCTTTTGTTATGCGCAAAGCATTGTCAATCAGCTGTGCTCCAAGGGTATTTGTTAATCGGACCGTACTCAATGAAGTGAAAAGCGTCAGTTCAACAAGTGTACCGATGAAGAAATAATTAGGGTATGATAAGAGTTCCTTTTTTCTTTGAGTTCGGTTAACGAGTACACTTAGAGTACTGGTTAAGTCTACTTAATTATGTATTTGTTAGATTTATTTAGTTAGAAATAATTCAATTTCCAAATAACCAATTATGTATAATACGGGAACAATTAATATATTTATTAGAAAAAGCAAAATTTCATTAATTGGTTGCTCAAATAGTGCCTGAAAGCACTAGTTAACAATGAACCAAGCATTTCTTCTCTGGGACACGTATTGAACCAAGGTTTTCACTACATTAGTTATGCCATAGAATAGGTACCGAACTCATTGCATTAGCATATTTTGGTTTCTAGTTTCTATTTCTTTGTAGATCGAGATCATGCTTTTATTATGCATCTAATGGTTGTAATGCAGCGATAGTTTTGAAGCATCTAATAGAAATTAATAGGGGCAAGTGTATTTTGAATTGAGTATTCTAAATATCAAGCGATTTTGAAGTCTTTGAGACTCATTGAATACTGGATTTTTACCTTCATATCAAACTAGATTTTGAGCACATGGTACACGCGTGCGTAGTTACTCTCATGCTTTTGTGCAACAAATGATATTGATGTTCCATAAAATGTGTATCTAAATTTGAACAGTCAAACTGAGTAATACGTAAATCAAGAGATCTTTTAACACAAATTGAAAGAATACCAAAAGACATCGTGAAGTAAGAGGTTAACAGTGACTTTGAGTAGCAGCCTCTTGCGGATTCGTGGATAAGTGGTGCGAATTAGTGTATAAGCAGAGCCGAGAATAGCTGGCGTGTTTATCATATTGTGAATTAGTGGATTGGTGACATGCATTTCTAATGGCTCTAATCTTATTGGCCGATGAGAATAGTCTGATTACAATAATAGATTTTGATAAAATAATAAACGGCAGGAAAATCAAGGGCATTTTCATAAATACAAACCTAAACAAGAAATTGAAAAGCTTGCTTCATTTGCAGCGTAGAGGCCAAGCCCCTTCCTTCCCAAAGTAACAAGCGGTCGAATGCGTCTGACCACAAACATTTGTCTCAAGATGAAAATCAACAAATCAGTAAATGCTTGGAATTTTCCATAAATTTGCAAAACATGGAACGTCAAGATTGATGAGAACAATAAGTTTGTCCTCTTGGTGGCAGATCACTGCTTACCCTTAAAGAGGTCGGCCGTGCTGAAAGTTATATGTAACAAATCATTTATTAGTCGCAATAAACTAAGGCCCACATGGCTTTCTCTTAATTAAATAAAAAGCTAATGTTGCTACTCGGGGGGGACCATGTCTACTTCTAGGGCACGATTGCATGTAAACAGATTAATTAAATTCCCAATGATTTGTTTATTTGCATGGACCACATGTGCACGTAGCATCGCCGAGACAGATCTCAAGTGGGAATTTTATTGTCATATTATTAATTAGATTCCATCGGGTAATTGAGCAAATTAAGGGGGTTCTCTTTCTTTATTGTGGTAACTAGTAGTTGACCGATTGATTAGTTGATGCGAAGATAAACGGTCAAATGCTCGAAAAAAGCATTAGGGCAAGAGTAATCCCACTTTTGAAATGACAAGAAAATTATGAAATTTTGCTCGAGGGACAAAAATATCTGCGGGATTCCAAATAAAGCAAGAAATTATAACTATAAGACTAAAAAAAGCAAAATTATTTTTTGAGCAACAAAAATATCCGCCATTAACTATACTAGCATTTGGCATGGCTCACAGCAGTAACGTGCACAATAGACATGTCACTTGAGCCAAATCGACACCGTAATTTTAAACAAAGAAAGCGATGTTGTTTGGGTACGGTTTGGCTTATTCTTTACAGGTAATACTCAAAGAAAGCGTGTATAACCTCATATGTAGATTTCAGATTGGATGGCTAGGCTTTTGCCCCAAAATAAATTCGCAACTTAGGGTTTTGTATAATCGACTAGGAGCCAATTGGTGGAATTCAAGCAACTTGTGAAGTTCGATCAGTGTTTCAAGTTCACAAATTATCAATTTCAAAGCGAATTGAACAAATAATTCATTATAATTCGAGTGAAACGACATTCGTATGGCTCAAGACATGTTCGTTGTTCACATCACTGCCGTTAATCACATCAGATGCCAAATAAGCTTCTTTGGAAAGAAAGTCCAATTTTTATTTTTATTTTTATTTTTGTTTCTCTAGTAAAGAATTAGTGCTATTTTTGGTTTGTGACAAAGGTAAACAGTTCATGCTTTTTGTGGGTTGCAATCGATATTTTTGTCTATCGAGTAAAAGTTCATTTTTTTCCTTTTCGGGTCGTTTTGAAAGGGAGATTATTTTTTCCCTAAGGCTGCGTTTAGTCGTTCGGATTTCTAAACAGGATAGGACTAGATAGGATAGGATAAGAAATCCTGAGATTTCTTCATATCCTGTCCACTGTTTAATGGATTACGGATTTAAAGTAGGATAGAATAATTTTTTTTGTTTTTGCTATTCATAGGTTCAGAGGAGTCAGTGAAGGAAAAAAAGGTGAGAAATTTTTTTGGTGAAAGCGTACAAGGTGTGGGGATGAAGATAACGGCGAGTGGAGCGTAGGGTTTTTGGAAAAATAGGCATTAGAAATCCTATCTGGGTCTATCCCACCCCTCCTCCGGATTTTTTTTATCTGGGCTATATCCGATCTATATCCGACCTTATTCTATCCTGGACCACCACCAAACACAGGATAGTATAAAACATATCCTATCCTGACTTTTATCCAATCGACCAAACGCAGCCTAAGTGTATTAGCTTGTGATTTGTTGTGGGTTCCAATTAATTTTTTTTTTGTTTTTAGTGTTTTCTATTTGGGCCGTTCTCGTAAGTTAAAATTATTTTTGTCCAAAATGTATTAGTCCATGCTCTTTTTCTTAGCATTGGGCCGTCAGATAAATCGATCTGGAGTGAGAAAAAGCCCAAGGGCCACGTTTCTGGGCCTTAGGCCCATACTTGAAGCGCAAGCAATTTTGCCTTTCCCAGGCGTGGAGCCCAATCAAAATCTGGGTCCACTTATTTTCTGGCCTTGACCGATGGTAACTTCTCGCGGCAAATAGGTTAGGCGATCGACATAGCTTATTGTAAAAGAAAAAAACTCGTAGGCCTCGTGCTAAATAATAGGGGTGTCAAAACCAAATAATATACCCGAACTGGAGCATGAACCGACCCGACCGGATCCGAAATTTTAGGTATTTTCGGGCCGGGTCAAATTCATGTTCGGGTATTAGCTAAGCAAATGGGTATCTCAATAGTTTCGGTTCGGTTCGTGTTTAAAATACGAACCGAACCGAAACACATATATTTTTATTTTTAGAATCGAAACACATTTCACTTTGTAAGCACTGTCATTCAACTTCGTCCTCCTCCAGAATGTGAAATCGCCTGCCGTCGTCAACTTCATCCTCCTCGGCGACTCTGCCTCCGTCCTCCTCATCGGAAACAAAGACTAGTAATACTATTTTGTGCTCCCCAATAGAATAATGCTAAAGGCTTTTGGAAATGTTCCTATTGTTATTCCAATGTTCGAATCAAGTTGAAGTCCTGACATTTGAGATGGATTTAAGGTGTGTTCGGCATAGCATTGGCCACTGCGAAACTGAAAATGTTACATTTGCCATAGATTAAAGTGCATGGTCATACATCATGACCTTGCAGGAGAACAAGACAAGGCGGGCAGCATGGAGACTAGACCCAACCCGACCCATTGACACCCCTAGGTGTAACTTAACCTTAATTTATAATAAAAATATAAAACACGAACCCGAATTGAACCGACCAGACTCGAACCGACCCGATCGTGCGAGCTGTATCATGTTTGGGTCTTGTTTCGGGTCGGGCCAAGCACACATATTCATTGTTTCGGGTCGGGTCGGGTATCATGAAAACCCGACACGGCCCATTGACACCCTTATTAAATAATCGCCCGAAACTATATTGTGCTCATTACATACATGAACATCACCTAAAATTAGATTCACTTAAAATTTTTCGTAGATAAAGTCCATAACTTATATCTCACCAATCGGAAACATAGATCCCCCAATAATGCACAGAGGAAAAGATAGCTCTCGATGCATTTGGAATTAGTTGCATGTCGTTTGCATGGAAAATTCTTTCCACTAATTGTGGTATAAGTTGTTGGACTTGACGAGGTTCAACCCATTTATATGGCTTATCAGGTTTATTATTTAATATTTGACACAAGCCCAATTTAATTAAATATATTATGGGCCATATATTTGTGACATTCAATCAGTCATATCTTAGGGTTAGTCCCATCACTCCCTCTATATAAGGTCTCTTTTTGGTGGAGAATAAATGTATCTAATTATCACGCTTTTGATAATTTTCACAAAATTATTAAGAGAAAAATACACACTCATCGTAATCGTTATAGAGGAGAGTGGTGAAGATTCATACCCACAGAGATATAATCTTTCTCAGTGGATCAATAATGGCTTCCTTTGATTTGGGTATGTTGTATTTATCAATTTGATTTTATGTTCATGTGATTGAAAAATCCTATTAATCTAACAGAAGTACATATTCATTTCAAAATGCCACTAGGGAATCGAAAAAGTTTGTGACACTTCAACTAAAATAAGGGAAACAAAAAAAAGTTGTGAGCGTTTGAGAGAAATGGATACGTGCCTATCAAAGGATATTGTTGACAGAAAAAAGTAGAGCAATTGCGCCGATAAGATATAACTTTCGACGATTAGAGAGAGACTGAGATTGCTTCATGGTTTGTCACTCGAGGACGGAGTATACCATTGTAACATTAGATGGAGTGGTGAAACTATATGAATCAACTTGCGAGAAAAAGAAATTTGAATTGTAAATGAAGTTTTTGGAATTTGAAATGACAAGGAGCGAAATAATATAAAACCAAAGTGGGACTAAACAAAAATTATAAGGAAAAGTAGTAACTTGTGCGTATCTTTGTCATTCTTTCTGAGATAAATATCCGGTGGTTACGTAACGTCACATCAATTATTAAAGTGACACGTGCTTATTACTTATGTCTAATTCTAGTTTGACAAGTACACATTGATGTGAAATCAAATATACAAATAAAAAATGCTCAAACCACTCGCCTTTCTCTCTCATCCTCCTCCTCCGTCCGCAGCCACCTCCGAGCCCAATCTCTACGTCTCCCCCCATCATCGCCACCAGCGGAGACGCCAGCGCCGCGTCTAGGCCGGCACTGCTATGCGTATGTGGAGGCAACCCACTTCTTTTGTTCTGCACGCTACTCCAATTTCTTCCTCCTTCTTCCTGCATCGTTAGTGATGACCTGAGCAAGAAGCTCGCCCTGAACCAACAATAATGGACTCTAACCGTCAAGGAATGCGACGACAACCCCAAGTGGACGCACGAGATGCGATTCGAGTGGAAGCTCGCCCTAAGCCAGCGGTAGCGGACTCTCGACTGTCAAGATTTGAAGCAGATGTGGGCAAACTTACGGATCTACTTCATATCTGGGCCACAACCTTTAGATCTGAAGGCGATCGGCTTGTCCGTGGACGTGGCAAGCGAGGTAGCGGGGCGGTGGGCTCGAGGATGGAGGTTGCGGTGGCCTGGGCAACAGAGACGCCGCGGTCTGGCCGGACGGGTAGTGGTTGTGGATGCAACTAAACATCTCCTCGCTACAATACATTACGATACGAGGTTTTGGTATCATTGCGCCTGCTTCATCATCATGATCATCTCCTGTCCTTTGAATTGCTGTTCTCATTAATTGAGGATTGTCAATTCAAAGTTGTAATATTCGAATCTACTTTTTAATAGTATATTGTACCGTATCAATAAGTTATGAAATTATTTGCATTACATATATTAACCGAACCGAATAGTAAGTTCGCCAGTAAAGATATCTTCTCATAATCAAATGAGTTACATATAAAATGACAGCATCGAAACATAATTTTTACCCATAGAAAATACGTAACTCGACAAAAATTTAACAAAGGATAAATTTGTTTTTTGTTCGATTAACAAACGATAGTTCGCAAGCAAGCAATCAGCAAGACACTCATCTTCCATCTCATTGTGATTATCTTTCCCAATATCGACAGCCAAAGAAAAAGGAGAAGATGTGATAACTTTGTAGGATCCATCCAAGAAACCGGTCCCTCAAAGTGAACTGTAACCACAAAATTTTGTAAACTGTAACTAGAAAATCGAACAACGGGGTATTCCCAACATCGACAGTGTAATTTGAATCACCTTTGATATAAGAAATTATTGGTTATCATAACGTGAGCGTCCTAACTGAAGTAAAACCAAAGAAGAAATAATTAGGGCACGATAATAGGGTACGAAGATTCTCATGTTATGCACAAAGTATAGTCAACGGCTATGCTCCAAGGGGATTCGTCAGCCGGACCCTACCTGGTGAAGTGAAAAGCAGTACTTCAACTGGTGTACCACATAAGAAATAATTATAATACGATAAGAGTTCTGTTTTTTCTCTAGTCCGATTAACAAGTATCTTTGGGGTATTGGTTAAACTTACTTAATTAGTTATTTGTTAAAAATATTTAGTTATAAATAATTCAATTTCCAAATAACCAATTATGCAAAATACAAGAAAATTAATGCTATTATTGGAAAAAGCAAAATTTCGTTAATTGGTTGCTTAAGGAGTGCCCTAAAGCACTTGTTAATCTCGAACCAAGCATTTCTTCTGAACCAAGGTTTTCACTGCATTGGTTATGCCATAGAATACATACCGAACTCATAGCGTTAGCATATCTTAGTTCCTAGTTTCTATTTCTTTGTAGATCAAGATCACTAAGATTTAATAGATAAAATTTAGCATGCAAGTAGTGAAGGGGTTATTATAACATGCTCTCTAGGCATTTTGTGTAGTGCATTTAAATTGTCGAATCTATTGAGTAAGGCATTATGCATAATAACTTTATGCATCTAATGGTAGTAATGCAGTGAGAGTTGTGGAGCATCTGATAGAAAATAATAGGGGACAAGTGTGTTTTGAATTAAGTAGTCTAAATGTCAAGTGATTTTGAAGTCTCTAAGACTCATTAAATAGTCGATTTATACCTCTGATATCAAACTAGATTTCGAGCACGCGATACGTGCGTGCATAGTAGTTCTCATGCTTTTGTGCAACTAAAAGACATTTTGAATGGTATCAATGTTCCAAAAAATGTGTATCTAAATTTGATCAATCAAATCGAGTAATACGTAAATCAGGAAACCTTTCACACAAATTGAAAGTTTACCGAAAGACATCATGAAGTAAGAGGTTAGTAGTGGCGTGTATTGCTCGAGGGTACGGTAGCTAACCTTTTGTGGATTAGTGGATAAGTGGAGTGAATCAGTGGATAAGCAGAGCCAAGAATTGCGGGCGGTTATCATATTTTGAATTGGTGGATCGGTGACATGCATTTCTAAGAGCTTTTATCTTTTTGGCGGATGAGAATAGTCTGATTACAATTATTTATTTTGATAAAAAAATAAATGATTGGAAAATCAAGGACACTTTCGTAAATTTGAGCCTGAACAAGAAATTGAAATGTGCACAATCGATTTGTTTATTTGCATGGACTTATGTGCACATAGACAGGTCTCAAGTGGCACTCTTATTGTTATGTTATTGATTAGACTCCATTGGGTGATTCAGCAAATTATGGGGTTCTCTTTCTTTATTATGGTTAGTTGTAATTGACTGATTAATTTGTTGATGTGAAGATAAAGGGATCAAATGCCGGAAAAAGGAATGAACTTATATAACGAGGACAAAAATAATATCCACCAGATTCCAAATAAAGCATGAAAATTTATACCCACGGCACAAAACTAACCGCATTGTTCAACAGACCCAGAAAAAAAAGAGCACGTATTTTTTTTCTTGAAGGGAAAAAAAACATCCACCGTTAACTTTACATTGCAAAAAAGATTATGTGGCATCTGACATGGCTAAGGGCAGTGACATGTACAATTGACGCGTTAGTTGAGCCAAACCGGCAACGTAATTCAATTAAAAAAAATTGATGTCATTTGGATAGGGCTTTGGCTCATTCTTTTGAAATAACAGACAAACAAAGGGTTTAACCTCAAATCGAATTTTAAAATTGGATGGCTAGGATTTTGCCCCAAGTCAAGCTTGCGACTTAAGAGTTTCATATAATCGATTGTGAGCTAATTTGTGAATTTCAAGCAAATTGGGAAGTTTGGTTAGTGTTTCAAGTCTGCAAATTATCAATTTCGAAGTGAATTGGGCAAATAACTCATTATAGTCGAAGCAAAAGGACATTCTTTTAGCTTAGCTGAAATGTTTGTTGTTCACATTACCGCCATTAACCACCTCAATTGTCACATAAGCTTCTCTAGAAGGAGATATCAACAATTTTTATTCTTATTTCTCGAATAAAAATTTGTGCTAATTCTTTGCTCGTTTGAAAGTGGAGTTAGTCCCGTGATGACGATAAAAGTTCGTTTTTAATATGGGGACCCAATTGATAATGTTGTTTATCAAGTAAAAGTTTGTTTTTGTTTTTTTGAATCCTTTCAAAAATGAGATTATTTTTGTTATATATAAAAATTGATTTGGAGTGGAAAAGGCCCAAGGATCATATTTCTGGGCCCTAGGCCCAGACTCTGTAGCATAAGCCATTTTGCCTTTCTCAGCCATGGAGACCCAGCCAAAGCTGAGCCCACTCATTTTCAAACCTCGACTGACAGTACATCTTGCGTCAAATAAGTTAGGTGATCCGACCTAGCTTATTTCAAATTGATACTTGTATAGGCATTGTCGCTTGAAATTATGTACGCATTTGCACATAGGCCATGTTTTTTCCCATCTCTGATTAGACGTTCCTCCAACCCTTCATCTAATTGGTCCTTTGCACATACGAGTTATAAGTGACGGACGTTACGGTCTTTTACATGGTTGGGGAAAAATATAGCCTTTTATACATTTGGAATCGGTTGCGTGTCTTTTGCATGGAGAATTCTTTCTACTGGCCGTGGTATTAGTACATATTCATTTCAAAATGCCGTAGTCGAAGTCAGTACCGGACACCTAAACAAAACAAAGGGAAAAAGGAAAAGCCGTGAGTGTTTGGAGAAAAGTCGATATTGGGCAAAGTAGAGTGGACTACACCCACCCGATGTAACTTCAGACGATAAGAAAGTGATTAAGATCCAAGGTTCATCGCGTGCACGAGCGTGGCTTTATATGAAGTGATAGAACTCCATGAATCTAAGTGTAAGGAAAAGCAAATTTGATTGGACATGAAATTATATAGAATTGAAGTGACAAGAAACGAAACTGCGAAGGAAAGCAAAGGATAAACTCTTGGTGGCTGACAAAAGAAAAAAAAAACCTCTTGGTGGAGTGTTTGGAGTGGTGCGTATCTTTGTCTTCTTTCTAGAAGTGCTTGATACTCTCTTATTGTGTTGGGAGGAAGACCACCACCACATTGCCACGTTCTTCCAAGCAAGTTGAATAACGACAATCAATGGCCTCTGGCGGCGAATGCTAGTGGTGCAGTACAGTCGCTTTCTGTAACGACTTGGGTGTCCTCACGGTTTTGTTCCTCTGAGAGGAGTCCATACTATCCCTATAAAAGGCCTCTTGCAAGTTAAGACTTCCCAAACCTTTATAAGTTGCCCAGGACTCCTCCCTCAAAGGATGTGGGATAGGAGAGACGTGCCCGATTTTGTTTCTCCGAGGGCAGCTTATACTACCTCTAGAAAATACCTCTCGTAAGTTAAGGGTTTTCAAGCCTTTATAAGTTGCCCAGGACTCCTCACCTCAAGCGATGTGGGACAGGAAAGAAGTCCCCTTTTCGCCGTCCTTGAAGCCTACCAGGAGCCGCTCCTTGTCCAAATCCTCGAATCCCGACGATCACTCCCACCCTCATCGGATTGGATTGTCACACTTTCGACCAAAACAACGATGCTCCAGTAGAAAATGTTTCCATGTGATCAACACAAAACGCATATGTCATTCTAGAGACAACCTTCGGTTTTTAACGAGATAAGGCACACACTTTACGTTGATCAATGTTGATAACTCCAGCAAGCGTTGAAGTGCCGGCTATTTTCTGCTTCTTGGATTGAAAAGGCTCATATTGCAGGAACAACAGGGATGGCATGTTAGTATTCTTGAGTTGATTCCGTCTGTAGTAATATAAGGTAACTTTATGACCAAGTAATATCAAGAGTCCAAGACTTTTTGATGGAGATGTATGATCGCTCACTGGAGTTTGGTGGACAACCAGCTTGACGGTCTACTTCTGTTGTTTCCGCAGACGGACTTGCAGAGCCAGACAGAGCGTATATCTTTAGCCTGTTGCCTCTCCTGCTAGCTCTGGACCCCCTGTGACAATGTCTTGACCAATCATCCTCTTCACTAAGTCCTAGGGTTCTAGACTCAGGCGACTGCAGGCTCCAACCATGTATCTTGTAAACCTAATCTGTTCTTATTCAACTAGACATCTCTCGTTACAACATATTACGTTACGGGGTTTTGGTATCATTGCCCCTGCTTCATCATCATGATTATCTCCTGTCCTTTGTATTGCTGTTTTCAGTAATGGGATTATGGCTTGTTGCAATACTTTTGACAGCAATAGGATTGTCAATTCAAAATTTTTAATATTCGAACGTTTTTTTTAATAGTTAAATTGTACCATATTAAAAAAGTTAAGGAAGTAATTGCATTCCATACATTAACCGAACCGTAGAATAAGTTCACCAGTAAAGGTATCTTTTCATGATCAATGAGTTACTTATAAAATGATAGTATTGAAAAATAATTTTTACCCATAAAAAATAGATAACTCTCCAAAAAATTAAATCAGCAAGACACTCATCTTCCATCTTATTGAGAATATCTTTCCTAATATCCACAGCCAAAAATGAAATAAAAGGAGAACAGGTGATAACTTTGTAGGATCCATTTAAGAAACCGGTCCCTCAAAGAGAATTGTAACCACAAAATTTTGCAAACTGCAACCAGAATATTGAACAAAGGGTTCTTCCAACCTTGATGGCATAATCACGAACCGTCTTTTATAATGAAATTATTTTTATTTAAAACTTTTCAAATTTCGAATCACGAGGCATCATTTGTATTTCATTTTTTTTGGTCGGAAATTTTTCTTAGTCACTGATACCACACGTTCACTAGTTTCAGCAGGCCCGGTTTTCTGTGTCCATGTCGCAGCACAAGTTCCGCACCAACTTAGTGGAAGTGGAATTCGCACCGAGCAATATTTGAGCAAGAACATTGCAAAAAGTCACCTATGTTGATCTCATTGGGCCATCCTAGGAAAAAAATTACAAAATAACCGAGACTTCACATTATTTGCATGAAAAAACCATTAAAAGCAATATCATCAAGGAATGATTGCTAGTATGAAAGATGGGTTGTCACGGTAACGACACATTTTTCTTTTCACGATTATCGATGTATTTGAAGATATTTCTAAAAAAATATAGATCAATAATACATTGAATTCCCTTACCAAAAAAAAAAAAAAAAATAATACATTGAATTGTCATTGTATTTGTTATTGAGAGATTATCTAAAACAAATAATATCTAAAGTTAAGATGATAGGACAAAGAGACAACACAGACACGAGATGTTAACGAATTGTGTCACAATGACATTTTACTTTTGATTTTTATTTTGACATTTATTATTTGAGATTTAACTTTCACTTAATATTAACTCATACGTGATGAAGTTTAAGTTATTATAATAGATGGCTTTTCAATTTCGTAGAAAAGGCATGATCAATACTTTTGATAAGTCCGTCTATGTAGCCAGAGACTTTGTAATCTATGAAAATCAATATATTCCCAAACAAATCCCTTTGTCTTTTATTTGTGTTGGCGCTCAAATTTGGTTGATTGGGCTAGAAAAAAGAAAGGGTACATTAGGCCCAAATCGCTAAACAATAGACTGGGTAAGGAAGTCGCACAAGGTCCACTACATTGGATACCGAAAACTCGGCACCAATAACCGCTTGGGATGGCGGGATAAGGATAAAAGCGGTTACCACATCCAGTGTCAACAATACCATGAAATAAAAGGAGAGGTTATTGGGAAGGAAGTCGAACAATCCAGAGCCAAGACAATAATCGCTCGGCAGCGGTTATTTATCAGTGTTAGCTATAAATAGCTTCCAGGCAATCATTGAAAGGGACCTTTTGCCAAATTGATTGCAGAACGTGACGTCGGAGAAAGTGTAGAGAAATAGGAGGCAACATAAGTGAGAACTTAAATGGATAGGTCGCTCACTACTCGTAGGTAATTAACCCAAGAGATAAAAGCAATACTTGTCACCCGTAGGAATCCACCTAAGAGATATGAGTAAAACAAGAAATCCTTCTTGTTCTTAAGCCAAAAGCTTAATTAGTTTTGAATCAAATAAGTCTTATTTTCTATTATTCATCATAGCACGCTTCTATAGAGCATGGAACAACCCTCCAAGCTTGAAAACAATCATAAAAAAATAATGACTCTAGAAACTTGAACGACATTAACTAGACTTAGAAAATATATGAGAATTAAATGTAACTGATTGAAGGTCTTCATGATTTTACAATTTTCAAAGTGGATAAATTAATGGCCTTCATGTTTTGAAGGAACCGAATATCCTTCGGTTCGTTGTAATTGATGAGTTGACTTGGAATCGACAATATTGGCAAGAGTCGACTTGGAACCGATAATATCGGCAAGCGTCTACTTGGAATCGACAACTCGTTAACAATTCGACATCTTCAAAGAATGCTTCGACATCATACGCTTCTGCTGTGCATAAACTTGTCCCTGAGTTTTCTTAGTCTTCGTCATCGTGGTAGGGAGAAAGATCCGCAACATTGAATGTTGTAGAAACATCATACTCACCAGGAAGTTCAATCTTGTAGGTGTTGTCACCAATCCTTTGCTGCACCTTGAAAGGTCTATCAGCCCTAGGCTTTAGCTCTCCGTGACGACCCCGAGATAATCTTTCCTTTCTAAGATGTAGCCAGACCAAATCTCCTTCCTTAAAAATTGTAGGCTTTCGATGCTTGTTTGCTCTCGCTTAATACTTGGCATTGTGCTTTATTATTGTAACATCCCGAATTTTGTATTAATATGTATGTGACGTCGGAAGTTTTTCCATGTTCGAAAATGATACTTAGAAAATAAAGCTAAGTATTATTTAAGTTAGAATTTGTGCGGAAGCATAGAAACCATTGTTGGACCGTAATTTGCGAGGCGCGGATTCGGGAACATAATCGTTCCGAACTTGACGTGTTTAAAATTTTAAACGTTGTTGTGTACGTTAATAGTAATGTGGTATTAATTAATTTAACGTTGTCTTGGTGATTAGTGGATAATATTAGTGGTTAATTTTGGTTAAGTAGTGTTAATCTTTTATTATTTGCTAATTTGCCGTTAAGAGGGGAGGGGGGGGGCAGATATTATCGCAAAATATCTCTTTTGGACTTTCTTTTCTCACGTGGCTTATGAAGGAGAAAGTTTGACCGAAGGCCATTTGTCCCCTTAAGCCAGCTTCTGTCCTAATTAGACACATAGCCTAAGTAATCATTTTCCTTGGCCATTACTCATATCGTATGAGCCACTGATTTCTTACACCTGGCTGTGATAAAGAGAGAAGATGCCACCTGTGAATACAATGTATTTATCCACTTCACCATCTCCTTCTCTATTTCATCTTCATCTGGGTGAATACCGAATGATAATTTCACCCAAACCATAACACCCTTCTTCACTTTCTACTTTCACCATCGCTCGGTCCAAAAATTTGTGGGAGAGCTTTAACTTTTGGGTGTTCAGATTCTACACAAGGTAAGTGAAGACTCTAGAGTTAAGCAAATTAAATCTACTTGACACTTTTTAACTTGGTTGCTTGAGAAATGCTATTGTGATATGTGATAATAGTGAAGATGTGGTGATGGTTTAATCTATTTTGCTGGTTCTATACATGTTCCAATAGATGTGTTTTGCTTCCTTAAAGTGTGTTGAAAATCGACAAGTGTAATGATTAAATCTGAACGTGTAAATGTTATCTTTGAGGTGATTATTGAATTCTTCTTGCTAGTTTTATGTATGTTTAAGAGGGTAGAAAATTGTTTTACTCAAAGTGGTATATTAGGTGAATGTAAATGATGATTCTGTTTACTTCTGAGCTGAAAAGATTTTAAACCCAAATTTTGATTCTGTCTACTTTACTTTTAAAACTACTCATACCTTTCCTTTAGACTTAACCTTCAGACTTTACGTTTAGATTTTACCTTCAGACTTTACCTTCGGACTTTACTGTTCAGACTTTACTATTCAGACTCTACTGTTCAGACTTTACTGTTCCGACCTTACTGTTCAAACTTTACAACTCAGACCCTACTATTCAAACTTTATTGTTCAGACCCTACTGTTCAGACTTTACTGTTTTGACCTTACTGTTCAAACTTTATTGTTCAAACCCTATTGTTCAGACTTTACTGTTTTGACCTTATTATTCAAACTTTACTACTAAAACCCTATTGTTCAAACTTTACTGTTCAGACATTACCGCTCAGACTTTATTGCTCAGACTTTACTTTTGAAATTGTTCAGACTTTATGATCAAAATCTGATTCTATCTATTATTAAAACTGACCAGAACTTACTTTCAAAGTCTGAATAAATGTATTTTCTAAACTGATGAAGTTTTATCTTGAAATCTAGATATGAGTACCTTCTGAACTTGAGTAGACTTTAGCCTTTTGAGTCTGAGCTCGTTTTTCTTCATACTTATTTGCTTGAATGATGCATTTCCTGGCTTTAAAAGACAAATCATGAGACTCGGTATGAGACGGACCAAAGCGGATATTTGCATGCAAATACTTGGTTGTCATGACTTACATGAGAATAATATAATTTCTGTCACCCATTTAGTGGTGTGTGACGATGCCCCGTGTGTCGGGATGCCTCGGGGAGTGCTTCGGGATGTCTCGAGAGTCAAGATGCCCCGTTGGTTGGGATGCCCTGGGTGTGTGCTGGGATGCCTCGAAGTTAAGATGCCCCGTTGGTCAAGAAGCCCCGGGAGTGTTCGGGAGGATGAAGTAATAAACTTAATTGCATGAGCATGAGTGTTTTACATCATATGCTTGCGTATGAGTGAAAGTATTGTGAAATGCTGCATTACTCAGACTATGTGGCACATCCAGATGGAACATGTATAACATGCATTCAAGTTCTATGCATACCGTTTGCTATGCATGCATGTTGCTTATGTCAGATAAAGTGGTAAGTTGATTTCTTAATTTAAAACTAGAGATTTCATTTATTGGGCCTTGGCTCATCCCATTATTTTTCAGACATGTAAGATGGATGTTCCTCAGCCCTTACTTTTTGTAGTTCCCGTATATCATGAAGCTGTTTATGAAAGTGTGTTTGTACCTAAGTCTGAAGCAGTTTATATTAAGTGTAGCTCTACTATCTGGGTTGACGTGGGTCTTATAGAATGGGTTCCTTTTCGGTTCATTGCGTGGTACTCTAACCTTAATGGTGAGTTAGTTGGCCCATTGAGGGGCTTTGACTTAGACGATGGTGATCTTGCATTGGAAGGCGAAGTTATCGATCCATGATGTCTTCGGACTATAGTCAAGGTAGACTTTTGGTGTACAATCTAGTTGGAGATAGACAACCTTGAGCTACCCAGTTTTTTTATTTTTTTATTTTTTGTACTTGTATGATGTTTTGTCTAGGTTTGTAAATCTGACAAGGGTAATTAATAAAAAGCAAAAGTATTTTGACTAAATTTGTTTGATATTCACGTTTAATACTTACTTTAGACTTTAACTTCCGCTGGCCAAATTATTAATAATATTAAAAGACACATGTTGCACGTGACGTTTTGGAGCGTCACAATTATCCTTTCTCGAATTTGCTCATAAAGTTTCTTTAGATAGTTGGCATGTTCCTCAGCATCTCCGCTAAAATGATGAGAGATGGGAAGTGGAGCTAAGTCCATAGGACTAATGGGATTTTTACCATACACAATCTTGAAAGGACTCTTCCCAGTTGTTTGGCTTGAAGACCGGTTGTAAGCAGATTCAGCTTGAGCCAACGTAAGGTCCCATTGACGTAGGTTTCTTCCAATTAAGCTCCTTAAAAGATTTCCCAAACTCTGATTAACAACTTCAGTTTGCCCATCGGTTTGCGGATGGTGAGAAGAGCTAAATTGAAGTGTGGTGCTGAGCTTCTTCCAAAGTGTTTGCCAAAAATGACTAATAAATTTGATGTCTCGATCAAATGTCATCGTCTTTGGAATTCCATGTAGTTTCACAATCTCTTGAAAGTAAAGATTTGCCACATGAGTAGCATCCAAGGTCTTGTTACATGGTACAAAATGTGCCGTTTTTTAGAACCGATCAACGACCACTATGATTGAGTCTTTACCTCTTCGTGTTCAAGGTAAACCAACCACAAAATCTAGGCTTACATCTTCCCAAGGGCTGTCGGTATTGGTAATGGAGTATACAAGCCAGTATTTTAAGAATGGCTTTTGGCAACGTGACAAGTTCGGCATTGTTCCACATGTCTCATAACATCTTTTTCCATTCGAGACCAATAAAATTTTTCTTTGACAAGAGGGAGTGCCTTGTCTCGTCCGAAATGACCAGCTAAGCCTCCACCATGGGCTTCATTGACAATGGCTTTCCCTTAGAGAACTTCTCGGTATGCACAAGCAATTATTTCTAAAAAGAAATCTGCCTTGCAATAAAAATTGCTGAATTGGACCCCTCGAGCAATCTTTCCAAATCTTCCCAAAGTTAGGGTCTTCTTCATAAAGCTCCTTCATGATGTCAAGGCCTAAGACCTTCACTTGCATTGTGGATAGCAAGGAATGCCTACGGCTTAATGCATCCATCACTCGATTGAGAGTTCCAGCTTTATGTTTGATAAGAAAAGTGAAAGCTTGAAGAAACTCTACCCACTTGGCATACCGATTGTTGAGCTTATGTTGAGTATTTTACATACTTCAAGGCTTCATGATCCGAATAGAGAACAAATTCTTTAAACAATAGATAATGTTGCTAATGATGTAAAGCTCGAACAATAGCATAAAATTCCTTATCATAAGTAGAGTAATTCTTGTGGGAATTATTCAATTTTTTGCTAAAGAATGCAATAGGTTTTCTTTCTTGGCTAAGAACCGCACCAATCCCCACATTGGAAGCATCACAATCAACTTCAAAGACTTTATTAAAATCTGGAAGTGCAATAATAGGAGCCTCGGTTACATTCTTTTTAAGGAGTTCGAAGCTTTGTTATGCCTCTTTAGTCCACTTGAAACTCCCCCCTTTTAAGCATTCAGTAATAGGAGAAATAATAGTGCTGAAATGCTTGATAAAGCGACGATAAAGTGAGGCCAAACCATGGAAACTCCGAATGTCATGTATAGATATTGGCATGAGCCAGCTTATAGTTGCCTCTACCTTGCTAGGATCCATTTTGATGCCATCTTCAGAGACAATATAGCCTAGAAAGACAAGGCTATCGGTAAAGAAGTGACACTTCTTCAAGTTGGCATATAACTTTTGCTCCCAAAGAATCTCGAAAACTTGGCGAAGATGCTCCAAGTGTTTTTTTAGTAGAACTATAAACAGGAATGTCATCAAAATAAACAACAACAAAGCTATCAATAAATGGTTTGAAGACATGATTCATGAGGTGCATAAATGTACTAGGAGCGTTGGAGAGACCAAAAGGCATGACCATCCATTTATAGAGGCCATCTCTTGTTTTGAAGGCAGTTTTCCACTCATCTTCGGTTCTCATTCGAACTTGTGGTATCCACTTCGAAGATCAACCTTGGAAAAGATAGTAGCGCCATGGAGTTGATCAAGAAGGTCATTGAGTCGAGGAATGGGAAAGCAGTATTTGATAGTAATCTTATTCACTGCTCTATTATCAATACACATATGCCAAGACCCATCCTTCTTTGGCACGAGAAGAGCAGGGACTCACTATTGACCTTCGATATTCATTGCTAATATCGATATCAACATACTGTAGACCTTTGCAAATCTTGATATGTTTGTGATGCGCGGCAAAAATGCCATACCCCTTAAAGAAAATAAACGTGACACGACGTCCAAATTTCTTTCTTTTTCATTTGGGCCGGAGATACTTGATTTTAATAGGACCATCTGATCCTGTCAGGTCATATACATCATCAAAGGGTCGTTACTTTGACTTTGCCCTAGCATGACAAGAAGTCAAGATGATGTCTATTAAGTTTGTTTTTCTTTTGCATCTTGAGAGACATTTTGACAATTGCTCGTGGTCTTTGTCTGGCTTTACACCGTAAATCTCCAGAAATATTCATTGTAGTAAGCTTGGTATCGACTCCAAAGAAGTAAAATTATTTTGTAAGAAACGTTATGCGGTTGGTTCCGGACATGGATGCTCCCTTCTATTGTGGGAAGAGAAGAAACTCGACGATAAGTACCATTTCATCGAAACATCATTGTCGTGTTAGTTTTTGTTTACCCCAGCAATTTACACACAGTAGCAAGAGCTCACCAGTGGATTAAACGTGAATGCTATGGAGTTGCTTACTCTCGGTTCATTTTAGATCCTCGAGACGAATTATATCCCGATGATTTTATTGAACAGGATAACATGCGTATGAAAAATTCACACAGCACCATGAGTTTGGCATTCGTCAATGTCCAAAATCTGTAATTTCTCCACAGTTTCTGAGCAATGTCAAGGATTGATGAAATCTGTAAAATCTACAGCATATCCTCTTGTAAAAAATTTACTCCACAACAGATCGGAATATGAGTATCTAGTTGATTATTTGGCTATTTGTATGGAGAGAGCTTGCTGAAAAAAAATTGAAATAGACTTCATAATTAATGAATGCCGTGTACGACTTCAGTAAATTAATGTTGGTGTGTGTTTTCTTTTTGTACAAGTTATAACTTGATATTGTTATGTTATAGTTAACTCATTTGATGACGACAGAATATAATGTCTAAATGCAGAAACTTCCACCATGTTTTTGGTTGAGTTACTCATGAATCTGCACCTTTCTCTCTTCAGTAACTCCATTGACGAACGTGCATATCAGGACGCTCATCATCCGACAAAACAATATACAGAAAGTCAAGACAGTAAAAGGTTTAAATAGAGGATTCATGCTACTTAAAGAGAAGACATTATAGAAATCGTGGAGTTTATCACACGGTGTCTAGCATCATCTACTAATTATCCAACAGATATATCAATAATAGTACTCGAGCTCGTAGTAGTCTAGCTTGTACTCACAAGGCAGAGAAGAGGGAATTTATCCATGTCTAAAAGGAAATTAGCAACTTGACGTCACAACCGAGAGTTGGCTTGATCTGATGACAAACTCTACGATGGAATCAATACATATATTTGAGAAGTGATGTGGGTGCATGAAAATCAAAGTGACCGTGTTCTTATACACTAATGATTGCGACTTATCTACGTATATCCTAATGCTCTTTTGAGGATGACCAATCATGCATCCACTATGCTAGGTCCATGCGATGGAGTGCCCTAAGTTCGATGGATCTCTAGCAACTTCAAAAATACCTAAATTTGATCTGAGTTTAGCAAACATAATCAAAGGCGTGTAGTTCAGAATTTCTCACCAGAGGAATCCCCTTGGCCGCTCTTTCAGCCAAGTAAGGGCAAGGCTTAAAGAAATCTCCATACATCTTTGACCATTCATCCAATCTTGAACAAATGTGATTGGAACCCAATGAATCGGCCCAGAAGACAACACCTCCCCTGCAACGTCTTTAGATTTCGCATGAACAAAAGTAAAATGGGACCTTCGGCAAGGATTCGACAGGCCTCATTTACCACAGGGAAGAATATCATCTCGATGATGTCGTCCTCTGCTATATTTACTAGCTGTTAAATGAAAACATAAAATAGGGAAGAAGAATGATAGTCATCGATGGGAGAAGACTGCAATTCTAAAAAGTTGCAACTACTCGTGAGCTTTTAACAGGAATCCAGAATTAACTTCCCAAAGAAGATATCATAACTCGACCAACATGAAATGGTGTTGGTTTTCTTTACTCTTATGTTTTTCCCCCTGTTTAATGGTTATTGACTCCAAGATTTAGAGCACAGGCAAGGATGATCATTCAGTTTTTGAGCAATTGACAGCAATGTGATTTACCTTTAGACAGAAGCTATCAAACCTCAACCAAGATGACAGGCATCGATTTTCTTTTCTTTTCTTTTTTATTTTTTCTTGGATATGGGTTAATGGTTATCCCTTCCAAGTTGTAGAGCCCAAGCAAGTTTGATCAATCAATTAGAGAGAGAGAGAGAGAGAGAGAGAGAGAGAGAGAGAGAGAGAGAGAGAGGCCTTAGGGTCCACAGTAACACCAGAAATTCTTCTGGCCTTCTCGATATGTCTTTCTAGATCAGTATCTACGGTAGCATTGCGGCTTTCACTACAAAAAAAAACATGCTTTTTGCGATGAATTTTACGACGAAAAATTTACAAAAATCCATTGCAAATTGAATTTGCGACGGAAAAAATTCCGTCGCTACTAGGTCGTCGCAAAATTTTGCGACGGAAAATTTCAATTTCCGTCGCAAAAGTTGTCGCAAAATTCGTCGCAAATTAGTCACGAACACTATCCGTCGCAAAGTTCGTCGCAAATATTTCATCGCAAAATTCGGGCATGCATTCTTTAATAGAATGCATGCCCTCTATTCATTCATCATTCGGATGTAACCTTTTAGGAGTAATTCATCTAATTGGTTAGATCAAATTGGTTAGGTCTAAATAAGAATATCTCTTTTATATGATCTCCTATAGATATCCTCGTATAGATACATTGACTTTACATTTCATACATCCACCCGATTCCGATCTATTTGAAAATTGCTATAATTTATTTACCCATATATTTACGCATACATAAGAGCTACGTGCGGAGGAAACCGCCATATTCAACTAAATAGATATCTGTGTTATCTATATCTAAGTCTTGAAAAAAATTAAGATAAGATTTGCACCTATCGAATCTAAAAAAGCTTATTTGGGACGAGAACATTTTAAGAGATTATCTAATATCTTGAGTTTATAATATATCTTCTTATCTAATTTGAATTTGTGATATCTAATCTCTCTTAGAATTGGACGCGTAGCAAATTGTCCAATCTCTTTTGAATTTGAACTTGTGACAATCATCCAATTTAGTTTGAATTTCAATTAATAAATGTTAGTTTGCATTAGATTGATTTCATTAGGCAATATTTAGTTTGTCTTGTGATGGAGTATATTCCTTACGTAGTCCTCGTCCTTATCATGATTGAGGCATGATAATCATCGTGATTAGACTTAGAAGAACTTAGGTTTAGTTTTAGAACACTACAAAAAAACAAGGTTTTAGCGATAAATTTTGCGACGAAAAATTTGGCAAAATTTGTCGCTAAACGAATTTGCGACGGATTGGAAAATGCAATACAATTTTTGGAATCCGTCGCAAATTTGAACGAAAAATCAATCCGTCGCAAATTTGCGACGCAAAATAAATCAGTCGCAAATTTGCGACAAAAAATAAATCCGTCGCAAATTTGCCACGGATTTCGCGACGGATTGGAAAATGCAATACAATTTTTGGAATCCGTCGCAATTGCGACGGAAAATAAATCCATCGCAAATTTGCGACGGATTTTGTGACGGATTAGAAAATGCAATACAATTTTTGGAATCCGTCGCAAATTTGTAATGGATTTTGTGACGGAAAATAGATCCGTCGCAAATTTGCGACAAAAAATAAATCCGTCGCAAATTTGCAATGGATTTTGTGACGGAAAATAAATCCGTCGCAAATTTACGACGGAAAATAGATTCGTCGCAAATTTGCGGCGGATTTTGCGACGGATTTATTTTCCTTCGCAAATTTGCGACGAATTTTTATTTCGTGGCAAATTCCGTCGCAAATTTGCGAGGAATAATTTTCGTCGCTAATTTGCGACGGAAAATTTCCGTCGCAAATTACGTCGCAAATTAGCGACGAAAAATTTCCCGTCGCAAATTTTCGTGGTAAAATTCATGTTTTTTTTGTAGTGTTTGGTCATACTTATAAAATCCTTTGTTGGTAGATTCTCCTGCAACGAGAGCAAGAAGAATTAAGAGTGGAAAAGAAAACCAAGGGGCTGAAAAAGAGCCAAGTCTCTATGTCTCATGCCCCATTTAATATTTCATTCGTGTGTGATCCTTTTATCTTTTTTCCAGTTTGACAATTGGTAGTGTTGTTCTTTGACCGGTTTGCACAGGTATATCTCACATCACATCACAGGGTTTGATATCGCTTTATATGCATAAAGATTACCTCCACCTAATAGTTTTAGGCCTTTTGGGTTAGAATTCCTAAAAAGATTAAGAATCAGGTCATGATGCATCAGTAACGGTTTTACCAGCTCTCTTATCTTCCTGCAAGATGGGGATAAGCATCGATTTATACGCTCTTTCAGGGAAGTTCTCCAGGAATTGCGTGCCAGTAGAAATTGCAACCCCAAAACCAACAAGGTCAGCTAATCTGCCAGCATAAAATAAAAATCAGTTAAACATTAGACCGCTTTAGAGAGCAAAACGAAAGTAATTCAATTTCTAGAATGCTTTAAGAACCTGAAAGGACCCATTGGCATTCCAAATTTGGTAATCACATTATCAATCCCGTAGGGATTGGTGCCACGCTCAACGAGCAAAAGAGCAGCTTGTGTGTAAGGGAAGAACATCCTGTTCACAGCAAAGCCTGTACAATTCCCAACCACCACTGGGATTTTCTTAATCTTTTTCCCAATATTAAGCAAGTCAACGACAATCTGGGGAGATGTATGCTGAGTACGAACAATTTCCGAAAGAGGCATGACATGTGCAGGACTGCATTGGAAGTAGCTTCAAGTATTTTAGCAAAAGCTAGGCAGGAAATAAAAAAGAAAAATTAAAGGGATAATGACACAAACAGTCCCTGAACTTTGACTCATTATATAATTTGGTCCCTGAACTTTTAATTTCTTCAATGTAGTCCTTGAACTTTAGCCAAATATTCAATGTGATCCCTGAACTTTTAATTTGTACAATATCGTCTATGAACTTTTGGTACATGTTCAATTTAGTCCCTGAACAATATAAAAATGTTAAGGAAGTCCTTAACATTTTCATATAGTTCAGGGACTAAATTGAACATGTACCAAAAGTTCATAGACGACATTGTTACGTAACATTTTCATATAATTCAGGGACAAAATTGAACATGTACCAAAAGTTCATAGATAATATTGTAAAAATTAAAAGTTCAGGGACCACATTGAACGTTAGACTAAAATTCAGGGACTACATTGAATAAATTAAAAGTTTAGAAATCAAATTATATATTGGGCCAACGTTCAGGGACTGTTCGTGTCTTTTTCCCAAAATTAAAATCTCACACTTTACACCGCCTGAAAAAATGGACCCCAACAATCCGATCTAGAGACTTGGTTCTCTCACCAATGATGGTCAAATCAATAGTGGAGGTGTTGCTAGCGAGTATACAATATGGCGGGCAGTATTTTTCGAGCTCAGCAAAAATCTGTTGCTTCAAGGTAACATCTTCGATAACAGCCTGCTTAAAGCATCAAGTACTAAGTACCTAAGGATCTTCCCAAAGTCCTACATAAGATGAAGCTGTTAGAGAAGATCTTTTAGCTACCTTGATAACCAGGTCCACATTTCTGAAGCTTTCATAGTCAAGCACATCCCTTAGAAGGGACATTGTTCTTTCAAGCTTCTCCTCAGTCATTTTTCCTTTCTTAACATGGCTTTCCAGATTTGCTGGAAGGACATAAAAGTTAACAAATGGCAGGCCTAAAAAGTAAAAGCTAACAGAAACACAAAGGTGCTTGAATGTAAATACCAAGATGCAACAAAATAAAACTGTTGTTACCTCTGACTCGTCCTATACCAGCATGTAAATATCCCTCGTTTACTTCTTTGAGGATCACAGAATAATTATTAATTATCAATGATGTCGCTATTCCAGATCCCATTAGTCCTCCACCAAGAACAGCAATCTTGTTGACTTGCCTAGGCATCAAACCTCTGTCTGTGATACCAGGGACCAATTTCACAATTGTGGAGGGTCAATATACCCACGTTTCTAAAAAGTTTGGTAAGCCAAGATGAGTAATTTTGAACCTAGACTTTCAAGAGCTTTCATCCACTACAATCCAGCCAGGGCCATATACCATTATGAAAGGTCATCTGATCAAGTTCCTTCTATGTTTAGAGAAAGCAATAACTCCATGAGCTTTCTATCAAAACAGACAGGTTTGATGAAGCAAGTTACAACCTTTTTGTACCTCTGCCCTTAATGTTCAAATAAATTCTGGAAGTTGCATCTGAAATCTAACATGTCACTGGGAATGGAGAGACATTATACTTTACTGTGAAAAGAATACGGTGAAATCGTTACTAGATCTGGCAAAACTGAAACCAAACGGATAACCTGCCTTTAAAAATAGGGTGAGGGTGGACTATTTGGCAATCCGCGAAAGACCAAGTCAAACCCGACCGGACATTTCCGGGTTGGGTCGGGTCCTGGTTCAACCCGATTTTACCCAACATGTGAAGAAACTTTTTTTTTTGGTGCTTGATCATAATTGAAATTTCGGACCAGTCAGAATGATACAATATCTGATCTTGTTAGCTTAACATATGTTATCAGACGAAATATATAATTCGTATATATCCTGTATTGGATGGATGAATCGAAATCATTGGAATAATGCTAGATATACTAAGAATGTAGTAAATTTGCTTGGCTCAGTCAAGTGATAGTTTTTCAGTTGGATACTTAAATGGGCAAACTAGCTTAAATAACTATTTACAGATTTTCACATTACTTAGCAAGCTAATTTACTTCACAAATCTTAATACGTCTAGCATTGCTAAAACAATTTACAAGTTAGGTCAGGTCGACTTGATTTAACCCAACTTGACTGACATGATAAAAATCTTTTTAGCTTAAATTATAGTTACTGGATTAGTGATAATTACGAAATATTCAGTCTTGCTAGCTGATATAAGTGTAATATCATAAAAATATGAGATTCATATAACTAGATGTGTCACTTTTTCCATTAGAAGCTAAGTTGGATGGTAGTCGGAGTTTAATTCATGAGTTATCATGTTTTTGTTTTTTGGTAAAAAAAATAGTATTTGGTACCGATGGGTTTTAGTAAATAAATGGGCTGCCCATGTTGGGCCAAACCCAGCCCACTAACCTTCAAAGAGCCCATGAAAGAAAATAACTGCCATTTAACCGCAAATGGCAGTTATTTTGTGGGAATAAAAGTGAGATGAGAAAAACTCACATATGTTCTGAAGTGTGAATGAATTTGTTTCATTATTTAGAAGAAAAACTCTCACTCACTTGAAACCAAAAAAAGCGAAGAAGGATCGCTATCTCTCTTGAGGCTACAATAGGGGCATTTAATTGTGGTAAAGACGTATGTTCGTTTACGTAATATGCTTTGTTCGATCGGTGATTTAAGTATAGAATGGGCACGTTTTCCGCATTTTAGAACGTGTTTTCGAGATTGTGTTTCCCAACATTGGTATCAGAGCATGTGTTCTTGTTTCCTGATCGTTTAATATGCTTATAACACGTTTGATGGCCGGAATTCGTGAAACGGCGCCGACGAACGCTCGGGTATGAAAACCAACACCCAACCGTACTGTTTGGGATTGTTTCTCGAAATTCCATTTGATAAATTTTATTTTTGAAGGCATAGGGTCGTAGTGCTCGTCGAGACGAGCAAAATGACGGGTGGCACACCACAGGGGGAGGCCGGACGCCCCTCCACGCGCCGCCGCAAGTTGCGGCTACGCCGGCACGTGCGTCGCACGTGCGTAGCGGTTACCGCCGCGCACGTGCGCCACACGCGCCATGCGTGCGTGTGTGGGCGTGGTTGACATCACACTGACGTCAGCCACGCCGATTATATATATATATATTGTTTGGGCCGAAAGGCCTGGCCCGGTAGGCCGAATATGATCGGTTTGGTCCAATCCGACCCGGATGTTGACTCGTGACCCGACCCTGCTGACCCGTTGACCTGACCCAGTCATCCGTTGACCGTTGACTGGCGTTGACCACCGTTGACCACCATTGACCTGCGCTGACCACTGTTGACTGGCGTTGACCACCGAAAAAAATTATTTGGTGCTAAAAGGGGCAGAATGTGTTTCTTGCAATATTGTATCATGGATTAAAAAGTAATCCTTAAGTTTTTCTGCATTTGTTGTAGGATCGATGGTACGAAGATGTCAAACCCCCATTATGGCTAGGATGCCTGAACAAAAGGCAAAACTTGCAGAGTTGAGAGCTGAATTAGATAACTATCGATGGGAAAATGACAATTTGGAGGATCACGCGGTCAAGGTCAATGAGATGATACAGAAAATCATCTGGAAGGGTTATTGTATACCGGACTATGAGAAGATGAATGTTTTGATTAACACTCTTCCATTTGAATGGAAAAAGGTGTTGCATCAACTATGGAAGGTTAATGTGGTCCCAGCCTAAAAAAAGCTTGCAATGGATTTTGTGAGAGAATATTATAGGATTGAGGCAACAAAGATTTCGACCCTAGGGATGAATACAACTTGGCGAGGAATGAATGCGCCATGGAGAAAGCCTAAGGGATACCCGATAGTTTTTTCTTGGTTGCCAAAGAAGAAGATTGATTTTTCCAAGAACTTTGATGAATCTTTCCTTGTGTATAGGAAATTGATAAGCCGTTGATTTTATTTTATTTTAGTTCGGTTTTAGATATCCTAGGTGGATAGTACTGTTCATGTTGGTATTCATGTTTCTTTTCTATGCTAGACTCGTTCCTTATGTAAATAGTACTTAGTGAATGAATGTTGATGGATATTTTTTTATTGTGAATAGTTTATGGTACTATTCTATTATGATATCTGTCTTATTAGTATTATCTGGTTAAGTAGGAGTTCTAAAAGTTTTAGTAACTTCAAAAAACGTAATTTTACCTTAATGATTATATTAACG
This sequence comes from Syzygium malaccense, assembly GCA_031216405.1. Taxonomy (NCBI): domain Eukaryota; kingdom Viridiplantae; phylum Streptophyta; class Magnoliopsida; order Myrtales; family Myrtaceae; genus Syzygium; species Syzygium malaccense. The sequence continues at coordinate 14,697,865 of CM062254.1, forward strand.
GTATTTTCACATTAGGATTTTAGACGATGATTGGGAACATAGTGATCTTTCAAATCTAAAATCTAAGTGAAATTATTCATTAATATGATTAGTTTGTGTAAAATTAATGCATAAATAAGTGGCATTAATAATTCGTGCATGTCTGTCTGATATGTTCAGATTTAATGGCATCAGCAACTAAGAACATAGTAGCTAAGTTGAACAAAGGAGAAAAATTGAACGGCGAGAATTATGAAAAATGGAACATGAAAATCCAATATGTGCTAGAAAAACAAGAAGCACTAGAAGCTTTTAACCAACTTATGGAAGAACCTGAGGATGGGAATACTGCACATCATAAGAGAGATAGAAATGCATTTGCTGTATGGAAGAGGAACAATTTGCTTGCTCGCATCACGTTGCTGAGTAGCATGGAGAATGATATCATATGAGAGTTCAGGAGTTTTGAGAATGCCAAGGAGATGTGGGAAGCATTAGCAGCGAGATTTGGTCATACGTCGATAACCAAGCTAAGACAGCTCACTATAAGGTTTGACTCGTATAAGAAGCCTCATGGTTAGTCCATGAAATAACACCTAAGAAAAATGTTGAACATGATCGTTGAGCTGAAGGATGCTGGATACATTCTGACTGATGAATAGCAAGTGCAAGCAGTGATCCGTTCCTTGCCTTAAAGCTGGGAGCACATGAAGGTGCACTTGACCCATTGAGAACATCAAGACCTTTGAAGATGCCATGCGCCATCTTGAGTTAGAAGAGGATCACCTCCTGGCGGTAAAACCAGAAACCGACATCTATTATGCTGGTTCTAGCTCACATGGGGCTTCGAGCTCCAAGCGCAAGCGCGTCGAAAGGTTCATGAAGTGGAAAGGCAAGGGAGCAAGCTCAATCAACATGACAAAGGAAAACGTTCTTTTGTTAAGAAGATGTTGAGGGTGAAATGCTACAACTGTAGCAAGAAGGGCTACTTCGCTCGCGATTGCAGCGAGCCAAAGAAGGTAAACTCCCCTTGCATTCTTGAGAACTTTGCCTATGTGTCAAGTTCTGTATTTTTAACTGAGTCTAATCCTTTGTGGACTGTAGATTCGGGAGCAACAAATCATGTAGCGAAGGACAGAGATGCCTTCGTGGAGTTTCGACGGGTTTCGACCGGAACGAAATGGATCTATGTAAGGAACAACTCCAAAGTTGAAGTTAAAGGAATTGGCACCTGCCAGTTGATGATGCGTGGTGGACGCACATTGTTCCTACATGACGTATTTTATGCTTCGGAGATTCGTTGGAATTTAGTGTCTGTGTTAGTGTTGGTTAAACTAGATTTTAATTTGAACTTCCATAATAGTGGTGTTGATTTATATTTGAATACGAATTACTATGGTTGTGGATACTTTCTAAATGGTTTTATTGCACTAGATGTTGATTGTGGTGATGTTAACGTTTGTTATTCGCTATTTACATCTTTCAACTCTTATGAAAATGATGTGAATGTGTGGCATGCTAGACTTGGTCATATTGGCCAACAACGAATGCAAATTAGCCAAAGAGGGCTTATTACGCAATATTGAAAAAGTTGATTTGTCTATTTGCGAGCATTACCTGGCGGAAAAAACAACAAGGAAACCATTTGAAAAGAGTATAAGAGCTGAGTTTCCTTTGCAATTAATCCATTCTAACATCTGTGGTCTAATGAATGTAAGAGCAAGGCATGGGGCTGTGTATTTCATCACATTCATAGATGATTGTACTCGATTTGGATATGTCTATTTGATTTCTCATAAATATGAGGCATTGAGTTGCTTCAAGAAATTTATGAACTTAGCAGAAAATCAATTAGATAAGAAAATAAAAACGTTTAAATCTGATCGAGGTTGAGAATATTTATCTGATGATTTCAGAAATTTATGTGATGAAAAATGAATAGAAAGACAGTTGTCTATTCCATATACTCCTCAACAAAATGGTGTTGCCGAGAGGAGAAACAGAACTCTATTGAAAATGGTTAGGTCTATGATGGCACAAGCTAACTTACTATCACCTTTTGGAGTGATGTTTTGTTAACTGCTGCCTATATACTTAATTGTGTGCCTTCTAAATCAGTTACTTCCACTCCGTATGAGTTATGGACAGGAAGAAAACCCGATTTAAGTTTTCTTAAACCTTGGGGTTGTGCTGCTTATACTCACAAGACCTCTCACAAGTATGAAAAACTGAGTCCTAGAGGTAAGAAGAGTATTTTTATTAGATACTTAAAGCACTCGAAAGGGTATGTGTTTGTAGGTGAGCAAGAAAGTGAGAGTATTACTGAATTTGAATCACGAGATGTCACATTCTTAGAGAATGAGTTTCCTAATAAGGGCAAACTAGGTGAGGACTACTCACTTTTTGAAACCTTGGATCATGATAATGAAATTGATGAAGATCGTCCAAGTGGGAGCAATGTGAGAAATGAGGAATTAAATTCAACTCAATCACAATTGCAATCATTTGGTAAGACGATACCGTCATTATCTAATCTAAGTGGGAGCGTAATGGAGAATGATGTACCAAGTGTACAATCTCTTATATGGCGAACAAGTCGCAAAAGTGTTCCCCGACGACGTTTTGACATTGAAAGGGAAACTTTCATGGTTGCTCCACAAGATGAAGATGAGCCAAGGAATGTAAATGAGGCTCTAAATTGTCCTAATAAGGAAAAATGGATAGATGCAATGGAAAAAGAAATAGAGTCAATGAAATCAAACCATGTTTGGAAACCGGTTGATCTTCCAAAAGGACGCAAAACTATTGGGAACAAATGGGTTCTCAAAATAAAGCGAAAAGCTGATGGCTCAGTAGAAAGATATAAGGCTCACCTTGTGGCGAAAGTGTATAATCAGCAGGAAGGAATTGATTATGAGGAAACTTTTTCTCCTGTAGTGAGATTTACCTCAATTCGCCTTATTCTGATAATAGTAGCAAGTATAGATCTTGAATTATATCAAATGAATGTAAAGACTGCTTTTCTAAATGGAGAATTAGAAGAAGAAATTTACCTGGAGCAACCTGTTGGCTTCATTGTGAAAGGCCAAGAACAAAAAGTATGTCAACTTATGAGATCGATATATGGCCTTAAGCAGTCTTCAAGACAATGATATACACGTTTTCATAATGCCATAGTGGCGTATGATTTTACAATGATTGATGAAGATCATTGCGTATATATCAAAGGATCCAAAGATCAATTAGTGATCTTATCATTATATGTTGATGATATACTGATTGCTGGAAGCAATATGGAGTTGATTAATACTGTTAAGAGTTGGTTATCATCCAATTTTGATATGAAAGATATGGGTGAAGCTGCATATATTTTTGGAGTTAAGATTTCAAGAGATCGTTCTAAGAGATTATTGTCTCTTTCGCAAGAGACTTATATCAACAAAGTTCTTGAACGATTTTGTATGCTTGACTGTAAACCCATGGATACTCCTATTGTAAAAGATGAAGGATTGAGTCGTAGGTTATGTCTTAAGACTCCACAAGAGAAGGAACAAATGAAACGTATTCCTTATGCTAATGCTGTTGGGAGTTTAATGTACGCTATGATGTATACAAGACTTGACATATGTTTTGCAGTTGGAATGGTAAGTAGATACCAATCCAATCCAAGTTAAGCACATTGAAAAGCCGTTTAAAGAATCGTGAGGTATCTAAAGGGTACTGCTGATTATTCTCTGAGTTATCAAAGAAAGGATCTGCGACTTGAAGGGTACTCAGATGCTGACTGGGGAGGAGATTTAGATGAAAGGAAATCTACCTCTGGATTTGCATTCTTACTGAATAATGACGTCATATCTTGGAGCAGTAAGAAACAAACATGTATAAAATTATCCACCATGGAAGCCGAGTTCGTGGCATTGTCAGCAGCAGTACAAGAGGGAGTTTGGCTTAAGAGATTTTTGGATCATTTAGGTGTTGTTGAGCAGGCTGCAAGCTCATTATTAGTCAATTGTGATAGTCAAGCAGCGATAGCATACACCAAAGATCCGAAATATCATGGCAAGACCAAACATATAGATACCAAGTACAATTTTATTAAAGATATGGTAGCACGAAAGGATGTGAACTTGCAGTACATATCTATGCATAGAATGATCGCAGATCCTATGACGAAACCAATTCCTAGAGATGTTTTCAATGGTCATATAAAATCTCTAGGACTGCGTAGATGCTGATGTACTGAATATTGTAATTTCCCTTAATGTTCACATTTAAATGAAATTGTTATATCATTGTTAATGCCTATGAATTTTTTTTATTATTTATGCATCTTAATACTCAGTGTATTATGTTAAGAAAGTACATCGAACAGATAAGATTAACTCACTCATACGAGTAATCGCCTCTATTTACTGTGTGATAAATAGAGATGAGACAATTTTAAGCTTATTATCTAGGTGATGATCGAGAGCTTAAACTTAAAATATAAATGTCGCCTTAGCTAAGTGCTAAGATGAGGACATAACATTTACTATGTCCAAAAGTAAAATAGCCCACATATTATACTTTATCTGTCTTTGATGTCAAATGTGAGTTCTAATGGATTCTTTAGAAGAGTAGATATGTGAACTCAAGTTTAGACATTGAGTATGTCTGAACTATCATATGTACGGTATTGAATGTAAAGACATACGCTCCACGGGAAAGGAGTTAATACCGTAATACGTATTTCATATTACGTATGCATGAGACGACCGATAAGAATGGCAAAAATTTTTTTATCTCAATTTTATGCCGTGTGAGGCTCTTGAGGATATGAGTTCCTCGTTCAGTGCCCTCACGACTCTAACTTATTCTCAAAGTTTCTATTCAGTGGTCACTATATTAGGGTGTTGCCAATGGTCATGAATGATTCGATCTAATGGGGCATTTCTAGAAAAACGAACTGGACTGAAATAGAGAGGTTTAAGGAAAGAGGAAGATTAATTTATTTATGATGTCATATCCTATTTTTGTATTCACAGGTCGACCAATTATGATTTTGAGTAAATTATAGTTGTGAATACAATATACGAGATACTAAAAGAGATCAAAAGAGATATAAATATGACAGATTGATTTAGGGTGCTGCATACTATATCTACTCGAAAACGTTATGCCCAATCTGAGCTGCTATGTATTCCTAACAGATACATCGCAACGAGCTCTCGAAGTATGCTGGTCACACGGATTATTTGCTAATATGAATATTGCGAAGAAGAGAGAGTTATGTTTAGCCCACCATGTGCAAATGGGAGATGATGGGTTTTAGTAAATAAATGGGCCGCCCATGTTGGGCCAAACCCAGCCCATTAACCTTAAAAGAGCCCATGAAAGAAAATAACCGCAAATGACAATTATTTTGTGGGAACAAACGTGAGATGAGAAAAATTCACGTATGTTCTGAAGTGTGAATGAATTTGTTTCATTATCTAGAAGAAAAACTCTCACTCACTCGAAACAAAAAAAAAACGAAGAAGGATCGCTATCTCTCTCGAGGCTGCAATAGTGGAATTTAATCTGTGGTAAAGAGGTTTGTTTGTTTACGTAATATGTTTCATTCGATCGGTAATTCAAGTATAGAATGGGCACGTTTTCCGCGTTTTAGAATGTGTTTTCGAGATTGTGTTTCCCAACAGGTACAATATTTGCTTTTGACAATATACTCTTCAAAAAGATCAGCTTTATTATTGTTTTAAGTTATTCGTTTGTTTAATAGTGCTAATTTATTCGATTGTTGGGATTTTGAAATCAAATTTCTCAAATATTATGATGTGTGGAGCAAACTAACTATGCGGTTATTTAGAAGCAATTGTAGATCTGCGATCAATGCATATATTTTCTATTTATTATTTTGGCGAAGATACTTATTGTCTAAAGTTTTTAAATACTTTTTTTTTGGACGGTTTTGACAGTAAGTCATTTACGAAGATGAGAAAAAGGATCAAAAAAGGATCAAAAAAGGATCACCCGATATCGGTTTGATCAAATCTAGACCCATTAAAATGGCCCGCAATATAAGTCGTACCCGTATAAACCCAGAACCCAATCTGCTCAGCTGCCAAGTCTGTCCGTTGTCCCTTCACATGGAATAAAAAAAAAACAGACATCCTTTGCATGAATGTAATCCACACTACCGGTTGACAAACCATAAACCAATCTTTGATTAAACAATGTCAAGTAACCAAAGGCCAATAGGAAAGTCACATTAGCCATTGTAAACAATATTGATATAATTTCATGAAGATTGCCCCAGAATTTTTTGTGAAAAATATCGCACACATGAACCCGTGTCATTGCCCAAAGCATGTAAATTCCAAATTCAAAACCAAAAGCTTTGTTGTATTTTATCTTTTATTCTACACCAGATCAATGGTTAGACGAACAGAGAGTTTTGCTCAAACCTTTGACGCTCCACGTTGAGCAAAGAAGACATGGACCAAACACTTGGTGGTATAAGATCATTGAAGCTGTAGAGACTCTTTAGCCTCCTGCCAATATAGGATCGTTCACAATATTTCACATTTTGCTCCAATAAGAAGGCTATAAAAGCTAGATTAGGCAGTACCTTCCAAAGTCCAGCCCGTGGACCAGAGATTATACCCTCTTCAACGACGTCAATGCAGATCAAAGGATGCTTCACATTAAAGAGCCTGTTTTTTGATTTGAGATCTTGCAAACTTAAGTATTTGTCTTGTCTCCTCAAGGGATCCTAGCCTGTCAGTCCTGTAAAGAGAAGCAACCCATGGTCTCCTGCACTGTGAGATATCCAGAGCCCATTTTCGGGCAGTTGGGAGCAGTTCATTCTGTGATACAATAGTATCTACAAGGCCCAAACTGCATGCTTCTGTCCCTTCCACTGCCTTTGAGGTCTATATGGTTAATCATTGGGGGAGCTAAAGCAAGTTACTCGACATACTGAGAACAGGTAGGGAAGCAAAATAACAGAAAACCCATAAGGCCAAAGGGTACCAGCATCATCTCAAGCGATTTGGAGAGACCAACGAGGCGTGGAAGCCGCTGTGTTCCTGTTGCAGTTCAGGTGTATGACTTTAATAATATATAAATTAGAAGGACGGAAAATCACATCAAATTTGCAAGTGCTTGTGATAAGATCAAGCTTCAGGTAAAGCCGTCATAAGAACTTTACGCCGTACTAAAAGAGGTCATTATAAACACCACCACTAAGGAAATGCACTAACCCTTGTTCTTCAGGCAATTTCACTTTGTCACAAAAAAGAAGTCCCAGTCATTTAATTAATTGTTAATTAATTCTGAGGGAACATAGATTGTGAATTCTAACATCTACTTGCTAGTGGATGGTTCAAATATATAATGGACTATATACAAAAGCAATGAGATGCAAAAACAGAAATAAAACACGGCTTTTTTTTATTGTCTTGCTATAGTTTCATTGGTGGTCACTAAACTTTAGTAGATTTTGCATTTACCTCACTACTCAATGCACAAACATACGCTCTTTTTTCTTTTTCAATTGATGCACTTTGACTGATATCCAGTCAGTTTTTCCACAACAAGCTTGGTGTAGTGGCCACATGGCACCGCCTCCAGAAAATTTGCCAAGCTTCAGAAATGTCACTATTTTACCGGAAGAGAGGCTGGGTTCCGGTCAAAGTGCATCAATTTCAAACAAATGAAAGTTCAATGCATGGGTCATTAAATGCATATCTGTCCATATTTATCTTTTGCGTGATTTGTGTAATGTGAGACCATGGTAACTCAATAAAGCAAATAATAGGTGCAACTTACTTCCAAACAATAGATAAATTTAATGGTGAAAAGAACAGATACTAATCTTTATTCAGAGACATAGGGTAAGCATTTAGTATCTAGGCCTCTATCATCCTCAAATAGCCTAATGCCACACCTTAAGAACTAAAAGCACTTGATCGGACTGATAAAAGTATGCTACATAAATCCGAAGCTCTCAGTCAAGATCCACGCATGATGTGGCACTGGATTACCAATGTGCAAAATAGATCAAGCAGTAACTTGGTTTGAATTCAAAGAAACAAATAATACAGATGGACTTCGTGTTATCGTACACATCTATCCCAACTCCAGGTTTGGATAAACACTTCCATTACCCAATGCTTCTTCTGTTACTGCTTAGGTCCCTTGCTCAATGGCTAAAACTCCAACGAAATTACTGAGGTCCCAGAAGGGAAAACACCAAGAAATGGTATATAACTCGAGTATGATGGATATGGAAAACTCAGAATTTGGCACTATAGGCATAGAAAACCAGTTATCTGCACCTTGACATGTTGGCTATTTCTAAGTTTCCAACTACCTTCATATGCATGGCCCAAAAAAACTTCATATGCAACTTCAGTAACCTCGAACTTTAAGCTTAGCTAACATGACGATACCTTAGCATGAGTCACTAAAATGAGGACCTTATATTCCTTGGGGCAACATGCCAGTGAAAAAAAACAGCATTATGCAGCATATTGTGAACTGATTTTGCTGCAATTTCATCTATTATTCACAGTTTAGAAGTACCAAAAACCAATGTGGAGTCAGATAATTATCATGAGCAATAATAACATCATCTGCACCCGATTTCAGTTCACATTCGAGAATTGCATGAACTTAAACAATTAAAAAAATAACTGAACATGTTTAGAAGAAATAATGTTTATTTTGTTAAAATTGGTGAAGGGAAGCTGATTCGGGTCATGAAGCATTGCATTGACATTCACCTTACAGATGATATACAGCATTCCCAGTCAAACCCATATTTGAGTACAATAATGCAGAGAATGCTCGACTTGAATTATGGCAATACCTCCAAGTCCAGGAATGACACCGAACTGAAGTTGAGTGAGGCCTAATCGCACAGTAGGAGTTGATATTCTTGCATGGCATGCCTGATTGAGAAAAACTGAGAATTGACAACTGAAAAATAATGTTCTAAACCCATAAATGAAAATCTCATCTATAAACTAAAAGGTATTAGCACCATAGCGAGTTCTAATCCTCCACCCAAAGCGATGCTGTCAATAGCAGCAACAGAAGGCTTCTTAGCCGCTAAAAAGAAGACACATGATTGAATAAGAAATAAGTGGAGTAGAAAGCAATAAAAGTCAAGCACATACCTTCAACTGCATCAGTGAAGAAATCAACTGATGTATAATCAGGCTTTGTTTGTTCTGCCCAAATTTAGACAAAGAAAAGGATATGATAATGTAATCCAGAGTCAACTAATAGAGCATGAAACAAACATGCAAGTAAAATAACTTCCCTGTGTCTTTGCCCACCAAAGCCGCTAACGTCAAAGCCCCCACAGGAAATGCCTTTTGCACCTGTTCCAGAAAAGAATTGTCCCAGCATTTCAATCCTTCTCGAAGCAAGATATACGAGAGGGAAAAAGAACTCTGATAAATACCCGTCACTACAATTGCTTTCACATCTTCTCTCCCCAAAGCCTGTTCATTGCTCTCACTTTGCAGAATACTGAGAAGGGCAAAGGAAGAGATCAGTTACACATTTACAGCTATTATAGAGATAAATGTTTATCTGAACTTTGGCAGAAATACATATCCTAAAGGCATGAAAGAATGAAGAGAAAATGCCTGTTAAAAGCACAGTAAACGGCAGAGTTGAAATGTGCCAACATGAAGCAACCATACACAGAGTTTAAGGAAAGTGAACGAAGGTCAGAAGTTGAGCCACATTAATCTTTAGCAGGTACAACTATATCCCTATTACTCTGTTGTAACAGCAGCTTCCTGTCCACTAATGTTCAAAATTAGTGAGTTGTTCGCTGCTAAGTGAAAGTGTATGAGTTCTAACATTATCCCTTCTGCAGCAATTTCAACTCAAGTTTACCGTACTTGATCAAACCCCAGGACAAACGGGCAAAAGTACACTAGAATTTCCGAAGCTTGCACACGTAGTGCAATCAAGTCCGAACCTTTCAATAGTCTTGATCAAGTCCCAAATCTTTTCTCTGAATAAGTTGCAATCACACCATTTCACTCATCACTTCCTCAATTGCTACCGCGCGGCAACCTCCGGCCACACAGGAAATTTTCTTCTGCTGAGTGCGTGATTTGCAAAGGACAGATTTGATTTGGCATTTTTGGTAAAAAGTTCACGACTCGATAGCACCAATTGAATGATTCGGGACTTAGTTAGACTCCAGACAAACTGTTCGGGACTTTCAGTGAACTTTTCACGCGACATATATTGCAATACGCTTACTCCAACCGGGCATGATCTGAATATTTCCATATGACACATAGGGAACAAGCGCCCCCAAGTGCTTCAACTTATCATTCCATGGCAGAAACGAAACTTTGACTGCAAGCAAAGTGAGCCCAAGAAATGTATGCCATTCTCAACCAAAACTTAAAAAGCTCAAGCCAGTTGACAAGAGCAAGGTCAGTTGATCATCGCCCATGATCACCTCGAAATCACTGTATCCACAACAAGCAACTGAAAAACACGAAGAAACACCACACACACAAAGGAAAGAGAAAGAATGTTGGAAAGGGATCAGAGGATGTACTGTTGGCAGTGAGAGCATTGACAGGAGGGTTGACGATGGTGATGAGAGCGACGCCATTTGTCGTTCTCTTCGCTTCGCGACTCATTTTGTTTTTGTTTTGCATGGAATTGCGACTGCGAACTGCGAACGGGGTGGACTTCATTGAGCATTTATATGCTCAACGGCCCTTTTCTTTTAGTGGATCTACAGCTTGCCGACAAAGCCCATTAAAAGTTTCAAAACAAAAAAAAAAGTCCAATCAAATCTTAAAGTTTGTCTTTAACCAATAAAAAAATTAAAATCTATCACAAAAATACAATTAAGTTTTAAAACTTCTAAAATGTACAATCATATCCTAAAACTTGTCAACAAATGAAAAATGCTAATAAGTTTTAGAATTTGATTGCACAAACTTAACAAGTTTTAAGACTCAATTGCATTTCAAAAATTTTAGGACTGGATTAAATTTTATAACTCGATTAGACTTTCGAAACAAGCTTTAACACTATATTGAATAATTTAAATATTTAGAGACCACATTGTACATCTATTTGTATCATTATTCCTAAATAAATTGATATGGAGTGAGAAAAAGCCCAAGGACCATGTTTATGGGTTCAAAGTATGTTTCTTAGCCTTAGGCCCATGATCAGTAGCATAAGCCATTTTGCCTTTCTCAGACGCGGAGCCCAAGCAAAATATGGGCCCACACATTTTCGGACCTTGACTGGTGGTAACTGCTCGCGGCAAATAGGTTAGGTGACCGACATAGCTTATTGCCAAAAAAATACTCGTAGGCCTCGTGCTAAATAATCGCCCAAAACTATATCTTGCTAATTACATACATGAGCATCACCTAAAATTAGGCTTCGTTTCTTTCACAAAAAATGTAATGTTTCTGGAAAACATTTTCCAAGAAGCCATACACTACTGAAAAAGATTCAACGTGACTGGAAAATATTTTCCGCTGTTTGATATACAAAATCAAATCAAATTTTCATCCATACACTACTTTTGATAAAACATTTTAAATTTTTAAAATAAAATTTTTTAATTAATTAATTTTTCTTTTTCTTATTTTTTTAAACCTTCTTCTTTGGCCGGTTGCCGGCCATGACGAAGGCTAGCGACCCGCCACAGGCGAGCTCAAGCCTTGCTGCCCTCAAGTGGATGCTTCTTAAGAAGACTGAGAGCTACAAATAGGACGCTCAAGTGGATGCTTCTCAGGGAATTGTGGCCGCACATATGCTTGAAGTCATGTAACTAGCAAGGATCACCTAGAGGGGGTGAATAGGTAATCTTAAACAAATTTGTCAATTAAGTAGAAATGATTGACCACAGTTGAGTGTGAATGAAATTCAGATTCAAAACAGTTTTATATAAACAATGCTCTTGATATATAATATGTAAAGTAAGAGATAAGGGATAGAAAAACTGTACATAAGTTTATAGTGGTTCGGCTTATAGCAAGCCTACGTCCACTCTTCCACGTTGACAGCCTACTGGCTGGATTTTACTATGTAATCAAGAAGAATTATAGATTCTGAGTGATAGCACTCTTGTGTATGATAGGACTCTCTATCTCACACAATCACTCTTGCAAAGTATCTCTCAAGATATTAATGTTTAGCTCAAGAAAGACAAGAGAAAGGATCAGAGTATGTTCAGACTTTGGATTTGTTGATTCTCGATTTCGTTCATCTCCTTCTACTTCTCATAGGTCTCCTTTTATACTCCTCCACTACCAAACTAGCCGTTGGACAGTCTTCAGAGGATCATCTTCCAATCTTTATCTTGGATAGATTTGTATAAAATAGATTGAGTAGCCGTTGGTTGACAAAATCTGAATTCTGCTGATTCTGGTCGTCCATACAATCAGAATCTTAGTTTTCATAAGTAGAGCTTTATCCGTTGTGATGTATACTTGTCATAATGTTTGATTGTCAATCAATTAGGCTGAGATTGAGTCAATCAAAACTTTCCTTTTTGTGAAATCAATGCTAGATCACTAGTTGTTGTGATTCGTTCTGAATGAGTTTTGCTTCTGCGTTTGAAGAACTTTAGCGTTTGCGTTTGCATAATTTCTGCATCCGAAAAATTTCCGATTCTTGCTTTACATTCAGAACCTAAGTCAGCGTAGATTTTCAGTAAAATCTGAGTGTTTCAAAATTAGAGTCTGAATGACTTCTATGGTAAAGTCTGAACTTTTTATTTTTGAGTCTGAACTTTTAATTATGAGAACTGAACTTCCAGAATATATTAACCTGGAATGAAATATATGTTAGATTCACAAGATAAACATAGAAAGTTTTGTCGATTTCAAAATTCATTAGGAGTTTTCCTCAACAATTCTCCCTTTTTGATGGTGCCAAAACTTCCATGCAGATTCAATCAATGCCAAATAAATTTGAAGAAATCATATTAAGCGCATGAAACATAGATAAAAAAAGAAGCGTGCAAACTTGTAAGATCTGTGTATTTCTCTTCCTTCGAGTATAACCTGTATAACCTGCATATTGAAATGTTAGTATGGCAATATTTGCATAATCTCTCCCCCTTTTTGTCATCAGCAAAAAGAATAATAAATTAATAATAAGCAGAATAATGTACTGATATAAGCCATCCAAACAGTCTAATAAAGGCAAATGTTAAGAATATAGAACCAGTTTGGAAATAAGAATGGTTTTTTAAAAAAAAAGGTATGAAAAGCAGGTTATTTCTTTGATGGGGTTCGAACAAGTTAAAATTTTTCCAGGATAGAAACAACTTCCTTAATCTTGGTAGAACATTGACCCATAGCTTTCTCCATATTTATTAAACATAGAGCAATAGCTTCCCTAATCTCTGCTTTGTCTTTTTCTACTTGAAGTCGTTGAATCTGGTTGTTTTCCTCAACAATTTTTTGAAGATTCTTCACGTCCTCTTCAAGTGCAACTTGTTTTTCTTTTATTTCTAGCAGAAGGGTCAGAATGGTCATATTTTCTGAAGTCTGTCCCTGAACATTTTTCGGTGTAGGCTGTTCAAACTTATCCCCTATCTCTGTTGGAATCTCCCCCTGAAAGTCAGCCTGTCTTGCAGCAGTATTTTCATTTAATATGTCCTCTGTGGAATATCATCCTGTTGATGCAGATATGAGTCCCCAGATATCGATTCTGAAATCTTTTCAGTAGGTTTCGAAACATGTTCTGAACCAACATTTTGTCCTGTTTCAAGGTGTTCTGATTCATCTTCATCATGTCGAAGAAGAATTCTTCTCTTCTTACTGTACACCCTGAATGGACTTGAAGACACAGTCTGCTTTCTTACTTTTTCTTTTCCTTTTCTTTCTTCTTTGTCTTTGTTGTTTTTCTTGCCAACAGATTTTGCTCCTGACTGCTGAGCACCCTTTCCTCTGTCTGTACTTGCTCTTTCCTTTTTATCATCAAAATGCTTAAGATTCATCTTGGTAAGCATCTTTTCTCCAATAAACATCAAAGGAACAAAGGTTTTGCACAAATCATCAGGAATAGTTACATGTAAAAAGATAAAGATTCTAGAGATAAGTGTACCATAAGGAAGTTGGCCCTTGTCCTTTTGGAGAGCTCTGTACATGTGGAAAATAATGATGTGTGGAAGAGAGAAAGACTTTCCATTTAGAAAGGCCAAAATAAGCTTGATTTCAAACTTGGACAAGTCAGTCTTGGAAGCAGCTTTAGGCCTCAAACAATTGATAATGATCTTATGCAAGATCACAATTCTTTTGATCAGATCAGAATATGAAATATGGCGTTTAAAGCCTCTAGCAAAATTTTGATTTTCTGAAACCGCTTTGAAAGCATCTTCTAGACTCACTTCTAATGGAGTAAACTTGTAATTTTTCGCTCCAATATTCAGAGCCAGATCTTCCACTTTCAAATCATACTTTTTATCACCAACAGTGAATTGAAGCCAATTTAGGGATAAGATTTGAGTAAAAATAAGCAGTCAGTTCTGTCTATACATGTGTTGATTGCAGATAGAATTCATAAATGCCCAATCTTTCAAAAAAATGTTTTACAAAAATGCCAACCTTTTCCAGATAGTCGAAATCCACACTACAATGATTCATAATCCCTCTAGCAAGTAACAACTGATAGTATACATTGTGCTATGTATTTCTGAATAAACTGCCATTATCTTGAACACCAGATGCAATTCCAATCTTCATCTCAAAGTTATGAAACAATCTAGCATCATCATTAAGAATCGTAAATTTTGATGCACTGGTAGACTTAGGGCTTACGCAAATGGATTTCTTGTCAAAGGGACTGGATGGTTCCCCGACTTTCTCTTTTCCCTTTCTGGAAGTAGTCTCTTTTGGAGTAGTACTAGCCTGATCATGATCAGTTCTGGAGGAAAATTGAGAATAACTTCGCACAAGACTTTCTTCAGTGTGAAAGTTGTTATCTTTCAGACATTGACGAAGAACCGATGCAGAGGCATTGCTGCGTTTCAACCTTTCGTATGCTTTCCACACAAGTTGGATAATACTGAAATGAAAATCAGTTTTACCCGTAGTT
The DNA here is from genome assembly GCA_031216405.1 of Syzygium malaccense. Classification (NCBI taxonomy): domain Eukaryota; kingdom Viridiplantae; phylum Streptophyta; class Magnoliopsida; order Myrtales; family Myrtaceae; genus Syzygium; species Syzygium malaccense. The sequence continues at coordinate 14,712,937 of CM062254.1, forward strand.
TTTGGTGGAGACGATGGTTGTGGTTCTTGTGGTGTCGCTTCTGAAGAATCTTGGTGGTGGTCCGATTCTGTGTTTGATATTTTCATGAATTCTGCTGGTCCTGAATACTTTGAGTCTTTGTTGAGAATACGCGATGATCATCTTTTGAAAGGCAATGTGATTCACAGAGACAAAAAGATTTGATCTTGGAGAAGGAAAAGAAGCAGACTCTGAGTGTCATGATGATCGAGAGTGAAAAGGGTTCGTATTGTTAGGGTTTTATTAAAAGAAGAGGACAGTTTTTGGAAAGAAAAACTGCTTTTAGAAGTTATAAGAAGTGATCCTATTATATAGGAATGGTAAAAAAACTATTTTAAGCATAAACAATCAATCATATAAATTAGAATACATATCTGATTTGCTTCCAAAAGTAACATGTACGAAAATATCCTACCAGAAATGCCGAAAATATACCCGCCAAAATTTGAATTAAGGACGTACCTTTCTTTTCAGTCTGAAATGGACATTCAGACGGGAAATATTTGAGTCTGAAAAATTCCTGTCTAACAAATACTTCAAAAAAATGGATAAGTAATGCATAGTTTATTTCTAATATACTCAAATGAAGACTTATCAAGAGGTTTTGTGAATATATCAGCTAATTAATTCTTAGAATCAATAAATTGAATATTCACATCACCATTATAAACATGGTCTCTAATAAACTGATACTTGATTTCAATGTGCTTAGCTCGTGAATGAAGAATTGGGTTCTTGGTCAAATTGATAGCACTTGTGTTGTCATATTTAATTGCAACACTTGAATTTTCAATAGCAAAATCTCGCAACTGTTGTTTCATCTGCAGAATCTATGCACAACAACTTCCTAAGGCCACATATTCTGCTTTTGCTGTAGAAAGTGCAACTGTGTTTTGTTTCTTTGAGTACCAAGACACCAACATATTTCCAAGTAGTTGACATGTTTTTGTAGTACTTTTCTTATCCATTTTACATCTAGCTAAATCAGTATCAGAATAACCAGTAAGAGTAAAATCTGATTCTTTAGAATACCAAAGACCTAACATTGGATAAGTTCCAATGTATTTGATTATTCTTTTAACTGCAGAGAGATGTGATTCTTTTGGGTCAGATTGAAATCTTGCGTACATACAAACACTAAACAATATGTCAGGTCGAGATGTAGTAAGATATAACAATGATCATATCATGCTTCTATATACCTTCTGATCAACCTTTTTACCATTTTCATCTTTATCTAGTTTGGATGAATGAGACATAAGAATGTCTATTTTCTTGCAGTTCTGCAATCCAAACTTCTTGACAATCTCCTTTGCATATTTTTCTTGGCAAATGAAGGTTCCATCCTTGGTTTGTTTTACTTGTAGTCCAAGAAAGAATGTCAGTTCACCCATCATACTCATCTCGAAGTCATTCTGCATATTCTTAAAAAATTCTTTTCAAAGCAGTTCGTTAGAAGATTAAAAAATGACATCATCAATATAAATTTGAACAAGTAAAAAATTCTTACCTTTTCTTTTAATGAATAATGTTGTATCAACTTTACCTTTTGTGAAGTCATTTTGCAGAAGGAAGTTACTTAACCTCTCATACCAAGCACAAGGTGCTTGTTTTAGATCATAAATGGCCTTTTTGAGTTTATAGACATGATCAGTCTTCCTTGATTCTTCAAAACCAGGTGGTTCTTCAAAACTAGGTGGTTATTCCACATATGCTTTTTCTTTGATATAGCAATTCAGGAAAGCACTTTTCACGTCCATTTGAAACAATTTAAAGTTATGAAAACAAGTATAAGCTAAAGTAGTAGCCTAATGGCTTCTAACCTGGCAACCGATGCATAGGTTTCATCATAATCTATGCTTTTTTCTTGTGAATAGCCTTTTGCTACAAGTCTTACTTTATTTCTTGTGACTTTCCCTATATCATCCAGTTTATTTTTTAATATCCATTTTATTTCAATTGCTGGATGATTTTTGGGTCTTGGCATAAGTTCACATACTTTATTGATTCTGAACTGTTGAAGTTCCTCTTGCATAACTTTGATCCAGCTTTCATCTGATAATGCTTCACCAACTTCTTTTGGTTCTATTTTTGATATCAACGTCAAGTTGCTGATGTTTTCGTTGTGTTTAGATCTAGTCTTAATGCCATCTTCTATTTCTCCAATGATGAGGTTCTTCGGATGACTGGATTTATGCTTCTAATTTCCATCGAATTTCTCCTTCTAAATATCATTAGATTCTGAGAGTTCTAATTGAGTCTAGATTGAACATTCTTTTCCTTCTTCTACATATTCAACGATCTTTGGAGATTCTTGTTGAGCTTCAGATAACTCTTGAATATTAGAAGATGGTTCAGATTCATTTTTGTGAGTCTGAATATTTTCATCAAATCTCACATTCATTGTTTCTTCCACAGTATGAGAATTCTTATTGAAGACTCTGTATGCTTTACTTGTAGTAGAATACCCTCCATTTGCTTTCTCATCAAACTTACCAGAGCGGTCATTTGGATTTTTGAGTATAAAACATTTACAACCAAATACACGAAAATATGAAATATTAGGTTTTCTACCTTTGTAAAGCTTATAGGGGGTTTCTCAAGAATAGGCTTGAGAAAAACTCTGGTAATGATATAACAACCTGTAAAAACTACTTCTGCCCAAAAAGGAATCTTGCTTTCAATCAAAAGAGTTCTTGCCATTTCTTGCAAAGAACGATTTTTCCTTTTCCACAACACCATTTTGTTCTGGTGTATAAGGAGTAGAAAAATTGTGTTGAAAGTCATTTTCCTCATAGAAATCTGAAAAACTTTGATTTTTAAATTCTTCCCCATGATCAGTTTTAATGCAAGAAATGGTATAACCCTTTTCATTCTGAACTCTTCTTGCAAATCTTGAAAAATATGAAAATACTTTATTTTTATGAGCAAGGAAGAACACTCAAGTAAATCTTGTGAAGTCATCAACAATAACTAAATAATATTTCTTACCACCAATACTTTGTGTTTTGGTTGGTCCAAATAGATTCATATGAAGAAGTAGTAAAGCACGATTAGTAGAAACATGATGTATAGACTTAAAAGAGCTTCTTACTTATTTTCCTAGAGTGCAGGTATTGCATAACTCTGTTTTCTTGTACTTCAAATCTAGCAGACCTTGAACCAATTTCTTGTTTAAGATTTTTGAGATTTGTTTCATACTAATATGCCCCAATCTTCTATGCCATATATCTTTATCCTCTTTGATTGAGATCAAGCAATGAATGGAGTTTGGATTGACATCTAGAAGATAAATATTGCCATGTCTTCTTCCTATGAATATTTGAGAAGAATCTTTGCTAGTTCCCGAGCATGTATTTTCTTGAAAGTTGATTCTGAAACTTGTATCACATAATTGGCTTAGGCTTATTAAGTTGTAGTTGGGTCCTTTTACCAATGACACATCATTAATTGTGAGTCCTTCAATTTTCAACTGTTCCTTTGCCAACTATCTTTCCTTAGTTATTTCCTCCAAAGGAAACTTTTCCACCATTCAAGCTTTGTAGTTTAACAAATATGCTTGGATCTCCTGTCATGTGTCTAGAACATCCACTATCTAGGTACCACTTTCTTTTTCTCTTTGTGGTAACCCACAAAAATCACAACCACTCAAATTTTCTTTGGTACCTAAATTTGTTTGGGTCCTTAAGAATTAATATAGGCTGTCTTAACAAAGTCTGTTCGAATTGGTCTCTAGATCTTAGGACATTCATTCTCAAAGTGCTGTGGATCTCCATATTTTGAGCACTTGACTTTACTTCGGTCAACAGGTTTGATAAAATTCCTTTTGAAATGATTTTTATAAACTTGTTGAGGAGGTCTTTGCTTTAATCTGTCATTGACTTTTGGAAAATCAATCAAATTGTCACTTTCCTTCGCAAATTCGAGACCAGATTTGTTATAGTAAAGAATTTGTATAGAAAGAATATGCTTTAAGGTTTTTAAACCATTTGAAAACTTGGAAGTAATTTCTGAAAATTCCTTTTTCAAAACAGCATTTTCTTTGAAAAGAAAATTTCGATTTTCCTTGACTTGATGAAATTCTTTTTGAAGGAAATCGATTTTTTCTTTTTGTGAAACATCCTGTTGCCTTAGTGATGAATTTTCCTTTTTTAAAGAAGAGATTCTTTTAAGAGTAGCCTTAAATTCAAAGCATAGTTCATCAATATAATTTGACATTTCAATTGACATTTTAGGATACTTTACCTCAATCCCAACTTTAGCATCGGAATCTGAATCTGAGTCTGAGTCTGACTTGGTCATCAGATAGAAATTTGAGATATCTTCATCACTGTCTTCACACTCTGTATCACTTCAGGTTTCTGCTTTTAAGGCTTTCTTTGCTTTCTCAAATTTGGTCTTCTTTTTCAGAAGTGGATAATTTGGCTTGATATGTCGATGTTTCCCACAATGAAAGCAGATTACTTCCTTTGATTTTTTTGTTTCATCGAGAGTCTTCTTCTTCTCAAAGGTTTCTTCCTTTTGAGATTTCTTCCTTTGATTTTCATCTTCTTGTACTTCTTTATGAAGAGAGCCAGTTCTTCATCGTCAACATCTTCATCTTCAGAATCTGCATCATCAAAATCAATATTAGACTTTAATGCAATTGACTTTTTACCTCTGCATTCATTCTCCTCATTCAGTTGTTCAGTCTCATATGATTAAAGAGTTCCGATTAGCTCATTCACTGATAGAGGCATGATCATTTGAGCATCTCGAAGAGATGTTTTGATATTATCCCATTGTTTTGACAGTCCTCTCAAAAGTTTGTTGACTTTCATCGCATCTGAGACTGGTTGTCCTTTATATGCAAGACCATTTACTATGTCAGTAAATCTGTCATAAATATTAGCAACTGATTCTCCAGACTTCATTCCGAAGCATTCATATTGACCAAGCAAAAGATTGATTTGAGTTTCCTTGACTCGATCTGTTCCTTCATAAGTAGTGTAGAGAGTATTCCAGATATCCTTAGCTGATTCATAAGAAGCAATTTTTTTATATTCAATAGGTGCTAAGGCACAATAGAAAGAATAAATTGTTTTGAAATCTAAGGCTTCTCTTTTTGATATCTCAGTTTGAGATAATGGAGGCTTTGCTGGTATGGTTCCTTCTGTCTTTTCTTTTGAATCAGAAGGTCTTGGTTTGACTCCTCTGATGATGACATCACATTGCAAGTGATCAATTGACTTTATAAATGCCTTCATCTTATTCTTTCAGATACTATATTCCTTGCTATCGAAATATGGTGGTCTGTTATTGCTTTGTCCTTCAATGAGACCTGGGGCACTCAAGCTAGCCATATAGATCGTTAGCTCAGAAGTAATATACTTCAATAAACGAGCAACTTACTCTAATACCAATTGATGTAGCTAGCAAAGATCACCTAGAGGGGGTGAATAGGTGATCTTAAACAATTTTGATCAATTTAAGCAGAAATGATTGACCACAGTTGAGTCTGAATGAAATTCAGATTCAAAATAATTTATATAAACAATGCTCTTGATATGCAGTATGTAAAATAAGAGATAAGGGATAGAAAAACTACACACAAGTTTATAGTAGTTCGACTTATAGCAAGTCTACGTCTACTCTTCCACGCTGACAGCCTACTGACTGGATTTTACTATGTAATCAAGAGGAATTATAGATTCTGAGTGAGAGCACTCTTGTGTATGATAAAACTCTCTATTTCACACAATCACTCTTATAAAGTATCCCTCAAGATCTTAATGTTTAGCTCAAGAAAGACAAGAAAAAGGATCAGAGTATGCTCAAACTTTGGACTTGTTGATTCTCGATTTCGTTGATCTCCTTCTGCTTCTCATAGGTCTCCTTTTATACTCCTCCACTACCAAACTAGCCGTTGGATAGTCTTTAGAGGATCATCTTCTAATCTTCATCTTGGATAGATTTGTATAAAATGGATTGAGTAGCCGTTGGTTGACAAAATCTGAATCCCGCTAATTCTGGTTGCCTATACAATCAGAATTTTGATTTCCATAAGTAGAGCTTTATTCGTTGTGATGTATACTTGTCATAATATTTGATTGTCAATCAATTAGGCTGAGATTGAGTCAGTCAAAACTTTCCTTTTTGTGAAATCCATGCTAGATCACTAGCTGTTGTGATTTGTTCTGAATAAGTTTTGCTTCTGCGTCTGAAAAACTTCAGCGTCTGCATCTGCATAATTTCTGCGTCCGAAGAATTTTTGATTCTTGCTTTACATTCAGAACTTAAGTCAATGTAGGTCTTCAGTAAAATCTAAGTCTTTCAAAATTAGAGTCTGAATGACTTTTATGGTGAAGTCTGAACTTTTTATTTCTGAGTCTGAACTTTTAGTTCTGAGAACTGAACTTCCAGAATATATTAACTTGGAATGGAATGCATGTCAGATTCACAAGATAAACATAGAAAGTTTTGTCAGCTTCAAAATTCATTAGGAGTTTTCCTCAAAACGAAGAAGGCAAATAGGCACATGTGCTTAATATGCCACAAGGATTTCTCATCGGGCCAAGCTTTGTGTGGTCACAAGAGGGCTTATTACACGAAGAACTCCAAAGCCAAGACAGAAATGCCGACGAGCATGGCAACAAAGCAAAGGCTCGTAGATGTAAAGAACGTGGTGTATAGCTTGGAGAGAGAGAGAAAGAAAAGGGTTTGATATTGCTGTTGAGCGTTGTGTTCAAGCGATAGATTCGGTACGACTGGGGCAAGCACAAGATGAGATGATGGTGAACTCAATGTGCAGCTTAGTCCATCCATATCTGGTATTCTGATTTTTCTGCTCTAGGCACTTGGTAACCCTCCTAGTTTTTGATAGAATGTGGACATGAGGTGTGCAATTTTAGCACTATTTTGATTGATGTGGGGTGGGCTAAGTGGAAGAAGTTTTTGTAGGCTTTTCGTATATTTATCAACGCACTGACGTGACATTATATGTCTAATCAAGTAATATGTGATGTACGTCAAATATTATAATACCCGAAAACACCCGCTAAACTTTGATATCTTGTCAATTTATATGGCTATTTACGGGACAGTTGGTGATGCCGAAAACTAGCTTCCGCTCTTGTCACCTCTTTTTGTTCCCCCCCTTGTTCCCTCCATACTTAAAGTTCTAAGTGATTTTCAATTGCTAGATAAAATGCCTTGTACTAGATTTGTAACCTGTCTATGCACATGAAGAATTCACATATGGCTTGGAAAAAGATCACGAAAAAACATATTGAAAATAATTTACATTTTTTGTTACTTGAAGAAAAACTCAGCTCCGAGATATGCACGTAAATAGATAATGTTAGGAACGATGAATTATGTTTAGAGTTGATATGATATTTCGAATGGAAATGATTTATATCATATAGATAATGCATAACTTTCGAATAAACAATTACGTTTTAGCCCTATGGCCTTTTGAAATCCTAGAATCTCTTGCATGTGATACCTTTATTTGTTTTCTTTGAGCTAAATAGGAACTGTATTTTTATGAATTGTGCTGTTAATTTGTGAACTTCAATGTTTTGATTCGATTTTAAACTCAAATAAATGTTTTATCTAAAATTCTCGCAATATTTATGAACTTTGAGATTTATTTGATAGGAAATTTTAGGTATTGCTATACTATTCATCATGCTATTCATGCTGGAATGGGTCGTCTGTCCAATACTTCTTAATTGTTATAATTTCCCAATATAATCTGAACTTGAATCTCCTTTATTATGTCTTTTGAGCTTTACTTGTAATATTTCCCAATAGAAAATATATGATATGAACTTTCTTATTTAGTAAAAAAAATGTATTTTTGACTTGTTCTGTTTATTGGCATCCTCGAGCTTTGCTTTGGCATATAAGCATAAATTTGATGCTAACGCTAATGCAAGTTTTATTTAACTTTTCAAATTTAATGAATTCATGGTTCCTCAAGTGAAAATTCCAATTTGTTTTCCTTCTAATTGGCCTTATTTTTTATTTGTTTTGGCTATTCATAATTGGTCACATAACTTTGATAAATAGAGTTCGTGCAGTAGATCTTTAACAAATATAAAATCCTTCATTATCATAAATTGTAGGGTCATTGGCATGATGTCTATTAATTCGTGCAAGGGCCATTAACGAGTAAAATGGGCCGACACAACAGCAGTAACGGGCCACATGTGGTGGCAGTAACCGGCCAAACGTGGAATAGAATTCCCCAAAAGATGCGGAATTTTGATTATCTTGCAATAGATGGTATTGAAATTCCAATAGACATCTCAATTTTGACTTGAGACTTTTCAAGGTTGACCAACTTGTCCCAAGATCAAAATTTGTTGAAAACCCGATCAGATAATATTATTGGACAGTATTTGCCGAGAGTTTTTCAATAATACCCCAATTCACCCAGTCTGATGTCTAGATAATGAGATATCACGTTTTTTAATTAGTCATTTAACCTTAGCCATTCAACCTCAATGATATCAGCAAACTCGTTGATTTTCTCCTATTCTTAGTCTTTTTATAAAGTTTAAGTCAAAAGCCTTGTATCGAATCGAGAATTGGATTTAAAAGAAGGAAAATCGCAACTCAAATTTTAGGATAAACTTTCCGAGAAGAAACGGCAAAAACACGAATTAGGAATAAAACAATAGAAAAAGAAAAGAAAAAACTCTTTGTCAAGACAAATTTCGGAAAACAATTGTTAAAATCCATCTCTACCGATATAAGGTAGGGTTCTAGTGAAGGCTACACATAGTGTGTCACGCCCCGAGACAAGGCCGTGGCACTTGATCCTGGCTCGGCCGTGATTCATGTAGGTTCCGGAGATATATCTCAACGTCCTATTATTGTTTTCTTCATTAAGCACAAGCGGAAGCAATTAATAAACAATAATGAGAACACAAAGTGAGCCAAGCAACATATTATACAAACACACTATATTCACATGGTAATAGATTATTTATTTTACAAGCCCTTCTTACTTCGGGCCTATTACATTTACTAGATTACACTTGGATCACGTCTGGTGCTATTCGCTCACATACTCTGTATGGTTGGATTAAGCTTAGCTTCACTAATGTCCCTTCACAAAAAGAACAAAAAGGTTAGTCTCCTTCCCGAGCTTAGTCATCATTATGGTTCCTCCACTCTGGCCTCGGGTGGTTTACTATACCCCTCAGTGGGTCCGATCACATCTCCATCCATCAAAACGAACCATGCTAAGTAACGGTGGGGAACCATCTCGTTCGCATTCACTTAGACCCAGACGGTCGTGCTATACTTTTGATATGTGACATCGGCTTTTACGTCGACAATATCTATCATCTGAACATGCATTTCTATGGGTCGACCAAAACGGACTGGAGGTGGCGTGGCCATACCTACAAAGCTGAAAATAATAAAAGTGAGTCGACACTCAGTAAGGTAAATTCACTATGCTCCAGCTAGGAAATAGCCTCACATAGGACAAGAGAAACACATGTTACCATTGGCTTGTCGATGGTAGATCAATAGCAAATGCATTTTACCTTGCTTTTATAGTAAACATGGAATGTTCAACAAATAAGAAAACATCAAGCAAGGTTTTCAAATTTGCATGCAAATATCAACACACGGGATTCATCATTTCATGACGGAAATCCATCGATCCTTCCGACTTGCCACCGGGCATCCGAGCACTCTCTTGGGCATCGCCTTGAAATCTATCGAATAGCGGCATCATCTCGAAATCCATCAAAGACGGCATCGCCCAGAAATCTATCGGCGGCGGCAACATTATGAAATCCATCGGTGATGGCCATAGTCCCTCATGTGATCATGCAACAAGTAACACACATTTCTAGTTCTTATATGGATCTTATTAACCCACGCAAACGTGCGGTGCTCGTGTAATTCATGCTTTCTAGGACAAATTGCCTAACATGTAGGGCACAGTCGAGGGCACGTGACTCGGTCCACCATGCCGAATGTCGGCTCGGAGCCGGACTTGACCTGGTTCTACACTCCTCAATGTAAAACCCGCACCAAGCCTAGCTTGTCCTGGAATACCACAACATGAGTACGAGATCATACGACATCCCGTTTTGTGCCTCGGTTGTTGTGATATCTCCAATTTCGGACCTAGGAAGCTGATGGCTAGTAATAAATGAATGAGCGGGTAATTCGAGTCGAGGGTTGGTAATGGAATGGACAGTGTGATCGGAACGAGTGTACTGAGGATTGGTCATGGTTTGATCGAAAGATTATCTATGAATTGGCCTAGGGATCGACAATGGAATGACCCCCTGACAATGTAAATGATTAGAGTAATATGAATGTGGAATGACTCATCAACCATAAGGGCCATTAGTGGAACGGTTCGGGATAACTATGGATCAGTCCAGTGTCGGCATGTGTCGATCGCGGGTGATATCGTACGGCCATGCATCGATCACGGATGACCATGAGTTAATTCCGGGGTACTGATTTCCATGAGGCTACATGACAACCGAGGGTCAACCACGGGTCGTTGATACTCGAACGTGACCCGGTCACTAATCGGCCATGGATCATTGCGTTGAGTTAGATAGGCCATAGACGAGACATGTGTCGAGCCATGCGCCTAGTGGCTTAGCCATGTGCCCGGGCAAAATTGCCAGTCGCGCCGGCCAAGGCCATGTACCTGGTCATGATCGGCCATCATGCCCGTCAACTAGGCCACGGACCGGCTACGTACCCGATCGTGCGTCGGCCATTGTGCCGGACCCTTGTGCTAGGTGTTGTGCCCATAAAATCCAGTTTCGATCTTGTCCCATGCCCAAGAAATATGGCCATGAGCTGTGCATCGTGGCATTCATGAGCCGTTGCGAGTGTTTAGCTGTGTATCGATCCCTCGCTCGTGTGATCAGGCGTGGTGCTCAGCACATTGCCCATGCGGCCGGCAAGGTGCTCGGCACGTTGCCCGTGCAGCCCGGCGCATCGCCAGTACGGCCCGGCCATGTGCCCGTGTGGCCCAGTCGCGTGCCCGTGTGGCCCGGTAATGCGCCCGGCCACACGCCCAGTCAGGCCTGGCTATGTGCCCAGCAGCCTAGTTTGCTTGGGCTTGTTCCATTTTGCTTGGGCCTTGGTTTGGTTGTGTTAGATGGTTTTTGGAGATATTCTCGCATCAAACTTTGGGTTGAACGGGTTTACTAAGCGTGGACAACCCTCGGAAAATTTGAGAGTTAATATGATGCGGGTTTGAGATTTAAGTGTCAATTAGCCGGTTTTATGATACCGATCAACCAAGCTATTTCGGGTGAGACCAGCAGCTCCAGAAGACTCAGATTGGCCTTAGAATCTGGTTAGAAAGGAAGAAACTAGAATTAGCCCAACCTTATCTCTTCTTGGTCTCCATTATTGGTGCAAGCCTAGGTGTCCCTCTTCATTTAAGGCTCTTATGCTGAGTTGTGCCCCTCAATTATGGTTCATTTATGGCTCATGGTGACTCATGGCCACCCATAATGAGCCTTAAAGCAAGATCAATAATCGGCCAAGCCAAGGGGAGTCGAGGGAGAGGCCATTCGGCCAAGGGAGAGAGAGAGAGAGAGAGAGAGAGAGAGAGAGAGAGAGAGAGAAGTCGAGAGGGAGAATGGACCAATAATGCTTGGATAAGCTTGGCTTCTTCATCATTATTTTTGGCTCTAGTTCATAAATGGCATTTAATGCATGTCATGATGATTTTTGACTTAGAAGCCTTCTATTATTGCCTTATTCTAGGGTGTTCCAAGGCCTCTATAAATGCATGGAACCCTCCCTCCTTCTTTCTCACGCCAACATAACCAATCACCTTCTTCTCCCTTTTGTTTCTTGTTTTTCTTACTTCTCGACCCAAGAAGCCTCACGCCCAAGAAGTCTCGAGCCGGCCCGTGTTTCTCTTCATTTCCGCCCAAGAGCCCACGGTTTGGCCTTTGTGTGCCTAGTATTGGTCAGTCAAGTAAGGAGAAAGCCCAAAAAATCACCCGAGCTCACCTGTCTCTAACTTGTTCTCTAGTTCTTGTTAATCGTTGAGTAAGTGAATTCCCTAATATCAGAAAAGGAAGTTGCGATACCTTGTAACATAGGTTGCTTGGCCCGTTTCTTGATTTCATGGTTAATTTACTTGACCCGTTTTTTGGTTTCATGATTGATTATAGTTCATTCTTTCTTGACAAATGATGCTCACGTGTGATGCTCATGTTTTGTAACATCCTCAATTTCAGTCCTTAGGAAATGACTATGGTTTAAGTTTGATAGTTTTTCAATTAGAATCAATTTTTACTAGTGTTCTGGAAAATCCAGTTTCGGATCCTTTGTACCTCTTCATTTTGTTATTTTTGGGGAGACTTTTGTAATCCGAATTTCCAAATATTTCCTTCTTGAAAGTTTCTCCAAACATCTTGAAGTTTTACATACTTTAATTTTAGAATTTTTAGACTTGATATGAGTAGTACGATGACCTAATTTTCAGACCGTGTAAAACTACTTAGGATGGGTATTTCGGTGAGAACTTTCTACAAGCTTTTCCGGGATGATTTTGGAAAAGTTTCCTTCACAAAAGTTGTTGAGAACTTCCTTTTCTATAACGTATATAAATTTGGGAATTTTTCGAGATGATTTGGATTCTGGACAGAGCTTACTTTGAGAAACAATAATTTTGTTCCGGCGAACTATTTTTAGTCTGTCTTTGAGCTACTAAAAATGGTATTTACAGAGAGATTCAGATTTCACGTTCTTCATGAAAATTTTTTTAAGGCCTTGTTTATGACATATTCAAATTTGAGAATTTTTAGAGTCCATTTACTATATTTTCAAGTCCGAATTTGTGAACAGTGCAAAGCTGTCCGGTTTTGTCAGATTTCAAAGATTCAGCATTTTCTATACAAGAATGTTGGAATTTTGACTTGATATCTTCTGGTGATTTAAATTACACATTATGATCTTTCAAATGAGATATGTTACACTTTTATTGGAGGTCATATGAAGGGGAAAATGAGGCTTTACATATAGTGGCAGAAGCTGAAATGTTTTCTTCTGGAATGATTCTATAATGGAATCTTGATAACCAAGGCCATTTAGCCAAGGAGAGAGAGAGAGAGAGAGAGAGAGAGAGAGAGAGAGAGAGAGAGAGAGAGAGCCAATGAGGTAAAGATAAGGTTGGCCTCTTCATCATTTTAGTCAATTAATGACATTAAATACATGCCATCATGAAATTTGACTAAGAGGCTTAGTCCATTAATAACATTAAATACATGCCATCATGAAATTTGACTAAGAGCACTTCTCTTATTGGCTCAAGTCTAGCATTTCTAGGAAGTTCCAAGAGGCCTAAAAATAGCAAGATAATTTCCCCCCTTCTCCCTCTTCTTACGCCAATCTCACCATCTTCTTCCTCTCCCTTTTTGTTTCTTGTTTTCTCATCTATTGGCCCAAGAAGCTCACGCCCAAATAAATCTCGAACCGGCTCGTGTTTCTTCTCATTCCTACCAAAGAGCCCACGGTTTGGCCTTTGTAGGCCTAAGTTTGCTCGGCCAAGCAAGAAAGAAGCAAGGAGAAGGCTCGAAATTTCCCGAGCTCACCCGTTTCTAGCCCGTTCTCTAGTTTTGTTAGTCGTTGTGTAAGTGAATTCCCTAATATCGAAAAAGAAAGTTACAATACGTTGTAATATGGGTTGGTTGGCTCGTTTCTTGATTTCATGGTTGTTCGTTCTTTCTCATCTAATGATGTTTACATATAATACTCACGTTTGATGTTTGTTTTGTTGGTTTCGTAGTATGACTTTGCTATTTGAATTGCCATTGATGCCGGAACAGTAAGAATCGACTTGTGTGAATGACGATTGTCTCGTTTTCGCTTGATATTAGTGTTTTCACTTGTTGAGTCTTCCCGACTCATCCCCCGTTGTTTTCCTTTTTAAGGTTTGTAGGATGGCATCTCCTCCAGCCCGCATTGGCAATCCCGTGGAGCAGAGAGCCAAAGTGCTCACTATGATAGATGTCAGAGAATACTGCGCCTATCGCTGAATCACGATGCTTGTGATGTTCGATGAAGGCCTAACGGGCTTGGTGCCTCATCCGTATGTGACGTGGTATCGCTATGCAAACGGAGAATGGGTTGGATCCTTACGTGGGTTCAACGGTGCTTTGGCGGTGTAGGCGAGCAGCTCCGGGATAAAGCCACGGGTGGGATGTGAGATGGCCAAGCGGACGGGACCGGGGTGGAGGTGAAGAAGCGATGAGCGAGAAGCCGTAGTGGGTATAAGATAACCCAAATCAAGTTTTTCTATTCATAGTCGGCTATAAAAATATGTGATAATTGCCATGACCTAAAAGAACAGGCTTGTTAAAATATGTTTGCATGCCCTGTAAATATAAGGTTTGCTCATGATGCTTCTTGTCTTATTTCTGCTGTGTGCATTGATTGTAATTGTCCCAAGATATGCTTCTGCTTGTGTGTAATGAAAGATAATAATGAACGGGACGTCACATGAATGACCCCAAGGTGGGGGCGTTATATGTTTGATGTTTGTTTTGTTGGTTTCGTAGCATGAACTTTACTATTTGAATTGTCATCGATGCCGGTACGGTAAAAGTCGACTTATGTGAACGGCGATTGTCTCGTTCTCGCTTGATATTAGAGTTTTTGCTTATTGAGTTTTCTCGACTCATTCTCGTTGTTTTTCCTCTTTTCAGGTCCGTGATATGGCATCTCCTCTAACCGGGGGTGGAGCGTGAGATGGCCAGGCGATGAAGAGCGGGAGGAGCAAGAGGAACGAGAAGTTATAGCGAAGCTAGGAACCCAAGCCAAAGTTTTGTTGTTTGATATTTGGCTTTTACGGCATCGCCCTTGAAATGGGCATGTAAAATATATGCGTGGCTTGCAAGAGCCCGTAAAGAAGGGCTCGATGAAATAAGCACATATCATGTAAATATAACGTGCGTGGTTTGCTTATCTCACTCTCGTTTGTCTCATTTATTGTTTATTTGCTTCAACATGCATATATGATTGATTAAAATGAACGGGACGAACTAATACATTTCCACGAGTCACAGGTCCGTTCGAGTCATGTTCGGTCTTAAGCATCGACTGTGATTTTGAGTCGAGACATGACAGTTGTGCCATGACTCACGGCCACATGCAAAATAACAAAACATGTCAAAACTCCAAGCATCACAAACATAGTAACTCCTCGAGTCCAAACGCGCAACTCTACGTCCTAACCAAAGTATAAAGAATTCACTTACTACTCAGAGGCTCTAGGGTATTTAGTGATGGTGCGGTGGTGAGAGTGAGTGACCGGAAAAGAGATGGCCGAGAATGAGAAAGATGGAGGCCGAAGCAGTGAGAGGCCGAGAGAATAGGGAGAGGAAGAGAGGCTTGCTTGGTTTTGGGAACAAGAAGAATGTTGCTTGGTGTTTCTCTGTTTATATGCCAGGACTTCAATAATTATCATGCCAAGTGGTCCAATGAAATTCATTCAAGTGGCACATAATAATGAGAGGCAATCTTGGAAAATCTTACGGAAATCTTGACAAAATCCTAAGTCTAATTATTTGATGGCCCAATCAAATATCAAGTGTCCATCTAGGGTCATAATGCCCTATCTGAGGATATATGAATCACCATATGCATTAAATATCTAAATAACACTTAAGCCTATACATTAATGATTTAGAGGACACATAAGCCTCTATTATTGGTCTCTTCATTAATGACCCTTGTTTTGGCTCCCGTTATTGCCCTACATCTAGAGATTTCATGATCACATGCATTAATGAAGATCTTATCTTATAAGATTCTTCTAATGATGACCCTCCAATTATTGGTTCAACTTTGGCTTCTTGCTCCCCTAGCTTGGCCGAAGTATACATGTTCTTGGTCCTTCTAGAACACGGCTTGTAATCCTTTAAAATCAATAAGTATACTTAGCAAAATGCCTAAGTAAATGAGGAAATTCTGACTTTAAAATAATTGATCATTCTATCAGGGTCGAGGTTCGGTGTAGAATTTCCTTCAAATATGATCAAACATATCCAAACCAAAGTCCAAGTCCAATGGTATAAGTTTAGGCCAGTCGGGTTGCCCGGGCACATGGCCTGTACAATCGGGCCTAACCAGGTGTAGGGCTGGGTACACTACCGAGCCACACGGGCACACGGCCAGGCACATGGTCGAGCGCGTGGCCGAGTGCACGGGCACATTGCCGGGCTGCACGAGCGGTACGCCGAGCACAATGCCAAGCCGCACTAGCAAGGGGTCGATTCATGGATCAAACACATGCATTGGCTCATGAACGGGTATAATGCATGGCTCATTCGGCACGGAACTATGTCGGAGCCAGATCGGACGGGCATAATGTTTGGCATAAGGGTCAGGCACAATGATCGGCACACGGATGGGCACAAAGCCGGTCCATGGCCTGGCTGATGGGCACAATGGCCGATTATGATCGGGCATAAGGCCTGGTTGGCATGGCTGGCACAATGCCTGGCCCGCGACCAAGCCACTAGGCTCATGGCCTGGCACATGACTCGGCCATAGCCTACCACTCAACACAACGATCTATGACCGATTCGTGACCGGTCCAAGTTCGAGTATCAACAAAGCATGGTCGACACTCGATTGTCATGTGGCCTCGTGGAATTCGGTATCACGGAATTAATCCATGATCATTCAGGATCGATGCGTGGTCGTGCGGAATCAACCGACACATGCCGACACGGTACTGATCCATAGTTATCCCGGACCGTCCCACTAACGGCCCTTATGGTGGACGGGTCAATCCACGGTCATATCACTCTAATCGACTTGCGTGATCAGGGAGTCATTTCACTGTTGATCCCTAGGCCAATTCATGGATAATCTTTTGATTGAACCATGACCTACCCTCAGTACACTCGTTCCGACCATGTTATCCGTTCTATTATCAACCCTCGGGTCGACTGCTCGCCCATTCTATCACAATTTACCTTTAGCTATCTTGGTCCCAAATTTGGGGATGTCACATAATGACTCTAATGAAGACAATGTGAAAATTTTCAAGACCACTGAGGTTGAGAATTTATGTTTTGTTTATTGGTAATTCGCAATCAAGTGCCTTAAACCAGTTGCTTAACAATTTATGACCCCTTTGAAACTTGCCATATAGCTCTATCTAATAAGGCACACAGATCCACATGACCTCAATTCCGATTGATATCTCACGTTATAACCAATTTAGGCTTGATTAAGATATAAATTCCCTAAGCACATCCTACTCATTGAGAAATTTAATAAAAAGGAAGAAAAAGAAGTACAGAGCCTCAATTGAGAAAAGGCCAAAGGCCAAAGCAAGTCTTGCATGCGCCTGGTGCACGTGAGCCCATTCCATCATAACCATTAATTCATGTTGGTCTTACGTGGAGTTCACATCATTCGATGACTAAGATGAAGTAATTTCATATGTTTTGGGTACATATAAGAATTGTTTCAAAAGTCAAAGGTTGAAATTACCCCTTTTTTAATAGAATGAACAAAAACCATAGGAGAAATTTACAAGCGTAACAGAGAGGAATAGGATGCGATGATGTTGAGAAAGAGTATTGGAGAATTAGAGAACCAGGAATGAGAAACTAATAAATACTATCATCGAGTGTCATACATAAATGGTCTACCTTATTTTTACTGTATTCGCACTAATACTCATACCACAATGGCCAGAAGCTTAGACGATCGCAAGACAAGTGCTCGTGGATGAGCAAACTCCTCACGGTGGGTCGAGCTGTGTAATGTTTCATATGTCCCCGGCATATTCATGTATCGTCCTATCGCTGCTAAACTTGTATGATCATGCTATATCCAGAATCGACATCCTCGTCCATGTCTACAGGTTAATTCACTCCAAAGACCAGTATGTAGAGAAGGTTTTGTACATTGATCGCCTTTTGGTCTCAATATGCCTCTTCAACTTCTTCTTGACATTCGATGTGACTGGGAAAGTCTGTCATTGCAGAAAATAATTTGCTAGACCAAAACCTTCATTCCCCTCCAAAGATCTTATCAGCTTATCGCAATTGTAGTGTCCAAAAACACCACTTTGGATGAATGCTTCGACTTCTTCGAATCGCGGGTCAGGGACAAATTAGATGGAGAGGCTATATTTAGGTAATCTCGACAACAGTACATGCACACCCGGCAATTTGACTTAACTGAAACACCGGCTACAATTTTTCCCTTTAGGTTGATTGTTCATCCAAAAAGCTTAAGCTATCAAATTACAAGCCTTCATCAAGCATCATATCCCTTGGCACCACCTCTTGAGGGTCCGTCAAGTCTTACGTGCGAACAAAATGATGACGCAACTCTACGAAACAAACAACCAAACACAAGAATATAGAAGGAAAGGCATTCTAATAAAATCGTAATAAGAGCCGGTTTGTTGAAATTCGGATTCTTGACTTGAGTTCTAATGGCATAGGACACAAATGGCTGCCCCAAAGATTGAAGTCAAATGGGTCACAAGGGAAATACTACAGACATCACAGTTCTCTTGGTTTTTAGGTAGTTGATAGGTAGACGTACCCCTCCCCCCTGCTCCTCTTTTTTCTTTAATCCTTTGGAAAAAGAAAGAGAAAGAGACTCTCATTAAATTCACCCTAGATTTGATCAATATTATCCTTCGAAATCTTCTGTGAGAGTTAGCCCCCTGGATCAATGTCCTTAGTGTTGGAGATATGATTGGAGATGTGAAGGATATCGATTGTGATGCTGGTTCTGACTACGGCCTAATTGATTCAGTCAATTCGTAATTGATATGGTAGATTAGGAAAATGTAATCTTATATATTCTTTTTCCTAAATTTTCTTTTCTTCACTGTATTATAAAATAGGACTATATACATGTATACAAATCAGAACAAAGCAATAGAATTCCTCAAATTCTTTCATTTTCTATCACTTGGTTCAGGTTAGCTTGCCACTGAAGCGAAGCGAAATACTGACAGGGTTATAATAGTTATTTGTTAAAAGTTCATCAACATCTATCTCTAAAAGCATCTTGCCAAGTTTGCCTTAATAAATCACTATCGTAATATGGGTTTTTTGAATTCGCAATGCATGATGGTAATTACAACCAACAGATTACATGTTAATAAGTTTTTAACTTATACAATATCCAATTAGAAGTTAAATTGCTTAGAACCTTCTTTTGAATATGCCAATTGTGACATTCTGAAATCTGACCCACTTGGGATTTATGAAATAGATGATTTTATGAACATGCTTATAGTTAGGTCTTGCCCGAAATTAATTACTCTTGGGATACTAACCAATAGGGAATGGCTAATTAGGGATTTAAATTCGCGCGACCATAGAAACTCGATCGTGAACTGACTTTCGACCATTAAAATTATCAAGGTGACATTTTGAGCCAATGTAGGTCGATCTAAGGATAGTTAGGGATCAGTTCGTACTGTCATACGAGTGGATCACGGGTGATTCCGCTTGACCACGAGATGAGTTGACGGATGACCCTAAACCTATACCAAACGATCATGCTCGTCGGAACTAGTGATCAATCCTTGCGATTAAGTGATAACCGAGGTCATCACAACCCAAGTGAACTTAAACGTGACTTGATTCAGTATCGGCCACGGGTCCATTGTGCGAATTTCCCCAAAAGCCACCCGTTAGTTCGAGATACACTCAAGTTACGTAAATTAAATTAAATTATTAATTAGAGACCAAGTTTGGGCATCGAAAATTATGAAGGTCATGACAGGATAATTGGACGACGTTGTTATTGGCCTAGTCAGCCTCAGATTTGTCCGAATTCTTCAGAAAATTCGAATTTTGGCGAGAAATGAAAAATGACTGTTTTACCCCTGAGATTTTGTTAATGCCAAGTATAATGGGAGAGAGGCATTTTGGTCATTTCACACCTACTTTAGAAATAGAAAATTTTGGATAATTTTGCTCTTGGAAATTTTGTGAAATTTCAATCTTGCCCCTCGATATTTTTGGTAAAGATTAATATGGACCGTCGATCTTAGGATAAGATCGAATCTTGGCCCTTGAATTGAAATTAGAGAGAGAGAGGTAGGATGGTCATTTGGCACATGTGTATTAGACACCAATTATTGGCCCTTAGACTATTTAATATCATTTTTCTCTCTCTCCCCTCACTCTCTCTTTCTTGGCATCTCTCTCTCCCTCTCCCTCCCGGTCGAGCTTCCCCCTACACCCACCATGACCATGCCCAGCCGCCTAGGCTGATCGCCACCGCCATCCACCTGCCTAGCCGAACTGCCGCCGTGCAGTCGCCTCACACTACCGCCTCACCGCCTCTCCCCTCCCCTGTTTTTCCCTGTACCGAACACCATCACCACCATCCCCATTCGGTTTTGTTTAGCCACGGAAGACCGGCCGCCGTCCAGCCACCGCCATCCGTCGAACCGCTCGCCGTTGCCGTCTGCCGCCATGTGGCCGCCGGCTGCCGCCCCTCCTTTTTTTTTGCCCGAGCTAGCTTAGGTTTTCAAGTAAGTGACATCCTAAACTCTATTTAGGATATCGAGTATCGACGGACGTAATTAGGAGCTGATTTGGCTAAATTAGTGGCTGTTTAGGGTGAAATTTGTGGCTGTTGAGGGCTGACTTGATAGGCTGATCTTGGCTGGTTTGGGGATGAAATTTGTGATGGTTTCGGGATTGATTTGATGTCGAGTTAAGTGCTGGAAATTGGGACGTGAAATGAGGAGCATATGGTCCAATTTAGGGACTAATTGTGTCGGTTTGGTGTGTTGTGATGTGACTGGTTTGTGGTGCTTATTATGGCTTGGAATACACATGAATATGTTGAATTTATGTCCATAATAGTGGCTGTGATTGTGGGTCCAATGGCGGCCTTGTATGCTTGTTGGTTTGTGAAATAATTGGTTGAAATGTGGACTGTTATATGCACGCATGGAATGAATTGAATTGACTGTCAATTGGTCATGATTGGGTGTTAATTGAGCATGTAAAATGCGTGAGGTTCGATGCGTGCATGGGCCGAATTTGATCAGCTGGTAATTTGGCATGTTGGTGTGTAAATCGAGCGAGTGAATGAATGAGAAATTGTGTGAAATGTTGTGCATGTGGTCACGAAAGTCCCTGAGGCGGTACTGTAACACGGGAAATTGTACCGTCCTGAGGCGGTACTTTAACGCGGGACGATACTCGAAATTACCGAAAGACTGTCAATCTGAGGCGTATACTTCAACGCGGATTGTGCCGTAGGTGGTAGATGTTGAGCCTGAGGCGGTACTATAATGTGGGCAAGAGACATAGCCTGAGACGATACTATAACGCGGGCTAAGAAGTGTTGTGAAAATGAGATGGTCATGTGTGGACCGTGAATTGACAGTGGACCTGAGGCGTGTACTATAACGCGCGTCACTGGCAAGTCGAATGAAAATAGTGTGATGAGGCATGAATGAGTGTGTGAAACATGGAAATGAAATGCCATGTGTTCGACTTGTGTTTTGGGCATGTGATTATTTTGCATTGCGCATGTGGTTGGAAATTGTATAATTGAGACTAACCTGCAGATTGCACGTATTAAAAGCCCAAGTAAATGCAATTGTGTGCCTGTGGTGTGCTTATTGAGTGTTATGGTGTTTGGTCTTGTCTGGAGGTACGTGTTAGCCTAGGTGGAGTTTAGGGTGTGTATTTGCTGAGACGTGTTCTCATGATTGTTTCAACCAAACAATTTCAGATTCCCAGCCTAAACCATGAATCTTTTACTGCCACCACCACAACGTTTTGGGATTCCGATGCACACCGACCATAATGTAACAGAATATCCTATAGATGAGAATATGACCTGGATCAAGCATACTACCGTAGTCTGGGTAGACATAGGGCAATCTCTTTGGCAGGCCCACACCTATATCACTTGGATGTTTCGGGACGGGATGGATGAGTTTGGCCCCGTTCGTGGTTTTGATGTTCCCTTTGACAGAGTAGGGGATTGGGATCCGTCGGCCATACCCCCTCCCGACGGTGAGATGGCTAGTCTAGAGACTAGCCTAGCACAGTTCGGACATCAGCCCGCACCTGCAGCGCTTGAACCTTCAATGGCTGAGCCTGATCCGGAGCCGGAGGAATCACAGGCAGGGTATGATCCTATGAAAGTGGATCTAGGTGCAATACCAGAGGAGGAACCCGGGGAGGAAGAGCCCGAAGAAGAGCCTAAAGAGGCACCGGAAGAAGAATCCGAAGACGAGCCAGAAGAAGACCCAAAGGTGGAACCAGAGGATGAGCCAGAGGATGAGCCAGAGAAAGAGCCAGAAGAGGAGTATGAAGAGGAGGAGCGGATGGAGGTTCTGATAGAATCGGGTGACGAGGACAACCCGATTGAGATCGAGGCAGACTCTGAGTCCTCAGATGATCAGGTGGCTCAAGGGGATTCAGACTCGGGTTCTGGAAAGTCGGATTCGGAGTGGACACTATTTAAGGGGCGTAGGGGTTAGTTTTAGCGGTTAAGTAACCCTTTTGAAGTGTCTCATTTTTGGAGTTAGGGTATCCAGACTACTGATCCTTTTTTATATCGGTGGTGTATAGTTTAGAAGTTCGGTGTGCATGTATATTATGTGGATTGTAAATGGCGAATATGGTATAAGTTTGTAATGGTAACAGATGTACATTCTCCCTTTTGCTCCTAGTTAAATATTGTCTATGTGTTTGTTGCTTCCACCGATGCTTTATATCTGATGTGTGAGGTTGGCGACTTTCTAGGACGTCATGATATTCAACCATAGAGTTATGTCACGAGCTCAATGGGGTTCGGGGCGTGACATCAATTATGCTGGTGACTATCAAAATTCATAGATATAGATGGTATGGATAGGCAGCTATTTTAAACATAATAGCCACCAACATGAATTTGGATCTTGAACTTACCACTATATAGTTGATAAGCATGTTACTACTGACTTTCGATATTCATTGCTAATATAGATATCAATATACTGTTGACATTTGCAAACCTTGATATGTTTATGATGTGCGCCAAAAATGCCGTACCCCTTAAAGAAAATAAACGTGACAGGACATCCAAATTTCATTCATTTTCATTTGGACCGGAGATACTTGATTTTAATTGGCCCATATGATCCTGTTAGGACATACGCATCATCAAAGGGTCATTACTTTGACTTTGCCCTAGCTTGAGAAGAAGTCAAGATGATGTCTATTAAGGCTCTATTTGTTTGGCGGAAAATATTCTCTTTTTAGAAAATATTTTGTCGGAAGTCATTTTCTTGAAAAATGTTTTCCTGGAACACAATTTTCTGGTGTTCGGCTAAAATCTGAGAAAATTTCGAAAAATATTTTCTGGTGTTCGGCGACCGCCGATCTGGGGGCGTCCGGCGACCGGCGGCGGTGTCCGGCGACCGGCGGCGGCGTCCGGCGACCGGCGGCGGCGTCCGCAACCGGCGGCGACGGGCGGCGGGCAGCGATCGGCGACGATTGGCGGCGGCAATGGCCAGCGACGGGCAGCGGTCGGCGGCTGTGGCCTGCGACGGGCGGCGATCGGCGGCAACCGACGATCGGCGATCGGCGGCAACCGACTATCGGCGGTCGGCGACTGATGGTGACCGGCGGCGGCGATCGGTGGCCGTCGGCTGCGACCAGCGCCGACAACCAGTGACCGTCGGCAGCGGCGACCGGCGGCCGACGGTGGTGATTGGCGATCAACTTCCTCTTCCACAGAAAACATTTTCCCTCTCATGGGCAATTTTGCCTTCACTTTGGGAGAAAATGATTTCCTTTTTGTGAAAAGAGAAAATCATTTTCCTCAAAACAATGAAGGATTTGGGGGTGGGGAAGAAAAATGTTTTCCCGCGGAAAACATTTTCCGCCCCTGAACACCGGAAAACGCGAAAATTGTTTTCCGGAAAAATATTTTTCCGGAAACGAATACAGCCTATGCGTGTTTTTCTCTTGCATCTTGAGAGACATTCAACAATTACTCACGATCTTTGTCTGGCTTTACACCGTAAATCACCAAACATATTGATCGCAGTAAGCTTGGAATCGGCCACAAAGAAGTAAAATTATTTGGTAAGAAACGTGATGTGGTCGGTCCGACATGGATGCTCCTTCTATCGTGGGAAGAGGAGAAACTCAACGATAAGTACCATTTCATTGAAACGTCATTGTTATGTTAGTTTTTGTTTATCCCAGCACTTTACACTCAGTAGCAAGAGCTTACCAGTAGATTAAACTTGATAGCCAGGGAGTTGCTTACTCTCAGTTCATCTTCAGATCCTCGAGTCGAATTATGTCCCGATGATTTTATTGAACAGGATAACGTGTATGAGAATTCACACAGCACTATGAGTATGGCATTCGTCAAATGTCCAAAATCTGTAATTTCTCCACAGTTTCTGAGCAATGTCATGGATTGATGAAATCTGTAAAATCTACTGCATATCCTCTTGTGAAAAATATACTCCACAACAGAACCGAAGATGAGTAACTTGTCGATTATGTTGTTATTTGTATTGAGAGAGCTTGCTGAAAAAATTTGAAATAGATTCCATAATAGATGAACACCGCGTATGACTTCAGTAAATTAATGTTTGTGTGTGTTTTCTTTTTGTATAAGTTAGAGCTTGACATTGATATGTTTTAGTTAACTCATCTGATAATGACAAAATAGAATGTCTAAAAGCAGAAACTTCCACCATGTTTTTGGTTGAGTTACTCATGAACCTGCACCTTTCTCCCTTCAGTAACTCCAGTGACGACGTGCATAACAGCATGCTCATCATCCGACAAAACAATACACAAAAAGTCAAGACGGTAAAAGGTTTAAATAGAGAATTCATGCTAATTAAAGAGAAGACATTATAGAAACTGTGGAGTTTATCGTACGGTGTCTAGCACGTGATCTACTAATTATCCAACAAATATATCAATCATAGTAATAGTACTCAAGCTCGTAGTAGTCTAGCTTGTACTCACAAGGCAGAGAAGATGGAATTTATCCATGTCTATAAGGAAATGAGCAACTTGATGTCACAACCGAGAGTTGGCTTGATCTGACGACAAACTCTGCGATGGAATCAATACAGATATTTGAGAAGTTTGTGACTGCATAAAAATTAAAGCTACCATGTTCTTATGCACTGATGACTGTGACTTATCTACATATATCCTAATGCTCTTCTGAGGATGACCAATCATGCATCTACTATTCTAGGTTCATGCAATGGAGTGCCCTAAGTTCGATGGATCTCTAGCAACTTCAAATTGAACTAAAATTGATCTGAGTTTAGCAAACATAATCGAAGGCGTGCAGTTCAGAATTTCTCACCAGAGGAATCCCCTTGGCTGCTCTTTCAGCCAAGTAAGGGCAAGGCTTAAAGAAATCTCCATACGTCTTTGACCATTCATCCAATCTTGAACAAATGTGCTTGGAACCCAATGAATCAGCCCAGAAGACAATGCCTCCGCTGGACGTCACAGCTTTAGATTTCGCACGAATAAAATAAAATGGGACTTGTGAGTTGTGAGCACTTAAAATTACATACCGATAAGATGGAAAGCCCATGCCCATAACAGCAGCTATGTCAAGGTCCGCTGCCTTGACAGCGATTCCTTCAGCAAGGATTCGACAGGCCTCATTTACCACAGGGAAGAAAATCATCTCTACAATGTCGTTTTCGGCTACATTTACTAGCTGTTTAATGAAAACACAATATTAGGGAAGAAGAATGATAGTCATCGATAGGAGAAGACTGCAACTTCAAAAAGTTGCAACTACCTCTGGGTTTTTAACAGGAATACAAAATAAACTTCACAAAGAAGATATCACAACTTGACTAACATGAAATGGTGTTAATTTTCTTTACTCTTCCGTTTTTCCCCATGGGTATAGATTAACGGTTATCGACTCCAAGATTTAGAGCACAAGCAAGGATGATCAATCAGGTTTTGAGCGATTGAAAGCGATATGATTTCAACTTTAGAAAGAAGCTATCAAAACTCAACCAAAATGACAGGCATCAATTTTCTTTTCTTTTTTCTCTATTTTTTCCTGGATATGGTTAATGGTTATCCCCCTCCAAGTTGTAGAGCACAAGCAAGTGTGATCAATCAATTGGAGAGAGAGAGAGAGGCCTTAGGGTCCACAGTAACACCAGAAATGCTTCTGGCCTTCTCGATATATTTTTCTAGATCAGGATCTGGGGTAGCTTTGCGCCTTTTGTCATACTGATAAAAACCTTTGTTGTTAGATTCTCCTGCAACAAAAGCAAGAAGCATTAAGAGTAGAAAAGAAAACCAGAGGGCTGCAGAAAGCCAAGTCCCCATTTTTTATGACCCAATTAATATAGCATTTCATGTGTGGTTCTTATTTGTCTTATTTCCAGTATGATTATTGGCAGTGTTGTCCTTTGTCCAGTTTGCACATATTGTTAACATATATCTTGCATCACTTATTTACAGCGTTTGATGGGCCTTCCATGCATAAAGTCTCCCTCCACCTAATAGTTTTAGGCTTTTTGGGTTAGCCTTCCTAAAAAGATGAAGAATCAGGTCATGATGCATCAGTAGCAGTTTTACCAGCTCTCTTATCCTCCTGCAAGATGGGGATAAGCATTGATTTATACGTTCTTCCAGGGAAATTCTCTAGGAATTGCATGCCAGTAGCAATTGCAACCCCAAAACCAACAAGGTCAGCTAATCTGCCAGCATACAGTAAAACTCAGTTAAACATTAGACCATTTTGGAGAGCAAAATGAAAATAAATTTAAATTCTAGAATGCAATAAGACCTGAAAGGACCCATTGGCATCCCAAATTTGGTAATCGCATTATCAATTCTATAGGGATTGGTGCCACGCTCAACAAGCAAAAGAGCAGCTTGTCTGTAAGGGAAGAACATCCTGTTCACAGCAAAGCCTGTACAATTCCCAACCACCACTGGAATTTTCTTCATCTTTTTCCCAATATTAAGCAAGTCGACAACAACCTGGGGAGAAGTATGCCGAGTACGAACAATTTCCAAAAGAGGCATGACATGTGCAGGACTGCATTGGAAGTAGCTCCCACTATTTCAGCTAAAGGAAGGCGGATTCAAAAAACAAAAATAAAAATTTCACACTTTACATCACCTGAAAAAATGGGCCCCAACAATCCGATCTAGAGACTTGGTTCTCTCACCAATGATGGTCAAATCAATAGTGGAGGTGTTGCTAGCGAGTATACAATATGGTGGGCAGTATTTTTCAAGCTCAGCAAAAATATGTTGCTTCAAGGAAACATCCTCGATAACAGCCTGTTTAAAGCATCAAGTACAAGTACCTGAGGATTTTCCCAAAGTCCTACATTAAGATGAAACTGTTGAAGATCTTCTAACTACCTCGATAACCAGGTCCACATTTCTGAAGCTTTCATAGTCAAGCACACCCCTTAGAAGGGACATTGTTCTTTCAAGCTTCTCCGCAGTTATTTTTCCTTTCTTAACATGGCTTTCCAGATTTGCTGGAAGGACACAAACTATTAAACAAATGGCAGGCCTAAAAAGTAAAAGCTAACAGAAACACAAAGGTGGTGAATGTAAATACTAAGATGCACCAAAATAAAACTATTGTTACCTCTGACTCGTCCTATACCAGCATGCAAATATTTCTCGTTTACTTCTTTGAGGATCACTGGATAATTATTAAGTATCAACGCAGTCACTATTCCAGATCCCATTAGTCCTCCACCAAGAACAGCAATCTTGTTGACTTGCCTAGGCATCAAACCTCTGTCTGTGATACCAGGGACCTATGTCACAGTTGTGGAGGGTCAATTTACCTGAGTTTCTAAAAAGTTCAGTAAGTCAAGATGAGTAACATTGAACCTAGACTTTCAAAAGTTTTCATCCACTACGATCCAGCCAGGGACATACACCATTATAAAGGGCCATCTAATCAAGTTCCTTCTATGTTGAAACTAATAACTCCTTGAGCTTCTGTGAACACAGACAGGTTTAATGAAGCTAGTTACAACCTTTTCTACCTCTACCCTTGATGGTCAAAAAATTGCGGAAGTCGCATCTGAAAACGTAACATGTCATTAGGAATGAAGGGACATTATATTTCACAGTGTAAAACTAAGGTGAAATCATTATTAGATCCAGCAAAACTGAAACCGGACTGACACCCTGCCCTGAGAAACGGGGCAAGGGCGGACCTTTTGGCATTCCGCCAAAAACCGAGTCAAGCCCAACCCGTACATATCAGGGTTGGGTTGGGTCAACCCAGCTCAACCCAATTTGACCCGATATGTGAAAAAAAAAGTTTGTGCTTGATCATAGTTGAAATTTTTTAACAGGCAAAATGATAACAATATCTGGTCTTGTTAGCTCAACATATGTACATTATTTGAAGAAATATGTAATCTACATATTCCCTTATATTGGATGGATGAATCAAAATAATTGCATTGATGCTGGATATAGTAAGAATCATAGTAAATTTGCTTGGCTAAGTCATGTGATAGTTTTTCAGTTGGATACTTAAACGGGCATACTAGCTTCAATAACTATTTACAGATTTCACATTACTTAGCAAACTAAATTACTGTACAAATCTTAATACCTCTAGCATTGCTCAAAAAATTTACAAGTTCAGTCGGGTTTGTGTTGACCTATTTCAACCCGACTTGATTTGATGTGCAAAAAATCTTTTTAACTCAAATCATAGTAACTGAAGTGAACATAATTAAGAGGGTACTCCGTCTTGTTAACTAATATAATTGTAATATTATAAAAAAAATCACATGATTCATGTAACTTTCAAGAGGTGTCACTTTTTCCATTAGAAGCTAAGTTGGATGGCGTCATGTTCTTAGTCGGAGTTTAATTTATAAGTGTTTTTATTGTGTTTTTTATTTTTTGGCAAAAAAAATAGTCTTTGGTACAATATTTGCTTTTGACGAAACACACTTTACCAAGATCAACTTTATTATGGTTTTAAGATATTCTTTTGTTTAATAGTGCTAACTTATTTGATTGTAGGAACTCTAAAATCAAATTTTGCAAATATTATAATATGTGGAGCAAACTAATTTGGGTGGTTATATAGAAGCAAGATCTACGATCAACACATAAATTTTCTATTTATTAGTTTGGCGAAGATATTAAATGTTTGAAGTTTTGCATACTAAAAGTATGTCTTTTAAGGAAGATGAAAAAATAGGGTCAAAAAAGGAATCAACCCATACTGGGTTGATCAAATCTCTACCCATTTAAAATGGCTGGCTTTATAAGTTGTACCCATACTGACCCAGAACCCAATCTTCTCAGTTGCCAAGTCCAACCGTTGTATTTTCACATGGATTTAAAAATCAGATATCCTTTGCATGAATGTAATCCACACTACCAAGTGACAAACCATAAACCAATCTTTGATTAAACAACTTCAAGTAACCAAAGGCCAATATGGAAGTCATACTAGCCATTGTAAAGGATATGGATAGAATTTCATGAATATTGGCCCACAATGTTTTGTGAAAAAATATAGCACCCACGAACACGTGTCATTGCCCAAAGCATGTAAAATTCCAAATTCAAAACCAAAAGCTTTGTTGTATCCTCCTTTTATTCTACACCAGGTCAATGGTTATACGAACAGAGAGTTTTGTTCAAACCTTCGAAGCTCCACGTTGAGCAAAGAAGACGTGGACCAAGCACTTGGTGGTGTAAGATTGTTGAAGCTGTTGAGCCTCTTTAGCCTCCTGCCAATATAGGATCTGGTTCACAATATTTCACAATTTGCTCCAATAAGAAGGCTACAAAAGCTAGATTAGGCAGTACCTTCCAATATCCAGCCCGTGGACCAGAGATTATACCCTCTTCAACAACGTCAATGCAGATCAGAGGATGCTTGACATTAAGAGCCTGATTTTTGACTTGAGATCTTACAAACCTAAGTGTTTGCCTTGTCTCCTCAAGGGATCCTAGCCTGTCAGTCCTGTAAAGAGAAGCAACCCATGGTCTCCTGCACTGTGAGATATCCAGAGCCCATTTTCGGGCAGTTGGTAGAAGTTCATTTGGTGATATAACAGCATCTACAAGGCCCAAACTGCATGCTTCTGTCCCTTCCACTGCCTTTGAGGTCTAGATGGCAAAACATTGGGGGAGCTAGAGCAAGTTAGTCGACATATTTAGAACAAGTAGAGAAGCAAAACGACAGAAAACCTGTAAGGCCAAAGGGTACCAGCATCATCCCAAGCGATTTGGAGAGACCAACAAGGCGTGGAAGCCGCTGTGTTCCTGGTGCAGTTCAGGTGCATGACCATAATTATATATAAATAAAAAGAACGGAAAATCACATCAAATATGCTAGTGCGTGTAATAAGATCAAGCTTCCAATAAAGCCATCGTAAGAACTTTGCGCCGTACTAAAAGAGGTCATTATAACACCGCCACTAAGGAAATGCATTAACCCTTGTTCTTCAGGCACCTTAATATTTCACTTTGTCACAGAAAAGAAGTCCCAGTCCAGAATTTAGCATTCAATTAATTGTGGATTAAATCTGAGAGAACATAGATTGTGAATTCTAACATCTACTTGCCAAATGGACAGTTCAAATAAATGATAGACTATATACAAAGTAATGAGATCCAAAAACCAGAATAAAACATAGCATTCTTTACTGTCCTGCTATAGTTTCATTGGTGTTCACTAAACTTTAGTAGATTTTGCATTTACTTCACTACGCGATGCACAAACTTTCGTTCTTTTTTCTTTATCAATTGATGCGCTTTGACTGATATCTGGTCAATTTTTCCACGACAAGCTTGGTGTAGTTGCCACATGGCGTTGCGTCGAGACAATTGGCACCAAGTTTCAGACATGTCACAATTGTACCGGAAAAGAGGCCAGGTTCAAGTCAAAGTGCATCGATTGCAAAGAAATGAAAGTTCAATGCATGGGCATTGAATGCATATCTGCCTGTATTTATCTTTTGTGTGATTTGTGTAATGTGAGGACCATGGTAACTCTACAAAGGAAGTAATAGGTGCAAGTTATGGCCAAAAAATAGAGAAATTCAAAGGTGGAAAGAAGAACAGATCCTAATGTTTATTCAGAGACATGCTAAGCAGTTCGAATCTAGGTCTCTATCATCCTCAAACAGCCTAATGCCACAGCTTAATAACTAAAAGCCCTTAATCAGATTGATAAAAAAAATGCTACACAAATGTCCCGAGCTTTCAGTCAAGATCCGCGCATGATGTGGCACTGGATTACCAACAAGCAAGATAGATCAAGCAGTAGCTTTGTTTGAATTTAAAGAAACAAAATCATACAGATGGACTACACGTTATCCTATACACATCTATCCCAACTCCAGGTTTTGGATAAACACTTCCATTACCTAATGCTTCCTCTGTTACTGCTCTGATCCCTTGCTCTATGCTTCAAATTCCAACAGAAATTAACTTGGATCCCAGAAGGGAAAAACTGTGAAGAATCGTATTTGACTCGAGTGTGATGGATATGGAAAACTCAGAATTTGGCACTATAGGCTTAGAAAACTATTTATCTGCGCCTTGACATGTTGCCTATTTCTACGTTTCCAACTACCTTCATAAGCACGGCCCAAAAAAAAATAAAAAATTCATATGCAACTTCAGTAACATGGAACTTTGAGCTTAGCTTATATGACGATACCTTGCATGACTAAGTAGAATGAGGACCTTATATTCCTCGGGGCAACATGCCAGTGAAAAAACCAGTATTTTTTTAGCATTTTTGTGAACTTAGTTTGCCGCAATTTCATTTATTATTCACTGTTTAGAAGTACCAAAAACCTATGTGGAGTCGGATAAATATCATTAGCAATAATAACATCATATGCACCCGATCTCAGTTCACATTTGAGATTGCATGAACTTAAACACTTTAAAAAATAATTGAACGTGTTTCAAAGAAATGATGTTTATTCTGTTAAACTTAGTGAAGGAAGCTGATTCAGGTCATGAAGTGTTGCATTAACATCCACCTTTACAGAATATACAGCATGCCCTGTCAAACACATATTTTGAATATAATAATGCAGAGAATGCTCAACTTGAATTATGGCAATACCTCCAAGTCCAGGAATGACGCCGAGCTGAAGTTCAGGGAGGCCTAATCGCGCGGTAGGAGTTGATATTCTTGCATGACATGCCTGATCGAGAGAAACAGAAAATTGACAACTTAAA
Organism: Syzygium malaccense; assembly: GCA_031216405.1. Lineage (NCBI taxonomy): Eukaryota > Viridiplantae > Streptophyta > Magnoliopsida > Myrtales > Myrtaceae > Syzygium > Syzygium malaccense. Next base: position 14,745,189 of record CM062254.1, read on the forward strand.
AATAATTTTCTAAACCCATAAATGAAAATCTCATCTACAAACAAAAAGGTATTAGCACCATAGCAAGTTCTAATCCTCCACCCAAAGCGACGCCATCGATAGCAGCAACAGAAGGCTTCTTAGCCGCTAAAAAGAAAACACACAATTGAATAAGCAATAAGTATCTGACCCAAAAATACAGAATAAGCAATAAGTGGAGTAGAAAGCAATAAAAGTCAAGCACACACCTTCAACTGCATCAGTGAAGAAATCAACTGATGTATAACCAGGCTTTGTTTGTTCTTCTGCCAGAATTAGACAAAGAAAAGGACATGATAATGTAATCCAGAGTCAACTAATAGAATACAAAACAAACATGCAACTAAAATACCTTCCCTGCGTTTTTGCCCACCAAAGCCGCTAACGTCAAAGCCCCCACAGAAAATGCCTTTTGCACCTGTCCTAGAAAAGAATTGTCGCAGCATTTCAATCCTTCTGGATGCAAGATATGCAAGAGGGAAAAAGAACTCTGATAAATACCCGTCACTACAATTGCTTTCACATCTTCTCTCCCCAAAGCCTGTTCATAGCTCTCACTTAAGCTGCGGAATACTGGGAAAGGCAAAGGAAGAGATCAGTTACTACACGATTACAGCTATTATAGAGATAAAATGTTTATCTGAACTTTGGCAGAAATAAATATCCTCAAGGCATAAAAAAAGAAGAAGAGAAAATGCCTGTTAAAAGCACAGTAAACGGCAGAGTTGAAATGTGCCAACATGAAGCAACCATACACAGAGTTTAGTGAAAGTGAACGAAGGTCAGAAGTTGTGCCACATTAATATTTAACAGGTACAACTCTTTCCCCAATACTCTCTTCTAACAGCAGCCTACTGTCCACTAATGTTCAAAATTAGCAAGTTGTTCGCTGCAAAGTGAATGCGAGCGTATGAGTTTTAACGTTATCTCTTCTGCAGAAATGTCAACTCAAGTCTACCATACTTGATTAAACCCCATGACAAACGGGTGAAAGTACACTAGAATTTCTGAAGCTTGCACACGTAGTGCAATCAAGTCTGAACCTTTCAATCGTCACAATCAAGTCCTAAATCTTTTCTCTGAATAAGTTGCAATCACACCATTCCAGTCACCACTTCTCCAATTGGTACCTTGCAGCAACCTCCGCCACACAGGAAATTTTCTTCTGCCAAGTGCGCGATTTGTGAAGGACAGATTTGATTTGACATTTTTGGTAAAAAGCTCACGACTTGATAGCATCAATTGAATGATTTGGGACTTCGTTAGACTCTGCACAAATGGTTTGGGACTTTCAGCAAACTTTTCACGCAACAAATATTGCAGTATGCTTACTCCAACTGGGCATGATCTGAATATTTCCATATGACACATATAGGGAATAAGCACCCCCAAGTGCTTCAAATTATCATTCCATGACAGAAACGAAACTTTGACTGCAAGCAAAGTGAGCCCAAGAGATGTATGCCATTCTCAACCAAAACTTAAAAAGCTCAAGCTAGTTGACAAGAGCAAGGTCAGTTGATCATCGCCGATGATCACCTCGAAATTAATGTACCCACAATAAGCGACTGAAAACTACGAAGAAACTCCACACCCACAAGAACAAAAAATGAAAAAATGTCAAGTAAAACCAATCAAGGCAACAACTTTCGAGAAATCGAAGGATGTTGGAAAGGGATCAGAGGATGTACTGTCGGCAGTGAGAGCATTGACAGGAGGGTTGACGATGGTGATGAGAGCGACGCCATCGTCGCCCACTTCCAAAACCGTCGTTCTCTTTGCTTCGCGACTCATTCGTTTCTGTTTTCTTGTTTTGCTTTGAGCTGTAACAGTCTACCGTGAACTGGGTGGGACTTCGTTGGGCATTTATATGCTCACGTGCCTTTTCTTTTTAGTGGAAATGTTATTTGGGATAAGTATAATGAAAGTTTTAAATTTTATTATGAAAGTGCAATTCATTCTTTAAAATTTTCAAAAAGTATAATTAAGTCCTAAAACTTAATACGAAAGTGTCATTAATTGGATCTTTTACTCCGAAGTATGGAACACTTTGGTATTTGAGCACTACCAATTACTAAATGAATTAGGTACAAACAACTAATAGGGGTTGAATTGGTTGACTGTGGAACTTGGAAACTTGTTCGCATAAAGTGACGGACAGTGTGTAGAATGTGCCTTGGAATCGTGTGTATGTGGAAACAATTATCTTGCACCAACATAATATAAAGGAGTTTAAGTGATAGAAGAAATACCAAGCACATTTATAGTAGTTTGGCCTGTCCACTTGGCTTACTCTGCTCTCCCAACTCTATCAGTCCAAATCAAGGCTCAAATCTACTTATGTAATACTCAAGAGGTTATAGTGTCCGAAGATGCTGGCTTCTACTTGCAACTCTCCTTCTACGTATGCAAGCAACCATCACTATACTTAACACTCTCTTCTTCTTTTTTATGAAAAAGGTTCAAACTTCTACAGAGAAATGCAAATAGATTTATACAGCTTTTACAATAAGAGAAAGAAGATGAGCACTCAGAGCATAGACTAGTTTCTATATGTTTCCCCATAACTCTACTCATTCTCTCTATTTATGTTTATAGCCATCAAACCTCATATGATCATTTGAAGTTCAAATCTCACAAGGAGCTATTGGTTCTGCCATCTGCAATCACAAAATGTCACTTTGTAGCTTTGCAGAGACAGTCTGAAGCTTTTACATACCTGGGCTAGTTCTCGTTCTGCATTTAGATACCTTTTAGCATATTGACATTCTAATGTTTTGTAGACTGTTCACCTTCTACTTGGTCCCTTTAAACTCTTCGATGATCATACATCATTTATTTTATTCACTATCCCCAATGTCCATTCAAGCTTATTGATGTCTTCATGGCCTCTAGCTCATTTCCTATTGGTCCATCCAAACCCGGATCATATGTCTTTTGGTTTGTTCACCATCCACAAGGTCCTTGTGAACATCGACTTATTCCTCATCCAATAACTTCTTTACTCTTTGCAAGGTCTATCAATCATCGACATATCTTACATCCAATAGCATGTTAAACTTCTATAGAGCAAAGGTCATTCAACACTCTTAGACGTCTTGTTACTAACGCTATTTGCATATCGGTCTATGTATTTAGAGGCAGTGTCTTCTTCACACTCAATTGCACATCTTAGTATAATTAGAGTGCTTTGTCATCCTAAAAGACCGCAAGGATTTATCCTTGAAAAGTGAAGTATCCACTTGTCACCGATGACCACGAACTTGTGTCCATTTGAACCACAGCCACAACCGATGGTTGACTAAACCAACACTTTAGTTAAGCAGGGACCCAGAAACCAACACGTGGAATAGGAAAAAGGGTATTTAAAAAAATTAATTACATTAGGATAGAAACTTTCAGCTGGACTAATCCCTTGAAATGCATACGAATCACTCTCTCCGTATGCATTAAACAAGATAAAAGTGGTGAGTGAGAATACTTAGACCGGGTGACACTGAAATTTAAATATGAAATTGATAGATATTATATATGGGCCGCCCATGTTGGGCTAACCCAGCCTTGGTCCATCATGCGGGCCCATCTTCAGTGGGAGTTCAAAAAGAAGATAAGATGGAAGTTATTTTTTAAGAATGTGATTATGAAAAGATTGAATACTCTTCTTCTTCAGTTACAGCTCCAAAGAACGATGCTTTGCAGAAAAACTCCCAAAATTAGAATGCTCTCTCAAGGCTGCAAATTGGTAGATATTCAATATGCAGTAAAGAGGTATGTTCATTTACGTGATATGCCTCGCTCGATCGGTGATTCAAATATAGAATTGGCACGTTTTTTCCGTGTTTTGTGAATCGTTCTTGAGAATGTGTTTCCGACAAAAGTATTGCATCATCCTCCTAAATCAGGTAAGACACCAAAATCCGATGAATGATATGACTACGAATACGACATGAATATGTAAAAAAAAACTTAGGCCTTGCACTGCGCCACGCAGAAGCACCAACTTTTATTTATTGTACTTATTTATTTTTGTGAGTCCATACCTTGCGGGATAATGCACATTGACGGAGCAAACTCGGATGCTGCGCACATGGAGAGGGTGCTCCATTTATTTAACCTATTGCAAATATAATCGTAACTTGCAAACATTGTGTTATTAGGGAGATCTTCGGTTGACCTCATTGCAGGGATATGGCCCTTATTTTTTATACTAGACGAGTCTTATCTGCCTATTGACAAATTATTTGTAGTGGAAAAGAATTTCAAGATACAGTTGGGTTGGATTAAAAGAAAAATAAGATTGGATGCGTCACCAACAATGGGCTCCACTCAGCAACAGTAATTTGTACTGACCCACCATGCTTATGGAAGATTTTGGGGGCGAACATAAAATAAGTGGGTCGAATAATGAATAAAAAGGCTTTGATTGGTGGCCCAAAAAGTGAGGCTAAAAATAATCTATTCATTTTCTCACTAAACTGGAAGAAAATGTGTTTTCTGCTTAAAAAAACAGCTCTCGCTAATAATTGACGATCTTTCGAAGCAGCAATCATTTAGCACACGAGAATAACGTGTTGAGGTACCTAGTCATACACAAGCATCTTAAACCCAAACTCTTATGTAATATAGTGTATATTGGCTACATGTCTACATCTTTAGTTGTTGAAAGAATCTTTTTGTAGGCAGTGGATGAGGAAGAAAAGGATTGAACTCATTTCTTGACATCACGAAATGATGACTTCTCAACTATAGTGCGACGGGTTTGCTTGCTCTGTGCGAGTGGCCTCGGCGTTCTAAGTGGAGACCATGGTGATCGTATAAACCCTAAGAAGGTACGGAGCATGCAACGACAAGATCTATGAGTTGGAAATAGATCACTTTGATCTGGTGAAGGAAATATGTGGGTCAACAGATCAATCGGGTTGGGATGCAAGAGCACTTATTGTGGCGACCCAGGTGGCTTCCGGTCTATGAAAATAGCCCACTTCAAAAGAGAGTGTAATAGGATTGCAGATTGGGTTGTCAAAGCCCATCGCAATAAAGCCTTACCTTTGAACTGGGTCTGTTATCCCCTCCACCCTTTTGGAGTTCTTATGTTCGGCTACTACTTCGTTTCCTGCTTAATGCAAGCTATGGAGTTTTTCTGACCAAAAAAAAAAAAAAACATAGTCCGACTCTCTTCATATCGCAAAGCTTTTCTTTGTTCAAAGTATATTACCAATCAATAGTACCATTTAATCCATCCTCTAATAGTAGTTAATTGATTTGCACAGCCACGAAGGATTGTTAAGAAATTTTTTGAAGTAAGTGGTATTCCGAGCCAATTTACAAAAAATAGAAATTTCGAATGTCGAGACACCCAACTCTCTAATGATTAATTGCAAATGGGCCGCGTATGGTAGCTTAGAGTTGACCGAAATTACCTTAGAATCCTACGAAATACAAAAAGCTGAGAAGAGAATTCAGTATAATACTAATCCTTTATAGAAGAAGAGATACCATCTGGTCCTATATCAGCTCAAAGATGGATTTGCCGGGAGTAAGGTGCAATCTGGTAAGATGGGGCTGAAATAATTTTTTAAGAATGAGATGATTTCCCTTTTCTTTTAAGGGCAAGGGGAAGGACAAGCGAAATTCTTTCCCTTCTTACGAAGAGAAAATTACAAACATATATAAAGGCATAACTCCTCAATACGTACATCTGCATCCACACAATCTCTATGAGTTCCCGCAAAGCCCATCCTGCACAAGAGAAAGCAAAGGAATAGAAGTTGTAGGACAACGATCAGAAGGTTTAACGTTATCTCTTCTGCAGACATTTCAACTCAAGAGTGAAAGAGCTACCGGTAGACTTAAGTGAGCACTCCATCTTTGGGAAGGGAAGCAGTGCCGGATTAAAGTTACTACAACTTTTTATTCAACCAAGCAATACATTCATTTAGACATCTAGGGCGCTTCTCCGGTTCTTTCGAAAGGAGATGCCCGATATATGTTAACATTTATCGATGACTATTCGAGAAAGGTATAGGTATACTTTTTGAAGCACAAATTTGATGGGTTCGATCAGTTCAAGAAATTTAAGGCATTGATTGAGAAATAGTTAGATAAACAAATTAAATGCCTGAGAACCGATAATGTGGAGTTATGTGGTAAAGATTTTATCGAGTTTTGCCAAAGAGAAGGGATTGCGAGACATCGCACAGTACTGGGTACAGCAAAAGGACCTCGTAGAGTGGAAGAACCGAACTTTACTTGAGCGAGCTCGGTGTATCCTTTCGCATACTGAACTAGGCAAGGAATTTCCAATTTGTCAATTTTACGAAAAAAAAACAATTGAGAATTTTTTTTTCGGGCACCAGTGTACATATCCATGTTTTTCTGCCAAACGACTCCAAAAGCTATGCGGAATGTCAAAATCAACAGAGAAAATCAAACATGATTTGCACAGACAATCTAGTATATTGCATACTTCATCAAATATATCAATCAACACTATATTTAAGGTAAGTTAGAATACATACCCGGTGCCCTTGCCTAAATTAAATTTTCCCGCCATAAGTAGTGTGATCATATCAAGTTCAAGTACACTGCTTATATCCAACCATGGAACTTTTTTTTTATCCCTTGGTTGGGTGTCGTATTCTCTAACGCCATGGCAATTGGCAAACTGGATTCGGTTCCCAGGCATCAATGCAAAGAAAAAACAATTGCTCTTTCGATTGTCATGTTCTATCCCAAAAAATTACTCGCCATTAATTTCGAAATTACCGTGTAGTTTTCAACCATAAGATAAATAAATACAGTTCTTTGAAGGCATTTCCAGTCACTGTGGAACTATATCACGTAAATTTAAGAATTGCAATGAGCCCCTAGGCACAGATAATGGTGCTGAAAGTTGTGAAAGTGCATACACCTCTTGTGAACTAAAGGGAATTCAGTGACGTGCAACAAAGCATCAAATAGAAGAGGTCCGGCAAAGTAGAATCAAGATGTTCTCTATTCTAACACATAGGATTTCCATGGCTGGGATTTCTTGAATCTTTGAAGGCAAATTTTTTTAGAAGCACCATTCGAGTTATTTATGATTCATCTGGAAATAGGATAATTTATGTGGTGGTAGTTCAGCTCAAGAGCTTCAATGATTTTAAGTTGACCGAAGCTCATAAAGCTTTGTTGCTTGAGCCTGTCACTGAAACTGATATCAAAATCACTATTTGGGCTATGAAAGGAGAAAAGAGCCCCGGGCTTGTACTGCTCGCTTCTTAGAAACCACTGACATGGAATGTCATTGGTTTTGATGTGGTGGGTGCTGTTACAAAGTTCTCTCACTCCTCAAGGTTACTTATTGCTGTAAATTCCACTGTCATTATGCAATAAAAAGCCCAAGCCCCATCAAATTGAAGAGACAAGAATCAGCGGCGGAAAGAACAAGAAAAAAGTGACGAAGGAAAAAGGGAAAAAAGAGAGGAGATAGAAATTTTCATGCGTAGCTGTTTCGGATGTCCCAACAAGTCGAATCAACTCTGAATTGCTGTATTCGAGCCCATTATTCATTTAATCAGAGTAATTTCGAAGTTAAGTAATAAATTGGAAATTATGTCAATCAATCGGAGATATGATTAAAAGATGTAGGAAAATATGGCACTAATTCTTGCGAGGAAGAGAAACACGATCACCACTTCAGGCATTTATTGAGCTATTAGGTTAGTTAATTGGATCATATCACACGGCAAAATCTTGTGAAGACCGGTCTTAATTATGACTATACGCCTTTATAGAAAGCAAAATCTTAACATTATTTGGTTCGATGCACACAAACGAAGCCAAGTCAGAATCTCCTCTCGTCTGAAGAGCCTCTCTCTATCACTTGGATAGCTTTGCCCTAACTCCCTTTTTCCTTCAAAACCCAAGAATCCATTTTCACATCGCAGCAAATGCTCTCTCGTTTCCACCTCCCTTACATCATCCCCAAACCCTCCCATAAACCGAAAATCGCTCACAATGTCGAGGCTCAAGAGTCCAACAAATGACAGTGAAGAAGAATGACACTACTGCAGCTAAATACCCACCTTCCAACCTCGGCGCCGGTGGAAGGAATACCTGGCACCCCCTCTTGCCACACGCCACTCCACACTTATAAGGAGACTGTCACTTTCCTTCCGGAGGTCGCAAGCAACAAAAACAACTCTGTAGAAGGAAATCATGATCGCAGCAAAAGGTTTATCGAGCAAGGTCCAAAAGGCGATTCTGGTAGGATTCCCAGTCCCCTTGGTGATGCAATGCTTTGGGGTACCTACGTAACTCACATAGATATAAGGAAAGCGCCTGACACTTCTGTTAGATCATCTTAGACTTACCAGTTCAGGATTATGGAAGAAAACAGAGAACGGGACCTCAGGATGGCAGCATTATGTAGAAGGTTAGGACATCTATGGACAGGCAGGAAGATTGTTGCCTTAGACAATGTTGTGATGGAAGCAAAACTGTAAGAGTGTGAACGTATTGTCTTTGGCAAACTCCATGGAAGTCCTTCTGTCAACTTCCAAGCTTTCCAAGCCACTATGAAGAAAGCCTGGAAAACAAACACAGTCATCTATAAGCATCTACAACCTGGTCTATTTTCCTTTGAGTTTGAATCTATTCGGGAAAGAAATAAAATACTGAATTCTGGACCATGGTCGTTCTCAAGCCATTTGTTGGTGATTAAACTATGGGAGCCAAGCATGCCACCACAATGTATTAGATTCTACTCATGTACCTTTTGGGTTCAAATTCATGGCCTACCTATTGAAGGAACAACTGAAGAAGCAATTAGAGAAATTGCTGAAAATATAGGGGAAGTTTCGGAAGTGCGAATAGAAACAAAAGGATATGCATCAATTGTGGTGGGGAGAGCTCGAGTTGTGTTAAAATTATCTACTTCCCTCTCATCGGGCATGCTATCTAGCTTTAGAGATAAGGAGCATTGGCTAGATTTTAAATATGAAAGACTTCCCCACTTTTGCTACTCCTGTGGGATAATAGGGCATTATGCAAAAAATTGTGAACTAGTGCCTTACGTTGAAGACTTCGTTTCCACAGATCAAAAACTGTTTTATGGACCCTGGCTCAAAGCTGAAGAGGCATCTCTCAGCCCCTTTTGGAAGGCCTTTTATGGGGATATTCTGGAAGGGGAAGAAGGGCAGGGGTTGAAGCAGGAGATGGTACCGGAAACCCCACAAAATGCTGGACAAATTACTTTGGTTCAGAATGTTGCAGGTAGCTCACATACCAACCTGAACAACAGACAAGAGGATAGGGGAAAGAGGAAACTTACTGAAAAGGAACTTATCGCCATAGCATGCAATCAGGAATTAGAAGAAGATGCTCATCTTGATTCAGCTATCCCACTACAGATTGAACTAGCATCATCACAGACAATGAGTGCTGGACCGCAAAGCAAAAACAGAAAGCTAAAGGAAAGAAATTACAAGAAAGGCAGAAGATATGAACCGTATGATCAGAAGAGTTCCAAAGGACAAATGCTAGATAAAGCACGGCTCTTAGAAACTCCGGTGCACTTTGCAAAAGAACCTGAACAATGAGCTCTGGTGGCTAGCCCTAATAAGCCACCAGGTTACAAGTGAAGCTTTTCTGTTGGAACTGTCAGGAGTTGGGTCCACCCTTGACGGTTCAAGCCCTAAGGGCCATTATGGCCCAAGAAAGATTCGATGTGGTATTTCTTATGGAGACCAAGAATCAAGAACATCTAGTACGTCGTTTAAGCAAAAATTTAAACTTTCATAACTGTTTTACTGTTAATCCAGTAGGGATTGGGGGGGGGGGGTTTAGCTTTGTTGTGGAAGAGTGGGATTTCATTGACTGTCAATTCAGCCACAAATGAGTTCATCGATATTACCCTTCAGGATAATGAGATGGCCCAACAATTCAGGGCTACTTTTGTGCATGCACCAACAATGTTTCAAGACAAAATACAATTATGGGAAGAGCTGAAACAACTTAGTATACAGAACAACTTGCCTTGGGTGTGTATTGGGGACTTCAATGAAATCTTGAATTATTGGGAAAAACAGGGGAAGCGGCCTCTGCAACAATATAGAATGAATGCATTTAGAGATTTCCTCAATGCTTATGGATTAATGGATTTAGAAAGCAAAGGTTGCGCATTTACTTGGGCTAACAATCGAGAAGGCCAGGATTATGTTCAAGAAAGACTAGACGGAGCAGTTTGCAATATTGAATGGAGAATATGTTTCCCTCAAGCTGAAGTTTTCGCTTTACCGGCTATCGGATCTGATCATAGCCCCATTGTACTAGCCTTATCAGCCGAAACAACTAGAAGAAACAAGATGTTTAGATTTGAAGCATTCTGGATGGAAAATGAGGATTGTGGGAGGTTAATCAGCCAAAGCTGGAATCAGAACAGGTTACAACAATCTAATCTAGTGCAAAAAATACAAGCAGTCTCAACCGAATTGACCAGATGGAGTAGGAAAAATTTTCACAACAACCACAAGCAAATCAATGCATTGCAACAACAGCTAACGACCTTGACAAATGATCAGACTTTGTATGACAATCAGAATAGAAAGAGGGTTATAACTGAACAGATTGAAACATTGTGGAGACAGGGGGAAATGTACTGGGGCATAAGGTCTCGAATCAATTGGCTGAAATGGGGAGACAAAAACACAAAATACTTCCATGCGATGACCATTCAGAGAAGACAGAGAAACAGAATATCTATGCTAAAAAATGCTGACAATATGTGGATTCGTGATATCCAGACACTAAAAGAGATGACAATGGAATTCTTCCAACAGCTATATAGTTCAAAGGGCCCCCAAGAATTTCAACTTGTTTTGCAACAATGTCCAACTCTTGTCACGGCTGAAATAAACCAAGAACTGATGGCTCAAGTCACAATGGAGGAGATCCATACAGCAGCTTTTCAATTAGGCTCTTTGAAGGCACCGGGACCGAATGGTTTGAATGGCCAGTTTTATAAGAGAAACTGGGATGCTGTAAAAAGTGGTGTTTATGATGAAGTGAAGAAATTTTTCTATTCTGGAAATCTGAATCCAAAACTAAATAGAACTCATATCACCTTGATCCCGAAAGTTCCTAACCAAGAAAGCTTGGATCAGTTCAGATCAATAAGCCTATGCAATTTTGCATACAAAATTATTTCGAAAGTCTTGGCAAATAGATTGAAAAAGTGGCTACCGGTTCTAATAGGAGGAGAACAGAGCGCATTTGTGGCCGGAAGACAAATCCAAGACAATATTCTGATTGTTCAAGAAGTCCTCCATCAATTGAGAATTAGAAAAAGAAAAAGAAAATTTCAGGCAGTGTTGAAACTTGATATGAAAAGAGCCTATGACAGGGTAGAGTAGGATTTTCTTGAAGTAAACATGTTCAAAATGGGTTTCAGCGAATGGTGGGTAAAGAGAATAATGCAATGTGTAACTTCTGTCTCCTTAAGTGTAAAAATGAATGGGGAACCATTGCCCTATTTTAAGCCAACACGTGGAATACGACAAGGGGACCCCATATCTCCCTATTTGTTCATAATGATAGCAAACACACTCTCGGCTCTGATGAGAAAGGCAATACAAGATGGCACTATCTCTAGAATTAAACTAAACAGGTATTGCCCAACTCTATCTCATCTCCTCTTTGCTGATGATTCCATCTTCTTCTTAGATGGCAAGCTTACTGAATGTCAAAATCTTGCATTGATCCTAAATCAATATTGCTATGCATTTGGCCAAGCAATCAACTTAAACAAATCTAGCATATTCTTTAGCTCCTACTATCCACAGAACTTAAGAGACAATATGGTTGCTGAACTTAGGGTTCCAGAGATCAAGAAGACTGGCAAATACTTAGGAATTCCTTCGGATTGGGGAGAATCAAAGAAACAAATGTTTAGTTGGATTTTAGCAAGAGTCAATATAAAACTAGAAGGCTGGAAGGAAAATTTTATTTCAAAGGCAGGAAAAGAAACACTGATTAGAACTGTTGTTCAAGCTCTTCCTCAATATGCTATGTCAATATTCAAAATTCCAGTTTCAATTTGTCGGTCCATAGAAAAAAGGGTTGCAGCATTCTGGTGGAAAAATTCTGAAGCAAGGAAAGGTCTTCACTGGAAGAGGTGGGAAGTTTTAAAAACCAGAAAAGATAGAGGGGGTTTGGGATTTAGAGATCTAACATCTTTCAATAGAGCAATGCTTGGTAAACAAGCATGGAGACTATCTCAAAACCAGTTATCATTATGGAGCCAAATTCTAAAATGGGTTTATTTCCCTACAAGATCATTCTGGCAGGCTAGGAAGGGGACTCGACCCTCTTGGGGATGGCAGAGCATACTGATGGGCAAGGAGGAAATATCAAGTTCAGTCATGTGGTCAGTTTGCACAAGGGACAAAATCAGTATTCGAGAAGATAGGTGGCTCAAAAGAGGAATAATAGGAGGACCAGCAACTAGTCAAGAACCGGCTAAAGTTGCAGACCTAATTAATCACGAGGACAGATCATGGGATGTAGATAAGTTGACAAGAATATTTGAAGATCAGATTGTCCATGAGGTGCTAGCAATACCACTTTCCAGCAGAGCAACAGAAGATAAACTAGTACGGACAGCCACAAAGTCGGGAGAATTTACGGTGAAGAGCGCATACAACCAAATCTGTGACAAAGAATTCCCACAGAAAGAAAGGCAAACATCATCATCTTTCTAGCTGTCCCCCAAACTGTGGTGCCGAATCTGGAAATTAACAATTCCCCCCAAGGTAAGACATTTTCTATGGAGTGCATGCCAAAATGCCCTCCCCACGACAGAAAACCTCTACAAGAGGAAAATATTACCTTATCCAGCTTGCCCTTTTTGTAATCAAGAGGCTGAATAAGTGGAACACCTCTTTCTAATTTGCCCCTGGACAGCAGCAATTTGGACAGACCCATTAGTTCACATCAAAATCGCACGCAAGGAAATCACACGAATTGAGGTATAGATTCAAAAATATCAACAATAGCCTCACAATTTGCTATCACTAGATGAGATTGCTATTATCCTGTGGTTGATATGGAAGGCCAGAAATGAGTTTGTCTTTCGAAGAAAACCCCCGACTCCAAGAACCTTAATTGAGTCGGCAAGGATTATGACTCAAAATTATAGCAGGTGGAATCAACAAAGCTCAAATCTATATACTGAACAGAGATTGTTACCTCAGCACTGGAACCCACTGACGAGGAACTCCTTTAAAATCAATATTGATGGATCCTTCCTTGAACATGCAATAGAAGGAGCAGTAGCCGGGATCCTCAGAGACGCGACCGGAGCTTTGCTTGACGGCTTCGCTGGGATAGTTCCGGCGACTTCACCGCTACACACAGAACTGCAAGCGCTCCAAGCTTTCGTCACCCGGAGAAATGAGCACGTAGTGCTGGAAACGGACAGTCTTTTGATTGTCAAGATGTTGAATGAGCAAGGTCAAGTTGCCTGGGAAGATGAAGCTGCTGTCCACGAAGCCTAAATCCGTTTGGCCCACTATAGCAAGATAACTGTGGCCCATTGCAACAGAACTGCCAACCAAGCTGCTGATTGGATCGCTAAGGCACAACGTAAAAAATCTCTTTTTTCATCTTGGCTCATGCATCACCCCAACCTTTATGGGAGTTATTATGTTTTGATGCTCCACTATCGGGCTGTAGACCCAAGAACTCTTAAGTTTCAATCGAAGCATTCCTTTTCGACAAAAAAAAAAACGAAGCAAGTCGAATCATCGGTTTCCATAGGGAGGTCCCACTAAGTGATGCTACTGTCCAGATTTTAATTGGAAGTGCATGTTTTGCGTTACTATTTTTGTATCAAATAATAATCTGTCACATCATTTAGTAAATTCCATTTAGCACATGAGTCTTAATAGTGCAAGCATTACTCGATACTCATATCATTATATTCTAATATGTTGATCTTTTGGAAGATGGCGAATTTGTGGAAAAGGGACTGCTATATTTCGTCGGTCCGCCCACGATGTGTGTGTCCAAGAGACACCATTTGCTCTAATAAGAAGTGTGTCTAAGAGTCATTAATTTAGTTTATCTTTGCTGCAAATTAAAATGTGTGTTTATGTGGAATATGTGCTAGTATTGATTCTATGTTTATTATGTCAATGTGTAGTTAAAATTGATTATAGCTTCGGCATTCAAGACCATTGTGGCTGACCTCAACAAGGGTGAGGAGTTGAACGGTGACAATTATGATATTTGGCACCGAAAAGTTCAATATATCCTTGAGGAGTAAGAGGTTTTGGAAACCCTCAACCACACCATGGATGAACCTGAGCATGGAACTTCTGCTCAACACAAAAGAGATCAAGAAACTTATCGAGCTTGGAAAAAGAAAAACAGCATTGCTCGTATCACATTGCTGAATTATATGCAAGATGATCTTATGTGTGAGTTTGAAAGTTATGACAAAGTTCAAGCAATGTGGGTTGCCTTGAAAGATAAGTTTGGGGGTATGTCTGCCACTAAGTTGAGGAGGTTCACCATCAAATTTGACACATATCGGAAGCGCTCAAATCTAACGATGAGGCAGCATCTTCGGGAGATGTCAAACATGATACGTGAGTTGAGGTCAGCAGGTCATACCCTAACTGATGAATAGCAAGTTCAGGATGTTATAAGGTCTCCTCCTGATAGCTGGGAACATATGAAAATCAATATAACGCACAATGAGAATATCGTCACTTTCGACGATATTGTGCGTCATTTGGAATTAAAAGATGAGTGCCTAGAGGCTGCAAAATCCTCTACCCATGCTTATGTTGCTGAATCAGGTTTAGGCAAAGTTTCGGGCTTTAAGCGCAAGATGAATCATAAATTCAACAACAAAGGAAAAGAGACTGATCAGGCACCCATGAGAACCAAGACTTTCTGACACAAGAAGCGTGACGGGAAGAAGGACAAAGCCAAGATGATGTGCTACAATTGTGGTAAACTGGGCCACTTCGCTCGTGAATGCACTGAGCCGAAAAAGATACCACATTACTTCATTACTTTGAGTAATGCTTTTGTTTCTAGCAGTGTAGTGCTTGCTGAATCTCATCCAATATGGACTGTAGACTCATGAGCAATAGACCATGTAGCTAGAGACCGAAGAGCATTTGTGGAGTATCGTCGGATATAGCTTGGAAGAAGATGGATATATGTTGGAAATAACTCAAGAGTTGAAGTGAAGGATATCGGCACATGTAAATTAACCTTTCATGGTGGTCGAAACCTATTCCTACATGATAACCTCTATGCTCCAGATATTCGGCAAAACTTGATCTCTCTATAGTTGTTCTTCTTGGCTTAGGCTATGTATTTAATTTTTATGGTGATTGTGTTGACATTTTATTTGGAACAGTTTATTACGGTTCTGGTCATGTATTGAATGGTTTTATGGTATTAGAAATTGACTATGATGTGTACAAAGTTAATGTTGATGGTTGTTTTTCTTTAATTGCATCTTCTAGTAATGTGGAGATAGATGCAAGTACTTGGCATGCTAGACTGGGTCACATTGGGTAATAAAGAATGAAACGATTAGCAAGAGAAGGCCTTTTGGGGTCACTCGCAAATGTTGAACTACCCGTATGTGAACATTGTCTAGCGGGAAAAACAACTAGAAAACCATTTGGTAAAAGAACTAGAGCTGAACTTCTATTGCAACTTATACATTCCGATATTTGTGGTCCATTAAATATGAGGGCGAGGCATGGAGCATCATATTTCATCACTTTTATAGATGACTTCAAGCGTTTCGGTTATGTTTTTCTGAACTCCTATAAGTTCGAAGCATTGGATTGCTTTAGACAGTTTATAGCTTTGGTAGAGAATCAGTTGAACAAAACAATAAAGGCATTGAGAATAGATCGCGGACGTGAGTATCTATCTGAGCAGTTCAAGGCTCTTTGTGATGAAAAGGGAATTGTAAGACAATTAACTATCCCTAGTACTCTGCAACAAAATGGAGTTACAGAGAGAAGGACTAGAACTCTATTGGAAATGGTTAGGTTTATGATGGCATAGGCAAATCTATCTGTCTCATATTGGGGAGATGCGTTATTGACCGCTGCCTATATACTTAATCGTGTGCCCTCTAAGTCAGTTACTTCTACTCTTTATGAATTGTGGACCGGTAAAAAATCAAACTTAAGTAATCTACGACCTTGGGGGTGTGCAGCATATGTTCATGATTCTTCTTATAAATATGGCAAATTAGGCCCTAGAGGGAATCTTTATTAGATACCGTGAGCACTCCAAAGGGTACGTGTTCATAGGTGAACGAGCTGATGAAAGTGTGAATGAAATGGAGTCACAAGATGTCACCTTCTTGGAAAATAATTTTCCTAGTAGAGGTGAGATCGATAAGGATTTCCAATTATATGAGATGAAAGACCCCGATAATACATCCACTAATGTTATTGAGGGAAATACAAATTTATCTTAACATACAAGACCTAGTGGGAGTGTAGTGTCGCCTGTCGAACTGAATTCTAAAGAAGTTCAATTGCGTAAAAGTAATCGTAAAAGTATTCCCCGTCGTCGATTTGAGATTGAAGGGGAAGCATTTATGATTGCTTCACAAGACGATACGGAGCCTAAAATAGTTCAAAAGGCTCTCTCATCTCCTGATAAGGAAGAATGAAGAAAAGCTTTGGAAGACGAAATTGAGTCTATGAGAACAAACCACGTCTGGGACTTGGTTGATCTACCACCCGATCGCAAGGCTATGAAAACAAATGGATTTTCAAGATTAAGTGAAGGGCGGATGGATCCATTGAAAAATATAAGGCTCGCCTTGTGACGAAAGGGAGTATATACTATGAGGAAACTTTTTCACCAGCTGTAAGGTTTGCCTCCATACGCCTTATCCTAGCCATTGTTGCACATTTGAACCTAGAATTACATCAAATGGATATAAAGACTGCATTTCTCAATGAAGAACTAAATGAAGAAATCTATATGAAGCAACCAATAGGTTTCATTGCTGAAGGTCAAGAGCGTAAAGTTTGCAAACTTCATCGCTCAATTTATGGCCTTAAGCAATCGTCTAGATAGCAGTATTTTCGTTTTCATCGAGCCATAACTTCTTTTGGGTTCATGATGATCAAAGATGATCACTATGTATATATCAAATGGTCTAATGATAAATTTATGTTTTTATCTTTTTATGTGGACGATATTCTATTGGCTGGGAATGACAAGAGTTTGGTTATAACCTTAAAAGAATGGTTATCCTTTAATTTTGAAATGAAGGACATGGGAGAAGTTGCATGTATATTGAGAGTTAAGATTGAAAGAGATCAATCAAAGAAATTTCTTGCTATGTTACAAGAGTCTTATATAATGAAGATTCTTGAACACTTCAATATGCAGCACTGTAATCCCATTGATACCCCTGTTATGCAAGGCGAAGGCCTGAGTACTAAGATGTGTCCTCAAACTCTAAAAGAAAAGAAAGAAATGGTAACTGTTCCTTATGCTAGTGCTGTCGAAAGTTTGATATATGCTATAATATGTACTCGACCCGACATATGTCATGCTGTGGGGTTAATGAGCCGATATCAATCAAATCCTGATCAAGCACACTGAAAAGCAGTTTAGAAGATCTTGAGATACTTGAAAGGCACTATGGACTATCGACTTTGCTATTAAGGAAGTGATCTACGCTTATTAGGATACTCTGATGCTAATTAGAGAGGAGACCTAGATAGCGTAAATCAACATCTGGATATGTGTTCTTGCTTAATGATGGTGCAATTTCTTGGAATAGCAAGAAACAGACATGCACAGCTTTATCTACGATGGAGGAAGAATTTATTGTATGTTTTGCTGCAGTGCAAGAAGCAGTATGGCTAAAACGTTTCTTGGAAAATTTAGCCATTATCACTAATGTCCCAAGACCAGTGATAGTATATTGTGATAGTCGAACAGCCATTGCCTATGTGAAAGATCCCAAGTATCATGGTAGAACAAAGCACATTGACATAAAGAATAACTTCATCAGAGATATAATAGCGCAGAAGAAAGTAATCCTGCAATATATTTCAACCAACCGGATGGTTGCTGATCCATTTACGAAGGCTATTCCTAGAGACATGTTCTTGACCCACAATATGTCTCTAGGATTACGTAGAATGTGATTGTGATATGTAATATTGTTAAGGATCATTGGATTATGTGTGTATATGTATTGTACTTGTTTGTTAATGAATTGATGTTTATCAATTAGTATAATGTTATGAGATTAGCACAAATACACATATATTGTTGAAAGGTATGTCACGAGGCAATGATTGGCTCATTCACACGAGTAATCACCTCAAACGCTATAGTAAGCAGGTTGAAATGAGACGATACGTACTATAAATGCTCGAAGAGCAGTTTAGTACAAAAAAACGATTTAATGTCGCCTTGATTGGAATCAAGATTAGGTCTGTTATTCGTATGTGATAAGACCGAACATGATAGTTTCATAATCATGTATGCCTAAAGGTAGTCGCATGCGAGTACTAAATTGGGCACTGTGGAAAGTGAGCTGATATAATACTCGAACTAAATAGGAGTATGTGAGAAGCACGTGATCATGTTTAGGCTAAGATCCGTATAGTGGATATGATTAATAAATGACATATGCTCTTATAGAAAGAGAAATCCACTATAGCATGTAATTCATACTACATGTGCTTTATGCTACAAATAAAGGAGATGAGTACAATTATCCCTATTTATTCATCATGTAAGTCCTTAAGATAATTTATAATTTACTTTACTTTGTGTCCTATATTACTTCTGACTATGTTCTCAAAGTAGAAGATCAATATTGCTACTTTAGCATGTTATCGGCGGTCATGAATAGATATGGCTTTATGGGACGTGTCTAGGAAAAAAATTGTTTTGAAATGCAGAGAGACATGAGTGCGATGGAAGATTATTGTTGTTTTACATCTATCACATGTGTTTACCGGTCGACCAATTATTTCACCTTCAATGGCTTCAGAAATAATTGTAAATACATGATGTTCTTGAGAAAAGTCAAGTATAGCCTTTAAGGGATATGTATACTTAGACTGATGTAACAAAATATATCTGGGGCACTATGAGACATCAATTGTTTATTTCTTTTTTGGGGTTATAGCCATTATGTTGTCCCTAACAGGTGCATAATTAGAGCTCTCAAGTGCAGGTGTACTTACTCGTCGCACGGCTTTCTTGCCAATATGAATTGTTTCTAAGGTAGATGAATGTTGAATGCCTTATGTTCTTAATAGAGCATCATCAAGCCCATCATGTGCGAGTGGAAGATGTTATATTTCGTCGGTCCGCCCGTGATGTGTGTATCCAAGGGACACCATTTGCTATAATAAGAAGTGTGTCTGAGAGACACCTTTTGAAGATGTGCGAGGGGAGTTTCTTAAGGGAAGTTAAGATAACTTCCTCAGCATAAACAACGAACAAGAGATAAGTAAATTCTGAAGAACAGAACTCTCTAACTCTCTCTCTCTCTCCTCTCTTCATCAAAGAACGACACATAAAGATTTCGTATTTATTTCGAGAAGACAATCGGCATTAATGCTGTGGAACGAGAATACTTTCCTTGTGATTGTATTCGGACCAACGTGAAGTAGATTCATTCATCATTTACTGGTGATTCAACATACGATCCTAGAAAATTGATTTGGAGTGCATCGAACAGGTTAGTCGATTCTCCCAACAATAGCTTCCAACGGGGACGCAACTCAATGAATTACTAATAAAAAGTTTCTTTTTTTTTTCGAAAAATAGCAAGGATAATTCTAAATCCAATTAAATTACAGAGGTAATTTTGTTTCTTTTAGGAAAAGTACAACTAATTGTTATTTGGGCAAAAACTGTAACATCCTGAATTTCGACTAGTTCCCGGGACCAATAAAGTGTATATTAATTCTCATTTAATTTTAGTAAGTCTCGCCCGGATTTGATCAATCGCGGGATACTAACCCAATGGGAATGGCTAACTAGGAAATGGTACGTGGCCTGGGGACCCGATCGCGAATTGGGCACAGATTTCGAGAAACGCCGAGGAAATATTTTGGGCCAATGTGGGTCGATCTTAGGAAAGTGACCGATTTGAGTTAGCTAACGATGTACGATTGGATCGCTGGTGATTCCGCACGATCGAGAGTACATGTGGCGAATGAATCCCGAATTTGATCCAAACGATCGCGACCTCAGGCACTAGTGATAATTCATTGCATTCTCCCGAAAATCGAGGCCATCACGACTCGAACAACCCTAGGTCGATACGCGTAAACCCTAAACAGCCGCCCGTTAGTGAGAGGCCCTAAAATTTTAAAATGAGCGAATTTGAACCCGAACTTCGATGTCGAAATTTCGTGGACGTTTACTATTATTTTTCGAGGCTGACGTCATTTTTGAGTGGCCACACCTATTTTGGGATGGTATAGTCGAAAAATGAAATTTCGACCCGAGATCGGAAAATTACGGAAATGCCCTTGTGCCCAATTTTCACTATTCCGAATTTGGATCAATTTTGGGCAATAATTGAGGATTAATTAAGTGGATAATTATTAGGATTTATTGAATTACTAATATACCCTTGCATTATTAGATGAGGACAATTGTGGGCCATTAGATCAAGGGTAAAATGGTCAAGATGCCTAGGATTGTGACATGTGGCATCCATTAAGGGGATATTTGACCAGCTTTGACTCTCATTCTCTCTCTCCTCTCCCATTCGGCCGCTCCCGCTCTCCCGTTTGCCTCTCCTCCGCCGTTTCCTCCTTCGGCCAACCACCGCCGGAGCCACGCCGGTGCCAGCCACCGTACGCCATCGCCGTCCGGCTGTGCCACCTTCTTCGCCTCACCTCACCACCATCATCCTCAGCCGACCATCCCATTTCTCTCTCCTCCCTTTTGGCCGCGAACCGCCGTCCTTGTCGTCGTTCGCCGCCGGGAAGTCGAGCACGCCGGAGCGCCGATCATCGCCGTTTCGCGCCATCGTGTACCACCATCACCACCCTTACCCCTCGCCTCACCGTCCTTCCCCTGTTCTGGCCATGAGGACTGTCGGAACAGCCGTGGCCATGAGGGCGCCGGCCAAGCCATCGTCGCCGGAGCCACCGTCTGCCGTCCGTGTAGCCGCTGCGACCCACGCCGATCATCGCCAACCACCACCGATCAATAGCGTCGTCATCACCGCCGCCTTGCCGCTGCCGTACGATCGGGCCGAGGACCGCCGTCCGTACCGCCGCGCCGCCATGTGACTCGCCGGAACGCCACCGCTGGTTTCGCCACTCGCCAGCAATCGGCCGCTCGTTCCCGTCGACCCTGTTTAGATTAAGTGAGTATAAATCCCTAAACCCAAATTAGGAGAATTGTGCATTTTCAGACGGTTCGGGTAGATTAGTACAATTTAGGAATAAATTGTGGAATGTGTAGTGCGACTGGAGTCACGATTGATCAATGTGCCAATTTAGGGAATTAAATTGGAAGCCAAAAATGGAATGAATAGTAGCTGTCCATTTTAAGGTATTATCGAATTTTGAAATCGGCAAGTCGAGGACTTAATTGTGTGATTGCTGGGTATGCCCGGATTGATTGGTGATTGGCTGAATTGTGCTCTAGGGTGCTTGGTGGAATACTGCCATGCCGCGTGTTCGTGTGATCGACTAAGTGCGGTGTGCGTTTGGCCAATGAATGGCATTATATGGCCGAGTGTTCTTTCTGAATACCAAATTAAGTGTCGGCCAAACGGTATTAAATCGGCCAATCGAGTACGTTGATATTATTGTTTGGGCATATTAAATCGTACGTTGATTTGGCCATCATATAGTTATGTACCTCTGTGATTTGGCACTCATTGTGCATGGCATTATTGCCTGAGTGCGAATATTTTATGGTTGAGCATTCGTATGCTGAGAATAGGCATGAGGCTGAAAAGTGTGCGAGTATGCCTATTTGATCGGAACATTTGTTGGCCTTCGGGTCGTGGCCTTCGGGTCGTGGCCTTCATGTCGGAACAGTTGTTGGCCTTCGGGTCATGGCCTTAGGGTCGGAATATCTGTTGGCCTTCGGGTCGGTATATTTGTGGGCCTACGGGTCGGTTTATAACGGTAAACGAGCCGCATGCCATAGTGCATTGCTTGAGACGATTCATGAGCATGGCAATTGTGTGCCGGAGTGTGTTAGCCGTGGTGCGCATTCGGTGAATTGTATGTCAGGCTGGCATTAAGAAGCATGAGCATGCGTATGGCGTACGCGTGACCAGTGTGTACACGTATGTGCCGTGAACATTATTATGAAATGTCTAACCTGCAAGGTCATTGTATGAGTGATCTGGGCTGCGGGCCTAGATCAATTATTGTGATGTTTATGGTACACTGTTATGTGTGTTTTTAATCGTCTGTCAGGAGGTGCTTGTTAACCTAGTTTAGGTTTAGGGATTATTACTTGCTGAGATTCGTCTTATGGTTGTTGGAAACCGACATTTCAGATCCCCAGCAGTGAGGATGGCAGAGGCACCAATCCGTTTCGGGATTCCTCACTTCATCGAGAAGACTATGTCCGTGCATCCCATAGGGAACGGGAATATGAACATTAGATGCTATTTTTTAGTATGGGTAGATGTTGAGGAGTTAGTATCGGAGACCCACGAGTATGTTGCGTGGTGTTATAGAACGTTTAATGGGAAAGAGACCAGGCCCCTCCGGACTTTTGATATCCTGTTTAACGGGCAGCGTGAGGTAGACCCGCAGTGCTCCAATGGACAGGTGATAAACCCCGGCACCTCAAACGAGGAGAGTATGAGCTCCGATGGCGTACCTGTGGAGTACGAGGTTGATGAGGTCGAGCCGATGGACATGGGGCCGGATGATGATGAGTTAGAGCAGCCTATGGAGGAGGATCTCGAGCCCGAGAAGATGGATGCTGAGGACGAGTCAGAGGAGGCTGAGTCTGAGTTAGACTCGTTAGATTTTGATGAGGAGCTGTCTGACAGTTCTTCTTCGTCAAAGTCTTCTAGTTCTGATCCGGACTGGGTCCCCTAGGTTGACTTTGGTTATAAATAGAGCGAGCTGCACCTTTTTGACTGAAGCCGTCTTAGCTCAGTAACCTTTGGCCACTGACCCTTTTTGACCTTAGTGGCCGTTGATCGCTTTTGGTGGTAGTCTGTACTCCCCGTAAATGGATATTGTATATGCTTTTAATAGTAATGAAATGTATATGTTTTTAATTTGATGAATTTCTGTACTGTGCTATTCATGGTTATCTTATTTATTGTACGGGTGTATATATATATATATATATATATATATATATATATATATATATATATATTTATATACGTTGTTTCCGCATTGTGTTTTGATCTCTGCATGTTGGGCGTTGGGTTGGCGACGCGTCCTGGGACGTCGCAACAAATTCGACCTTTGCGTGGGATGCTCGCGCTTCGTGGGGTACGGGGCGTGACAAAAACCACCAAAAATCCTAGAATATGCTTATTGTGACACATTTACCCTAAACTTTTATTTTGTGACACCAAAAATCCTAAACTTATACATGTATGACATATTTACCATTCGTCAAAGTTTTGTCAATAAGAACCGTTAAAAATCTGACTACATAGATGCTAGAAAGCAAACAATGTCGACATAGCATTCATATGGTTTAAGTGAAATAAAAACGATGTTGTTTTTAGTTGAAAGTCCATCTAACGGAACATTGATGAATTGTAAATGTATTACATAGATACATGTTTTTGGTTTTTATGACACAAGACAAAATTTAGGGTAAATGTATCTCGGTAAGCATAATTTGAGTTTTGAAGCATTTTTAGTAGATGACATTGCGTGCCTTGCACAATTACAGGTCTACTATAGTCCATTCGAATTCAGTTCTGCCAAAGGAGCAACCAAAAATAAGTAGCTCTGAAGATCAGCCAACTCAAGACGAGTCCAAGCGTGACTTGATTGGCATGAGAAAGACCTTTCCCAACTTGTGCAATGTTTAAAAAAAGCCATAATTAACTCGAAAGAAGGCACGTGATTCTTTAGATAGGATACTCATAACAACTAACAAGCTTAAATTGCTCGAGGCAAATTCTCACTTGCTCTTGATTCAGAATGGATCGGATGTGTCTCAATTATCGATAAGCGACCCCACTTTATCGAAACGGCTTGTGTTACTCGGTCCATGATGCATCGAGTTCATCAAGAGCTTCTCATCTATATCACAATACTAAAAATGGGAAAAACAAATTATTAGACATTTACATCCATGGAAATCTCTCAAGAGCTGGGGCCAATGCTCCATGAACGACAGAAGCAAATTTCAGGTCTAATTTGTCCTCAAGTCACTCATTGTTAAGATTAAATATATCCTGCTGGCACCAGGTCACAAAAAGGGGGCAGTAAGAACCAAAAGCCAGGCCATACCGTTGTTATTTTGGTTCCGGCTGAAATAACTATGAGAGTAAATGGGTAGGATCGGATCGAGCTTTCATGATACCTTACGTGATCCAAAATCAATAGAGTCGCGCTTGACCCTTCCAGACCCGACCAAAGACCCTGTTCAGCATATTCCCCAAGGGCCAGGTCGAGCCGGATCTGATTTCGGATTTTTTTTCTTTTTCTTTTGTTTTTTACAACAGAAGGATTGGAAATTGGTGTGAACCTCAAATACAATGTCGACCTTCAAAGTTTTTTCCCGGTCATCCCCCGTCAAACTCTCTTGAACTTTCCGCCATCATTGCAGCCGTCGGACTGCCGGCGCCGCACGATAACCGAATTGAACAGGGATCCGTCGCCCCCGTTCCTGCGACTTCGGTGCAAGCTCGGGCCGGGGCTCTGGTCTTGACCCGACCGTGACCCGATCATGTACATTGCGGCGGTGGAGAACCTCCAGCGGCGGGCATCGGTGGCGATCGGCGGTGGCGGCGATACATTCTCGATCTCCTCGACGAACCTGCTGTCGCAATTGGGGCAAGTGATCGAGTCTTGGCTCCAAACCCTGATGAAACGGCTGCACCTGTAGCATCAGTAAGATGACATCACCGAAGACATCTAATGATGCCCCGAACCTGACGACCGATTAAACCCAACCCTAGAATCTACCCCCCCCCCTTTCCTCCTCCTCCTACTCCTGCTGCAGATCGTGGGAGCAAGAAAACCCAACCTCGACAACCCTAAAAATCAAAACTTTGGCTCGAGCGCCATCAAATCCGAGTCGATTTTCTACTACAAACAGCCGAAAGAAACCCTAATTCGCGGGACCCAGATCATAGAAGAGGATCCATTCCATGGAGAGAGGTTCAATTAGGGAGATTGACCGTCTGAGGATGAGCAAAGATTGAATTTTTGCTTTGCTCATCCTCAGTGATGGACTGACGCTGAGCTGCAGGGGAGTTCGTGCTCTGCGGCTGCGCAGAAAGTGAGAGAGAGGAGAGAGAAAGGGAGAGACGAGAGAGAGAGAGGGAGATGTCTGGACTGTGGCCCTTGAGTGGTCTCGGTGTCAATGAGTTGGGCCCAACCCTATCGTAACTTTGTAATATTCAGACCCAAAAGCTCTACCCAAAGTAGACAAACCTCGATTCCAAAATAACCCAAATTTTAGGGCCGGGCCAGCACGAGCTTTTTGGACACCGGTGGGAAGAACTTCATCGGATGATTTTGAATGATTTGACTTTGTCAGGGCAATTAGCTTGTGTGGAGATGCTTCCTCAGATCCTATTAGCCGGTAGCATGGCCATTCTTTTGTCCTCCCCCGCTTCGGTTGGCAAAGTTTCTTTAATTGTTCCCTCGTTTTGGTCTAATTTTTGTTGATAGGTTATTCCGAAATTTCCGTTGTCGGTGGCGAGTCGAAGCTGGCGAGAGCGAGCAATAAAAAGAGTTTTATTTTTATTTCTATTTCAAAAATAGAAAAATAAAAATATATACTTCCCATTTCTATTTCAAACCTATTTTTAGGCTAAAAATTTGTCTCGGAACCAAATAAAAAAAATGAAATTGCGTTGCCAAACAGAAAAATAGAAAAATAGAATAGTTATCATTGACACCCTGAATGCCCGGATACATGACCAAAAACTGCATAACCTTTACTTTTTCGATGAAATTCCTTTTAAATAAGCAGAAAAGAATTTTCCTTTGACCTGGCTTGAGGCCATCGACCATGGGAGGAATTGATCTTTGAAGATCGACCATACAATACAATATCAGCTCCTTATTAACAAAGTCGCTGTACCTAATGAACTCCTTAGGATCAAGATAAGTGCCAGGCTGCGGCAAACAAATTCATAATTCCATAAAGTCACATCTAAAAATGCAATAAGCACTTCATGTTCTTATAATTCAGGCAGGAAGAACCAAAAGCCAGGCCATGCCATTGAAATTTTGTAGCATTTACATAGGAGCAAAGTACATATTCAGTCGTGTCTTTCTTCATGACAAAGCAGAAAGCATTAATCAAAACAGAAGTCAATGAAGCTGTTCCTGGATAGCAAAGCAGAAAGCATTAATCAAAACAGAAGTCGATGAAGTAATGTCAAGAGGGCATCATAAATCATACATCAAGTTGTTCCTCTAGAGCAGCAAGATCTTTCAACCACAAAGTCTCTGGAGATGCTATTTCCAGAGCAGCAATCACATTCGCAAGCTTCTCTGCATCAGCTTGGAATTCCTCAGCTTTCTCAGATGTCAATGTATCAATTTTCACGGAGAGCAGATACTCTTAACCACTGGCCTCTTTATTCTCTTCTATGTCTCCTGAATCATTTGTTGACCCAGCCACTGCTGTTTCAATTGTTTTGGTCTCCTTCCTTGAGGGAGGAAAAAAGCCTTTTGCTTGCAGCTCTTGGCACACATCTGCTCTCTTCCTCTTGATCACCTCTCCAGGAATAAAGCCTTGAATAAACCTCCCCTTATTCTCCAATATTCAACACATTAAAGCCAAGTTTTCCAGCAGAATTTTCTGCAAGCGAGAAACAGAAAAGTACTCATAATACGCTATTTGCAACCAAATCACATATAAAAAGCCTGGGACCAAAAAACTGAATAACTTAAACCATTTCTTCGCTTTCACTGAGATAGATTACCTTTCTTTTCTCATAAAACTCAATACTTAAGTGGAAAAACTCCTGTAGAACTGCAGAGAGAAAGATGATAAATTTAAAATGAGACAAGGACTAGAATACCACATATAAGCTATAATCCCACTAAAATATAGTTGATCGTGAGCTAAGCAGCATAATTAGCATACTTTGTTCAGGGCTGTCATATTTCTTAATCACTCCATTTGAGTCGAACAGGTGCACGTTACTCGTGCTAATTGTTGAGGTTAGCCGAAATTTCTTCAGTAAACCCTCTTGCTTTGCTATCATCATGTTCTCCTCCGACAACACAACTTACAAAATGTACAGTTACATTGTCACTGTACTGCCTATATTCCTGCAATTGGCAATTGCATTTTAGCAACAATGTTCAAAGACAAGATGTGATATACAAGGTTGGGTCGCTTGAGAACTCATTACCTTGACAAAAGGATCCTTTGTTTTGTCTTTCTCTCCGGTGAATAATGATTTAAAAAACTCCCAGTAATCCTGATGAGCCCATCGACGTATTGGAAGCTCTGTGATCCTCAGTGTGGTATCATCGACTTCCTCAATCATATCCCACAAACAGTGTAGCCAACGCTGCTTGTTTTCTCGATGGTCCCTCTAAATCCACGATACCAAGGATCCATGGGCTCCATCATTTCACCGTTCAACAAACGTCTCAAGTTGGCAATAACATCTCTTGGATTGTAGTTGGGGATGTAAGAACTATATCCAGTTCCAAATCCTTCACTACCATTGACAAAAACCATAGGTAGGACAGGCATGTACCTGCATTACATGACCATTATTAGTAAACACTTTCGCATTGGGTAAAATGAATAACAATGGTCCTATAGTGAGTAACTACCAAGTTGGTTCGATAGATTCCCCATTGTCATTTAAGTAGTTCAGGAGGCTGTCATCATCCTTGTGGAAGAGGAACAGTGTAATTGGCGAAAGCTTCGTGCATATGTTCCTAAGGTGAAAATAATCTTATCCTTCCCGCCAAAGCAACATGTTCCATGTAAGAGGAAAAAAATATTATAGACAAACAGATTATCTTCAGTGAAATATGGAATACTCTCACAATGTTGTGGGTCCCAAGTTTGACATCTAGCATGAGAAGGTTAATGTTGTTGGCGCCCACACAATCATCGGCCATTCCGATTATGGTATTAGCAACAGCTTCCTCGCCCTCATAGTACGCTGAATACCCGGGTACATAATCAGAAAACTGCATGACCATCACTTCTTCGATCAAATTCCTTTTAAATGTGCAGAAAAGAACTTTCCTTTGACCTAGCTTCAGGCCATCGATCATGGAAGGAATTGATCTTTGGAGATCAGCCATATAATACAATATTGTTGACACCTAAATTTTGGCGCATCATTTAGTGTTAATTGCATAGAAAATTAGGGATTAAATTTTAACCCCTAAACAAAAATATTAAAATTGTATAGCATATAGTTTAGGTTCATATAGATTAATTGCATTCCGCATCGGATCGACGTGTGGCTAGCCCCAAAGCTCATTCATCAGAGAAGACAGTCCTCAGTCCCACATCGATAGTGTCTCACTCCAACAGGCGAGCTTCTAACAGTCTCTCCAGTCTCCGTCGCCGCTCCTGGTGTTCAGTCCAACAGATCTAGCAACTCAGTCCCCTCTCAACAAGCACCTCTCCTCACTGCCGTCCGCGCTGCACCGCTGCCTAGAGACGCCTGCCGCGCCGCTGTCCCCGCCGTGTCACCGCCGCGAGTCGCCACCGCGAGTAGCCGCCGCTCCTGACATCACGCCGCCGTTCCCGACGCACCGCCGGTCACCATCCCGATCCGTTGCAAGTTCAAATTAGGAAAGAAATCTACAAATCAGGTAATTATCTTATTCCGATTTAATTTGAATATTTTGTTGCCTAATTTGTGCTTATTGATATCTAATCTTGCATATTTAGATAATAGGAAATATTTCAATTAGGATTTATTTCTTTTTTTTTGAAATCTTAGATATCTATTACTTGTCAAATTTGGATAGAATTTAGAATCTTCAAAATCTTTTGAACATATCCAATATATTTAAGATATCGAATTTTTCAAAATGTGATCGATTAGGAAATTTCCTAATCCGCAACCGCACACGTGGAAATAAATCTATCTATCAGGCTTTAGATAGAGTTATTTCCATAGCGGGAATTTTGAATTTTAGGGTCGATCTATCAGGCTTCAAATCGAAACTTAATTCGAAAGATTTAATGGTTATATTTTTTCACTTGATTTTAATTTCGAATTTCATAAAAGAAAAGCCAAAAAGATTAGATGCAATTTGAATTGATTTTTTTAAAAGATAATGTTGCATGTTTAGAATATATCTAGATGATTTTTTTAATAAAATAGGTTAATTTCTTTAGTTTAAAATCGCATGTTTAGATAATTGGCATTTTTAATTCCGAATTTCATTAAAAAAATACAAAAAAATAATATGCCCGTCATTAGAAATAAGTCACGTCGTCGCATGACATATAGTTTGCATGTTAGGTTGCATTAATCGCATGTCAATTTTTGCACGTCATTACATATAGGATTAGCTTTCATTTATATAAGTAAAAATCAAAAAAAATTTCTGCACTTTTGAACTCTAAGTCAGGATTTATCAAAATTATCAAATTGAGTATTTTTCTCGAAATTGGTATCGAAAGGGCGTTAGGGAATCTAGCGTAACCAAGTCCCCGAATTTACGATTTCTGGTTCGTAAAAATAAAATAGTACTCCCGCTATTTTATTTAGGTTTCTAATCAACCTACCCTAAATGATTAGTAGCAACTTCCGTTGAAAATATTTGCATGCTCATAATTGGACCTAAGTTGCGATTTGGTAGAGTTTGGGAGAACTCGAGCTAGGTTAGTTAATTTAATTGATCTAGTAATCCATTAGCCTAAGATCGAAACTCGATTTTTTTTAGGTCGCGACAGCTTGGCGACTCCGTTGGGGATTAAACTTGAATTTTTTTTTGAAAATTTAAGGAGGACTTAGGCCAAAAAAAAATTTCATGAAAAAGAAACCACTCGATTTGACAAAATTTGATTGAATTCTCATTCTTAGGTGTTAAATGGTTTTGCAGGATGGGAGTAATAAGGGGAGTAGTGATTGGCTAACCCTTTGTTTTGCAGGCTTGGTGGAGTGGGATTGTGATTTAATTTTTGTACTATTGAAGTGGTGTTTGCATATAATTGTTGTGCATGATTTACAATATTTACACTACACTACACACAACCTGTGACCGGACCTGGGTCACACTCATAGTTTTAAGATGGTATTTCGATGGTTCTTTAACCTTGGCGGTAAGACCTCGCTAAAGGTTGTCCCATTTGGATCCCGAAAATTTTTCAAAAAAATGGCTCAAGGGTCGTCCTCATGCACGTGAGGCTACTATGCATGGAGGTTCCCCTTGTCGACCGAATCAAGCCGAAGTGATTGGACCCGACTAGTCATGATTATTGTATGCGAGGCTGCGGCTAGTCATGATGAGTGTGCGCGAGCCTACGACATGTCGTTCCGTTTATCACTTCATTTTGCAAAAGCCTTTAGGGTAGATAGATTAAGGTTTAAACTCACGATTCATGTGCATGTCTCTATGATTGACATTCTCTCCCCAAGGATGGTAATTTCTCGAGCTTTTTTTTAGTTTTCTTCATCTTATTTTGGGTCGGTCCATGATTTAGGTTGAGTCATTTGGCACGTGATCTATATAAGAATGGGTCGCCTCAATATCCGTTTCGTGCCTACTCCAAAGCTAGAACTCAAGAAGTTATGGAGCCAGTTGAAGCCAGATGGTCAGCAGTACGTTCTCAAGCGCATTGGATTCATGCTGCCAATACTAGACATAGATGTTCAGAGCGGAATCATGCAGGCACTCGCTCATTTTTGGTGCCCCGAGATGACCACATTTGTGTTGGGAGGTAAGTTTGAGCTCACACCGACTCTAGAAGAATACAGTTTTGCCATTAGGAAATCAATTGAGTTAGATATAGTCGAACCACCCATTAAGGTAGATCCTGTGGTAGTGCTCGCTGAATTTTTGAATTTGACCAAAAAGGAAATTGAAAAAGTGTTAAAGGGTAATTGTCAAGTATGCCTGCTATCTTTTCTTATTGAATGTTTTGAAAATAACTCCGTCCTCATGAGGTCTAAGATTTTTATCTTAGTTTTTTTTGGACTCATCATTTTTCCATTCCGTCAAAATGCTATTGATCCCGTCATAGCCTGGACGGTAAAACTAATATGTGGTGGAGTTAGTTTTATAAACGCAATTCTAGCAGAGACCTTCATATCTCTGACACGATTTAAGAAAGGAAAAGATAGAATTTTTCGAGCCCCGATTGAGTTTTTACAAATCTGATTTTTCTCACACCTTTCTCAATTCTGGGAAAATATGACTGTATTTGAAATGAACACGACTGATAACCCCATTTTAAGGTTCAAACAAATACAAGATTAAACTAAAAGTTTGCACTATACACAATGGGTCCATCTGTTCAAGGATCCAAGCTCTAAGATTTTCCTTTGGCAAGCTGTATGGTTTCAAGAGGTTGAGGCTCGACTATACCATGGTGATCAGAAGCCCGTACCTTTGATGGGCATTTATGGGGCAACCTGCTATCAGCCCCTTCGAGTTACACGTCAGTTCCGAGTTCTGCAGGACGTCCCACCTCCACTCAGACCCAATGAATTTCAAGTCTAGTTTGAGAAGGGCGAGTCCTACAGAGTTGAGCTTAGGCTTCATTCCGACGCTTGGCAGAATTGTTCTACTCAGAAGCTGATTTGGCTCGCGGATGAGCCCATCGAAAGGATGAAGAGTCACTTTGTCACGGCTCGGTATATTCAGCATCATACCATCCCGGCTGAGATACTCTCGAAGATCCCGGTCGTGACAGTACGGCACACTCTTCATATTCAAATCAAAATCAGTGAAGAAAAGGCGATGAAGGCCCAGGACAAGGCAGATGCTTTGGCTGAAGAGAATGCACGACTGCGGCGTGCCTTGAAGGCCCATTTATCTATAGATCACGTGGCCTCTAAAAAGAGGAAGACCGTCTGATTTCTTGTTTAGTTTAGGGAGTTTTTCTTTCTTTTTAGGAGGAAATGTTATATTACTATTAATGTTTTCTGTAATAAATGTCGTTTCTGAATGATTTTTATAAGAATTCTTTTTAGACACCTTTCATATTGGGTAATTCAATGAAAAGCATTAAGCTATAATTTGTAAATTTTGGGATTAGTCCAGGTTTCTATTGAATAAAGCAATTTGGAATTTCGAGATTTACTGAACAAATCGGTCTTTCAAAAGAAATTTCATCTTGAAGGTCTAGAGGATGTCATGGACCGACTCGTTATTCTTACTCGTTGTATTTATTCCATCGTTACTTTTGTAGGTAATTTGCCACGGATCCCCCTCATCCTCATAATACTCGATCAGTGACCAAAAGAAGGATTGCCAATCAAGCCGAGATTATGGCCATGATTGACGAAAAGCTGAAAGAACACATGAACACAATCAATGAGCAGATCGCGGCTGCCATGTCCAAAATGATGAGTGATCTCATGGCCAAGCAGCAGCAAATCAATGTTGCCTCTCAATTAGAGATTCCACCTTCAGCCCGTCAAGGCCTTTGCCTTGACAAAGCTCCTGCAGTGAACACTAATCCCACCCTTCAACTAGATGATGTCATTCTGATTGACATTAGTGCGTCTCCAGCAGCCCATGTTCTTCATCCACCCCCAAATAATGAGAATGCCAAGTTACTGGCTAAGATCGACCAGAGGTTACGCGAAGTGAGGGAACTCAAAGTGTTCCACCTGTTGATCTATCTATTTTTACCCGGATCCAAGTGCCCGATAAATTTAAGATGCCAGCCTTCGAGAAGTACGACAGCACCTCAAACCCAATTCAGCACATCGATATGTACCAGGGGCTCATGAATAGATATGTTTCTAACGGGCCCCTAATGATCCAAACCTTCCAAGCAAGCTTGAAGGATGCTGCAATGAGGTGGTATACCAACCACCAGATCAATCGGAAGGACTCGTGGGAAGAGGTGGCAAACCGTTTCGTCAAACACTTCAAGTTCAATCTCGACGTCACCATTACAAGGGAGGATCTAGAAAGAGCTGAGCAAAAAAAGGGCGAGACTCTAAAGGAGCATGCCACTCGCTGGAGGAACATGGCAGGACAGATCATGTCTAAACCCTCAGAATGTGACTTAATGAAGTTGTTCATGTCCACCCTATCGCAGCCGGTTCGTTCACGAATGTTAGTGACGGCCGCCCAATCTTTTGGCCAACTGATAGCTATGGGTGAGATTGAGACCGAGCTCAAGAAGGGATGGTACAATGAGTCAGGTTTATCGAGCAAGAGATTTACTAGTAAAAATGACAAAGAGCATGTCTCCGAAGTCAACATGACTTATGTACAGAAGACGCCAGCTCATGCCCCGAAGCTACAATTTAGTACTCAGCAGATAACCTCTTATGGACGGCAAGGCCAGCAGGACTCGCGCCAGCAGTGTAAAACTCGCCAGTTTACTCCACTTCCTGGGACGTTATCTCAGGTATTGGCAGTGCTAAGGAAGAAGAACCTGCTGAATTTAGAGCCACAAAGATCTAATGCTGCTGGCTATGCAAGGTATGATCCGTCGAAAAAATGCGATTACCATAGAAGTGAAATTGGGCATTCGATAGATGATTGCCAAGTACTCGAACATCGAGTGCAGGATTTACTCGAGACTAGAGCGTTTGCGCTATAGCCAACTAGTAAGCCCAATGTGTAGAACAATCCACTCCCTGATCATTCGAGCAGTGCAAATGTTGTCCTTAATCCGGGAGTCAAGCAAGTTCAAGGCTTCAGGGTCCCTATCGAAGATATGTTCGATGCTTTAGTCCGAACCGGTTATATTTTGATTGGTGAGGTGGTGTCACTCGGTGAGATAGAAAAGAAAGTGGATGAGTTGGTGAAAAAGGGAATGATTGGGACAACGGATGAATTCGGGGTAGTGGCTGCTACATCTCAAGTCATCATTGATTGGAATGAAGAACTTGCAAGGATGGCCGATGAACAAGTGAAGTTGGATCCTAACATGCCCGCTCTCGAGGATGCCTCTGACGATGACCTCGGGATCGTTATACCCGACACTCCGAAAGTATTGATCTTGGCATCACCTCAGCCTTATGCTTATGAAAGTGACAAGATGATTCCATGGTCATATGACGTTGACCTGATAACAAGGTCAGGGCGAACTTATGCTGATAATCAACCGGCCAAGCCAGTGGCTGAGAAAGAAGCGAAGGAATTCCTAGCTGTGATAAAGGCTAGTGAATATAACGTGGTTGATCAGCTGAGAAAGTTATTTGCACAAGTCTCGTTGTCGGAACTTCTCCAGACATCAGATAAGCATCGGAGTGCTCTAATGAAGGTTTTAAGTGAGATTCATGTACCCGAGACTATTGAAGAAGATAAGCTAGAAGAGTTTGTCGGGGCGATCCTCCTCAAAGATCAAGTAGCATTTTCTAATGAGGAAATCTCAGTTGAAAGACGTGGTCATAATAAGGCGCTTCATATATCGGTGAAGTATAAAGAGACTCACGTGGCTAGGGTGCTTGTTGATAACCTTTGAATTTATGTTCGTTGGCTACTTTGAAAAGGTTGGGTATTCCTCCATCTACTATGCAAGCAGTCAAGACTTCTGTTCGAGCCTTTGATGGAGTGAAGAAGGATGTGATAGACCAGATTAACTTAGCACTGTAAATTGGATCCTCGGTGTTCGATATTCGTTTTCAAGTGCAGGATATCCCTTCTTCTTTTAATTTCTTGCTGGGATGGCCATGGATCCACAATGCAGGCGCAGTGCCCTTCAGTTTGCATTAGAAAATCAAGTTCGTGGCTAAAGCAAAGCTGGTTACAATTTATGGAGAGGAAGATCACCGAATCTTTAATGCAACATCGATCCCATACATAGAGCCCGATCATGTTGAAGAGGATAGCTATCATTCATTTGAGATAGTTCAAGTTGTTCAGGCTTCCTCTGATATGTCATTGCCCGTTCTTGAAGTTTTTAAAGTAGCTATCATGGCGGCCAAGGTCATGGTCAGTAATGGTTTTGAGCCAGGTCAGGGTCTTGGGGAGGAAGGCCAAGGCATTCATGTCCCGATTGAGACAAATGAACAATACCATAAGACTGATTTGGGATATCACGGGCCCGTAAGTCGCGAACAAAGAAACGATTGTTGTGGAGGCCGAAATCCCTTACCACCTCCCATTGACCACATCTTTCACTTGGCTGGAGTAGTGAGGGGATATGAGAATTTAAAGCTGAGCCCGACTGAGGATGATCTTGGGCTTGTCTTTCCTGAGTCGCCACAAGCCCTAACTGAACCACCTAAGAAGCATGGTAAAGCGATTTTGGTCAGTCTGTCTGACGATTCCGAGGATGACCAACCACCCTGTATTTTCAAGAAGTCGGAGTCGAGGGTGGTGGACTTTGACTTTAATGACGGTATACCCTACCTCACTGGTTGGTTTGCTGAGACTTCCATTGGTGCAATCACTGAAAGACCACTTGAAGGGATGGGCGCTGGCCCTCAAGAGTAATCATTTCTAGTTTTCGCATCTCCCCTGCGTGGGAATCTTTATTGCTTTTTTCCAATTCATGTTGCACTTAGGTTTTTCAATCCAATAAGATGTAATTCATTGATCCAATATCAATAAAATTACAGCGGTAACCAATAATTGAAAATTTGTCATCTACGGTAAGAACTAAGGGTTGGGCTTCTTAAGAATTCTCGCTTCGAGGTCTTCGAAAGCAAAATGAATTTCAAAAAGCAAAGAACAATTTTTGAAAATTGCAGTAGTTAAGCCCTCTCTTGTCTTTTTGATCCCTTTCTTTCATGTTTCAGGACTAATCTCGAGGAATGCGAAGGGACGGGAATCGTGGATTCTCATATATGTGATGCAAGTCAATCTGATGACTCAGACGATTCTAATCCGAATGATGAAGAGATACGACGGAACTTGGAAATCCATGAGAAATCTAAGCCTTTGACTGCCGAAAAAACTGGGATGATCAACTTTGACGACACGGAGAATCCTAGAGAGGTGAAGATTGGGGCATGTCTTCCTCAAGATGTGGCCAAACGCTTGACCCAGTTGTTGAAGGATTATCAAGACATCTTTGCCTGATCTTATGCTGACATGCCAGGTCTTGATCGATCGATCGTCGAACATTATCTACCGACTGATCCTTCAATTGAGCCTGTGAAGCAAAGGCCACGAAGAGCTAAGCCAGAACTGGCAAAGAAGATTAAGGAAGAGGTCATGAAACTTCTTGACGTGGGATTCATTGAGACTACCCAATACTCAGAATGGTTCGCTAATATAGTCCCGGTGTTGAAGAAAGACGGTCGGGTTCGAGTGTGTGTTGACTATCGAGATTTGAACAAAGCTAGTCCCAAAGATGATTTTCCACTCCCGCACATTGATGTGCTTGTGGACAGCACAGCTGGGTTCGAATTATTCTCCTTCATGGATGGTTTCTTAGGTTATAACCAGATCTTGATGAACGAGGATGATAAGTTAAAAACAGCATTTACCACTCAATGGGGGACATTTCATTACAAGGTGATGCCCTTCAATCTCAAAAATGTTGGAGCAACTTACCAGCGCGCAATGGTCACGTTGTTCCATGACATGATGCATAATGAGTCGAGATCTACGTTGACGACATGATTGCAAAGACTCGGCGTGGAGAAGATCACATAGAAACCTTGACGAAATTATTCGATAGGTTTCGCAAGTTCAAATTACGCCTCAATCCAATAAATGCGTGTTCGGGGCAGCCTCTGGCAAATTACTTGGCTTCATTGTTAGCAACAAAGGGATTGAGATTGACCCGTCGAAAGTGAAGGGCATTTGTAAAATAAAATCTCCCTCTTCGGTGAAGGAAGTTCGTAGCTTAATGGGTAGACTGAACTATATAGCCAGATTTATTTCTCAGCTATCTGAGACAGCAAAGCCTTTCTTTAAACTCCTCAAGAAGAATGCGCTGGTTAGATGGGATCAAGAGTATGAACTAGCGTTCGACAAGATTAAGCACTACTTCATGAATCTGCCAGTGCTTGTTCCACCAACGTCGGGGCAACCTTTGATCCTGTACCTCACAATCCACAATGAGTCCTTAGGTGCCATGCTTGCTCAGAAAGGTGAAGACGATGGAAAAGAGCGTGTGATTTATTATTTGAATAAGAAGTTCACCGCCTCTGAGATGAACTATTCCGAGGCAGAAAGAACGTGCGCAGCACTGGTCTGGGTGCTACACAGATTGAGGCAATACACTTTGCATTATCAGATATTGCTTATAACAGAGTGTGATCCAATCAAATACTTACTCAATCAACCCGCTTTGGTTGGAAAACTGGCAAAATGGCAGATTCTCATCTCAGAATTTAATATTCAATTCATGTCTCAGAAATCAGTCAAAGGACGAGTAATTGCTGATGACTTGGCCGAAAATTCTGGGAAAAATGAGGATCTGAATCCGCTAGAGGATAGAATCATGTCAATTGATGAGTATGTATGGACCATGTACTTTGATGGGGCCGTAAACTTGTCAGGGTCAGGTATCGGGGCAGTTTTAATATCCCTGGGCAGACAACATTATCCTGTCGCAACGAAACTGATATTTCCCTACACGAACAATATCGCTGAATATGAAGCATGCATCCTCGGGTTACAAGCTGCAATCGAAATGGGAGTAGCTCGACTTAAGGTGTTCGGGGATTCATCCCTCATTATTCTTCATACCGTTGGCAAATGGCAAACTAGAGATACTAAGTTACAACCCTATCACGTCTACTTGGAGGAGTTGGTGGAAGAGTTTAAAGACATTTCGTTTGAATACTTGCCAAGGACTCAAAACAGTTTTGCCGATGCTCTGGCTACATTATCGGCAATGCTACGAGTGACAAGTGGTTTAGAAGTTGAACCTTTAAAGATAGAGGTCTTACAGAAACCGGCTTATTGCATGGCCACGACAGAAGAGCCTGACGGCAAGCCGTGGTATCATGATATCAAGGCATATCTTCAAATACAGGAGTTTCATGAGAAAACTACCGCATCTGATCAAAAGTATATCAGGAAAATGGCGTCGAAGTTCTTCTTGAACGGAGAATGCCTATACAAGCGGTCCTATGATTCAGTTTTATTAAGGTGTGTTGATTCAACCGAGGCTGTTCACTTGATGCTAGAAGTGCATGAGGGAGTATGTGGTCCGTACATGAATGGTCATATGCTGGCGAGGAAGATAATGAGGATGGGTTATTACTTGCTCACTTTAGAGAGTGATTGCATTCAGCATGTCCGAAGTTGTCACAAATGTCAGATCTATGGTGACAAGATTAAAACTCCTCCGAATGAATTGCATTAAATGACTGAACCATGGCCATTTTCTATGTGGGGCATTGATATGATTGGCCCAATTAATCCTAAAGCGTTGAATGGGCATCAGTTTATCTTGGTCGCTATCGATTACTTTTCGAAGTGGATTGAAGCCATGTCTTATATGACAGTGACGGCCCGGGTTGTGGTGAAGTTCATTCGTCGAGACATCATTGCTCGATATGATGCACCTGAGACTATAATTACTGACAATGGATCAAATCTGAATAACAAATTGGTGGATGAACTGTTCAAAAAATTCAAGATCAAGCATCTGAATTCCTCTCCATATCGTCCGCAGATGAACGGAGCGGTCGAAGCAACCAACAAGAATATCAAGAAAATTTTGGCTAAAACAGCCGAAAACTATCGTGATTGACATGAGAGATTACCTTTTGCACTTATGGCATATCGGACTTCTATCCGGACATCTACGGGGGCAACTCCATATTCTCTTGTGTATGGTATGGAAGCAGTTTTACCTGTTAAGGTTGAAATTCCTTCATTACGTATTCTTTCACAGGTACAATTGTCAGAAGCAGATTGGATCCAGCAAAGGTTAGACCAATTGAACATGATTGATGAGATAAGACTTAGAGCTCTATGTCATGGCCAGTGCTACCAACATCGAGTTGCTAAATCTTTCAACAAGAAAGTCAAGCCTCAACATTTTCAGGTAGGTGACCTTATCCTACGGAAGTTATTGCCGATAGTTCCTCTTACAGAAGGAAAATTTGCTCCAAACTATGGCGGCCCGTACATTGTGAAGAAAGTCCTTCCAGGAGATGCTTTGATTTTGGCCGAGATGGATGGTCGTGTTTTTTCCAGTCCAGTTAATTCTGATTCTGTGAAGAAATATTACACTTGATTTGTACTCATTCTGATTTTGTTTCTATCAAGTATCAAGTTGAATTTTATGAATCAATTGATATTACTAAGCTTTGTTTAAGGAAGGCTTTTGATTTGGCAATATGTTTCTGTCCTAATGAAGCGATTTTATTGCATGAAAGACTTCGAGACGACGAAAGGCAAGACATTTTCATACACGTTCTGAATAATAATCCCTAGTGCGAGTTGAGTGAAAATTCCGTGCTGACAAGGTAAAGGATTATCTCACGAAAAGTATGACGACCAAAATAATGAGAGGCATTCATTTTCTCTATCTAAACACTACAGGTTATCGTTTGCTTAACCCCTTTGAATGGAGTTTCATTTCTTACCCATGTCAAGAACATTCCCATACCGGGGCAATTTCTTAGAAAGTTCAAAATGGTTAGAATTTTCTTGCTTTCACTTGCATCAATCTTCAAGTATATTTATTGCATGCAAGTTCTGTGTTAGCTCGAGTGCCTTAGATATGACGAAGAGCATTTCTTTCTATGTCCCTACACATTATACCCTTTGCATACCCAATTTGAACGGTGAATTCATTTCAACCCAATTGGTGATCATTCTTGTGATAAATAAATGAAATCATCTCAAGACAAGTTCAAGGTGACTTTGGGCAAATGGGAGCTCGAAAGAAAATTCATCAGAAAGGATGCAAAAGGACTCCATCAAATCGAAGTTCTCTCTCTCGGAAAAATCTCTCGAAGAAAAGAAAATCTCTCTCTAAAAAAAAACCAAAAAAAAAAGAGAGAAAAAAGAGAGAGAGAAAAGCTTAAGCAAGAACTGAGTCAATATGCGAGATCATTCTTCAAGGAAAAGACCATTTGAAGATTTATTTGTAGAGCAATTGATAGATGGGACGATCACCAATATCTATGTTCATAATACCCCTTTTGATGGAAATAGGCCATTCATTTCAAGCCTATCCGAACCTACGTTACAACCATTACCGAAGTCTCTTCAGAATAGGGCACTTGAGTTAACGTAGAATTTCAAATGCTCATAAATATTGCTCGAAGAAGTGCGAGCAAGATTTTTCTATCTCATTTTTGCAGCATTCCTGACTTGTAAACCCGGAACAGCTGGTGATATCAATGGCCTCGACTCGAAGAGTCCCTTTTGTTAAGCCATTGACCAAGCTCACATTTTAGTCCTTATAAAGACCTCTCAGATTGGCCAAGTTATTTTGAGAATATCCGAACCCTTGTCAAGCACGATGAAGAGAGTTCGAGTGATTCTTATACCCGCAACAAAGGTCGGGTCAAAAGCATTTCATTGAGAATGAGTGGAAATCCTTTCTGATTAAAGGTCTCTCATTTAATATGATCAAAATGTCAAAAGGATGAAATGGTTATTCTTATTAATAAATTCCCTAGTAAAGCTTGGTAATGCAAGCAGATTCATGAATTATGTTTTCTCTGCCTCTTCGCATGTGTTATTTTGACCTTTTCTCAGGTAAAAACAGGAGCGATGCCATTGGCTCCGTCATAAAAAGAATTCAGATACGTCTGCTAATTATTCTTCATTGTTTCTCTCTCCGGAATAAGAGAAATTATCTCTCTCATATGTTCACCAAGTGAAATGGGTGACATTTGGTGTTGCTAAGTGGAGTACGCGGCGCACCCCATTTCATGTTCGTCCAGTAGGACAGACGACATAATTTCTCTCTTGGTGTTGCTAAGTAGAGTACGCGGCGCACCCCATTTCATGTTCGCCTAGTAGGATAGGCGACATAATTTCTCTTGGTATTACTAAGTGGAATACGTGGCACACCGTATTCTCATGTTTGCCCAATAGGACAGGCGACATAATTTCACATTTGGTGTTGCTAAGTGGAGTACGCGGCACACCGTATTCTCATGTTCGCCCAGTAGGACAGGCGACATAATTTCTCTCTTGGTGTTGCTAAGTGGAGTACGAAGCACACCCCATTTTATGCTCACCCAATGGAAGAGGTGACATGATCCTTTTCATGATTGCCCAGTGATATAGGCAACACATCCCATTCTTTTTTCGTACCATGCGCTATTTCGCATCTGTAGGAAACTACAGGTAACAAGTAGGCAATCCAGTACCTTGAGAACCTTATTTCCAATAGACTAGAAGTTTGGAGATCGAGAGAATTCAAAACATTATAAAGCTTTCCCCACTTGGACGCTTTTTGTGCGATCCGTATGTAAGACTCTTTCACCGCTCCGCATGAAGTGAGAAGTCTTAGCATACGTTCCTTATTGATTGCTTATCATGCATCATTAAAAAAAATCATTCATCATTTTTCATAGTTTAAATTTAGGTCTCAGTCTTTGAGCGAAACCTTTACGAGCCTCCACTCAAAGAGGGGTAGCTGTTGATACCTAAATTTTGACGCATCATTTAGTGTTAATTGTATAGAAAATTAGGGATTAAATTTTAACCCCTAAACAAAAATATTAAAATTGCATAGCATATAATTTAGGTTCATATAGATTAATTGCATTCCGCATCGGATCGACGTGTGGCCAGCCCCAAAGCTCATTCATCAGAGAAGACAGTCCTCAGTCCCACATCGATAGTGTCTCACTCCAACAGGCGAGCTTCTAACGATCTCTCCAGTCTCCATCGCCGCTCCTGGTGTTCAGTCCAACAGATCTAGCAACTCAATCCCCTCTCAACAAGCACCTCTCCTCACTGCCGTCCGCGCTGCACCGCTGCCTAGAGACGCCCGCCGCGTCACTGTCCCCGCCGTGTCACCGCCGCGAGCCGCCACCGCGAGTCGCTGCCGCTCCCGACATCGTGCCGCCGTTCCCGACGCACCGCCGGTCACCATCCCGATCCGTTGCAAGTTCAAATTAGGAAAGAAATCTGCAAATCAGGTAATTATCTTATTCCGATTTAATTTGAATATTTTATTGTCTAATTTGTACTTATTGATATCTAATCTTGCATATTTAGATAATAGAAAATATTTCAATTAGGATTTATTTCTTTTTTTTTTGAAATCTTAGATATCTATTACTTGTCAAATTTGGATAGAATTTAGAATCTTCAAAATCTTTTGAATATATCCAATATATTTAAGATATCGAATTTTTCAAAATGTGATCGATTAGGAAATTTCCTAATCTGCAACCGCACACGTGGAAATAAATCTATCTATCAGGCTTTAGATAGAGTTATTTCCATAGCGGGAATTTCGAATTTTAGGGTCGATCTGTTAGGCTTCAGATCGAAACTTAATTCGAAAGATTTAGCGGTTATATTTTTTCACTTGATTTTAATTTCGAATTTCATAAAAGAAAAGCAAAAAAGATTAGATGCAATTTGAATTGATTTTTTTAAAAGATAATGTTGCATGTTTAGAATATATCTAGATGATTTTTTTAATAGAATAGGTTAATTTCTTTAGTTTAAAATCGTATGTTTAGATAATTGGCATTTTTAATTCCGAATTTCATTAAAAAAATACAAAAAAATAATATGCCCGTCATTAGAAATAAGTCACGTCGTCGCATGACATATAGTTTGCATGTTAGGTTGCATTAATCGCATGTCAATTTTTGCACGTCATTACATATAGGATTAGCTTTCATTTATATAAGTTAAAATGAAAAAAAATTTCTGCACCTTTAAACTCTAAGTCAGGATTTATCAAAATTGTCAAATTGAGTATTTTTCTCGAAATTGGTACCGAAAGGGCTTTAGGGAATCGAGCGTAATCAAGTCCCCGAATTTACGATTTCTGGTTCGTAGAAATAAAATAGTACTCCCGCTATTTTATTTAGGTTTCTAATCAACCTACCCTAAATGATTAGTGGCGACTCCCGTTGAAAATATTTGCATGCTCACAATTGGACCTAAGTTGCGATTTGGTAGAGTTTGGGAGAACTCGAGTTAGGTTAGTTAATTTAATTGATCTAGTAATCCGTTAGCTTAAGATCGAAATCCGATTTTTTTTAGGTCGCGACAAATATCTGCTCCGTATTAACAACGTCGCTGTACTGAATGAACTTCTCGTTGTGATCAAGACAATTGCCGGGCTGCAGGAAACAAATTCATAATTCCATTTAGTCACTTCTAAAAATGCACTAAGTACTTCATGTTCTTATAGTCATGACAGGACTTCCAACCTTGAACTGACGAAGCCAAGTCTTCATTGCTTCAACATTCTTGCTAAAAGCAACCTCGATTGCGTCTCCATCTCGGTCATCGACCCATATAAAATACTTATTGTGCATTTCAAGATTTTGGAAGTATTGCTTCCACTCTATTGAGGTGTTTGCTATCAACCCCTGCAGGGATCATTCAACTACTAAGTTTGCCCAATACAGATACTTTTGCAGTTACTGAGTTATACTTCATCAATGTGGACAAAACTTAAGGTACTTGATTGACCACCCACTTGCATTGCCCCTCAAACTTTCCTTCCAGGACTCATATTCCGACATTTCTCTTCCATTTTTATGAGTAGCCTGTAGTTACGATTAGAGAAGGCTGAAAGCCTTTTTATCTACTAAAAACGGTTTAATGATCGACTTAATTTAATCATCCCCACCTTGACTACAGGAGTGAAGAATTCAGCTAGGAAAGATGGAACTTTGAGCAAGGATGGCCAGAAAAAATTAATGAAGTTAATTAAAAGGCCTTTAAAGTGGGAGCCATCATGATCCTGCAAATGCACGTCCAGAAAGCAATATATACTTATTTACAGCACTATGAGAAGCAGCATCAACTGTAGCGGCACACGCTTGACAAAAAATAATTACACAAAACAAAATCTATAGAAGAGCGAAACCAGGTCTGCCATTATCATCAAATGACCATATCTTAAAGATTTGACACCGTCGTAATCCTTATTTTGTTGCAACCCAAGAATCTGCATGATGTATCGTATATCTGTGTCTTCCATTAACTGATTAGGGCTGGCTTCTCTCACATTGAGTAATTTACCTCTCAAAGGAAACACACCATAATGATCACGACCGACAATAGAAAGCCCAACCATCTGCATCAACTCAGTTTGGTTAGCCAACTCTTTCAGAATGTTCAGCCACGAAATTAAGAAGCTTTCAATGTCACACATCCAAAAGGTACCAGCAC
The DNA here is from genome assembly GCA_031216405.1 of Syzygium malaccense. Taxonomy (NCBI): domain Eukaryota; kingdom Viridiplantae; phylum Streptophyta; class Magnoliopsida; order Myrtales; family Myrtaceae; genus Syzygium; species Syzygium malaccense. Next base: position 14,789,789 of record CM062254.1, read on the forward strand.
TTACTGCAAGGTACTTTCCTGAATCTCCATCTGTCAAAATCAGTGTGCACTTATCAGAGTTTCTACCTCCAGCAGCATAAGCATCCTCAAGCTCGGGAATCTTCCAGAGGTTCTCTCTTTGACCCATCAATTTTCTTTAGGTGTTTGCACCGCTTGAAATTTTTCCAATGAGAGGAGTAACTGAACAATTACAGACTTTGCCACTGCATTATAGCATGCATAAACAATGGTTGCCTCAAAATCAATCGATCAATTTCATTAAATTCAAGAATAGTAATAATTGGCGAGTAAATGGTAAAATGAGATCAAGTAATTCAATACGAATCGGGCAAACAATATCACAATGTCGCAACCCTCCCAACGGTCATGTCGGGAAACGGACGGGTTTATAGGTAATGTCGAGTTGAGGACCAATGGTCCTCAATTGGAGCGAGTGCTCCAAAACCCTTACCTCACATGACATTGGAAAACTACAGTTAGCATAAATCTATCCATGTAGTCCTACCTACATAGTAATAGCCACTAACCTATTGGAGCCGACTAGGAGCCAAGTGAGGCATGGAAGCATGACTCACTTCCTATGCAATTAGAGATCTGGGGACGGGGACTTGATTATACTAATCGTCTAACTAGTGCTCTTTTAATACCCTAATTTGATTGGTTTGTTAGCTCAATGATTCATGCAATCTTTGACCATTTTATTATCCTATGCCACTAAATGATGTCCATGCATGAGTGTCCAATTAAGGAAAAGTAGACAATCACAAGGAATGTGATAAAAGTATAAGAAAGTAAACTCAATAAGAAACCAATTCTAGAATATACATGGTCATGTTATTACGCCTCAGGATAGCAACCCATGAGCTTAGTTCAAATTGAGTTCAATTTCTTTTATATAAAGATTAATCTACTACGACTAAACTAACATCAAAGGTAATGCCTAAACTATAAGCGTACTAACTAAATGAAATTAAGCTCAATCAAGACCCTACTTTCCTAACCGGTTTTCAATTTTTCAATTGTTCGAATTTTTATTTTATTTTTTTTAAATCATCTTTATTTTATAGAAAATAAGGAACAGAAGCTGGGCTCTTGGGCCTGGTCCCAATGTAGGGTGAATTTGGGTCAAATAGGTCTAGGTCGAAAGAAGCCGAAATGAAGCTATGGGCTTACTCATTCATGCCCAGCTCTATTATAATAATCAGATTAAACCCCAAAACTGATCAAAACCAATCTAAGACTTGATCCATTTGCAAACAGATTTGGCCTTGGTCCATTATTTACTCTTTTATTTCTTTTTTTCTTTTCTATCTTTCTTTGCTAATTAATTGTTTCTCTTTTCCTTCTTCAGTAAACGTCCGCGATTTTCACTTTTGAACCTGCAAACTGAGCGTCACCGTCGTTCACCCACGCTCAATACCGAACCACCGCCAGAGTCACCGGTCACCGCCACCAGGACTGTCAGCCATCAATCTCCACTTCTATCATCAACCGTGTAACATTCACACGCACACGGCATGATTAGAGCAAGCAGACAAAAGGGACGCGACGATAAGCAAAACGGGGCAGATGCGTGTGATGGCCAACTCTCAGGCCATGGATTCAGCATCATCACCTCGCCGGCCACCACCAGTGATAACCGGGGAACATAGAACACAACACAAAGAACACACCCATGCAGCAATGTGTTCAGCAAAACTCATATCATTCTTAACAGCCCGAGACATGTAATCATGTCAAATGGTTACTGACTCAGATTGCCCATGTGAACATCGCTAATCATGTTCTCGACTTGAACCAGACAATTTGTTATCGCCTCTAAGAGACATTTTTATCAAACGTATCACGAGCGTTGAGCGCAATCACTGAAACAAACTCGCCTAGGGTGACGATTTCGGGGTTTTTTTCCTTCATCAGAATAAAGCAAGATCGAGTTGAAGTATTATTACCTGGTCAGTAGGCTAAGACGGCGTCGAGATAGACGCTTGCCATCGTTGAGGATTGAAATCGCAAATGCCAAACAAGCTACGAGCAAACGTCTCCCTTGCTTTGAGATTTCCCGCGGACACGAACACGAGCCCGTCTCTGTGTTTGGAAGAGCGTCGAAACAGAAACCCTCTCGAACCTGCTCGGCAACAGTGGCTTTCTTTTAGTGGGGGTGAAACCAGGGCTTCTGTGGTGGTCGCCAAGGCACGGGACAAGCTTCCAGAGCTTCAGCATCGGATGACATGCAAAGGCTCTGATGGGTTTTAGTAAATAAATGGACCGCCCATGTTGGACCAAACCCAGCCCATAAACCTTAAAAAGGCCCATAAAAGAAATAACCGCAAATGGTAGTTATTTTGTGAAAACAAAAGTGAGATGAGAAAAACTCACGTATGTTATGAAGTGTGTATGATTTTGTTTCATTATCCAGAAGTAAAAACTCTCACTCACTTGAAACTAAAAGCGAAGAAGGATTGCTATCTCTCTCTGCAATAGGGGCATTTAATCTGTGGCAAAGAGGTATATTCGTTTACGAAATATGCTTCGTTCGATTGGTGATTCAAGTATAGAATTGGCACGTTTTTCACGTTTTTGCATTATATTTAGGAATCCGTTTCCTTCATTGGTATCAGAGCATGTATTCTTGTTTCCTGATCGTTTAATGTGTTTATAAAACGGATTGTTGGCCGGAATTCGTGAAACGGCACCGACGAACGCTTGGGTACAAAAAACGGACACCCGGCCATACTGTTCGAGATCGTTTCTCGAAACTCCATGCGATAAATTTTATTTTTGAAGGCATAGGGTCATAGTGCTCGTCGAGACAAGCAAAACGACGGGTGGCACACCATCGGGGGAGGCCAGACGTGCCTCCACGCGTCGCCGCAAGCGGCGGCTACGCCAGCACGTGCTTCGCACGTGTGCAATGGTTACCGTTGCACACGTGCGCCGCACACGCCATGTGTGCGCCGCACACGCCATGTGTGCGCATGTGGGCGTGGCTGACATCACGCTGACGTCAGCCACACCGATTATTTTTTTCTTTGGGCCGAAAGCCCAGCCCGGCCCAGCCCGACCCGGAAGTACTGATATGATTGGGTTGGTCCAATCCGACCCGGTTGCTGACCCGTGACCCAACCTTGTTGACCCATTGACCTGACCCGGTCATTCGTTGACCGTTGACCGACATTGACTACCGTTGACCGCCATTGATCTGCGTTGACCACTATTGATCGGCGTTGACCACTGTTGACCGGCGTTGACTACCGAAAAAAAAAATTTGGTGCTGAAAGGGGGCAGATTGTGTTTCTTGCAATATTGTATCATGGATTAAAAAAAGTAATCTTCTGAGTTTTTCTGCATTTGTTGTAGAAACGATGGTACGAAGATATCAAACCCCCATTATGGCTAGGACGCATGAACAGAAGGCAAAACTTGCAGAGTTGAGAGCTGAATTAGATAACTATCGATGGGAAAATGGCAATTTGGAGGATCACGTGGTCAAGGTCAATGAGATGATACAGAAAATCATCTGGAAGGGTTATTGTATGCCGGACTTTGAGAAGATGAATGTTTTTATTGTCCATTTGAATGGAAAAAGGTGTTGTATCAACTATGGGAGGTCAACGTGGTCCCAGCCTACAAAAAGCTTACAATGAATTTTGTGAGAGAATATTATAGGATTGAGGCAACAAAGTTTTCGACTCTAGGGATGAATACAACTTGGCGAAGAATGAATGTGCCATGGAAAAAGCCTAAGGGATACTCGACAGTCTTTCTTGGTTGCCAAAGAAGAAGATTGATTTTTCTAAGCATTTTGATGAATCTTTCCTTGTGTATAGGAAATTGATAAGCCGTTGATTTTATTTTATTTTAGTTCGGTTTTAGATATCCTAGGTGGATATTACTATTCATATTGATGTTCATTTTTTTTATGCTGGATTCGTTCCTTATGTACATAGTTTTTTAATGAATAGATGTTGATGGATATTTTCTGTTATGAATAGTTTATGGTACTATTCTATTATATCTATCTTATTAGTATTATCTGGTTGAGTGGGAGTTCTAAAAGTTTTAGTAACTTTAAAGAACATAATTTTACCTTAATGATTATATCAACAATAATTTCACATTAGGATTTTAGATGATGATTGGGAATATAGTGAACTTTCGAATCTAAAAACTATGTGAAATTACTCATTAATAAAATTAGTTTGTGTAAAATTGATGCATAAATGAGTGGCATTAATAATTTGTGCTTGTCTATATGATATGTTCAGATTCAATAGCTTCAGCAACTAAGAACATAGTAGCTAAGTTGAACAAAGGAAAGAAATTGAACGGCGAGAATTATGAAATATGAAACATAAAAATCCAATATGCGCTAGAAGAACAAGAAGCACTAGAAGCTCTTAACCAACTTATGAAAGAACCTAAGGATGGAAACACTACACAGCATAAGAGAGACAGAGATGCATTTGCTATATGGAAGAGGAAGAACTCGCTTACTCGCATCACGTTGTTGAGTAGCATGGAGAATGATATCGTGCGAGAGTTCAGGCGTTTTGAGAATGCCAAGCAAATGTGGGAAGCATTAGCAACAAGATTTGGTCATACGTCGGTGATCAAGCTGAGACAGCTCACTATAAGGTTTGACTCGTATAAAAAGCCTCATGGTCAGTCCATGAAACAACACATGAGAAAGATGTCGAACATGATCGCTGAGCTGAAAGATGTTGGACACATTCTGACTGATGAATAGCAAGTGCAAGCAGTGATCCGTTCCTTGCCTCAAAGCTGGGAGCACATAAAGGTGTACCTGACCCATAATGAGAACATCAAGACCTTTGAAGATGCCATGCGCCATCTTGAGTTAGAAGAGGATCGCCTCCTGGTGGTGAAATCAGAAACCGACATCTATTATGCTGGTTCTAGCTCACATGGGGCTTCGAGCTCCAAGAGCAAGCGCGTCGAAAGGTTCATGAAATGGAAAGGCAAGGGAGCAAGTTCTACGGGTAAGAAACCAAAATTTAATCAACATGACAAAGGAAAGCGTTCTTTTGTTAATAATATGTCGAGGGTGAAATGCTACAACTGTAGTAAGAAGGGCCACTTCGCTCGCGATTGCGGCGAGCCAAAGAAGGTAAACTCCCCTTGCATTCTTGAGAACTTTGTCTATGTGTCAAGTTCTGTATTTTTAACCGAGTCTAATCCTTTGTGGATTGTAGATTCGGGAGTAACAGACCATGTAGCAAAGGACAGAGATGCTTTCGTGGAGTTCCGACAGGTTTCGATCAGAACAAAATGGATTTATGTAGGGAATAACTCCAAAGCTAAAGTTAAAGGAATTGGCACCTACCAGTTGATGATGCGTGGTGGATGCACATTGTTCTTACATGACGTATTATATGCTTCGGAGATTTGTCGAAATTTAGTGTCTGTGTTAGTGTTGGTTAAACTTAGTTTTAATTTAAACTTCCATAATAGTTGTGTTGATTTATATTTGAATACGAATTACTATGGTTGTGGATACTTTCTAAATGGTTTTATTGTACTAGATGTTGACCGTGGTGATGTTAACGTTTGTTATTCCCTATTTACATCTTCTAACTCTTATGAAAATGATGTGAATGTGTGGTATGCTAGACTTGGTCATATTGGCCAACAACGAATGCAAAGATTAGCCAAAGAGGGCTTATTAGGCAATATTGAAAAAGTTGATTTGTCTATTTGCGAGCATTACCTGGCGGGAAAAACAACAAGGAAACCATTTGGAAAAGGTACAAGAGCTGAGTTTCCTTTGCAACTAATCCATTCTGACATCTGTGGTCCAATGAATGTAAGAGCAAGGCATGGGGCTGTGTATTTCATCACATTCATAGATGATTGTACTCGATTTGGATATGTCTATTTGATTTCTCATAAATCTGAGGCATTGAGTTGCTTCAAGAAATTTATGAACTTAGTAAAAAATCAATTAGATAAGAAAATAAAAGCGTTTAGATCCGATCGAAGTCGAGAATATTTATCTAATGAGTTCAAAAATTTATGTGGTGAAAAAGGAATAGAAAGACAGTTGTCTATTCCATATACTCCTCAACAAAATAGTGTTGCCGAGATGAGAAACAGAACCCTATTGGAAATAGTTAGGTCTATGATGGCACAAGCAAACTTACCTATTGCCTTTTGGGGTGATGTTTTATTAACTGCTGTCTATGTACTTAATCGTGTACCTTCTAAATCAGCTACTTTCACTTTGTATGAGTTATGGACAGGTAGAAAACTCGATTTAAGTTTTCTTAAATCTTGGGGTTGTGCTGCTTATACTCACGAGACCTCTCACAAGTATAGGAAACTGGGTCCTAGAGACAAGAAGAGTATTTTTATTAGATACTCAAAGCACTCGAAAGGGTCTGTGTTTATATGTGAGCAAGAAAGTGGGAGTATTACTGAATTTGAATCATAAGATGTCATATTCTTAGAGAATGAGTTTCCTAAGAAGGGCGAAATAGGTGAGGACTACTTACTTTATGAAACCTTGGATTATGATAATGAAATTGATGAAGATTGTCCAAGTGGGAGCAATGTGAGAAATGAGGAATTAAATTCGACTCAATCTCAATTGCAATCGTTTGATGAGACGATACCCTCATTATCTAATCCAAGTGGGAGCGTAATGGAGAGCAATGTACCACATGTACAATCTCCCGTACAGCAAATAAGTCACAAAAGTATTCCCCGACGACGTTTTGACATTGAAGGGGAAACTTTCATGATCGCTCCACAAGATGAAGATGAGCCAAGAAATATAAATGAGGCTCTAAATTGCCCTAATAAGGAAAAATGGATAGATGCAATGGAAAAAGAAATGGAGTCAATGAAATCCAATCAAGTTTGGGAATTGGTTGATCTTCCAAAAGGATGCAAAGTTATTGGGAACAAATGGGTTCTCAAAATAAAACGTAAATCCGATGGCTCAATAGAAAGATATAAAGCTCGCCTCGTGGCGAAAGAGTATAATGAACAGGAAGGAATTGATTATGAAGAAACTTTTTCTCCTGTAGTGAGATTTACCTCAATTCGCCTTATTCTGGCAATAGTGGCAAGTATGAATCTTGAATTACATCAAATGGATGTAAAGACTGCTTTTCTAAATGGAGAATTAAAAGAAGAAATTTACATGGAGCAACCCGTTGGCTTCATTATGAAAGGCCAAGAACAAAAGGTATGTCGACTTCTAAGATTGATATATGGCCTTAAGCAGTTTTCGAGACAATGGTATATACGTTTCCATAATGCTATAGTGGCGTATGATTTTACAATGATTGATAAAGATCAATGCGTATATATCAAAGGATCCAAAGATCAATTAGTGATCTTATCATTATATGTTGATGAAATACTGATTGCCGGAAGCAATATGGAGTTGGTTAATACTATTAAGAGTTGGTTATCATCCAATTTTGAAATGAAAGATATAGATGAGGCTGCATATATTCTTGGAGTTAAGATTTCAAGAGATCATTCCAAGAGATTATTGTCTCTTTCGCAAGAGACGTATATAAACAAGGTTCTTGAACGATTTCATATGCAAGATTGCAAATCCATTGACACTCCTATTGCAAAAGGTGAAGGATTGAGTCAAAGACCGTGTCCTAAGACTCCACAAGAAAAGGAACAAATGAAACGTGTTCCTTATGCTAGTGCTATTGGAAATCTAATGTACGCTATGATATGTACAAGACCTGACATATGTTTTGCAGTTGGAATGGTAAGTAGATACCAATCAGATCTAGGTCAAGCACATTAGAAAGCCGTCAAAAGAATCATGAGGTATCTAAAAGGTACTGCTAATTATTCTCTGAGTTATCAAGGAAAGGATCTGCGACTTGAAGGCTACTCAGATGCTGATTGGGGAGGAGATTTGGATGAAAGGAATTCTACCTCTGGATTTGTTTGCTTACTGAATAATGGCACCATATCTTGGAAAGTAAGAAATAAACATGTATAACATTATCCACCATGGAAGCCGAGTTCGTGGCGTTGTCAGCAGCAGTACAAGAGGGAGTTTGGCTTAAGAGATTTTTGGATCATTTAAGTGTTGTTGAGCGTGCTGCAAGCTCATTGTTAATCAATTGTGATAGCCAAGCAGCGATAGCATACACCAAGGATCCGAAATATTATGCGAAGACAAAACATATAGATACAAAGTATAACTTTGTCAAGGACATGGTTGCACGAAAGGATGTGAACTTACAGTACATATCTACGCATAGAATAATAGCAGATCTTATGATGAAATCAATTCCTAGAGATGTTTTTAGTGATCATGTAAAATCTCTGGGACTGCGTAGATGCTGATGTACTGAATATTGTAATTTTCCTGAATGTTTACATTTAAATGAAATTGTTATATCATTTTTTAATGCCTATGAGTTTATTTAATATTTTATGCATCTTACTGCTTAGTGCATTATGTTGAAAAAGTATGTCGAACAGATGAGATTAGCCCACTCACATGGGTAATCGCCTCTATTTATCGTGTAATAAATAGAGATGAGACAATTTTAAGGTTATTATCTAGGTGATAATTGAGAGCTCAAGCTTAAAATATAAATGTCGTCTTAGTTGAGCGTTAAGATGAGGACATAATATTTACTATGTTCGAAAGTAAAATAGCCCACATATTTTACTTTATTTGTCTTTGATGCCAGATGTGAGTTCTAATAGATTCTTTAGAAGAGTAGATATGTGAACTCAAATTTAGACATTGAGTATGTCTGAACTATCATCTGTACGGTATTAAATGTGAAGACATACGCTCCATGGGAAATGAGTTAATACCGTAATATGTACTTCATACTACGTATGCATGAGACAATCAATAAGAGTGGTAAAAGTTTTGATCTCAACTTTATGCCGTGTGAGACTCTTAAGGATGAAAGTTCCTCATTTAGTGCCCTCACAACTCTGACTTATTCTCAAAGTTTCTATTCAGTGTTCGCTATCTTAGAGTGTTGCCAATGTTCATGAATGATTCGATCTAATGGAGCATTTCTAGAAAAGTGAGCTGGACTGAAATAGAGAGGTTTAAGGAAAGAGGAAGATCAATTTGTTTATGATGTCATATTCTATTTTTGTATTCACATGTCGACCAATTATGATTTTGAGTAAATCATGGTTGTGAATACAATACATGAGATACTAAAAGAGATATAAATGTAACTGATTGATCTAGGGTACTACATACTATATTTACTCGAAAACATTATGCCCAATTTGAGCTGCTATGTATTCCTAACAGATGCATCGCAAATAGCTCTCGAAGTATGCTGGTCGTACGGATTATTTGCTAGTATGAATATTGCGAAGAAGAGAGAGTTATGTTTAGCCTACCATGTGCGAGTGAGAGATGATGGGTTTTAGTAAATAAATGGGCCGTTCATGTTGGACCAAACCCAGCCCAAAAGCCTTAAAAGAGCCCATGAAAGAAATAACCGCAAATGGCAGTTATTTTGTGAGAACAAAAGGGAGATGAGAAAAACTCACGTATGTTCTGAAGTGTGTATGATTTTATTTCATTATCCAGAAGTAAAAACTCTCACTCACTTGAAACTAAAAGCGAAGAAGGATCGCTATCTCTCTCTGCAATAGGGGCATTTAATCTGTGGCAAAGAGGTATGTTTGTTTACGTAATATGCTTCGTTCGATCGGTGATTCAAGTATAAAATGGGCACGTTTTTCGTGTTTTTGCATTATATTTAGGAATCTGTTTCCTTCAGGCTCGAACGAGGAGAGCGAGGCCTTGGACGAAGGAGGACTCGGACGACAATGGCGATGGTCGAGACGAGAGCTCCCGTGTCCATCGGAGCAAGACGAACGGAGCTTGGCGAAAAAATGTGGGTCCCTTTCTTTCATAAAAAAGAGCCACTCATGTTTTTCCTCTTTTTCCAGCCGAAAAGGCGAGGCGAAAAGGGGGAGGGCTTTTTCTCGGGGAATTTTGCGTGGTCGTGCCAAGTGGCGCGATCTCGAGGGGTGTAAATTTAAATAATTCTAATCCTACGGTGCTAAATACCATGCTCTAAATGATTGGCCGGCTCCATGAGTTGAAATTTCTTTAGTCGGACCCGAGATGTGAATTCGGCTCCACAAGTATTATGTTTTGTTGCGAGAATAGAGGACTGTGTCCGCGGTGTGAGATGTGAATTCGCTTATCAAACGGATGAAACATTTGAGTTTTACTTGTGGCAACATGGATCTAGGGTACTAATGGTTCCCAAAAAAAAAAACATTCAAATACAATTTCGAATATAATTAATCTATTGACAATAACCTATGCTCGAAAATAGATTATGTTCTTTTATAGGCATAAGAGCGGTGGAATGTAATAAATCATTATAGTCACGTAAGAGTTGGGCCGAAGGTACAATGAATTCGTCCAGAATAAGGGTCTAGTGTGCACAATCCTCTATTCTATTGAAACAAGCATAGATATTATCGATATTCCACGAAATTGAGTATCTTGAATCGAGAGATTAGACAAATAAACGCATCTCGTTGCTCTAATCGGGGGTGCGTTCCTAGTGATTGAGGGGGTTGCAAATCCAGAAGTGAATAATTTATTAGTCAAACATTCTTTTTATGGCTATATCTTAGTCTCTTCTTCCGTAGTGAATAAATTTTTGACAAGTAATAACATTCTAAATAATCGAGATGGAATAGGCATCTTTGTGAACGGGCATTAAGAACCTTTGGTGGTGTCTAACTCGTTTTATACAGTTAAGATGATTAACGACCTTGGAACATTAGCTTTCGCCAACTGGGAAATATGAAGGAAACTGAAAAATATGGCACAGGTTTAAAACAAATTAGCTTATCGGTACAGTGAAAGTTGAATATTTGCAACTGAAAAGTCATACTTTCAATTAGTAACAAATATTAAGGGCTTTTTTATTTGAGTCTAAGTAAAAGCAAAAATAACTTTTTCTCTATCTGGCCAAGAAAAATTCAACATACCAATTATATTTCAAAAAATTATGCCAAATCAAATGTGAATTTACGCGTCAAAACGTGCATTTTGTGAAAATCTCAATTGTTCCTGCTTTTAAATAGTCGAAAGTATGTGATTCACGAGATCTTGATTAAATTAGAAGGAAAGGAGAATCATTTTTGGCGAATTTCTACCATGGTCACCGTTTCAATTCACATCACATTTAATGTAAATCACAAAAAACTTTTGCCCGCCTCTGCTTTGGTTCTCTTGCCGTCAGACAAGCCCTAGCCTTCTTCTCCCATGAGTTCGTTTGAGTTTCGATTTCGCTTCAGTAGAGTCAAAAGTGACTACTATGGTCGAAAGCTCATGTTCGCGTTTCTCTCTGCTCTCTTCGAAAGAGGTGATTGCGAAACTTCGTGTCCAGTGGTGATTCAGGTGTGTCTGAGTAGATATGACTTAAGCTTGGACCTTTTGTGTAATTTGCAACCTTAGAAATCTGATTGTTGTTTCACGCTTGGCTTTTTATTATTGTAGATAATTTGTGGTGAGCACTGAATGCATCACATTTATAAAACGCATTAGTATCTATATTTAATTTCATTCTCTCAAATTTTTTTTTCGAAATTCCCCATATGTGAACTATGAAGAACAATAGGCTGTCTTAACACGTACCAATGAAAACATAGTAATGAAAAACTCATGTTGGAAGCAATTGTCGGAAGAATCAACTAACCTATTCAATGCACTCAAAAACAATTTTCCAGGATCGTACGTTAAATCACCAGTAAACGATAAACGAATCTACTTCACGTTGGTCCGAATACAATCACATAGAAAGTATTATCGTTCCACAGCATTAATGCCGATTATCTTCTTAAAGTAGATACGAAATCCTTATGCGTCGTTCTTTTTTATGAAGAGAGGAGAGAGAGAGAGAGAGTTCTAATTATCTCTTTTTTTTTTGTTCATTATGAAGAAGTTATCTTAACTTCCCTTAAGAAACTCCTCTTGTGTCTCTTCAAAAGGTGTCTTTCAAACACACTTATAATTAGAGCAAATGGTGTCCCTTAGACACACTCATCATGGGCGGACTGACGAAATATAACATCTCCCACTCGCACATGATGGGCTTGATCATGCTCTATCAAGAACATAAAGCATTCATCATTCATCTACTTTATAAACAATTCATACTGGCAAGAAAGCCGTGTGACCAATGAGTACACCTGCACTTGGGAGCTCTAATTATGCACATGTTAAGGATAACATAATGGCTACAACCCCAAAAAAGAAATAAACAATTGACGTCTCATAATGCTCCAGACATATTTTGTTACATCAGTCCAAGTATACCTATCATTTAAAGGCTATATACTTGACTATTCTCAACGACACAGTGAATTTACAATTATTTCCAAAGCCATCGAAGGCGAAATAATCGGTCGACCGGTAAATACATGTGATAGATGTAAAACAACAATAATCTTCCTTCGTACTCATGCCTTTTTCCATTTCCGAACAACTGCTTTTCTAGACACGTCCCATAAAGTCATATCTATTCATGACCGCAGGTAACGTACTAAAGTAGCAACATTGATCTTCTACTTCGAGAATATAGTCAAAAGTAATATAGGGCACAAAGTAAGGTAAATTATAAATTACCTTAAGAACTCACACGATGAATAAATAGGGATAATTGTACTCATCTCCCTTATTGGTCAAATAAAGCGCATGTATTATGAATTACATGCTATAGTGGATTTCTCTTTTAATAAGAGCGTATGTCATTTATTAATCATATCCACTAAATGAATCTTAGCCTAAACATAGTCACATGCTTCTCATATACTCATATTTAGCCCGAGTGCTATATCAGTTCGCTTTCCACAGCGCCCAATTTAGTACTCACATCCGGCTACTTTTAGGCATACATGATTGTGGGACTATCATGTTCGATCTTATCACATACGAATAATAGACCTCATCTTGATTCCAATCAAGGCGACATTAAATCGTTTTATATACTAAATTGCTCTTCCAACATTTATAGTATATTTCGTCTCATCTCAACCCACTTACTATAGCGTTTAAGGTGATTGCTCGTGTGAGTGAGCCAATCATTGCCTTGTGACATACCTTTCAACAATATGTGTGTTTATGCTAATCTCATAATATTGTACTAATTAATAAAACATCAATTCATTAACAAACAATTACAATACATATACACACATAATCTAATGATCCTTAATAATATTAAATATCACATTCTACATAACCCTAGAGACATCCTGTCAGTCAAGAACACGTCTCTAGGAATAGCCTTTATGAATGGATCAGCAACCATCCTGTTAGTTGAAATATATTGCAGGACTACTTCCTTCTGTGCTATTATATCTCTGATGAAGTTATTCTTTATGTCAATGTACTTTGTCTTACCATGGTACTTGGGATCTTTCACATAGGCAATAGTTGCTTGACTATCGCAATATACTGTTATTGGTCTTGGGACATCAGTGACAATGGCTAAATTTTCCAAGAAATGTTTTAGCCATATTGCTTCTTACACTGCAGCAGAACATGCAATAAATTTTGCCTCCATCGTAGATAAAGCTGTGCATGTCTGTTTCTTACTATTCCAAGAAATTGCACCATCATTAAGCAAGAGTGCATATCCAGACGTCGATTTATGCTCATCTAGGTCTCCTCTCCAATTAGCATCAGAATATCCTAATAAGCATAGATCACTCCATTGATAGCAAAGTCGATAGTACATAGTGCCTTTCAAGTATCTCAGGATTCTCTTAACTGCTTTCCAGTGTGCTCGACCAGGATTTAATTGATATCGGCTCACTAACCCCACAGCATGACTTATGTCAAATTGAGTACACATCATAGCATACATCAAACTTCCGACAGCACTAGCGTAAGGAACAGTTACCATTTCTTTCTTTTCTTCTGGAGTCTTAGGACACATCTTAGTACTCAGGCCTTCGCCTTGCATGGCAGGGATATCAATGGGATTACAGTATTGCATATTGAAGCGTTCAAGAATCTTCATTATATAAGACTCTTGTGACATAGCAAAAAGTTTATTTGATCGATCTCTTTCAATCCTAACTCCCAATATATATGCAACTTCTCCCATGTCTTTCATTTCAAAATTAGAGGACAACCATTTTTTTATGATTATAACCAAACTCTTGTCATTCGCAGCCAACAGAATATCGTCCACAAAAAGAGATAAAATCATAAATTTATTCTCGGATCATTTGATATACACATAGTGATCCTCTTCGATCATCGTGAACCCAAAAGAAGTTATGGTTCGATGAAAACGAAAATATCACTGTCTAAACGATTGCTTAAGGCCATAAATTGAGCAATGAAGTTTGCAGACTTTACGTTTTTGACCTTTAGCAATGAAGCCTATTGGTTGCTTCATATAGATTTCTTCATCTAGTTCTCTATTGAAAAATGATGTCTTTACATCCATTTAATGTAATTCTAGGTCTAAATGTGCAACAATGGCTAGGATAAGATGTATGGAGGCAAACCTTACAACTAGTGAAAAAGTTTCCTCATAGTCTATACCCTCTTGTTGAGTATAGTATTTCACCACAAGGCGAGCCTTATACTTTTCAATGGATCTATTCGCCCTTCGCTTAATCTGAAAATCCATTTGTTTTCAATAGCTTTGTGATCGGGTGGTAGATCAACCAAGTCCCAAACGTGATTTGTCCTCATAGACTCAATTTCTTCTTCCAAAGTTTTTCTCCATTCTTTCTTATCAGGAAATGAGAGAGCCTCTAGAACTATTTTAGACTCCGCATCATCTTATGGAGCAATCATAAATGCTCCCCCTTCAATCTCAAATCGACGACGAGAAATACTTTCACGATTACTTTTACGCAACTGAATTTCTTGAGAATTCAGTTCGCCAAGCGACGCTACACTCCCACTAGGTCTTGTATGTTGAGGTAAGTCTATATTTCCCTCAATAACATTAGTGGGTGTGTTATCAGGATCTTCCATCTCATGTAATTGGAAGTCCTTATCGATCTCACCTCTACTAGGAAAATCGTTCTCCAAGAACGTGACATCTCGTGACTCTATTTCAGTCACACTTCCATCAATTTATTCACCTATGAACGCGTACCATTTGGAGTGTTTAGAGTATCTAATAAAGATACACTTCTTCCCTCTAGGGCCTAATTTGCCATATTTATGGGAAGAATCATGAACATATGCTGCACACCCCCAATGTCATAGATTACTTAAGTTTGGTTTCCTACCAGTCTATAATTCATAGGGGGTGGAAGCAACTGACTTAGAGGGCACATGATTAAGTATATAAGCAGCAGTCAATAACGCATCTCCCCAATATGAGACAGGAAGATTTGCCTGCGCCATCATAGACCTAACCATTTCCAATAGGGTTTTATTCCTTGTCTTTGCAATGCCATTTTGTTGCGGAGTACCAAAAATAGTCAATTGTCTTACAATTCTCTTTTCATCACAAAGAGCCTTGAATTGCTTAGATAGATACTCACGTCTACGATTTGTTCTCAATGCCTTTATTGTTTTGTTCAACTGATTTTCTACCAAAGCTATAAATCGCTTAAAGCAATCCAATGCTTCGGACTTATGATAGATCAAAAAAACATAATCGAAACGCATGAAATCATCTATAAAAGTGATGAAATATGAGGCTCCATGCCTCGCCCTCACATTTAAAGGACCACAAATATTAGAATATATAAGTTGCAATGGAAATTCAGCTCTGGTCCTTTACCAAATGGTTTTCTAGTTATTTTTCCTGCTAGACAATGTTCACATACGGGCAGTTCAACATTAGCGAGTGCCCAAAAGGATTTTTCTTGCCAATTGTTTCGTTCTTTGTAACCCAATGTGACCCAGTCTAGCATGCCAAGTACTTGTATCAATCTCCATATTACTAGAAGATGTAATTAAAGAAAAACAACCATCAACATTAACTTTGTACACATCATAGTCAATGTCTAACACCATAAAACCATTCAATACATAACCAAAATCGTAATAAACTGTTCCAAATAAAATGTCAATACAATCACCATGAAAATTAAATACATAACCTAAACTAAGAAGAACAATAACAGAGACTAAGTTTCGCCGAATATCTGGAGCATAGAGAACATCATGCAGGAATAGGTTTCGACCACCATGAAAATTTAATTTACATGTGCTGATACCCTTCATTTCAACTCTTGAGTTATTTTTAACATATATCCATCTTCTTCTAGGCGGTATCCGACGATACGCCACAAATACTTCTCGGTCTCTAACTACGTGGTCTATTGCTTCTGAGTCTACAGTCCACATTGGATGAGATTTAGCAAGCATTACAATACTAGAAACAAAAGCATTACTCAAAGTAATGGAGTAATGTGGTACATTTTTTTGGCTCAGTGCATTCACGAGCGAAGTGGCCCAGTTTACCACAATTGTAGCACATCATCTTGGCCTTGTCCTTCTTCCCGCCACGCTTCTTGCGTCGAAAGGTCTTGACTTTCTTGGGTGCCTAATCAATCTCTTTTCCTTTGTTGTTGAATTTATGGTTCCTCTTGCTCTTAAAGGCCAAAGCTTTGCCCGAACTTGATTCAGCAACATAAGCATAGGTAGAGGATTTTACATCCTCTAGGCGCTCATCTTCTAATTCCAAATGACGCGCAATATCGTCAAAAGTGATGATATTCTCATTGTGCGTCATATTGATTTTCATATGTTCCCAGCTATTAGGAAAAGACCTTTTAACAGCCTAAACTTATTGTTCGTCAGTTAAGATATGACCTACCGACTTCAGCTCATGTATCATGTTTGACATCTTCTGAAGATGCTGCCTTATCGATAGATTTGAGCACTTTTGGTATGTGTCAAATTTGATGGTGAGCCTCCTCAACTTAGTGGCAGATGTACCCCAAAACTTATCTTTCAAGGCAACCTACATTGCTTGAGCTTTGTCATAACTTTCAAACTCACACATGATATCATCTTGCATACAACTCAGTAACGTGATGCAAGCAATACTATTTTTCTTTTTCCAAGCTTGAAAAATTTCTTGATCTCTTCTGTGTTGAATAGAAGTTCCATGCTCAGGTTTATCCATAGTGTGGTTGAGGGTTTCCAAAACCTCTTGCTCCTTAAGGATATACTGAACTTTTCGGTGCTAAATATCATAATTGTCACCGTTTAGCTTTTCACCCTTGTTGAGGTTAGCCACAATGGTCTTGGATGCCGAAGCCATAATCAATTTCTATTACACATTGACATAATAAACATAGAATCAATACTAGCACATATTTCACATAAACACACATTTTAATTTGTAGCAAAGACAAACTAAATTAATGATAATTCAATAAAAGATATCAAAACGAAAGTTCACTATGTTCTCAATCAGCTTCGACGTACAATTGTTCTACTATCGTTAACTTGTTTAATTTGTGCAAATTTTAAGTTCTAGGTGAGAATTTTTTTGAATTCTACCAACCTACGAACTCCCACTTGAAAAAACGATTATCATACATCATGGAATGATTACATTATTTCATACAATTATAGACAACAACATGATGTTAACCAAAATACAGGTAATTCAAGCAGAATACAAGTAAATAAAAAATGGATCTCCAATCATTGTTCGAGTTAGCTTGAAGCTAAAATTGCAAGCACGTTAAATCTTATAAACATGCCATCAATGAACCATACTCTACATAATCTTTATGTGGTCATTTACATATAAGCCAGCTTCTGTATTTCCAAAACCATAGGGAAATACAAGTGAAATGCAATAATACCTAAAAATACACGTATTTAGGGTTTTGTATGCATTTTCATATCTTTAAAAGCTTCAAACATATAAAAAAAAAAGTATACCACAATGTAGATAATTTCAATACGAACATTTTGGTACCAACCATGCTCCGATCGGAGATCACACCCGCCAACGGAGTGTGCGGCACATGTGGTGCACACGCCGAGTCCAAAATCGATTCTTAATCCGATCTGACTGATCAAACCGGTTCAACCGTTGATCGGTCCGATCGATTGACCATTGATCAGTCCGACCGGTTGACCGTTGATCGGTTCGACCGGGTGACTGTTGACTGGTCCAACGAGTTGGGTAGGTAATTGGGTCGGGTCATTGGGTCCGGCCGGGTCGAGTCGCCGATTGCCGGTCGCTGGTCGTTGAAGGGTTCATTCACCGGCGATATGATGCCATCAATGACGTCAGCATGTCGATTATTGACAGTGTTGCCGATGTCATCACGCGCCAATTAGCCGACACGCACTGGCAGCGCCAGCGCATTGGGCGCGTGGCATCCGCACGCCGTGGCTTCTGGCCGCGCGTATGGGTGCGTTCGACGTCTTCCGGCGACGTGCCGCCCACTGTTTTGCTCGTCTCGATGAGTTCTTCAACTCTATATAAAAATATCTCATTTTTACTGAAAATAAATATTCGATAGAGGGTCAAACAGAACAGTGTTCATCCTCCAAACCCGTTCCGTCGAGTCTGATTTCGTTTTCGACGATTCATGTTGCAATTTCCGAGCAATGAATATCCAGACGATATGAATCCTCTCAATCCCCATATCAAACAACAAGTGAAAAAATTCGATAGAAAAACAAGGTAGAGATCATAACCTGGCTCTGATACCAATGTTAGAAGCGATTGTCGGGAGAATCGACTAACCTGTTTGATGTACTCCAAAATAATTTTCCAACATTATACATTGAATCACCAGCAAACGATGAACGAATCTATTTCACGTTGGTCCAAATATAATCACAAGGAAAGTATTCTCATTCCACAGCGTTAATGTCGATTGTCTTCTCAAATAAATACAGAATCCTTATGCGTCGTTCTTTTTTATGAAGAGAGAAGAGAGACAGAGTTCTAATTATTTATTTATTTTTTTGCTCATTCTGAGGAAGTTATCTTAATTTTCCTTAAGAAACACTTATCGTGCCTCTTCAAAAGGTGTCTCTTAGACACACTTATAATTAGAGCAAATGGCGTCTCTTGGGCACGCTCATCATGGGCGGACCGATAAAATGTAACAACTCATGAAGCCAATTGAGGACTTTGTTGTTCTATTATTTCGAAATGGTTTACGGGTGTCAATACTTTCTTGTTCACTTTACATGGAAATCACTTGCATTGTGGACTTTTGTTATCTTAGGTTAGGTTACGGAGCCAGCTGTTTTTTTTTTAAATTATTGATACCCGAATTTTGCTTTCGAATTTAAAAAAAAAAAACTCATTAATCTTGTATGATCTTTCATTATTATTTTCTATTTCATTTTTTTCATAGCTTGTCAAAAATGGGCAGGAACTAGGAAGGATACAAGATTGAGTAGAGAGGACAAAAAGCATGGTGGGGTCTTGAGTTTTCAGGTGAGTTGACTAATAAACAGAAAAAAAAACTGAAAGAGAGAGAGAGACAAGACCCTGGCGTGTAAAGGACAACAGAGGCTTGGGCGCACGCGTGTGAAAGAAGCGAAGCTGCTGCTGCTGAAGTGTACGGGTCTGTTCAGTCCAGGCGAGCGGACCGGACAGAGAGGGAGATGATAAAAACGATGAACGGGGGTCTCCTCCTTAGGCCAAAAAAGAGCGGGGATGGTTTCCCCGACGCCGCCACCTCGGGCCTTCAACCAATAATCTTCACGCTGGCCTCAGTCGTCAGCCAGCGCCTTGACTATTTGCGACACATCGCCGCCTCCGGTGGCCCTTCAAGACGGTCGGCGACCGCCCGTATTGTCTCCGCGAGCCCTCACCATGAGCTGGAGCAACAGAACTGTGAGTCCAGTCGAGTCGAGTCGAGTTGATGCAATCTACAGAGGACTTGTCCAGCTCGAGTTCAAGTCAAGGCGATGTTCGTCTTCATAGCCGAAAATCTTACCGGAGTTCGTCGTTTCCAAGACTCGGGTCGGCTATGGACCTACCACCATCGCGCCAGCCTCCAGGACGATGTCGTCCTCTCCTTTGGGCAATTAGGGCGTCATCATGGTCGAAGTCAAGCCGCCCTAATGAATAGTGTCCACGATTGGTTTGCCTACCGCTGCCGGTGGTGCACTGGCTCGTGCTCCTCTCCCTTCATGGACTACCACGTCAACCGATAAGCCAAGTCCAATGTTATTATTTTTGGCTCTTTTGGTTTTTTGTAGCCTCGTATGGGTAACAAAATACCCTAACACATAAGTTTATTAGGGTATAGAAGGCACAATCACAATGCATTGAAAGTGTCTACTTATATGGGGAGGCAATTATTGTCAAAAGAAGAACAAAGAAGACCTTGTGAGCTTTCAACTTTGATGAAATGCTTGGTAGAATCCTCACAGCTTCTTCACTCTCTTTTGTCTCACCACATTCACCATATAGCCAATGAAAGCGTCACCAAGCATAAGAACAATAATCTTTGAAATTATGGTCCTTTGACTTTGCGAGGTGCACTCTAAAGAAATCAACTAAAAGACGTTTTTCAATTGCTATCTAAAAAATTGTTGGGTTAAATTCTGCAAAAAATTTTAGTTTCCGTAATACATGAAATGAAATCCATTAACTAATTATGCTAAACTTTAAGAAAATACAGAAAGCGTGAAACTAATTTGACAAATTGCGAACCAATTGCATTTATGTAGAATTCATTTATGTTACTAGTGGAAGAAAAGAAAACATATACTCCATTTTAAATAATTGTTATGATAAGTCAAACTTTTCCTCAACATTTTTCTGCGTTTGCCTAGTGAAATACGATGTCATTCAAAATGAAGGGTTCAAATTGATATCATCAGCTAATGCTTAAATTGTTTTTCTTATTAAATTGTTTTTCGGGGATTTAACAACATGCAACAGACGATGAATTCACTTTTCTAGATGCTAGATGCGAACAACTAAACACTTTTTATTGTTATTTGTATTTTAATATTTTTCTGTATTCCAAGTTGTAATTAACCGCATGAAATAAGCAATTACATTGGGTGGCTGAATGGTCTTTTTCCCGTTTCTTTGGCATTAAAATGGCGGCACCCTAGATGACCCAAAAGAAAAGAAAATCAAATTGCACCGAGTCCCTTCCTACAAATATGTTTAATTGTCATATTCTACTGAAATCTTATATATTTCTCTCTCTTTTTTATATATTAAAACAATATAACCATTGAAAAAACAATCGATAACAATTGAGAATGGCCAAGAATAAAAATACAAGAAAACGTAAAGTTCAGTTGCTCTTGAATATAAAATTATGCCGAATATAAACGGATGAAGCTTGAATGGACCTGGAAAAGGCAACAAGTGTGTGATATGAGCCTTTTTTCTCGCCTGGAGCAAACTTTCATTTCGCTTCATTTTTTCCTTTTGGAGGGGTTCGAGCAGCAATTTACCCTTTTGAGGAAGGAATTAGTTGGAATTTGGCTACTTCGACCTCGACGCTTTTCCTTCGTTTTTTTCCGCTCATAGCCATGCTAATCCTAAAGTGAAGGAGGTTGTGGAGAGAACGTGGAGATCATGCAAATCGAGGGAAATGGATTGCACTCGACTATGATGGAAAAGCCGATCTTTGTATGCTTGACTGATGGATGGGAACGGTGATCTACGGGGCATTGCACCATTCTCATAACCTTCCATTTTTATAACAAAAGGCTTTCGTTTCTCTTTTTCAGGTAAATAACCAACCGGGCCGCTCAATATTAAATTTCTCTCTTTCAATACGTGGTCATGAACTATTTTTTTTGTAACCAAAGTTTTGCAACACTTCAAATTTTTCTAAAAGCAGACTTTAGGAAGGCTGATCCTTATCTCAAAGCATATAAAGTGCATGGGAAGCAACCTTTCCATTAATGTGGGAAAATATAACAATGGTATTGTTAAAATCATAATTGAGTACAAATATTGCTTATTGTTTACTTCGTATTGATCATGTCCATTAGGTAGCGTGAAAGTCACTTATCTAGTGTCAGTCTTTTGATATATCATCTACATGTACTCCAAGAGTTCTAATGTCTCTTTTCTCTTGTTCATTAGCCGCCAAAGAGAAAGATTAACTTTAAAATTCAAGAAAAAGGGGCAACAAAACAATGTCAACCGCCATTTTTCTTTTTTGTTTCAAGAAGCTCTTTGAGAATCTGTCTAAACCTCAAGCATCAAGAACTTCACTGATCCCTTCTTAAATCATGAACCCTTTAATATTCACTCCGTCCACTCTTCATCAAGAAGCTAATTTAATCAATTTTGGAATTTTATTTATGCCGCAATCACTACAAAAAAATCGGTTTTTTGTCACGAAAATTTGCAACAAAAAATTTTCGTTGGAAAATTTGCGACAAATTTTCCAACGAAAAGCAAAATTCGTTGGAAATTTCCAACGAAAAAATTTTCGTCCCAAAATTCGTTGGAAATTTCCAACGAAAAATTTTCGTTGGAAAATTCGTTGGAAATTTCCAACGAAAAAATTTTCGTCGCAAAATTCGTTGGAAATTTCCAACGAACAAAAATTCGTTGAAAATTTCCAACGAATTTTGCGACGAAAATTTTTTCGTTGGAAATTTCCAACGAATTTTCCAACGAATTACAAAAAAACCCGGTACTGTTCGGAATTTTTGATATTCGTTGGAAAATTCGTTGGAAATTTCCAACGAATTTTCCAACGAATTTCATTTTTTGGGCAATTATTTCAGTGTGTACAATTTTCGTTGGAAAATTCATTGGAAATTTCCAACGAATTTTCCAACGAATTTCAATTTTTCGGGAATTATTTCAGTGTGTACAATTTTTGTTGGAAAATTTGTTAGAAATTTCCAACGAATTTTTTTTCGTTGGAAATTTCCAACGAAATTTCCAACGAATTACAAAAAATCCCGGTACCGTTCGACATTTTTTATATTCGTTGGAAAATTCGTTGGAAATTTCCAACGAAATTTCCAACGAATTTCAATTTTCCGGGCAATTACTTCAGAATGTATAATTTTTCGTTGGAAAATTTGTTGGAAATTTCCAACGAAAAAATTTTCGTTGGAAATTTCCAACTAATTTCAATTTCTCGGTTCCCGCTCGTTATTCCCACTCAATTTCCCCCCCCCCCCCTCTCTCTCTCTCTCTCTCTCTCTCTCTCCCCTTCGCCTCCGCCTCCTCCCCCGCCGCCCCCCTCCTCCTCCGGCTCCTGCGCGCCATGGACACCGACGCCCTCGACGCCCCCGACGCCCCCGACGCCCCCGACGCCTCGTCGCCGGCGAGGGCCGAGCCGCCCAGATCCGGCGAGGGCCGAGCCGCCCCCGAAGCCTGCTCCCGCGCCCCTGCTGCTGCTGCTACTTCTTCTTCATCTTCTTGTTCTTCGGCGCAACAGCCTCGCCGGCCATGGCGAGGGCCGAGCTCGCCATGGCCGGCGAGCTCGAGCTCGCCCAGATCTGGGCGAGCTCGGCCCTCGCCGGCGACGAGGCTTGCCCTCGCCGGCGACGAGCTCGAGCTCGCCCAGATCTGGGCGAGCTCGGCCCTCGCCGGCGACGAGGCTGGCCCTCGCCGGCGGCGAGGGCTATTTTTCAAAAAAAAAAAATTCGATGGAAAAAAATTTCCACGATTTTTCGACAAAAAAAAATTGTAGTTTCCAACGAAAAAAAATTCGTCGGAAAAAAAAGTTCGTTTCCAACAAATTTAGCCACGAGTTTTCCAACGAATTTTTCAACGAAAAAAAATTCGTCGCAAATTTCCAACGAAAATTCAAATTTTTCGTTGGAAAATTTTCCGACGACGAATTACCAACGAATTTTTTTTCGTTGGAAAATTCGTTGGAAATTCTTTTTCCAACGAATTTTCCAGAATTTTTCGTTGAAAATTTTGTCGGAAAAAAATCGTTTTTTTGTAGTGAATGCTCATATAGAGGTGGAACAAACGAAATGCTGAGATTGTGTATCATTATAGGGGAGCCAGCGAAAAATGGTTTGCACCTTCCAAAGCATTGCCAACGCCATTGTTTCCATCATCTCTGAAAAATCTTGTCCCTATCCCCTTCATTTCTCCAAATCCCATCCCTCTCCATCCCATGCTCCTCCTCTGTTCAACACTTCCTAAAAACCCAGATTCCAGGACATCATCCTCGAATGATCAACCCAATGGCACGACAACGCTGGCAAAGTGTTCAAAGCTGGATTTATTCTCAAATTCAGTTATTCATCGAAGATCCACACAGTTGACTCTCTAGCGAAATTGCCAAGCGTTTTTTTTTCTCTATGGAACTTGGATTGTTAAGATTTGCTCACGATTTGAGAGAACAACAACCGAGAGCTTGAGAACAGAGAGCAAAGTGAAATATCTCTCGATCCGTCAAATTTCAATTAGTATTCATCATCCACCAATTATTCACACTCGTGTGCAACAAATGAGAAAACGGCTATTATGCCGGCGATATTCTCATCGAACCATGCTTAGTCCAGCATCACATTGTATCCTACTTTGAGAATCTTCTGGCTGCTGACTCTTCTAATACCCAGCCTTCTGGGGCAGATATTCGAGAGGTAGTTGATCGAGTTCTGGATGCCAATCAGACCCTTACTCTGACCAGGGATGTCACTGATATCGAAATACGGAACACTATGTTCTCCCTTGCAAAAGGTAAGGCTCCGGGCCCTGATGGTTTTAATGTTGATTTTTTCAAAGCCTCATGGGAAATAGTAGGTCCTTCTATTACGATAGCAATTAAAGATTTCTTCAAAACTTGATTGTTGCTTAAGGAGCTCAACACTACCATCCTCACGCTTGTATCGAAGGTGCCAAATGCTTTTGCAACAAGTGACTTCCGGCCTATTGCATGCTGCAACACGATTTATAAATGCATCACCAAGATCTTGGCAAATAGGATAGCTTCGGTGTTGCCGACTATTATTAGTCCATCCCATAATGCTTTTGTTAAGAGATGTAGAATTGGTGATAATATCCTATTCACCCAGGAACTCTTTGTTGGATTTCATCATGAACCCTATTTGCCGAAATGTGCCATCAAGGTAGATTTTCAAAATGCCTATGATACGGTTGACTGGGGATTCCTTCATATAGTTTTGCAAACATTTGGATTCCCTCCGATGTTCATTAAACTTATCATGGAATGCGTATCCTCCCCAAAATTCTCGGTTGCCATTAATGGAGAACTTCATGGATTCTTTGCTAGTGGTAGAGGAATTCATCAAGGTGATTCTTTGTCCCCCTACCTCTTCACCCTAGTTATGGAAATCTTTACCGGCATCCTCGACTCTTGGACACGGCATCGGGATTTTAAATTCTATTGGGGGTGTGAGGCCACTATCCTAACTCACATTTTCTTTGCCGATGATGTCCTCCTCTTCTTGGAGGCAAATTTGATATCGATCGATCTTTTGAAGGATGGCCTCCATCTATTCTTCTGCTAGTCTGGCCTTAAACCAAATGTAAACAAAAGTGAGATTTTCTTCTCGGGAGGATTGCCGGAATGAAGAGAGCAAATTTTACAATCCTTTGGCTTCATTGAAGGTACACTCCCTTTTCGGTATCTTGGTGTACCTGTTATTGCCTCTAGACTTAGTAAAGCGGATTGTACCTCGCTAGTGAACGTCATCACAGCGAGAGCACGTTCTTGGTCCCAGCGCTTCTTATCATTTGCTGGTCGCTTGCAACTCATTAAGTCCGTCCTTCATGCTATACATGTTTTTTGGGCTAGTGTGTTTAGCCTTCCTATGTCAGTACTATTGAGGATTGAGATGATTTTTAGGCAATTCCTTTGGAAAGGACCGGACTTAGGTGTTGGAGGTGCAAAAGTCCCTTGGAATATGGTATGCCTCCCAAAGGAGGAAGGTAGTCTGGGTATTAGGCGTCTCGGTGACTGCAATCGGGCGGCAATGCTCAAACATATTTAGGCCCTATTCACAAATAAGGAGTCGCTCTGGTGTAAGTGGATCCATTCCACATTTCTGAAGAACAAAAACTTCTGGGTTGCTTCTAAGCCAACTTGTTGCTCATGGGCATGGAAGAAAATTCTTGATATTCGCCAGGAATTTCAATTGCAATTTTTATGGCGGATTGGTAATGGAGATTCCACTTCCTTTTGGTTTGATTTTTGGCACCCTAGAGGCCCTCTCTATAAGTTTTTCAATGACAGAGATATATACCGCTTGGGCATCCCAAGAAAGGCTTCTGTGAGGGAATTTTATTCTTCCGATTGGCAACCGTCCTACGTGCTCCAGAGTATAACCTCCTGGATGGATAGTATCCCTACCCTTGTACAGGAGAGGTGTGATAGCCTTTTATGGCAGGGACACCATAGGGGTTTTTTTTTCCATTGCATCGGCATAGGGACTGATCAGGAAAAGGGGACAGATTGTGCACTGGAACTCCTTCATTTGGGATTGCAATATAGAACCGAGACATGGTTTTTTGTTGTGGCTTATGTCTCTCAATAGGTTACCAACACAGGTGCTGTTGTTATCCTACCACAGAATTTCTGAAGGAGTCTATGCATATTGCTGTTGTAGACCGGATTCTATTGATAATCTTTTCTTCGATTGTACTCTCATGTCCTCCCTAGCTTCCTTCTGGGCAACGAAATGCAACCTTCACTGGCAGAATGGTTCTTGGCAAGACAATCTCCTTTAGGCCATGCGGTACATTGCTGGAGGAAACTTTCATCAAAGTATTGCACACTTCTCGTTTGCTGCATTGTGCTATATTATTTGGACAGAGCGAAACCATATCCTATTCAGGAATCGACCTCTTTCTGCCGGCCATACACAATCACCTTCTAAAGGTCGTAAGAGACAAAGGCCTATCTTTTAAGCCCGTTCAAGACACCCCCCGCAATAGAAGAATCCAAGCTAACTGGGATTTATCGCCTTCCATCTTTGAGTGACCTCTTCAGGTTGCCTTGTATGTAATCTTCGTTCTTCTGCTGGCCATTGTAAATGGCCTTCTTCTGTTGTGCTCTTAGTGCTTTATTTTGTCGTTACACTTTTGTGTCTATCGGGACATCGTCTTGTTTATTCCCCTAGGTACAAGGTTTTTGTGTTACGACTCCCACATTGCGCTTCGAAAAGTCAATATACTTTTTACCTTACCAAAAAAAAAAAAAACAACTGCGAAACCATATACTTTTCACCCGCACTTGGTACTATTCATATCAATCTCCTACGTTTCTCTCTCGTTTGCTGGTGATCGCGGTACTGTTCACCCTTTTGCCTTATTGCATTTTCTGGTCGATCCGCTCGTTGGTTTCTTCTAAGCTTCGGGGCCTAGTTTCACCAATTGGTATTCTTGCTGTCTACCGTTAGGATCCTCACTCGGATCCTCCTGGCTAGTTGGTGGGTAGATCTGGTGAGCTTTTTTTCTGGGTTTTGCTCGGCATTCTGGGGTAGGTGCTGTTCCAGGTGCCTGGCACATCGGTGTTGGCTGGTTATCGGTGTTGGCTGGTTTTTGGTGACGGTGGTCAATCCCACTTTATCTATGATCTATTCGGTTGGATTCCTACTCAGTGCCCCCTTATGTGATCTATGGCAGATCTGGTATAAGGAATCCATGGTAGGAAAACCTATTGCTCGTGAGGATATTCATCTGTTGAAGCCTTCCATGGGAAAGGCGAAAGCCAAGCAAACTAGGATGCCTTCTGTGCATCCCTCTACTATTGGTCTTGCCTCGACTGAAGCTGGCCAGCAGCCTACCCCACCAGAACCCATGAAGGTGAAAACCCCTACGGGTTCTAATGGAGCGGGTCCTTCCACTGCTGTATCTCATGTTCAGCAGAGGCTGCATCCTAAAAGCCGTGGTTGTAGCTGCAAACAGATTTCGTCCAACCTGTATCAAAGTGATGCTGTTGTTGCTGGGATGATTAAAGACCCGAAAGGAAGTACAGGGACTTTGGCTAGGAGAAGCCGAAGTGGTGGGGATGTTTTCGCCAAGCCACTCATCCGGGCAGTGCAGCAACCTACTCAGCGCTCTCGGGCCGTTGTTGCTAGGTCTGTTAAGAAGGGGTATATTCTCTCTTATATCCTGCCCTCTATGATTGACGATAAACCGGTTGTCCAAATTTCTGAGGAGATTTTAGAGAATACTAACCCGAAATGGATGGAGTGTTTAGTTGGCTATTATGTTGGCAAGAAATTACCTTTTAAGATGATTGAGAATGCGGTAAAAAATGTTTAGGGGACACACGTAGTTGATGTCCTAGCAAATGTTGATGGTTTTTCTTCTTTCATAATCCGGATGATGCTTTTCGTCGAAAAATTTTGGATGGTGATCCAATTACTATCCTTAAAGTGCCAATGATACTCCAACAATGGCACCTGGCTTTGAAGATGAAACAAAACCAACATGAGGTCTTACCTGTATGGGTTAAACTGAAAAATATTCCTTATGCTCTGTGGTTGGCATTGGGAATTAGTGCGATGGCTAGTGTCATTGGGAAACCTTTACATGTGGATATGCAAACAGAAAAGATGAGAATGATTTCATATGCTAGAGTATGCATTGAAATCAAGGTGACTCAGAAGTTGCTTGACTCGGTTGATGTCATCTTAAATGAGGAAACTTGGTCGATCAAGGTGGAATATGAGTGGTGTCATGTGTTGTGTTTGGCTTCTAGCATATTCGGCCATAGGTGTGCTCCAACCAATGAAGTGCCCATTGTAATTCTATCGGCCCTAGCATTAGCAGTTGCTGCTGAGGACGTTCCTCCCTCGGTGGATGGTACGTGGGAGATAGTCAAGAAGAGGCGTGGTGTGGTGCACTCAAGAAGCTCTATCCTGGCGATCTCCCCTGGTCTAGGCTCGGATTCTCTCGACCCCATACATAGTTTTGCTATTGCATTTGATCAGTCCCTCCCGGACCCTGATACAAGTTCCCCAGCCACTTCTGTGGCATCGTTTGACTTGGAAGACAATGAACGGGATCTGGCTAGCAACGTTGGTAATGACCTAGATGAGGACTCCCCCTCCTCTGCCCCACCGAATACCAGAACTAGATCCCCGGTACATCAAAGGGATGATCCTGTCTCGGGCAGGCAAGATCCTACTCCTCCTGCTCCAACTATGGTTATCACTAATCCTGAGAGCAGCCCTTTGACTGCTAAGGTGACCAACTTGAAGCCTAAGAAACGGGGTGGCACGAAAAAACGATAGACTGTTCCCCCCTATTTTTTGATATATGTTTTTGGTGTATGGAACATTATGGGTCTTATGGACCCCCTGAAGCAGGCTGAGATTAGATCCTTAGTTAAATCTAATAACCTTTTGTGTATTGGTATCCTTGAGACTAAGGTCAATCCATCACCTTTTGAGTAGCTTTCTGCTGGGTTGTTGCCGAGTTGAATAAGGTCATCTAATTATAACTTCTTCGCTCGTGGGAGAATTTGGATTGGATGGAAACCCCAAGTAGTAGAGTTAGTTGTTCTCTCTATGTCCTCTCAAGTCACTCACGGGCACTTGTGTCTTTTGGCTATGAATAAAAATTGCTATATTTCGATGGTGTATGGAGAACACACCTTTGTTGCTCGATGGGCTCTTTGGTCTGATCTTGTCCAATCGAATCTTCTGTTTGCTACTAATCCCTAGCTGGTTGCTAGCAATTTTAATGCCATCCGTCATCATTCGGATAGATTAGGCAGCTCTAATGTTTGGATCCTTGTATTTGATGAACTCGGCACTTGCTATGACCAAGCAGGCCTTGATGACTTGAGATTTATTGGTCATAGATTTACTTGGTCGACCTCCTCTGGCGCCATTCAAAAGCAAAGGACAATTGATAGAGTCCTCATTAACGAGCAATGGAGCAGAGTTTTTTCTTTCTTGGAGGCTACATTCTTGGCCCTGGGAGTCTTTGATCACACTCCCATGATTATTAGAATTGTGCCCTAAGCCATTCAAAATTTTCAGCTACTGGATGTCTCACCCATCTTTCTTGATTATTGTCACTTAGGTGTGGAAATCCCGGGTTGCTGGAACTCCTATGTTCATTTTGTGCAAAAAGCTTAAGTTACTCAAAGGGCGCCTTAAATAACTTAACAGGGAATATTTCTCGGATATCTCGACCCACACCGCCCACGCCAGCTCAAATTTAACTTCTACTCAAGATGCTCTTGCCATTGACCCCCTTAACCGGGTATTGGCAAATCTTGAAAAGGAAAATCTTCAGGTCTTCTCGGAACTTAGACTCCAAGAGGAATCTTTTTTCAAACAAAAGTCGAGGATTAAATGGTTGATAGAAGGGGATCAAAACACAAAGTACTTTCACCATTTTGTCAACAAGAGGCACCTTAATAATCGTATTCTATCGGCAATTGACGATGAGGGTGCTGTCCTCACTAACCCGAGCTCATTCCAGCATCATATTGTCTCACATTTTGAGAAGTTACTTGCTACTAATTCTACAACTGTTCAGCCAGCTTCTGAGGAGATTCGGGCTATGGTTGAGCCCGTTCTTGATGTTAATCAGATCCTATTTCTTTCTCGGTAGGTGATTGATATCAAGATCCGTAACACTATGTTCTCCCTAGCTAAAGGTAAGGCCTCGGGACCTGATGGCTTCAATGTTGATTTCTTCAAATCTTCTTGAGAAATTGTGGGTCCTTCTCTCACATTAGCTATCAAGGATTTCTTTCAATCTGGTTCCTTGCTTAAGGAGACCAATACTACTATACTTGCTCTTGTGCCAAAGGTGCCAAATGCTTTTGCTATGAATGACTTTAGGCCCATTGCATGCTGCAATACGGTGTATAGGTGCATAACCAAGATATTGGCTAATGGAATTGCTACTGTGCTGCCCTCTCTTATTAGCCCTCCCCAAAATGCCTTTGTTAAGAAGAGGAGAATTGGTGATAATATCCTACTTACCCAGGAACTTTTTGCTAGTTTCCATCAGGTGCCTTATTTGCTGAAATGCGCTATCAAGGTTGACTTCCAGAAGACCTATGATACTATTGATTGGGGCTTTCTGGAGATAGCCTTGCAAACTTTTGGCTTCCCTTGGCCCTTCATCAAGCTTATCATGGAGTGTGTAACCTCTCCAAAATTTTTGATTGCCATTAACAGTGAGCTCCATGGTTTTTTTGCTAGTGGTAGAGGTATTAGACAAGGGGACCCTATGTCTCCCTACCTCTTTACCCTAGTTATGGAAGCGTTCATTGGCATCCTCAATGCTCAAACACGGCAATCGGGTTTCAAGTTTTTTTGGGGTTGTAAGCTCAGTTGCTTAACTCACTTTTTCTTTGCCGACGATGTTCTCCTTTTCACTGAGGCAAATATGGCTTCCACCACTCTTTTAAAGAATGGCTCGGACCTTTTCTCTGGTTGGTCTAGTCTAAAGCCGAATATTAATAAAAGTGAGATTTTCTTCTCTGGTGGATCGGCGGACATACAGGATCAAATTCTACAAGCCTTCAGCTTTCATGAAGGTACGCTCCCTTTTTGGTATCTTGGGGTACATGTTATTGCTTCTAGGCTGAGCAAGTCTAACTATTGCTCTTTGGTGAACTCAATTACTACTAGAGCACGTTCTTGGTCTCAATGATTTTTATCCTTTGCTGGCCGTCTACAACTTATTAAGTCGGTCCTCCATGCTATATATGTATTTTGGACTAGTGTCTTCACTCTTCCTCTGTCTGTATTATCGAGGATTGAGTTGATTTTGAGACAATTTCTCTGGAAAGGACCAGACTTGGGTGTTGGAGGTGCTAAAGTCCCTTGGAGTGTTGTTTGCCTCCCAAAAGTAGAAGGTGGTTTGGGTATTCGTAGACTCATTGACTGCGATCGTGCGATAATGCTCAAGCATATTTAGGTGCTCTTCACGGATAATGAGTCATTATAGTGCAAGTGGATACACCCCACCTTTCTAAAAATAAAAAATTTCTAGGTTGCATCGAAATCAACTTTCTGCTCCTGGGCATGAAAAAAAATTCTTGACATCCGCCACGAATTTCAGTTGCAATTTAAATGGCAGATTGGTAATGGAGTTTCCACTTCATTCTGGTTTGATTTTTGGCATCATAGAGCCCTGTTTATAAGCTATTCATTGATAGGGACATCTACCGTTCTGGTATCCCGAGAAGAGCTTCAGTGCGGGACTTCTATTCCTCGGAATGGGGACTGTCAAATGTTCTTGATACTTTCAACTCATGGTTGGAAGTTATCCCTGCTCTTGACAAGGAGAGGGGCGACTGATTAGTTTGGCAGGGACAATCTTCGGGAGTTTTCTTCATTGCTTCGACTTGGGAACTGATCAAGATTAAGGGACAAACCATGACCTGGAGCTCATTCATATGGGACTGCAACATTACATCGAGACATGGTTTCTTGTTGTGGCTTATCTCTCTCAATAGGCTCCCTACGTAGGTTATATTGCTGAGTTATCATAGAATATTAGAAGGTGCCTGTGCGTTTTGTCGACGTAAGCTAGACTCTATTAACCATTTATTCTTCGGGTGTGCTATCACGGGTACCCTTGCACAATTTTGGGCAGCTAAATGTAACCTTTCTTGGCGAAATGGTACGTGGCAAGAAAATCTTCGTTGGGTCATTCGCTACATTGGTGGTCACAATTTTTCCCAGTGCATTACTTGTTTTTCTCTTGGTGCGCTGTGCCATATCATCTGGTCGGAATGGAATCATATCCTTTTCGGGAATCGGTCCCTTTTTTGGCTGGCCCTTCGCAACCACCTTGCTAAGGTTGTAAGGGATAAAGGTCTTTCCTTCAAGCATGTTGAAGACACTCCCCATAACATAAGGATCCAAGTTAATTGAGGCATCTCACCTTCTATCATTGAATGATCTACGTTTATTGCCTTGCATAGCACTCGATTTCAAGTTAGCGGTTGTTTTGGCCTTTGTTGTTGCGTATTTGTTGCTCCCTTACTTTGTTTAGCCGTTGCACCTTTGCACCCATCAGGATACCTTTATGTGTCGTCTCAAGTACGAGGTTTTTGTGTTTGGCTACCTTCTTTGTATGTTGCGTGTTGAAAAGTTAATATACTTCTTACCTTACCAAAAAAAAAATAACTGTGAAAGCATCTGCCAAGGATGTTTTCATTAATCAAGAACGAAAATTGGGGGAGAAGACGATTAGATACCATCATAGTCTCAACCATAAATGATGTCGACTAGGGATCGACGGATGTTGCTTTTAGGACTCTGCCGGCACCTTATGAGAAATCAAAGTTTTTGGGTTCCGGGGGTAGTATGGTCGCAATGATGAAACTTAAAGGAATTGACGGAAGGGCACTACCAGGAGTGGAGCCTGTGGCTTAATTTGACTCAATATGGGAAAACTTACCAGGTCGAGACATAATAAGGATTGGCAGACTTAGAGTTCTTTATTGATTCTATGGGTGGTAGTGCATGGCCGTTCTTAGTTGGTGGAGCAATTTGTCTGGTTAATTTCGATAATGAATGATATCTCGGCCTGCTAACTAGCTATGTGGATGTACATCTCCACGGCTAACTTCTTAGAGGGACTATGGCCGCTTAGGCTAAGGAAGTTTGAGGCAATAATAAGTCTGTAATGCCCTTAGATGTTTTGGGCCGCATACGCGCTACACTGATGTATTCAACGAGTCTATAGCCTTGGCTGACAGGCCTGGGTAATCTTTGAAATGTCATTGTGATGGGGATAGATCATTGCAATTATTGGTCTTCAACGAGGAATTCCTAGTCATCATCTCGCGTTGACTACGTCCCTGCCCTTTGTACACACCGCCCGTCGCTCATATTGATTGAATGGTCTAGTGAAGTGTTCACGAGAAGTCCACTGAACCTTATCATTTAGAGGAAGGAGAAGTCGTAACAAGGTTTCCGTAGGTAAACCTGTGAAAAGATCATTGTTTAAGTTAGAATCCGGGCTAGAAGTGATGCATGTGCTCGTCGTCTAACATCCCAACTCTTGACATGACTCGAGTGCTAAAGAAAAAATCGTGTTTTCATAAGTGACCCCCGTATCCGTTGTAAATGGCAATTTTCACATTCCTTCGACTAATGATTTTGATGTGGTAGCTCATGATATGCTAAGTTATATGTTCCGACCGTATGCCATGACTTGTGTGCATAAGAAGAAGTAACGTATAACAAATAAGTGCCAACTCTTCACATGGCCTGGTCGAGCGCTTGAATTGTGTCCCTGTACCTCGCATGGTACCCGGGCAACATGATGTCTCGGGTTCATGGCTGACCGTCGTGCCCGTGTGTCAGGCCGAGGTAAGCTTGGATTGAGTCCTTGTGCCGTTCGTCGGGTCCCTGTGCTGTGTACATCGAGTCCTTCAGCCGTGCATCGCGCCTGTGCATCATTCGTGGCTGTGTGTCATGCCGGTGTGCTTCGCGCCCTTGCATCGTTCATGGTCGTGCGTTGTGCTCGTGCACATGGTTTGTGGCCGTGCATCGTGCCCGGGTGCATTATGCCCATGCATCTTTTGTGGCTATGCGTCATGCCCGTGCATCGTTCATGGCCGTGCATCGTGCCCGTGCATCATTCATGGCCGTTCGTCGTGCCCATGCATTGTGCCTGGTCATGTGTAGTGCCTGTGCATTGTTCGTGGCCGTGCATCGGGCTTGGTCGTGTGTAGTGCCCATGCATTATTCATGGTCGTACATCGTGCCTGTGCATTGTGCCGTGCATCGTTCATGGTTGTGTGTCGTGCCCATACATCATTCATGGCCGAGCATCATGACCATGCATCGTGCCCGACCAACGTTCATGGCTGTACGTCGTGCCCGTACATCGTTCATGGCCATGCATCATTCATGACCGAGCGTCATGCCCGTGCATCTTGCTCGTGAATCGTTCATGGCCGTGCATCGTGCCAATGCATCATTCATGGCCGTGCATAGTGCCCATGCATCGTTCATGGCCGTGCATTGTTAATGGCCAAGCGTTATGCTCGTGCATCATACCCATGCATCGTTCATGGCTGTGCATCATGCCCGTGCATCATTCATGGTCGAGCATCGTGCCCGTGCATTGTTTGTTCATGGCCGTGCGTCGTGCTCGAGCATCATGGCCAAGTGAATGGGACGTGGCCGATGATCATGGCCGAGTGCATCGGTCCTGGCCGAGTCTTGTGGCCGAGTGCATCAGTCCTACATGAGGCTCATGGCCAAGTGCATTGGTCTTGCACGAGGCTCATGAAATCGATCGCTGCTTTACCGACCATTTCTCATCCAGTTGAATCCATTCTTCTTCCTAAATTTTGTTTGAGTCATCAAATGGCTCCCCCATTTGTTTTCTCACCTCCCAACTATTTTTCCTAATTTTTCAAATTTTTTTTATAATTTTTTAAATACCAAAAATAAAAAAAATATTTTCGAGCGTCAAAATTTTTTTCTAATATATCAATAATTTAGTTCACATTTTTTTAAGCATCCCTGCAAAAAATCTTATCAAAATTCAATTTCTACATTTTTTTAGAGATATATTATCTCAAACATGATGAATGTCATCTTACCCAAAAAAAAACATGATGAATGTCTGCTCCTGCTGGGAACAAAATTGCTCATAAGGCTCTTTAGGAGGTTAAAGGTGCTTGAAGGCCATGACCAACCTTCGGGCAATTATTAGGCAATGCATGGACCTATGTTATGGGCACAAGATTGAGTCATAACATGGATCAATGACCGATGAAATAGGCCATGACCAATCAATTAGAGCACCTCTAAACAAATATGGATGGGCGAATGGATGACTCGTGTATCACGTGGCTCCCCTCACGCAGGCATAATGACCGAGTGCATGGGTCGTCGACAAGCCAAGTGGCCATACAGGATGAATCAATGATCAAGTTCCTTGGGAATCGATGAATCCATAAGTCACTTCGATAAGATGAGACCATGCCTCATGGCATGAATGAATGAGCCACGATGGTGCAATGATTGTCCCACGATCAAACGAACGATCGAGTCCCGATTTGAGTCAAGATCAAACCATGACTGAGGCCTTAATGGCCAAGGGGAGGCAAGATAGGGATAGAGATTGAAGCCATGATTAAGGACAAGATCTTGCTGTTCTCACGTCCAGCAGTGCGGACGTGGCCTCGTTCGATGAGTCCATGTGCTCCTCAAGTTCTTATGCTTGGAGAGTTATGGATTAGTCAGTTTGGTTTACTTCCAGTGTATGCGATGGCGTATGAGAGATGACAAGAATGTATATGTTGGCAGGCTCCGTGCTAGTGCATCGAATTGCTTCCCTCACTTCTTATCAATTGTTGCTCCACGAACGAATGTTGGATGCAAAATGCAGGTTCCTATGTTGCATACCTATTGCGATGGAAAGTTATGCCTTTCGTTATCCCTTCCATCACAACATCCTTTTGGATACTTGGTTGGACTAGATAGCAGGGCTTGCGTTCCACAAATATCTCATGTGATTGTTTGGATGGACTATGAGTGCCTACTTGTTCTCTCGGATGCGGAACTTTCTTCATGAATAAGGGGTCATTGACCCTTGTTCCCAAATCTCTAAGCGTTTATTGCTTTATTGGAATGATGCTTTTGCCTTGTGTTTGACCACGTGGAGCTCTCGGGCTTCATGATGGATCATGCTTGGCAAACATCGTGAAGGAATGTTACCTGGTTGATCCTACTAGTAGTCATATACTTGTCTCAAAGATTAAGCCATGCATGTGTAAGTATGAACTAATTCAGACTGTGAAACTACAAATGGCTCATTAAATCAGTTATAATTTGTTTAATGATATTTGCTTCTCGGATAATCGTAGTAATTCTAGAGCTAATACATGCAACAAACCCCGACTCTTAGTAGGGATGCATTTATTAGATAAAAAGTTGACACGTGATTTGCCTTTTGCTCTAATGATTCATGATAACTTGATGGATTGCATGGCCATTATACAGGCAACGTATCATTCAAATTTCTGCCCTATCAACTTTCGATGGTAGGATAATGGCCTACTATGGTGGTGACGGGTGACGAAGAATTATGGTTCGATTCCGGATAGGGAGCCTAAGAAATGGGTACCACATCAAAGGAAGGCAGCAGATGCGCAAATTACCCAATTCTGACACGGGGAGGTAGTGACAATAAATAAAAAATCGGGCTCTTTGAGTCTGGTAATTAGAATGAGTATAATATAAATCCCTTAACGAGGATCCACTAGAAGGCAAGTCTGGTGCTAGTAGCCGCGATAATTCTAGCTCCAATAGCATATATTTAAGTTGTTGTAGTTAAAAAACTCGTAGTTGGACCTTAGGTTGGGTCGATTAGTCCGTCTCACGGTGTGCACCGATTGGCTCGTCCCTTCTATTGGCGATACGCTTCTAGCCTTAAGTGATCGGGTCGTGTCTTCGGTGTTGTTACTTTGAAGAAATTAGAGTACTTAAAGTAAGCCTACGCTCTATATACATTAGCATGGGATAACATCGTACGATTTCGGTCTTATTGTGTTGGCCTTCGGGATCGGAGTAATGATTAATAGGGATAGTCGAGGGCATTCGTATTTCATAGGCAGATATGAAATTCTTGGATTTATGAACCCATTCCGTGTACTGTTCTCTCGCAGTACCGTACACTTCCTCCCGTTTCTGGCGATTGCATTACTGTGATGCTCCTGACTTGCCGGTTGCCATCTGATCTATCCGGCCGTTCATCTCGGCTTGCATTTTGTGTAAGGGATTGCCCTGAAGGGTATTCCACTTTATCCGGACGGATTCTTGATCTTGGTCTCCTTCTGGGTTGAGGTATAGATCTGGGTATCCTCCATTTTCGCTCTGCACTCAAAAGGAATTGCCCGACTAGGTTTTCTTCTCTGGGAAGATCAGACCGCTGTTTCTCTGTGATTCTTGCTGTGTCGGGTCGCTTAGTAAGTCTCTTTCTTTCTCCCAGTGGGACCTTATTGCTGTGCACTTAGCTTGCAGTGGGAACAAATCTGGGTTTCTGGTTTTCTACGGTGCTTTTCATATCAGGTGAGTCTGGATTTCTAAGCTTCTGGGTTTCTTTGGAGATTGCGTTCATATTTTGGTGAGTCTCTGATTAAGGATGTCACCCATTTAGTGCATTTCACTCCCTGATTCTATTCTCGAGGGGTGGTTATTGGGAATCATAATGTCTGCTCTGGTGTGAAATCCATGATTGAAAACCCCAATTCTCAGATGATGGCCTCTAAGCCTCAGGCATTTGACTCATTGGAGACGGGCAAACATGCGAGTGCCCTCCCTAAGCACCCCTTAGCTGATAATGTTGGCTCTTTCGATGCCACTCGTAGATCTTCTTCTTCGTTAGGGTTTGCGAAATTAAAAGCCCAAGCTGCCATTAGTGCAGTGGAAATCCCTGTTCCTAGAGTTTCGTCTCTTTTTAATAAGGCAAGCACGGGGACCTCCAAAGCTAATGACCCTCATGGTCGAAGGTCTCACAGTAGAGGCCGAAGCAGGGGAAGGTCCACACCTAAACCCTTCCATAGTTCTCTAAATATTACTAGGACTTCAACAGACCAGTAAATTGCACTAGTGACCGATACTGATCACAACAGCAATAAGGGGAAGCCACCGACCAAAACTCCTCTCCGTGACTCCAAAACACAACCTACTCAATGCTTTTGGGTAGCTATTGCAAGGATGGTCGAAAAAGGTTATAACCTCTCATTCATTCCCCCAACCATTGTTGATAGTAAACAGTTGGTACAAATTTTGGAAGTAATACTAGAAGATTCAAACCCCAAATGGAAAGAATGCCTAGTCAGGTATTTTGTGGGCAAAAAACTGCCCTTTAAGCTCACTAAGACTGCAGTGAAGAATGTATGGGGAAATAATCTTGTGGATGTAATGGCAAACGTGGATGGGTTTTTTCTTCCACGTCCCCGACGAGACTTTTCGCCGAAAAGTCCTCGATGGGGGCCCCATCACTATTCTACGTGTGCCTATGATATTGAAGCAATGGCACCCCAATCTAAAGCTCGTTAAGGACAAGCACCAATCTATTCCTATATGGGTGAAGCTTAGGGATATCCCCTATGCTTTATGGTCAGCCTATGGTATAAGCGCAATTGCCAGTGCACTCGGTAAACCACTTCATGTGGACTCACAAACTGAGAAAATGAGGATGCTTTGTTATGCCAGGGTGTGCATAGACATCAAGGCCACCCAAAACATGCTAGACTCTATTGTCATTAAGCTCAATGGTGAAATATGGCTTGTCAAGGTTGAGTACGAATGGAGGCCTATCTCCTGTATACCCTGTGGCACTTTCGGCCATAGATGCCCCATGCCCAGCATGGAGATAGAAGTCCCAGATAAGAATTCGCCCCTCCCTTATGCTCCTGTAGCTCCACCCTTAGAGGAAGAGCCTTGGCAGATGGTAAACAAGAGGAATGGGGTCGGAAATCCTAAGAGCATGCCTATCGCACCTAGTGCTGGTCGTCCTAAGATAGTGGCAGAAGTCCCTACTCTGTCCCATGCTCCACAGATTTCCCCTTCCCTGTTGAAGGTGGATGCGCCTGGATCCTTTGCCCCTCCCATGTCCCCCCGTAGTGACTCTTCTACATCCTCTGATTCAGGTGAATCCAACGAAGATACGGCTAGTAATATGTCTAGCAACTCAAACTCTCCATTCCCTAATCAGGCTATGTCTCGACCCAATGCCTCCTTGCAAACGGGATCTTGCGCTGTAAGTCACGCCCCCTGCCGTGAATTACCTGGCTTGAGACCCCCTATAGAAGTATCCCCGCCAGGTCCTAGAAAGGGTGTTTGTATGGCCGCCTTACCGGCCCTAACAGTTACTGACCCCGCTCATGTTTGTAAGCCCCCTACAACAAAACAGGCCACCCCCAAATCCAGGAGGAGAAGTGGTACAAAAACGCGATAACCCTTTTCCCCTTTCATAATGTTTTTTGGCGTCTAGAATATCAGGGGTCTAGTTCAACCCCTCAAACAGGCGGAAATTAGAGTTTTTGTTAGATCTAATAATCTTTTTTGCATTGGTATCCGTGAGACCAAGGTAAATAAATCCCATTTTGAATCTATTTCTACTGGATTGTTATCGGGTTGGCATTGGTCTTCCAATTACAATTCCTCTTCTTGGGGCAGAATTTGGTTGGGTTGGAATTCGCAAGATTTGGTCTTGAAAATTCTGTCTTTTTTTTCCCAAGTTATACATGCCCGTGCAAGACTACTGGCTCTTAGTAAAACTTGCTACTTCTCAGTTATATACGGTGAACACACCTTTGTGAACCGCCAAACCTTATGGGCTGATCTAGTCCATTCTAGTATACTGTTCTCGGATTTTCCTTGGGTAGTGACTGGAGACTTCAATGCCATTCGTCACCAATTTGACAGAATTGGGAGCTCAAACTCATGGATACCCGCCTTTGATGAGTTTGGCTCTTGCCTTGATGAAGCTGGCCTGGATGATCTTAGATATGTGGGGCATAGATATACATGGTCCACCTCTGTTGGCATTTTTCACAAACAAAGGAAAATTGATAAAGTCCTCATCAATAAACAATGGAGCCGCGATTTCTCCTTTTCTGAGGCCTCTTTTCTAGCTCCGGGAATTTCTAACCACTCGCCCATGATTGTCAGAATTTTTCCCCTTCGACTATCCAGGAAACCATTCAAATTTTTCAATTTTTGGATGGCTCATCCTTCTTTTTTGGATACAATCAACCAGGTATGGGACTCACATATTACGGGCACCCCCATGTTCGTTCTATGCAAGAAGCTCAAAATGCTGAAAGGACGCCTTAAAATTCTTAACAGAGATTACTTCTCTAATATTTCAAATCGAACTGCGCAGGCCAGGTTAGTCTTATCTACTACCCAGGATGCCCTTGCCTCTGATCCTTTTAATTTAGATTTGGCCCAACTAGAAAAGGATCAGTCTCGGATTTTCTCGAAATTGCATCTTCAAGAGGAATCTTTTTACGAACAAAAGTCAAGGATAAAGTGGTTGACAGAAGGTGATTGTAACATTAAATATTTCCACCACTTTGTAAACAAGAGACACCTTCATAACCGCATCATTTCGGTTTCTGACTCCAACGGTGTACTCTTTAATGACCCGAACTTTGTACGACAGCACATTGTTCATCACTTTGAAAATTTTCTTGCGGCTGACAAAACACCCTCTCCGCCTAATATTGCGGCCATTCGGAACTCTCTCCAACATATGCTGAATGATAATCAGACCCTTTTGCTTTCTTGAGAGGTGACGGTTAGTGAAATTCGTAATGCTATGTTTTCTCTGGCCAAAGGCAAGGCTCCTGGACCTAATGGGTATAATGTTGATTTCTTTAAAGCTAATTGGGATATTATTGGCTCCTCTGTCACCTCGGTAATCACTGATTTTTTTTTGTCTGGATCTTTGTTAAAAGAACTCAACACTACTATCATAACGCTTGTGCCGAAGGTCCCCAATGCCCAAGTAATGAATGACTTTCGGCCTATAGCATGTTGCAACACCATATACAAATGTATATCCAGAATATTGGCCGACCGTATCTCTACAGTTCTGCCAACTCTTATCAGTTCCCCCCAAAATGCTTTTGTCAAGAATAGGAGGATTGTTGACAATATTCTCCTGGCTCAAGAATTATTTGCAGGCTTCCACCATGAGCTATACGTTCCAAAATGTGCCATTAAGGTTGACTTTTAAAAAGCTTATGACACTCTTGACTAGAACTTCCTTGAATTAGTTCTGCAAGCATTTCGTTTTCTATCATTTATGATCAAGCTTATCATGGAATGTGTCACCTCACCGAAATTTTATGTGGCTATTGATGGTGAATATCATGGTTTCTTCTCTAGCGGTCGAGGCATTCGATAAGAAGATCCTCTTTCTCCCTATCTCTTTACACTTGCCATGGAAGTATTCTCAGCCATCCTTAACTATCAAACTCGGCTGCCTAGTTTCAAATTCTTCTAGTGCTGTAAGGCCACCAAACTTAGCCATCTCTTCTTTGTCGATGACGTCCTCCTCTTTTCTGAAGTAAGCTTGGAGTCCATTACTCTTCTTCAGGAAGGACTTCGACTATTTTTTTGCTGGTCCGGCCTCACGTCAAATGCTAATAAGAGTGAGACTTTCATGTCAGGTGGTTCAATGAAACTACAAACCCAGATTTTACAACTCCTTGGCTTCAGCGAAGGTACGCTTCCATTTAGATACCTCGGGGTTCCTATCATTGCCTCTAGACTATCCAAAGCTGACTATAGCCATCTGGTCAACATAATCACGATCAAAGCTCGATCTTGGTCCCAACATTTTCTCTCTTTCACTGGATGATTACAACTCATCACTTCAATGCTTCATGCAACATAGGTCTACTGGGCAAGTGTCTTCACTCTCCCTAAATCAATACTTTCGAGAATTAAGATAATACTCAGGCAATTTCTCTGGAAAGGACCCGACTTGGGAGCTGATGCCACAAAAGTCCCCTGGAATGAAGTCTGTCTACCGAAGGTGGAAGGAGGGCTCGGCATCCGGAGGCTTGCGAACTATAATAGGGCTGCAATGCTCAAGCACATATGGCTTCTATTCATCGATAAGGAGTCCTTATGGTGCAAATAGATATACTCCAACTTTCTCAAGAAAAAAAATTTCTGAGTAGCAACCAAACCGACTTTCTGTTCTTGGACCTGGAAAAAAATCCTGGAACTTCGCTTGGATTTCCAGCTAAACTTCCTTTGGAAGATGGGTGACGGGGCTTCCATCTCATTCTGGTTTGATAATTGGCATCCTAGGGGCCCTCTCTATAAATTATTTTCCGATAGAGATATATACCGTTCTAGTATTTAGAGAAATGCATCGATTCGGGATTTCTCTTCTTCCGTCTAGCAAAACTCTAACCTTTTGGATATCTACAACTCTTGGACAGATAATGTCCCGGCTCTTGATGCGAGAGGCCCGATCGCTTTACCTGGAAAGGCCATTCCTCCGAATTGTTTTCCACTTCTTCGGCGTGGGAACATATAAGAAACAAAGGTCCATATGTTCCATGGAGTTCCTTCATTTGGGATCGAGCCATTGCGCCAAGGTACGGCTTCTTACTATGGCTCATCTCCCTGAATAGACTCCCTACGCAAGTCATTTTGCTAAGCTATCACAGAATCTCCAAAGGTGTCTGTGCCTTCTATAGAAGCAGACCCGACTCTATTGACCATCTTTTTTTTGGATGTGTTGTCACCGGGACTCTTGCTTTATTTTGGGCAAATAACTGTAATCTAATTTGGCGAAATAGATCTTGGCAAGAAAACCTCCATTGGGCCATCCGAATTATTGGGGGTTAGAACTTTCATCAGCAAATTGCTCGATTTGCTCTTGGCGCAATGTGCCATATTATCTGGACAGAACGAAACCACATTCTATTTAGGAATCATCCCGTTTTCATGTCGACTCTCCGCAACCACCTCACCAAACTTGTAAGGGACAAAGGCTTATTCATGAAGCCTATTGTAGATAATGTCCGCAACAGAAGAAACCAGCAATAATTGGGCATCTCCCCTTCCATTTTTGAGTAATCTTTCAATTACTTTGTAAGTAGTTTATAGCTCTCCGTTTCTATTGGCCATCTTTGTGGCCTTGGTGTTACGCACACATGCTTGTAGCCCCTGCATTAGTCACTACACCTTTGCACCTATCGAGACACTTATTGTGTCGCCTCAAGTGCGAGGTTTTTGTATTTAACTACTTTCTCTGTAAGTCGTGCATTGAAAAGTATATAAAATTCTTACCTTACCCAAAAAAAAAAACAACTGTTCTATCAAACTTTTCACTTGTACGGAAGCCTAGCTTGCGGTTGTTGTTCACTTTCTCTCTAAATAGCTGAATCCTGCGGTACTGTTCACCCGACTGGATTCTGGAGTTGCTGGGAGATCAGGCCACTGATTTTAGCTGAAACTTGGTGGCTAGAGTCGCCAGGTAGGAGTCTTCCTCTCCTTCATTGGGACTTCCCATCCTTTGTGCCTACTGTGCTGCAAAGTAGATCTGGTTCTCTTTTTGGGTTTCGGTTTCTACATCTTCGTATTTCTGCTGTGCATAGAGATTGACTAGCTGGTTTAGCTTGAGAATTGGTGTGGGTGATAGACTCCACTCGGGTTTCAAGATCTTCGATGGCTTTCCTGTTGTCTCGGCATTCTGTTCACTTTCTCTCTAATCTACTGAATCCCGCGGTACTGTTCACCCTGACTGGGTTCTGGAGTTTGCTGGGAGATTGAGCCACTGGTTTTAGCTGAAACTTGGTGGCTGGAGTCGCAAGGTAGGAGTCTTTCTCTCTTCGGTTGGGAGCTTCCATCCCTTGTGCCTGCTGTGCTGGAAAGAAGATTTGGTTTTTTCTGGGTTTCGATTTTTTGCACTTTAGTGTTTCTGTTGTGTGTGGAGATTAACTGGCTGGTTTAGACTGAGATTTGTTGTGTACTCTTCTCTGCTCCACCCTTTTTCTATGGATTTCTTGGACTAAGGATCTCCATGGCTGGGAATCTCGCTATTCCTATGGAGCCTCCTAGACCAACGCAATCCTTGGCTTTGGCGAGCACCAAGCAACCTAAGGCACCTTCCAAACAAGTGCTTGGGTCCAATGTTCGCTTGCCTGGAAATCTAGTGCAGCCCACTTCGGCGGCTATTGTAAAGCAGAAATCTCACACTCTTGAAGCTAATGTAGGTGGCGCCGCTTCTGTCCATCCTGCAGTTCCAAAACAACGCCGACGGAGTAGAGGGCATTGTAGAGTGAGGTATGCCTCCAACCTGGCTCTTGTTGATTCCACTGGTGGGGCATCTTCAATTCACCAGCAAGGCCAAGCCTTGGCTAAGAATAGGTGAAACCAAAGCAAAGGGATATCATCAACTAAAGTACCATCCTGGGAACCAGTTCCGCA
This sequence comes from Syzygium malaccense, assembly GCA_031216405.1. Classification (NCBI taxonomy): domain Eukaryota; kingdom Viridiplantae; phylum Streptophyta; class Magnoliopsida; order Myrtales; family Myrtaceae; genus Syzygium; species Syzygium malaccense. The sequence goes on from CM062254.1 coordinate 14,834,613, forward strand.
GCCTGCCCAACGATCCTGGGCTACTGTGGCAAAATCTATGGAGAAGGGCTACAACCTCTCTTACATCCCACCTGCTATTATTGATGGGAAACCAATTGTTAGAATCTCTCCATAGATTCTTAGAGACACGAACTCGAAATGGCAAGAATGCCTTGTGGGCTATTTCATTGGTAAGAAACTTCCATTCAAGATGACTGAAAATGCAGTTAAAAACATTTGGGGGACACAAGTGGTGGATGTTCTTGCGAATGGGGATGGATTTTTCTTCTTCCATATGCCCGACAGCTCCTTTCGCTGGAAAATTCTGGATAGTGGTCCTCTCACGATCCTTAGAGTTCCCATGATCCTGCAGCAATGGCATCCAGATCTCAAACTGAAGAAAGACCAACATAAGTCTCTTCTTATATGGGTCAAGCTGAGGAATATCCCATATGCCCTCTGGTCTTCGACTGGCATCGGTGCGGTGGCTAGTGCCATTGGCAAGCCTCTATATATTGATGTCCAAATAGAAAAGATGAGAATGATCTCATTCACCAGAGTCTGCATTCAGATTAAAGCAACTCAGAATCTTCTTGACTCGGTTGACATAATTCTGAATGACGATACTTGGTCCATTAAGGTTGAATATAAATGGCGACCTATATCCTGCTCGATATGTGGTATGTTTGGCCACAAGTGCACGCCTGCCAGTCAAGATCTTCCTATTATACAGAAGCGTCAAACACAAGTTAATCGGGCAGAGGATGTTCCTTCATCAAGCGAAGGTAAATGGGAAACTGTCGGCAAAAGGCAAGCTGGGGTGCAACCAAAAGTCTCTGCCATGGCAACTTTCTCAAACTAAGGGCAGACTCTCCCTACCCCCAGGAACATTGTTGCCCCATTGGCTCTTTAGCCTCCTCCCATTCTAGTATTGAATTCTCCTACTTTTTCAGGCTATCTCTCTAATTCAGAGGAATCTGAAGCTGGTACAGCCAGTAATGTGGGTAGCGATGCAGATGATGACTCCCCATCCCCTTCCCCTGCCCCTCCGAGCACTAGATTAAGAGCCGGGATGCACTAAGGAGAAGACCCTCAAACAAGATCCCTTCAATCCCCCCCTGTGCTTGAAACGGTGTTGCCTACTCCTCGAAGTAGTCCTACTATGTTTAAGAAGGCCAACCCTAAATCTAGGAAATGGGGTGACTCTAAGAACAGGTAATCCTACCCCTTCTTGTACATATGTTTTTTGCCGTTTAGAATATTAGGGGCCTTATGGCCCCCTTGAAACAAGCTGAGATTAGATCATTAGTCAAATCTAAAAACCTTTCTTGCATTGGTATCTTGAAAACTAAGGTCAACCCAAGCTCTTTTGCTAACATCTCTGCGGGGCTACTGCCGGGTTGGTCTAGGTCCTCTAACTATAATTCCTCCTCTCGGGGTAGAATTTGGATTGGCTGGAATCCCTGGGAGGTACAAATGGATGTCCGCTCGAAATCTTCTCAGGCTATTCATCTGCGCATGTGTCTGCTGGTGATGAATAAGTCTTTTCATGTTTCTATAATCTATGGTGAGCATAAATTGACTGCTCGCCGGTCCACATGGACTGATCTTGTCCAGACTAGTATGGTTGTTTCTGATGAGCCTTGGCTGGTTGCTAGTAACTTCAATGCCATCCGTGATCACTCGGATAGAATGGGCAGCTCTAATGCATGGATTCCAGCATTTGATGAACTTGCATTGTGTCTAGACTAAGCTGGATTGGATGATCTTAAATATGTTGGCCATTGCTTTACTTGGTCAACATCTTTTGGTGCCTCCCAAAAACAAAGGAAGATTGATAGAGTCCTTGTTAACGATAAGTAGACCAGCACCTTCTCCTATTCGAAGGCTACTTTTTTGGCTCTGCGGGTGTCCGACCACACTCCTATGATAATTCAAATTGTGCTTCCCTCTCCGTCCATGAAGCCTTTCAAGTTCTTTAATTACTGGGTGTCTCACCCTTCCTTTCTGCCTATTGTCACTCAGACATGGGACTCCCGGATCACTGGAACTCCTATGTTCAACTTATGCTGCAAGCTGAAGATTCTCAAGGGAAGACTCAAACAACTTAATAAGGACTCTTTCTCTGATATATCAGGTCGCACCGCACAGGCAAGATCGGCTTTGTCTATAACTCAGGATGCTCTTGTTAGTAACCCCTTAAACCTATCTCTGGCTGCTCTAGAGAAGGATCAGCTCCATGACTTCGCGTCCCTTAGGATCCAGGAGGAATCATTTTTTAAATAGAAATCCAAGATCAAATGGCTAAAAGAAGGTGACCGCAATACCAAGTATTTCCACCATTTTTTCAACAGAAGACATATCCTCAATTGTATAATCTCAGTTTCAGATGACAATGGTTCTGTCCTTACCGAACCGACACTTGTCCACAATCATATTGTCAATCATTTCAGGATTTACTTGCTTCCAGCTCTTCACTTGATCTGCCTTCATCTCTGGATATCCAGGCCGTGATTGGCTAGTCTCTCAATGAGGACCAGGTACAGTTTCTTATCCTGCAGGTCACTGAATTGGAAATCAGAAACACATTATTCTCTCTTCCTAAGATTAAAGCCCTGGGGCCGGATGGGTTTAATGTTGAATTCTTTCTAGAAGCTTGGGAAATTGTCGGACCTTCGGTCATTTTGGCGATCGATGATTTTTTCATTTTTGGTACCCTTCTAAAGGAGTCCAATGCCACCATCCTTACACTTGTGCCTAAGGTTCCCAATGCATTGGCTTTGAATGACTTATTGCCTAAGAACTTTTTGCCTATTGCATGTTGTAATACGATCTACAAGTGCATTACCAAGATATTGGCTAACAGAATTGCATCTGTTCTGCCTTTGATCATTAGCCCTCCGCAGAATGCGTTGTCAAAAAGCGGAGAATAGGTAGCAACATACTTATTGCCTAAGAACTTTTTGCCAGTTTCCATCACCAACCTTATTTGGCCAAATGCACTATCAAGGTAGACTTTCAAAAGGCATATGATACTGTTGACCGAGGTTTTCTGCAGCTAACCTTGTAAGCATTTGGCTTTCCCCAAGTGTTTATCAAGCTTCTTATGGGGTGCGTGACTACCCCAAAGTTCTCGGTTGCCATCAGTGGGACTCTTCATGGTTTTTTCTCTAGTGGTAAAGGCATTCGTCAAGGGGACCCCATATCTCCCTACCTATTTACCATAGTCATGGAAGTCTTCACCGGCATTCTCAATGCTCAAACTCAGCTCCTAGGCTTTAAATTCTTCTGGCAATGTAAGGCAACTAGACTCACTCATTTGTTTTTTGTCGATGATGTCCTCTTATTCGCGAAAGCAAATCTGGTTTCGACCACACTATTGAAGGACGCTCTGGACCAATTCTCTCGAAGTCATGGGATGGCTTCAGAAGAGCCAGCTTTGGCAATAGAGGGGGCATTAATAGCAGATGAATGCTTAGTGGGTCCCTGCTTTTGCTTTGCTTTCGGTCAAGGGGCCTTCTGTAATGTTTTGAATTTTTCATCATTTTTCTGGGATTTATGAAATGAATATTTTGGCCAATGCACTTATAATGAGATCTCATCCGGAACTTATCATTATCGGGATGGTAACCTTAGGGGTAAGGCTATCACGGGATTGAGTTTGCACGATTAAAGAACTCGACCTTGGTTCGACCTTCGATCATAAGGATTGATGAGAGAATGTTTTGAGCCAATAAAGATCGATCCATTCGATCGATTGTGTTCGAAGGGAACTAGCAACAGACCCTCGCAACTACAAGACAATCGAGGTCGCCTTGACTCGAGCAAACTGAAATGTGACTCGACTTAGTGTCGGTCACGGGTCAAGAGCACGTAATCCCAATGAGCCACATGTTAGTGAGAGGTAAGCTAAAGTCGCGATTATTCGATTTTAATCATTTCTTAGAATCTAGGCCCGAGAATCGAGAATTTCGAAAGTGATAATTTTTAACTGCCGATGGCGTTTTTGGTGTGGCCAACCTTGGGGCCACCCATGACTCCTGTGGAACTCGCGAAACTAAAAATCATTAATGCTTCAATAGAAGCAAGGACATCCACTGCTGTGGCTCAGCAAGCACAACAACATGGAAGACGCGGATGTAGCCGAGGACGATCCTCGGCAAACTCATTGAGTAGTGAGGCAATCGAAACTAGAACCTATGCTGAACCCCAAGTTAAACAGGGGCCAACCTCAAGGCGAAGCTTAAGTATAGGGGTAGGAGCTTCCAAGAAACCCCCCAGGACCCTAAGTAGCAACCAGCCTAATGCTTATGGGCTACTGTAGCCAAATCAGCGGAAAAGGGATATATCCTTTCATGCATCCCTCCCATAATTGTGGATGGAAAACCTATTGTCAAAATCTCTAATGAGATTCTTGAAGACACTAACCCCAAGTGGAGGAAATGTTTAGTTAGCTATTTTGTGGGAAAGAAATTACCCTTCAAGTTGACTGAAACACCATTAAAAATGTCTGCGGAGCACTTGTTGTTGATGTCATGGCAAATGTTGATGGATTCTTCTTCTTTTACATTATAGATGAATCTATTCAGCAGAAAATCCTGGATGGTGGCCCGATTACCATCTTAAGGGTACCTATGATTATACAACAGTGGCACCGCACCTTGAAGCCGGTATGGGTAAAACTGAGGGATATACCCTATGCCCTATGGTCCGCTGCTGGCATAAGTGCTGTGGCTAGTGCTATTGGTAAGCCACTGCATGTAGATATCCAAACGGAGCAAATAAGAATGATCTCGTACGCTAGAATATGTATTGAGATCAAGGCAAGTTAGAATCTTCTTGAATCAGTAGAAATCATCTCGAATGGTGAAACATGGACAATCGTAGTGGAAATGAATGGAGACCAGTCTCATGCAAGGTCTGTGGTTCGTTCGAGCACAGATGTCCCTCTGTTAGGGTGATGCCTACATACAACAATGATACCCCCTCTCTAACTCCTGCTGCCCAGAATCCACCTCTCCCGGTGGAAGGAAAATGGGAGACTATCTGCAAGAAGAATGTTGCTCTACAAGCGGAAAACCCCGCTATAGCAATCCCCCCTCTAGTGGGTTTTGTTCCTGCTAAACCCAACACCATTTGTACGGCTACTCAGTCCTTTTCTGACCCTAATTTGCTTTCTCCAGCCACTTCTGTGGATTCTGCTGACGCTGAAGACTCTTAACGGCTGCTGGCCAGCAAAGTTGGAAGTGATTCTAAAGAGGAGAATCACTCCCCTGTCCCGCCACTCTCTAGTTCGCAAGCTGGTTTGCCCCCAGATGGTGGTTCAAGTTTGGGACTAATTGACCGTACTCTTCCTGCCCCTGTCATGATCACTCCCAATCCTGAAAACAGCCCCAAAACTGCTAAAGTAGCCCACCCGAAGCCAAAAAAAGGGGCTGGTAAGAAAAGGTGATAGGCTCTTCCTTCCCTTGTAAATATGTTTTTTGGAATCTAGAATATAATGGGGATAATGGCCCCCTTGAAACAAGCTAAAATTAGATCCTTTGTTAGATCTAACTCCCTTTCTTGCATTGGTATCATTGAGACAAAGGTTGAAACATCTCTTTTTGATGGAAATATCTGTTGGGTTGATTCCGGGTTAGGTATGGACCTCAAATTACAACTCCTCCCCTCGGGGAAGAATCTGGATTGGGTGGAAACCTATAGAGGTGGAGTTGGTTGTAATCTCTATGTCATCTCAGGTTATACATGGACATTTGAGTATAATAGCTTTGAATAAGACTTGTTATTTCTCGGTGGTCTATGGCAAATATACTTTTATATCTCGGCGGGCTCTTTGGGCGGATCTTATCCAAAAAAGTACTCGCTTTGCTAATGCCCCCTGGCTGGTTGCGGGTGACTTCAATGCTATCCGTTATGATTCGGATAAGATTGGCAACTCTAATGCCTTTATCCCCGCTTTTGAGGAATTCGATTTATGCTTAGACCAAGCTGGCCTAGAGAATCTTAGATATGTTGGCCATAGGTTGACTTGGTCGACATCCTTGGGAACTCGGTGGAAGCAAAGAAAGATTGATCGAGTCCTGATAAATGAGAAGTGGGGCAGTGATTTTTCTTTCTCGTAGGCCACTTTCTTAGCCCTCAATGTCTCGGACCACACCCCAATGATCATCAGAATTGTGCCTCTAAACTCTTCTAGGAAGCCTTTCAAGTTCTTTAACTATTGGATGTCTCATCCATTTTATACAGTATTGATCACTTAGGTGTGGGAAACCCGGTTTATTGGATCTCCTATGTTCGTACTTTGCCAAAAACTGAAGCTACTTAAAAGGTGCCTGAAATAACTGAACAGGGAAGCCTTTTCTAAGATATCCTCTCGCACCGCCCAAGCCAGGTCAGCCCTCTCCTCCACTTAAGATGCTCTTGAGGCTGACCCTTTTAACCTGGTATTGGCGAGTCTTGAAAAAGACCAGCTCCTACTCCTAGCTTTTTCGCTTCTCAGAATCCAAGAGGAATCTTTCTTTAAGCAGAAGTCAAGAATCAAATGGTTGCAGGAAGGGGACCATAATACAAAGTACTTTCATCACTTCATCAACAAGAGACATCTCCACAATCCTATCCTCTCAGTATCTAATAATGGCGGTGTTCTCCTCAATGACCCGAGTTTGGTCCAACACCATATTCTATCTTACTTCAGGAATTTACTAGTTGCTGATACCACAAATACCCAACCTGCTGTTGCGAATCTACGGGCAGTAACTGAGCGAGTCCTAAATGACAATCAGGTCCGGTTTTTGGCTAGAGACGTCACCGATATTGAGATTCGTAACTCTATGTTCTCCCTGGCGAAAGGCAAGGCTCCGGGCCTTGATGGTTTCAATGTGGACTTCTTTAATTCCTCTTGGGATACAGTAGGCCCTTCAGTCATATTGGCTATATAGGATTTCTTCCAATCTGACTCCTTGCTTAAGGAGACCAACACTGCCATTCTTACGCTGGTGCCAAAGGTACCCAATGCCTTGGCTATGAGTGATTTCCGACCCATTGCATGCTGCAACACGGTCTATAAATGCATCACAAAGATTTTGGCAAACAGAATTGCCTTGGTGCTACCGTCCCTCTTTAGCCCTTCCCATACTACCTTTGTTAAGGTGGAGGATTGGGGATAATATCCTCCTGACTCAAGAACTCTTTGTTGAATTTCACCATGAGCCATACCTGCCCAAGTGTGCAATCAAGGTAGACTTCCAAAAGGTTTACGACACTGTTGATTAAGGATTCCTCCAAATGGTCTTACAAACCTTTGGCTTCCCTCGGATATTTGTTAAGCTTATCATGGAATGTGTTACCTCTCCAAAGTTTTCGATTGCCATTAATAGTGAACTTCATGGCTTCTTTACTAGTGGTAGAGGTATTAGTCAAGATGACCCTATATCCCCTTACTTCTTTACCCTAGTCATGGAAATTTTCACGGGCATCCTCAATGCTCGGTCACGGCTCCTGGGTTTCAAGTTTTTTTGGCGATGCAAAGCTAGTAACCTAACCCATCTATTTTTTGCTGATGATGTCCTCCTGTTTACGGAGGCTAATGTGGTTTCCACCACTCTTCTCAAAGAAGGACTTGACTTATTTTCGTACTGGTCTGGGTTAAAGCCAAATCTAAACAAAAGTGAGATTTTCCTCTCAGGCGGATCGACAGAGCTACGGAATTCTATTCTTGAATCCTTCGGCTTCCTTGAAGGTACGCTCCCCTTTCGATATCTTGGGGTACTGGTCATCGCATCAGGCTTAGCAAGGCCGATTGTTGCTCATTGGTGAACTCCATAACTGCTAGAGCATGTTCGTGGTCCCAACGATTTCTATCCTTTTCTGGCCGCCTCCAACTCATTAAATCGGTCCTTCATGCCATCCATGTACATTGGGCAAGTGTTTTCAGCCTACCCTTATCTATCCTATCGAGGATCGAGTTAATTCTTAGACAATTCCTTTGGAAAGGACTGGACTTAGGTGTTGGAGGTGCCAAAGTCCCTTGGAATGTGGTGTGCCTCCCAAAGGAAGAAGGTGGCCTAGGCATTCACAGATTGGTTGAATGTAACCGTGCAGCAATGCTCAAACACATATGGTTGCTATTCACAGATAAAGAGTCCTTATGGTGTAAGTGGATCCATTCCAACTTGCTCAAGCATAAAAATTTTTGGGTTGTGCCCAAACCAACATTTTGCTCTTGCCTTACCAAAAAAAAACATTTTGCTCTTGGGTATGGAAATAGATCCTAGACATCCGCCAAGCATTCCAGCAACATTTCAAATGGTGAATTGGAAATAGAGCCACTACATCCTTTTGGTATGACTGTTGGTATCAAATAGGCCCCCTCTATAAGCTCTTCATGGATAGGGATATCTATCGCTCAGGTATTCCAAGAAGTGCCTCTGTACGTGATTTCCATGCCTCCGTCTGGCAGGTATCCAATGTTATCAATACTATAAACTCCTGGTCTGAAGCTAGCACAGCTCTGGACGTGGCAAGTGAAGACAGGATCATACAGCAAGGCCACCCCTCTAGTAACTTTTCTATCTATTCGGCTTGGGAGATTACTAAGTCTAGGGGACACGAAGTAACGTGGAACACGTTTGTATGGGATAATAGCATTGCACCAAGATATGATTTTTTATTGTGGCTGATATGTCTCAATAGACTCCCCACGCAGGTAGTACTACTGTCTTACCACAGGATCTCTAAAGGTTCTTGTGCCTTTTGCCGTCGAAGGCCGAACTCAATTAATCACCTATTTTTTGGGTGTATAATCACGGGTGCTCTTGCACTCTTCTAGGCAGAAAAATGCAATATCTCATGGAGAAATGCTACATGGCAAGAAAATCTCAATTGGGCCATCAGAATTATTGGTGGACGCAATTTCCACCAGAGTATCGCTAGAGCTTCCTTTGGGGCGTTATGCCACTGTATATGGACAGAACGAAACCATATCCTTTTGAGGCATCGAAATCTCTTTATGCCATCCCTTCGTACTCACCTTGCCAAGATAGTGAGGGATACAGCTATCTCCTTCAAGCCTCTTGAAGATACCCCCCGGAATAGAAGAATCCAAGTTAAATGGGGCATCTCCGCCTCTATCTTCCAGTGACGTCTCTGCTGTCCTTTTTAGTCTTTTATTTGTCGACTGTTGTTCTGACCTTGGGTTGTTCTACGCTCGGGTTGCTTTTAAGCTTCATTTAGCTATTATACCTTTGCACTTGTCGGGACACTCTTTTTTTTTTTTTTTTTTGGTAAGATGTCGGGACACTCTTTGTATGGCCTCAGGTACAAGATTTTTGTGTTTCGGCTTATCACCTTATAAGTTGCGCGTGAATAATCAATACACTTCTTACCTTATCAAAAAAAAATAAACAACTGTAAAAGCGTATACTTTTCACCAACGCTTAGTACTGTTCATATCAGGTCTCTCTCATTTCTCTCTCGTTTTGCTGGTGCTCATGGTACTATTCATTCATCTGCCTCACTGCATCCCTGGTTGATCCGGTCGTCAGTTTCTTCTGAGTTTTGAGGCCTAGATTTGCCTATTGGTATCCTTGCTTTTAACCGGTGGGCAGATCTAGGATTTTTTTGGGTTTTACTCTGCATTTCAGTGTAGGTACTACTTCTGGAGCTCGACCCTCTAGTGTTGGCTGTGACTCGATGACGGTAGTCGTTCCCACCTTATGTTTGATCCATACGGTTGATTTCCTGCTCGATGATCCCCTACATGCTCCATGGCAGATCTGGAGTTAAGAAATTCATGGCAAAAAATCCCGCTTGTCATGAGTCGCTTCCTCTGCCGAAGCCTTCCATAGGTAAAGCGAAAACCAAGCAAGCTAAGGTGCCTTCTAAGTATCTCTCTGCCATTAATTTTAGCTTGACCGAAGCTATCTTGCGGTTTGCCCCTCTGGAACCTGCGAAGATGAAACTCCCTGCTGGTTCAGAAGGAGTGGGTGCTTCCACTGTTGTACTAGCTCAACAGAGACAGTGTTCTAATATTCATGGTCATAGCCGCGAACGGAATTCGTCTAACCCACATCGAAGTGATGCTGTTGGTGCTAGGACAAATAAATACACACAAGGAAAATCAAGGCCTATGGCTAGACGAAGCTACAGCAGGGGGAAGCATTCGCCAAGCCACCCCTCTGGGACCCAATGCAGTAACCTACTTAGCGCTCATGGGTTGTTATTGCTAGGTCTGCCGAGAAGGGGTATACTCTATCCAATATCCCACCATCTATGATTGATGGTAAATCGATTGTTAGAATTTCTGAGGAGATCCTAGGTGATACCAATCCGAAGTGGATGGAGTGATTAGTCGGCTACTTGTTGGCAAGAAATTACCTTTTAAGATGATTGAGAATGCGGTAAAAAATGTGTGGAGGACACATATGGTTGATGTCTTGGCAAATGTTGATGGTTTTTTCTTCTTTCATATTCCTAATGAAGCTTTTGGTCGAAAAATTTTGGATGGTGGTCCGATTATTATCTTTAGGGTGCCAATGATACTCCAACAATGGCAACCGGCTTTGAAGCTGAAGCAAAAACAACATAAGGCTCTACTCGTCTGGGTTAAACTGAGAAATATTCCTTATGCTTTGTGGTCTGCATCGGGGTATTAGTGCGGTGGCTAGTGCAATTGGGAAACCTATGCATGTGGATATGCAAACGAAAAATATGAGAATGATTTCATATGCTAGAGTATGCATTGAGATCAAGGCAACTCAGACTTTGCTTGACTCTATTAATGTCATCTTGAATAATGATATTTGGTCGATCAAGGTGGAGTATGAGTGGCGACATGTGTCGTGTATGGCTTGTGGTACATTCGGCCATAGATGTACTTCAACCAGTGAAGTGCCTACTGTTATTCTTAAGGCCCCAACATTAGCAGTTGCTGTTGAGGATGTTCCTCCTTCGGTAGATGGTACGTGGGAGACAGTCAGGAAGAGCCATGGTGTGGTGCATTCAAGAATCTCTGCCTTGGTGACCTCCCCTGTTTTAGGTTTGGATATTCTTGACCCCATACATAGTTCTGCTATTGCAGGTGTACAGACCCTCCCGGACCCTGATATGAATTCTCGGGCCACTTTTGTGGCATCGTCTGACTCGAAAGACATCAAAGGGGATATGGCCAGTAATGTTGGTAATGACTTAGAGGAGGATTCCCCTTCTCCTACCCCATCGAATACTAGATCGACATCCTTGTTGCATCAAGGAGGTGATCCCGACACTAGCGACCAAGACCCTATTCCTCTTAATCTCGCGATGGTTATCCCTAATCTTGAGAGTGGCCCTTTGACTGCTAAGGTGGCCAACCCGAAGTCTAAGAAATGGGGTGGCACGAAAATGCGGTAGTCTCTTTCCTTCCTTGTATATATCTTTTTTGGAGTATGGAATATTAGGGGTCTTATGGACCCCCTGAAACAGGCTAAGATTAGATCCCTTGTTAGATCTAATAATCTTTCTTGTGTTGATATCCTTGAGACAAAGGTCAATCCATCTCTTTTTTATAAGATTTCTGCTGGGTTGTTGCCGAGTTGGATGTAAACCTCTAATTATAATTTCTCTTCTCGTGGAAGAATTTGGATTGGATGGAAACCTCAAGCGGTGGAGCTGATAGTTCTTTCTATGTCCTCTCAAGTTATTCACGGGCACTTGCGTCTATTGGTTATGAATAAGAATTGCTATATTTCGGTGGTGTATGGGGAACACACCTTTGTTGCTCGGCGTGCTCATTAGTCTGATCTTGTCCAATCGAGTCTTCTATTTGCTACTAATCCCTAGCTAGTTGCTGGCGATTTTAATGCCATCTGACACCATTCAAATAGATTAGGCAGCTCCAATGTTTGGATCCCTACATTTGATGAACTCGGCACTTACTTAGACCAAGCAAGCCCTGATGATTTAAGATTTGTTGGCCATAGATTTACTTGGTCGACCTTCTCTGGCGCCTTTCGGAAGCAAAGGAAGATTGATAGAGTCCTCATTAATGAGCAATGGAGTAGAGTATTTTCCTTCTCGGAGGCTACGTTCTTGGCCTCAGGAGTCTCTGATCACACTCCTGTGATTATCAGAATTGTGCCTTCCCTATCAACCAGGAAGCCGTCCAAATTTTTCAACTACTGGATGTCTCACCCATCTTTCTCAACTATTGTCACTTAGGTGTGGGAATCCCAAGTTGCTAGAACTCTCATGTTCATATTGTGCCAGAAGCTTAAGATACTCAAAGGGCGCCTTAAACAACTTAACATGGAATCTTTCTTTGATATCTCGACCCGCACCGTTCAGGCCAGGTCAGTTTTAACTTCTGCTCAAGATGCTCTTGCCATTGACCCCCTTAACTGGGTGTTGGCAAATCTTGAAAAGGAATAGCTCCAGGTTTTCTCGAAACTTAGACTCTAAGAGGAATCTTTCTTCAAACAGAAATTGAGGATAAAATGGTTGATGGAAGGGGATTGAAACACAAAGTACTTTTACCATTTTGTCAACAGGAGGCACCTTTATAATCGTATTCTATTGGTATCTGACAATGATGGTGCTGTCTTCACTAACCCGAGCTTAGTCCAGCGTCATATTGTTTCACATTTTGAGAATTTACTTGCTGCTAACTCTTCAACCGTTCGGCCAGCTATTGAGAATATTCGGGCTGTGGTTGAGCGCGTTCTTGATGATAATCAAACCCAATTTCTCTCCCGGGAGGTGACTGATATCGAGATCCGTAACACTATGTTCTCCCTAGCTAAAGGTAAGGCCTTGGGCCTTGATGGCTTCAATGTCGATTTCTTTAAATCATCTTGGGAAATTGTGGGTCCTTCTGTCACGTTGGCGGTCAATGATTTCTTTCAATCTGGTTCATTGCTTAAGGAGACCAATACTACTATACTCGCGCTTGTGCCAAAGGTGACCAATGCTTCCACTATGAATGACTTTCGGCCCATTGTGTGCTGCACAGTTTATAAGTGCATAACCAAGATTTGGCGAACAGAATTGCTTTTGTGTTGCTTTCTATTATTAGCCCTTCCCAAAATGCCTTTGTTAAGATGCGAAGAATCGATGACAATATCCTACTTGCCTAAGAACTTTTCGTTGGTTTTCATCATGAGCCTTATTTGCTAGAATGGGAATGCTAGAATGGGAAATAAGAAAACTTTCATTAACTCCCCCTCAGCATTCCGAAAATGCTAGAATGGGAATGTTGCTCTGGAGGTGCATTGGCTCAAAGGCCTTTTATGAGTGCATTTGGAAATGCAATTTGCATTTCCCCAAAGCTCTTAAAAGAATTTGCCGAACACCATTTGCATTTACGTAAGGGACTTTAGAGTCCAAAAGCTCATTTGGAATCAAACAGGGCCTAAAGCACATTGGGGAAATGCAAATGGCGTTTGGTAAAAAATTCTTTGTGAAATTATTTTGGTCAAGTAGTGTTTGGCTAATTTTTTTTACAAAGGGCTTTGGGTTTTTTATTAAAAAAAGGTTACGCTTCGACGAAGGGCTACGGCTACCAGCAAGCCAGATCTAACATCGACGGCCATCGCCCGAGGTCGGGCAACCACTGGCGAGCTAGATTTGGCACCAACAACCGTCGCCCAACCTCGGGCAACCCTCGGCGAGAGCCGTGTGACCCAAGCAGCCTTCACCAAGGGTCGCCCAACCTCAAGCGACGAGGTCTGAAGTCGGGTGACCTAGGCACCGTTGCCTGGACTTGCGCGACCCCAGGCGACGAGGTCTGAAGTCGCGTGACCTAGGCACCGTTGCCTGGACTTGCGTGACCCCAGGCGACGGCCGCCTGAGGTCGCGACCCAAGCCAACGTTGCCTAGGGTCGCACAAGCCAGGCCGACGGCACCTGGGCGGTTGTGCGACCTCAAGTGGTCGTCAGTTGGGTCAGACGACCTCGCCAGCCCCTCGCCGATCCTTCGCCGTCCAGATCTAGTGTCATCGGCCGCCCTCGTCGGCCACGCTTTTGTGAAGAATATGAACAGTAATAAGGAGGCAAAACCAGAATATTAAAGTTTGAGTAAGAGTAGTTTGAGAAGGAAAAAAAAATTTTAGTATTTATGGAATAACGAAAGACCAAAGCTAGTCTATAGTTTGGGAAGGAAAAAAAAATTTCGGCATTCTAAATGCTAGCATTTGGCCAATGCTAGGCCGAAAGCTGAACTAAACTGAGTTAGTAGGTAAAAGAGATTTGGGGCCTTCCCTGCAAAATTTGAAATGACAAAAATTAGAAAATAATGCCTGAAATGGAAGCCTTTTTTTTACCAACACCTTACTCTTTTAATTGACCGTACAATCGGACCCCCAAAAAAATTGACTGTACAATATTTTCCCACCTAAACCTAATCCTTACGACATACGGCAAGATTGAACTGCTAGTGAAACAACCGAAATAAACATGGAAGACGATAACAACAGCTACAATCCGATTTTCCAAAGTGATGATGGAAAACTTAAATTAACCGAGCTTAAGTAAATTCTACCAGGCTTCCCGAAACAATATCGGGCGATATCTCTTTGTCCAACAATTTCAAACATCCAACAAATTTGTTTTTCCTGTTCGTCATCACGTTAAGCCATTCAACCATGTAAAGTAACAGAGCTTGTAATTATTGGCATCTAAAGATATGCACATATTAAAGTTAACAAATATCAAGGCAGGGTGGAGGAGAAAAATACCCGATCTAAGAAAATTTATGTCACATACAGTAGTGGCTAACAAAATATCCGACACATAAGTTTATTGGGTGCGCAATCAAAATGCATTGAAAGTGTCTCTACTTATATAGGGAGGCAATTATTGTCAAAAGAAGAACAAAAAAGACCTTACGAGCTTTCAACTTTGATGAAATGCTTGGTAGAATCCTCACAGCTTCTTCACTCTTTTGTTTCACCACATTCACTATGTAATCCATGACAGCGTCGCCAAGCATAAGAGCAATAATCTTTGAAATTATGGTCTTTTTGTAACTACTCGATTTGCCCATACTTTTCGTGGTGCACTCTAAAGAAATCAACTAAAAGACGTTTTTCAATTGCTACCTAAAAAATTGCCGGAATAAGTTCTACAAAAAATTTTTAGTTTCTATAATACATGAAATGAAATCCATGAACTAATTATGCTAAACTTAAAGAAAATACAGAAAGTGTGAAACTAATTCAACAAATTGCGAACCAATTGCATTTCTGTTGAATTCATTTATGTTACTAGTGGAAGAAAAGAAAACGTTTACTCCATTTGAAATAATTGTTATGATAAGTCAAACTTTTCCCCAACATTTCTCTGTATTTCCCTAGTGAAATACGATGTCATTCAAATTGAAGGGTTCAAATTGATATCATCAGCTAATGCTCAAATTGTTTTTTGGGGATTTAACATCACGCAATAGACAATGAATTCACTTTTGTAGATGCTAGATGTGAACAACTATTGACATCTGATTTTTAGCCGATGCGTCTTAAAAGGTAAAAACTTGAGATTATGGTTTCTGGTCGCGACAGAACCCGATTCTCAATCAAAAAGAGTCATTTAGCATTTGAATTAGTATTAGCCACTCATTTTCTAACTTTTTGCATTTCAATTTCAAAAAGTCAAAACGTTGACTTCTAGTCAAACTTTGATCAAAAGTCAACCCATAGTCAAAATTTTAGTTTTTTGCATGAAAAAACCCCAAAATAGTGTCAATTTCACTTTTGCAAAATCAATTTTCAAAAAATTGAAAGTTTGACCCATTAATTGGCATTTTAATGACAAATCACTAAAATGTTGACTTTTGCTCAACATTGTCCAAAAAAATTGAAAAAACTTAAAAACCCCTAAATTAGCTTATTTTTAGCTTAATTTCACTTTGGCACCATCAATTTTACAAAAATCGACTTAAAATAAACTTTTCCTCAATTTGCGGAATTTGGTTCAAATCGACTAAAAATGAAATTACTTCATTTCTAGTCATTTTTTACGATAGTTTCCTTCACGACATTTCATCTAGAGGTCATATTACATTCAATTTTCAAATCAATTTTAGAATTCCAAGCCAATGGTGAAAATCCCCGATTTGAGCCCTAATTAGGGATTCTGGTCGGTTCTTCATGATTTGTATAATTGAGATACGGATGCACCTAATGTCTTATATGAAACTCAAATCCAAAATCAATTTTGGAAGATTCATATGAATTTGAGTCAATTTGACCAATCTAGTTATCTAATAATTGAGAAATCCAAGAGTAATTGATCCTATTAATGCAATTCAACTTGGCCCATTCTAGACTAACATCCAATTTGATGAATTGAAGTTCAATTTGGCCAATTAGTGTAACATTTTGAATTTTCGACCCTTTTTCCGAGATTTATGAAATGATTATTTTGGCCAATACACTTATAGTGAGATCTTACCCGGAACTGTGTATTCTCGGAATGATAATCTTAGGGGTAAGGCCATTACGGGATTGAGTTCGCACAACTAAAGAACTCGACCTTGGTTCGACCTTCGATCATAAGGATTGACGAAAGAATGTTTTGGGCCAATAGAGACCGATCTATTTGATTGATCGTGTCCGAAGGGAACTAGCAACAGATCCTCGCAATTATATGACAACCGAGGTCATCTTGGGTAGAGTAAACTTAAACGTGATTTGACTTAGTGTCGGTCACGGGTCGAGAGCGTGTAATCCCAATGAGCCACTCGTTAGCAAGAGATAAGCTAAAGTCGCGATTGTTCGATTCTAGTCATTTCTTGGAATTCGGGCCCGGGAATCGAGAATTTTGAAAGTGACAATTTTTAGCGGCCGATGGTGTTTTTGGTGTGGCCAACCTTAGGGCCACCCGTTTTTGTAAAAAAATGGATTTCGGTTCGGGACCGAAAAAATGACCATTTTGCCCTTGGGACCGCAAACGAATTTTGAGGACTGGATTAAGTCGGGGGACTAAGAAATAATCCTGTTTGGCCGAAATTAAGAGGACAAGAATGTCCCTCTCCTCTCGTGAATAATTACTCTTTTGCCCTTTAACTTTTTGGATAAGGATGAATGTGGGCCGTTGGATTTTGGATAAGATTAAATCTTGGCCATTGGATCGGAGGGGTAATTGAGGGGTATTTCGGTAATTTCCGGTGGGATTTTGAGATCAATTATTGGGGGTCCCTATAAATAATTATTTCTTTCTCTCTCCCTCATAATTTTCTCTCTCTCTCTCCTCACCCCTCTACCGATCGGCTCTCTCTCTCCCCTCCCCCTTGTGCGTGAAGCTACCTTGGCCGGCCACCAGCTCACTGCCGTCTGGTCGCCGCCCCTCCGCTGTGCACCACCGCCGCTCCTCCTCCTCCCCGGCCATGCTTCATCATCGCCCGCCTGTCTCTCTCTCCCTGTTCGCCTCCCCTGTTCTGTTCAGCTGCCACCAAACCACCCCTGGCTAACATCCTCTGGTCTATACGACCAGATTGCCACCCCCAGCCGCCCATGCGCCGCCCGCCAACCGCCTGTCCACGGTGGTGCCGCCGTTCGCCCGCCTGGTCGCCAGCGTTGCTGCTCGGCTGCTGCTTCTGATCTGGTTGTTCCGACTACCCATCCAGCCCGTTTGTCACATCTTTTCTAGGTAAGTGACTCCCCCAAATGTTACCTAGGGCCTCGGGTATTGTTACACACGTTTAGAACTCGGTTTAGGTGGTTTATGTGGCTATTTTGGAGTATAGAACTCGGGTTGGATTTTAGGCTGTCATGGACTGATTTGACGATGGAAAATGCGAGGTTTAGGAGACTCGGATTGGGCTATGGAGATGTGGAACGATCGGGGTTAAATTGTGTGTTTGAATGATAATTTTCCGCCTTGAATAAGCTCATTTATGTGACTGTGTGACGGATGATTGTTGGCTGGCTCTAGATTGTGTCTTGGGTTGAATGTGGTGTGATTGCGTGCCATGTGTGTGTGGCCGTGAGGTGAGGTGGTGTGGTAGTGTGATTGCGTAATGAGTTCACGTGCCAAGCATGTGTGATCGTGTGGAGTTCGTGCGACGAGGATGTGTAATTGTGAAATGTGTGTGAGGTGTGAGATTGTGTATGGCCATGTGTATGTGTGGCCGTGTGTACGTGTGGTACATGTGGTAAGTATGGAACGAAGGTACGGGAATGTAGGATTGGTTGGAAAAGTGGTACCCTGAGGCGTGTTCGTTTACGCGGGGTAGGTTCAGTCCTGAGGCGTGTTCGTTTACGCAGGACAATGCCATCCCGGATGAGGTGACGATGCCCGGCCCGACGGGGTGACGATGCCTAACGAAGTCAGAAGACCGTTAGCTTGATGGGTTTTACGTGGGTGCGGTAGAAAAGGGAAGTTGAGAACATAGGATTCCGTCATGAGGCGTGTTCGTTTACGCAGGATGATGCCGTCCCTGACGAGGTGATGATGCCCGACCCGACAGGATGACAATGCCTGACGAAGTCAGAAGACTGTTGGCCTGATGCGTTTTACGCGGGCGTGGTAGTAGTGGAAAGGTTGAGAATGAACTGGACTTGGCTTGACGTGTGAGGATTGCGAAAGTGATGCATGGTGTGAATTAGTATGCGAGTGTGTTAGTGCTCGATTATGGGGTAAAAACTGCTAGGCACGGTATGGGACGTGCCCAAGTAAGTTTTTCTTTATAATCGAGGCACGCGCGCGACTGTGATGTATTGCTGTGGTATATTGGCTGTGTTGTTATTTAACATGCATGGACGTGCATGATGGGTTCCGAGTAGGGTCGTGTGTGATTGTTAGTATGGTTGATTGTCGTGTGTTATTCGTGTCTCGTCTGGCGGTACGTGAGAGCCTATGTGGGGTTTGAGATTGTGCACTTATTGAGATTCGTCTCATGGTTATACAACCGCCAATTTCAGACCCCCAGCCTTAACCCAGGAGGCCCGCCTCCTCGTTTTGGAGTATAAGCAGCCGTCCATGGTGCCCTAGTGGAGCTGCAAGCTGTACAACTATTGCAGGTGATGTCCAAGTGATCTTCCGGGGGCTCGGGCCAGAAGACTCAAGAGCAAATTAGGAGAAGGGCGACCATTAGGCTTTCCCTAGGGTATTTTAGGGGTTGTTTAGACTAGGTCGACCTATAGTGAAGTTAAGTTAACCAGACCTCTGATCTTTTTTATTAAGTCGGTGACTGTGGATGCTTGTTTGTTAAGTTTGTTTGTAATATGATGTTTGTATGTTCAGTGCAATGGTATTGTATGAAAATGTTGTTGTTGTTGTTTGACTGTTTTGATGATCTACCCCGTCGTCATCTTTTTAGTCCGAGATTTTTATATCCGCTTCCGCATGTGTCTCTGATGTTTGGATTGGGTCAGCGATGTTCCTGGGACATCACAAATAATTCGAACAGAGTAGGGGGTGTCATGAGCTCGATGGGATTCGGGGCATGGCAATTAGACTTCAATCAAATTCTTTAGTCTAGCTTGGCAATGCAATTTAACTCACATTGAAGAGCAATTGGACCAAACAAGTTAAATTTGATTAATTCGTGCTTGTATTTCAAACTGGTTCAATCCAATTCGATTAAATTCAATTCAATTGGGTCAATCAATCATGATAGGGATGAAATTGCATGAAATTGGAACAAAATTGAGCCAAGAATCGAACCAATTCAACCCAGTCGAACCCGGGTCGAACTGGTTCAACTCGATTTGATCGGAATTGAATCGGCCCGATCATTTCTCGGCCAAAATTCCGGCAGCCGGTGGTCCATTCCAACCAGCCAAGGCCAAGCAGTCCCTTTGTGTCCAAAATTACAAAAATATCCCTAGTGAAATTACAAAAATTCCCCTATAATCAAATTTTAATCAATTTCCTTAAGGGATAAGCAATTTTCCTTAGGGATTAAACAAACAATCATGGCCATTCATTAAGAGTGCATCATAGCCATCCATTGTGCCATGTCATCTATTCTTAACCCTTAAGGAATATCCTTAACTCTTAAGAAAGCAATTTGAGCCATCTGATCAATTCAAGGACTAGCATTCAAACTTGAGAGATATATAAGCTTTTCCCTCCAAAAATCAAGGGGGCTTGTTTTTCAGATTTACTTTCTCTCACTAAACTCTCTCTCTCTCGACCGGGGCTCTCTACCGCGCACGCCGCCCGCTCACTGCCCGATCTTCGGTAGACCACTGCACCTTCAATGTCCCCTGGAAGCTCCTCTAGACCGTGGTGGCTGGCCTCCATCGAAAAAGCCACCAGAACTTCCTAAACTTGTTTGATTTCGCTTCTTGTTCATTCTTCTTCCGCGGATCGTTATCTTACGTCAATTTTGTCAAGTCATAACTTAGATATCGGGAGCTATATTTGGCACCATTTCGGAGCTCATCAGTGGCCAAAACAGCTCAGTTGAGTTCAGCAACTTCATTCAACAAGGTAGGCACTCTTCAATCTTATTTTGTGGAATTGTATAGTGAGGAACGTGCATGCTTCCAGTGCTGATTTGAGCTCAAAATTGTTAGAATCTGAAAAAGTGTTCAACTAAAGATTCGATCTATACTTCCTGAGCTTCGATTTGATAGGTTGTATGCTTAAATCAGACTTCATTTGCTAGGTGAAAATCACTTCGTAAGTTAGGATCAGAATCTAGAATCATGACTTTACATTCTGTTTTTGTGATTTCATGATTGATGTTGCTCGGCTCTATGATTTTTATGATTTTATATTATCATTTTATGAAGAAACTTCCTTCATGAAAGTCGTAGAACACATTTAGATATATCTAGCATAAAAATTTCAGAAAATTCCATGCCGTTTTAGTATGCACGATTGATGCTAGAAGTCACGTCATCTAGTCTGTGATAATCAGTTTCAGACTGACCTTTGCATATTCCACAATTTTTATAAATTTTTGTGGTCATTATTTTGGAAAAAGTCCTTCATGAAAGTTATATAACACACTTCGATGTGACTCACCATTTTGTGAATGCAAATGGTGGCTCGTTATCATTAACCATCAATCAATCAATACTAGTTGATTTAGTGGGTGGGATGATCGGAATGCATGCAAAGCAAAGGCCGACCTTGAGGCCCGTTCTTGAGTTAATGCTTGAATGTTCGTGCTTGACCTTGTTTGAGTGCCACTTGAATGTGTGGTATGAATGTAAAACCGACACCTGTGAGGTGGTCCATGAAGAAGATGGTGGCCAAAGACCATGTCCAACCGAGTCTCGATTTGTACACAATTCGTAGTACCCGATCATGTATCGGGTCTTTCTATTCGTGTTGTATTAAACATTCAACGAGTTTCAGGTTTTTCTTTTCTCGCACTTAGAATAGCTTGTCATTTCAATATTTTGTGTATTTACTTTATGCATTCCCTTTTCAATACAAATTGTTTACTTCTTTTCTTTTCCAGACTAAAATAGGATTAGTTTAGAACTTAAATGGAAAATACAAAAACAAAATGCATAATCATCTAGGGCACGTTTGGTAACCATTCTGTTCCCGAAAATAATTTCTACTCATTAATGATTTTTTTATTCTGTTCCCAGAAATAATTTCTAAGCATTTGAAAGTGTTTGGTAACGATCCAAAATTTTCATTTCTGGAATAGAAAAAGAACATAAATACATTTGATAACTACACAAAATTTCTTTTTATTAATAATATTTTTAAATATTTTAATTTTTTTCTTTCTTTTTTTTTCTTCTTCTCCTTCTTAACCATGGCTAACGAGGGCATCGTGGCCCTCGCCCGGGCCCCAAGCAGCGAGGGCGGCCCTCGACGGCCTTTTCCAACCCTCACTCGAGCTGGCGAGGGCTGCCCTCAAGGGTCGCGGCCTAGACAAGGGCCGCGATGGCCTCGCCGGCCCTAGCCTATGGTTGGCTGCCGGTGACTTGGCCATAGCCAAGAAGAAGAACAGGAAAGAAGAATAGGATTTTTTTTTTACTCGGAAATGATTTTTTTTATTCTGCTCCTAAAAATAATTTCTAAGCATTCGAAGGCGTTTAGTAACAACCCAAAATTTCCATTCCTGGAATAGAAAAAAAAACATAAATGCGTTTGGTAACTGTACAAAATTTCTTTTCATTAATAATATTTTAATTTTTTTTCTTTCTTTTTTTTCTTTTTTTCTTCTTCTCGTTCTTGGCCATGGCTGGCGAGGGTGTCGCGGCCCTCACCTAGGCCCCAAAGCAACGAGGGCAGCCCTCGGTGGCCTTTTCCAGCCCTCACTCGAGCTGGCGAGGGCTGGCCTTAAGGCTCACGACCTGGCCGAGGCCCGCGATGGCCTCGTCGGCCCTGGCCTATGGCCAGCCGCCTATCGCTAGCGACTCGGCCATGGCCAAGAAGAAGAACAGGAAAGAAGAATAGGAAAGTAAAAAAAAGAAAAAAAAATCTTTTCTATTTCTCATTTGGTCCAAAATTGATTCTGGAAACAAATTTGTGCCCAGGAACAAAAAATTTACCAAAAGGATTTATGTTCTTCTTTTGTTCCCTGGAACAAATGAATAGAATCAGTTACTATTTGGCCAGTTACTAAACGCATCCTTAGTGGACTAAGACTTTGGCATGAAAAATGGAAAAAACAAATGCATGACAACCACGTTAAGTTTAATGGTACCGAAAGAGCGTTAGTGGAAACATTAACGTAAGCTAGTTCTCAAACCCATGATCTCTAATTTTCGTAGAAATCGAAACGAAACTCCCGCATTTCGATTGGGTATTTTAGCCGACCCCCGACCTAAGCTAGTGGCGACTCTTGTTTGCTAAAAAAGATAAAATCAATCCGCTATCACTCGAGATATGGATTTAGGAAAAATCCACGTTCATGATCATGAGAAACTCAACACCACTATTCCACTATTCTTGAACAACTTGGAGCCGGGCCTTCGTTGGACCTTATGGATGAACAAAAGATCAGTGCTTCGGTAAGCCATCTTTTATGATGTGTCATTCAGACTGTTTTGTGAACACTTACATCTAAACTCGCTTCATCGAGTTAAGCCCTCGAAAGGGAGGTTGCGACAACAACCAAACATGTTTTATCATTATTTGTATTTTTTTTATTTTCCTAAGAGCATCTGAATTTAGTATGGACTATAAGTGCTTCAAAATTGTAACATATGCAATTACACTGGGTGGCTGAATGGTCTTTTCCCCGTTTCTTCGGCATTAAAAGGGCAGCACCCTAGATGGCCCAAAAGAAAAGAAAATCAAATCGCACCGAGTCCCTCCCTGCAAATATATTAATTATCATATTCTACTGAAATCTTATATATTTCTCTTTTTTTATATATTAAAACAATATAACCATTGAAAAAACAATCGATAACAATTGAGAAGGGCCAAGAATAAAAATATAAAGTTCAGTTGCTCTTGAATATAAAATTATGCCGAAGTTTATAAGTTCACCTAAATTGAGAAATTGAGGAATCAAATCGATCCTATATGAAAATGATTTAACCCAAAAAAAAAAGTCAACCAAAATTAAAACCCCTTAAATCCATATAAAATGATTTCAAAACAAACATCAAAGAAAATACTAATATTAAATGAAATTGATTTTGCAAACAGTTACTACTCAAAATAAGTCCACTTCATAGTAGTTAATAGAGTTGATAGCATGAAAAATCCCAAAGTGGTCACTTATGACAAATTTATCTAAAACTAATTTTTTTACCATAAAAAACACCAAACTGATACATCTGTGATAGATTTACCCCAGATTAATTTTTTGACCATCAAAAATCCTAAACTGGTAAATCTGTCACTCTATTAAATTGGATTAATATCACAAACAATCGCAAAATTGTACATCTGTGACAAAGGAGAGTAAAATCCCAAACTAGTACACCCGTCAACTACTACGTATTATCCAACTAAAAAATTTGACGGTAAAATTTAACGAAAACTAACAGAGAGTAAAATTGTCACAGGTGTACTAGCTTAGAATTTTTTGTGGTAAAAAAATTAGTTTGTAGTAAATTTATCACAAGTGTACCGGTTTGGAAATTTTCGTGGTATTAACCATAGTTAATACTTTCGTGTTGATACTCATTTACCACCCGTAAAACATGCTCCTTAGCACTCCGTCGATGTTCTTTTTCTACTCCCAACCCCTTTCCATAGACTTGGAGAAGGCAGCAAGTGTAATAAAAGCCTTTTTCTCGCCTGGAGCAAACTTTCATTTCGCTTCATTTTCCTTCTTTCGTTTTTTCTTTTTACCCTTTTGAGGAAGGAATTAGTTGGAATTTGGCTAATTCGACCTAGACGCATTTCCTTCGTTATTTGCCCGCTCATAGCTATGCTAATCCAAAGGGAAGGAGGTTGGGGAGAGAACGTGGAGATCATGCAAATCGACGGAGATGGATTGCACTCGAGTCCCCATTCTACCTGGCTCGTCGGCAGACTATGCTGGAAAAGCCGATCTTTGCATGCTTGACTGATGGATGGGAACGGTGACCTACGGGACATTACACCATTCTCATAAACTTCCATTTTTACAACAAAAGGCTTTAATTTCTGTTTTTCAAGTAAACTGATTAACCTCTCCAAGAGTTCAGGCCAACTCGGGGAATTTGGCAAGGGGATCCTCTTTCTCCTTATTTATTTATTATTGTGGCTTATGTGCTATCTTCGCTTATAAAAAAAAAAGCACTTGGGGATGCTAGTGTGAAAGGAATCAAATTAAATAGGTTCTGTCCGAAGCAATCGCATTTACTCTTCGCCGATGATGCAATATTCTTTGTAGATGAAACAGTGAAGGAATGCCAAAACTTGGGTAACCTATTGAATCAGTATTGCTTCACATCAAGGCAAGCTATCAATCTAAACAAATCGGGCATATTCTTCGGTAACAGTTGCCCCCAGCAACTAAATAGGAACACAGCAGCAGAATTAAGAGTCCCGATCATTGACAAGATGGCGAAATATCTTGGTTTTTGGTCGGATTGGGGACAGTCGAAAAAAGTGATGTTTTTCTAGGTCCTAGTGAGGGTGAATATGAAACTTGAGGGGTGGAAGGAAAAGCTAATGACGAAGGCAGGTAAGGAAATTCTTATTAAAATAGTAGTGCAAGTACTGCTGCAATATGCAATGTCCATATTCAAGATCCCTATCTCGATTTGCAAAGCGATTAAGAAAAAAATTGCATCTTTCTAGTGGAATCAAAGTAATACAAAAGCCAGGGTTCACTGGAAGAGATGAGAGCTATTGAAAATCAAGAAAGATTTTGGGGATTTGGGTTTTAAGGATCTTGTTGCTTTTAACAAAGCTATGCTAGGTAAGCAAGCGTGGAGACTTACACAAGCCCCTTCAGCCTTATGGGGTCAATTGATGAAAGGGATATACTTTCCAAGTGGGGAACTTTGGAATGCAAAAAAAGGGTCTAGGCCTTCTTGGGGTTGGCAAAGCCTACTGGCAGGTAGAGAATCCTTAAACCAAGAAATCATGTTCAGTGGGAGATGGCACCAAGATTAAAATTAGAGAAGACAAGTGGTTGAATCAAGGACGAATTGGAGGCCCAGCAAACCAAGGTGAACCTCAGCTTGTGGCAAAGTTGATTAATCAGGATCAAAGCAATGAGATGTGGAGAAGCTGTCAATCTTTTTTGAAGAGAACCTAGTGCACAAAATTCTCGCTATTCCACTTAGCTCTATCATGGGGACTGATAAGCAAATTTGGACTGGGAATAAATCGGGACTTTACTCGGTCAAAAGTGAATACAACAGAATCTATACGGTAGACACCCATAGCAACAAAAACTAGGCCTCCACATCATACCAGCCTCCCAAAACTCTATGGAACATGATATGGCATCTCCGTACCCACCTAAAGATCAAGTTTTTTATATGGAGATTATGTAGCAATGCACTTCCTACAAAGGAAAACCTACACAGGAGGAAAATGATACCTGCCCTGATGTGCCCCATATGTCATCGAGCGCCGGAAAACCTGGAGCATCTCTTCAACCTGTGCGACTGGACAAAAGCCATATGGTCAGATCCAAAACTAAAAATTGATTCATTCCCTCAGCATTTAATTAGAATCGACAAGTGGATACTAGATAGTCTCACCGAAGGCAATGACCAACCATCGAAAGAGCTGCTCTCCGGGACCCTTTGGTTTATTTGGAAAGAGAGAAACATGCTGGTCTTCCAAGGCCGACCACCAAGTCCAAGCGAAATCATAGAATCAGCAATTGCAAAGAACAAACTATTCAAAAGATGAAACCCAGAAGAAAGAAATCGAAGAAAAGAGGATATCGAGTCACTTGAGCGATGGGTTCCACCTAAGAAGGGAGTTATAAAATACAACGTGAATAGCTCATGGTCTGTTGACTCACTTGAGGGATCCATAGCCGGAATTTGCAGGAACTCTGATGACGTTGTCACCGATGGCTTTGCCATGAACGCCCACGCCTCTTCAGCCCTTGTGATCGAAACCCTAGCCCTCCGTGAGGTTTTGTCGATGCTGGTGGAGACATAGAAACTAAAGTCTTTAGTTGATTTGTGCGTAAAGTGGAATTAGTTACAGATAGCTTATCGGCTGTGGAATGCTTATTAGGCCAAGTCCAAAACCCATGTACAATGCAGACGATTATTAAAGACTACAAATCTAGTTTGGCACAACTTAACGGAGTCTCGGTTAAGTATGAGCCCCGTGAAGATAATTTGACTGTGAATTGGGTTGTCAAAGCTCACCGGAGAAATTTACTTCCCGTCAATTGGCTGTCTAAGCCCCCCCGCCCATTATGGGTTTTATTATGTACTGATTCTGAACCTTGTAGCGCTTCTTCCGTGATTTAGTAATTAAAGCTACCTCTCTGACCCAAAATAAAAAAAGTAAACTGATCTGTGCTCAGTTCAATCTGATATGCAGGTGGTCATTAGCTCTGATAGCTTATCAGTTGTTTCTTATGTTCTGGGCTGGGCCGAAAGTCCTTGGCTCATTCGATCTATTGTGATGGATTGCCAACAAATTCTGGCCCGACGAACTGATGCCTCCGTAGCCCATTGTTCCCGAAATGCAAATCAAGCCACGGACTGGGTGGCGAAGGCTCATTGGAATGACTCTCTTAATCCGAATGGGCTAACTAAAACCCCCCACTCATTTTGGTCGCTATTATGTTATGATTTCAGACAATCTTGCTCTTTAAATCTTTCTTCGTAGTGAAAGTACGAGTTTTTTGACCGAAAAAACAAAGTAAACACACAACCGTGCTGCTCAACATTAAATTTCTCTCTTTCAGTACGTGGTCATGAGCCATTTTTTTTTTGTAACCAAAGTCTTGCAACACTTCAGATATTCTAAAAACCGACTTTAAGAGGTTGATCCATATCTCAAAGCATATATACGTGATTGAAGGCGAAGGTGAGAGGTTAAAATTACAAACTAAAGTGCATGGGAAGCAACCTTTCCATTAATACAGGAACATAGAAGAATGGTATTGTTAAAATCATAATTAAGTACAAATACTGCTTATTGTTTATTTGGTATTGATCATGTCCACTAGGTAGTATGAAAATCACTTATCTAGTCTCCTCTTTTCAATATATATCATCTACGTATACTCCAAGGGTTCTAATGTCTCTTTCCTCTTGTTCATTAGCCGCCAAAGAGAAAGATTAAATTTCAAAATTCAAGAAAATGATACAAAACAATTTCAACCACCATTTTTCTTTTTTGTTTCAAGAAGCTCTTTGAGAATCTGTCTAAACCTCAAGCATCAAGAACTTCACTTGCCCCTTCTTAAATTTCTCTTTCTGCTCTTTTATTACACCGACTGTTTCCAACCACAAAATCATAAACCCTTTAATATTCACTCTCTGTCTCCCCACTCTTCATCAAGAAGCTAATTTCATCAATTTTGGAATTTTATTTACGTGGCAATACTCATATAGAGATGCAACAAACGAAATGCTGAGATTGTGTATCATTACAGGGGAGACCAGCGAAAAATGGATTGCATCTCCCAAAGCATTCCCACGCCATTCTTTCCAACAACTCTGAAAAAATCTTGTCCCTATCTCCTTTGAACGGCATAATGGGTGGGCCGCCCAAGATGGGCCAAACCCAACTCACAAACCACAAGGCCCACAAGGTAGTTATTTGCGTTTTACTATAAATAGTTAACTCCCTTTTGAAAACAAACATGATTTTTCATATGTGCAATAAGACATCTCTTCGAAAAAACGTCTTTTTTGGTTTTCCTTCGAAACGCAAGTGAGTACGAAAAACAATTGAAGATCGCTCTCAAGTGTGCAAGTGGCATTTAATCTGTGGTAATACTAGGTATGTTGGTTATGTGATATGCATGTGCGATCGGTGATACAAGATGATAATTATTGAGCACGTTTTCCGCGTTGTTCGAATGCATTTCGAATATATTGATTGAGGATTGAATTTTCCTGACACCCTTCATTTCTCCAAATCCCATCCATCCTCCTCTCTGTTTGACCTAGATTCGAGAACATCATCCTCGAATGATCGACCAAATAGCACCACAATGCTGGCAAAGTGATCAAAATTGGATTTATTCTCGAATTCAGTTATTCATCGAAGATCCGCACAATTGACTCTCTACCGAAATTGCCAAGCATTTTTTTTCTCTATGAAAGCTTGGATTGTTAAGATTTGATCACGATTTGAGAGAACAACAACCGAGAGCTCGAGAACAGAGAGCAGAGTGAAATATCTATCCATCAAAATTCAGTAAGTATTCATCATCCACCAACTATTCCCGCTCGTGCACAGAGTGAAACAAATGAGAAAAAGCAAGAGAATCCATTAGGCTCGCGGGGTGATCCTCTCAATTGAAGAAATTTCATCAAGTACAATCATTGCCACCACTGTCAGTCGCTGGAGAGTCACCTCGTAGTCGCTTTCCACCGACCGACCAGTGAAGCTCCAATTGACTCTGTTTTTCGCATATTTAATTTGAAGTAATCTGATTCCGTTTCTTTTTCTTCACAGGCTCTAATCCTTTGTGGTAATGCTTCCAAGATTTCACTCTTTTGACTAATAACGATCAGTTTCTATTTCTCTACAAGGTATGTCTTCAACACTCTATTTTCGGTAGTTTTATATGCGAAACAGAGGTTGAGAACTCTAGCTGTCATGCCCCGGGCCCTAACAGGCTCGCGACACTCCTACGATGGTCGTATCGAATGCGACGTCCCAGGACTCGCCGCCGACCCAAACGAAACATCCCACCTCATATGCAAGCAGAAGCGAAATTTTAAACAACCCAGACAGTAAACAATGAAAAAGGGGTAGTACATACGCCAACCAACAAATGCATTTCCATTGCATGGCATAACTTACAGCATTCATAAATACACAATATCAACCCAGGTCACTGACTTCAAACCACATTCACCAAAAGGGGACGGTGGTTGGTGAGCTTAACTCCTCTACAAAAGGGGCACTCAAAAGATGGGGTAATTTGACCCATCCTCGATCCCCAATCCCCAAGGTACTCTGGCGGCGTCTCCAAATCAATCACGGTTGCGGATCTGAAATGGTTTATATTGCAACGATGAGAATAAATCTCAATAAGCAGACAACCTAAACCCCACATAAACCAATGCGTACCCAAACAAGTCTCAACATGCAATCTAACAGCTGACATATTAAAATTCGCATAAACATACTTACCTCGCCTCAAATCACACGCCAACTCCGCATATTAGTCAAATCACTATAATGCAATAATATTTCAATAACATATCACAATCACCCAAGCGTCATACACACATGTATTCACCTAATTCAACCAAACACATTTCATATGCTCATTCATCTAATTAGCCACGACCCGCGTAAACACACCTCATGTCCTTTCTCACAGCCTGCGTCAACACACCTCAGGCCCAACTTTCTCCAATGACCCGCATAAACACGCCTCAGGTCTAACCTGCCTTCCACGGCCCACGTAAACATGCCTCAGGCCATTTAGACAAGCGCATACGCCACATTATTTAATCAATTCAATGTCATTCACATATTCAAACAACACTCTAATATGCTCAATCGCCAACCGAACAAATCAATCCGCATGGGCACTAAAACCACTACCATTCTATCAATTTAAGAATCGCGAATGCGCACTCGCGACAATAACAAACAACAGTAACAACCAGCCCTCAAACCGTGATTAACATACACGCAATGAGCACCAAATCAGCCCACAATTCCAACAACACTTGATTGTAACAACGCTCACCATTCTAACACATTTTAAGCCACATTCCATTCAACAAACCCATCGACATCATCCCATCAAACTAACGATCAAGCCCGCCACAATCATTCGCCAAATCAGCCCCAAACGAGCCATATTCTAGCCATGATCAATCCATTAATCAGCCACCAAATCAGCCCTGAATCCACACTAAATAATCCCTAAACGAATCTAATAATACCCAAAGTCCTAGAAGGAGTTTAGGGAGTTGCTTACCTCGGGCCTAAGCGAGAACGACTAAGCGTGGAGAGCAACAAGGTCGCCGGAACAGAGCAGCAACGGCATCGGCACAGCTGCGACCTATCGGCGCTTGGCGGTTCACGGCGATGATGCAAGGCGACGGCTCGTGTAGGCTAGCGTCTCAGCTGGACCGGCAGGACAGCGATGGCAAGCTGTGGGTGGCGATAGCGGATAGGTGGCTTCGGCGAATGCGCAGCAGCCCACGGCGATGACAGTTGAAGCAGGGACAAAGAGAGAGAACAAAGGAAGAGGAGAGGAGTAGCTAGCCAGAATAGAGGAGTAGTGGCCACAGCGACGCCAACGGCAGTAGGAGTAGCGACTAGGCAAAAAGGGGGAGCTAGGTGGTGGTGGTGAGCCGGTGAGGGCAGCGGCGGCCGGGACGGCAGCAGGCTACGGTGGCTAGCGAGACGAACAAAGGAAGGTTGGGGTGAACAGGGGAAAGGGAGTAGAGGCAGGGTGTCGCAACGGAGATGGAGTGTCCGGCGATGGCACGGCAGGGCTACACGTGCTTGGGCAGAGTTGGGCTGGCCAACAGATGGCTAGGCAGCGCCGGGCTGCGGCGGACGCGGCGGTGAGCAAGCTGCTGCTCGCGCAGAGGGAAGGGGAGAACATCCGGGCTGGGGGGAAGTTAGCTAGACGGACGGCGATTCTGGCGGCGACGGACAACCGGACGGCGACACACGGCGATCAGGCGAACGGCGTGCGGCGGTCGGACATAGGCAAGCGGCGACAAGCGGTGGAGGGAAGGAGAGGACAATCAGGCAGAGAGAGAGAGGAGGAGGGAAAGGAGAAAGTGGGAAAGAGAGAAGGGAAGAGAGACAGGGGAAAACATGCACAGAGAGAGGGGACGTGAGCGTGAGGGGGGGGAGGGGACGTGCATAGGGCAGAGGCGCGGCAGAGGAGAGAGAGAGAGAGAGAGAGAGAGAGAGAGAGAGAGAGAGAAAGTCAAGTAAACACTCAAGTGCAAATCTAACGGCCCACAAACGATCTCGCAAGCTTGATCCAACGACCACGAAAAAATCCCAAATTATAAATTAAGAAAAGGCCAAAAGACACTAAATATTTGAACTCAGAGGGAGGTGTACTAGTCAAAATCCGCACCCAATCCAAATTTCACTTTTCATCAATTCCGGACAATATCAACGCTGGCCACAATAATATCGACACCAACTAATTAAATTTGTAACGAAACTCCGAGAAATTTGACACCAAAGTTCGGGCTATAAATAACGGCCAAATTCGATCTAGTGCGATTCTAGCGAAATCTCTAATTTAAAAATAACCCAAAAATGATCAGTTCCAGATGAGATTTTACTATAAGCATACTGACGAAATACACGCTTTATAAATCCCAAAAATGGATCAAAATTCGGAATGTCACAACTCCTCCCCCCTTACAAAAAATTCCGTCCTCGAAATTTACAACCCAACCCAATTATTCGAACAAATGGGGGGTATTGATATCGCATCAACTCTTCGCTTTCCTCTATCGCACCTTCGGTTCCATAATGCTCCCAAATTACTTTGACCATCGGAAGTGTCTCGTTCTGCAACACTCATTCCATTCTGTCCTCGATCCTTACTGGCCTTTTCACGTACAACACTCTGTCATCCACATCTATTTCTTCATAATTCAGCACATGGGTCGGATCCGGTTTGTATTTCCTTAATATAGACATGTGGAACACATTGTGAACTTTGGATAAATCCGGCGATAGTACGAGATGATAGGCCAAAGTATCGATTCTTTCTAAGACCTCGAATGAACCTATGTACCTCAGGCTCAACTTCCCTTTCTTGCCAAACCGTGATAATCCTCTCATCGGCGATACTTTGAGGAAAACGTGATCCCCCACTTGAAATTCCAAAGGCCTATATCTCCAGTCTGCATAATTCTTTTGGCGACTCTGAGCGGTCTTAAGCTTATCCCAAGTCACCTTCACTATTTCGACTGACTGCTGAACTAACTCTGGACTCGTGATGCTCCTCTCACCAACTTCATCCCAATAAACCGGCATTCTGCAAGCTCTATCATATAGCACTTCAAATGGTACCATTTTGATACTCTACTGATAGCTATTGTTGTAGGTAAACTCAACAAGACGTAACTGTTCCTCCCAACTACCTTTAAAATTCAATACACATGCTCGTAGTATATCTTCCAAAGTCTAAATCGTCCTTTCAGACTGGCCATCCGTTTGGAGATGATAGGCTGTGCTAAACTGTAACTTTGTTCCTAATGTCGTATGAAGACTTTTTCAAAAAGCGGCAGTAAACTTAGGGTCACGGTCTGAAGTAATCGTCACTAGCACTCCATGAAGACGGACTATTTGTTGCGTGTATATCTCGGCATATCTTTTCAAGGCGAAGTCCTTTCGCACCGGCAGAAAATGTGCTGACTTTGTCAATCGGTCGACTACCACCCAAATGAAATCATGACCCCTCTGACTCCTTAGTAATCCCATTACAAAGTCCATCGTGATGTATTCCCATTTCCACTCAGGGATTTCCAATGGCTGCAACATTCCACCCGGTTTGCAATATTGCGCCTTCACTTATTGACATGTTAAACACTTGGCCACATGCTTGGCTACATCCACTTTCATACCGTTCCACCAATAATGTTGTCGTAAGTTCTGATATATCTTCGTACTACCCGGGTGAATATTGTAATTTCTACGATGAACTTCTGATAAAATCTCCTCCTTCAGTTCTACATCACCTAGCATACATAACCATCCACGGAACTTCAGAATCCCATCCTCAGGTACATGAAAGTCTGATTTGCTTTTTGCGACATCCATTTTCAGAATCTTCTGAATCTCCGTGTCCATCGATTGTAAAGCCTTAATCTTAGTCTGGATTTCCGGTTCAATCCTTAATGCGGCAAGTAGACTTGAGACGTGACTCACTTCAAACTTAAACTCCGAATCCCAAACTCCCTCCAACAAAGTCCATTCCTTGACCATCATATGCTCGATTTCCAGCTCAATGCATCCGCTATTTTATTAGCTTTTCTAGGGTGATACAAAATATCGCAGTCATAGTCCTTGAGGAGTTACATCCAATGCGTTGTCTCATGTTCAATTCCTTTTGGGAGAATAAGTACGTTAAACTTTGACGGCCTGTATAAATTTGAAATTTCTCCCCACACAAGTAGTGTCTCCAAATCTTAAGAGCGAAGATAATCACGGCTAATTCCAAGTCATGAGTAAGATAATTCAGTTCATGCGGTCTCAATTGTCGCGATGCGTATGCCACTACTCTTCCATGTTACATTAGCATGTATCCCAATCCCCTTTGCGACGCGTCACTATAGATCTCATATCTTCCTAGACCTGACGAGATTGTCAACACTAGCGCGATCGTCAATCTCTGCTTTGACTCTTGGAAACTCCCCCTCACACTTATCCGTCCATTCAAACCTCGTCTCATTTTTTAGTAACCGCGTCAATGGTGTCGCTAATGCCGAAAACCTTTCCACGAAGCGTCTGTAATAACCTGCTAGACCCAAGAAGCTCTAAACCTCAGTTATTGTTGTCGGCCTCAGCCAATTCGTGATGGCTTCGATCTTCGTCGGATCCATTGCAATACCTTCCTCGGATACCACATATCCTAAGAATGTCACTCGATGAAGCCAGAATTCGCACTTACTGAACTTAGCGTAAAGTGCGTATTCCTTTAAAGTGCATAGAACCTTTTCCAAATGTAACTTATGTTCGGCAGAACTCTTCGAATATACCAAGATATCGTCTATAAATACGATTACAAACTAATCCAAAAATTCTTTGAATACCTTATTCATTAAATTCATAAAGACAGCAGGGGCGTTAGTCAATCTGAACGACATTACTGTAAACTCGTAATGCCTATACCTGATCCTAAATACCGTTTTTGGTATATCCTCCTTCTTAATCCTCAGTTGGTGATAACCCGTCCTCAAGTCGATCTTAGAAAATATCGATGCTACTTGCAACTGATCAAACAGGTCGTCTATCATTGGTAGTAAGTACTTATTCTTAATGGTCACTTGATTTAACTGTATATAGTCAATGTACAACCTAAAAAACCCATCATTCTTTCTCACGAATAACATTGGCGCTCCCCATGGAAACACACTCGAGCGAATAAAGCCCTTACCCAGTAACTCTTGCATATGAACTTTCCGCGATCCAGAGGCGACAGCCCGATCCATCAAATCACGCTCAATTGCCTGAGCCCGATCGTAAATCTCATGATAACCCTCAAATTCAGTGAGATCATCTAATTGCGGAGGTCCGGTTTCAGCCCATCTCGGAATCTCCTACCTTTGTCTATTGGGTCCTCTACCATTCTTGAGGCAAACTTGGACAGTCTTGCAAACTCAGCTTCGTACTGATCCACCGACATCTGACCTGGCAAAGCCTCATAAATTCGGCCAACTTCTGCTCTCGGGCACTTTTCGAGAAATACTTGCTAATGAAGGTCTCGGTAAAAATAGTCCAAGTCGGAATAGTACTAGTAGGGCAATAATTGCACCTTTGACCAAGTCAATCCTTTTTATCTCTTTTCTTCAACCAAAACCTGGACTGTGGGAGGCCTACAAACTAGTTGGTTCCACTCAAAAACCTCTCGGGCCAATCAGTTTACCTGAAATTGGCTAAACGACGCTAAAATCGCAACCCCGCATCATGTTAATCCTCATAACTTTATGAGGGTTTTCTTGCGATAAATACTCTAATAATCCTATTTAAAATGAGTTTTAATGTGGAAAAGCCCTCACAAGTGACCAAACATAGCCCTATAAAAATCTAAGCCAAACTAGGCCAAATTAGGCTTCTCGAGTGGCCTGGGCGCGTGGCCAGGTTACCGGGCAAATGGCCGGGCGCATCGCCGGGCCAAGCGGGCGCGTGGCCGGGCGCGAGATAGGGCCGCATAGGCAACGTGCCGCGCGGCTTGCCTGGCCACACGGGCGATGTGCCTAGTGTCGTGTCGACCGTATGGGCATCGTGCCAAGCACCACGCCGAGTCATATGGGTGAGGGGTCACGGCCAAACACGCACAACGACTCGTGAATGGCATGTCGCACGACTCATGGCTATATTTTTTATACACGGGACGAGATCGGAACCGGATCTTATGGACACAACTCGTGGCAAAAGGGTCGGGCACAATGGCCGGCATGCGACCGGGCACGTAGCCAGTCCGTGGCCTAGCTAACGGGCACAATGGCCGGTCATGACAGGCACATGGCCTTGGCCGGCGCGACTGGCAATTTTGCCCAGGCCACGACCAAGCCGCTAGGTACATGGCCTGGCACATGACTTGTCCTTGGCCTACCCAACTCGACGCAACAATCCGTGATCGATTCGTGATCGATCCACGTTCGAGTATCAATAACCCATGATCGACCCTCGGTTGTCATGTAGTCTCGTGGAATCTAGTACCCCAAAATTAACTCATGATCATCCGTGACCAATGTATGGCCATGCAGTATCACCCGTAACTGACACATGCCGATACCGGACTGATCCACGGTTATCCCAGACCGTTCCACTAACGGCCCTTATAGTCGAAGGGTCACTCCACGGTCATATTACTCTAATCATTTACGTAGTCAGGGGGACATTCCACTGTCGATCTCTAGACCAATTCATGGACAATCTTTCGATCAAACCACAACCAACCCTCAGTACACTCGTTCCGATCAAGCTATCCATTCCATTATTGACCCTCGACTCGACTTATCTGCTCATCTACTTATTACCGATCCTCGGCTTCCTAGGCCCGAAATCGGGGATATCATAGCGGCGAAGGTAGATAAGTGGCTCCGGAAGACGTGCGGCGGCCCACGGCGGCGACGGTCGGAGTAAGGACAGAGAGAGAGAACAGAGGAAGAGGAAAGGGAAAGGGGTAACTGGCCAGAATAGGGGAGCAGTGGCCATAGCAGCGTCGGCAGAGCAGGGGCAGCGACCAAGCGGAAAAGGGGAGCTAGGTGGTGGTAGCGAGCCGGTGAGGGCAGCGGCGGTTGGGACAACAGCACGCTGCGGTGGCTAGTGAGACGAACAAAGGAAGGTCGGGGTGAATAGGGGAAGGGGAGTAGAGGCAAGGTGTCACGGCAGAGATGAAGCATCCGGCGGTGGCACGGCAGGGCTGCAAGTGCCTGGGCAGAGCTGGGCTGGCCGGCGGACAGCTAGGCAGCGCCAAGCCGCAGCGGACGCGGCGCGCGAGCAAGCTGCTGCTTGCGCGAAGGGAAGGGGAGAACAGCTGGGTCGGGGGGATGTTAGCTGGATGGACGGCAGTTCTGGCAACAACGGACGACAAGACAGCGATGCACGGCGACCAGGCGAACGCCTATTGACACCTAATTTTTAGCTCATTTTTTTCTATAATTTCAAAAAATTTCAAAATTAGGACTAGGAATCTTGGCCAAGCCTAGAAACCTATTTCTAAACCAAAAAAATAATTTTTTAGCATTTTTCTGCATTTTTCCTTAATTTCTTTTAGTCAAAAAAGGTGAGAAAATCAAGAAAAATAGCAAATGGAATCAAGAAATTCCATAAAAATAGTCATTAATTTTATTTTAAATCCAATTTCATGAATACATTGTCAATTTTGAAAAATCTCAATCGGGTATATGTTTTTCCCAAAATTGGGCAAAATTAAACCCGAATTAAACCAAAAATGCAATTAAATTTTTTCTAGTCATTTTTAAGTCATAGTGTCTTCACAACAAATGATTCTGGGACCTTGAATTGTATAATGGTTGGTCCAATTGCACAATTTGACATAAAAATAAAAAAATCCCTAAAATTTGATTGAAAATTAAGAATTTTGAACCCAAATTGGGAATCGTGCCCAATATGAAATTGTCGAAATATGAGACCATCATCTCTAGGGTTAATCAGATGTGGATAATTCAATTTGGCATCAATTTTACCTAATCAGGTCATTAGGACATCAAATTGAGCAAAGCCTTATTAATCCGAGCATAAAAATTAGAAAATCTTGGGCTCAATTATAATAAAAATTGGGGAAAAATATATACTTGGGTTTGGAATATGATGGGGAATTCAATTTTTGGACTAAATTTGGAAAATTGAGTTAAAATCGGGTCGAATTTGTGAATTTATACCAACCCAGGTCTGTCGGGTCAACCCAACCCGACCCGGGAAGGTCATCTTCTTCACCCGGTTTGCCAAAACATGCACTAAACCTAGAAAAAATGAATTCACGCCCGAGACTTTGCCGAATTAGTGTGGGAGATTTAGCACGTTTTAATCAATTCTGCCAGTTGGAAAATATCCAGCTGGCACCAGATAATCATCCCCAATCGATTATAAGTCGGTTTTAACTAAATTTGGGCGGGAATCGATCAACAAAGAACGAAAAAAAAAATTGACCCAAGAGTAAGAAAGGTGTTCGACAGAAAGCCATAGATAGAGAGAGAGAATCAGAGAGGAAAAGCCGGAAATCTAGAGAGAGAAAGAGGAGTGGAGATCCCTAGGTCGAGTGATCGGCGCTGGTTGATTGAACGGCACCGGCAAATCGACCGTCTAGGGAGGATCTCCTCCTCGGGTGAACCAGAAGGAGGTTGACTGTGAATGCCTGAAAACGAGCTCCGTCCGACCAATCCAGACCTGTTCCGGCGAATCAGAAGCCACCAGGGTAAAGATCAAGTGTCAAGGAACAACTTTTGGGGTGTGGACCAGTTCGACAATTTCGTTTGATCATCGAACGAAGCAGGTAAAATTCCTTCACGATCACAATTTTTCCAGAATTCAAAAAAATATGATTTAATTCAATCCGGTTGTTCTTGCGATTTTTTTGCGATTTTGCATTCCAAGATGTTCATTACTAGTTTCTAATCATTTTGGTGTTGTTTGATTGTGTTTTCGGGGCATTAAAATGCATGAACCGAGTCGGCCATGTATAAAACCCTCTCGTCGGAGCATTGCCATGGCCTTAGGCCATTCAAGTTAATCTTCCTTCACCTTTGCTTGATGTTTGTTAGTGATTAGAATCGATGTAGACTGTTAAGGCGCTTAGAATTAGGGTTTGAAGCTTGGAAAAGCTTGGTTTGGTTAGTTATGACTTAGGTTCTTTTAGGTTCGATTTTCACCGGCCGGTAAACATCCGCCGGTGTTCCGAATAGGTTAGATTGAAAATAGAATGTATGGACATTACAATAGTGCAATCATAATAGTGAGATAGTCACCGGAAAGTCATTGGCGACGGGCCCAAACCGGTGACCCTGAAAACATTAAACTGGAAATAATGCACACCAACTGTTGTGAAAATGCCTTAATGAAAATCACTCAAAACGGTGTCGTTTTGGCTCTAGTTTCACTGGAGAAGATCGCCAGCGATCGGCGCCGGCAACGCCTGGTTGGCCAAGCCGAACCGGGTTGAACGAGGCCGGTCCAGTTCGTCCCCAGCGGGAAAATTTAAAAAATTTCTAAAAAAAATCAAAATTTTCTAAAAAAATAAAAAAATAACAAAAATCATAAAAAAATTATAATTTTTTCTAGAAAATTAGAAAATTTCATAAAAATTCAAAAATTTTCAGAAAATTCATAAAAATTCAAAAAAAATTACAGAAAATTCATAAAAATTTCGAAAATTCGGAAAATACAAATAAAAAATTTGAAAATTTTTGAAAATCAATAGAAACTGGAAAATTCATAAAAATTTTTCGAAAATCATAAAAAATCCATTCTCAATTAAAAAAATTTTCTGAAAAAAAATCAAAAAATTTGAGAATTCACAGAATAGTCCAAAATCATTGTGACCAACCATAAAAACTAAAATTTAAATTTTCGAAAGTGCTCAAGTGGCATTTTTAGAAAATCCCAAATTCAGGGGTTATAACTCCCAAAAAACCGTAAGAAATGTGTAAATCATGAAATGAACAAGCTTTTAGAGCTTCATTAGGGTTTGGATATTTTGATTGATTTTTATTTTAGAGACCACTTAGGATTGATTGACTTGATTGACTTTGATGGTGCAATTAACACTTGTTTGGTTTTTCCTGCGATTAGAACAGATAGAATTAGTGGGTAAGTCTCGATAATTTGCATGACACGTTAGACATCATATCGTTCTTAGGTACCGAAAGGGCGTTAGGGATCACAATTTGATATCAATAACGTAATCAAGTCCCCGTACTCAGGATCTCTGGTTCGTAAAATCATGGTATTTCTCCCGTACCTCGATTAGGTTTCTAGTCTACTTACCAATAACGACTATTGGTGACTCCAAAATCACAAACTTAGACTAAATAAGAAATCTCACCTTCTACTGTCATGTGAGGGATGGTCTGGGAGAGACCTTTATACTGAAATACCTCCTTAGCGCGCAAATCCCGAAAGCCCCCAAAAGAAAAAGCGTGGCGCGACAGGCTTGGCGACTCTGCTGGGGAGTTCCTAACTTTTCTAAGTGAACTTAGGCCTAGATAGAATGATTTGCTTGTGTTTTGTGCCTGCAAGGATCCCAGGTACATCCCGTGAATAATAGTGTTAAATAGTTTTGCAAGCGGGTGTTGTAAGGAGTGTTGTCTTTGCTAACCCTTGTTTTGTAGGATGGTGTTAGGATTGAATGTGTTTTGAATGAATTTTAGAAGTGTTGTTTGGTCTTAATTGCTGTGCATGTTTTTAAATTGCTTTAGCACTACACTATTAGCACACACCACCCCTGGCCCAACCCTAGCTACATTTAGGATTACCCTTAGGAGGTATGTGTTTAGGCGACACTATGGGCCGATTACTCATGGGATCGTTTAAATACAATGCCGATCAACGAGGTGGAATAATATTTCATTACTTTAGGCTGATTGCCTATTGGAATGGAATCCCTTGTCCATTATGATGATGACCTTGAGCCTTTAGCATATCTTACCCTTTTTAGGCATCAAAACCTCACTGGTTGCATTCGCTTGTCTTTGTGATTGGTATACCTAAACCAAACCAAAATATCATAGTAAGTAAGTATCGTTCCATTCCATTCCTTTACAATTATGCATATTAGTTGGTACATTTTCAAAAAAAATGCCTAAATGACATTCAATACTTGGTCTAAATGCCCTTTCATTTTAGAATGCGTGATTAAAACGTCATACTTCATTTGACCATTCTTTTATTTTTAGATGAAATGTATAGGTCCATGGTGAATTTCTCATGTAATTCAAATGATTATTTCAATGTGTTTGAAGTTGCAAACTATAGTTTAGGACTTTATAGCCTAAATATAGTATGACAAAATGGGCATTTATATCACACATTGAATTGATCCATAATCTCAACTATATGCTCTTTTAAGGTTTAAACGGACTTAAAATGACATTTGCATTACTTCGAGGCATGCAAGTGTACTTTACCTCCATTTTACCTTAAAAGGACATATGATTGAAATGGAGGCATTAAAATTGATTCGTAATCAATGGTGATTAATGACAAATCTTTTTACATGATTAGACTCACTAGGGAAACTAGACATCCAAGTAATTCCCATTCCTCGAAAGAAACTTGTTGCTTGGTGGAAAGGCATGTCCAAGGACAACCAAACTTATATCCAAGAAAGGCTTGGGTACCTTCTCGAACTTATGCATGTGGAACATCAAGTCAGTTTAATCCAAGCTTTGACATATTTTTGGGAGGCTTTCACCGCTACATTCCACTTGGAGAACATGAATCAGTACCAACATTATAAGAATATCAAGCCACCATTAGAATTAATTCTAAACCTAGGGTCGTAGAGCCACCCGTTGGACTTAATCCTATGAGCCTTTTAGCCGAATTCCTTAACCTCAAAACTTCCAAAATAGAAAAGCTAATCAAATCAAACACGGGTAGATTTCCATTATCCTTCATAGTGGACAACTTTTCAAAACTTCCTAAGGAAATAAGAAACACTTCAGCCCAGATATTCATTCTAGCTTTCTTCGACTTTACTCTATTCCCCGTATCTAGAATGGGATTAGACACTTTAGTGGCTGTGATCGCAAGACAAGCATGTCTTAAATGGGATTTCTCTAATATGCTTAAACACATATCAAAATCATGGGAAGGGAATCTTTCAAGCTTCTACTAGTATTTTATCATTATGGTTCATCTCACACATTCGACCTTAGTGTCGTTTCATGAACATTCGTGAAATTTGTTCGACGATAAATCCAATTGAGCGATACATTTGTATCCAAAGCAAACTACCCAAACAATCTTTCTTAGATTGGGCCAATTTCATTAGGGCCTTAACTCCTGATCAAATCCAATGGCGGATCAATTGGCCAAAGATTATCAAGGCAAAGATCATGAGTCGAGAGGGAAATGCGGTGCCATTACTTGGTTTGAGTGGGAAAGCAGCTTATTGCCCTCTAAGGGTTATTAGACAATTTGGGATACTTCAGCAAGTACCGCCGGTATGGAATCCCGAAGAGTTCGCCTTTGGCATCCCATGTGGAATATACCCGAAGAGGAGAAGAATGTCCTTCAAGCCAAAATTCACATGATCATCTTATCTTTGAATAACCCACTCGAACAAATAATCGAGTGGTCAAAAAGCTTAGAAGAAGACATGAAGATTTGTATGACCTCTAAAGAATACATCAAATCGATAGAAAATAAGCGTCCAATTGATGTCGAGCCATATGTCCCGTTGAGCGTGGTACCGGATCCTGTGGAGAACTATGTTCCAGAATACATTGTTCCAAGCATGCCTGAAGTGGAACCCTACGTCCCAGAAGAGGTCATGATCGATGTGGAAGAATGGGAGTCTCGAGCCAAGGAATGGGAAGAATACCAAAAAGCGGAAGCTATCTTATCTAGCAAGAAGCCTAGGATTGGATAATTTAGATTCTCATTTGAGTTTAAAGTGATAATGTCAGACAATTTTATATGCAATGATCGATTGATCATCTTCTAAACATGCATAGATAATTTCAAAATATAAAGGAATCATCATGGATTACAATTCTTTGAATTGTATGATTCCTTGATAAAGACATTGATGAAGGATTTTATACAAAGCTAAGGCTTGTATGAAATTTCTTATCTTTGACAATCTCATGAAACCATACAATTAAAAGGACGTAGGGTTTCGTGATCATTTTGCTATGCTAATATCGAGTCTTTTTATGAAGCGGGTTGTTTAGCAACGGAAAGTAAAAGACCTCGGATTCGCTTACAAGTTAAAATGATGCAAGAAGAAACCCGTGCTCGACTAGTTAAAGTCGAGAATCAAATGACCCAAATGGTTACAATGATGGCGGAAATGAAGACCTTTATTCTCGCATCTCGAGAATCTTATGCTACTACTCCAAATGTAGAAACTTCAAATGCCACCGAAACACCAATTGAAGACCCAGTCAGAAACAGAGAACCGATTCAAGAAAATCCTCCAAAGACTACACCTAAGGTAGTGAATTTGGAAAAAGATGATCAAATCAAAAAGGCATCCAAAACAAAGGATGAGGAAGAGGCCAAGAGATTGACCAAAATTGATAAATGCCTAGCAAGTTAGGGCTATGAGCTTTAAAGGTTCGACAAGTTTTCGCCATACGCAAAGATGATTGTTCCAGAGAATTATAAGGAACTAGAGTTTGTGAGCAAGTATGATGGCACTGGTTGTCCCAAAAACCATTTGAAGTATTATCTCCGTAAGATAGCAAGATATTCATACAACATGCCACTTCTTATCAGCACATTTCAAGATAGTTTGAAAGGGGTAGCCCTTGCATGGTATGTAGCCTTTGACATAGAAGACTTCACTGAATGAGATCATTTGGCAGGAGAATTTCTTCGCCAGTACAAGTTTAATATTGAAGTACTCCCAACTAGAGAGGATCTCGTCAGGATCGAGAAATGGAGGAATAAAGGTTCAGAACCTATGCTCAGAGATGGAAAGCCGTTGCCTTACAAGTAAAGCCCGCCATAAGTAAAGACGAGCTCATTGAGCTCTTTCTAAAATCATTACCAACTGAGTATAATGACAAGCTTCATGTATCAGACTATCAAACATTCACCATGTTGGTCAAAGTAAGTGAGAGAATTGAATGGGGTTTAAAAGAAAAGAAGGCTCAAGAAATAGCAGCATGAAGGCCTTACCCCGAGAAAAAAGATAAAGAACCCATCCGAGAAGTGGCTATGGTGTCGAGCCCAAGTACTCATCAAACGCCATTTCTAAAGCAATCAAATGTTGCTTGGAAAAATCCAAGGCAATTCGAGCCAAATGAAAGGCCCATGAGGCAATATACACTATTGCCTCGACCCCTATCAGAGCTATTATCAATGCTTTTGGAAAGGCATTTGATGGCCAAGAAAGTACCGAGAGACAATCCTGCGAGATTTTCTTGGTATGATGAGTCAAAGACTTGCGCCTATCACATGGGAGAAAGGGGACATGATGTGGATAATTGTCCCATTCTAAAGTACAAGGTTCAACGGCTCATTGACAAGAAGATAATGAACTTTCAAGAGCCCGAGCCAAATGTACATCAAAATCCTCTTCTTGAGCACGATACAGTAAACATGATCAAAG
The DNA here is from genome assembly GCA_031216405.1 of Syzygium malaccense. Taxonomy (NCBI): domain Eukaryota; kingdom Viridiplantae; phylum Streptophyta; class Magnoliopsida; order Myrtales; family Myrtaceae; genus Syzygium; species Syzygium malaccense. Next base: position 14,878,566 of record CM062254.1, read on the forward strand.
ATGAGGAAATAGTGATCGAGTCCGACGATAAAGATGAATATGAAGTCAAGATTAAATCTTCTCGATAAGGAGATACCCGCTTTCGTCAAGAAATACTCCTAAAAGGCGAGATTGTAGACAACTTGGAAGAAGACTCCAGAAAATATAACTTCCAAGTGAAATATACCCCGCTGCCATGGGCGTTCAAAAATGAAGTCATTGTACCGGACGGATGGGGTGGCATGGATGAGGTCTCGATAAGCCAATTGAATCTCGAGGAGAATAAAGATCAGGAAGAGAAAAAGAAGAAAAAGACTCGTCGAGGTGATAGGCGATTTGTTCGAAAAGCACGAAGACAAGGTGAAGTTATTGATTATCTGGGTCAAGATAGTGGTAAATACAATTATCATGTCAAATATACACCTCCTTCATGGGCATTCAAAGATGAAATAATCACACCTGATGGTTGAGGTGGAATGGATGCTGACGAAGCCGACACAAGCATGGTATCCATGATTACACCATTTCTAATCAAGCTTGATGAGGTAGATAAATATAAGGAGGAGGAAGGTCCCGTCACACCAATCATTATTCAACTTTCCATTGATCAGCTGAGGATCGAGGAAGAAGAAACGCAGCCTATGATTATCGCTCTCCCTCCAAAAGAAAAGTTTGACACTAAGTGTGTACCTTGAGATTACTCTCCCAAAGAAGTCGATGCCATAACCTGATCAGGAAGATGCAATGTCCCGAAGGAAAGTGAACATGAAAAGAAAGGAGTGACTGAAGAAGATGTTAAACAGTTATTCTCAGTCATGAAGACAAGCGAATTCGAGGTAATTAAATAGCTAAAAAAGATGCTAGCACAAATTTCTTTGTTAGATCTCTTCAAGATTTCAGAAAGCCACAAAATGGTGCTTATGAAGCTTTTTAATGAAGTTCACGTCCTGGAAACAATTAATGAGGTACAATTGGAAGACTTTGTTGGTGCTATTCCTCTGAAGGATCAAATTGCCTTCTCTAATAAAGATTTTCCAATTGACGGACGTTCCCATAATAAAGCCCTGTATATTGTCATCGGATACCGGGGTAAGGAGATGTCATGAGTGCTGATCGATAATGGTTCCGCACTTAATTTGTGTCCACTAAGCACACTGCATCGCTTGGGGATTAGTGAAGAGCTCATCAAACCTTCTAAGGTAATCGTGCGCTCGTTTGATGGAATGAAAAAAGACGTTATTGGCAATATCGAGCTTGAGGTAAACATAGGCCCTGTGCCTTTCCTAATTGACTTTCAAGTAATGGATATTCCAAGGACTTTCAACTTGTTACTCGGAAGACCTTGGATTCATATGGCTTGCGCCATTCCTTCAAGTCTCCATCAAAAGGTCAGATTTGTCATTAATGGCAAGATGATCACCGTACATGGGGAGACAGATTTCGCCACCTACAAGGAGAGTGCAATACCGTATGTCGAATCCGAAGCGAAAAAAGAACCGAGTTATCATTCCTTCGAAATGATCTCAATGATGCAAATTCCTACCGGTTGCATCATAAAATCCCCGAAGTTCTTAAAGTCATCCATTATGTCTGGAAGAATGCTATGCCAATATGGATTTACTCCCGATAATGGTCTTGGATCAAAGACTCAAGGAATCAAAGAACCTATCACTCCTCTCGCTACAAGAACGAAGTACATAGTACGATATATTACAAATAACTCTAAAGATCACCATGGAGGCCAAGGCCAAGGTTGAAAGAATCATGGACGCTGTAGAGGCCGAGGTGATCGCCTCATTAATCCATTCATATAGAAGAGCAAAGCTAGAGAGCTTCCCTATCATCATATTCACATCAAGGAAACTTTTCTTTGACCCTCCAAGCTCCTTCAAGAAGAAGACTTACATGCAGAGAAAGAATCTATTTTACCAAGCTTATTCGAGGAGAATACCATTAACGTTATCATAATTGAGGCAAAAAATGCCTACGCACTGGAGTAGGAAGATTCTCTTGAACTTTTACTACAAACTTTTCTTTCCATTGCATTTTGTTAATTGCAATTTCAAGCTTCTTGTGATTTCATTTGCAATTTCAGTTCAGTTACTATTTACATTCCTTTTGATGTAGATGTAGTCGTGTTTTTCAATTCAATAAAGTGGTCAAATGTTTTGTTAAGGACATGTAGAAACAAAACCAAACCGATAATGAACATTATCCTCATTCATAAGGCTTGAGGCTTTGGGTTTCTATATTGCTCTTCATTATGAAAACGATTTTAAAAGCAATGAAGTCTAATGATATGAGGACTAGCTCTGTCTTTATGTTCTTTCAAAATAAATTTTCAAATAAATTTCCAAAAAGTTTTTCATAAGACCATATGTGTTACTTACTTTGTATGCAATTGTTAATCATGTTTGTTACATATCAGGCATGAGCATTCGCATATCCATAATAGGTTCATATGTAACCCAAAGCTCTCCAAAGAGATCACTTGCAATATTGAAGTGGATAATGAAGATGAGGAATGGATAAGAAGAGAATGGATCCGTCATGAATAATCAAAGCCACTCACATTAGAGCAAACGATTACTGTTAATCTGGGTGATAAAGAGAATCCCAAAGAGGTTAAGATTGGAGAAAGTCTTCCTTCAGCAGAGGCAAAAAAAATCACAGATTTGCTCAAGGAATATCAAGATATATTCGCATGGTCTTATGCTGACATGCCAGACCTTGATCCAAACATAGTTGAACATGCCTTGTCAACTGATCCAAGTATTCCACCAAAGAAGCAAAAGCTAAGGCGAACAAAGCCGGAATTGGCGAAGAAAATAGAAGAAGAAGTGATGAAATTACTCAAAGTCGATTTCATCGAGGTAGTACCATATCCAGAATGGGTTACCAATATAGTGCTTGTAATGAAGAAAGATGGTCGGGTACGGGTGTATGTTGATTATCGTGACCTAAATAAAGTAAGCCCTAAGGATGATTTCCTGCTTTCACATATCGATGTATTAGTGGATAGCACTGCTGGGTTCGAAATATTTTCATTCATGGATGGCTTCTCAGGATATAATCAAATCCTCATGAAGAAAGAGGATAAGGCTAAAACATCCTTCATAACACCATGGGGCACATTTTGTTATAAGGTGATGCTTTTCAGTTTGAAATATGCCAGTGCCATATATCAAAGGGCAATGGTAACTCTGTTCCATGACATGATGCACAAAGAGATCGAGGTATATGTGGATGACACGATTGCAAAATCCATACGAGGAGAATATTATGTTGAGGTGCTTCGCAAATTGTTCGAGAGACTTAGAAAGTACAAGTTGCGATTGAACCCCAACAAGTGTGTATTTGGGGCAAAATCTGGTAAACTGCTAGGATTTGTGGTCAGCAATAGGGGAATCAAAATTGATCCTTCTAAGATCAAGGCAATATATGACTTAAAAACTCCTTCTACGGTAAAAGAAGTGAGAAGCTTGTTGGGGCGATTAAACTACATTGCCCGTTTTATATATCAGCTTTCTGATACTGCTAAACCATTCTTCAAACTGTTGAAGAAAAATGCTAAAGTAAAGTGGGATGCGGAATGTCAACAAGCCTTTGACAAGATCAAAGAATATCTGGTAGGCCCACCAGTGTTGGTACCACTAATTCCTAGAGTCTCATTAATCTTATATTTGACGATTCACTATGAGTCGTTAGGAGCGATGCTTGTATAAAAAAAATCAAATGATGGTAAAGAACAAGTCATTTATTACTTAAGCAAGAAATTCACAACATCAGAAGTGAATTACCTGGCAGTTGAGAAGATATGCGTTGCATTGATTTGGGTATTACATAGATTGAGACAGTACACCCTTCATCACCAAATTTTACTAGTAACCGAGAATGATCCGATCAAGTACATTCTTGAGAAATCATTCTTGGTCGGGAAATTAGCAAAATGGCAAGTTTTGTTATCTGAGTTCAACATTAGAAGCTCATCCCAAAAGTCAGTCAAAGGACGAGCAATAGTAGACATATTGGCAGAAAATTCGTAGAATATCGCCAGTTCTAAAGAACAACTTGATGACCACATATTGACATTAGTCGATGATAAATGGACCATGTATTTTGATGGTGCAACTAACTTATCTAGATCAGGAACTTGGGCAGTACTGATCTCCCCAAAAGGCCAACACTATTCGGTATATGCAAAATTGATATTTTCATGCACCAATAACATCGCTGAATACGAAGCATGCATTCTTGGTTTGCAATTAGCCCTTTCAATGAAGGTAAAAAGGTTGCAAGTATATGAAGATTCTATGCTCATCATATTACAAATAACTGGTGAATGGTAAACTCGAGATGCTAAGCTGATTCCTTATCACAGATATTTAGAAGAGATGATAGAAAGTTTCGAAAAGGTAACATTCGATTATCTTTCAAGAGCTCAGAATCATTTTGCAGATGCTCTTACAACTTTGTCATCCTTATTACAAACTGACGATGGTATAGATATAAAACCATTGAGAATTAATATTCTTGAACAACCAGCTTACTGCATGATGGTCCAAGCAGAGTTCGACAACGAACCATGATATCATGACATCGAAAAGTATCTTTAATCAGGAGAATTTCCTGAAGAAAACCAACCAGGTGACAAAAAATTTATAAGGAATATAGCCAATAAATTCTTCCTCAGTAGTCAAACCCTCTACAAGAAATCATTTGATTCAACCCTGTTAAGATGTGTGGATGCTACAGAAGCTGAACAGATTATGAAAGAAATTTATGAGGGTGAATGTGGACCGCACATGAATGGACATCTTCTAGCCCGAAAGATTATGAGATTAGGATATTATTGGATGACTATGGAATCAGATTGCATCTAACATGTGAGATGTTGCCATCAATGTCAGGTTTATGGAGATAAAATCAATGCACCGCCAAATGAGCTACATCAAATGTCCGAGTCATGGCCATTTTCAATGTGAGGCATTGATATGATTGGTCCAATCAACCCCAAGGCCTCAAATGGGCACCGGTTCATCCTAGTTGCTATTGACTATTTCACTAAATGGATTGAATCAAACTTCTACACAAATGTTACTGCCAAGAATGTCGCAAGATTCATCAGACAGGACATCATTGTTAGGTACGAAGTTCCAAAAGCAATAATTACGGACAATGGCTCAATCTAAACAATAAAATTGTAGATGATTTACTTGAGCACTTTCATGTCCGACATCTAAACTCATCTCTATATCATCCACAAATGAATGGAGCAGTTGAAGCGACAAATAAGAATATCAAGCAGATATTGACCAAGACAGCTGAAAATTATCGTGATTGGCATGAAAGGTTGCCGTATGCTCTGATGGCATACCGAACTTCAATTTGAACATCAACTGGAGTAACCCCATTTTCTTTGGTTTACGGAATGGAAGCAGTGCTACCCGTTGAAGTAGAAATTCCTTCATTAAAGGTATTATCCCAATTAAAGCTTTCAGAAGCTAAGTAGATCCAACAAAAATATGAACAACTCAATATGATCGATGAAAAGAGATTAAGAGCCATATACCATGGATAAGCCTAATAAAGACGAGTGGCTAAATCCTTTAATCGAAAGGTAAAATCAAGGAATTTCAAAATAGAGGATTTAGTAGTGAAGAAAGTCATATTCAATAATTTAGATCCTCGTGGCAAATTCACTCCGAATTATGAGGGTCTATAAGGTTCTTCCTGGAGGAGCATTGATTCTTGTAGATATGGCCGGAACAGAACTGGCCTATCCTGTAAATGCAGATGCTGTCAAGATTTTTTATCCATGAAATGAAGATGAACATTCAAGAAAAGATTCGGGTCACTTTAGAACATGTGCATATTATGCATACCGTGCATGCTATGCATTTCATGAACATGTTTATCTGTTTTGCAGAAAAAAGCAAAAAGAATCTGAATCAGTTGATGATTTCAGAATTCCCAATTGAGTTATCAAATAGTAGAGGGAAGTATCACTTCCAATTCTATTTTTCATTGATATCCTTTAATGTGCTTTCCTTTTTATCATCCCCAGGGAAACAAAGAAAAGGGAGCAACAACGAAAAAATCCTCAGTGTGACCAAAGCAAAACATTCAAACAAGAGGAATCTTGATAAATTGATAAGACAGGTATCCCTAAACAGTGAGGGCATGTGCTAAAGAGGTTGCCTTTCTAAGAGAAAAATCAAACTTTTTCTTCCCCAAGCGGAATAACATTAAGGCTGAGCAAAAACAAAACAAATTGTTTTGAAAAGGAAAACACCCTAGAAATGTTTCAATCAAAGATTTTGAAACAAGCTTTCTTTGAAAATGTAATAAGCATCAAAATTCCCTAAAAGGGATAATTTGACAAAAGGCTTTGAAAAATGTCATAGGAAAAAGTTTGGATCAAATCAAATGGAAAGACCTTCAAATGATGAAAGGTAAGCCATATCCAAAAACGTTCCCTATACACTCAAAGTCAAAGTGTAGAAGTGAGTGAAAAAAAATCATCCGAAGGAAATAGGGGATATTCGCAATGATTACATGGATTGAAATGATGAAAGGCAATCATTTCACTATCTCAAACACATGCTTATCCTTTGCAAATCAAATTTGAGCCAAAACAGTAGAGAAGTTTTCTCAAAGCAACCTTGTTAAGAACCACCCCACACTGGGGCAAATCAGGAAGTTTGTGGATTGATAGCTATAGAGAATAGAATCAAGAAAGATTTTATTGCATACTCTGGCATCAATCTTTCTGTGATAACTTTATATGAAGTCATATGGAAGTTCAAGACATCCCAAGAGGAAGATGAGCACTTCATTTCTTATACCCAAACACATTACCCTTAGCAAAGCCCAATTGAGTTTGAATATTCATTTCAGAACCCCAAATTGATGATCATCTCTTCGCCTTGGAGCATGAGCATATGATCCACTTTAATAGATAAGAAACAAAATGGCAGAACACGGAGTCCTTCGAATTCAAAAAGATCAAAGACAAAAGAGTCTAGGGCATGAAAAAGCAGTGTGCCTGGTAAAAGCAAGGCCAAATGCTCAAGAAAAATGAAAAAAAGATAAGAAAGTGCAAAAGAAAGCTCAAAACGATAAAAAGTCGTGACAAAGTAAAGTCAAGATCATGAAAGATCATAGATCACAACACGTGAAGGATCAAAAGAAAAGAGATTGTGATGAATGTTTAGAGGACTCTGATGTTCATAGAAGAAAATATCTCTAGTGAAAAAGAAGAAAAAAAAGTGGTGATGCCAAGAAGATCATCAATTTCATGAAAACCCTAAATTCAAAACAAATGAGCCTTTTGAATCTACCCAATACCAACAATACAACCTCTCCCCAAAGACTCTTTAGATTGGGATGTTAAGAGTAGAAACATGACTTTATGACAAGAAGTCATCACTCAAAGAAGTGTATGCAATACTATCTTGTCTTATCCTCGAGGTTCTTAACTTATAGACCCGAAATCAGAAATGATGAAATCCCTTTTCTTGACCTCAGAATGCCTATCCTTTGAATAGCCATTGACCAAGCCAACATTAGAGTCCTCCGAAAAACCTTATCGGATCAATTGGATTGTATACATTGCGAACATCTCCGAACACCTAAGGATTGGTTAAGAGAGATAAAATTGAGGGATATCAGATCAGTCCCCTGTTAATCAAATGAAGAAAAGACCAAGTTCATAGATTGAAACAAATCCTTTCTAATGAAGGTCTTCCAAACGATTATTCCAAGCATTTCTTGAAAGTTTGCAAGCATTTTGTTCAAATAATTCCTTGAAAAGGAAATTTGATTGCCTGAAATACATTTAATACAAAGAATGCATATTTTAAAATCAGGTTTCAAAAGTATTTGGTTAATTTAAAACCAAATTTTTAAACAGTTTATGGTAAGCTAAGGAAAAAATAACATTTCAAACAGTTTTGATTAATTTCAAAATCACTTTTCAAAATAGTTTTTGGTCACTAAAAACCATATAAAGGTTAGTGAAATCTCAAAATCACAAAACTCACGGTTAAGGCATTCATTGTTTGAAGTCTTCCTAAAGTCTTACTGGTGATGAACCACTAGGTAAAATTCAAGTCCTATTGGCGAGAAGAGCCTTTAGGCAATTTCCAAAATCCTACGGGTGAGGAACCACATGGCAAGTCTCCAAAAGTCAAGTCTTATTGGCGAGGAGCCTTTAGGCAATTTCCAAAATCCTACGGGTGAGCAACCACATGGCAAGTCTCCAAAACTCAAGTCCTATTGGCGAGAAGCCTCTAGGTAATTTCCAAAATCCTACGGGTGTGGAATCACATGGCAAGTCTCCAAATTTCAAGTCCTATTGGCGAGGAGCCTCTCTAGGAAATTTCCAAAATCCTACGGGTGAGGAATCACATGGTAAGTCTCCAAAATTCAAATCTTATTGGCGAGGAGCCTCTAGGCAATTTCCAAAACCCTACGGGTGAGGAACCACATGGCAAGTCTCCAGAATTCAAACTCCTACAAGCGATGAACCCCTAAGTAAATTCAAAGTCCTACAGGCGAAGAGCCCCTAGGCAAATTTAAAGTCCTACAGGCAAGGAGCCCCTAGGCAAATTTAAAGTCCTACAGGCGATGAGCCCCTAGGCAATTTTCAAAGTACTATAGACGAGGAACCCCTAGGCAAATTCAAAATCCTACATGCGATGAGCCCCTAAGAAAATTCAAAGTCTTACAGGCGATGAGCCCCTAAGCAATTTCTAAATTCCTACATGCGATGAGCCCCTAGGCAAATTCAAAGTCCTACAGACAAGAAGCCCCTAAGCAAATTAAAGTCCTACTGGTAATGAACCATTAGGTAAATTTCCAAATCCTCAAGCGAAGAGCCTCAAGCGTTTATGGTTCGTGAGTTCGTCCTTAAACCACGAAATCAGAATAACCATCATAATCATCACCATCACCAATTCATGGCCTTGGATAAACAACAAAGAAACTCTCACAAACAGGTAAGTTTCTCTCCCTTAATCATTAAGAACCTTTCAAAATGTGTTCCGAAAAGAGAACCTTTAGATCAGATCACGAATTTCAAAAGCAAGATCCCTAATCAGTTGTTATGAAATTTCCATCTTATCTTGTTCAGTGAGTTGACTAAAAATTTAGGCATCACCTTATCTTTATGATCAACCTCTAACGAGCTCAATCTAAAAGAGGGGCAGCTATTAACATCTAATTTTTAGCTCATTTTTTTCATATTTTTTAAAATTTTCAAAATTAGGACTAAGAATCTTGGCCAAGCCTAGAAATCTATTTCTAAACCAAAAAATAATTTTTTAGCATTTTTTTGCATTTTTCCTTAATTTCTTTTAGCCAAAATGGGTGAGAAAATCAAGAAAAATAGCAAATGGAATCGGAAAATTCCATAAAAATATTCATTAATTTTATTTTAAATCCAATTTCATGAATACATTGTCAATTTTGAAAAATCTCAATCGGGTATATGTTTTTCCCAAAATTAGGCAAAATTAAACTCGAATTGAACCAAAAATGCAATTAAATTTTTTCTAGTCATTTTTAAGTCATAGTGTCTTCACAACAAATGATTTTGGGACCTTGAATTGCATAATGGTCAGTCCAATTGCATAATTTGACATAAAAATAAAAAAATCCCCAAAATTTGATTGAAAACTAAGAATTTTGAACCCAAATTGGGAATCGTGCCCAATATGAAATTGTCGAAATATGATACCATCATTTTTAAGGTTAATCAGATGTGAGTAATTCAATTTTGGCATCAATTTTACCTAATCAGGTCATTAGGACATCAAATTGAACAAAATCTTATTAATCCGAGTACAAAAATGAGAAAATCTTGGGCTCAATTATAATAAAAATTGGGGAAAAACATATACTTGGGTTCGGAATATGATGGGGAATTCAATTTTGGGACTAAATTTAGAAAATTGGGTTAAAATCGGGCCGAATTTGTGAATTTATACTAACCCGGGTCTATCGGGTCAACCCGACTTGACCCAGGAAGGTCATCTTCTTCACCCGGTTTGCCAAAACGTGCACTAAACCCAGAAAAAATGAATTCACGCTCGAGACTTTGCCGAATTAGTGTGGGAGATTTAGCACGTTTTAATCAATTCTGCCAGTTGGAAAATATACAGCTGGTACCAGATAATCATCCCCAACCGAATATAAGTCGGTTTTAACTAAACTTGGGCGGGAATCAATCAACAAAAAATGAAAAAAAACTGACCCGAGAGCAAGAAAGGTGTTCGATAGAAAGCCATAAAGAGAGAGAGAGAGAGAATCAGAGAGGAAAAGCCAGAAATCTAGAGAGAGAAAGAGGAGTGGAGATCCCCAAGTCTAGTGATCGGCGCCGGTGGATTGAATGGCGCCAACAAATCAACCGTCTAGGGAGGATCTCCTCCTCGGGCGAACCAAAAGGAGGTTGACTGTGAACACCTGAAAACGAGCTCCGTCCGACCAATCTAGACCTGTTCCGGCGAATCAGAAGCCACCAAGGTGAAGATCAAGTGTCAAGGAACAACTCTTGAGGTGCAGACTAGTTCGACAATTTCATTTGATCATCGAACGAAACAGGTAAAATTCCTTCACGGTCACAATTTTTCCAAAATTCAAAAAAATGTGATTTGATTCAATCCGGTTGTTCTTGCGATTTTTTTTGTGATTTTGCATTCCAGGATGTTCATTACTAGTTTCTAATGATTTTGGTATTGTTTGATTGTGTTTTGGGGGCATTAAAATGCATGAACCGAATCGATCGTGCATAAAACCCTCTCGTCGAAGCTTAGGTGACCTCGCCGGAGCATTGCCATGGCCTTAGGCCATTCAAGTTAGTCTTCCTTGACCTTTGCTTGATATTTGTTAGTGATTAGAATTGGTGTAGATGGTTAAGGCGCTTAGAATTAGGGTTTGAAGCTTGGAAAAGCTTGGTTTGGTTAGTTATGACTTAGGTTTTTTTAGGTTCGGTTTTCGCCGATGTTCCGAAGAGGTTAGATTGAAAATAGAATGTATGGACATTACAATAGTGCAATCGGAACAATGAGATAGTCGTCGGAAAGTCATCGGCGACGGGCCTAAACTAGTGACCCTGAAAATATTAAACTGGAAATAATGCACCCCAACTGTTTGTGAAAATGCCTCAATGAAAATCACTCAAAACGATGCCGTTTTGGCTCTGGTTTCGCCGGAGAAGACCGCCGGCAACATGCGCCGGCGACGCCCGGTTCGGCTTCTAGGCTAGTCCGGTTCATCCCCGGCGGGAAAATTTAAAAAATTTCTAAAAAAAATCAAAAAATTCTAAAAAAATAAAAAAATCGCAAAAATCACAAAAATCATAAAAAAAAATTAGAATTTTTTTAGAAAATCAGAAAATTATAAAATTTCATAAAAATTCAAAAATTTTCAGAAAATTAATAAAAATTCAAAAAAATTTTACAAAAAATTCATAAAAATTCCGAAAATTCGGAAAATACAAATAAAAAATTTGAAAATTTTGGAAAATCAATAAAAAATTGAAAAGTTGGAAAATTCATAAAAATTTTCTGAAAATCATAAAAATTCCATTCTCGATTAAAAAAAATTTCCCGAAAAAAAATAAAAAAATTTGAAAATTCATAGAATGGTCCAAAATCATTGTGGCCAATCATAAAAACTAAAATTTGAATTTTCGAAAGTTCCTAAGTGGCATTTTTAGAAAATCCCAAATTTAGGGGTTATAACCCCTAAAAACCCTAATAAATGTGTAAATCATGAAATGAACAAGCTTTTAGAGTTTCATTAGGTTTGGGTGTTTTGATTGATTTTTGTTTTAGAGACCACTTAGGATTGATTGACTTGATTGACTTTGATGGTGTAATTAATACTTGTTTGGTTTTTCCTGCGATTAGAACGGATAGAATTAGTGGATAAGCCTTAGTAATTCGCATGACACATTAGACATCATATCGTTCTTAGGTACCGAAAGGGCGTTAGGGATCTCAATTTGGGATCAATAACGTAACAAGTCCACGTACTCAGAATCTTTGATTTGTAGAATCGTGGTATTTCTCCCGTACCTCGATTAGGTTTCTTGTCGACCTACCAATAATGACTAGTGGCGACTCCAAAATCACAAACTTAGACTAAATAAGAAATCTCACCTTCCACTGTCACGTGAGGTATGGTCTGGGAGAGACCCTTATACGAAAATACCTCCTTAGCGCGCAAATCCCGAAAGCCCCCAAAAGAAAAAGCACAGCTTGACAACGACGTGCGGCGGTCGGGTGTAGGTGAGTGTCGCGCCGCGCTTTTCTTTCTAGGGTTTTCTGGATTTGCGCGCTAAGAAGGTATTTCCGTGTAAGGGTCTCTCTTAGACCATACCTCACGTGACGGTGGAAAGTGATTTCTAAATTTGTGATTTTAGAGTCGCCATTAATTAGTATTGGTAGGTAGACTAGAAACCTAATCGAGGTACAGGAGAAATACCACGATTCTACGAACCAAAGATTCTAAGTACAGGGGCTTGGTTACGTTATTGATCCCAAATTGAGATCCCTAATGCCCTTTCGATACCTAAGAACGATATGATGTCTAATGTGTCATGTGAATTACCAAGGCTTACCCACTAATTCTATCCGTTCTAATAGCGGGAAAAACCAAACAAGTATTAATTGCACCATCAAAGTCAATCAAGTCAATCAATCCTAAGTGGTCTCTAAAACAAAAATCAATCAAAACACCCAAATTTTAATGAAGCTCTAAAAGTTTGTTCATTTCATGATTTACATATTTATTAGGGTTTTAGGGTTTTTAGGGGTTATAACCCGTGATTTTGGGATTTTCTAAAAATGCCACTTGGGCACTTTCGAAAATTCAAATTTTAGTTTTTATGGTTGGCCACAATGATTTTGGACCATTCTATGAATTTTCAAATATTTTGATTTTTTTTTTCGAAAATTTTTTTTAATCCAGAATGGAATTTTTATGATTTTTCGAAACTTTTTATGAATTTTCCAATTTTTCAATTTTTTATTGATTTTCCATTTTTTATTTTTTTATTTTCTAAATTTTCTATGAATTTTCTGAAATTTTTGGAATATTTATGAATTTTCTGAAATTTTTTGTGTTTTTTATGAATTTTCTGATTTTTTTATTTTTTATTGCTTTCTAGAATTTTTTCAAATTTTCTGCTTTTTTCTGAATTTTTTTATTCTTTATTTTTAAAATTTTCCCGTCGGGGAAACAAACCAAACCGGCCCAGTTCAACCCGATTCGGCTTGGTCGAACCGGATGTCACCGGTGCCGGCACCAATCACTCCCTACGGCGAATCCAACGCCGAAACAGTGTCGTATTGGGCTTTTTTCATTGAAGCATTTTTGCAAACAGTTGGAAGGCATTGTTCTTTATTTAATGTTCTCGAGGTCACTAGTTCGGGCCCGCTGCCGATGAACCTCCGACGACCTTTTGACCATTTCGATTGTACCACGATGAAGTCTATGTGTTTGAGAATCAATTTAGCCCAATCAGATCGCCGCCGGACGTTCGCCAACCGGCGAAAAACCGATTGGAAAATCCTAACCTAACGCTAACCTAAACGAGATTTTCCAGAACACTAATCCTAACACTAGCCGTCCTAGCCGTCTAAATCGGTTCTAACAACTATCAAAATATCAAACAAGATCAGGGAAACTAACTTGAATGGCTCTACGGCCATGGCAATGCTCCGGCGAGGTCACTTGAGCTCCGGCGGGAGGGTTTTATGCACGGCCGACTCGGTTTGTGCATTTTAATGCCCAAAAATCACAATCAAATAACACCAAAATGATTAGAAACTAGTAATGAACATTTTGGAATGCAGAATCGCAAAAAAAATCGCAAGAACAACCGGATTGAATCAAATCACATTTTTTTGAATTTTGGAAAAACTGTGACCGTGAAGGAATTTTACCTGCTTCGTTCGATGATCAAATGAAATTGTCAAACTGGTCCGCACCCCAAGAGTTGTTCCTTGACACTTGATCTTTACCCTGGTGGCTTCTGATTTGCCGGAACAAGTCTAGATTGGCCGAACAGAGCTCGTTTTCAGGAGTTCACAGTCAGCCTCCTTCTGATTCGCCCGAGGAGGAGATCCTCCCTAGACGGTTGATTTGTCAGCGCCATTCAATCGGCCGGCGTCGATCACTTGACCTGGGGATCTCCACTCCTCTTTCTCTCTCTAGATTTTCGGCTTTTCCTCTCTGATTCTCTCTCTCTCTCTCTCTGGCTTTCTGTCGAACACCTCTCTTGCTCTCGGGTCAGTTTTTTTTCATTTTTTGTTGATCGATTCCCGCCCAAATTCAGTTAAAACCGACTTATAATCGGTTGGGGATGATTATCTGGTGCCGGCTGAATATTTTCTAGCCAGCAAAATCGATTAAAATGTGCTAAATCTCCCACACTAATTCAGCAAAGTCTCGGGCGCAAATTCATTTTTTCTGGGTTTAGTGCATGTTTTGGCAAACCGGGTGGAGAAGATGACCTTTCTGGGTCGGGTTAGGTTGACCTAGTTGACCTGACAGACCCGAGTTGGTATATATTCACAAATTCAACCCAATTTTAATCCAATTTTCCAATTTTAATCCCAAAATTGAATTCTCCATCATATTCCGAACCCAAGTATATGTTTTCCCCAATTTTTATTATAATTGAGCCCAAGATTTTCTCATTTTTGTACTCGGATTAATAAGGTTTTGTTTAATTTGATATCCTAATGACCTGATTAGGTAAAATTGATGCCAAAATTGAATTACCCACATTTGATTAACCCTAGAAATGATGGTCTCATATTTCGACAATTTCATATTGGGCACAATTCCCAATTTGAGTTCAAAATTCTTAATTTTCAATCAAATTTTGGGGATTTTTTTTATTTTTATGTCAAATTATGCAATTGGACCGACCATTATGCAATTCAAGGTCCCATAATCATTTGTTGTGAAGACACTATGACTTAAAAATGACTAGAAAAAATTTATTGCATTTTTGGTTCAATTCGAGTTTAATTTTGCCCAATTTTGGGAAAAACATATACCCGATTGAGGTTTTTCAAAATTGACAATGTATTCATGAAATTGGATTTAAAATAAAACTAATTACTATTTTTATGGAATTTTCTGATTCCATTTGCTATTTTTCTTAATTTTCTCACCTATTTTGACTAAAATAAATTAAGGAAAAATGCAAAAAAATGCTAAAAAATTATTTTTTGAGTTTAGAAATAGGTTTCTAGGCTTGGCCAAGATTCCTAGACCTAATTTTGAAAATTTTGAAAATATGAAAAAAAAAGTGCTAAAAATTAAGTGTCAACAGTGAGTGACGGCAAGGAGAGAGAGAGAAGGAAGGGGGGAAGGAGAGGACGATCGAGCAAAGAGAGAGAGAGAAGGAGGGGGGGAAGGAGAGAGTGGGAAAGAGAGAAGGGAAGAGAGAGAGGGGGGAAAACATGCAGAGAGAGAGGGGACGTGAGCCTGAGGGGGGGGGAGGGGACATGCATGGGGCAGAGGCGCGGTAGAAGAGAGAGAGAGAGTGTGTCAAATAAACACTCAAGTGCAAATCCAATGGCCCACAAATGATCTCGCGAGCTTGATCCAACGACCACGAAAAAATCCAAAATTATGAATTAAGAAAAGGCCAAAAGACACTAAATATTTAAACCCAGAGGGAGGTGTACTGGTCGAAATTCGCATCCGGTCCAAATTTCACTTTTCACCAATTTCAGGCAATATCGACGTTGGCCATAATAATATTGACACCGTCCAATTAAATTTATCACGAAACTCCAAGAAATTCGACACTAAAGTTCGGGCTCTAAATAACGGCCAAATTCAATCGAGTCCGATTCTAGCAAAATCTCTAATTTAAAAATAACCCGAGAGTGATCAATTCCGGGCGAGATTTTACTATAAGCACACTGACGAAATACACACTTTATAAATCTCAAAAATGGATCGAAATTTGGAATGTCACACTAGCTGCCAAATCGTTTATAATTGAGGTTCCATTAGCCATTTTGAATCTATGTTGCTTTGTGATGATTCTGAGTTTCTGAGCAATACATTTTGTATATGGCCATCATTTCCAAAATGCTTGCAATGTGTTTATTAGTATTACTGAACGAAATGTGGTGCTATTATGGTTTGTTTGGTAAAGAAAGCTAGTTGATAGACTTATGTGAATGATATGCATGCAGAGGCAAGTGTTTGCTTTGCATATGTGTAGTAAATGAATCGAGGAGACTTGTGTATGCATAAGTCGCATCGGAAACAAGTATGTGAGTCGTGTGTGCGCTAGAAACATGGGTGTATGCTGTGTGCTAGATCTCTATATGCTGCGGGAGTAGGCCTGTGATAGGTGGATCATGCATCTCAATGGATTGTGTCTGTGATAAACATATGATAAGGCATGTTTCGCCAAGAAATACGTTCAATCCATGTCACAGGTTGATTTAGCATTCCCACACTCACAATGATTCGAGAGAGAGAAATTCTTAGAGAGAAGCTCTTGAATTGTATTACTTATGATACAAATAAGCGAAAGGGATCCCTATATATACAAATACTCTCATAATCACAACCATACATTTTCATTTAATCTAACAGTGGAGGTTCCCCTAATTACAATTGTACATCTCTCTTCAATCTAATGGTGGAAGTTTCATCTCACTATCTACCAACTATCTGCATTAATTACAAAAATTCTCCATAATAGTGTACATTTCCCATACTGCCTGCCCTTAAGAATATTTTAGAGTTTTCGAGAAACCCAAGGACTTTAGAAGTTTCAAGGCTTGCCTAGTCTTTTTGGATTACCCTTGGACCATCATACGTAAAAATCTTCGGACCGTGACACTTGTGTATGACTAGGCATTTCAACGCATTATTCTCATGAGCTAACTAATTAATATCGCAATTTCGAAGCATCTTCAATTATAAGCAAAACCTGTCTTTTTTAGCAGAAAAATACATGGTTTTTTTTCCAAATTTTAGTCGTACCCCAAATTATAGATTAGTTTAGTTTATAAAATAAATACATTATTTTTAGCCTTACTTTTTGGGCCACCAATCGAAGCCTTTTTATTCATTTATTCGTTTTGGTCGTACTTTTTATTTATTATTCAACCCTCTTATTTTATTATCGCCCCAAAATCTTCCAGAAACATGGCGGGTTAGTACAAATTAGGGTTAATACCACAAAAAACTCCAAACTGGTATGCCCGTAATAAATTTACCCTATACTAATTTTTTGACCACCAAAAATCCCAAAATGATACATCTATGATAAATTTATTATCCGTTAGTTTTAGTTAAATTTTACCAATAAATTGCTGATTTAAATAACACGTGGTAGTTGGCATGTGTACCAGTTTGGGATTTTATCATCTGTTTGTCACAGATGTATCAGTTTGTAAATTTCGTAGAATTAATCCAATTTAACGAAAGCTAACTGAGGGTAAATTTGTCACAAATGTACTAATTTGGGGTTTTTTATGGTTAAAAAATTAGTTTGGGGTAAATTTATGACAAGTGTAGCAATTTGGGGTTTTTGATGTCAAAAAATTAGTTTTTGATAAATTTATCACATGTGTACTAATTTGGAATTTTCATGATATTAACCCTTCAAATTATTGGTGCTAAGTGGAGCCCTCTTATGGTGACGCATCCAATCTTAATTTTCTTTCAATCCAGCCCAACTGTATCTTGAAAATCTTTTCTACTTCAAATAAAAGACTCGTCAAGTATAATAAATAAGGTCCATATCCCTTCAATGAGGTCAACCGATGATCTCCCTACCAACATAATGTTTGCAAGTTACGTATTATATTTGCAATAAATTAAAAAAATCAAGCACCCTCTCCATGTGCGTGGATCCAAATTTGCTCAGACGATGTGCGTTATCCGCAAGGTATGGACTCACAAAATAAATAAGTACAATAAATAAAAGTTGGTGCTTCTACGTGGTGCCTCGCAAGGCCTCCGCTTTTTTCACATATTCGTGTCATATTTGTAGTCATGTCATTCATCAGATTTTGGCGTCTGACTCGATTTAGGAGGACAGTGCAGTGTTTCATATTTAAATCACATCGTCAAATCATATCGTCGCCCAATCTAAGTATTCTCACCCACCACTTTTATAAATGGAGCCTTGCATAATGTGCATATAGACAGAGTGATTTGTATACATTTCTATAGATTAGTCCAACCGGAAGTTTCACAGCCATGAAGGATTGTTACGAAAAATTTTGAAGTATGCTAGAGCGGTATTCCGAACCAATTTACAAAAGATAGAAAATTCGAACGTTCAAAACACCTAACTCTCTAGTAATTAATTGCAAATGGGCCACGTATGGTAGCATAGAGTTGACCCAAATTACCTTCGAATCCTAGGAAATACAGAAAGCAAGAGTAGATTTAGTATAATACTAATCCTGTACCAACTTTTATAGAAGAAGAGATACCATCCGATCCTGTATCAGCTCAAAGATGGATTTGCCGGGAGTAAGGTGCAATTTTGTGAGATGGGGCTCAAATAATTTTTAAGAATGAGATGTATTTATTTCCTTTTTTTTTAAGGGGAAGGGGAAGGACGAGCGAAATTCTTTCCGCTTTTACAAAGAGCAAATTACAAACATGTATAAAAAGCATAACTCCTCAATACATACATCTGCATTCACACAATCTCTATGATTTGCTGGTGTTCCCACAAAGCCCATCCTGCACAAGAGAAAGCAAAGGAATAGAAGTTGTAGGACAATGATAAGAGAAGTTTGTAGCGATCATTGGTCGTGTATTATCCCGAAAGGAACTCACAGTAGTTACTTGATCTACTTGCAAAGAGTTGAGCGAGAAGTATTGCCAGTATAATGAGCAAAACAACGACCTGCAATTTGGATTCTGATAAGCTAGTGTTGTTTGTCTTTTGTTTGGGGTACTGCTCAACATATTGTTATTAGACCAGCCAAATAAATGCAAGATAAATGGCAGTAAACTCACTAGCACGAAGCTATATCTGGGTTCACTTGGAAGGATGTAAGATTTCCTGTCAAAATTCATAAAAAGAAAGAAGTTATGTTATAGTGGAAAGAACAAAATCAGTATCTATACCACCGAGAGATAGTAACCTTTTGTTTTTGAGGCCAGCATCTCCACAAGCCTTCTGCGTAGCCTCGATTCTGCTAAATGTTTTTGTAGCATTGGGGTCAGTCTTGTCAACCTACAGGAGCCAAAAGCTTAATATAGTGAGTAATACTCAGACAATATTTAAAGAACCTAGTCTGAAAGGCATGGAGATTACTATGAAGGAAAATTTAAGATAAGGGAGTGTTGTCACGTCCACTAAAGATTCAAGATAGCTAGCCTTTCCAATCCGGATTGCCGTATTCAATACCCCTTCTCTCCTCCAATTCAACCAACGAAGATTTTGCAGAGTAATGTTTGTTAGGGATATTGCCACAATCTCTCTCTCTCTCCCTCTCCCATTTTTTCCTATCAACTGTGCGAAAGCCCATGGTAGAGGAGGAAAAAAGGAAACATAAAAAGAAATGACAATTTCATTGGTTTCTGTTTGGCTGCACAGCAAAGATGATCCAAAGAAACTCCTCACCTTCTCAACTTACATGCCTTTTTAAACCTAAGTACATAAATTGAGCCACCAACCAATGGTAGCTTTCAGAAGTTTTTCCTCATTATCCCTCAACATAGCAAATTTATCGACCAGATTTCCTTCTAGTCGCTTAAAGACAAGCATTTTTGCCCTCCTTCACTGGCTAAGAGTAACATCCACAGCATACTCCTGCTTCAAAGTTTCCTTCACGTCCCTTAGTTTCCACCTAGGAGAGCTTATTATCCTAGATGCATATCTTTTGGCAATCCATGAAAAAGTAACAAAAGTAATTCTAAATGTTTGATAGCATTTATGATCATCTGCAAAGGTCTTTAAATGGAAATGATGGTTGTGCTTATCATGTAAACAATAAATAAACCAAGGACAACCCTCCCACTTGCAGGCAACCTTCACTCTTGTTCTAACATGCTTTATACACTTAATATCTCTATACTGATCAATTGAGTACTTAGTAATGGCCTCCGTGAACAGTCCGAGGCCCAAAAAGGTCATACCCATGCCAAGCACAATGCAAGGTGATTGTGCACTAGTGTCGTAAACAGGATACCTGCTTCTCCTGCTTTGTGCATGATCTCCTCCATCCTCGTCACTTATATATACAAAGCTCCCATGGTCACTTGAGTCAAAATACACTGATTCATCGCCACCATTTGCTATTTCTTCCACTAATCCAGATCTTTCCATAAATGTATCTCCTGGAGGTGGAACCAATGAGCGGATGTTTCACTTTTTTTCTCTGCCACTCTCACTTCTCTTGACGTTCTTCTTCCGGAATCTCTGAAATATTTTCTAACAGCTGAAAACTCTTCATCCTCATCATCTTAAAGCCACTTTACTTGAAAGGGTTTTACTCCTTCCTCAATATCTGAACTCTCTTCACCGCCATTAAAATTATTCTTATAGCCTCTGAACAGCTTTGACCTACTTCCCCTTCATGCTCCACATGTCTATCTATACTGTTATCTCTAATGAGAACTCATAACATGTCCCTCACACTGTACTCGTTCCCCACCAGTCAGTCCCACATTCAGGGTCAACTCGGGTATTTTACAGTAAATTATCAGAACTTTTGCCTAGAGCTATGAACGAAATTCTCATAGTACACCCCCAGCCAACCCCAAATTTCTTCTGCTGCTTGCTAGAGCTAAATAGGGGAATTAGTCTTGTGAGTAAGAAGTATCTGGAGATACAGAGGTTGGTCCAATGACCCTAAGATATTGGAAGATTCGCCTTTTTAATTGCTGGCCATGTCCTGAGCAAGCCTCCCAAAGTTACACAGACATACAAAGTGGGAAGTTGGGAAGTTGGGAACATCAGCAGTTTGTTTCCAACAAATCAAGTCTAATGCAGGTTATAAGGTCTAGTGCATTTTCAAGAAGAAATAACTAAAAAAATTAAATATGATAAGTGCACGAGAATAGATTACCAGACATGCGTTCTAGTTTTTGACTTTCATACCTTGGACTTCAGCATACAAGAAAAATCATAGAAAGCACCATAAACATCAACCATTGTTCTTGTGCGATCGATAACTTTAGCAGTAAGACCTGAAAAGTATAGGTAAACAAATGGAATCACTGAGCGACGATTATCTTGGAGCTACTACAGAGCATACACAAAAGTAGAGAGAGTCGTGGATAGACACTGCCTTGACAACTGATGAATTATGAGAACTGGAAGCAAGGCCCTATGGATGGTCTCGAACTAAAGAATGGTGATAGTATCACAAGCTATTTCCATCTTGCCTCGATCTAGTTCTCCAGTAGACCTCATTATTCCTCGTGTCTTATGGCCCAGTAAAACTATTTTAGGAATGCCCAGTAAAACTTTTTCATTTCATCTACTCTAGGATAGCTATAATTTCAATGATGAAAGAAAATACCAGCAAATAATTCTCTTACCTCGCCTCATCTTTACTACGCCTCTGAAAACTTCAATATTGTTGTAGCATAAAGCTAATGTTCCAATAGCCATTATCTAGAAGAAGTAGAAAAATGTTGGCAAAGGAGCTTCTCCCATATAATCAAAAAATTTAATGGGATACACAAGAAAATAGCAACATTAAACACCATGAAAGCAAAACAGCCACGTACAGAAAGTCTTAATGAAGAGCAATTCAGAAAATAAACAACTGATTATGGTAGGAAAATTTTTCGAAATCAATGTGTGAAACCAAGAGAAGAAGCAACTTTTTTCTTTAATGCGCACCAGTGTAGGATGCACAAACATGTGTGACAGGAGAGAGAAAGGGACAATTTGTGTCTGTGCGCACGCTGTGCACGAGCGCAAATGTGCATGAGAGAGGGGGTGGGGAATAGTGCAGACAGTGGGTTCGTAGTATGCTTGTGAGAAAAACTTTCAAAGGAGATCTTATTATAGAGCCAAAATTTTAATATCAATAGCTATCTCCCTTGTTTTAAAAAAACATAGGAGAGATGTGAGGCAACAACTCTTGGTCAAAGAGAAGAACACAGTTGTCTTGAAGAATAACTGATCACGTACCTGAGGAATGGCACAGAACCGGAATATAGAAGGATCCCTTAAAGCAGACATGTATGTCAAACAGTCTTCAACATGTGTCAAAGCATTTGTGACCATGTCATTCAAACATTGCACTGCCTTCTCTGAGTTCTCCTCATACTTCAAGTCCTACATTGACGGGGCCAATCATAGAATAGAGAAAATAAGGATGTGCATGCAACAAGCTATTCAGCACTCAATAGTCATTAGTCATGTTGAAGAGGCATACCTCAAGCTTGTTTACATATTTACTCCAAATCTGACGAGGCCAAAACATGCGTGACTTTGGAATCTCATTGATATCCTCCAAATAATCTCGAATAATGTTTGTTTTCTGATATTCACATCAATGTTAGAAATCCAAAAAATAAAAAGGTGGTAATGCACATGAAACTCAGTCATCTTTTTAAGTACCTGTAGAAACAAACCCATTGAATTGGATAGAGAATCTGGTGCGAGATCTTCAGCTCCAGAAGCATGGAAAAGCTTTGACAAACCTAAACCAACAAGTCCTGCCACATAGTGGCAATATTCATTGTAATCATCAACTGTTTCCACCTGCGATGAGGAAGAAATTAGTGGTACTCTTTGGAGGATAAGGAACTGCATGACGTATTAAACAGATTAATCTCCACTACAAGCAACTCTTCCAGAAGGTGCAATGCTACAACTAGCCTTGAAATGCTTTGTGCAAAATAACATTACCAGCTCTTTTTTATCAAACTTGTTTCAATCCAACCCGATCAGTTACCATAAACCAGGCGAATAGTAGAGTCTATAGTCAGTTCATAAGCCAGTGGACCTTGGAAGATGGAAGAACGGTCATTTTGGCCAAATGCTAAACTTCTAGAGGCATGAATTTTTTTTATAACCAAGTGAACCTTTCGAGGAGTTGTACCAAAGAACTAAGGTCAAATCCTTACTCCAGCACATTCATAGAAAACAGCAGGATGGGCTACCCATTGTATGTGCCACTCGACAAAAAAAAAGTTTATACTGCTTCTAAACAATTTTATTTTCTTCCATTGGAGGCAAGGATCCTCCTCATGTAAAGTATATGCACTTGCTCAATATTGAACTATCCAAGCACAACCAAGTACTGTAATCTTTGTAAGAGTTCCTTCAGCTTGGCTACTTGTTAAGGTAAGGTCTTGGAAAATGTCAAAAGTGTCACATGGCATAGATCACAAACCTCTTTGCAAATAAATTTTGCCATTCCTGCGCCCATCCTTTTAGTAATATCCTCAATTGCCTCTTGATACCTGAAAGTATAGTCAAAAGCCTCAATTTATAAAGGAAAAGCAGTCAACTATCAACCAGCAGAAACAGTTTGCCAAGGTTGGTGTTAATTGCAGGAAAATTCTAGTTTTGAGTTTGCATTCCCATTGACATAAAAAAACTGGTCAGAGAAACATTTTGTAGACAACGATTTTATCAAGAATCAGTCGTGACACTATGATGGTTAGTTATGTCGGTAAAGGAAACGCACATGGTCAAGTGAGCAGCTAAAGATCAGGTAGAAGAAGAGAATATCCTGATCTCACAAAAGGCATTCACATCAAGATTACAAAGAAAAATCGTAAGTTAGTAACCTTTTCCCCAGCTCCAGGAAAGCTGTGGAAACATGATGAAATTGGTCCATTAGAACCTTGTATTCCTTTGTACCACCTTAATATGACAATAGAAAACTCAAGTCAGTGAACTCACTAAAGTTCTGGGCCACTGGATAGTCCAGCTCCAACTTCTTCTCAAATGAGGTAACACAGATCAGTGGATAAAGCACCATCTACAGATTGTCATATACTAAAACAGCAAAAGACTATAACTTACAATAATAAGAATTTCAAGGTAACAACAGTCGCAACTTAAGACAGCTTTGCTAACCAGGTTCTGCTTGTCCCAAAAGTTGCTAGTTGAAGGAATAAGTGGCAGACGGAATCTAAATAGCTTAGAAACACCTTATTTCCCAACTTGACATCAGATATAATTGGGCAATCTTTTACCCTACGAGGGGTCGCTAATATCCCCATATGCTAGAAATATCACAAGAACTTCTCACAGCAAGAGAGCCTTTATCATACTTTAGTATTGGTTCTAAAACGTTAGTAAAAGAATGCACAAAAGAAGAAAACTAAATGATACTATTTGTAGAGGTTCTCATGTAGAATCATAACGTAGAGGCAAAATGTTGTTGATATTTCTTGTTCTACAAATAGTGGTGTTAAGGAAAATGATTTCAGTCAATTTGAAGTCGATTCAAATTAATGTCGTAGATGGAACTACTCCTCTATGAAGAAAAATGTGGCAAAGATGTATAATTGCTACAAGATATTGCTAAAGATAGAATCTCCATGTAACTTTGAAGACCATTCTTAACGCAAAATGTGGAGCACACCAATTATTTACACATAGATACACACATACTTATACCAGGAAACCATTAAGAGACATGAGTCAAACAAAATTTTTGTCAGAATACATATAACTCACGTTTCCCGAAATTTTTGTAAAGGTCAGCAAAGGGCAACGATACTGAACCAAGCAATTAAATACATGAAGACCAATCTTAGATCACCAAAAACCTTAACTGGCAAGAAAGAGGTAACTGAATAGCATGTTTACTCACATGAAAAATGCCACTCCTTATCATACACATGCTGATGAAAAGCTTTCAGGATAGGCACTTTGACATCAGTAGGTATGCTTGTGTCATCCTCTGGAAGGGGTACATTAGAAAAAATAAGATTCCAGCACCAAATCACATACTAATGTCATCATGGAGCTGGAAACGATTATCAACATGATGCTAACAAGAATTAGACAGGAGAACTAAGGACTAATCCTCAAAACTGATTTTTTATGGATTTTTCAACGGACTAAAACTATAAGTCAATGTTTATCATCCAGTAAATCAGCAGGGGCCCAAACAACTAGAGCATTAGCATGCTCCACTTCAATTTATGATGGTTAGTGGTGATAAATAAAATGAATGAAGTCCTAATAGGGTCAGGTTCGGGTTTAGGCTTTAGGTTGTACTTGGTGTTTGAAAAGTTATATTCATTCTTATCTTACCAAAAAATAAAATAAAATAAAATGAATGAAGTCTAGATGTGAAGAACTCGCTCTGACCTACCCAATAATATTTGCATGAATGTTATCAGCATATAAAAGGAAGCTCCAAATGCATTCATGCTATGGTTCGTCTTTGACAGAAAAAGGACAGCTGGCTCAGATTAGCCAACCAAAAGTGCTAAAGATAAGTGTTGCAACTTCCCATAGCTAAAAGAATACACAAAATTATCGAGATTCAAAGAGGCATAGCCTTTTGCCTTTAAGAAAACACAAATAAGAAAATGAAGCCTCAAAACCCCCACTTCCTTTTCCTGTTATGCAGAAGTTTGAAGGGAAAAGAAGCGCTGCCAACTGAATAGATACATTTGAAATCAATTTGATAAACGACCGCTAAGGTCTTCTGTCCCCAAAATGGATGACAGTAATTTAGGACAGACGCACTATATTTGATAAACAGCGTACTATCTTGCAAATGCAAGACAAAGAGAAGTAATAGAGAGTTATAGGACAAACCAACTGTATCAAGTGCTCGCAGGACCAAATAGAATATGCACACCTGCAAAAATGCAAAAGAAAAGTTGAAGAGATAAAAATACATTGCAAGAAACTAATCTAATAATTCCATTGGAATTTGCATTGGCTTTTAGTAGCATTTGCATTAACTAATCTAACAGTTCATAGTTTTGCATTTGGATTAGCAGACAAGAGAAGTCAGTAGGAGAAAGTATCAAAAGAAAACAAGAAGTAGCCACATGAATCTATGGATGAGGACAGCGTAGGCATCAACACTAATATCACGCAATTCCAATCAAGATCATACTTCGATGCGTTTCACGTCATAAGCACCTATAGCACTTTGTATGACTTTTGAATTTAAACAGTTGTCCAAGATAAGGTAACTAGCTCCCAATGACAATTGAAAATTGGCTAGATAATAATTTGTACTTTCACAGCTGATATCCTGATTTCTAGGAATAGACACAAATCAGTTCCTGGAGCTGGTTCACTAATACGTGTGTCATCTCCTATGACTAAATTGTTAATTATATCCAGTTCATCAGAATTGTTGGATCTCCAGGTGCCGCGCACGCTGCGCGCGTGCTATCACAATGTATGAGTAAAGCCAGTCCAGCCAAGAAACATTCCAAGCATTAACACATGATTTATCCTCCCTGCAGAATCTCTCTTGAGAAAGGATGAGAGAGAAAAACCGATATTTTATTTTGCTAGGAATGCAGAAACAATAATACTGAAACAGTAAAATCTTTGGAGGAGGAGGAGGAGGAGGAGGAGGTGGCGGTTGGACTCGAGGAACCTCCTCCCATCAACTAAATGCCAAAATCATGGAAACCTTTGGCTTATGATTAACTATTGACATGTTTTGTGGACTTCTCATTGGGACTCACATATATGGGAGAGAAAAGTGTATGCTTGGAATACTCCTTCTAACGTCATTGTCTCGCATCAAGATCATGCACCGACCGACCCTCTACTAGAATGCCTCATTAAACTGTTTCAGGGCCTTTCGGTAAGTAACAGCACACCACTCAAGCCACAACATACAGAGAAATGTGCCCGATCTCATCTTTGCAGAATATATATTGATCATTGACTTTATCTAAGCCGTTGCGCCTGCTGTCTTCGGCATTGCAGTCTAGAATTAGCAGCTCTGTCCCTGATTCTCTCATATTTCCTCCCTTTACGATACGATAAATTTCCTCACATTTCCTGATCGCATGTAATGTTCACCAAGCCATAGAAAAATTTCCCTTGGCCCCAACAGATGAAAAAAGAAACAGAAAACAACTTCGTTCCCATATAGCAGCAACAGGCAGAGTCAATGCATCCAAACTCATCGTGGCATTGCTTAAACACCACGAACGGATGTGTTCAGCCAACATCACGAGTCCACAAAAGCATAAAAACGCTCATCCAAAACAAAACCAGCACAGCACAAAACTCAATCCCCTGATCCGCAATCCTAATTCACGCACCATCATCCAAATATCCGCGCGAAAAGAACAGATGCGGACGCATCACGAGAACGTCGAGATCCGAAAAAAACTGCTGCTCACCGCGTCGCGGAGCTCAGCGTCAAGCTGCTGGATGACGAGGGCGAAGCTCCGGGAGACCTTGTGGAGCATGGAGTAGGCGAACCCCCAGTGAGGCTGCGGAGGGATCCGCTTCTCGGCATTGCTCGCCGCCATCTTCAGCTTCATCAGCGGGTAGAAATCGCCAGGGTGCTTCAGAATCGCTCCCAAGCTCCCCATTTTCTTTCTCCCTGTTTCTCTCCCGCTCTGATTGAATCCGGTTGACAATTTAAATGGGGAGAGGTTATTGCACGGCCATGGAAAACTGAATGGTGTCTGGAATCGGAACGAGCACTGTAAATGCCCGAAAATGTGGATGATGGGAGGGGGAGTCGAATCAGATGGTGACGGTTTGAATGGGGACAAGCCAGATGATTCCTCCGACAATGGCTCGCGCCTGTTTTGGTTAGTTACTAACCACCAAAAGAAATTTGTTTTTTATGTTACCAAAACCCTTAAACATGTCTATAGCGATACTAATGTCCTAAAATTTTTTTAGAAAAATGGCACGCATAGTCCCATAATTTTACTCAACATGCAATGTAGTCCCTGAATTTTTAATTTATTCAATGTGTTCCTTGAACTTTAACCCGATATGCAATGTGATCCATAAACTTTTAATTTGTTCGATGTCGTCTATGAATTTTTGGTACATGTTTAATTTAGTCCCTGAACTATATGAAAATATTTAATGTAATCCTTCCATGAATTTAAGTTTAGGGATTATATTGAATATTTTCATTTAGTTTAGGGAACACATTGAAGATGTACCAAAAGTTCAAGAACCACATTGAACAATGGGTTAAAATTCACGGACTACATTGAACAAATTAAAAATTTATGGACCATATTGCACACAGGACCAAAGTTTAAACATTATTTGTGTCATTTTCCCAAAAAAAATTATGTGTGGCCAAAATTCCTAAATTATGTCCATTGCCACATTGAACTAGTGTCATTATTTATCATCAACGGCTGCGATTCGTTCGAAAAGCGGGACAAGTCGGTGGGGGCCAAATGGCACGCCGAAGGACGGCCGTCCATCCGAGCACCTGGCCGGGCGTGGCAATAAAGAAAATATTAAATAATATAAAACGGACCCCAAAAAATAAAAAAATAAAATAAAAAAGGGGAGAGATTCGGTCTCAACAGCACAAGACAATCTCTCCGAATCTCAGATCATCGCCCCCACGTGGGTCCCACTGCCGACGCCCGATCGTGCGCCCACGAACGCCCGTCGCCCCCTGGCCGAGGAATCACGGCCGTCCGTTTCGCCCCGACCGGGTCCCCGCTCCGACGCCTCGTGATCCGGCCTTATCGTCCGCCGACGCTCACCCAATCATCCCCCCCTCCGCGTAAAAAAGAAATCGTTCGGTCAAAGCCTTTAGTGATATTAAAGAGGAACGGGGAAAAGATCAACGGGGCGTTCCCAAACACGACACCGTTTGCCCGCCCCCGGGGTGGAGGCCGAAAACGACGCCCCGTTTTTTGTCCGCTTCCGCGCTTTCCATTATTCCGGGCCGTTTCGCTGCACGATTCCTGCGCGGAAGAAAGAAAGATAGAAGGAAAGAAGGATAGAGAGAGGGGAAAGAGCTCGCAGGTGGAAACAGAGAAGTAGAGCAAGGAGCTCACTGGCTCTGTCGCGCTCTCTCTCTCTCTCTCTCGCGTCGGCGATTTGAGATTGCTCGCCCCGGGGGGCGCGCGCGCGCGGCGGTTCTGATCGGAGCTGATGATAAATAATGACACCAATATCTCAATTTTTTTTGTGTGATAAAAAAGTTCTAATTTTATACCAATGCCACAAAAATAATGATCCGGCTCTTTTTGCCCGTTCTATCCACGCAAGCCGTTACATCGAATTTTAGATGACCATCTTGGACGGAACTACAATGGAAGTTGTTTTTATTTTTTAGGTTGCCAGTATAAGTTTGGGGCATTCGTGATGCGAACTATTTTTGGAGCACTTGAGTCAAGTTAGAGACAATTTAGCAGTTTTTTGTGATAGATAGACGATATATTTGTACCAGTAGACAGAGTTTAGGATCTTTGATGTTAGACGAAGGGTGTGTTAAACAACTTTGAAAGTTTTGGTATTACAGTGAATATAGTTTAGGCTTTTGGTGATACTTTTTGCTATATTTTTGTTTTACCTGTCTCATTTTTTTGTCATTTCCCTTCTGAGGCCACTATTTTCACGAGTTTTTATTTTTCATGTCCCATTTTTATTCACACTACAAACTAGTTCATCAAATTAAAAAAAGGGTTTCTCTGGCCATGAAAAAGAATGGGAGATTAAACGTTGGGTGGATATTAAAGTGACTTTTGCTCTTTGTTCAAATTTCGGGGATTACATGTTACTCAACACTAACTCCAATCTTCAACCACGTATCCTAAAATTGAAGTACTTCCTTTTATTTTTGCAGAAAAGCAATGGGATTTCGGAAGTTTAATGTTAAAGAGCTTGTTTGGAATAACTCTCGCTTTAACTTCTTTTATTGATTTTTCATACTTAACGTTTCTTATGATTCGATATTTATTTAACGCGGAGCACTTGAAAGAATCAATAATATTTGAACATTAATACATAGAAATGCACACCATCTTCGTGACATCATTTTGAAATTTAATATTTTTTTATGGTGTAAAATTATGATTGATATGATATGGCCAGAGCACGAATCTCATTTCACAAAGAAATAGGCATATGCCTATGTTTAACCTATGGCAAATGTCCAAAGGGTAGCATGAGTTCCACTTTTGTGAAAAAACAGTTGATTTATTTTTAGGAGTAAGGGTGCATTTAGTAACCATTCTGTTCCCGAAAATAATTTATATTCAGAAATGATTCTTTTTTATTTCATTCCCGAAAACAATTTCTAAGCATTTGAAGGATTCTTGGAATAGAAAAAGAACAAAAATGCGTTTGGTAACTGCACAAACTTTCTTTTTATTAATAATATTTTGAATTCTTTAATATTTCTTTCTTTTTATTTTTCCTTTTTTTTCTTCTTCTTCTTCTTCCCCTTCCTTGGCCCATGGGCAGGTCGCCGGTGCTAACCATCGGCCATAAGTCAGGGTTGACGAGGGCGGCTCACGGCTTGGGCGAGTGCCGCCCTCGCCACTGCCCTCGCCAGATCCGGCGAGGGCAACTTGCGGCCTGGGTGAGGGCGGTGGCGAGGGCAGCCCTCGCCGGCCTTGGCCTGTGGCCGGTCACCGGTGGCCGATGGCTGGCGATAGGCCACAGGCTAGGAAGAAAATGAAAATGAAAAAGAAAAAAAAATTATTTTCCATTTTTTATTCTTATTCTCAGAATCAAGAAGCAATTTTTTTGCTTCTTGATTCTATTTCAAAACTGATTCTGGGAACAAATTTATGTAAATTTGTGACCGTAAACAAAAAATTTACCAAATAGATTTCTGTTTCAAAACTAATTCTGGAAATAAAAGAGTAGAATCAATTACTATTTGGCCAATTACCAAACGTAGCCTAATTCTCCAATATTGCCTCCCACCAAACCCGGCCAGTAGTTAATTTGTCAGCTAGTTCAAATGGCAAAATCTTCAACCCGTGAGAGCATAGTGTTGACTTCATTCAAGTAAGCACCTAGCTTGGTTCAAGCTGACAAAATTTGTCAAAGTTGACAAAAGGAAGTAGTTGACCATTAATGTGGAGTTAGGACCATATTCACATTGGAATTTAATGCACTTTTATAGTTGTGCTGGTCAAACCCAGTGAATAGCATGCTATAGCTTGATGTGACTTAAATGAGAGGTAAAAAAAAGATGCTTTATATTAAAAGGATTCGGGCAACTGCTGTGGTAAAAATATAAATTTACCAAGTTGCTTGTATACCAACAATTTTAGATGGGCCAAAAGCCCATAATAATCAAAAGTCATCTATCTATTTCCTATCACATCAAAGTCTTAAAAAAACATTTCAGGTCCAATTAACCTCGAACCTTCTAGTCTAGGGAGTTATCAAAGGTTCATTCTCCAAAGCTGCCCAAAGCCTAAGACCAAATGTTTTGGAATTCCTTCTAAAGAACATCGAAGTTGGATTTTGAATATCATAGAGATGAAGATTCCTTCTGGGGACAACTTTTTCCTCACTTGCCAGCTACATGGTAAGTGACAACCAAAATATGTACAATCTCTAAATATGAATTTTTTATGCCACGCAGTAAGTCAAGAGCGACGACTTGAGTTTGACTCTTATAAATAAAAAGACGATAGCACAAATTAGGGAATTCAATCATAACTAATTCTCTTGTATTTTTCTAATCTTAAATCTTCCCGCTTGAACACTTTTTCTATCTCTTCCTTTTCAAGCCATTACTCACTAAATCACCGAAGGATCCTTCGAAGGAAAATCCAAAGAGGCATTCTTGTTTTTGGTGTGTAGATGCCAATTTGGAGAAGATTCAGCTTGTTCGAAGATATCCGTGAATACGCGCATCATCGGGAAGTAAATCAATTTGAAAAGGATACCTAGTGAAAGAAAGAAACTCAACGTGCAAAAGGATGGAAAATCACTAAATCTCGATCAAAAAGGCTAGTTTTTTTTTTGCCATGGTAAACTAAATAAATGGTGATGAAAAAAAAACACAAGGGAGGAGTAGCTGAGGACAAAACACACGTGACTTGGGAAGAAATCTTTCCAAGGAACTTAGGATGCTTATTTAGAGGTTATTAGGGCCGGATGGCTTGCTATGCGCGTCCGAACCCAAACCCGAACCCGGTGCCTAACATAGGACGAGCAAATTTGGACAAGGATCTCGCGTGTAAAAGTCTCGACCCGACTATCCGTCGCTTGGTCCAACCCGTCTTAGTAATGAAGTACGGCTTCATTAGGTGCCCAACCTTGCTCAAGTCTACTCCATCATCACCTCTATTTAGTACGCAACAATTCCTTAGTTACAACAGTTTTGTTGGTGCAATTGAATAAGCATTCAAACGCCAAGAATGGCGCTTGAATTTCTCTGTAAGGGCGGGAAGCAAAGATACAAATGACTACATACATCAAAATTGCATCAAGCTCAGGAAAGTTTTAAATGTTTAAAAATTTAGCCAAAAATAAAAAATAAAAACTTTTGTCATCTACAAAATATATATTGGGCTGTCTTCTCATCACTTCCTCCCATTTATAAACCTTTTCGTGACTAACTTGGCCCTTGTTAATTGTGCCAATTTTCCAATATTAGACTGCTATGAAGAGAATTGAGCCTTTTTTTCTCAACTAGGGGAATCATTTAATGAAAAAAATGCGTTGCCTGTGGTCTTTTGAACATCCTAGATAAATATAGGGGGAAAAAGTGAAAATTTCCCCGAAGATTTGTGATTTATTTATTCTTTTAATGGTTTTGTTAATGAGTATCCCAGTAAATTCATTAAAGAAATTTTACAGTTTACAATAAATTGATTATTCGTCCTATAACTTTGTAATTAAATTATCGCAAATAAAATTTATTTAACAGGTGTCGCAAATCACTGTTAAAAGATTATTCTTTTTCCTAATAGGTGAGCAGATTGCCGCCTACCCTTGGTGTGTTCCCACCACTTTCCCGCCCAAAACACCCTCCCCGGCTGATCGCTTCCCTCCCGTTCGTAGCCCAGACAACAGAACTCAGAAGAAGCAGCTGCTACTACAATGGCCACCGCCGCCGCCGCCGCCGCCGCCGGAGAGCCGCCGCCTTTGACGGACACGGACGTAATCCGCATCGCGCAAAGCCTCCATCGCCACCAGCTAACATCCTCCTCCTCCTCTCCTCTACCCCCGCAGCTCTCTTCGCCGCGCTTCCACCCGGCTCTCGTCTCCCACCTCAGGTCACGCGCCGCCGACTCTCCGAACCCCTCGCTCGCCGTCTCCGACTACGCCCTCTCTCTCATCTCCCTCATCTCCCTCTCCCCGCAGAGCCCCGGCCTCCCCCCTCTCCTCTCCTCGCTGCTCCTCTCCTACATCGACTTGTTCGTCTCTCGCCGGTTCCCGCACGACGCGAACTCGCTCAAGACTATCCAGCTCTTCGGCACCCTCCTCAATGCCTTGGAAATCGACGACGTCCGATCCGTGGTGGAATCGATCCTCTCCAGTTTCCCGAAATTGGTCACGTTGGACGATGCGCAGCTGCTCGATCTTTTGCCCAGGTGCATCGACCTCATTCGCGATTCGAATGAAGTCGAGCGAGGGGGTGATTTCGCGAACTCCGTGATTGATCGAGTAGTGGATTCTGTTTGGTCGAAAGGGTTGTTGTTGAAATTGGTTTCGCTAGTCAGGGAGTTTGTCTTTCTGGATAAGGGGAGAGGGAGGGAGCTTTTGGAGAAGGTGTTCGAAGGAATGGGGGACTTGGACTTGCAGGATCTGCCCTCTCTGGTATATCACTTGTTGGTTTTGGCATCAAAAGGGTTCTGCAAAAGGGAGGTGGTTGAAGGGTTGGTGACTTTCTTCGGGTCGGAAATGGAGCCGAAGAAGGGGGCTTCGATAATTAGGCAAGTTGAAGGGACTGTGTTGCTTCACATGAATTTTGCTGTGAAGCAGGATTTTTCCCTTGGGAAAGAGGTTATGGGGCTAGTTAAATCTGATAGTCAGGCTCTTAATCATTTTGCCGTGGCTGTCATGCTATCCCTTGCTAGAATCAAGAGGTTCAGCGAGAGTGCTCTGGAGATCCTTAAGAAGGCAATTGTCACTTCATATGGGGATTACAAGTTCGCAGTGTACGACCTGGCTAAACTTTTGCAGCTGTCTAGACTCTGTTGCACAGGGTTACATGTTGTGAAAGCATAGGCTAGAGACATCTAAACTTTCTGGTCCTTGAATGCATTGTCTAGCAATGACAACATATATAAGTATCCAAAATGAGATTAATGGCTCTAAGCATGAGTGGAAGTTCTAATTAGTTTTCGTATCCCGTTTTTCTTTACTCTTTAATTTTCAATGGTTAACTAGAGATAGGATGTTAATCTTGTCGATTCAATTATGAAGCTAAACCATTAGAGGCTGCTAGAGGGATGTCTGTACATTGTGCATCCACTGTATTTGTCTTCTTCACTTGCAGCAACTGTAGTTGCTTTCTAGCAATGACAACAAATATATAAGTATCTAAAATCAGATCGATGGCTCTAAACATGACTGGAAGTTCTAGTTAGATTTTGTATCCTATTTTTCTTTACTCTCTAGTTTTCAATGGTAAAATTAGAGATAGGATGTTCATCTTGCTGATATAGTTACGAAGCTAAACTGTTAGAGGCTGCCAGGGGGACGTCTGTACATTGTGCATCCACTGTATTTGTCTTCTTTAATTGTGGCAACTGTAGTTGCCTTTTGTGTCTCCCGTATGATTGTTGCTAATTCTCTTGATAAGAATATTCAAGGGCCACCTAGTTCCCTCTATGTGATCGCTTGGAGTGCTGCAGAAGTACTGCTCTTCCTTGTAGAAATTTCTATTCCTCTCTCATTATTAAATTTTGAATTTTTTTCTTTTTCAGAGATTGCAAATGGCTCCTGCATGAGATGGGAGAGGAATTTTTGCAAGGGTTCAAATTAGTGGAGAAGGCTGTTATCAGAGCAGTAATTTCTTCTCCACTTGTTATATCTTAACTCAGTTTATAGTGGCCACGGTGCTTATTATTTTTTCATGGATACATGACACAATTTACCTCTGTCATCAAGGTAAACAAGATTAACTATGGGCGGGAGCATATGGTGCCAAGCTTTTTGCAACTTGCTTTCCTTTTACTAGAGTCGGTGCAACCGGGAAATCAAAAGAAATTTTGCTACTCTGATGGTTCATCATGTATTGAGGAGCTTGCTGTACAAATGCTGAAAAATTTATTTGAAGCTCATGATATGGCCAGGAGTGAGGTTGGTTTAATCATATAAATAGATAACCTTAATGATTTCAAAATATTATGTTTCGTTTAAAGATAATAAACTGCTTTGTGGTGCTAGGTATACTTAGACTAGGACACTGAATTGATATGCTACATGATTTAGCAGATTGCATATTGGCCTTTAAACAAGTGGCCAGTACTCAACATTCAATAAAAGTTTGCCATGATACTTAGTTTATCAATTTAGAAAATCAGGCTCAGAGTCCTAGCATTTCTCGAAAAGTAAAGTGTGCACATTGATTTGTAATCGCATATTGTAGGGCATATATACCTATATTTTTTGCATTGTTACACTACGGAAGTTTTTAAACTGGACTTGTATAGTTTTGCGGTGTTTGTCAGCCTAACATGGTTTATGGCATGAGAACGTCTTTGGGATTTGGATAGAAGTTGTGTTGTGCGAACAAGTGTCACAAAGCATGCTGAAACTTTGGCTCTATGATTGGGCTAAATTAGTGATACTGTGCAAATTCTTTTTCATTGATGTATCTCTCTATCACCCCATCCCCACATATGTCTACCTATCTATATGTACAAGATTTTTAGTATGTGCACCCAGGGCTCTCTTGCTCACACACTCTCTGCCTCTCCATATATCTCTATATTTCTGTACATATAGGATTTTTAGTAAGTGCCCTTAGGGAACTTGTTAAATTACGTTGAATATGCTTTGAAAATATAGAAAGCAAGTTTGTATGCTAGGTGTCTACTCTTGTGTGAAACTATTGCACTTTATTGGTGTTCAATGTCTTGAAACAACTATATATGTGTAGCTTAACCAGTGCCTTTAGGACTCTTTCGGCACCGATAAATATAGAAAGATCAGGTTGTGGCTTTTTCCTGAACTTCTAGAGTTTGAAAACAGTTTCTTTTTCAAATGTTGAACACCTTCATTCTTGAATCATATTGTTGAAAACCAGATCCGGATATTTTAGTTAGCAGTAGAAGTTCGATTATTTTGTTTCCAGATTTTCAGGATTTTGTTTGTTAGCTTTTAGGAATTTGTTTCCTAAGTTTTAGGGTGCTGATAATTTTTTTAAACCAGCAGATACTAACCAGATTTATGGCTAGTATATCTGGCTTTTTGCTTCGGTAGTTAGCACACAATAATTAGCTGGATGAGCAGCTATAAAAGGCCAGAGGCCTCATATAAATTCGTAGCCCTTTCTGGAGAAAAAAACTTAGAACAATTTCTCCTAAATTTCTACATGGTATCAGAGCTCGATCTGGACCATTCTTTTCTACCACATCTCTGAGTGTTTCCACCATGACAAAATACCCTAGAGCCACCATGGCAAGCGAGGTTGAGAGTGAAACCTCAGACCCTAAAGCTCAGAACTCTCCTTTGATTACCCAACCTATCAATGTATTCGAAGGGGGAACTCTTCTCATTACCGGTCATAAACTTACCGGTCACAACTTCAATCAATGGTCCCATTCTGTCATGATTTTCGTTTGCGGAAAAGGTAAAGAAGATTACCTAACTGGAGCTGCCGTACAACCTGAGGCGACGAGCCCAAACCATCGAACATGGAAGGTGGAAAACAACATGGTGATGTCCTGGCTGCTGAGTTCAATGACGAATGAAACAGGGGAGAATTTCATGTATTACCAGACAGCGAAGGAGATTTGGGATGCTGTTCATGAAACTTATTCCAACAAAGATAACACCTCAGCCATCTTCGAGATCAAGGGCATTCTTCATGATCTAAGGCAAGGGGAATCTTCAGTCACTAATTATTTTAACCAACTCATGCGTCATTGGCAGCAACTTGACATGCTGGAAGATATGATGTGGAGTTGTCCTGAAGATAGCAAGCGGTACAAGCAAATTCAAGATCAAGAATGCATCTATAAATTTCTGTTAGGCTTGAATCAAGAGCTTGACGAGGTACGTGGACGAGTTCTGAGCATAAAGCCCCTACCTAACGTACGAGAAGTTTTGCGGAGGTCAGGAGAGAAGAGACTCGGCGAAAGGTGATGCTTGGTTGTTCAAAAAACCAGACCAATCCAGAAAATTCTGCCTTAATAGTCCGAGGATCTCAACCATCCTACAGTCGAGGTACTCAGTCAAACAACAACAACCAGCGAAAGAGTGGTCGTCCGTGGTGTGATCATTGCAAACGGACAGGTCACACAAAAGACACATGCTGGAAACTTCATGGTCGGCCAGATGATTGGAAGCCATCAGCCTCACGTCAAGACCGGGAGAGCAGAAGCAACATAGTCCAAACCGAAACAAACGCTTCGGTAGATTCGAGTCCCTTCAACAAAGAGCAACTGGAGATGCTGAAAAAGCTGCTACACGAATCAGTTCAGAAGGCAACCCGTTCAGAAGGGGTTAGTACAGCAACAATAGCTCAACGAGGTAATTCTCTAAATGCCTTTAGTGCTAAACAGGAGAAAATCACCTCTTGGGCTGTAGACTCAGGAGCATCCGACCATATGACCGGAGATATCACAGTGTTCAACGAGTACAATCCATGTCAAAACGGCACTAGCGTTCGAATTGCTGATGGTTCTTGCTCAAAGGTGGCTGGTGTTGGATCAGTGGTTATTTCAAAAGATATAACACTGAATTCAGTATTATTTATTCCCAAACTCAGCTATAATCTTCTCTCCATCAGCAAGTTAACCAAAGATTTAGGCTGCACTACTAAATTTTTCCCACACTCATGTGAATTTCAGGTTTTGAACTCGGGGATGACGATTGGCAGTGCTGAGATGGATGCGGGCCTCTACCTTTTGCGAGTTAATGCCTCAGAATGGAAAAACAAGAAGATGTCATGTGTAGCATCTCGTGCTAAGGAAGAGAGTGAAGTAAGATTGTGGCACTATAGGTTAGGTTATTCAAATTTCTCGTACTTAAAAATGTTGCTACCTTCTTTGTTCAATAAAGATTCAATAAAATTTCAATGTGAGGTGTGTCAATTATCCAAACATACTCGCAGTTCATACCCTTTGCAACCTTATAAGTCTTCTCATCCATTTCACATGATTCATAGTGATATTTGGGGACCTTCTCGTGTCAATAATATTACTAGTTCTAGGTGGTTTGTTACCTTCATTGATGATCACACAAGACTCACTTGGCTTTTTCTGATGAAAGAAAAATCAGATATTGGCCAAATTTTTCAAACCTTCAACCAAATGATCCAAACCCAATTCAGCACAAAAATCCAAGTTTTCAAAACGGATAATGGGAGAGAATACTTTCACTTATAGCTCGGGTCATATCTAAATAGCCAAGGTATCATACATATTATCTCTTGTGTAGAAACTCTACAACAAAATGGAGTGGCGGAGAGAAAAAATAGGCATCTTTTGGAAGTCACCCGTTCTCTTATGATAGCCACTCATGTTCCTAAACATTTTTGGGGAGAAGCAGTGTTAACAGCCACATATCTCATCAATCGTATGCCTTCCCGTGTTCTAGATTTCCGAACACCATTTCAAAGGCTACTTCATACCTACCCACATATTCGTTTTGCCTCACATATCCCACTCAAAGTATTCGGCTGCACAACATTTGTTCATATAAATCAGCAACATCGCAGCAAGCTAGATCCTAAGTCCCTCAAATGTGTGTTTCTAGGATACGCTCCAAATCAAAGTGGATATAAGTGTTATTGCCCACAAACAAAGCATTTTTTATACCACCTTGGATGTTACCTTCTTTGAGCACCAGCCCTTTCACTCCAAAAATATCATTCAGGGGGAGAGTTGTGAGGAATATTATTTTTGGGACACTTCTCAGTCACTTGGGTCACAACAAATAAATTCTCCTTATCTTCCGTATCTACCCATTCCAACATCCGAGAGTCATCCAACATCCGAAAGTCTTTCGTGTCTACCAATTCAAGATGCTACACAAGGCAAAAATAAAGAGGTAATTGTCTATTCTAGGCGGAAGACTCAAAAGGAGTTGGAGGACCGTACTACATCAAGGCCGGCTCAAGAGACAGATCCGAGTTCAAGACCCCCAGTCGATGAAGGTAATGCTTCTGCAAACTCAGAAAATTCTGCTGTACTTGATGATCTTAATCAGCCTATTGCTCTTAGGAAGGGGAAGAGACAGTGCACTCAACATCCCATTAACAACTTTGTGTCTTACGAAAAGTTGTCTCCGAAATACAAGGCATTTGTTTCAATGTTGAGCGACATTCAAATTCCCAAGAATATCCATGAGGCACTTGCTCAATCTAAGTGGAAAAGAGCGGTTCTTGAGGAAATTCATGCACTTGAGAAGAATAAGACTTGGGAATATACAGAATTGCCAGCTGGGAAGAAATTGGTGGGATGTAAGTGGGTCTTTGCAGTTAAGCACAATGCCAATGGTAGTGTTGATCGTTTCAAGACAAGGCTGGTCGCTAAGGGATTCACACAATCATATGGAATAGACTACGAAGAAACCTTCGCTCCGGTGGCCAAACTAAACTCCATCCGAGTGTTGCTCTCTTTTGCAGCTAACTTGGACTGGCCCCTACAACAATTAGACATAAAGAATGCCTTCTTAAATGGGGAATTGGAGGAAGAAGTCTTTATGGAGGTCCCACCTGGAATTGACACTAAAGAGAGCTTCAACAAGGTGTGCAAACTCAAGAAATCCCTATACGGCCTAAAGCAATCACCTCGTGCTTGGTTCGAGAGGTTAACAAGGGTCGTTGAGAAGCTGAATTTCACTCAATGTCAAACAGATCATACAATGTTTGTCAAGAAGTCAGATGAAGGTAGAATAGCAATAATGATCGTATACGTCGATGATATAATCCTAACTGGTGACAATCTGGAGGAGATTGGAAAACTGAAGAATATCTTGGCACAAGAATTTGAGGTTAAAGACCTTGGTCAACTCAAGTACTTCCTAGGTATGGAGGTAGCTCGGTCACGGAAAGGGATTGCAATTTCCCAACGCAAGTATACTCTTGATCTCTTGAAGGAAACCGGTATGCTTGGGTGTAAACCAGCTGACAACCCCATGGATTCTACCTATAAAACTGAGATGGAAGAAGAAGGACCATTAACGGACAAAGGGAGATATCAAAGATTAGTTGGCAAACTAATCTATCTCTCACATACTCGGCCAGACATTGGTTTCGCAGTAAGTATGGTTAGTAGATACATGAATCAACCAACAGAGAAGCACCTGCAGGTAGTATTTCGAATCTTACAGTACCTGAAGAGAAGTCCTGGAAGAGGGCTTTACTTTAAGAAAACAGAGGAGAGAAACATGGAGATTTTCACGGATGTAGATTGGGCTGGATCTCTCACAGACCGAAGGTCGACAATAGGGTATTGTACCTTTGTATGGGGCAACATGGTTACTTGGAGAAGCAAGAAGCAACCTGTTGTTGCTAGGAGCAGCGCTGAAGCGGAGTTTAGAGCAATGTGTCAAGGAATATGTGAAGGCATGTGGCTGAGAAGAGTCTTAAATGAACTAGGATTCACTAATACCAATCCTATGTTATTATTATGTGACAACAAAGCTGCTATTGAGATTGCCAAGAACCCGGTTCATCATGATAGAACAAAACATGTGGAGATCGATCGACATTTCATCAAAGAAAAACTGGATGAAGGAATATTGAAGCTCTTGTATGTTCCAACCAATCATCAAACAACGGATATACTGACTAAGGTTTTATCCGGAAATAGTTTGGAGACTCTAAGGTGCAAGCTAGGTATGATAGACATTCATAACCCAGCTTGAGGGGGAGTGTTGAAACCAGATCCGGATATTTTAGTTAGCAGTAGAAGTTCGATTATTTTGTTTCCAGATTTTTAGGATTTTGTTTGTTAGCTTTTAGGAATTTGTTTCCTAAGTTTTAGGGTGCTGATAATTTTTTTAAACCAGCAGATACTAACCAGATTTATGGCTAGTATATCTGGCTTTTTGCTTCGGTAGTTAGCACACAATAATTAGCTGGACGAGTAGCTATAAAAGGCCAGAGGCCTCATGTAAATTCGTAGCCCTTTCTGGAGAAAAAAACTTAGAACAATTTCTCCTAAATTTCTACACATATGAACGACATTATTTTAGTCATCTTACATCCTTTCACCATTTTTTAAAATTTAAGTCACTTTTTCTTCTTTTGGCTGGAAATTCAAAGCCAAACCTAACAGTAACAGCACTTTAAAAGATCTTGTAGATGAGGAAAGTATAGTAATTTCACGCATCACAAGAAATTAAACAAGTCATTGTAACGTTTGAATATTAAAATAAGCATTCCTCTAATAGTTTTAAGCTTTTAGATCAAGTTGGCATTGGTTCCACAAGATTTTATACGCTATCATTGTAAGAGAAGTTCTGTGTTAAAATCTATCTAGGCCCCTCACTTGCCTTAATAACATAACCACATTGCAAGGCTAAATACTCATGGGTCATCAACAGTGAAGTGGTACCATGTTTGGCGGGTGAAAAGAAATCCCGTCCGGGAGTGAAATGGAGCAGGATACAGGTAAGCTCCCAAGAAGTTGGAGGAGACTACTGAGGCTGGATCACTTGCTTGTCGAAAGAATGAGCCGGCAGCTCATAGGTAGTGGCTTGGTCAAGGTAACATCTTGGCACCATAGTGAAAGGGAGTCTTTAGCTTTAGTATTAGGTATACTTCCAACCTAAGTATGTGAGGGAATGTTGTGGTATTTAAATAAAAAAAAGATACCTTTATCTAATTATTTATTTAAGATTTTAGATCAAGTGGGTA
Source organism: Syzygium malaccense (assembly GCA_031216405.1). Taxonomy (NCBI): domain Eukaryota; kingdom Viridiplantae; phylum Streptophyta; class Magnoliopsida; order Myrtales; family Myrtaceae; genus Syzygium; species Syzygium malaccense. The sequence continues at coordinate 14,920,478 of CM062254.1, forward strand.
GTACTCCACAAAAGGTTACACATGCAAAACTTACCTTTTTACGTATTCAATGCACAGTAAATGTAGCTTAACCACTGTGCTTAGGTCTACTGTGCAAGAAGGCTTTGTAATAAGTGGATAATTATGGATGTAGAGGTATTATGTATACCTTGTTTTAATAAACGCTGATTTGTCTCTTCACTGCAGTCTTGCTGTTGGCCACTTGAATTTCGTTTAGTGTGATGGTGGCAATTGGTTCCATGTGGCATGCAAGAAAAACCATGGTTTGACTTGCCTAATCTATAGCTTGTATTGGCAGGTGATATTAACTCGAGAATAATATCCTCAGTTGTGCAGCCAGGAGATATTTTGTGTTTTTAATCTTCTGTAAGATGGTGCAGGTGAAATCCGTTATATAGTCCTAAAATCTTTCTATGTTCAACTGAAAATAAGTCCTTGGAATGGTGGAGCACATTAGCGAACTGCCCTGCTCCTATCCCAATTCGTTTCTTCCGCATCGATTGAGCTATGCTCTTTTAGGTCCTTATTTGATCCAAGAGCTATATATTTACCTTTACTTGTGCATTCTTTTGGGATGCACGAAGCTTAGCGAATTGCTAATAGTCCAAGAACAGAGGACTGTCTGTGGCATATAAATCATTATGTTTAGTTGTCATGAAGTGCAATTGCTGTAATTTTTATTTTTTTGACCCTTTATAGATTGCTGTGATGCTTGCTTTGTTGGATATAGTCTTGCATCATATGTGCTGAATGAGTACAGGTGCACTCGCTTGTGACTGAATACTTCCTGTATCGTTATAATGATCTTCATACTGCAGCACATTTTCACATTAGTATCACTAAAATTAATCGAAACCAATTCATTTATTTATTAGATAATTGAGCAAAGCAAAGTCCGGATCCTTTCCTTGAAGCCTGAGCAGAGCTTGCCAATTGTTAGGTAACAGCCACAAAATAGCGATAGCTATTTCTAAAATTTTCTGGAATGGTGATTAAATTTTCATTTCAGACTGCTTGGTCACCTGATTCGGAATTATCCGTACGCTATCAAGGAGCATGTGTCTCGGCTGAAGGAGTTGCTAGATTATTTTACTTATATGGATGGCAAGGTTGCATCTTGTCTTGTTGCTTCACTGTTGCCACTGATCAAAATCAGCAGAGAAATTCTGGTATGCGATACTTCCATGTTTCTCTTTGGAAAATAGAGTGCTTTTGTTGTCTTGAGAGAGCGGGAGAGATTTTTCATGAAATTTTGTTTGAAGATGATTTCTGAGAAAGGAAAGATGTGTCATAAATATGGATCAAGATCATAAGGACCTTAAGAACTGACACCATTCTTAGGCTGACCTGAGCAATGGTTAATGATGATACTATTTTCTCAACATTAATTCGTAGATTCTCAAATTATTGAGCAAATAATTAAGATACAACCTGCGTTTAGGTCTCATTGCAAATTCATAAATTTTCTTTGATAAGCTATGCATTGTTTTCCAAAAATGAGATACAAGTGCTGAAAATATATGCTTCTCTTTTGCAGGATTATATGATTTTAGTAATTCGCAAAGCCATGTTTAGACGAGAAGATACAATCCTTCTCGCAGCAACAAATGCCATTTTTGATCTCATCTTGATAGATAGACAATCTAATGACAGTCTTCCCTGTCAAGATTCGTCAAGCCAAGCAAGTTGCAGCCAGCAAGCTGAGGTGTTTAGCTGTAAGGGTGTAACTCTCTATCAAGAGCTGATTGGATTGCTCCAGAGATGCCTTTATCAGCAGGTCTTGGCTTTTGAAATAATCCTCTTTGGTTTTTTGAGAGTTATTTACTTTCTCTTCCAGTTCATTGTCCTTTGACTGCACTTTTAACTAAAGTTGGATTGCTGTGCTCAGGCAAAAGTAAAAAGAGTCATGTACTCTGGACTTGTAAAGCTTGTCCTAGTGGACCCATCAATTGCTAGGCCAGTCCTTGATCTTCTCTTGCCTCATTTCCTACGTTTTTATAAAGAGGTATCAATGTCTAATTTTTCTTGGATCTTGAGATTAAGTTTTCTCAAATTATGGGCCTGAGTATATTGTTGAAAGTCTCAAAGTCAAACCTGTTCAATTGACCTACTTTATTGAGTTTCATAATTCTTTTTAATCTTTAGCCTGCATAATCTGTTGAAAATGCGCTGAGCCATGTCCTTTCTAGAGAAAGCTTCTTGGTTTGCATGAATTTGTGAAGCTGCTCGAGGAAATTTTCTAGGAGTTTGGCAATATATTGCCTTGAACATATTGTACTGCAGAAGTGGCATCCAGCTTTAGTTGTTTGGCCTTTTCGGCGAAGCTTGATTTTGCCTTTTGTGTTGGATTGATTCTATAGCTGGTTAAACCATGCCTATTAAGTTTTGATAACAATGGTGCATAGCACAATTTGTGGAGTTCTTATGATATTTGTGGGACCATAACCAGCTGTTCTAAAAGCTTACTGTTAGATGAATAAGTGGTTTAATATTTAATTATTCTAACACTCCCCTCACGCTTAGTCTGGTCCTTTTGCTGAGTACTAAGCGTGGATATATTTAATTGGGGAGGCAAATGGGGCTTGAAAAGATTCAATCTCAGGACCTCTGGCTCTGATACCATGTGATATTTTGTGGGATCACAGCCAACTATTCTAAAAGCTTAAGTTGTTAGATGAAGAAATGGTTTAATATTTAATTATTCTAACAGTTCCTATCTAATTGGAACTTGTACCTACTCGAACCTTGATTTTATTATGGTGCTTATGGCTGTTCTGTGTTCTTCATGACACAGTTTAAGATGCTGTTGGCAGAGGCATATCCAGCTATTCGTTGTGCTCTAAATGGATGATTTTTCAAAATCTACCATGTAATGATTTGGAAATCTTTCTAAACAATGTACCTGGACTTTAAAAGTTCTATTCAACTTTTGAAGAGCATCTTTCCCCTTTTCAATAGAATTCGTCTATTTTAGTTCAAATTCTTAAGTGGTTATCCTCACCATGCAATGTTCCTTATCCTTGTTGAGCTCCTATCTTTTTTACATCAGATTCTTGCTACTCTGTCATAATGTGCTCTCTCTCTCTCTCTCGTTCTAAACACTTTTTGCAGGATGCTGATGGTCAACTTGAATTAACTTCTTGTGTTGGCTTGGAAAATGGCAAAGTTGTCATTGAGGAGCCTCTAGATAGTCTTCTATCTTGTGTATCATGGATTCTTCTCCTTCAACCACATGGTCAATCTGAAATTTCTTCAGATACTTCATGGACATATTTTGGGTTTTCCCTTTCACAAGATGAGGTACTTTTACTGATGAATGGAGCTGCTAAGTGTATAACAGCAATGTTGACAATGGAGATGTTAATTAATGAAGTTACTGCAGGTTGGAAGAAGATTGTCGTGGGATTCATTCTCCACAGCATTACTGAAGATCCGGAAGCTTTTAAGAGCTGAAAAATTGGAAGGTTTGTAATCTCCTTATTGTCGGACTGTTTTAGTGTTTGGAGCTTGCATGAAGCAAGGCAGATCTTGTAAAAGTTTCAATACACATCTTAGGAGGATTTGAGGAGCTTTCAATTCTTAGGTGCCCTTTGATTAGAGATGGCAAATGGATGGTTTAGAGCAGGGATGTGCGGGTTGCATGCAGGGTTCACTTAAATAACCCTTTCGACTCATATTTTTCGCTAAATGAGAAATGAATCATACATGATCCATAATCAATCAACCTTAAAGTAAACCCTGCCGACACCCGCTTGATCAATTTACTCGGATTAAGTGCTTCTTTTGCTGCAGTTTATAATGGAGAGGAGAAAGTGTCATCAGTCATCACCATCACATGGTCCCACCATTACCAACTATGCCACCATTGCCACTACACTGCCACCTCCACTTCCTCGTCCAGTACCGTGATTGTTATTGCATTACCAATTCTCCAGTACTCTAAGCAATAATGATCATCACAACCACCATCATCATCTCCATCTCTTCATGGCCATTGCAACAACTACTATTACTCCGCTTCAAGTTCCACTATCACCACCTCCAGTACTCTACCTCTCTCCCGCCGCATCAACACGCCACTGTTTCAGCATTGCCACCATTTACATTGGTACCACCTTGGCCACTCTATTGTTGGTATGTCTGCTGTTGGTTTGAAATTTCCATGCTACTCTCACGGACCACAATTCTACCATCACCTCCACCGTACAAGATAACAGTTGGGTGGTGTGGTTGAGGCAATGATGTTGGTCATGGTGATGTTCTGGTAATGATCAATGCAATAGATCTTTGTTTTGCCATGCATGTTGTGATGGAGTTGGATTGATGGAGAGACTGGTGATGGAGGTTGTGGGATGGCAGTATTCATGGTGTAGTAAAGGTAGCAAGCTGATAATTGTAGGGGTAGTGCAGTGATAGTATTGGAAATTGCATAGACAATATTGTGATGGGTGGTGATAATGTTAAATGTGTTGCATTAACTGGTGGTGATGAAGGAAAATGTGATGGCGCAGGCTAGCAGTCTTGGTGTTAGTGTTGTAGGAGTAGGATGGAGTCTTGCAGTAGTGGCATTGTGACTATGTTTACAGTTTGGAGTGGTTGAGGTGATGAAGGTTATGATATTGGAATACTTTGATTATTGGATGTGATGATGTTCTGGGGCTAATGGACCTACTACTGGTAGAGTGAGAGTGCCGCCACTGATGAAATTTAATGCTCATAGTTGGGTTTGCTAAAGGTCTACTTAATTAACCACATTGCATATACAGGCAAGCTTTACATTTTGGTCCCCGGTTCTAGGTAGAAGTGTGGTTTATCCTCACTTTTAAATTTGGAATCCTAACTAGGATCAAAATGTTTAAAGGACTCGTGAGATTGGAAATTGACAAGGTGGAATCCTAACTTTGTAAATATGCTTTTGGGAGCTTTTTCTTCCAGTTTGCTGCTTAGTGGCTTCAGCTACTTGGTGGATTTGGAGGAGCTTGTGTCCTTAAATCAGCCTTTGCGAAAATGAGTCTCATTTAAGAAATCTATATGCTTTAAAGAGACCTAAATGCTTTCTAATTTTGGATGAAGTCAATTCTCAGATCTACTATTATCAACTTCAGTGGTTATTATTCTACTCAAATTGCGAGGTATCTTTGTTTATTGGCTTGTCCCTAGGCTTCTAGTGGGAGTAGCCCTCCAAATTCATACTGATTTAACGACAAAATATAGTGTTTACATAGGGCTTGTAGCAGGTTTAGTCCTCCTGCATTTGAAGCTTGGTGAATGAAGATCACTTACCAAAAATGGAATTCAATCACTTAATGTCAGTACCATTGTACTGAACTTGAGATTCTATCATTTCAATAACTTAATGGCACTACAGTTGTACTGATCATGAGACTCTGTCAGTTTGTAGTGATCACGAGATCAATAAGAATCTGAATGCTATAAAGTTTCTAGCGAATGGAGACCCTGGTCAAGATTGAATTTGTTTATTAGGTTTAATGGTGCAGGAACATTGAGTAAGTTGAATTTTAATCAGGTTAAACAATTCTTAGTTGTTATGAGTTTGTTGTCTATGCCTTTTCTGTTTTTTTAATTAATTTCAATATATCATTGTCTTCTAGAGTTTAAGAGGTTGTGACTGACATGTGACTGTTTAGTGATGCTCAATTGCTGAGATTAAGAGATCTTAAACTAGATTGAGGGGTGAGATTCTGGGGTTGCTTTGAGTCATTATTAATAGTTCTTAAAACCTATTGTAAGCTGTCTTTTCTCATGTTCATTCCTATGGATTATGCTTCCAATTTCTCTTGGTTTTCTAAACCCTAGAGATTGATTTTTCTCTGTTCCAGCTTTATTTGGTATGTTTTCCCATTCTTTGTAAAACAGTTGTTTCAGTTTATCATTAAAGTTCATGGAATTTTTGAATCCTACGATCCTGAATTAAAATCTCCACAGGGGTTATTTATACTTTTAGAGTCTAGGCAATATAAGTGAAAAAGGTTCGTCTCCTATCCATATTGCCACATATACATCTTGCATGAGTTATCAGGTGGAAAAATATTGCATTTTCATAACTATGTGTTCATTTCCTTGTCGGATCAGTCATTCTTGGTCAGAAAGCTGACTCAGGCTCAGGGTCTTCTGAGAAAGAGAGAACCAAAGGCTGCGCCATAATTTTACTGGGTATAACAGAGGTGGTGCTCAACACCATAGCCACTGAATTGGAGAAAGCAACAGGTGATAAGAGGGTAGAACTTGAAAAGGAGCTGATTGACTTCGTTAAATTCCATTACCTGGTGGAGAAACATATAGGCAAACCAAGGCAGAATAATGGACTAAGAAAAGCAAATGTGCGAACTACTACAAATGATATTCCTGATCATACTGATTCTGGCTGCAACACCTTGACTCAAGAACAGATACATCTCTTGGCAACTTCAACAATCAATCAATTACTGCAAACTGCAATAGGGTTGTACAATGCTGGATTTTCTAATGCTAGTGCGGCCTCCCAGAGTCTTGGCCAATCATCCTTCAGCAAGAACACAAGCTGCTCTAACATTATATCTTTTGTCTTGAATATTCTGCTTTGTCATGTCAGGTCTTGCCCTGTTATAGTGAGTGACGATCCCTTAAAGACTTTTATCCATGGTGACATTAAGATTCTGGGACCCCAATTGCTGAAGCTGATACTTCTGCTTAAGTCAGTCCAATCAAGTGTTCCAAATGAAAAGAACAAAAGTAGGATTGAAGGTCAAAGAGAGAATTTCCATCAAGCACTTATCTGCCTTAAGGAAGTGTTAATGATTTATTTGCAGGGCCCTCATTTTGCCCAGCTGCTTGAAGATTTGGTGTTAGTCTGCACAACTGAGTATGGTGTTGATGGTGAAAATGTAACGTACATGATCAATGATCCAAAAATAAAAAACATTGAGATATTCATTGTGAAGATCCTGAAGCCTCTGTTATCCGAGCTTCTTGCAACTTCATCATTTCGTGAGGCCGAGGTAAAAAGCAAATTCTCTTTTTCACAAGCCTTTTGCTGATTTCATGTGCTGTTTTCTTAAGCTATGCAGGTATGTTCTTTTCAGGTCCTTTGTGATATTATGTCGATGATTACTAACAAGTTGCCCTGCCAACTGAGAGACTCTCATGGATCCTGGGCTACACAGATCTGCAAAAGCAAAGGAATCAAAGATTCCAAGGTTGCTAGGAGTCTGGTATTACTAGCTGTCCAACTAAGCTCGCCTCCTGATGATTTGATCTTTGCTCAGGATGTGGCTATTGAGTTGTGCAAAGTTACAGGGTCAGCAAGTGATGATCCCGTGGAGATGTCTGAATCATATCCTGTCATCAACAAATACACCAGCATTGCAGTAATCATTTGCATTCTGCAATCAGTTGAAGCAGTCCTATGTGATGTGGATTGGGCCATTAAAAAACTGAAGGAACTTTCTCTCTCCTCTCAAAATAGAAATAAAACGAATGAAGGAGAACTTGCTCTTGATGTTAGATTGGTACTGGAGGACAATCTGTTCTCTAGGTCTGAAGCTGTAGTGAGAGTACTATCATCATTTGCTTTGATGACCTTGAAGGGTAAGATCGCACTTCATCAATTTGGGGGGTGAAAGTTGTACCGAGTTTACCATTTAACTTTGTTTGTTTGGGTGATAAATGTGTGCAGACCCTCAAGCAGATCATTTTCTCAGAATGGTTACAAGATTGTACAAGCAATTGGCTCAGATAACAAAACTTCAGATTGCCCCTAAAAGATCGAAGCAACATCTGCCAAGCACTAGATTTCAGAAACTTGTTGAATTAACTTGCAAGCATCTCACTTTTCAACTCTATAATTTTGTGGCAGAAATGCAGAAGGTGGGCTACTCTATATATTGCCAACCTCTCCAGTTTCAGCCTCCAGCCATCATTTGCATTTCTTTTTCTTGTCCTTTTTAATGTTTTCTTTGTGTTCGAGTGATTTATGTGATTACTTGAAATGCAGGAACAGCAAGAAAATGCTAATAGAAGGATAATGGTGGGAAAGATCAAAAGGGAAAATCGCTGCATTCCTGAGCTGATCTTTCATATAGAAGATTATGAAAAGTATTTAATCCGACTTAGCAAGGTGACTAAAGTGAACTTGCTGAGGCATGCTAAGCGCAGCACTTCCCGGGATTTTAAAATTATAGAGGCCACCAGTATAGTCGGGGAAGAAGACAATCCTGACCACGAACCTGGCTGTTCTCGTTCTGCGGCACACGAAAACGAATCAAGCGATGCTTCTGACGAAGATGGGGGAGAGGAAAATGTCATATCTCCGGAGTCGGGCTCTCATTTGTCTGCGGATGAATCTGGTTCTGATGGTGAGAAAGGTAATTCTCTTCCCCCAGTCAAGAAAATGAGGAAAAATGGAGTTGTTCAGGACTCTGATGATGAAGATTAGCTGTGCTATGTCAGAAAAATACTGGGTATAGAAGGGCACATATTTGGTGGAGCATTTTGTATAGAGTAGCCTATAGAGAGAGAAACAGTAGGTAAATTTATCAACTTGACTCAAATACCATGTTAATAATTTCTTGACACTTAATGTCAATCTCTAGCTCTGTTAAGGGTGATCAAATTTTGCTTAGTATCAATATGGAGTCTAGCTTTTCTACCATGCTCAACTTTAGGTTTTTATCCATTTATTCATGGATATAGATACAGAAGATGCATATGATGCCATATCATTCACATGTCACATATGACCACATAAGCCTTTATTGCAATATTTCCACTTTACCACAAACGATTCAGTTCATACACAATAGAGAACATTACAATTTACTAGGGGGGATCGGTTCCCGGTCCGGTCCGGTTCTAAGGTGGAACCGGGAATCGGACCGGGAGGATTGGTTCCCAAAATTGGGAACCGAGGTCCGGACCGATTGGTTCTAAAATCGGGAATTGATCACTTTTTTTCCTCACTACTTGATGCCATCTTTTTGTGTTGAATTAAGTGATATGTATGCAATGATCATCAAATTGAAAAACAAATTAAAAAAACGTGCTTCGCTTAGGGTTTTGTTCACATTTTATTAATTTTTTAAAGAAATACAAAATAAAAAGGTATAGTAATCAGTTTGGTTTGGTCCGGTTCCCAATTTCAGGTTCGGTCCGGTTCCCTTTGGAACTGGGAACTGGATCATCTGGACGCCAGTTCCATTTTTAGGAATCGGAAACTTAATCGACACTCCTCGAAACTGGACTAAACCGGCCGGTCCGGTCCTGTCCGGTCTGGGCGGTTCCCGGTTTGGGCGGTCCGTTTTGCACACCCCACAATTTACTGCATTTTAGACATCATATAATGCTAACGGAGTAACCCGTGCTTGCTCGGGTGGAATCTTCATTACTTGTTAAATGAGATCAGACATTAATTTGTTAATTTGCTTGGAAATGGATGGATACTTATACACTTTTCGGAACCTTTTTCTTCGACTATTAATCCTCTACGATTACGTAAACGTACAATTGCATGGAGGAGTGAAATTGAGTCGCGCTACTGAGTAGTAACTCGGGCTCGACTTCATGATTACCCGGGGTCGACTAATATGATTTCCGATCAAGTGAAACGTACAATCACATGGAGGAGTGAAATTGAGTCGCGCTACTCAGTAGTAACTCGGGCTCGACTTCATGATTACCCGAGGTTGACTAATATGATTTCCGATCAAATGAAACGTACGATCACATGGGGGAGTGAAACTGAGTCGAGCTACTCAGTAGTCACTCGCGCTCGGCTTCATGATTACTCAAGGTCGACTAATATGATTTCCGATCAGGTGAGCTCATTCGAACATCTTGCCGAGTCAAGCTCAAGCTCGCTATACACAGGCCAATAGGTTCGTGAACCTAATCAAATTTCTAGTATTATTTTTAAAAAACACGTTATTAGCAAAAAATTTGACACAAACATCTTTAGAATTGCATAACACAACAGCATGATTGGGCTTGAGTTAATTTTTTTTTGGTCAGAAGCTTGAGTTAATTTATTGCTTGATATAATAGCGCCGAGCTGAATGCAACTTTTTTTTATTAGTTTATGTTTTTAATCAATATCTTTTGTCGACTTTTTTAGGTAATACTGCTTTTTTTAAAAATTTTAATTTTACTTTTGGTAAATTTTTTGTTTAACATCAATAATATAGTTAATTTATTAATTTCATGCGATATTTTTTATGTGGTAGTGCTAAAGTTTGGTTTTACTTTTAAATAGTTTTCTGTTTGACATTTACTTTTTCCTAATTATGTGATTAATTTTATTTAAATTTAATTTTTTTATTTTATATTTTAAAAATGAACCGCTGTTCATTTTGCTATTTTCCCATTTAATATATGTTTTTTCTTTTCTTCAATCGGGATGTGAGGTTTTTATTGGCCACATTTTGTACTCGCACCGTAGACATATTGCTAAGTGTCAAAATTGGGTGGAAAACCCATGAACCTTCAAAATACTATATTCTTATAGATAGATAGATAATGTCTATCATGTTTTATGGTGTAGGATGCATTTTGTTATTCTTTTCTTACAAAATAAACTAAAGTTTGTAACCTAAGAATTCAAATGAACTGTCTATGAATTCGTATCTTTGCATTAAATATTATACTTGGAAAAAACAAAATTGTTCCTGCCAATATCTAATGTTTAATAATCATAAATATGTACTCCTAAGTTAAAAGATCTTTATTAGTAATATTAACTCCAAATATTGTTTTTAATCATAAAAAGCTGCTACTGCATACTCAATCCGATCTATCAAAGTGTACAATGACCCAACTGAAGAACTTATTTTGACCTAGAATAATAAGCTCATGAGCTTGGTATTACTCAAATATCAAAGAAAATAGCGTGATACGATGAGATAGAATGCAATATTAGTAATGTGATTTGTCCTTGTGTTGTCGTCCGTGCTCAATGTATGAAATTGGTAGCCTTACTTTCAGCTTAGTTGTCTCCGTCTGGGGCGCTTCTATCCATATTTTTGCTTGTAAAATTTATTGCAATGATTCTGGCCATATTAGAAAATTTACGGGCCGAACGGATGACTTACGACTTTTATAATAATTTGTGTTTATTAAATTTCACATATAGTTTAGAAACCGAAAGAAATTTTGCCACAATAAAGAATGTTAGTACAGTTCGATTTTGTCTTCAATTTACTAATAATAAGGAAAATTACATTTGTAACTATTACTATTCACTCGGTTTACTAATAATAACATAAATTATTGATCCATAAAGCAAAAATTACTTGCAAATTAAATTATTTACTATAAAGTAAACTACTTCCTATCAGATTACGTTACCACTACGACCATGAATTTCTTCTTTTATGATATGGATTTTTTATGATATGCATAACTACTTGTAATTGTTGCAATCTCAATCATACTTGCAGTTATTAATTATGTTGTTGACACCTGATTTTTAGCCGACATATTGTAAAAGTAAAAATTTTGAGATTATAGTTTTTGATCGCGACAAAACTCAATTCTCAACTAAAAAGAATCGTTTAGCATTTGAATTAGCATTAGCTATTCATTTTTTAGTTTTTGCATTTCAATTTCAAAAAGTTAAAATGTTGACTTTTTAGTTGACTTTTTGATCAAACTTTGACCAAAAGTCAACATAAGGTCAAAATTTAGTTTTTTGCATGAAAAAACCCCAAAATAATGTCAATTGCACTTTTGCATTTTTAATTTTCCAAAAATTCAAAGTTTGACTCATTAATTAGCATTTTAGTGACAAATTACGAAAAAGTTGACTTTTGTTTAAAGAAATTGAAAAAATTCAAAACTCTTGAATCATCTCATTTTCAGTTCAATTTCACTTTGGCATAATCAATTTTACAAAAATCGGTTTAGAATAAACTTTTCCCCAATTTGCAGAATTTAGTTCAAATTGGCTAAAAATGAAATTACTTCATTTCTAGTCATTTTTAGGATAATTTACTTCACGACATTTGATCTAGATGTCGTATTACATTCAATTTTCAAATAAATTTTAGAATTCCAAGCCAAGGGTGAAAAACCCCAATTTGAGCCTTAATTAGGGATTCTGGTCGGTTCTTCATGATTTGCATAATTGAGACATGGATGAGCCTAATTTCTTATATGAAACTCAAATCCAAAATCAATTTTGGAAGATTCACATGAATTTGAGTCAATTTGACCAATCTAGTTATTAAATGATTGATAAATCCAAAAGTAATTGGTCTAATTAGTGCAATTCAACTTGGCCCATTCTAGACTAACATCCAATTTGATGAATTGAAGTTCAATTTGGCCTATTAGACTTTAATTAAATTCTTTAGTCTAGCTTGTCAATGCAATGTAACTCAAATTAAAGAGCAATTGGGCCAAACAAGTTAAATTTGATCAATTTGTGCTTGTATTTCAAATTGGTTCAATCTAATTCAATTAAATTCAATTCAATTAGGTCAATCAATCATGATAGGAATTAAATTGCATGTAATTAGAACAAAATTGAGCCAAGAACTGAACCGATTCAACCTGGTCAAACTCGAGTAAAATCGGTCCAACTGGTTCAACCCAGTTTGACCGGAATTGAATTGGCTTGATCGGGCCAATCATTTCCCGGCCAAAATTTTGGCGGCTAGCAGTCCATTCCGACCAGCCAAGGCCAGCCTGTCCCCTTGTGTCCAAAATTACTAAATCACCCCTAGTGAAATTAAAAAAATGCCCCTATAATTAAATTTTAACCAATTTTCTTAAGGGATAAGCAAATTTCCTTAAGGATTAAGCAAACAATCACGGCCATCCATTAAGAGTACATCATGGCCATCCATTACCATGTCATTTATCCTTAGCGCATAAAGAATATTCTTAATTATTAAGGGAACATTTTAGGTCATTAGATTGATCCAATGACTTGAATTCAAAGTTGGGGAGGTATATAGGTTTTTCCCTCCAAAAATTGGGGTGACACTCATTTTTTAGATTTGGTTCTCTCTCCTCTTTCCCCCCTCTCTCTCTACCTCACGCTCTCTCCCTTTCCTCCCTCGACTGCACAATCCTCCGCCCACGCTGGCCCCTTGCCGGCAGATTTCCAGCGAGCCACCGCCTTGCTGCTCCCCTTCTTGGTCTCCCAAGGCTGATCGCAAGCTTGGCTGGCCCATCCCGTGGCCGGAGCGGCCTGATCCGGCCCTCTCTCCTCCTTAGCTCCATCACTTGCGTAGGTGCCAGTGATTGATTCCAGCCGGTTCAACTGGCTGAACCGGTTGGCCGACAGACTTCCAAGGCAGTCTCGAGCCACCGGTTACCTTCCTCAGCTCTTTCCCAAGTCCATGGTGGCTGGAATCTCTCCGAACAGCCATTGGAACACTTCATTTCACTTGATTTCTTGTTGATTGCTCATTTGAGTAAACCGTTTCGATTCTCACTTTTATTTGCACACTTTATTCTTAGAGGTTCATCGAGCTTTCCGAGGCTACTCCATGGTGTCCTTGAGATAAATACGGAGGCCGGATTGCTGGGTTGTACGTCAAAGTGTCATTACACAACGTAAGTTAGATTTCATGATTCTCGGATCCTGATGAGTCATTATGCTTGTGATGCTTATATGACCTCGAAAATGTAGAAATCTCGCAAAGTGTTAAACTAGAGAGTCGTAGAATACGTCTTAAGGTTCGATTTGATACATTGTATGCCTAGAATGGATATCGTTTGCTAGGTTGAAACTCCTTCGAAAGTTGAGATTGGAAGTTGCAATGTTGATAATATGTTCTATTCTTATGAACTCCTGATTGACCTAGCTCTGTTTGGTCATTTTTCTGTTTTTCTATGTTTGTTATTTGAGAAAATTTTCTTCATGAAAGTCGTAAAAACATTCAAATATGTCTATCATAAAAATTTCATAAGATTCCATGCATGTTAGGACAGGACGATTGGCATCGTGATTTAGGTTCCTTCTCTGTAATAGATGGGTTCTTGACCGACCTTCATGTGTTCTTCGATTTTTTTAAATTCGTGTGTTTAAAATCCGGAAAAGTGTTCTTCACAAAAGTTTACATTGAGATCGAGATATTTCTGATGGTACAAATTTTATCAAAATCTAAGTTCATTTGGATATTCAAAGGAATTTTTTATTATTTAGTCAGATTCTGTGTCCAGATCTGAAATTCCTTTCTTTGAACTCCAAAACATGTTTCTCCGAATTTGATAAGCTTCGTATCCTTGTTTGCAAAAACTCAAACCTACAAAGTTGTTCATTAAGGTCTTATTATGTATATTGGAAATTTTAGGGCCTTAATAGTAATTTTTCAGGGGTTAAATTGACAATAATTCTGGATAAGGTCATCTCAACCTAAAAAAAGGTTTGCAGATGAGTCCTAGGTAATAACCGAATTTTGTAAAAAAATTATGGGATTTTTTGGCAAAAACTCAAAACATGAAATTTGTTGGAAACATCAAATCCAAACTGTTAAAAAAAATTTTGCGGGATTTTGATAATTTTTGTTATTTTTCCCGTATTTTTTAATTCAAATCAAAACCTGGTCCAGTCTGTCATCCCAAGGATAAATTTGAATTTTCGGGTAAATCAGTTGGGTATTAGAAAAAATGGTCTTCATGAACTTTGATCATAGTGAAATTATTTTTCTAATGACACCTAGATCACCTCATTTGAACATCATTAAGTCAATGAACCACACTTAAACATAATGGATCTGAATTTAACAATAATGAATGAATAAGTGGTCCTCTCTCGAGGCCCACTTCTCATTATTTGATTGAGTGAGAAACAAGGCCCATGGGCCTAAATAAATGTTCTATCTATTGATTTGCATGTTTTTGTTAGATGTATGTTAGGTCCGGTGCATGTTCGGGGGGTAGCCTATGGTGATCACTTAGAACCCGACTTTAGGGTTAATCGATATGAGTTATCGTTTTGCAAATGCAAATGATGGCTCATTATCGTTAACCATTAATCAATCAATGTTAGATGATTGAGTGGGTGGGATAATCGGAATGTGTGGAAGACAAAGGCAGATCCCGAGACCCGTTTTTTATTGATATTTGCTTGCACTTGCTTCGTCTTGCGTGTTTGATTGCATGTTGTATATGAAATGAATGGTTCACATGTAAAATCGACACCTTCGAGGCGGTCCCATCACGCCGCGCTTTTCCCAACCCTAAGCATGCTAGGAGGCATTTTCATTCACTTCTAATGATTAGGTGTTTTATTAAATGAACGAGGATCTCTCATTGACCATATCTCACGAGATAGCGGGTTCTTGTTATTTTGTTTTCTATTTAGCCTGTGTTTTGTTTTGGAGTTGCCACTAGTCCTTATTGGTCGATAAGAAACCTTGTCGAGGTACGGGAGAATTATCTCGATTTCTATGAACTGGAGATTACATGAGTAAGGAAACTTGGTTACGCTAACGATACTGATATTGAGATCTCTAACGCTCTTTTAGTACCTAAAACGATCCGAAGTGTCTAAACGTGTCATGCAAGTTCGCAAGGCCTATCCATTATTTCTAATTGTTTAGACAGGAGAGAAATCAATCAATAAAGAAATGCGCAACCAATTCAAATCACAAATGGCAATCCTAAAATGGCCTCTAAAGTGAAAATAAATCAAAACATCAAAACCCTAGTAAAGCCCTAAAGGCTTATACATTCAAATGTTATGTTGCGTTTGGGGCATTTTCACAAACGCTTAGTGTGGATCAAATGTTATGTTGCGTTTTCAGGACCATGACTTCAACCTAATCTCTGACGACCTTCCGATCATATTCCGACCACATCAAATGGTCCTTGGCCTACTATATACTACCCCCTAGCCACCTAACCCCACCAGACCGCCACCGGACCACCACCGGCCGGCAAAAACTAAACGTAAAAAATCCTAACTTGAAATTATTTAATCCTAAAACTTTCTAACATTTTCAACTAAACCTAATCTATTTAATCATCCTATCAGTCAAAACAATGATCAAAACAATCAAGGAACATAACAAGAATGACTAACTTGGGACGTCCAATGGCTGTGGAGAGGAACTCCAGTGAGGCCTAGTTGCTTCGGCGAAGTGTTTTTTAGGTGATCGACTCATGCATTGTACACAATCATGATCCAAAATGCATCAAATGCAAAACTAATTGATCAGAAACATGTTTAAGGCATCGATGATCATAAAACCACAGAGAAAATCACAAAGTCAAACTCAATGAAACTCAGATTCTCATTCTAGAATTTGACAAACAGGTGGTGGGTGTTGAGGAAAGGTATTTACCTTCTTCGCCGAAGCTTGAATCAGAAATTTCAAACCAAACAGGGTCTTTGAGATGATCCTCAGACACTTGCCCTTTAGGATGGTGACTTTTGCTTCGCCGGGAAGGACTTGGATTGGCTGATCAGAGTTCAATTTTAGAGCTTCTTGATCAGCCCTTCTAAGTTCACCTAGGGAGGAGGTCCTCCTTGGGAGACCGATTCGCCGGCGACGTTCCGTCGGAATAGCGTTGGCCACTTGGCTCAGGGGACTTCCACTCCCCTCTCTCTTTGGTTTTCCTTCTTTCTCTCTAGTTCTCTCTCTCTCTCTCTCTCTCTCTCTCTCTCTCTCTCTCTCTCTCTCTCTCTCTCTCTCTTTGGCTTTCTGTTGAATAGGTGATCTCTGTGGGAACTAAGCTTTCCTGCCTCTTTTGATCACTTCACCGGGGCCATTCCGAGCTCTAACCAACTCCCTAGTCGATTAAGTTTGTTGGGGATGGACAGCTGGAGATTCTCCGGCTATCAATTCCCTTTGACATGTGCTAAAAATGGAGAACTGAGTCGGTAAAGGGGTAGGCCATGCAAGTTTTCCCTCTCTTTCCCAGCTTGGAATTGAGTCGAGTAAGGGAGATGAACACTCGGGTTGGGTCGGGTCAGATCTAATTGACCTGGCTGACCCTAGTTGATTAAATTTTCAAATTAAACCCCAATTTGACCCATTTTTGCAATTTTATCCCCAAATTTAGGCTCCTTGACACATTTTACTATGGAATATAAGTTCAATTTGAATTTTCATTTTAATTAGGCCAAAAATCCCCAAATTTGAATTTGGTTCAGTTGGGTTTTTGTTCAATTAAGTGTCCAAATGACCTAATTAAGAAAAATTGAGGCTAAAATTGAATTACCCATGCTCAATTAACCCTAGGGAAGGTATATGTTTTGAATGAAAATTTCAAATTGAATGAAATCCCCTATTTGGTCCTAAAATCCCTAATTTTCAATTAATTTTGGGACTTTTTGATATTTTCATCAAATTGTGAAATTAGACTGACCAATGTGCAATTTGAGGTCTCAAAATCAATTGTTGTGAAGACACTATAGCCCAAAAACAACTAGAAATGACTTAATTGGATTTTTGGTTCAATTAGGATATGAAATTGCCCAAATTTGGGGAAAACATATTCCTGATTGAAATTTTGTAAAATTGACCTTGCAGGGATAAAAATGGAATTAAAATAAAACTAATGACTATTTTTATGGAATTTTTGAATTCCATTTGGTATTTTCCTTGATTTTCTTCCTAATTTTTTTAAAAGAAATTAAATAAAAATTAAAGAAAAATCTAGAAAATTTTTTTGTTTAGAAATAGGTTCTAAGCATGGCCAAGGTTCCTAGTCCTAATTTTGTGATTTCTATGTCAAATTGAAAAATAGACAAAAAATCAAGTGTCAATAACTACCTCTATTTGAAATTAAGCTCGTTGGAGGTTGATTTCAAAGAAAGATGACACTTGAATCCTAGTTGACTCAACTTAAAAAGACAAATGAAAATTTTACAACAACTGACCAGGGATCTTTTCTCAAAAATTCTGTGTCAAATCCAATTTTTCGCTTTGGTGCCTTTTGATGAACTTGTTGATGACTGAGAGAGAAATGAGCTTATCTGCTTGTGAGAGCTTCTTCATTGATTATTTCAAAGAGTAGATTGATGATTGTGAGGAATAAGACTTCGATCATCTGGTTTTAAGGACAAACCCACCAACCTTGTGGTATAAGGATAAACTCACCAAACCCTTGAAAATTTAGGGTTTAAGGAAAAATCCAGAACCATTTGAAAATTTAGGGTTTAAGGAGAGATCCATAACCATTTGAAAATTTAGGGTTTAAGGTTAGAGTTTAAGGGAAGCCTCAGAACCATTTGAAAATTTAGGGTTTAAGGTTAGGGTTTAAGGGAAGCCTCAGAACCATTTGAAAATTTAGGGTTTAAGGGAAGGCCCAAAATCATTTGAAAATTTTAGGGTTTAAGGGAAGACCCAAAACCATTTAAAATTTTAGGGTTTAAGGGAAGACTCAAAACTGTTTGAAAATTCAAGTGATTTTAACGTTGAAACATGCATTTTCTGTGTTTATGCATTTAGACAATCAAACTTCCTTCAAAAGGATATTTCTGAGCAAATTACTTGAAATCTTTCAAGAAATACTTATGATGATCAGTTGGAAGACCTTCATTAGAAATGATTTATATCAATCTATGAACTAGCCTTTTTATCTTCATTCGTTGATATGGGAATCATTTTATATTTCTCAATTTATCTCTCATAACTAATCCTCGGGTATTCACAGATATTCACAATGTATATAATTTGACTGATCTGATAAGGTCTTTTTAAAGGATCGTAACATAGGCTTGGTCAATGGCCATTATAAGGATATACATTTTGAGGCCAAGAAGGAATTTCATCATTTTCTGATTCGCTTTGGGTTTGCAAGTTAAGAACCTCAAGATAAGACAATACAATATCGTCCACACTTCTTTAAGTGATGGCTTCTGATATGAAATTATGTTTCCACTCTCAACATCCCAATCTGAAGAGTCTTTGGGAAGATATTGTAATGTTGGTATTGGGTAGGTTCAAAAAGCTCATTTGTTTTTGGCTTCAGGGTTTTTATAAAATTGGTGATCCTCTTAGCACCACTATCCTTTTCTCTAGTCCACTGGGGATCTTTCCGCTTTTTATGACCACAAGAGTCTTATAAATGCTCATTATGGTCTTTTCCTTTTCAACTTCTAGCCTTTTATGATCTTTAATCTTTCCACGACTTTTGTCTTTTGTTTTTCTTCTTTTGTTGTTGTCTCTGACATTGCTCTTTTGAACGGTCTTTCTTTTCTTTGCTCACATTTCACTGGGCATCGGCCTTACTTTTACCAGACACATCACTTTTTCATGCCCTTGATTCTTATTGCATTTGCATTCCTGATTCTTTTGGCTCTTGACCTTTTGAGCTTTAAGGACTTTTTGTCATGTCATTTTGTTGCTATCGACCTGAAGTGGATCACATGCTCTGCCCCATTATGAGGAGATGATTACCAATTTGGATTTGGAAATGAATATTCAAGCTCAATTGGGCTTTACAAAGGATAATGTGTTTGAGATAAAAAATGAAATGCTCTTCTTCCTTTTGGGATGTTTTGAGCTTCTATATAACTTAATCTGAAGTCAACACAAAAAATTGATGCAAGTATGTACAATACAATCTTTCTTAATCATTTTGTCCATAAATGTCAACCTTGAACCTCTTGATTTACCTTAACGTGAGGTGGTTCTTAATAGGGTTTTTTTTTAAAAGCTTCTTCATTGTTTAGGCTCAAATTTGGCTTACAAGGGATAATCACGTGTTTAAGATAATGAAATAATTGCCTTTTATCATTTCAATCTATGTAATCATTGCAAATATCCATTTTTCCTTAAGATGAGGTTATTTCTCACTTTTGACACTCGCTCATCCCTTCCACTCGAGTGTGTAAAGGACGTGTTTGGATATGGATTACCTTTCTTCATTTGAAGGCCTTTCATTTGATTTTATCCAAACATTTTCTTTGAAATCTTTCAAGACTTTTGTCAAATTATCCTCTTTGGGGAATCCTGATGTGTAACACATATTCAAAGACTGCATGTTCAAACCATTGGTTGAAACACTTTGAGATAATCTTTGAAATGATTCGTTTTGATTTCATGTTGATCCGCTTAGGAAACAAACTTAATTCTTTTTGAAAGAGCGAACCTTTGGAACTCAAATTCGTGAGTTAGGTATACTTTCCTGATCGATTGGATAGGAATCCCTGTAAAAATTAAAACCCAATGTCAAAATAGGTTCTCGCATTGTTCATTTCAAATTGAAATGATACAACCAACCTCTTATCTGTTCTGACTTGAGTTTTTATGAAAGATTGTCTCTTCATTCTTTTGCTTTGATTTATTTTGCTTGGGAATTGAACTCCTTTTGAATAAAACCCCCTTTTAAAGGTTCAATTTCTTTTCAAAAGGGACTTGGAATACTTACCTTTTCTAGCTTAAAAGGAATTCACCAACTTCCTCATGTGCTCTAATTTAGTTCCATGGAGGATTCATTTTTCAAGACTTCTTTCCTTTGGATTCCCTGAAGATGACAAGAACATGCCAATGAATGTCATTAAGGAGGGTAAATTGGAACACCACGTCCCTTTACCTTTTACCTACTTATTTCATATTGTCCTAAGCTCCTCCTGGCTTCATTCTGCAAAATGAACAAACATGAGGATACAATGCATGATATGTAAATGTCCTAAAGTGGCCTAAATCATCTTTTGAAATGCCCAATCTGGCTTTTCACTTCATTCACGGGTAGGATAGTTTGACTGCATCTGAGTTTATAGGATAAGCCAACTCTGTTCCATCCATATCTACAAAAATCAATGCTCCTCCTGGTAGGACATTCTTGACAACATATGGTCCTTCATAATTTGGGGTGAACTTTTCACGATGATTTGAATTATTGGGAATGACTTTCTTTACCACTAGATCCTCTATTTCAAAGTACCTTGGTCTGATATTCCGATTGAAAGATTTAGCAACTCTCTTCTAATAGGCTTGACCATGACATATGGCTTTCAATCTCTTTTCGTTAATCATGTTGAGTTGTTCATATCTCTATTAAGTCCATTCGGCTTCTGAAAGCTTCAATTGAGATAACATTCTTAATGAAGGAATCTCCACTTCGATAGTTACTACGGCTTCCATTCCATAGACTAAGGAAAATGACTTTGCCCCAGTAGACATTTGAATCGAAATTCGATATGCCATTAAAACATATGGCAACCTTTCATGCCAATCACGATAGTTATCAGCTGTTTTGGATAGTATCTTCTTGATATTTTTATTTGCCACCTCTACTGCTCCGTTCATTTGTGAGCGATAAGGAGATGAGTTCAAATGTCGAATGTGGAAATACTTAAGCAAATCATCTACAATTTTGTTGTTTAGGTTTGATCCATTGTCGGTGATGATTACTTCAGGAACTCCATTTCTGACAATGATGTCATGCCCAATGAACCTTGCCACATTCTTGGCGGTAACATTGGCATTGGTGGTAACATTGGCATAAGAACTTGCCTCAATCTATTTAGTGAAGTAATCAATTGCAACCAAGATAAAACGATGTCCATTTGAGGCTTTAGGGTTGATTGGACTAATCATATCAATGCCCCAAATCGAGAATGGCTATGGCTCAGACATTTGATGAAGCTCATTTGGAGGGGCGTTGATTCAATCTCTATATACTTGGCACTGATGATAACATCTCACATATTGAATGTAGTCTGTTTCCATTGTCATCCAATAGTATCCTAACTTCATGATTTTGCAGGCTAGGAGGTGACCATTCATATGTGGACTATATTCGTCTTCATGAATTTCTTTCATGATCTGATCAGCTTCTTTGACATCTACACACCTTAGCAAGACTGTATCAAATGATCTCTTATAAAGAGTATGATCACTAAGAAAGAACTTTGTGGCTATCTTCTTTATGAACTTTTTATCAGCCGGTTGGCTCCCTTTTGGAAATTCTCCTATCTGGAGATAATTCTTGACATCATGGAACCATGGTTCATTATCAAATTCTACTTGAACTACCATGCAATATGCTGGTTGCTCTAGAATGTTGATTCTCAATGGTTTAATATCTAAACCATCTTCTGCCCGTAACAAAGATGATAGAGTAGCCAAAGCATCCGCAAAATGATTCTAAGTTCTTGGTAAATAGTCAAATGTGATCTCTTCAAATTCTTCCATTATTTCTTCCAAGTGCTTGTGGTAAGGCACCAACTTGGAGTCTTGAGTTTGACATTCATCCGTTGTCTGTAAAATGATCATAGAATTTCCGTACACTTGCAACTTTTTTGCAGCTAAATGTAGGCTAAGTATGCATGCTTCATATTCAGCAATGTTGTTAGTGCATAGGAATACTAGCTTGGTAGACACCGAATAATGTTGGCCCTATGGGGAAATTAATACTGCCCCAGTTCCTGATCTGGATAGGTTAGTTGCACTATCAAATACATAGTCCATTTATCATCCACTACCACCAAGACACGGTCATCAAACTCATCTTTTTCATGATTGGTAGATCCTTGCGAATTCTCTTTTAACATATCTGCAATAGCTCGTCCTTTAACGAATTTCTGTGAAGAACTTCTGATGTCAAATTCTGACAATAAGACTTGCCATGTAGCCAATTTTCCGACCAAGGAAGATTTCTCTTATAGGAACTTGATTGGGTCATTCTCAGTTACTAGTAAGATTTGATGATGAAGGGTATATTGTCTTAACCTGTGCAACACCTAGATTAGTGCAACACATGTCTTTTCAACTGTAGGGTAATTCATCTTGGATGTGGTAAATTTCTTACTCAAGTAGTAAATGGCTTGCTCCTTACCATCACTTGGTCTCTTTTAAACCAATATTGCTCCTAATGACTTATGGTGAATCATTAAATATAAAATCAACGGAATCCCAGGGATTGGTGGTATGAGCACTGGTGGACATACCAGATAATCTTTGATCTTATTAAAGGCTTGTTGACACTTTGCATCCCATTTTACTTTGGCATTTTTCTTAGTAACTTGAAGAATGGCTTCGCAGTTTCAGAAAGCTGGTAAATGAATCGAGCAATATAGTTCAGCCTCCCTAATAGACTTCTCACTTCTTTCATCGTTGAGGGAGTCTTGAGATCGTATATCGCCTTGATCTTCAAAGGATTTATCTTGATGTCTCTGTTACTAACCACAAATCCCAATAGCTTGCCAGATTTTGCCCCTAATATACATTTATTGAGATTCAACCTCAGCTTGTATTTCCTAAGTATTTTAAACAATTTCCTGACCACCACCACATCATCTTCTCCTTGTTTGGAGTTGGCAGTCATATCATCTACATATACTTCAATTTCATTATACATCATATCATGAAATAATGCGACCATTGCCCTTTGATACGTTGCATAGGCGTTCTTCAAATCGAAAGGCATCACTTTGTAACAGAATGTGCCCCATGGTATAATGAAAGATGTTTTTGCTTTATCCTCTTTCTTCATGAGGATTTGATTATATCCGAAGAAATCGTCCATGAATGAAAATGTTTCAAACTCAATAGTGTTATCTACTAGGACGTCGATATGTGATAGTGGAAAATCATCTTCATGACTTGCTTTGTTTAGGTCGCGATAATCAACTTAGATCCGAACTCTTTCATCTTTCTTTAATACGGGAACTATGTTAGCAACCCATTTTGGATAAGTTACCACTTCAATGAATCCAACCTTGAGCAATTTCATTACTTCTTTTTCTATCATCTTTGCCAATTATGGCTTTGTTTGCTGAAGTTTTTGCTTCTTAAGAGGAATGCTTGGATCAATTAGTAGAGCATGTTCAACAATCTTTGGATCAAGACCAGGCATATCTGCATAAGACCATGCAAAGATATCCTGCTATTCCTTGAGTAACTCGATAATCCTTTTTGCTTCTTTGGAAGAAAGGCTTTTTCCAATCTTAACTTCCTTGAGATTCTCATCATCACCAAAATTGATAGTAACTGTTTTTTCTTGTGTAATTAGTTTTGATTCTTCATGTCAAATCCACTCGTTTATAACCCATTCTTCATCTTCATCAACTTCCTCAATATCACAATTGATTTCCTCTGATGGACTTGGGCCACATAAGAAGTTATTATGAATATGCGAATGCTCATACCTAATATGCAACAAACATGGTTAGTAATTACATATGAAATATAACAATGAATGGAGTTTTATGAAAAGCTTTTTTGAAAATCCATTTTAGAACTCATTTTGAAATAATGGGAAAAGAAAGCTAATCCTCATATCCTTGGACGTCTTTGCTCTTCATAAAAACCATTTTTGCAACCAGGAGCGATATGGAAACTCAAAGCCTCAAGTTCTCACTAGTGAGGACGATATTCATCATAGGTTTGGTTCTTGTTTCTATACGTCCTTAACAAAACATTAAACACTTTATTGATTATTGAGAAATTGCATTACAACTACATCAACATGAATGGAAATTGCAACTAAATTAAAATTTGTCGCGACCTGAAAATTCCTTCCTCTCAGGCTAATGGATTATTAGGACTAAACCTAACTCGAGCCCTCCCAAGCCCTACCAATTCGCAACTTAGGGTTTAAGTTTTTAACATGCAAATGTTTTCATGCTTGGAGTCGCCACTAATCAATTTGTGGTAGGTCGATTAGAAACCTAAATAAAACATAGGGAGATATGTTTTATTCCTACGAACCAGAGATTCTAAGCCCGGGGACTTGATTACGCTAGATCTAGTCTAACGCCCTTTCGGTACCTTTTCTTTTCAAAAAAAATATTTTGGCAAGCAATTTGGATCCATTTTAACTTAGTCACTAACATATGAGGTGTTCATGCGGGTGCGCAAACCACCAAAGTAACACCCAATAATCAAAACATTAAATAAATTGCAAGATTGGGAGAATTACTTACCTCGAGGCAACGTAAGCATCTGCATGGTTAGCTAGAAAATCACATCAACCATCCTAATATGATTTCTAATTAACAAGCAGTTCACTCAGTATTTTTGGATTTTCGCTTATTTAAATGAAAGCTAACCTATATGCAATGACGTGCAAAAATGACATGCGAATAATGCAACCTAACATGCAAACTATATGTCATGCGACGACGTGACTTAATTCTGATGACGGGCAAACGATTTATTTTTTGTGTTTTCTAATGAAATTCGGAATGAAAATATGCCTAAATTAACATGCAACCTATGATGACTTAACATATCCTAACATGACTTATTTTTGGGATTTTTGTTAAAATTCGAAATAATAAATTAATTAAATTAAGAATGCAATCTATCCTAATCTACCATAAAACAATTCATTCTTTTTTGGGATTTTCATGAAAATTCGGAATAAAAATTAACCTAAATAATCTATTAAGATTAGAAAATTACTTAATTTAAACCAGGAAATAGATTATCTCAAATCCTAATTTAAATTAAATAATTACTCTATCGTCTAGATATATTTAGGATTCCTAAACATGCAAAGTTCAAATTCAAATCCTAACTGATATTTTTTTGAATTTTCTTTTTTATTTGAAAAGGAAAGATAATTTAAACAGAGATAGCATCCACATTTAAAACAACCATGCAATCCACAAGATTCGTTTCAAATTCAGATTAGGCACAAAAATCGAGCTATCAGTCATATCTATAGGGTTATAAATATTGACGGAAAGTCGATCGTTCAAATTTGGAAAGCAGATAAAAATCATTATCGTATCCAAGGGATTATGGATAGGATAATGATTTTCCGTATCGTCGCGTATCGTACCTTAGGGATAAGGTAGGATAGTCGTCTAGATACGTTGCTAAATTAGGAAAGTTTCCTAATTTTGAATATTTTAAAAATATTGCAGATATCAGATAATTATCCCAACATATCTAATATTCTACACGATATTCACGCAATATTCAAAAGCACAAATTAGTAAATTAAATATTCTGAAAAATATCAGATAATATCTAATTACCTAATTTGCAGATAATTCCCAAATTCGAACTTGCGGATCGGGATGAACGGCGAGCGGTGGGCCGGCGGCGCGGTGTCGGGATGACGGCGGGGCAACGGCGACGGAACAGCAAGGCAGCGACGACGGGCGTGGGAGGCAGCGGCGCTTGGCAGCGGGTGCGGCGGCGGGCGCGGGCGCGGGCGCGGGCGCGGGAGCGGGCGCGGGAGCGGGCGCGGGCGCGGCAGCGGGCGCGGGAGCGGGCGCGGCAGCGGGCGCGGGAGCGGGCGCGGGAGCGGGCGCGGGCGCGGGAGCGGGCGCGGCAGCGGGCGCGGGAGCGGGCGCGGCAGCGGGCGCGTCGCGCGAGGTCTTCCTCCTCTCTCTCTCTTTCTCACTCTCACACTCTAAAAATTTTCTGATCTGAAAATTGTGTCTCCCCCTCTAAAATTCTGACCTAATGAAGTATATATAGTATTAACCTAGGTCAATTAGATGGGCTTTCTAGTCTTAATGGGCTTAGGCTTGGGCTTTAATTTAAATGGGCTGAATTAATTAATGATAAATGGGCTGAATTAAGCTCAAATTAAAACAACCAAGCCCGTTTGACTTGTAATTCCCGGCTCGTGCATTTTAAGCGAGCCGAGTCCCGTTTGATGAAATTTAAGCTCGTTCGTCACCGCCGGTCCGATGCAAAAATGCAATGCATTTAAACTATATGTTATGCAATTTAAATATTTTTTGTTTAGGGGTTAAAAATTTAATCCCTAATTTTCTATGCAAATTATATTAAATGGTCGCTAAAATTTAGGTGTCAACAAAATTGCATGCGGAATCGAAATGAAACTAGAAACTATGAAAGTAGCAATGCAATGAAAAATACAACAAAGCAAGTAAAGAATTGGAAAGATCTTCCTACTCCAGTGCATAGATATCTTTCACTTCAATTATGATGACACTGATAGCATTCTCCTCAAACAGCCCAGGTAGAATAGGTTCTTCCTCTGTATGAATGTCCTCCTCTTGGAGTAATTTGGAAGGCCTAGGATAAGTCTTCTTGATATGGATTTGATGATAGGCAAGCTCTTTTGCCTTGCCTTTCCATGTTGTCAGGTTAATGGCTCGACCACCTTGGCCTTCGTGGTTTTCACAGTTTCCATGGCCATAGCCTCCACCTTGGCTTCCATGATGGTCATTAGAACTTTCTCCTACGTATCCAATTCCATGCCTCTTTTTGGCCACTAGTAGAGTGATTGGTTCTTTAATTCCTTGGGCATTTGGCCCAAGTCCATCTCCAGGAACGAATCCATATTGACAAAATACCTTTCTAGACATGATTGATGGTGGTGAAAGTTTTGGTTTCCTTACAACGCTACCTGCAGGTACATGTACCATTGAGATCATTTCAAATGAATGATAACTTGGTTCTTCTTTCACTTCAGGCTCTATGTACGGTATCGCACTCTCTTTGTGGGTAGCGAAGTTCGTCTCTCTGTGCATGGTGATCATCTTCCCATTGATAGCAAACCTAACCTTCTAATGTAGGCTTGAAGGAATAGCGCCTGCAGTGTGAATCCATGGACTTCCTAGCAATAGATTGAAGGTTCTTAGAATGTCAACAACTTGGAAGTTAATTAGGAATAGAGCAAGACCAATGAACACTTCCAACTCGATGTCCCCAATAATATCCTTCTTCATGCCATCAAACAATCTCATAGTTACTTTCATTGGTTTAGTGGATTCTTCATTGATCCCTAATTGGTGTAGTGTACCTAATGGGCATAGATTGAGAACAGAGCCATTATCAATTGGCAGCCGTGATACCTCCTTACCTCGGTATTTAACCGCGATGTATAACGCTTTATGATGCGAGCGTCCGTCCATTCGAAAATCCTCATATGAGAAGGCGATATGATCTTTAAGGAGAACAGTGCCAACAAAATCTTCCAACTGTACTCCGTTAATAGTTTCTCGTACATGTACCTCGTTGAGAAGCTTCATAAGGACCGATTTGTGTTTTACGGATGTTTTAAATAGGTCCAATAGAGCGATTTGTGCTGGCATCTTCCTTAATTGCTCTATCACCTCAAATTCACTTGTTCTCATGACTGATAGAAGTTGCTTGGTATCTTCCTCTGTTACAGTTTTCTTTTCCACTTCTCCCTCCTTTAGGCTATAATATCTACCTAATCGGGTTATGGCATCAACTTCTTTTGCAGAATAGTCCTATGGTACACATTTGGTGTCGAACTCAATTTTTGAGGGTAGAGCAATCACCACCGATTGCAGTTCACTTTTCTCAATCTTTAACTCGTCGATAGGAAGTTGGATAGTGATCGGCTCTACATAACATTCTTCTTCTCTGAACTTGTCGACTTCGTCCAGCTTAATCACAAATAGTGTAATCATGAACACCATTCCTTCGTCACTTACTTCGTCCATTCGATCCCAACCATCAGGTATGATGACCTCTTTTTTGAAGGCCCATGGAGGGGGTGTATACTTGACGTGAAAGTTATAGCGACTGCTATCTTGACCCAACAAGTCCACGGTTTCATCTCGCTTCCATGCCTTGCGAATGAACTGTTTGTCGCCTCGTCGAATCATTTCTTTCTTTTGTTCTTCTTTATCTTCTTTCTCTTCGAGGTTTAACTTGTCAATTTGAATTTCATCCATATTGCCCCATCCATCTGGCATGATAATCTCATTTTTAAATGCCCATGGAGGAGGTGTATACTTGACACGGAAATTGTAATGAGCACTATCTTATCCTAGCAAGTCAACAGTTTCACCATTCTCTCATGCTTCACGGATGAATTGTTTATCACCTTGGCGGATTTTCTCTTCTTTTTATTCTTCTTCGTCTATTTCCTCTTCGGGATTCACCTTGTTGTTATGAGTTCTGCTTTGGGATCAACTTCATCATCCATTCCGCCCCGATCATTGGGCATGATGACTTCATTTTTGAAGGCCTATGGAGAAGGTATGTATGTAACTTGAAAGTTATACTTCCCAGAATCCTCTCTTAAAGTGTCTATTACTTCACCATTCTGACGTGCTCTATTGCAGAACTGAGCATCACCACGACGAGTAGCTTTTACTTTGGCTTCGTACTCATCGTCTTCGTTGGACTTAATTTTCTCATTTTCGTCCCAAATCATGCCAACTACATTGTGCTTTGGAAGGGGATTCTGATGCACATTTGGTTTGGATTCTTGGAAGTTGAGAATCTTTCTATTAATGAACTGATGTACTTTGATTTTTAAAGTGAGGCAATTATCCACGTCATGCCCTAGTTTTCCCATGTGATACACGCAGGTTTTTGACTCATAGAACTCAAGAAATCTTGGAGGATTCTCTTTTGGTACCTCTTTTGCCACCATGTGCCCTTCAAGGAGCATGGGTAATAATTTCGACAACGGTCGTGGCAATGGTATAAATTGCTTTACGGGCTTTTTTCTTGGCTCAAATGGCTTTGTACTTTTCTAAGTGGTGTTTGATTGTTTCTGAGATGGCGTTGGATAAGTATTTAGGCTTGTTACCACAACCACTTCATGAGCAAGTTCCTTCTCCATTCTTGTAGGATATGATCTTTGTGTCAATGCTTCTTGGTTCTTCTTTTCTTTCAATGCCCATTCTATTCTTTCTTCCACTTTTACCAACATGGTGAACGTTTGACAACTAAAGACATAAAGTTTGTCATAATACTCATATGGGAGGGTTCGTCTTTGTTGATCGTGGGCTTAACTTGCTAGGTAATAGCTTTCCACCTTTGTGCAACGGCTCGGAATCCTTCGTTTCTTCTCTTCTCTGTTCTCACAAGATTTTCCCTCGTTGGGAGTACTTTGACATTGAATTTGTATTGACATAGGAACCCTTCGGCTAGATGATCCCATTCGCAAAAGTCCTCAATGTCAAGAGTAGTATACCATGCTAAAGCAACCCCTTTGAGACTATCCTAAAACGTGCTATTGAGAAGAGGCGTGTTATCCGAATGTCTCGCCATTTTGTGAAAATAATATTTCAAGTGGCTTTTTGGACAGCCAGTTCCTTTATATTTGCTCACAAATTCAGGTTCTTTGTAATTTTCTGGTCGACCACTTTTGCGTATGGCGAGAATTTATTGAATCTTTGCAACTTGTAGCCTTGGTTTGCGAGGCATTTTTCAATTTTAGCCAATCTTTTGGCTTCTTCCTCATCCTTGGCTCTAGATGGAGTTTTCTTTGATGTGCTATCTTCTTCTAAATTCACCACATTAGGTGTTGTCTTTGGTGGGTTCTCTTGAACTGGCTCCTTATTTTGATTTTGGTTATCTTGAGAAGTTTCTCTAGCATTTGGGATATTAGTATTAGGAGCCATAGGGTAAGATCCTCTTGCGGCGATAATAAAAGCCTTCATCTCCATTATCATGGCGGCCATTTGGGTCATTTGATTTTTGACCTCTGCCAAACGATTGCAAGTTTCTTCTTTTGCCATTCTTGTTTACAAATGGGTTTGGATTCGGGTCCTCCTTTATTCCGTTGTTATATCACCTATTTTGAAGAAATGAAACGTTAGTATGAAGAAACAACGGTTACAACTTATATTCTTTCAATTATATAGTTTCTTTTTGATTAACATAGATAAGAACTTTTATACAAGCCTTAGTCTTGTGCATTAAATTTCTTATCAATGTTTATCTCAATA
Source organism: Syzygium malaccense (assembly GCA_031216405.1). Taxonomy (NCBI): domain Eukaryota; kingdom Viridiplantae; phylum Streptophyta; class Magnoliopsida; order Myrtales; family Myrtaceae; genus Syzygium; species Syzygium malaccense. The sequence goes on from CM062254.1 coordinate 14,951,025, forward strand.
AATTATACAATTCAAAAAATCGTAATCCATGGTGATTTCTTTTCAAATTGTGATCAAAATCTCATCAAACTTCATTTGTCAAACGATTACTTCAATTTTGAAAGTTTTCATTACAATACTTCAAACAAAAATGGAGTAACTAGTTCAATCAAATCTAGGCTTCTTGCTAGCTAAGGTAACTTTCTTCTCTTCGTTCCATTCTTTAATCCGGGATTCCCATTCCTCCACATCAATCACCACTTCCTCGGGGATGTATGGCTCCACACCGGGTGTATTGGGAATGATATGTTCTGGAACATATGGCTCATCAAGGTTTGGTGTAACACTTAATGACACATATGGCTCAACATCAATAAGTCGCTTGTCTTCTAGCCATTTGATGTACTCCTTTGATGCTGAATAAAGCTTCATCTTTCCCTTCAAACCTTCATGCCACTCCACCACTTGCTTGGATGATTTCTTCAAGGAATGAATGATCTTGTCAACCTTCTTTTGTAGCTTTTTCTTTTCTTCTTTAGGTAGGGTTCCTCTTGGTATCTCAAATGCAAACTCTTCAGGATGTCATATGGGTGGGATTTGTTGTATCATCCCAAATTGCCACACAACTCTCAACGGGCTTTAAGCAGTACCTCCATTTAAGCCGAGTAATGGTACCATATTGCCTTCTTGGCAAGTAATTTTGGCCTTGGTTATCTTTGGCCAACTTATCCGCCATCAGAATTGTTCAAGAGTTAGGGCTCTAATGAAATTGATCCATTCAAAGAAGGAGTATTTTGACAACTTATCTTGAATCCTAATGTATCTCTCAATTGGATTCACAGCCAAACTAATCACTTGAATGCTCATAAAACACCCTACAATTGAAGACGAGAGATGAACCATAGAGAGAGTAACCCAGTAGATGCTTGAAGTACACCTTTATCATTGTTTTGGAATCTATTTAAGGAGATAATGGTTTCAGCTAGGAGCATACTAGAGAAATCCCACTTAAGACAAGCATGTCTCGTGATTATGGCCACTAAGGTAGCGAATGATAACCATTCTGTTCCGGAATGAGTTCCTGAACCAGAAATAGATTTTTTTATTTCTGGTTCCTGGATGAGTTTATGAGAAAAAAAACCTGTTTGATAATGACAAAAAATTTATATTTCTAGAACAGAAACCTGTTTGATAACAGCACAAAATTTCTATTTCCTGAAATAAAAACCCGTTTGATAAACAACAGAAAATTCTATTTCCAGGAACAAAAATCCATTTTTTTAGAAATGGAATAAAAATAATAAAAAATTTGAAAAATTCATAAAAATCTTTAAAAAAATTCAGAAAATCCCAAAAAATTGAAAAATTCCAGAAAAAATCATCAAAATGTCGAGAAAATAAAAAAATTTAGATTTTGGGAAAATAGGAAATTTGTTGAATTTTTTCAAAAAAAATTAAGAAATAAAAAATTTCAAAACTTCACAGAATTGCTTAGAATACCTGTGGCCACCCACTTTTAGTGAAATTTAAATTTTTTTAGGTGCCCAAAAAAAATAAAAAAATAAAAAATTTCAAAACTTCACAGAATAGTTTAGAATACATGTGGCCACCCACTTTTAGTGAAATTTAAATTTTTTAAGGTGCCCAAAAAAATTCAAAAACTCAAAAATTTCAAAACTTTATAAAATGGCTTAGAATACCTGTGGCCGCCCACTTTGAGTGAAATTTTAATTTTTGGAGGTGAAAAAAAGCAAAAAATCAAAAATTTCAAAACTTCACAGAATGACTTAGAATACATGTGGCCATCCACTTTGAGTGAAATTTAAATTTTTTTAGGTGAAAAAAAACATAAAAAATCAAAAATTTCAAAACTTCATAGAATGACTTACAATACCTCTAGCCACCCACTTTGAGTAAAATTTAATTTTTTTTAGATGCCCAAATGGTATTTTTGATTTTTTTTTTATTTTTTTGGTCCTAAAGAAAATTAAATTTCACTCAAAGTGGATGGCCACATGTATTCTAAGCCACTCTGTGAAGTTTTGAAAATTTTTCTTTTTTGCTTATTTTTATTTTTTTTGACACCTAAAAAAAATTAAATTTCACTCAAAGTGGGTGGCCACAGGTATTCTAAGCAATTATGTGAAGTTTTTTTATTTTTTATTTTTTTATTTTTTTCGGCACCTAAAAAAATTTAAATTTCGCTTAAAGTGGATGGCCACAAGTATTCTAAGCCATTTTGTGAAGTTTTAAAATTTTTTCTTTTTTTCTTTTTTTTTTTATTTTTTTCAGCACCTAAAAAAATAAAATTTCGCTCAAAGTGGGTAGCCACAGGTATTTTAAACTATTCTGTAAAGTTTTGAAATTTTTACTTTTTTGCTTATTTTTATTTTTTTTGGCATATAAAAAAATTTAAATTTCACTCAAAGTGGGTGGCCACAGGTATTTTAAACTATTCTGTGAAGTTTTGAAATTTTTTATCTTTTTTATTTTTTTCGGCACCTAAAAAAATTTAAATTTCACTCAAAGTGGATGGCCACAAGTATTCTAAGCCATTTTGTGAAGTTTTGAAATTTTTGATTTTTTGCTTTTTTTATTTTTTTCGGCACCTAAAAAAATAAAATTTCGCTCAAATTAGGTGGCCACAGGTATTCTAAGATATTCTGTGAAGTTTTTAAATTTTAGAATTTTTTTATATTTTTTATTTTTTTTTGGCAACTAAAAAAATTAAATTTTGCTCAAAGTGGGTGGCCATAGGTTTTCTAAGCCATTTTGTGAAATTTTGAAATTTTTTATTTTATTTTTATTTTTTTTATTTTTTTCGGTGCCTAAAAAAATTTAAATTTCACTGAAAGTGGGTAGCCACAGATTCTAAACCATTCTGTTAAGTTTTGAAATTTTTGATTTTTTGCTTTTTTTCTCACCTCAAAGATTGTGACTTCCATATGAATATGTGTGTTGAAGAAAATGAATTCCTCAGAAATGGTTCTCACTTTTGTTCCAAAAATGAAAAACCAACTTTTTTTTGGTTCTCATTTTTGGTTTCAGAATCAGTTTTGGAAGCAAACTTGTCCCGGAAATAGAAAAATGAAATTACGTTACCAAACGGGTTTCTGGTCCAAAACTAATTTTAGGAACAAAAAAACCAGTTCTGGACAGAACCAGAATGGTTTTCATGCAGCACCTAAAGGATCTAGCCCTGTCTTGGATACGAGAAATTGAACAAACCCGAAGAAAGCTAAAAGAAAGATCTTAGCAGAAGTGTATCCCATTTCCCTAGGAAGTTTTGGAATAATTAGATATTAGGAATGACAAGGGAAATCTTCCAGTATTTGACTTAATCAATTTCTCAACTTGAGAAGTTTTCAAGTTAAGAAATTCGGCTAATACGCTCACAGGTTTTAACCTAACAAGAGGTTCTACAATCCTAGATTTGAAATCAATCCCGATAGTGGCTTTATAATCCTCTAGGGTTGGCACCATTTCATTTTCGCTAAGTAGGAAAGTTGCGTTGGTAGCTTCCCAAAAATGAGCCATGGCTTGAATCATGCTCACTTGATGTTTGACATTGAATCTGTATCTGAGCCTTTCTTTAACATAATCTTGATTCTCTTTGGTCATGTTCTCCCACCATGCTAAGAGCTCCTTTAGGGGAACATAAATGACTTGAACATCTAGTTTCCCCATTTTAGATCTAAAGCATGCAAAAAGGTTTTTGTCAATCACCATGGATTACTAGCAACATTTTAAAATTCCATTTTAACCACATGTTCTTTTGAGGCCAAAATGGAAATAAGAATGATTTGACATCTTAATTCCATTCTAAACCTTAAAAGAACACATGATTAAGAATGATGTCAAAATCAATGTTTGGAATAGGTACCCATTTTCTATACTCCCATAAGATTGGAAATACTCAATTTGAAAATTTACAAGCTCTGAATACATCAAAATTGACTTTAATCTCTTGAAATCTTGTGGGCCATTTAACCACTTGACATTTTCAATTTTTTGAATGGCCTTACACAACAGCACTCATTTGATTTACAATAGAAATTGACCTATACATTCTATCTAAAATGACTTAATGGAGCATAGAATCCTAATTGTTCGTTTCAACCTAAAAGGGGCATCTCAACCAATCATTGACTATTGTTTTTAAACATTGATTTATGATGGTTGAAATAAGTAACATAATTTAAAGGAAAGGACAAGAAACGACGCTTACACTTACCGAACAAGGGGATGCAGATGCAACAAGTGTGGGGTTTTGACGGCTAAGGGCAGGATATGCTAATGGTTTAAGGCCACAACTTTAACGAACAAGGGATTCCATTCCAATAGGCACGCAACTTAAAGTAATGGAATATTATTCTATCTTAGTGGTCGATATGAATTTAAATGATCCTATGGGCATGGTCCATAGTGTTGTTTAGATTCATATCTCCTAAAGGTAATCCTAATTTGTAGTCGGGGTTGGGCCATGGGTGGTGTGTGCGAATGGTGTCACGCTAAAGTTATTTAAAAGCATGCATAACAATTTATAACCAAATAACACTTCTAAAATAATCATATCACACTCATCTCAACACCTCCCTGCAAAACAAAGGGTTGAACAAAGATTATACCCCTTATACCTCCTACCTACAAAACCATTTAACACAATCACTAGTGGGACGTACCTTGCGTCATCGCATGAGCACAAAACACATGTGTATCGTTCTAAACTAGGCCTAAGTTCACTAGAGATCCCCAGTGGAGTCGCCAAGCCTGTCACGCCTCACTTTTCCCTACCCATAGCATGCTAGGAGGTATTTTCGCTCATTTCTAATGACTAGGTGTTTTATTAAACGAACGAGGGTCTCTTCTTGACCATAACTCACGAGACAACGGGTTCTTGTTATTTTGTTTTCTATTTAGCTTACGTTTTGTTTTGGAGTCACCATTACTCCTTATTGGTTGACTAGAAACCTAATCAAGGTATGAGAGAATTACCTCGATTTCTACGAACCAGAGATTACATGGGTAAGGAGACTTGGTTACACTAATGATCGTGATATTGAGATCCCTAACGCCTTTTTGGTACCTAAAATGATCTGAAGTGTTTAAACGTGTCATGCGAGTTCGTGAGGCCTATCCACTAATTCTAATCATTCTAATCAGAGAGAAATCTATTAGTAAAGAAATGCGCAACCAATTCAAATCACAAATGGCAATCCTAAAATGGTCTCTAAAAAGAAAATCAATCAAAACATCAAAACCCTAGTGAAGCCCTAAAGGCTTATACATTCAAAGGATTATCTTATTTTTTAGGGTTTTTTAGGGGTTAAGACCCCCTTTTGGGGGAACCACTTGGCGCCTCAAAAAATTTACATTTCACTCAAAGCAGGTGGCCATAGGTATTCTAAGTCACTCTGTGAATTTTTGAAATTTTTTATTTTTTAATTTGTTTTTTGGAAAAAGTTTTGTTAAATTTCTCACTTTCCCAAACCTCAATTTTTATTTTGAAAACTTTTTATGAAAATTTTTTGTCGGAATTTTTTTTACTTTTTTGGGTTTTTTGGAATTTTTTCAATTTTTTATGGATTTTGTGAATTTTCTAATTTTTTTATGAATTTTTCAAAAATTTTCAAATTTTTATAGATTTTCTGAATTTTATAATTTTTTTATGAATTTTTCAAAATTTTTTCAAATTTTTATGGATTTTCTGGGATTTTTATGGATTTTCTAAAATTTTTCTGAATTTTCTAGATTTTTATGTTTTTTAATTAATTTTTTAATTTTTTATTCCGGGGCGAACGAGAACGAGCGGGTTTAGATCGGTCCAACCAGGTCAGATCGGGCTGACCGGCACCAATTAGTGCTCCAGCTGGGACGGTGCCAAAACGGCACTGTTTTTGGCATTGCTCTTTGGGGCATTTTTACAAACACTTGATGTGCATCAAATGTTATGTTGTGTTTTTAGGATCATCATGTTCCGGCCACCCCAAATGGTCCTAGGCCTACTATATACGACCCTCTAACCACCTAACCCCACCGGACCGCCGCCGGACCACTACTGGCCGGCAAAAACTAAACCTAAAAAATCCTAACTTGAAACTGTTTAATTCTAAAACTTTCTAACATTTTCAACTAAACCCAATCCATTTAATCATCCTATCGATTAAAACAATGATCAAAACAATCAAGGAACATAACAGGAATGACTAACTTGGGATGCCCAATGGCCGTGGAGAGGAACTCCGGTGAGGCCTGGTTGCTCCGACGAAGTGTTTTATAGGTGACCGACTCATGGATTGTACAAATTAAATCCAAAATGCATCAAATGCAAAAATAATTAATCATAAACATGTTTAAGCCATCAATGATTATAAAATTATAGAGAAAATCACAAAGTCAAACTCAATGAAACTTAGATTCTCATTCTGGAATTTTGACAAATAGGTGATGGGCGTTGAGAAAAGGTATTTACCTTCTTCGCCGGAGCTTGAATCATAAATTTCGAACCAAACGGGGGCTTTTAGATGATCCTCATACACTTGCTCTTTAGGATTGTGACTTTCGCTTCGCCGGTAAGGTCTTGAATCGGCTGATCAGAGCTCAGTTTCAGAGCTTCCCGATTAGCCCTTCTAAGTTCACCTGGGGAGGAGGTCCTCCTTAGTAGACCGATTTGCCGACGCTGTTTCGTCAGAATAGCACCGATCACTTGGCTGAGGGTACTTCTACTCCTCTTGCTCTTTGGTTTTCCTTCTCTCTCTCTCTCTCTCTCTCTCTCTCTCTCTCTCTCTCTCTCTCTCTCTAGCTTCTTGTCGAACATGTGATCTCTGTGGGAACTAAGCTTTCCCGCTCCTTTTGATCACTTCGCCAGGGCCATTTCAGGCTCTAACTGACTCCCTAATCAATTAGGTCTATTGGGGATGGACAGCCGGAGATTCTCCAACTGTCAATTCCCTTTGACACGTGCTAGAAATGGAGAATTAAGTCAGCAAAGGGGTGGGCCGAGTAGGTTTTTCCCTCTATTTCCCAGTTTGGAATTGAGTCGGGCAAGGGAGATGAAGACTCGAATTGGTTCGGGTTGGATCCGACCAACCTGGCTAACTCAAGTTGATTAAATTTGCAAATTAAACCCCAATTTGACCCATTTTTGCAATTTTAACCCCAAATTTAGGCTCCTTGATACATTTTACCATAGAATATAGGTTCAATTTGAATTTTCATTTTAATTAGGCCAAAAATCCCCAAATTTGAATTTGGTTCAGTTGGGTTTTTATTCAATTGAGTGTCCAAATGACCTAATTAAGCAAAATTGAGGCCAAAATTGAATTACCCATGCTCAATTAACCCTAGAGAAGGTGTGAGTTTTGATTGAAAATTTCAAATTGAATGAAGTCCTCAATTTGGGCGTAAAATCCCTAATTTTCAATTAATTTTCGGGAATTTTCGATATTTTCATCAAATTGTGAAATTGGACTGACCAATGTGCAATTCAAGGTCCTAGATCAATTGTTTCGAAGACACTATAGCCCAAAAACAACTAGAAATGACTTAATTCGATTATTGGTTCAGTTAGGATATGAAATTGCCCAAATTTGGGAAAAAAACATATTCCTGATTGAAATTTTGTAAAATTGACCTTGTAGGGATAAAATTGGAGTTAAAATAAAACTAATGACTATTTTTGTGGAATTTTTGAATTCCATTTGGTATTTTCCTTGATTTTCTTCCAAATGTTTTTAAAAGAAATTAAATAAAAATTAAAGAGAAATCTAGAAAAATTATTTTTTGTTTAGAAATAGGTTCCTAAGCATGGCCAAGGTTTCTAGTCCTAATTTTGTGATTTTTATGTCAAATTGAAAAATGGACCAAAAATCAAGTGTCAATAGGCCCATGAAGGAGATGGCCAAACAACTTCGAAGAAGGTGGTCAAAGACCGATGTCCAATCCCATCTATTTTTGTATATCATTTGATACTTGACCATGTCTCGGATTTTATATCCGTATTGTAATAAATATCCAATGAGTTGCGGGTTTTCTTTTATAGTGCTTAGATTAGCTCGCCTGTTAAATACATTGGGTGTTCACTTTATGCACTGTCTTTTCAAATCAATTGTTTGTTTCTTTTCTTTTCTAGACTAAGATAGGATTATTTTAGAACCTTAAATGAAAAATAAAAAAAATAAATTGCATGAATACCTAGTGGACTAAGACTTTGGTATAAAATGGTAAAAAAATAAATGCATGACAAGTTAGATAACAACCATGATAAGTTTAGCAGTACCGAGAGAGCGTTAGTGGAAGCATTAATGTAAGCTAGTCCCCGAACCCATGATCTCTAGTTTTCATGGAAACTGAAACGAAACTCTCGCGTTTCAATTGGGTATTCTAGTCGACCCCTGACTTAGGCTAGTGGGGATTCCTAAAAAAAATAAAATCAATTTGCTATCACACGAGGTATGAGTTTAGAAAAAATTTACGTTCATGATCAATAGACTGTATGGATAACCAGAAGATTGACGCTTCGGTAAGCCGTCTTTTATGATGTGCCATACAGACCGTGTGACATTCTCAATTTTGACCCATTTTCGGGATTTGTGAAATAAATATATATCTTCGATGCACTTTTAGTTCGATCTCACTCGCAATTGATCACTCTTGAAAACGCTAACCATTAGGTAATGGCTAGCTAAGAATCATGTACGTGGATTTAAGAACTTGACCATAGATCGACACTTTGATCATAAGGATTGACGAGGAGATATTTTGAGCCATTATAAGCCGATCCAAGGATGGTTATGAAATGATTCGCAAATGTTATATAATTGGATCGTGGATGATTCCGCTTAATCATTGTATGAATTTTGAACGATCCTAAACCTAATATGAACAATCGTGTCAATTGGGACTAGTGATTGACCCTCGTAATTATATGACAATCGAGGTCGCTATGGCTTAAGTAAGCTTAAATGTGGCTCGATATTGAATCGGCCACAGGTCGATACGCGTAACTCCTAAAAGCCGCTCGTTAGTTTTAGATACACTAAAGTCGCAATTGATTGGTTTTAGCCATAAATTAGAATCCAGAATGGGATATCAAACTTTCAAGATTCCACGAAGATTTATTGGATGTCATCTCATTAAGTGTGGCCATCTACTGAATTGCTCGGAATTATCGGAAAAGTGTAATTTGGACTGGGTATTGGAAAAGACCATTTTACCCCCGAGGATATTTGAATTCATTTGAGACATTGAAGGGCAACTTGGACTTTAGTGTTTTCTCTCCATGGCTGAATTTGATGGACCACTATGCCCCTCCTCTCCTTGTTTATTTTGCTTGCCATTTATTATTTTGTGGAATTAGTTAAGAGGAAATTTGAGAGCTCTAGGATTTTGGCTTGGGAAAGGGGAAGGAATGTGGACTCTTGGATATGAGATAATGGGGTTGGTATTAGGGTTTTGTGAGTGGGGTTAGTAGACACTCTTATCTCTCATCTCTCATTGTGATTAAGTCTGTCACTCCCTCACTCTCCCTTCCTTTGCTCTCATTCAGCCGACTCTCCCCCTCTACCTTGCCGTGATCAGCCCAACTGGCCACCACCACTGTCACGTCGTCCAACCACCGGCAGCCACTCACCGCCGCTGCCACTCACTTCTCGCACCCCCCATCGTGACACTTTGTCATTCCCTCTCTTTCTTGCTCACTTGGCCATAACCACCACCATCCGAGATCACTAGCACCACCCCTGACCATCTGAGCTGCCGTCAACCATCTGCCCTTGCTGCTTGTTCATCGGAGTAGCAGTTGCCGTGCCAAGGCTCTTGCTGCCCCCCTTGTTTGATAATCTTGCTTAGGCTCCCTAGTAAGTGCTCCCTAAACGTTAATTAGGATAATAGGTTACTAATGACATATTTAAGGGCTGATTAAGGGCTGTTTAGAGGTGGTTTAGTAGCTGGATGAGTTTGGTTGCTTGTTGGTTCTTGCTTGATTGATTCTCGGTTTGGTTGCCGCTGTGCCATTGTGTGTTGTTATTTTTGTGAAGACTTGTGTGGGCCAAATTTGAGGAGGTGACCTTCATGAAAGTTGCTCCTAACATCTTGAAGTATAACATAATTTAAATCTGGAATTTTTGGAGATCATTTGAGATCATTCGAAAGTCCATTTTCGGACCGTCTAAAAACTGCCGGAATTACTATTCACTCAACCTTCTTGTCTTTCCAAATTTTTATAGATTTTTTCAGGTCTCTTTTTAACAAACTTCCTTCATGAAAATTGTTAAGAACATTTGTTTCTATGACATATAAAAATTTCAAAACTTTCTAAAGAGATTTGGATACTATTGAGATGCATTTTGAAGGTCGAGCGGCCTGTCCAAACAAATTGATTTCTATCTGACTTCGAGTGACAAAAAAGGTGTTTACAGTCGGAACTGGATTTTGTGATCTCATGAAAAATGTTTATCAAGATGTTTTCTATGACATATCGAAAATTCAGAATTTTTGGTGTTGAATTACTATTTATTTCGAGAAAATTTCGGTTGTTGTGCAGCCACCCAGAATAGCCCCGGTTTTGTGTAACTTTGGTTTTCTCTCTCTCGGGGACTACTCGGTGTTATTATTGCATATGAGATGTGACATTCCGAATTTCGATCCATTTTTTAAGTTGAATTACTATTTATTTCGAGAAGATTTCGGTTGTTGTGCAGCCACCCAGAATAGCCCCGGTTTTGTGTAACTTTGGTTTTCTCTCTCTCTCGTGGACTACTCGGTATTATTATTGCATATGAGATGTGACATTCCGAATTTTGATCCATTTTTGGGATTTATAAAGCATGTATTTCGTCAGTGTGTTTATAGTAAAATCTCGCCCGAAACTGATTATTCTTGGGTTATTTTTAAATTAGAGATTTCGCTAGAATCGCATTCAATCGAATTTGGCCGTTATTTAGAGCTCGAACTTGGGTATCGAATTTCTCGAAGTTTCGTGATGAATTTAATTTGACGGTGTCGATATTATTGTGGCCGGCGTCGAGAATGTCCAGAATTATCGAAAAGTGAAATTTGGACTGGGTGTGAATTTTGACCAGTAGACCTCTCTCTAGGTTTATTTTATTTAGTGTTTTTTGGCCTAATCCTAATTTATAATTAGGGTTTTTCGTGGACCGTCGGATTGACTTCGAGTTTGAATGTCGACCTTTGGATCGCACTCGATTAATTTGACTATCTCTCTCTCTCTACTCTCTCCCTCTGCTTACGTGCCCCCTACAGGCATCCCCTCTCCCTCCAGCTATGTATGTCCCCTCCCTTATATCCCCATGCAGACTCTCTCTTTCTCCTCTCTTATTTCTCTTTTCCCTTCTTCTTATTCTCTTCTTTTCTTTTCCTCTTGGTCGCTGCATCTGCTTTTTCTTCTTTTGCTCGCCGACCGCCACTCGCTCAACCAGCCGCCACCACCACCACTACCACTGTCGTCCAGCCACCGTACGCAGTCGCCATTGCTAGCCAGCCCAGCCGCATGCCTGCTCGTCCGCCGTCACCTTGCAACTGTCTATCGCTGGTTTGCCCAAGCCACCCGCAAGTACTACCTTTCGCCTGGACCAGTCGCCACTGCCATGCACCGACGTTGCTGCCCATCCAACTGCCACACATCGCTCGCAGGGCCATCGCCCGACCGTCGCTCTTGCCCCCGGGCACTCGACAGCTCGCCGTGGCGAGTCTCACTCAGCAGCTCACCATCGCCATCGGTCGCTCGCCCAGCTCACTGGCCGTGTTGTCCAGCTCGCCCAGGTCGTTGCCCGTCCGCTTGGCTATTGTCCTTACCTTGGCCGGACTGCCCTGGCCGTGGTTGAGCAGCCCAGCCGCTACCCTTGCCCGTACCGAGTGCCGAGCCCATCGCTTGCACACTTGGCCGCTACCCCGGCTGTGGCCAAGCTCGCCCAGCCGCTTACCCATTGTGCCTAGCCGCTTGCCTGTACGCTTGACCGCTCGCCCGGCCGTGGCCGAGGGCTATGTCGAGCTGTGGCCGAGCCGCTTGCTTGCTGTGCCCTCGCCAACGCCAAGCCGCCGCCGCCCCGATAAGCCATTTGGCCCCCTTGCCGGTTTTCCTTGGGCCAAAACCTAGGTAAGTGACTTCCTAAATTCTACTTAGTACTTTGGGTATTATTAAACTTGTTTAGGGGTGATTAGCATTGGTTTAGTGACTAAGTTAGGTGGGGATTAGTTAATGGAATGTGATTGGTTTATGGATTATTGTGGTGGTGATTTTATGGCTAAATTAGTGATCGATCGAGATAGGTTCAATGACTGAGTTGTAGTGACGTTTGTGGGTGAAATTGATGTTTGAATGTGGCCGACTCGAAGGTTGGATTGGTGGGCTAATATGGTGAGCATGATTTGAATTTGAATAGTATAATGTGTTAGATTGGTATTGGCGAATTGTGTTGTGGCGTATGTGCATGAGAAATGTCATGAGCCGTGGTTATGCGGGACTGAGCCTGGATTGATCGAAGGGCGGCTAACCTGAGGCATGGTTATGCGGGTGTGGCTAGAAAGGCAAGAAATGACTTGAGGTGTGGTTATGCTGGTCGAGAGAAATGTCCCGAGGTATGGTTACGTGAGACTAAGCCCGGATTGATCGGAGGGCTAGACTTGAGGCATGTTGATGCGGGTCGTGGATAGTTGGTTGGACACGCATGCGAAATGTGTTTGGTTAAATTGGGTGAATGTATGTGGTTATGTCGCTCAGGTGTTTATGATTTGTTCTCAAGCTATTATTGCATTATTGTGATTTGACTAATGCGCGGAGTTGGCAGGTGATTTGAGTTGAGGTAAGTGTGCATGAGAATTCTATTGTGTTGATTACTGGATTACATGCTGGGACTCATCTGGGTACGCATTGACCTAAGTGGGGTTTAGGTTATCTGCTTATTGAGATTTATTCTCATTGCTGTAGTGCAAACCATTTCAGATCCCCGACCCCGACCTTGATCATGTTGCCACCTCGGCGTTTTGGGATCCCTATGCATACGGTGCATGAGGAGACCGAGTATCCAGTAAGCTCACATCAGACTTATATTAGACACCTCACTACGGTCTGGGTAGATATAGGCCTAGATGACTTGCAGCGTCACACTTACTTGGCCTGATTTTATCGTGACGGGTTGGAGCTAGTTGGCCCAATCCGAGGTTTTGAGGGACAGTAGCACGGCAATGAGGATGCTGTGGATTGGGAGCTCGGGGACATGTATGCTTATTATGGTGAGATTCCGGACTTCGAAGATCCCTTGGAGAACCCTGGTCCCGAACCCGAGCTCGTACTAGAACCTATAGTGCCTGCAGATCTCGAGCTTGAAGAGGAATTTGAGGACTCCGAACCTGAAAAAGAGCCCGAGCCTATGCCAGAGCCCATGGAGTCCGAGCCTGAGGAAGAGTCGGGTATCGAGGAAGAGTCAATCAAGATCAACTCTGACATGGAGTCGGAGTCTTTAGGGTCTGATTCAGATTGAGCACCGTAGGAGTGTTTTGGTGCTGGGTTTAGAAGCTTTTTGATAGAGCCCTTTTTGTGTAGCTATTCAGTCTACCTTACCACCAGTCCCTTTTTTATGATAATGGTGGATATTAACCCCAGGAGCCTAATGTCTGATTATTTGACTGAATGTTGTAAGTGACTGTTTTCTATTGCTATGAAATTATTGTTTTATGCTGTTATTATCCCTTTGTCATTGTCAATTGTTTGGGTTGTTATATTCCGCTTTCGCTTGCGTATTCTTGTGGGTATTTCGTTTGGGTTGGCAATGCGTCCTGGGACATCGCGTTTGATGCGAACGTCGTAGGGGTTGTCGCGCGGCGCTCTTTTGGGACTTTTGGGATTTGCGGGCTACGGAGGTATTTCTGTATAAGGGTCTTTTTCAGATCATAACTCGCGTGACAGTGAATGGTAATTTCCTATTTGATCTAAGTTTTTGATTTTGGAGTCGCCACTAGTCATTATTGGCAGGTAGACTAGAAACCTAATCGAGGTATGGGAGAAATACCATGATTCTACGAATCAAAGATTCTGAGTACGAAGACTTGATTACGTTAATGATCCCAAATTGAGATCCCTAATGCTCTTTCGGTACTTAAGAACGATACGATGTGTAACTTGTCATGCAAGTTTCCAAGGCTTACCCACTAATTCTATCCATTCTAATTGCGGGGAAAATCAATCAAGAATTAAATACGCAATCAATATTAATCAAATCAATCAATCCTAAATTGTCTTTAAAAATGAAAATCAATCAAAACATCCAAACCCTAGTGAAGCCCTAAAGGCTCGTTCATTTCATGATTTGTGTCTTTTTAGGGTTTTTTATGGGTTATAACCCCTGAATTTGAGATTTTCTAAAAATGCCACTTGGACACTTCAAAAAATTCAGATTTCACTTTCTAAGGTTGGCCACGGTGTTTTTGAACTATTCTGTGAATTTTTGAAATTTTTGAAATTTTTGATTTTTGATTTTTTTTTTCAGAAATTGAATTTCTAAGAATTTCATTAATCTAGAATTGATTTTTATGAATTTTGAATCACATTTTTTATTTGTATTTTATTTATTTTATTTTGAAATTTCTTGATTTTCATGAATTTTCTAAAATTTTTGAATTTTTCTATGAATTTTCTAAATTTTATATTTTTTTTATGAATTTTATATTTTTTTATGAATTTTTTTGAATTTCTAAAGTTTTTCTTGTATTTTCCTGATTTTTTTATTCTTTTAGATTTTTATTTATTTTTTAGGGTTATTATTATTATTATTATATTATATATATTTTTAATTTTTCCCCCCAAAAAACGAATCGGACCGGTCTTGTTCAATCCAGTCCAGCTTTGGCCGAACCGGCCGTCGCTGGCACCGGTCGCCGGTCGTCTTCTCCGGTTGGCATGGTGCCAAAATGACACCGTTTGGATTCGATTTCTTTGGGGCATTTCCCCGAGCACCTGGTGTGCATGAATTTGGTACAAGTGTTTTCGTGGCCGCTAGTTTGGGCCCGTTGCCGACGACCTTCCGATGACAATTTTGCCGCTCCGATTAGTTCATTGCAAAGTCCACGTGTTCTACTTTTAATCTAACCTACTCAAGACACCGGCGGTCGTTCACCGGCCAGCGAAAAACCCGGTCAAAAAACCTAACTTGTCACTGACCTAAGATTACATTTTCAAAATCTATGTAACTATCTTACTTGCCTTAACCATCTAAATCGATCAAAATAAATTCCAAATCATCAATCAAAGTCAAGAAACACTAACTTGGGATGGCCTGTGGTCGCGGCAATGCTCCGGCGAGGATCTCGGAACTCGGGCGAAGGGTTTCAATGGTGGATTGATTCGGTTTATGCATATTTTCAATAAAAAAATGCAAACAAACAACACAAATGTGATTAGAAACAAGTTTTGAACATCAAAGTGCTAAAAATCATCAACGAAATCACATGAACATTCACATTGGAACTAGAACTCAATTCTGGAAATTTTGGAAAACAATGATCATGAGCCAACTTTACCTTCTTCGAATGTGTACAAATCGTAGTTTTCGGACTAATCGGCGCCTGTAAAGTTGTTCTCTGATGCTTAGGCTTCAAATTGACTTCTTCAGTTCCATCGGGAAAGGTTTGGACTCGCCGGCTGGAGCTCGGTTTCAGGGCTTCACAGTCAGCTCGCCACTGGTCACTCAAGGAGGAGATCCTCCCTAGACGGTCGATTTGTCGGTGCTATTCAATCGACCGGTGCCGATCACTCGATCTGGAGATCTCCACTCCTCTCTCTCTCTCTCTCTCTCTAGATTTCATGCTCTTTCTCCCTGTTTCTCTCTCTTCTCTCTCCCTGGCATTTCACCTAGCACGTTCTATCCTATGATCAGTTTTTTTCTTGTTTTTGTTGATCAAAATTCCCTCTCAAAGTTTGTTTCCACTGCCTTTGATCGTTTATAACCGATTTTCAACGACATCTGGAGATTCTCTAGTTGTCATTCAGGTCAAACACGTGTTTATTTGACCGGAGAAGTTTGCTAAAGTGGCGAGTTCATTTGGTTTTTCCCATGGGTTCATTGTGTTTTGGGTAGGTCGGGCGAGGAAGAAGGGTTCTCGGGTTGGTCGGGTCGACCCGGCTGACCCGGCAGGCCCAATTTTGTTTAAAAATCCAAATTAAGCCTAATTTCAACCGAATTTTCAAAATTAAACCCCAAAATTGAATTCATCATCATATTTTGAACCCATATATGTGACTTTTCCCAATTTTTGTCATAATCATATCCAAGATTCCAAACTTTTTTATATTCGGGTTATTAGGGTTTTATTCAATTCGATGTCTTAATGACCTGATTAGGAAAAATTGGCGCGAAAATTGAATTACACACACATGATTAACCCTAGAAATGATGGTCTCATGGTTCGACAATTTCGTATTAGGCACGATTCCCAATTTGGACTCAATTTCTAATTTTGAATTGAATTTTGGGATTTTCTGATTGCTTTAAAAAATTATGCAATTGGACTAACCATTATGTAATTCAAGGTCCCAAAATCATTTTTTGTGAAGATACCATGACTTAAAAATGACTAGAAAAGATTTATTTGCATTTTTAGTTCAATTCGGGTTTGATTTTGCCCAATTTTTGGAAAAACACATACCCGATTGAAATTTTTCAAAATTGATGATGTATTAATGAAATTGGATTTAAAAGAAGACTAATGACTATTTTTATGGAATTTTCTGATTCCATTTCCTATTTTTCTTGATTTTCTCACTTATTTTGACTAAAAGAAATTAAAGGAAAATGCAGGGAAATGCTAAAAAAATTATTTTTGGTTTAGAAATAGGTTTCTAGGCTTGGACAATATTCCTAGTCCTAATTTTAAGATTTTTGAAAATATGAAAAAAATGAGCTAAAAACTAGGTGTCAACAGGGGTGTCACGAGCCCGTTAGGGTTCGGGGCGTGACATCCTCGTTGATTTGGTATTAGAACAAGTTCAGCTTGATCCAAGTTGGTCGAAATCTAGAGTAATAAGGAGCGATGACTTTGGGATAGTCAGTTAGGGGGACTTGTGTGCCATGCGTACCCTAAATTGTGTGATTGTGGTTGCTGAGTGATCTTATGCAATAATGTATGAAGTACAGGTGCGTTAGGACTTGTGATAAGTGCACGAACTATGTTGGATGTGATTGAGTGCTGTTTGTGATTGACTGTCTGTTTGGTGAATTGTTGTTGTGATTCATTGCCTAGGGCTTTAGACTGGTATAGTTGACCTAGGTCTCTATTTCTTGAGTGGAATTATAGCAGGTAGACAAGTGTGAGAACCCAGTGAGAATGAGTAGCCGAGGTCGAGGTCGAGATTCAGGTCAAGGTCATGTGACCCCATAAACTAGAGTTGTAGAGGATCCCCGGGTGGATGGAATTCTAAGGGCACTACAAGAAGTCGGGATTTTAATAGGTAGACAGACTGAAGAGTGGAATGCTACTGTCACTACTGCTGCTGAGGCCGCTGTTGCCCCCGCCAATGGAGCCAATGGAAATAATGAAAACAATGGGAACAATGGGAATGGTGGGCACCCCGCTCAGGGTCAAGTAAATGCAAACAGGCCGATGTCTAAGCTGGTTGAGCAGTTTTTGAAGCTGAAGCCTCCGAGGTTCGATGATAGAGGTAATACTAAGGCTACACCTCAATGGGTGGAAGAACTAGAACAAGCTTTCGAAGTGCTAAGATGCATTGAAGAGGAAAAAGTAACCTTAGTAGTATACCAGCTTCAGGAATATGCAAGCGACTGGTGGATGGCCGCAAGAGGCCAAGTGTTCCTTACTGGTACGGCTCCGACTTGGACCATTTTTACTGAGACTTTTAATGACAAGTATTTCTTGGAAAGTGTCCGAGAGCAGAAGTTGGCAGAATTCATGAGACTTCGCCAAGGTCAGATGTCGGTAGACCAATATGAGGCCGAGTTCGCAAGGTTGTTCAAGTTTGCCCCAAGAATGGTAGAGGACCCAGTGGACAAAGGCAGGAGATTCCGAGATGGACTAAACCAGACTTTCACAGTTAGATGATCTCACTGAATTTGAGGAGCTATCATGAGATTTACTACCAGGCTCAAGTGTTGACACTTGATTTTTAGCTCATTTTTTTTCATAATTTCAAAAATCTCAAAATTAGAACTAGGAATCTTGGCCAAGCCTAGAAACCTACTTCTAAACCAAAAATAATTTTTTTATCATTTTCCTGCATTTTTCATTAATTTCTTTTAGTCAAAATAAGTGAGAAAATAAAGAAAAATAGCAAATGGAATCAGAAAATTCCATAAAAATAGTCATTAGTCTTTTTTTAAATCCAATTTCATTAATACATCATCAATTTTGAAAAATCTCAATCGGGTATATGTTTTTCCCAAAATTGGGCAAAATCAAACCCGAATTGAACAAAAAATGCAATTAAATCTTTTCTAGTCATTTTTAAGTCATAGTGTCATCACAATAGATGATTTTGGGACCTTGAATTACATAATAGTCGGTCCAATTGCACAATTTGTCATAGAAATTAGAAATCCCCAAAATTCAATTGAAAATTAGGAATTTTAAGCCCAAATTGGGAATCGTGCCTAATATGAAATTGTCGAACCACGAGACCATCGTTTCTAGGGTTAATTAGATGTGGGTAATTCAATTTTGGCATCGATTTTGCCTAATCAAGTCATTAGGACATCAAATTAAACAAAATCCTATTAACCCGAATACAAAAATGTGAAAATCTTGGACATGATTATAACAAAAATCGGGGAAACTCACATATTTGGGTTCAAAATGTGATGAGGAATTCAATTTTGGGGTTTAATTTTGAAAATTTGGTCAAATTGAGCTTAATTTACGAATTTAGGCCAACCCAGGTCTGCTGGGTTGACCGAGTCGACCCGACCCGACCCGACCGGACCCGGGTTGTTCATCTTCTTTGCCCGACTCACTCAAAAGGGACAATAAACCCAAAAAAATCAGCTCATGCCCACGACTTCAACAGCCTTAATCCCACCACAAACACGTGCGAAAATATCAATTTAACAGTTGGATAATCACCGGCTATCATAAGTTATTCAATTCTAGTCCCAATGTGAATGTTTATGTGATTTTGTTGATGACTTTTAGCATTTTGATGTTCAAAACTTGTTTCTAATCATGTTTTGTATTGTTTGATTGCATTTTGTGCTATTAAATCAACAAAATCGAGTCAATTCACCATTGAAAACTCTTGCCGGAGTGCCTTCTGCGGCCAATGGCCGCTCAAGTTAGTAACTATTGACCTTGCTTGATGTTTTGATTTTGATTTTGATCGATGTAGACGGTTAGGGTTGATTATGTGATGATCTGAAAGTCAGAGAAGCTGGTCTTGATCAGTTTTAGGTTGAGACCTTTGGGATCGATTTTCACCAGCCGGCGGTGGTTAGGCAATGATCCGACTAGGTTAGATGGCTAGAGGACGATGAAGACTCAATACAAAACATAAAAACATGGACGGAAGGTCACCGGAAGCTCGTCGGATTTTGGTTCGAAGTTGCGACCTTGATAATCCAAAACAAGAGATCATGCCCACCGAGTGCTCGGGGAAATGCCCTAAAGAAATTGAGTCAAAACAGTGCCGTTTTGGGCATCGTATCCGCCGGAGAAGACAACCAGTGCCGGCATCGGTGACGCTCGATTCGACCAAGTTGAACTGGGCCGATCCGGTTCGTTTCCCGGCGGGAAATTTAAAAAAATAATAATAATAAATAAAAAATCTAAAAAAATTCATAAAAAATGTAAAAAAAATTCAATTTTTTTGGAAAATCGAAAAAATTTTAGAAAAATAGGAAATTCATAGAAGAATTAAAAAATTTAGAAAATTCGTAAAAATTCAAAAATTCTCAGAAAATCCATAAAAATTCAGAAAATTCAGAAAATATAATTAAAAAAATATGAAAAAAATATAAAAACATCAAAAAAATTAAAAAATTCGAAAATTCATAAAAATTTTTAGAAAATCATAAAAATGAATTCTCGATTAATGAAATTCTCAGAAATTCAATTTTTGAAAACAAAATCAAAAAAATCAAAAATTTTAAAAATTCACAGAATGGTTCAAAAACATTGTGGCCAACCTTAGAAAGTAAAATTTGAATTTTTGAGAGTACCCAAGTGGCATTTTTAGAAAATCTTAAATTTAGGGGTTATAACCCCTAAAAAAACCCTAAAATCCTAAAAAATGCAAATCATGAAATGAATATGCTTCTAGGGTTTCATTAGAGTTTGGATGTTTTGATTAATTTTTATTTTTTAGAAGACCATCTAGGATTGATTGATTTAATTGACATTGATTGCGCATTTAATTCTTGATTGATTTTCCTGCGATTAGAATGGATAAAATTAGTGGTAAGTCTCGGAAACTTACATGACACGTTAGACATCGTATCGTTCTTAGGTACCGAAAGGGCGTTAGGGATCTTGATTTGGGATCATTAACGTAACCAAGTCCCCGTACTTAGAATCTCTAGTTCGTAGAATCGTGGTATTTCTCCCGTACCCCGATTAGGTTTCTAGTCGACCTACCACTAATGACTAGTGGCGACTCTAAAATAAAAAACTTAGAATAAATAGGAAATTACCATGCGCTGTCACGTGAGGTATGGTCTGAGAGAGACCCTTACATGGAAATACCTCCTTTGCGCGTAAATCCCGAAAGTCCAAAAAAAAAGCGCGGCACGACAAGTTTGGTGACTCCGCTGGGGACTAATCTTTTCTAAGTGGATTAGGCCTAGATAGAACGATATGCATGTGTTTTGTGCTTGCAAGGATCCCAAGTACATTTCACTAACGATAGTGTTAAATGGTTTTACAGGTGGGTGGTATAAGGGGTGTAGTCTTTGTTAACCCTTGTTTTGCAGGATGGTGTTGGGATTGAATGCGAATTGAATGAATTTTAGAAGTGCTGTTTGGTTATTAATTACTATGCATGTCTTTAAATTGCTTTAGCACTACACCATTAGCACACACCATCCGTGATCCAAGCCTGGCTACATTTAGGATTACCCTTAAGAGGTATGTGTTTAGGTAAAACTATGAGCCGATTGCTCATGGGATCGTTTAAATGCGATACCGATCACCTAGGTGGAATAATATTTCATTACTTTAGGCCGATTGTCTATTAGAATGGAATCCCTTGTCCAATAAGGTGGTGGCCTTGAGCCTTTAGCATATCCTACCCTTTTAGGCATCAAAACTTCATTGGTTGCATTCGCTTGTCTTTGTGGCTGGTATACTTGAACCCAAACAAAAATGTCCTAGTAAGCAAGTATCGTTCCATTCCGTTCCATTCCATTCTTTTACAATTATGCATGTTAATTGGCACATTTTCAAAAAATGCCTTAATGGCATTCAATGCTTGGTCTAAATGCCATTTCATATTAGAATGCATGATTAGGGCGTTATACTTCATTTGACATTTCTTTTATTTTTAGATGAAATGTATAGGTCCATAATAGATTTTCCATGTAATTCAAGTGCTTATTCGTTCATTTCAATGTATTTGGAGTTGTAAACCATAGTTTAGCATTTTATGGTCTAAATAGAGTATGATAAAATGGGCATTTACATCACATATTGAATTTATCCATGATCTCAAATATATGCTCTTTTAAGGTCTAAATGGACTCAAAGACATTTGAATTATTTTCTAGGCATTCAAGTGTATTTTACCTCCATCTTATCTTAAAAGGACATATAATTGAAATGGATGCATTAAAATCAACCGGTAATCCATGGTGAATAATAATCAATTCTTTTTTACGTGCTTTAGATCGAAATAGGAAAACTAGACATTAAGTCATTCCTATTCCAAGGAAGGAGCTTTTGGCATGGTGGTGGGTAAACATGACAAAGGATAACAAAGCATACGTAAGGGAAAGGCTCAGGTATTTATTTAAGCTCATCAACCTGGAGTACCAAGTGAGCTTAATCCAAGCATTATTCCATTTCTGGGAAGTTACCACTGCCACATTTTAATTGGGCGAGTACGAGATGGTACCTATACTAGAAGAATATAAAGCAACCATTGGGATTGATTTCGAGACAAGAATCATTGAACCCCCGGTTGGATTGAAACCCACGAGCGTTATAGCTGAATTCTTAAACTAGAAGACCCCTCAAGTGGAAAAGTTGATCAAGTTGAATATCGGGAGATTTCCTCTATCTTACTTGGTGGCCAATTACTCCAAGTTGATGAAAGAAACGGGAAATACTTCCGCAAGGGTTTTTATTCTTGCCTTCTTCGGATTCGTCTTATTCCCCACATCAAAGACTAGATTAAATCCTCTCATTGTAGAAATTGCTGGGCAAGTTTGCCTAAAATAGAACTTTTCCAATATGCTCTTGGCAGAGACCATCATTTCATTGAACAAATATCAAAATCAACAAAAGGGCGTACTGCAAGTTTCGGCTAAGTTACTTTCTGTGTGGTTTATTTCCCATATTTGACCTTGGGAACGTTATATGTGCATTCGAAAGATCGACTCATCTACCAATCCTATTAAGAAGTATTTGAAACTTCAAGACAAAATGCCAAAATACTCTTTTCATGAGTGGGCAAATTTCATTAGAGCATTAACTCTCGACCAGTTTCAATGGAGAATTCAATGGCCGAAGATAGCGAAAGCTCAAATTACCACCCAAGACGGCAATTTGGTGCCTTTGCTTGGATTGAGCGGCGGAACTACTTATTGCCCATTAAGAGTCATATGACAATTTGGAATGGTTCAATAAATTCCACCTATTTGGCACCCTGAGGAGTTCACATTTGAGATACCACAAAAACCCCTATCAGAAAGGGAAAGAAAAGAGCTACGAGCAAGGGTTGATGGGATCATGAATTCCTTGAAGAAATCAACCAAGCAAATAGTACATATAGCCTGAAGATTTGGGAGGCGAAATGAAGCTTTTTTCGACGTCCAACGAGTATATAAAGTGGTTGAAGACTAAATGACTAATCGACATCGAACCATATGTACCCTTGAGTGTTACCACTCATTTTGATGAGCCATATATCTCAGAGTACATTGTGCCAAGTACGCCAGGTGTAGAGCCGTATGCTCCCGAGGAGGTTATAATCGATGTGGAAGAATGGGAGACATGAGCCAAGGAATATGAAGAGGCTGAAGCTACCTTAGCTAGCAAGAAGCCTAGATTTGTTTAAGCTAGTGTTTCCCTATTTTGATGAATAGCATTGTAATAAAAATTTTCAAAATTGAAACAATTACTTAATGAACAATTATTTAATGAGGTTTCAAAGTATGTTTTATAAAGAATCACCATGGATTACAATTCTTTGAATTGTATGATTCCTTGAGAAAGACATTGATGAAGAATTTTATACAAAGCTAAGGCTTGTATGAAATTTCTTATCCTTGACAATCTCATGAAACCATATAATTAAAAGGTAAGTAGGGTTTCATGAATATTTTACTATGCTAATATCGGGTCTTCTTGCAAGACAGGTTGTTTAGCAACGGAAGGTAAATGACCTCGAACACGCTTACAAGATAGAATGGCGGAAGAAGAAACCTGTACTCGACTAGCTGAAGTTGAGAATCAAATGACCCAAATGGTTGTAATGATGGCAGAAATGAAGGCTTTTATTCTTATATCCCGTAGACAATATCCTACTACTCCAAATGTGGGAACTTCAAATACTACTGAAACACCAATTGAAGAACCAGCCAGAAACAAAGAACCGGTTCAAGAAAATCCTCCAAAAACTATGCCTGAGGTGGTAAATTTGGAAGAGGATGATCAAATTTAAGAATACGTCCAAAACAAAAGATGAAGAAGAGGCCAAGAGATTAGCCAAAATTGAAGAATGCTTAGGAAGTCAAGGCTACGAACTTCAAAGGTTCGACAAGTTCTCGCCATATACGAAGGTGATTGTTCTAGAAAATTATAAAGAACTAGAGTTCGTGAGCAAGTATAATGGCACTGGTTGTCCCAAAAGCCATTTGAAGTATTATCTCCGTAAAATGGTAAGATATTTAGATAACACGCCACTTTTTACTAGCACATTTCAGGATAGGCAGAGAGAAGCGGCCTTTGCATGGTACACAGCCCTCGACATATAAGACTTCACTGAATGGGATCATTTGGCGAGAGAATTTCTTCGCCAGTACAAGTTTAATGTTGAAGTACTTCCAACTAGAGAAGATCTCGTCAGAACTGAGAAACGAAAAAATGAAGGGTTCAGAGCCTATGCTCAGAGATGAAAAGCTATTGCATCACAAGTAAAGCCCACCACAAGTGAAGATGAGCTCATTAAGCTCTTTCTAAAATCATTGCCAATTGAGTATTATGACAAACTTCATGTATTAGGCTGTCAAACATTCACCGTATTGGTAAAAGTGGGTGAGAGAATTGAATGGGGGTTGAAAGAGAAGAAACCTCAAGAAACAGCAGCACGAAAACCTTACCCCGAGAAAAAAGACAAAGAACCCATCCAAGAAATGGCTATGGTGTCTAGCCCAAATACTCATCAAGCATCATTTCCAAAGCAATCAAATGTCGCTTGAAAAAATCCAAGGCAGTTCGAGCCAAATAAAAGGCCTGTGAGGCAATACACACCGTTGCTTCGACCCCTGTCAAAGCTATTATCAATGCTTCTAGAAAGGTATTTGGTGACCAAAGAAGTACGGAGAGACAATCCTGTAAGATTTTCTTAGTACGATGAATCAAAAACCTACACCTATCACATGGGAGAAAGGAGACATGATGTAAATAATTTTCCCACTCTAAAATACAAGGTTCAACAGCTCATTAACAAGAAGATATTGAACTTCTAAGAGCCCGAGCTAAATGTACATCAGAATCCTCTTCCTGAGCATAATACAGTAAACATGATCAAGGATAAAGAAACAGTGATCAAGTCTAATAATGAAGATAAATATGAGGTCAAGATTAAAGCTTATCATTTAAGAGATGCCTGCTTTAGTCAAGAAGCACTCTTAAAAGGCGAGATTATAGACAACTGGAGAGAAGATTCCGGAAAATATAACTTCCAAGTGAAATATGCCCCACCGCCATGGGCATTAAAAAATGAGGTAATTGTGCCTGATGGCTAGGGTGGTATGGATGATGAAATCAGCTCTGAGGAGAAAGCTCTGTCTAAGAAGGAAATGCTCCAAGATGAAAAAGATAAGGATGAAAAGAAGAAAGAAAAAGTCCGACAAGGTAAAAGGCATTTCACCTAGAAATCATCAAGGGAAGGCGAAACCGTAGACTTACTCGGACAAGACAGCGGTAAATATAATTACCGTGTCAAATATACTTTACCACTATAGGCATTAAAAAACGAAGACATTGTACCTGACGGATGGGGTGGCATGGATGAGGTATCGATTAGCTAACTAAATCTCGAAGAAAATGAAGATCGAGAAGAGAAAAAGAAGAAAAAGATTCGCCGAGGTGATAAGCGATTTGCTCGAAAAGCACGAAAAAAAAGGTGAAGTTGTTGATTTTTTAGGCCAAGATAGTGGCCGGTATAATTACCGTGTCAAATATACACCTCCTTCGTGGGCATTCAAGAACGAAATGATCACACTTGATGGCTGGGGTGGAATGGATGCTGACGAAGCCAATAGAAGGATGGTATCCATGATTACACCATTTTTGATCAAGCTTGATGAAGTAGATAAATATAAGGAGGAGGAAGGTCCTGTCGAACTAATCACTATCCAACTTCCCATTGATCAACTAAGGATTGAAGGAGAAGAAACACAGCCTGTGATTATCACTCTCCCTCCAAAAGAAAAGTTTGATACTAAGTGTGTACCTTGGGATTGTTTTCCCAAAGAAGTTGATGCCATAACCCAATCAGGGAGATGCAATGTCCCGAAAGAAGGTGAGCACGAAAAGAAAGGAGTAACCGAAGAAGATATTAAACAATTGCTTTCAGTCATGAAGACGAGCGAATTTGAGGTAATTGAATAGCTAAGAAAGATGCTGGCACAAATTTCTCTATTGGATCTCTTCAAAACTTTAGAAAGCCACAAAATGGTGCTTATGAAACTTCTCAATGAAGTGGACGTCCCGGAGACAATTAATGAAGTATGATTGGAAGACTTTGTTGGCACTATTCTCCTGAAAGATCAAATTGCCTTCTCTGATGAAGATTTCCCAATTGACGGGCGTTCCTATAATAAGGCTCTGTATATTGCCATCAAATGCAGGGGCAAGGAGGTGTCACGTGTACTGATCGATAATGGTTCCGAACTTAATTTATGTCCACTAAGCACACTGCATCGTTTGGGGATTAGTGAAGAGCTCATCAAACCTTCTAAGGCAACTATGCGTTCATTTGATGGAATGAAGAAAGACATTATTGGGGATATTGAGCTCGAGGTGAACATAGGCCCTGTGCCTTTCCTGATTGACTTCCAAGTAGTGGATATTCTAAGGACTTTCAACTTGTTACTCGGAAGACCTTGAATTCATATGATTGGTGCCATTCCTTCAAGTCTCTATCAAAAGGTCAAGTTCATCATTAATGGCAAGATGATCATCGTACATGGGGAGACGGATTTCACCACTTACAAAGAAAGTGCAATACCATATGTCGAACCCGAAGTGAAAGAAGAACCAAGTTATCATTCTTTTGAAATGATCTCAATGATGCAAATTCCTATCGGTTGCATCATAAAATCCCCAGAGTTCTCAACACCATCCATTATGTCTGGAAAGGTGTTATGCCAGTATGGATTTACTCCCGGTAATGGTCTTAGATCAAAATCCCAAGAAATCAAAGAACCTATCACTCTGCTTGTTACAAGAATGAAACACAGAGTAAGTTATATTCTAGATAGCTCCAAAGATCACCATGGAGGCCAAGGCCAAGGTCAAAAGAACCATGGAGGGTGTAGAGGCCGAGGTGATCACATCATTAATCCATCCATATGGAAGGGCAACGTTAAAGAGCTTCCCTATCATTAGATCTACGTCAAGGAAACTTTTCCTGGACCTTCCAAATTACTTCAAGAAGAAAACTTACATATAGTAGAAGAATCGGTTCTGCCTGATTTATTCGAAGAGAATACCATTAACGTTATCGTAATCGAAGCAGAAGATACCTACGCAATGGAGTAGGAAGATTCTTTTGAACTTTTGCTATTAGCTTTTTCTATTGCGTTTTATTGATTATAATTTCAAATTTCTTGTGATTTCATTTGCAATTTTAGTTTAGTTGCAATTTACATTCCTGTTGATATAGATGTAATCACGTTTTTCAATTCAATAAAAGTGGTCAAATATTTTGTTAAGGACATATAGAAACAAAACTAGACCTATGATGAACATTATCCTCATTCGTGAGGCTTGCGGCTTTGGGTTTCTATTTTGCTGCTCATTGCGAAAATGATTTTAAGAGCAAGGAAGTTTGATGATATGAGGACTAGTTCTATCTTTATAAAATAAATTCCAAAATGAATTTCCAAAAGGTTTTTCATGGGACCACGTACGTTACTTATTTCGTATGTAATTACTAATCATGTTTGTTACATATCAGGCATGAGCATTCGCATATCCATAATAGGTTCATATGTGGCTTAAATCTTTTCAAGGAGATCACTTGCGATATTGAAGTGGATAATGAAGACGAGGAATGGGTCAGAAAAGAATGGATTCGTCATGAAAAATCAAAACCATTCATATTATAGAAAACGATCATTGTTAATCTAGGCTATAAGGAAAATCCCAAAGAAGTTAAGATTGGAGAAAGTTTTTTCTCGGTAGAAGCAGAAAGAATCATAGATTTGCTCAAAGAATATCAAGATATATTCGTATGGTCTTATGCTGACATGCCAGGCCTTGATCTGAATTTGGTAGGTCTTGTTATCTGAATTTGGCATCAGGAGTTCATCCCAAAAGTTAGTCAAAGGACAAGCAATAGTAGACATGTTGGCAGAAAATTCGTATAATATTGCCAATCCTGAAGAGCAACTTGATGAT
Source organism: Syzygium malaccense (assembly GCA_031216405.1). Lineage (NCBI taxonomy): Eukaryota > Viridiplantae > Streptophyta > Magnoliopsida > Myrtales > Myrtaceae > Syzygium > Syzygium malaccense. The sequence continues at coordinate 14,979,027 of CM062254.1, forward strand.
CATATATTAATATTGGTCGACGATAAATAGACCGTGTATTTTGATGGTGCAACCAACTTATCTGGATTAGAAACTGGGGCAGTAATTGTCTCCCTAGAAAGCCGACACTATTCGGTATCTGCAAAACTGGTATTTCTATGCATCAATAACATCGCTGAATACGAAGCATGCATTCACGGCTTACAATTAGCCCTTTCAATGAAGGTAAAGATGTTGCAAGTATATGGAGATTCTATGCTCATCATATTGCAAATAATTGGTGAATGGCAAACTCGAGATGCCAAACTAATTCCTTATCATAGATACTTAGAAGAGATTATAGAAAATTTCGAAGAAGTAACATTCAATTATCTCCCAAGAGCTCAGAATCATTTTGTAAATGCTCTTGTAACTTTGTCATCATTACTATAAGCTGAAGATGGTATGGATATAAAACCATGGAGAATTAATATTCTTGAACAATCAGCTCATTGCATGATGATCCAGGCAGACTTCGACAATGAACCATGGTATCATGACATCAAAAGATATCTTCAATCAGGAGAATTTCCTTAAGGAAGCCAATCAGGTGATAGGAAATTTATAAGGAAGATAGCCAACAAATTCCTCCTCGGTGGTCAAACGTTCTATAAGAAATCATTTGTTTCAACCCTACTAAGATGTGTGGATGCTACAGAAGCTGAACGGATCATGAAAAAAATTCATGAGGGTGAATGTGGACCGCACATGAATAGACATTCTAGCTCGAAAGATTACGAGGTTGGGATATTATTGGATGACAATGAAAACAGATTGCATCCAACACGTGAGATATTGCCATCAATGTCAAGTTTATGGAGATAGAATTAATGCACCGCCAAGTAAGCTATATCAAATGTTCGAACCATGGCCATTTTCAATGTGGGGCATTGATATGATTGGTCCAATCAACTCCAAGGCCTCAAATAGGCATCGATTTATCCTGGTTGCTATTGACTATTTTACTAAATGGATTGAAGCAAACTCCTACACGAATCTTACTGCCAAGAACGTTGTAAGATTCATTAGGCATGACATCATTGCTAGATATGGAGTTCCAGAAGTAATAATTACGGACAATGACTCAAATCTAAATAATAAGATTGTGGATGATTTATTCGAACACTTCTACATCCGACATCTGAACTCATCTCCATATCGTCTATAAATGAATGGAGCAGTTGAAGTGGCAAATAAAAATATCAAGAAGATACTGGCCAAGACAACTAAAAATTATTATGATTGGCACGAGGTTATCGTATGCTCTGATGGCATACCGAACTTCAATTCGAACATCAACTGGAGCAACCCTGTTTTTCTTGATTTATGGAATGGAAGCAGTGTTACCTATTGAAGCAAAAATTCCTTCATTAAGGATACTATCCTAATTAAAGCTTTTAGAAGCTGAGTGGATTCAACAAAAATATGAACAACTCAATATGATTGATGAAAAGAGATTAAGAGTTATATGCCATGGACAAGCTTATTAAAGACGAGTGGCCAAATCCTTTGACCGAAAAGTGAAACCAAAGCATTTCAAAACAGAGGATTTAGTAGTAAGGAAAGTCATCTTCAATAATTCAGATTCTCGTGGCAAATTCACTCCGAATTATGAGGGTCCATATATTATCAAGAAAGTTCTTTTTAGAGGAGCATTGATTCTTGTAGATATGGCAGGAACAGAATTGGCCTATCCTGTAAATGCATATGTTGTCAAGATTTTTCTACCCATAAAATGAAGACGAACATTCAAGAAAAGATTCGGGTCACTTTAGAACATGTGCATATCATGCATATCATGCATTTCATAAATATGTTTATCTATTGTGTAGAAGAAAGCAAAAGGAGTCCGAACTAGTTGATGGCTTTGGAATTCTCAACAAAGTAGTAAGATAATAGAGGGAAGTATCACTTCCAATTCTATTTTCCATTGATATTCCCTAATGTGCTTTTCTTTTTATCATCCTTAGGGAGATGAAGACAATGGAGCAACAAAAAGAAAAATCCCCAGTGGGATCAAAGAAAAATATGCAAACAAGAGGGATCTTGGTAAGTTGATTAGACAGGTATCCTTAAATCGTAAGTGCACGTATTAAAGAAGTTGCCTTTCCAAGAGAAAATCGAACTTTTTCTTCCCCAAGCGGAATGACACTAAGACTGAGCAGAACAAAACAAATTGTTTTGAAAAGAAAATACCTTAGAAATGTTTAAATAAAAAGTTTTGAAACACGCTTTCTTTGAGAATGCACTAAACATCAAAATTCCCTAAAAATGGATAATTTGACAAAGGTTTTGAAAAATTTCAAGGAAAAAGTTTGGATCAAATCGAATAGAAAAACCTTCAAATGATGAAAGGTAAGCCATATCCAAACACGTCCCCTATACACTCAAAACCAAAGTAAAGGAGTGAGTGAGAAAAACTCATTCGAAGGAAATAGGGGATGTTCGCAATGATTACATGAATTGAAGTGATGAAAGGCAGCCATTTCACTATCCCAAACATATACTTATCCCTTGCAAACCAAATTTGAGCCGAAACAGTGGAGAAGTTTTTCCAAAATAATCCTGTTAAGAACCACCCCACATTGGGGTAAACCAGGAGGTTTGTGGTTGACAGCTATGGAGAATAGGATCAAGAAAGATTCTATTATATACTCTTGCATCAATTTTTCTGTGATAACTTCAAATAAAGTTATATGAGAGCTCAAGACATCCCAAGAGGAAGAAGAGCACTTCATTTCTTATACCCAAGCACATTACCTTTGGCAAAGCTTAATTGAGCCTGAATATTCATTTTAGGACCCTAAATTAGTGATCATCTCTTCACACTGGAGCATTAGCATATAATCCAGTTTAATAGATAATAAATAAAAGGGCATGACACAGGGTCCTTAGAATTCAAAAAGGTCAAAAGCAAAAGAATCAGGGGCATGAAAAAGCAGTGTGTTTGGTAAAAGCAAGGCCAAATGCCCGAGGAAAATGAGAAAGAAAAAGAGAGTTCAAAAGAAAGCTCTAAATGACGAAAAAAGTCATGACAAAGTAAAGTCAAGATCATGAGAAATTATAGATCACAACAAGTGATAATGAGCAAAAGAAAAGATATTGTAATGGATGTTTAGGGGACTCTGATATTTGTAAAAGAAAGATTTCTAGTGAATAAAAGAGGAAAAGGGTGGTGATGCCAAGAAGATCACCAATTTCATAAAAATCCTAAATTCAAACAAATGAACTTTTTGAGCCTACCCAATACCAACAATACAACCTCTCACCAGAGACTCTTCTGATTGGGATGTTGAGAGTAGAAATATGACTTTTTGACAAGAAGTCATTACTTAAAGAAGTGTATGTAATAATATCTTGTCTTATTCTCGAGATTCTTAACTTGTAGACCTGAAGTCATATATGATGAAATCCCTTTTCTTGTCCTCAAAATGTCTATCCTTTGAATAGCCATTGATCAAGTCAATATTACAACATTTTGAAAGACCTTATCAGATCAATTAGATTGTATACATTATGAATATCTCTGAACACCTAAGGATTGGTTAAGAGAGATAAAATTGAGGGATATCAGACAAGTCCCCTTTCAATCAAATAAAGAAAAGATCAAGTTCATATATTAAAACAAATCCTTTCGAATGAAGGTCTTCCAAACGATCATTTCAAGCATTTCTTGAAAAATTGCAAGCATTTTGTTCAAATAATTCCTCGAAAAGGAAATTTGATTGTCTGAAATGCATTAATGCAAAGAATGCATGTTTCTATACCAGGTTTCAAAAGTTTTTGGTCAACTTAAAATCAAGTTTTCAAACAGTTTGTGGTAAGTTAAAAAAAAACCACGCTTCAAACAGTTTTGATTAATTTCAAAACTACTTTTCAAAATAGTTTTTGGCCAACTAAAAATCATACAAAGGTTAGTGAAACCTAAAAAATCACATAACTCATGGTCAAGACATTCATTGTTTGAAGTCTTCCCAAAGTTCTACAGGCGAGGAGCCCCTAGGCAAATTCAAGTCCTATAGATGAGGAGCCCTAAGGCAAATTCAAGTCCTATTGGTGAGGAACTACTGGGCAAATTCAAAGTCCTACAAGTGGGGAGCCCCTAGGCAAATTCAAGTCCTATTGATGAGGAACCACTAGGCAAATTCAAAGTCCTACAGGCGAGGAGCCCTAGGCAAATTCAAAGTCCTACAGGCGAGAAGCCCCTACACAAATTCAAGTCACTAGGCAAATTCAAAGTCTTATAGGCGAAGAGCCCTTAGGTAAATTCAAGTCCTATAGGTGAGGAGCCTCTAGGTAAATTCAAAGTCCTACTGGTGAGGAACCACTAGGTAAATTCAAAGTCCTACTGGTGAGGAACCACTATGCAAATTTAAAGTCCTACAAGCGAGGAGCACCTAGGCAAATTCAAGTCCTATAGGCGAGGAGCCCCTAGGCAAATTCAAAATCCTACAGGCGAGGAGCCCATAGGTAAATCCAAAGTCCTACAGGCGAGGAGCCCATAGGTAAATCCAAAGTCCTACAAACAAGGAGCCCCTAGGCAATTTCTAAAGTCCTACTGGTGAGGAACCACTAGACAAATTTCCAAATCCTCAGGCGAGAAGCCTCAGGTGTTCATGATTTGTGGATTCATCCTTAAACCACAGAATTTGAATAATCATTATAATTATCACCACCATCAATTCTTGTTCTTGGATAAGCAACAAAGAGACTCTCACAAATAGGTAAGTTTCTCTTCCTCAATCATTAAGAACTTTTCAAAATGTGTTCAAAAAAGAGAACCTTTGGATTAGATCACGAATTTCAAAAGCATGATCCCTAATCAATTATTGCGAAATTTTCATTTTATCTTGTTCATTGAGTCGACTAAAAACTCAGGTGTCACATTGTCTTTGAGATCAACCTCTAATGAGTTCAATCTCAAATAGGGGCAGTTGTTGACACTTGATTTTTAGCTCATTTTTTTTCATATTTTCAAAAATCTCGAAATTAGGACTAGGAATCTTGGCCAAGCCTAGAAACCTACTTCTAAACCAAAAATAAAATTTTTAGCATTTTCCCGAATTTTTCATTAATTTCTTTTAGTCAAAATAAGTGAGAAAATAAAGAAAAATAGCAAATGGAATCAGAAAATTCCATAAAAATAGTCATTAGTCTTTTTTTAAATCCAATTTCATTAATACATCATCAATTTTGAAAAATCTCAATCGGGTATATGTTTTTCCCAAAATTGGGCAAAATCAAACCCGAATTGAACAAAAAATGTAATTAAATCTTTTCTAGTCATTTTTAAGTCATAGTGTCATCACAATAGATGATTTTGGGACCTTGAATTACATACTAGTCGGTCCAATTGCACAATTTGTCATAGAAATTAGAAATCCCCAAAATTCAATTGAAAATTAGGAATTTTAAGCCCAAATTGAGAATCGTGCCTAATATGAAATTGTCGAACCACGAGACCATCGTTTCTAGGGTTAATTAGATGTGGGCAATTCAATTTTGGCATCGATTTTGCCTAATCAGGTCATTAGGACATCAAATTAAACAAAATCCTATTAACCCGAATACAAAAATGTGAAAATCTTGGACATGATTATAACAAAAATCGGGGAAACTCACATATTTGGGTTTAAAATGTGATGAGGAATTCAATTTTGGGGTTTAATTTTGAAAATTTGGTCAAAATTGAGCTTAATTTGTGAATTTAGGCCAACCCGGGTCTGCCGGGTCGACCCAACCCGACCTGACCCGAGTTGTTCATCTTCTTCGTCTGACTCACTCAAAAGGCACAATAAACCATAAAAATCAGCTCGTGCCCACGACTTCACCATCCTTAATCCCACCATAAATACGTGCGAAATACCAATTTAACAGTTGGATAATCATCGGCTGTCATCAGTTATTCAGTCTAACTGATTCAAGGCCAGTAAATAACAAACTTTGGGCGGGAAATTAATCAACAAAAAAGCTAAAAAAATTGAACGAGGAAGAGAAGGTGTTCGGTAAAATACCGAAGAGAGAGAAGAGAGAGAAACAGGGGGAAAAATCCTAAAATCTGGAGAGAGAGGAGTGGAGATCCCCAAGTCGAGTGATCGGCGCTGGCAAATCGACCGTCTAGGGAGGATCTCCTCCTCGGGTGACCAGCGGCGAGTTGATCGTGAAGCCCTGAAACCATGCTCCGACCGGTGAGTCCAGACCTTTCCCGATAGAACTGAAGACGTCAATTTGAAGCCTGAACATCAGAGAACAACTTCACGGGTGCCGATTAGTCCGGAAACTACGATTCGTACACACTTGAAGAAGGTAAATTTGGCTCATGATCACTGTTTTTTTCCAAAATTTCCAGAATTCAGTTATAGTCCCAATGTGAATGTTTATGTGATTTTGTTGATGACTTTTAGCATTTTGATGTTCAAAACTTGTTTCTAATCATGTTTTGTATTGTTTGATTGCATTTTGTGCTATTAAATCAACAAAACCGAGTCAATCCACCATTGAAAACCCTCGCCGGAGTTCTTGAGCCTTGTCGGAGTGCCTTCTGTTTCTAATCATGTTTTGTATTGTTTGATTATGTGATGATCTGAAAGCCAGAGAAGCTGGTCTTGATCAGTTTTAGGTTGAGACCTTTGGGATTGATTTTCACTGGCCGGCGGTGGTCAGGCAATGATCCAACTAGGTTAGATGGCTAGAGGATGATGAAGACTCAATATAGAACCTAAAAACATGAACGGAAGGTCACCGGAAGCTCGTCGGATTTTGGTCCGAAGTTGCGACGTTGATAATCCAAAACAAGAGATCATGCCCACAAAGTGCTCGAGGAAATGCCCCAAAGAAATTGAGTCAAAACGGTGCCATTTTGGGCACTGTATCTGCTGGAGAAGACAACTGGCGCCGGCACCAACGACGCCCGGTTCGGCCAAGCCGAATCGAGGCAGTCCGATTCGTTTCCCGACGGGAAATTTAAATAATAATAATAATAAATAAATAAATCTAAAAAAAATTCATAAAAAATGTAAAAAAAATTCAAATTTTTTTTTGGAAAATTGAAAAAATTTTAGAAAAATAGGAAATTCACAGAAAAATTTTAAAAAATTAGAAAATTCTTAAAAATTCAAAAATTCTCAAAAAATCCATAAAAATTTAGAAAATTCAGAAAATACAAATAAAAAATGTGAAAAAATCTAAAAAAAATTTGAAAATTTGAAAATTCATAAAAATTTTCAGAAAATCATAAAAATCAATTCTCGATTAATGAAATTCTCAGAAAATCAATATTCACAGAATGGTTAAAAAATACTATGGCCAACTTTAAAAAGTGAAATTTGAATTTTTGAGAGTACCCAAGTGGCATTTTTACAAAATCTTAAATTTAGGGGTTATAACCCCTAAAAAAGCCCTAAAATCCTAAAAAATACAAATCATAAAATGAATAAGCTTCTAGGACTTCATTAGGGTTTAGATGTTTTGATTGATTTTCATTTTTTAGAAGACCATCTAGGATTGATTGATTTAATTGACATTGATTGCGCACTTAATTCTTGATTGATTTTCCTACGATTAGAATGGATAGAATTAGTGGGTAAGCCTCGGAAACTTGCATGACACGTTAGACATCGTATCGTTCTTAGGTACCGAAAGGGCGTTAGGGATCTCGATTTGGGATCATTAACTTAATCAAGTTCTCATACTCAGAATCTCTAGTTTGTAGAATCGTGGTATTTCTCCCGTACCCCGATTAGGTTTCTAGTCGACCTACCAATAATGACTAGTGGCGACTCCAAAATCAAAAACTTAGACTAAATAGGAAATTACCATGCGCTGTCACGTGAGGTATGGTTTGAGAGAGGCTCTTACACGGAAATACCTCATTAGTGCGCAAATCCCGAAAGTCCAAAAAAAAAAAAAGCGCGGTGCGACATCAAGCAATTAAGCGTGATTTGATGGATCGGGTTGCCACCTCTAGATCGCGGCAGGCCCCGGCTTGGGACAACCGTCATTTTGGGAAGAGACCTATGACGGGAAATAATCATTTTGTTCCCCCCGTTTAGAGAAATATCGAGAAGCCGAATAGCTTTCAGAATGCCCCGTGTAGGTTATGTGGAGGGAGACATGGGAATGGACCTTGCCTAAATAGGGGCAGAGCGTGTTTTAGATGTGGCGAAAGGGGCCATTAGATGAGGGACTGCCCTAACAACATACAGACTAGGTTGCCTGCGCTACTACCACCGCCGCCCCAGAATGGAAATCAATTCAGAGCTATCCACTCGGCCAATCAGAATAGGCCGCCGGCCCAAGGACAAGTATATGCAATGGCGAGGAAGGAAGCTGAGGATGCGCCTAGTATGGTCACAGGTACGGTTTCTCTATGTGATCATGCTGCATATGCTTTATTTGATCCGGGACGTCGCATCCATTTATATATGAGCAATTCGTTAAATTTTCTGGAATTGAGCCGAAACCACTTAAAGTTATGCTGTGTGTAACTACTCCTTTGAATGATAAAGTTTTGATTGCGTTTGGATGCCCTGATTGTAAGATAGTGATTGGTGATAGGGAAGAAAGGATAGATTTGACGGTTTTAGCTATGTATGACTTTGATGTGATTGTTGGTATGGACTGGTTAGTTAAATATAAAGCTGTAATAGACTGTAGTAATAGGGTGATCCAATTTAATCGGGTTGGATACCCTAGATTCGAGTTTGTGAGGAACCGAGGAGGAACCTCGATACTTTGGATCTCGTCACTTGAGGTGACTAAGCTGTTAGACGAAGGGTGCCAAGGAATTCTGGCGACTGTAGTTGATTCAACAGTTGGAGAGCTGAGGCTAAAAGACATAGTTGTGGTGCGCAATTTCCCCAATGTCTTTCCTCAAGAATTGTTGAGATTGCCACCTAATAGAGAAGTAGAGTTTGTGGTTGAGTTGGCCCTCGATACGAAACTGATCTCGAAAGTGCCCTATAGGATGTTATTGTCAGAATTGAAGGAATTGAAAATTCATATGCAAGAGTTACTGGATAAGGGCTTTATTCGCTCGAGTGCGTCTCCATGGAGAGCGCTAGTGTTATTCAAGAGTTACTGGATAAGGTCTTTGAGATTATGCATTGACTACATATAGTTAAATCAAGTAACCACATAGAATAAGTACCCACTATCAAGGATAGACGACCTATTTGATCAGTTGCAAGGAGCATCGATATTTTCTCAGATCGACTTAAGGACGGATTATCACCAACTAAGGATTAAGAAGGACATGTCGAAGATGACATTCAAGACAAGATATGAACATTACGAGTTTACGGTAATACCATTTGGATTGACTAACGCCCCTGTAGCCTTCATGGATTTGATGAATCGGGTATTCCAAAAATTCCTGGATTAGTTTGTAATCATGTTCATAGATGATATCTTGGTATACTCACGGAGTTCCGCCGAGCACGAATTATATTTGGAAAAAGTTCTACGGACTTTAAGGGAACATGCACTTTACGCTAAGTTCAGTAAGTGCAAATTTTGACTTCATCATGTAGCGTTTTTAGGACATGTGGTATCCGGGGAAGGAATTGCAGTGGATCCGACGAAGATCGAAGCTGTCACGAATTGGCAGAGACCAACAACAGTAACCGAGGTTCGGAGCTTCATGGGTCTAGCAGGTTATTATAGACGTTTCGTGAAAAGGTTTTCGGCGTTAGCAACACCATTGACACGTTTATTAAAGAAAAAAATGAGGTTTGAATGGACGGATAAGTGTAAAAGGAGTTTCTAGGAGTTAAAGCAGAGGTTGATGATCGCCCCAGTGTTGACAATCCTGTCAGGCTCGGGAGGATATGAGATCTACAGTGATGTTGCGACCTAAAATTTTCTCAAGCTAATGAATTGTTAAGACTAACCCTAACTCGGGCCCTCCCAAGCCCTACTAATTCGCAACTTAGGGTTTAAGTTTTTAACATGAAAAAATTTTCATGCTTGGAGTTGCCACTAATCTATTTGTGGTAGGTCGATTAGAAACCTAAATAAAATATAGGGAGATATGTTTTATTCCTACGAACCGGAGATTCTAAGCTCAGGGACTTGGTTACACTAGATCTAGTCTAATGCCCTTTCGATACATTTTCTTTTCAAAAATATTTATATAGGTAGTCTGGATCCATTTTATTGCCTAATCGCTAACACGTGAGGTGTTCATGCGAGTGTGGAAACCACCAAAGTAACACCCAATAATCAAAACATTAAATAAATTGGAAGATTGGGAAAATTACTTACCTCGAAGCAACGTAAGCATCTGCATTGTTAGCTAAAAAATCACATCAATAATCCTAATATGATTTCTAATTAACCAGCAGTTCACTCAATATTTTTTAGGATTTTCACTCAATATGACAGGTGATGACGTGACCTAATTCTAATGACGGAAAACGATGTATTTTTTTCAATGAAATTTGGAATTAAAAAAATTGCCTAAATTAACATGCAATCTATTCTAAAAAAAGATAATTTAATCTATCCTAAAGTGTCTTCTTTTTGGTATTTTTTTTTATTAAAATTCGAAGTTAAAAATTACTCAAATTAAGAATGCAATATATCCTAATCTATCCTAAAGCAACTCATTCTTTTTGGGGATTTTCATGGAAATTCGGAATCTAAAAATAACCTAAATAATCTATTAGGATTAGAATAATACCTAATTTAAAATAGGAAATAAATCACCTCAAGTCCTAATCTAAATTAAATAATTATCCTATCTTCTAGATACATTTAGGGTTCCCTAAACATGCAAAGCTTCTAATTGAAATCCTAACTAACATATTTTTGGATTTTCTTTATTTAAAAAGAACAAACGACACCATATCACAAAATATTACCGACATCTATTTAAATTTAGAAACAATAGATTGACAAATCGTATCCCGGGCATGAGGATCGGATTGGCCAATTTTTCACGCAATCGCGAATCATATTTCGAGCATGAAATCGAATTGACGATTTTCTGTGCGATTGCGAGTCATATTTCGGGCATGAAATCGGACTGTCAATCATATACACGTTGTGAAATTAGGAAATAATTCCTAATTTAAAGGCTATTCGGGGACGTAATGGATACGATAATATCATTCAAAGATTCACACAAAATTGTAATATTTCAAACAAAGAAGCAATATACTCGAAAATTAAATGAGATCTTTACCTAATTTGAATATTTTCTTTCTGAGTTTGGACCGGTGGATGGTGGCTCGCGGATCACGAATGATGCGGCTGGACCCGGTGACGGTGGTGTTGCTCACGGTGGAACTCGATGGTGGTGTCAAGGCGACAATGACTCGTGGTCACAGGGCTTGGCCGTCGGTGGTGTGCTTGCGGCGGGGCTCACGGCAAGGGATGGTGCCCACTGGAAATCACGACAATGGATGGATCCTTGTTGGACGTGATAGCAAGCTGTTCTTCGTGCCGAGGACGCTGATGCCGTAAGATCCTTGCTGAATTGTTGCTAGAAAACGTGCCAAGACCGCTGAGAAACCTGAAAAAAAAATATAAACCAAAAGCTCGCAGGATTTGCTGGGACTTCAAGACCTCACCAAGACGTTGAACTGGAGCTGTTGGTGGCTGCGATGGCCTTGCCTGGAACACCACAAAGTGCCGTAGTGGCACACTTGCTGGTACGAGAAGGGAGATGGCTCACTTCTCCTCTCTCTCCACGTTTTATCTCTTTTCTCTCTATTCTCTGCCATGGCCTCTCTCTATGTAGCCATGTCTCTCAATTGTGGCCGTGTGTTTCTCTGTGGATAATGGATTTGGCAGAGAAAGAAATCTCCCAGTCGAAAGCGGAGACCCCCACGATTTTTTTCTTCTTAATGGTGATCCCCCCTGTCAAGTCTGTGGCCCCCCTTTTTATAGGTAAAACAACATAGAACCCCCAAGGAAAGAACGTGATGCAGCTTCCAATTGTGGATGCATTGAAATATATATATTTCTATTCTTTTTCTTCTTTTGTTGTTTCTCCAGAACCCACATCCTCTTACCAATCCTTTCTTTCCTTTCTTTAATCTCTTTGTCCGCAAGTTTATATCCACTAGGTTGAGTGAATCCTCTTTCCTTAATTCTTGCTCTGATAACGCTTTGCTTTCCAATTGTTTCTTGACCCAAAGATTTTCATGATATTTTCTCAATATTTCCTAATCCAATGTGCCACACGCGCAACGCACATGTCAATTTTGACCACTTGAGAGAATAACGAGTTGGGTCGAATATTTAATTCACATGGGCTTGATCCAATTAATTCCATTGGGTTCAGAACCTCTGTACTTGAGTCCATTAACTCCAGTTCAATTAAATTTTGTTAAGCCCATCCGCCACCAGTTAGATGCAAATGCAACTACTTAATAAATGTTCTTAAAACTAATGCTATGTAATTTAACTTTAATATTTTTGTTAGGGACTAAAATTTAATCCCTAATTTTCTGTGCAATTAATTACTAAATGATTAGTTAAAATTTAGGTGTCAACATCTGCCCCTTTTTGAATGTGAGCTCGAAGAGGTTACATTTAAAGATTAGATGATACCTAAATTTTGACTATGCAAATGCAATGAATGTTATTTTTGTTGGGATTATGAGTCCCATTTTAAAATGCAATAAGAAATGATGCATGCTGACGTGAGTAATACATACCTAGAGTTACTTACCTGACAAGAGTGGTAGCATAATTCGAGGCATGACTCCGACTTTGTAGGTTGTTTGGCAAATGTTGGGCTCTGTCCCAAGGTATTGCTTGATGAACGCTGATGGACTTCGGTGACCTACAACTCAATTAGGACACACGAAGGGTAGTTCGAATTACCTAGATATCGTTTGAGGTAATTGAAGATGGTGATAAGTAGACACATGGATATCATAAGAGGTATCTAGAGATCAAAAAATGGAAGACTATTTCGAATATCTGGATACCGTCTGAGATACTCGAAACGGACCTTCCGCTGAATGCCTGGATATCGTCAGAGGCGTCCAGTGATAATCTAGTGAAACGGAATTTATCCCACCTTTTGTCGAAATACCTGGATATGATAAGAGGTACTCGAGAAAATTATTCATTAGGAACCTGGATATCATCAGAGGTTCCTAAAGTGGGGCTTCCTCCAATTTGCTAGAAAGGGGGCTTAACAAGGTGCCTAGTTATCATCTGAGGTACCTGAAAAGCAATTCAACAAATTGGAATACATTCCTACTTTTAACGAAATACCTGGATATCGTCAGAGGTAATCGGAAAAAGTCAACTGCTAAACACCTGGGTATCGTTAGAGGTGTTCAAGAAGGAACTTTCCAAATTGTTTGAAAGGTGTGTCTCATGAAATATCTGGTTATCATATGAGATATTTGAAAGGACTTGATCGATAAATGCCTAGATATCATCAGAGGTATTTAACGATTTGGCAAACAGAGGGGCTAGCCCGAATGCTCGGAGATTCCTTGACAAAGTACCTGGATATCATCAGAAGTACCTGAAAAGGCTTGATGAATAGATGCCTAGATATCGTCAGAGGCATCTAGAGATCGCAACAAAATGATCAAATATAGGGCCTGACAATTGCTCGAACAGGTTAGGGATACCGAGTCACAGTCATCCAAGGGATAGAGATAACTTACTTGGTGATATCTCTGACTCTTGAAGGCGTGTCTCCTGCTAGACACGGTTTTAGGCGACATGTAACATGTATTCATGGGCAATCAAGAACACATATACTCATGCGCTATGAATTCAACTGGTTTTCATGCATGACGATTTTGTCAAATCAGCATTACTAAATTTCATTGGGAAAAATCATGATAAGTCAATCCGAACTCACAAGTGAGTGTCTTGAAAATGTCAAATGAGGGACTTCCGGTCCAAAAGGGCTTTCACTCATTCTCATTGAAAAAGGCTGATTTATGAGAATCGCTCTATCTCACCATCATCATGTCGATAAGGGTCAGAGTATTCTCGCAAACAGTACAACCTTACCAATCCGAGAGGTCTTTACTGGGACTGTAATGTGGGATTGGTCAATGGCTTAGCAAAAGGGGACTGTTCGAGTCGAGGCTATTGAAAGAAAATACTCCGCAATCGTCTCCAAGTTTACAAATCAAGAACCCTGCAAAATGATATAGAAATGGACTTGCTCGCACTTCTTCGAGTAAAGCTTATAAACACCCGAATCCTACATTAGTTCAAGTGCCATAATCTGAAAAGATTTTGTAAGGGACGTAACGTAGACTAGGCTCATGGGTTGAGAAATGAATGGATCATTAGGCTCAAAATGTGTATAATTGGGGTGAATAAGTTGGTGATCATCTCGGCATTGTCATCAGCCTTCTTCTCCATCCTCAGGCATTGTCTTTTCAGCGAATGCTTTGAGCTTGAATTCACCACTTCTCTAAATTTGTAGGACTATGACTATCCCACCGGGGATGATTTTGACACACCTATTTTTTCATTGGGCATCGGCCTTGCTTTTACTAGGCACACTATTTTTTTTTTTAACACTTGACATATGTTGTTTACAATGTAAACATTGGCCAACTATACTCTGACTGAATGACTCGCCACTTGGACTTTCAAGGATTTTTGTCTTCTATCGGCGCTCCGGATATGCTGCTTAGACAGTGATGGCTTTTTCCTTACCCCAGTGTGGAGGATGATCACCAACTGGGTTTAAGAAATGAATTTACAGGCTCAATTGGGCTTAACAAAGGATAAAGTGTGTATAGGATAGAGAAAGAAATGCTCTTCGTCATCCTAAGGCACTTGAACTTCGCGTGAATTCATTTGAAAAAGCAACACTCGAAGATTGATGCAAGTGAGAGCAAGACAATCTGTATTCATTTTTTACCTTATAATGCTGACTTACCTCCAATTTGCCCCGATGTGAGGTGGTTCTTGACAGGGGTAATTTGAAAGAATTTCTCTAAGCGTTTAGGCTAAAAGTGGTGAATCAATGGATAAATTGTAGTATTTGGGATAGAGAAATGAATTGCCTTTCATCACTTCGGTTGCCGTACCTTTTCCGAGATAACCCTTTACCTTGCAGACATGGAATTTTTCCACTCAACTCACTAGGGATTAGTGCATGGGACTATGCATAGGATAAAGCTTACCTTTCATCATCCCGATGTACCTCATTCAACACATTCAATTCATTCCACATGAGTTATCAGATTGTCCAAATAGATTCCCCTTTTGAAATCGATGATGTAGACTGATAAAATGATCAAGCAGAATTTAAAGCCAATGCACGCATCCCATCTTTAAATTGATTGAAACCATTTATTCATAAGTGAAATGTTTGTGACTCAGAGTATAAAACCAAACACTTGAAAACTTTTGCCGTAAAAATGTTAGATCTTATCTGGGATAATATATCTTCACAGCATCAGAATTAACAGGCGTGGAAAACTCACAACCGTCCATTTCTGCGAGAATCGGGGCACCTCCGGGGAGCACCTTTTTAATCACGTATGGACCGATATAGTTTGGGACGAATTTGCCTCTAGGAATAGGAAAGACCGGGAGTACCTTCCTCAGGACTAAATCATTTACCTCGAAGTGTCTTGGACGCACCTTTTGGTTGAAGGATTTAGCTATCCTCTGTTGATAGGTTTAACCATAGCAAATGGCTTTCAATCGCTTCTCATCAATTAGGTTCAACTGCTCATGCCTTTGTCGCATCTATTCTGCCTCGGACAACTCCACCTGAGATAAGACTCGCAGGGAAGGGATCTCTACTTCAACGGGCAGGACTGCTTCCATGCCATACATCAAGGAAAAAGGGGTTACCTTGATAGAAGTTCGGATCGAAGTCCGATACGCCATTAGTGCAAATGGTAACATTTCATGCCAGTCACGATAGTTTTCAGCCATTTTGGCCAGGATCTTCTTGATATTCTTGTTAGTGGCTTCAACTGCTCCATTCATTTGTGGACGATAGGGAGATGAATTCAGGTGCTGGATCTTAAACTCGTTGAACAACTGATCTGTGAACTTATTGTTCAAATTTGTCCCATTGTCGGTGACAATAGCCTCGGGGACACCATGACGAGCGACTATGTCTCGCCTGATGAATCTTACAACATTCCTTGTAGTGACGTTTGCATAAGATGCCGCCTCAATCTACTTGGAGAAATAATCAATCGTGATCAAGATAAATCGGTGTCCATTCGATGCCCTGGGATTAATTGGGCCAATCACATCGATGCCTCACATTGAAAAGGGCCATGGCTTAGACAATTGATGTAATTCCATTGGGGGAACATTTATTTTATCCCCGTGTACCTGACAACGATGACATCTTCGAACATGTTGGATACAGTCACTTTCAAGACTGAGCCAATAATAACCCAACCTCATGATCTTCTTAGCTAATATGTGGCCATTCATGTGTGGACCACATATCCCTTCGTATACTTCTTGCATGATTCTGGTAGCTTCAGCCACATCCACACACCTCAGCAAGATCGAATTATAGGATCTTTTGTACAGCTTTTCACCACTGACAAAAAATTTTGAAGCCATTTTCGTTATGTACTTCCTGTCGGCTGGGGTGCTTCTTTCAGAAAATTCTTGTCTCTAGATGTAACTCATGATATCATAATATCATGGCTTTTCATCAGGTTCTTCGGTCACAACCATATAGTAGATCGATTTTGTCAGGACTTCGATCTTCAAGGGTTCTATCTCTAATCCACCAGTCACTTACAGCATGGATGATAACGTATTTAGCGCATTAGCAAACTGATTATGGGACCTCGACAAGTACTCAAAGGAGATGTCTTCGAATTCCTTCATGATTTCTTCGAGGTATTCATGGTACGGCACTAGTTTGGTGTCTCTTGTCTTCCACTCTCCTACAGTTTGGAGAATAATCAGAGCAGAATCACCATACACCTTTAATTTAGTTATCCCTATTTCAACTGCCGCTTGGAGTCTGAGGATGCAAGCTTCGTACTCGGCTATGTTGTTGGTACAGGAGAACACCAACTTTGCTACTACTGGATAATGTTGCCCATCTAGAGATATTAAAACTGCCCTAGTGCTGGAACCAGCCAAGTTTATAGCTCCATCGAAAAACATGGTCCATGTGTCTTCCTTTATCACCGAAATGCGATCTTCTTGAGAATATCTATCATCATTAGAGATTCCAGGAATTTTGGCTAACACATCAGCAATTACTCAGCCTTTAACTGACTTCTATGGCATTGTCTGGATATCAAACTCTGAAATTAAAATCTGCCACTTGGCTAACTTTTCCACCAAAGCAAGTTGATCAAGTAAATACTTGATGGGATCGTTCTCAGTCACAAGCAAAGTCTGGTGATGCAGTGTATATTGTCGCAGCCTATGGAGCACCCATACTAGTATAGCGCAAGCCTTCTCGGCTTCAGGATAATTCAACTCTGAGATAGTAAACTTCTTACTTAAGTTATAAATGGCTCGCTCTTTTCCATCTTCAGGCTGCCTCTGGGCTAGCATTGCACCTAGAGACTTACTATGAATCGTGAGGTAAAGGATCAAAGGCTGGCCGGCATTGGTAGGACTAGCACTGGTGGTTTTATCAGGTACCGCTTTAGTTCGTTGAATGCTTCCTGACAATCATCGTCCTATTCCACTCGAGCATTCTTCTTTAGAAGTTTGAAGAATGGCTTAGCAATTTCGGAGAGCTGGAAAATAAAGCGAGCTATGTAGTTCAACCTACCCAAGAGGCTTTGCACTTCTTTCACGGTCGATGGAGGTTGTAACTCACATATAGCCTTCACTTTGGAAGGGTCGACTTCAATGCCCTTACTGCTTACTATGAACCCGAGTAATTTGCCCGAGGTTGCTCCGAATATGCACTTTGTTGGGTTGAGGCAGAGTTTAAACTCACAAAGTCTCTCGAATAATTTCTTCAAGGTGTCGACGTGACTCTTCCCAGGTTGAGACTTAGCGATCATGTCATCGACATAGACCTTGATCTCTTTATGCATCATATCATGGAAAAGCGTCACCATTGCCCGTTGATATGTAGCCCCGGCATTTTTAAAGCTGAAGAGCATAACCTTATAGTGGAATGTCCCCCAAGGAGTGATGAACGTCGTTTTCTCCTTATCATCGTCCTTCATTTTTATTTGATTATAACCTGAGAAACTATCCATGAAGGAAAATAGTTTGAATCTAGCAGTACTGTCTACCAGAACATCTATGTGTGGTAATAGGAAGTCGTCTTTAGGGCTGGCTTTGTTTAGATCGCGATAGTCGATGCAAACCCGAACTCGGCTATCTTTCTTCATGACTAGCACAATGTTGCCACCCAACTGAGGTATCGGGTGATTTCAATAAATCCTACTTTCAAGAGTTTCATGACCTTCTCCTCTATCTTCTTCGAAAGTTCAGGTTTGGTTCTTCGCAGCTTCTATTTCTTGGGTGGCATGTCCGGATTAGTAGGTAGACTATGCTCCACAATAGACGGGTCTAAACCCGGCATATCGGTGTACGACCAGGCAAAGATATTCTGGTAATCTTTCAACAGTTGGACCAGGCGCTTCGCTTCACCTTCGGAAAGGATTGCCCCTATCTTCACCTCTTTAGGTTCTCCGGAATCACTCAGATTGACAGTGATAGTTTAGTCTACCGTTAGGACTTTGGGTCTTTCATGATGCTCTAGATCGCGCTGAACGTCCGAGGAATCTTCAAGTTCGTTGGTGTCATTGAGATCAGGCTCAGCGGCATATAATTCATCAAATTGGACCGTTCCCATACCCTCACATGTCATAAGATTGCCCCTGAAACATAAAGTAAGTGATTCATAAGGACAAACAGGGGTAAACCTTGCATTTTTTCTAAATTTTTCTCTCTTTTTTTTTCTAATTTTTTTGCAAATTTTTCTATGATTTTTTCATTTGAAATTCTTTTCAAAAAGGTTTTAACACGAGGGAACATGAAGAAGCCCAGGCCTCAGAATTCTTCTTGGACTATATTTTTCTCTTAT
Organism: Syzygium malaccense; assembly: GCA_031216405.1. Taxonomy (NCBI): domain Eukaryota; kingdom Viridiplantae; phylum Streptophyta; class Magnoliopsida; order Myrtales; family Myrtaceae; genus Syzygium; species Syzygium malaccense. The sequence continues at coordinate 14,998,036 of CM062254.1, forward strand.
CGATTGGATATCATCACCGGGCTGGTTTGATGTACCTCAATATGCCCTCAAAAAATGAAAATAATATGTAATTTCATTGATTATCACCAAATGAATTACATTTATTGAATGGAAATTGCAACAATGAGTCCTAGAAATGAAAAATTCTAAAAAGCAGCTCCCAAGACGGGATAAGTCCTAAAAAGTAGTAAAAATTCTCACACAGGAGAGTGTGCAAAAAAAGTAAAGGTGTTACTCTTGCGAGCCAATGCCCATTCCCTCCAACGGTCCTTCCTCAATAGCTCCAATGAAGAGATCATCGAACAGGGTAGTGATTCCCTCCATTGTATCATCAGGATCTTTTATCACTAGAAGTGTTGGATCATCTATACCTCCCCATCCATCTGGGACAATGTCACAAGGGTCAACATAGAAGCTCGGGGGCGCCAAGTACTTCACATAATAATCGAACTTGCCGCTCGGTTGCCCCAAAGTGTCGATCACCTCTTTCTTTTCATGCATCATTCTTGCAGGGCCTGTGAATATGGTACGGATGTGTGGAAGCAACCTCCCACATCCAAGCTCATCGTTATTTTGGGTAATTCCACGCTCGCGTTCTTTACCATTTGGCTCTTCTTCGGATCGCTGTCTATTCTGCCCATCTCCTCGACCTCGACCTCGACCACATCCACGTCCACGTCCACATCCATGTCCCCCATTATTTGGCTCGCTTGACCCCTGATACCCCAACCCAATAGTGTGGGGCCTCCGAGAAACTTCCACCGGTTGGCAGATACCTTGACCATTCCTACCAAGGCCTTTACCCGGAGTAAAGCCATAGGACACCATTACTCTTCCAACCATGACTGCAGCATTTGACACCTTAGAAATGCTCGGTGATGATCCTCTAGACGCATGTATGGTCGATACGAGCTCGAACAATTGATAGCTCGATTCTATTTTACAATTCGACTCAACATAGGGGATAGCCGCCACGTGGTAAATTGGGTGCTCTTCTTCACCGTGGACTGTGACTAACTTTCTTTCCATAATGAACTTCACCTTCTAATGTAGACTGGATGGCACAGCTCTAACAGTATGAATCCATGGACGACTCAACAGAAAATTAAATGCAGTGGGAATGTCCATAACTTGAAATAGGATATTGAACATTATTGGTCCTATCTGTATGTCAAGGTAGATTTCTCCCATCACTTCTTTCTTCGTTCCGTCAAAGGCTCGCACGGAGGTCTTCGCAGAATTTATCCTAGAAGGATCTATCTTGAGGCGGTATAAAGTTGCCAAAGGACAGATGTTCAAGGCTGATCCGTTGTCAATGAGTACCCAAGTTACATGCGAGGCCTTGTATTTGATAGAAATGTAAAGTGCCTTGGTATACCCCCTTCCTTTCAGAGGGAACTCTTCATCTGAAAAGGTTATGAGGTCCTTGAGGAGTATAGAACTCGCAAATTCCTCCAATTTGTCATGATCGATCGTCTCTAGCACGTGGACTTCACTTAACACCTTCATTAGGGCCTTATGATGCTTGACAGATGTCTGGAGTAGTTCAAGCAAATAGATTTGCGCGGGCATCTTGCGCAATTGTTCAACTATATTGTATTTGCTAGCCTTAATCACAGCTAGAAACTCCTTGGCTTCTTCATCAGTAATAGGTTTTGCAGGTTGGGCATTAGCTTGGCCATAGGTACGCCCAGATCTGGTAACCAAGTCGACATCGAGACTATAGGACCAAGGGACTGCCTTATTATCACTGTACTCATACGATTGAGGTATTTCGATCACTATCCCTTCATCAGCTGTAGGCGTGCTTACTACGATCTCTTCGTCATCGGACGCGTTTTCGAGTGGAGGCATGTCTTCAAGCAAAGGCTCGAGCTTGTCCATCCCGGTGTTCAATGTAGCAAACTCCTCGTGCCAATCAATAACCACTTCAGAGATAGTAGAAACGATGCCAATGTGGTCAGCATAAACGATCATCCCAGCTTCTACCATTCTTGAGATTCTTTCTCTCATGATAGCTAGGGGAAGGACCTCATTACACGGGTAATAACCGGATTTTACCAACTCACCGTAGACGTCGGTGGTGTACACCTTGACATTCTTGATTCGACCAGCATTGAAACTAAATATGGCATTCACATTGCCCGCATGATCAGGGAGTGGATTGCTCCGAATATTCAGCTTAGCAGGTTGAAAGGAAAATGCCTTTGTGTTAAGCAAGTTCTGGATCTGATGCTTGAGAGTGATACAATCATCAGTTGAATGCCCCACTTCACCCATATGATAATCACATTTCTTGGACGGATCGTAGTTATAGAACTGCTCAGGGTTGGGCCGCTTTGGCTCAGTAGTAAGCAAACCCTTCTTTCGGAGGACCGCCAGCACTTGAGACAACGACCCGGGGAGGGGGGTGAATTGCCTCTTATTGTTCCTTCTCTGAGAAGGTTGACGACCCGTGCTATGTTGTTGAGTTTCTGCTACTTGGATCGCTGGAGTGACATTAACATTCTTCCGACTTGGTTGGGTATACGTCACATTGACTTCAGCTGCCGGCTCTTTCTCCTTTCTCATGCTAAATCTTTTGGTTGAACAAGACGGCTCCACAAGCCATCCATCTTTCAGCCCTATCTCAATATGTTCGCCTATAGGGATGAGTTGATTGAAGTTATCAGCCGGAATAGCTACCATCTGATTACGGTACTCGATCGGGAGAGTTTTAAGGAACATCCTCTTCAATTCACTGTCTATGGGCTCTGGGATAATCTGAGCAGCTATGTTTCTCCATCTGATAGCATAATCCTTGAACGACTCAGTCTTTTTCATTCGAGCACGCTCAAGGTCTTCGTGGGTGGGAATGATGTCCATTATCAACCTGTACTGCTTTAGAAATGCTTCACTAACTTCCTTCCAGATTTTGAGGCTATTTATCTTCTTCATGAGATACCAGTTCAAAGCGGGACCTGTCAAACTTGCTTGAAATGCATGGATCATTAGGAGTTCATTATCAACATACGGGGTCATCTGTACGTGGTATAGCTACAGGTGGGCTTTTAGGCAGGAGGTGCCATTGCACTTGTCAAAATCCGGCATCTTGAACTTCTTCGGGATTTTGATCTATGAGTAAAGAGACAAGTCGATTGAGGGTGAATCATGTGAGCCTTCTAGTTGCTTCACTCTCTCTTCAAGCTTGTTGACCCGTTCATTAGGTTTGTCCTTGTTGACGATAATATAGATAGGGTCATCTACTAAATCGGGAAGATCGTCATCTTCCTCACTATCGGCATTCTTTCCACCTTTCTGCTTTAGGACTGATGCCTCAGGGGATGCAGGAATAGGAGTCAGTCGAAGGGCTTTAATCTCAGCAGACATCTATTGCATTGCGGCGAGGATTTGCTTCATTTGGTCCTTAATGCCAACGACACGATCTCGTAAGTCAGTTTAATCGGCCATTCTAGTTCTCGATCGTGTACTAATAGGCGATCGTGATCAGTCCGCAATTACCTGATTTCATGGATAAAACAGGCATACATAAGTGTCAAGAAGAATCACACGCCGATCCATGACATCGGTCTAACCGCTTTGATTAAAAATGACCTCTTTATTGAAATGACGAAATTTTTACAATGACTATAACTTGAAATCACTTAAAGAAAAATGCAAAAACACATGACTCAATTCCTAAACAACGAATTTAGAAATGAAAATATCTTAAAAGACACGAGCCATTTCATTTGGCTTGATCAATATACAACTGGGATGTGGTTTCCAAACGTAATTGCTTATTCTCCTCGGCCAAGTGTGCAACTTGCTCTTGTAACTTCTCAGCTTTTCTCTTGAGACATCTTTTCTCAGCATGGTTGGTGATCTTCTCAGACACCATTGGTATCTTCGGGAGTAAATTATCTGGAATCTTGTGTCGTCGAATGTATTCAGCCATAGCATAATACTTTCTTTCTTTACCCTCTAATTCTTTTTCGGGCCATATGAGCATTTGTGGATGGCACATATCCCACAATGACTTGATTAAAGAAATGCTATCCTCATGGTCGAGGTCTCCGTTGGTGAAGTCGACTCGAATTGAATCAGCTTGCTTCAAAGCTGGGGGAAGCTCTTGTACCACTTGATACTAGCGAGTCACTCTAGTCGGGTAATATTCCATTGCCCCAGTGAATCCCAGTAAAGGGATTGGGCTAACACGTCCACATGTGAGTCTGGCCTCACGAACTTGGAACCATTTAGTATGTCATAGGAAACATTTTGACTTTGGATTTTTAAAGAAAGCTAGCCAATTGGAATAATGATAATCCGGTGCATGTTTTTGTTTATTCTCAAATCTCATGATAGGGTGGTCAGAGTTGCTAATTTCACGTATAATCATTAAACCACCAAATCCTTTTAAGTGAGATAAAAACTAAATTTGCAAAAGCTCAGGAGAAGCATGAAAGATTTTATCACTATTTTCTTTAAATTGGGAAAGGAAAAGAAAAGTTTCTGCCAGGAGGGCATTAACAAAGTTCATTCCCCTACACACTTGCCCCACTAACTTAGTAATCAAAGGATTAATAGCATTCTTACAGTAAGGGAAAAGTATAAATCCAAAGAAAGCTAATAGGAAAATCCTTCTCATTTGAAATGAAGTGCCATTTTGAAAACATTCATCAAGAAATGAAAACGGGCAAGTATTGCGGTGACCTTTCAAAATTTTTCTTATCTTTTCTTCCTTGATTCTCAGAAAATCAGATAAAATCGAGATAGAATTTATTCCGATAGGTGGACTAATTAATTCTAATTCCAAAGGTTTTCCAATGGCAACGTTATATTCTTCCAAGGTCGGAGTGAGCTCATGCTTACCGAAGATGAAAGTAGTCATCTCTGGACACCAACAATGGGCAAGTACTTGAACGAGGCTGCCATAAATGTTGTTACGCAACAGAGGGAGGAGTCGGCCAATTGTTGATTCCACGAACTCACGACTGGCTCGGTCTAGCTTGTCCCACCACGCATTGAGTTCCTTCTTGGGAGGGAGAATAAGTCGAATGTCGGAATTTCCCATTGTATATTGACCAAGACTTGCGATCAATCTAATGTCATGGACCAACAAAACAATACGATAAAGTAAATAAATTGCGGAGGAAAAGTTCAAAGGACTTACTTTACCAATAATCGGGTGGCAATCACATAGACATACGCATGCTACGTGGCTCGATTTCTACTTTAGAAGGCTTAACAAAGTGGAGTCACGAGAATGATCGGACTAGCCGCGGGCATGCGGACTAAGTCGGGTCCTCGTGACTCCGACATCATTAAAGAGCCAACCCATGTCGCGGGCATGCGGACCGGGGTGGTAATCTCTTTCACATCAAGAAAGAAATATCGGGATTGAGATGGGCAACTCACACCGCGGGCGAACGGTCGGAGTGGTATCCATCTCAATACCATCCTAGGTGATCCTATGCGGCCCAGGTCTGGCGACAGGTTGTGTGTGCTAGAGTGTAGTGAAAATGCAGTGGCATGCACAACAGATCGTATGCAAATAGCGCTTCAATATCAAAATTAAAACATCCAATCTCAACACCTCCCTGCAAGAAAATGGTTAACAAACACTCCACCCCTTATAACTCCCATCCTGCAAAAACATTTAACACCTTAAACGTTAGGGACGTACCTGGAATCCTCGCTACCAAACAAAAAAAATTTTTTTTTTCAAAAAGAGAAAATTCGGCCTAAGTCCACTAAGAGTTTTAACTCAAGTCCCCAGCAGAGTCGCCAAGCTGTCGCGACCTAAAATTTTCTCACGCTAATGGATTGTTAAGACTAAGCCTAACTCGGGCCCTCCCAAGCCTTATAAATTCGCAACTTAGGGTTTAAGTTTTTAACATGTAAAAATTTTCATGTTTGGAGTCGCCACTAATCTATTTGTGGTAGGTCGATTAGAAACCTAAATAAAATATAGGGAGATATATTTTATTCCTACGAACTGGAGATTCTAAGCTCGGGGACTTGGTTACACTAGATCTAGTCTAACGCCCTTTCGGTACCTTTTCTTTTCAAAAATATTTATACAGACAGTCTAGATCCATTTTATTGCCTAATCGCTAACATGTGAGGTGTTCATGCAAGTGCGAAAATCACCAAAGTAACACCCAATAATCAAAACATTAAATAAATTGGAAGATTGGGAAAATTACTTACCTCGAAGCAACGTAAGCATCTGCATTATTAACTAAAAAATCACATCAACAATCCTAATATGATTTCTAATTAACTAGCAATTCACTCAATATTTTTTAGGATTTTCACTTATTTAAATGAAAGCTAACCTATATGTAATGACGTGCAAAAATTAACATGCGATTAATGCAGCCTAACATGCAAACTATATGACAGGTGATGACATGACCTAATTCTAATGACGGAAAACGATGTATTTTTTTAATGAAATTCGGAATTAAAAAAATGCCTAAATTAACATGCAATCTATTCTAAAAAAAGATAATTTAATCTATCCTAAAGTGTCTTCTTTTTGGTATTTTTTATTAAAATTCGAAGTTAAAAATTACTCAAATTAAGAATGCAATCTATCCTAATCTATCCTAAAGCAACTCATTCTTTTTGGGGATTTTCATGGAAATTCAGAATCTAAAAATAACCTAAATAATCTATTAGGATTAGAATAATACCTAATTTAAACTAGGAAATAAATCATCTCAAGTCCTAATTTAAATTAAATAATTATCCTATCTTCTAGATACATTTAGGATTCCCTAAACATGCAAAGCTTCTAATTGAAATCCTAACTAACATATTTTTGGATTTTCTTTATTTAAAAAGAACAAACGACACCATATCACAAAATATTACCGACATCCATTTAAATTTAGAAACAATAGATTGACAAATCGTATCCCGGGCATGAGGATCGGATTGGCCAATTTTTCACGCAATCGCGAATCATATTTCAAGCATGAAATCGAATTGATGATTTTCCGTGCGATCGCGAGTCATATTTCGAGCATGAAATTAGACTGTCAATCATATACACGTTGTGAAATTAGGAAATAATTCCTAATTTAAAGGCTATTCGGGGACGTAATGGATACGATAATATCATTCAAAGATTCACACAAAATTGTAATATTTCAAACAAAGAAGCAATATACTTGAAAATTAAATGAGATCTTTACCTAATTTGAATATTTTCTTTCCGAGTTTGGACGGGTGGATGGTGGCTCACGGATCACAAATGACGCGGCTGGACCCGATGATGGTGGTGTTGGTCACGGTGGAACTCGATGGTGGTGTCAAGGCGACAATGACTCACGGTCACAGGGCTTGGCCGTCGGTGGTGTGCTTACAACGGGGCTCACGGCAAGGGATGGTGCCCACTGGAAATCACGACAATGGATGGATCCTTGTTGGACGTGATAGCAAGCTGGTCTTCGTGCTGAGGATGCTGATGCCGTAAGATCCTTGCTGAATTGTTGCTAGAAAACGTGCCAAGACCGCTGAGAAACTTGAAAAAAAAAATATAAACCAAAAGCTCGCAGGATTCGCCGGGACTTCAAGACCTCACCAGGACGTTGAACTGGAGCTGTTGGTGGCTGCGATGGCCTTGCCTGGAACACCACAAAGTGCCGTAGTGGCACACTTGCTGGTACGAGAAGGGAGATGGCTCACTTCTCCTCTCTCTCCACGTTTTATCTCTTTTCTCTCTATTCTCCGCCATGGCCTCTCTCTATGTAGCCATGTCTCTCAATTGTGGCCGTGTGTTTCTCTATGGATAATAAATTTGGCAGAGAAAGAAATCTCCCAGTCGAAAGTGGAGACCCCCACGATTTTTTTCTTCTTAATGATGATCCCCCCTGTCAAGTCTGTGGCCCCCTTTTTATAGGTAAAACAACATAGAACCCCCAAGGAAAGAACGTGATGCAACTTCCAATTGTGGATGCATTGAAATATATATATTTCTATTCTTTTCCTTCTTTTGTTGTTTCTCCAGAATCCACATCGTCTTACCAATCCTTTTTTTCCTTTCTTTAATCCCTTTGTCCGCAAGTTTATATCCACCAGCTTGAGTGAATCCTCTTTCCTTAATTCTTGCTCTGATAATGCTTTGCTTTCCAATTGTTTCTTGACCCAAAGATTTTCAAGATATTTTCTCAATATTTCCTAATCCAATGTGCCACACGCGCAACGCACATGTCAATTTTGACCACTTGAGAGAATAACGAGTTGAGCCGAATCTTTAATTCACATGGGCTTGATCCAATTAATTCCATTGGGTTCAGAACCTCTGTACTTGAGTCCATTAACTCCAGTTCAATTAAATTTTGTTAAGCCCATTCGCCACCAGTCGGATGCAAATGCAACTACTTAATAAATATTCTTAAAACTAAATGCTATGTAATTTAACTTTAATATTTTTGTTAGGGACTAAAATTTAATCCCTAATTTTCTATGTAATTAATCACTAAATGATTAGTTAAAATTTAGGTGTCAACAAGTGTCACGTCGCTAAAGGGAATAGGATGCGTGTTAATGCAACATGAAAGAGTGGTAGCATACACACCGCGAGAATTGAGACCACATAAGCTGAACTATCTGACGCATGACTTGGAATTAGCTGCGATTATCTTCGCCCTAAAGATTTGGAGACATTACTTGTGTAAGGAGAAGTTTCAGATTTATATGGACTATCAGAGTTTAAGGTACTTATTTTCCCAAAAAAAAATTGAACATGAGACAGCATCGTTGGATAGAACTCTTTAAGGACTATGACTGTAATATTTTGTATTATCTTGAAAAGGCTAATAAAGTAGCGGATGCATTAAGTAGGAAATCGAGTATCGCGTATATGATGGTCAAGGAATGGACTCTGTTGGAAGGGGTTCGAGATTCGGAGTTTAAGTTTGAAGTGAGACATGTCTCAAATTTGCTTGCCGCATTGAGATTGAATCGGAAATCCAAACTAAGATTAAGGCTGTACAATTGATGGATCCGGAGATTCAAAAGATTCTGAAAATGGATGTCACAAAAAGGAAATCGGACTTTCAGGTATCCGATGATGGGATTCTGAAGTTTCGTGGATGGTTGCGTGTGCCTTGTGATGTAGAACTTATGGAGGAGATTTTGTTAGAAGCTCACCGTAGTAATTACAGTATTCAGCCGGGTAGTATGAAGATGTATCAGAACTTGCGATAATATTATTGGTGGAATTGCATGAAAGTGGATATAGTCAAGCACGTGGCTAAGTGTTTAACATATCAACAAGTGAAGATGCAACATTGCAAGCCGGGTGGAATATTATAGCCATTGGACATCTTTGAATGGAAGTGGGAATACATCACTAAGGACTTTATAATGGGATTACTGAGGAGCCAGAGGGGTCATGATTCAATTTGGGTGATAGTCGACCGATTGACAAAGTCAGCACATTTTCTACTGGTGCAAAAGGACTTCGCCTTGAAAAGGTAAGCCGAGATATACGTGCGACAAATAGTCCATCTTCACGGAGTGCCAGTGACAATTACTTCATATCGTGATTCTAAGTTTACTGCCGCTTTTTGGAAAAGTTTTCATATGGCAATAGGAACGAAGTTAAAGTTTAGCACGGCCTATCATCTCCAAACATATGGCCAGTCTAAAAAGACGATCTAGACTTTGGAAGATATGTTGTGGGCATGTGTATTGAATTTTAAGGGTAGTTGGGAGGAATAATTGCATCAGTTTGCCTACAATAATAGCTATCAACAGAGTATCATAATGACACCATTTGAAGCACTGTATGGCAGAGCTTGCAGAATGCCAGCTTATTGGGATGAAGTTAGTGAGAGGAGCATCACGGGTCTAGAGTTAGTTCAGCAGTCAGTCAAATCAATCAAAGTGATTTGGGACAGGCTTAAGACCACTCAGAGCCGCCAAAAGAATTATGCAGACCGGAGACGTAAGCCTTTGGAATTTCAAGTGGGGGACCACGTTTTCCTCAAAGTATCGTCGATGAGAGGATTGTCACGGTTTGGCAAGAAAGGAAAGTTGAGCCCGAGGTACGTAGGTCCTTTCAAGGTCTTAGAGAGGATTGGTACTTTGGCCTATCATCTCGCACTACCACCGAATTTATCTCAAGTTCACAACGTATTTCATGTGTCTATGTTAATGAAGTATGAACCGGATCTATCCTACATGTTGAATTATGAAGAAATAAACGTGGACGATAGAGTATCGTACGTGGGAAGGCCAATAAGGATTGAGAATAGAATGGAACGAGTATTGCCGAACAAGACAATTCCGATGGTAAAAATAATTTGGGAGCATCATAGAACCGAAGGTGCGACATGGGAAAGTGAAGAGTTGATACGACATCAATATCCCTATTTGTTTGAATAACTGGATTGGATTGTAAATTTCGAGGAAGAAATTTTTATAAGGGGGAAGAGTTATGATATTCCGAATTTCAACCCATTTTTGGGATTTATAAAGCGTGTATTTCGTCAGTATACTTATAGTAAAATCTCGCTCGGAACTAATCACTCTTGGGTTATTTTAAATTAGAGATCTTGCTAGAATCGCATTCGATCGAATTTGACCGTTATTTAGAGCGTAAACTTGGGTATCGAATTTCTCGGAGTTTCGTGACGAATTTAATTAGACAGTGTCGATATTATTATGGCCAGTGTCGAGATTGCCTAGAATTATCGAAAAGTGAAATTTAGACCGGGTACGGATTTTGACCAGTAGACCTCCCTCAGGGTTTATTTTATTTAGTATCTTTTGGCCTAATCCTAATTTATAATTAGGGTTTTTCGTGGACCGTCGGATCGACTTCGAGTTTGAACGTGGGCCGTTGGATTGCATTTGATTAATTTGACTTTTTCTCTCTCTCTCCTCTCTCCCTCTACCCACGTGCCCCGTACGCGCGTCCCCTCTCCCCTCAGCTTCACACGTCCCCTCCCCCATCTCCCCATGCAGACCCTCTCTCTCTCTCTCTCTCTCTCTCTCTCTCTCTGTCTCTCTCTCCTCCCTTCTTCCTCTTTTCCCTTCTTCTTCTTCTTCTTCTTCTTCTCTTCTTTTCTTTTCCTCTTGGCTGCTGCATCTACTTCTTCTTCTTTTGCTCACCGACTGCCGCTCGCTCGACTAGCCACCGCCACCACCATCGCTGTCGCCCAGCCATCGCACGCCATCTCTAGCTAGCCTTGCCGTGTGCCTGCTCGTCTGCCATCACCTCACGATCGCCCATCGCCGGCTCTCCCAAGCCACCCGGGAGTACCGCCTTTCGCCCAGACTAGGCTCCATCGCCATGCCCTGACATCGCTACGCGTCCAACTGTCGCACGTTACTCGTAGGGCCATCGCCCGATGGCCGCTTTTGCCTCCGGCCACTCGCCAGCTCGCCCAACAGCTTTCCACCGCGAGTCTCGCTCAGCAGCTCGCCGTTGCCATCGACCGCTCACCCAACTCGCTAGCCGTGTCGCCCAGCTTACCCAGGCCGTCGCCCGTCCGCCTGGCCATTGTCCCTGCTTTGACCAAACGGCCTTTGCCGTGGCTAAGCAACCCAGCCGCTGCCCTTGCCTGTATCGAGTGTTGAGCCCATTGCTCGAGCGCTTGGCTGTTGCCCAGACCATGGCCGAGCTCGCCCAGCTGCTCGCCTATCGTGCCCAACCGCTTACCCGCACACTTGGCCGCTTGCCTGGCCGTGGCCGAGAGTTTCGGGTCGTGGTCGAGGGCTATGCCGAGCTGTGGTTGAGCTGCTTGCCTGCTGTGCCCTCACCAGCGTCGAGTCGCCGCTGCCCCGATCAGCTATTTGGCCTCCTTGCCAGTTTTCCTCGGGCCAAAACCTAGGTAAGTGACTCTCTAAACCCTACTTAATACATTGGGTATTATTATACTTGTTTAGGGGTGATTAGTGTTGGTTTAGTAACTAAGTTAAGTGGGGATTAGTTTATTGAATGTGATTGGTTTAAGGATTATTATGGTGGTGATTTTTGTCGCTAAATTAGTGATCGATTGAGATGGGTTCAATGACTAAATTGTAGTGGCGTTTGTGGGTGAAATTGATGTTTAAATGTGGCCGACTTGAAGGTTGGATTGATGGGATAATGTGGTGAGCATGACTTGAATTTGAATAACATGACGTGTTAGATTGGTATTGGCAAATTGTGTTGTGGCGTATGTGCATGAGAAATGTCCTAAGGCGTGGTTACGTGGGACTAAGCCCGGATTAATCAGAGGGCTGTCAACCTGAGGCGTGGTTATGCGGGTGTGGCTAAAAAGGCAAGAAATGACCTGAGGTGTGCTTATGCGTGTCGAGAGAAATGTCCTGAGGCGTGGTTAAGCGGGACTGATCCCAGATTGATCGGAGGGCTGCCAACCTGAGGCGTGGCTACACGGGTGTGGCTAGAATGGCAAGAAATGACCTGAGGTGTGGTTATGTGGGTCGAGAGAAATGTCCTAAGGCGTGATTACGCGGGATTGAAGCCCGAATTGATTGGAGGGCTGCCAACCTGAGGCGTGGTTATGCGGATGTGGCTAAAAAGGCAAGAAATGACCTGAGGCGTGATTACGCGGGTCGAGAGAAATGTCATGAGGCGTGGTTATGCAGAACTTAGCTCGGATTGATCGGAGGGCTGGACCTGATACGTGTTGACGCGGTCGTGGATAGTTGGTTGGACACGCATGCAAAATGTGTTTGGTTAAATTGGGTGAATGTACGTGGTTATGGCACTCAAGTGTTTATGTTATGTTCTTGAGCTATTATTGCATTATTGTGATTTGACTAATGGGCGAAGTTGGCAAGTGATTTGAGGCGAGGTAAGTATGCATGAGAATTCTATTATGTCGATTGCTAGATTGCATGCTGGGACTCATCTGGGTATACATTGGCCTAAGTGGGGTTTAGGTTGTCTGCTTATTGAGATTTATTCTCATTGCTATAGTGCAAACCATTTCAGATCCCCGACCCCGACCTTGATCATGCCGTTACCTCGGCGTGTTAGGGCCCCTATGCATACAGTGCATGAGGAGACTGAGTATCCAGTAGGCCCACATCAGACTTATATTAGGCACCTCACTACGGTCTGGGTAGACATAGGCCTAGACGACTTGCAGCATCACACTTACTTGGCCTGGTTTTATCGTGACGGGTTGGAGCTAGTTGGCCCAATCCGGGGTTTTGAGGGACAGCAACACGGCAATGAGGATGCCGTGGATTGGGAGCCTGGGGACGTGTATGCTCCTGATGGTGAGATTCTGAACTCTAAAGATCCCCTGGAGAACCCTGGTCCTGAACCCAAGCCCGTACCAGAACCTGTAGTGTTTGTGGATCTCGAGCTCGAAGAGAAATTTGAGGAGTCCAAACCTGAAGAAGAGCTCGAGCCTGTGCTAGAGCCTACGGAGTCCGAGCCTGAGGAGGAGCCGAGTATCGAGGAAGAGCCAATCGAGATCAACTCTGACACGGTGTCTGAGTCTTCAAGGTCTAATTTAGATTGGGCACCATAGGAGTGTTTGGGTGATGGATTTAGAAGTTTTTTGGTAGAGCCCTTTTTGTGCAGCTAGTCAGCCTACCCTACCACCTGTTCCTTTTTTATGATAATGGTGGATGTTAACCTTAGGAGCCTAATGTTTGATTGTCTGGCCGAATATTGTAAGTGACTGTTTTCCATTGCTATGAAATTATTGTTTTGTGATGTTATTATCTCTCTGTCATTATCAATTGTCTGGGTTGTTATATTCCGTTTCTGCTTGTGTATTCTTGTGGGTATTTCGTTTAGGTCAGTGACGTGTTCTAGGACGTCGCTTTTGATACAACCGTCGTAGGGGTGTCACGAGCCCGTTAGGGTCTGGGGCGTGACATGAGAGGCGCGGCTTTTTGTTACACGAGTACGGATTTAGTGACATTTGACGAATCGAAAAGATGAGAATTGATTTGAGTGCTTGAATGCTTGAGGGATCATATAATGCCCTGATGCGTCTTTTGCGGGGATTTAACCCGTCTTGATGCATTTTACGCGAGATGATACGCAATTTATCGGATGCCCGGCGGGGGCCCGGATGCCAATCGTGGTAGAGGTCAGATTGATACTTCTCATGGAATGCCATCTTGATGCGTTTAACGCGGGACGTTGCCATCGCTAACGTAGCAGGACGATGCCCAGTTATGCTGAAAGACCAATAACCTTATGTGTTTTACGCGGGTTCGGAGGAGCTTGAGGGCCGTTAATAATATGGACTTAGTGAGTGCAATATGCATTATGGAATGCTATGTTTGAGACTAATGTTGGGCATGTCTAGATTATTAAGTGTGTTATGCATATTCATGCCTCAATTTGGGTTGTTATGCTCGGTGAGCATTTGTTATGTTGTGGCGGTTCTCTAACGTGCGTGGCTTGTGTATGTGCCAAGGTGAGGTAAGGGCCCCTATGATTGATGTGGCACGTTGATTGATAGAATTACATGTTTAGAACTGTCCGGAGGTATGCGTTAGCCTAAGCGAGGCTTAGGTAGTTACTTATTGAGATTTATTCTCATTGTTGTATCCTAAACATTTTAGACCCCCGACCATGAACATGAATGGTCCACCGCAACGCTTTGGGATACCGATGCATAAGGAGCATACGTTGACGGAATACTCGGTGGGAGAAGATAGGGTTTACATTAGGCATGCTAGCATTATTTGGGTAGACGAGGGTGAGACCTTTTGGAAACCACATACTTTTTAGCTTGGTTCTACCGGGACGGAGACGAGTTGTTTGGTCTACTCTAGGGATTTAATGTTCCCTCTAATGACGAAGTAGGAGAGTGGGACCTCATGGAGATCCTTCCACCAGATGGAGTTGTTACTAGTCTAGACACCGGTCCTGAAGATTTGGATCTTGAGTTGGAGCCTATAGAGTTTGACCCCAAGTCGGAGCCTGTTGAATTTGAACTTGAGTAGTCTGACGACATGGCTGATTCGGGATCGCCTGAGTACTTCATGTCCAATCCGGGGACGTTGCCTGGGTATCATGGGCATGATTGATAGGTTTATAAAGCTCAACTTTTGAGAAGCCCTCTTTTGATTAGAGGACTTAGGCTAACCGACCACTTGATCCTTTTTGTTACACATGGTCCGTAGTTAGTTGCCTCATAGAAGGCTTACAAGTGTATATGTTGTTACTGATGTTATGTTTATAAAAGTATTTCATTAATGTGTATCAAATGTCTCTCTACTATCCCGTTTAATTATATGTTGTATGGTGAGTTTGAGTTTACTTCCGCTTGCATTATCGTTGTGATTTGATTGGATCAGCGACAAGTCCTAGGATATCACATACTTAATGACCTAGGCGGGATGTTGTGTGCTTATGGGGATCGGAGCGTGATAGACCGTTTCATGAACACTTAGCTCTAAACCTGCTTTCCCGAGACGGACCTTACTGCTAGGTCGCGACATTCGTTTATGAAAAAAATTTGCCAAGGAGTTCATAACATGAAATCCCAGCTTGGTAATTGACCAATACCATAATAAAGTACCTCAAAAGCCGTCTTCCAGTCAACCGACATCTATTACAATCTCCCTCCTATCAAATGTCAGTGCATCTACTAACGCACAAAGATACCTATAAGACTCTCGAAGATTCTAGAAGGATCGGGAACGTACCTCGAGCTTTAGAGGCTAAGTTGGTCACGTAAGGGTGCGAATGGTAACCATTCTGCTCTAGAAATCAAATTCTTGCCAGAAATTGATTTCTGGAGGATAAATTTGTTTGGTAAAACATGACTAATTCTGCTCCAGAAATTGATTTCTGGAATAGAAATCTGTTTTGATTTGTTGATTTTTTTTGCACCTAAAAAAATTTAAATTTTACTCAAAGTGGGTGGCCACAGGTATTATAAGACATTATGTAAAGTTTTGCAATTTTTGATTTTTTAATTTTTTTGGGCACCTAAAAAAATTTAAATTTCACTCAAAGTGAGTGACCACAGGTATTCTAAATCATTTTGTGAAGGTTTTGAATTTTTTATTATTTTTTATTTTTTTGGGCACCTCAAAAAATTTAAATTTTACTTAAAGTGGGTGGTTACGGGTATTCTAAACCATTATGTAAAGTTTTGAATTATTTTTTATTTTTTATTATTTTTGGGCACCTCAAAAAATTTAAATTTCACTCAAAGTAGATGGCCACAGGTATTTTAAGCCATTTTGTGAAGTTTTGAAAATTTTTATTTTTTTATTATTTTTCTTTTTTGGGCACCTTAAAAAATTTAAATTTCATTCAAAGTGGATGGCCACAGGTATTTTAAGTCATTTTGTGAAGTTTTGAAAATTTTTATTTTTTTAATTATTTTTCTCTTTTTTGGGCACCTCAAAAAATTTAAATTTCACTCAAAGTAAGTGGTCACAGGTATTTTAAGCCATTTTGTGAAGTTTTGAAATTTTTTATTTTTTTGGGCACCTCAAAAAATTTAAATTTCACTCAAAATAGGTGGCCACGTGTGTTTTAAGCTATTCTGTGAAGTTTTGAAATTTTTGATTTTTTTGATTTTAAAAAAAAAATTCACCAAATTTCATATTTTCTCGAAATCTGACTTTTTTTATTTTCTGGAAATTTTTATGAATTTTTCTAGAATTTTTCAATTTTTATGCATTTTCTAAAAAAATGGTGAGAAAATAGGGAGAATGCATTCCGGAATCAAGAAGCTATAAAAAATAGCTTCTCTTTTTCTTGCCAAAAACTCATTCTGGAATAAAAAATGCATTCTCGAATCAAAAATGCATTCTGGAATCAAGTATTTTTAACAAACGCATTTTTATTCCAGAATGCAAAAATCGCTCCAGAATACATTCCGGAGATTGTTTAACAAACGTCATTCTGTTCCGGAATGCATTCCATGCCTACCCTAAGATACCAACTCATCGAGGAAGCGGCCCACCTGTTTGTGTCCAAGTGGCAATGATGCATCGTAGACGGAACCTCTTCATGAGCGTCTACGGACTGCCTGCAATTCAGCCAATAGTGTTCATCCGTGAGATATGCTAATTACATTTCTATCTAAAGCATCTAAGGACAAATAATAATCTTCTATACACGCTCACAGGTAAATATCATCTGATCTAATATCTATCTAGTAGAACAGTATCGTGTTTTGTACTAATCGCAAAATCATTTCCTACTCTTACCATTCCACTTGTAATTATACAATACAATAGCAATTGTGCATAACTTATTAAACTTTCCTATAAGTATGGATTTAGATATATCCCAAGTTTTCTCAAACTCTAATACAGGGTCGATTGTAACAGAGTAGGGTCCAGGTTCCAGAAATTGAGAATCGATTATAACAGAGTAGATTCTAAACTTGGAACTTACCTACCCTGTACCCGATCACTCCTAATATATATAGTTAAACTCAGAAAATCTATGATTCTTACAAAATCTAATAAGATCAGCCATGCATCACATCATCATATAGAACATAAATAAGAATAATAATGACGAATATGTAGTCCAAAATCCTCATAAATCAACTCGCAAATTATAAGCTGATTTCAAGTAGAAAGTTCGAACTTAAAGGTGACTTTGGTCTTGCAAACAAATCACAAAAAAAAGCAGTTGCTTCTTTCCCATCATCTTTCTCTAAGGATGGAGAGAGAGAGATTTCACATTCTTCTTTCTTCCCCATTTGGCAGTTTGCTCTTCCTTTTCTTCCTTTTGGATTTCTTGCAATTCTCTCCGCTCGAAACTTGCTCTTCAACAGCAGAACTCCTGTTCATCACAGAGCAGAAAATCCCAAATTTAGAGAAGGTACTTTAAGTACAATTTTCCCTCATTACAAGGATTGTTTAACCACTTT
Organism: Syzygium malaccense; assembly: GCA_031216405.1. NCBI lineage: Eukaryota > Viridiplantae > Streptophyta > Magnoliopsida > Myrtales > Myrtaceae > Syzygium > Syzygium malaccense. The sequence goes on from CM062254.1 coordinate 15,015,861, forward strand.
CACGAGCGTCGACCTAACCAACCAGTGCTTGACAAGAGAATTAATACAAATCGGTTCATAAATGCAAGTAGAACGGTCATTGCTCAACAATTATTCTTCGGGTATTCACGCTTAAACTATCTGCATTGACAAGCCGTAACAATTAGAGTTCCAAGATCCTTTCTCATTTATTAAAAAAAAACTAGAAGAGGCCAAGGGTAAATATGTCTGAGTAATAGCTATTTTAAGATGTACCAATTGTGTTCGACACAGTCTTCAAAAAAATCAAGGGGTCTTTCCAAATATATTACTCAAAAGGAAAAATTATGAACATTTGTTGAGGGTTTTAAAAGCAAAATCATATTGTGAGATGCTAGTACTTGAATCTTTCAACATATACATATGCACGGAGTCATTGACGGGAATATAAGGTAGGAAGGGGCCTCCTACAAATGGAGTTTTTTCATTATTTTGAGTGGGGTCCAAACTCTTGTTGCTACATCGCGTCTAAAGATTACACCTAGGACACCCAGCTATATGATCAACGCATTCAACCAAGTACCATTACATATGTGAGTTTGGTTTATGAAAGACCGTTAAGAACATGAAAACATAAAGGTACTCACTTCTGAGTTGGATCATCGGCTTTTGGTTCTTTATCTTCCTGCCACGCTTGATTTTGCATCTCTTCCTCCATGAACTGCAATTTCCTCTTTATTTCCTTCCCAGAGCTGATTCCAATGTATTAAGATGTTAGATCAAATCATGTGCTTCCACATGTATGTAAACATTTTGTCTGAAGGAAGGCCTTTTACTTTGTTGAGTAACTAAAACATAAGTTCCATGTCTCACTTTAGTCAAGAGTCCATTCCTTAACCATTTATCTTTGGTCAGCTGATACAGTACACGACCTAGTCAAACTGAGATAAGTGCGAGGCTGAAGCATTTCCAGCATATAAATGACTTCTCTTCTCATAAAAAAAGTAAAATAGGTAACACATTGTTAAGTCTCCAATTCAGTCAATTACCTTCTAGGTTCACCCTCAACGACAGAAGGAGACAACCTTTCAGATGATTTCACGGCAGTGCTTCCATCTTGCTTTTGCTTCTTCTCGGCAACATCTAGTGGTGTTTCAATGACTACATCTGGGATCTTTGTCTCCGAGTCCTTCGCAGCAAACTTTTTCTCAAGTGGAGAAGATACAGAGAAATCTTCACCATCAGGTTCTGACGACCGGGCCTCAGGATTCTGATGTGGCAAGCTATCGTCCTTCTTTTTCTTCTTTTTGGACTTCTTGCAATTCTCTCCGCTTGGAACTTGCTCAACTTCAACAGCAGAACTCCTGCTCATCACAGATAAGAAAAACCAAGGTAAAGTTCAATTTTTCCTCGTTATAAGGATTGTTTAACCACTGTCATTAGTGTCTAGTCAACCGACCAGTGCTTGCCATTATACTTAATTCGAATTGTTTGCAAATGCAAGTAGAAAGGTCATCGCTCAACATTTACTCTTGAAGTATTCATGCTTAGCTATCTGCACTAACAAGCCATAACAATAAGAGTTCCAAGACAAAAAATTCTGAAGTTTGCTCGAAGGCTTCAAGCACAATCATTTTGAAAAATTTCTAGTACTTCAATCTTTCATCATATACATATGTGTGGAGTCACTGACATGAATAAAAGGTAGCAAGGGGTGACCTACAAATGGTGGTCTTTTGTAGGTCTTTCATTATTTCAAGTGGGGTCCAACTCTTGTTGCTACATCACGTCAAAAGATTACATGTGGAATGAACCCTAGGACACCCAGCTATAGGATCAATGCATTCATCCAAGCACCATTATATATGCGAGTCTGGATAATGAGAGGTCAAAAAGAACGTAATGACATAAAGGCACTCACTTCTTACTCGGATCATCAGCTTTTGGCTCCTTACCTTCCTGCCATGCTTGATTCTGCGTCTCTCCCTCCACGATATGCAATTTACTCTTCATTTTCTTTGCAGTGCTGATTCCATTGTATCGAGATGTCAGATGAAATCATACGCATCCATGTGTATCTGATTTTATAATGTTTATAGGGAGGCCTTCTGCTTTAGTTGAGTAACTAAAACATAAGTTCCATGTCTCACAATAGTCAGGAGTCCATTCCTTAACCACTTATCTTCGGTTAGACATTACACAACCTATTCAAACTGAGATTAGTGCGAAGAAGAAGCATTTCCAGCAAATCAATGAATTCTCTTCTTGTGGAAGAAGTAAAAAAGGTAATATATTGTTATGTCTCTAATTTAATCAATTACCTTCCAGGTTCACCGCCAACAACAGTAGGAGACAAACTTTCAGATGATTTCCCGGCGGTGCTTCCATCTTGCTTTCGCTTCTTCTTGACAAAATCTAGTGGTGTTTCCATGACTACAACTGGGGCATTTATTTCTGACTCCTTTGCAGAAGACTTTTTCTTAAGTAGAGAGGATACAAAGAAATCTTCCTCGTCAGATTCCAGCAACAGGGCCTCGGAATTCTGTTGTGGCAAGCTATTGACCTTATCAGATTCGCCTTTTTCATGCTTTTTCCTAAGTCGTTGACGATGGTCTTTTCCCTTCCTTGCTTTCTTGTGGTTTGGTTTCTCCTTCTCTGTCGTTAAAAATTCGCATTGTAAACACGCCATATAAACATTCTCCTAAACTGAAGATGCAAAACTGGGCAGAATAAGAGCAACCAACATATATGTACTTGTCCATGTAATTGCACCATATGAATATAGGAAGGAAAATCAACTTAAAATTTCAAAGTCAAGAATGCTAAGAACTATAAAACATAATCTGGCATGATGCAAGATCATACAACATTAATAAATCCATAACAAACAGAATAATACAATATGACAACTCCATCATGGTGAAGGCCAAAAGAAAAAAGCACCAATGACATCACATGAATACAAGAAGGAGAAGCAATTTCACATTTCAAAGTGAAGAATGATATCAGTTATATAAGATTATCTGTCAATCATGAAAATAAAAGCAGAATCCTCCGACATCATATTCTTTTTCTATGGTCACATAATCATACAAATTGCTCAAACATCATATTCTTTTTCTATGGTTACACAACTAGTACATTTTGTTTGTGAAAGTTGATACTACATTATCAATAAAGTAATCCAAATAAAAAAAAAATGCTAGCAGCGAAGTTTTTAAAGGTCAATTTCTTTATACTTGATCATTAATAAACTTTCTTTCTAAAAGATAAAAGCAACAATTTATTGGATATTGCCTTTTGCCTCCAGAAACGAGTTACTAGAGGTTTTTGACTGGTCCTACTTCGATGCAGGATGTAAGCAACGCATCAGAAGATTTTGATGCAACAATCTTTAGCAGTAAAATAGACTAGACTCAGTGCACGAGTTTCACATTTTATTTTACAAATGCATGGCTGGACTACTGGTACATAGTGACCCAAAATGCAAATTATTCAAAGGTTTCATTGAATCTGAAAAAAGTGAAAGATTAGTAATATATGCTGTTGTAATTGCTTGTAGGTGTTACTGATATCAAGCAAAAAGAGTTTAAGCAATGTCAAGAATTGAATGAAGCATTAAACCAACTCCAAGGACTTTAGATGTGTAATTTAACAAAGCAAAATGGTCTATTGCATTGTTGTGACATCGACAACTAATCACGATAGATTCCGAATTGTTCTTTTCATGCAGAATCTAATTGATTTCTCAAAATCGAGAATTTCTTTTCCTTTAGAAATAAAGAATGAAGAGCTGTGCATACATAATTTTCTAAGTAGAAGCTCATCGACAAGCTTATCATGAGAAATAAGAAAAGAACATTGTTGAACTACGAATACCTGATTTATTCGGAATAGGAGAAGGTGGAAGGAATTCAACATCACCATCATTGATAAAGCTATCTTCATACTGGTCGTCGTCCTCAGAAATATCTGTCTCTGTGTCCGCAATATCTTCTCCATAGGACTCTCTAATAATCATTATAAAGGAATGGAACTCTAGAATGAAGCTTCTATATTTAGTGTATAAAACAGTTTAGAAAGCGAAGTCCCTACGGACACTGATTTGTACTTCTTGACCTTTTCAGCTCACCCCAACATGTATAATGTTTGCATGGATAAAATGATGTAATGGAACCCAACCCATCATCTTATACAATTAAAAAACAAAAGTATAAGAGAAACGACACGTAATAACTCAACCAAGGATACAAGTCATCAACAAATTCTCGACCTCTTCCCAGGTAGTAACCTGTGAGATGAACACTGCGAACACCGAGAACAGAAAAAATGACTTGATGGGATTCCTCAAATTCCAAATTTATCTGAGCAGATTCTTCTTTTCCTGGAAACAAGGAGCATATAAATACAGGACTCGCATCGCCCACATTGCATTGGACCGTGCTCTTGTTGGTGGCAACACCAATCCCGAGTGTCGCCTGCCCAAAATTTCGCATATCCACTTAGAAGGAAAAGCAATAAAAACCTGATGAAATCTGGACATTTCCATGTTGCAATGAGCCAAAATCAAAGAACAGAGAAGGGTCTCACCTGGGAGATGTGAAGCCTCGATCCATTTGGCTCGTGAGTATAAGGCTTGCCAGGTTTCACTTCAATCCCTACTCAATCAGTGGAGAAACAGAGCAAACGATATCATCACTCTCATGAAATAAAATAACAAACAAGTCGTATCAAATTCACAGGTAAAAGAATGTGCAAAAGAGAATCAGAATCGACCCCAAAAAACCATTTTCTTGTAACGAAAATGAAGAGGAAAAAGCTAGACAAACTGAATCAGAACGGACTGCATGCATTTTAAGAGAGAGAGAGAGAGAGAGAGAGAGAGACGGATGATTACCAGAAGCAATGATGGTGCCTCCACAAGTTTCAACCTGTTGCGTGCTAAGCGAGGAACATCCATTTGAGAAGCGAAAGCATGAATCTTGAAAACTGCAGAGCATTTATCTCCTCCGCAGCATCCCGATTCTCTTCGCGCTTCTTTTGTCCAACGAGAAGGAGCGCCGTTTTAAGTCGCGACTCTGCGTATGACAGACTAACTTTAGAAAATTCCATATTGCCCCCCTTTATTGATCACTAATCCCCCAAAGTTACCCTATAATGTTTTTATGTCGCAAATAGCTTCCCCCATTTAGGGTGTGCAATCAAACCGGACCACCCGAGAAATAGGTCCAGAAACCGGTTCCTATTTGAACTGATCTGGGAATCAGTTCCATTTTTTGGGAATCGGTTGGAACCGTTCCGGTTTCCGGTTCCAAGTGAAGACTCATCCGGGCCGGTTTTGGAACCGATTTTTAGCTTGTGTTAAAAAAAACGTAGATCATAGTATTATTATATTTTAAATTGTTGCTTTTGGTGAATAATAATTTTTATTGCTCATCTTAGGGATTGTTGCTTTTGGCGGATAGTGATTTTTATTATTCATCTTTTACTTTGAATTGTAATAATATTATTTTTCTAGAAAAAATGAAACTAGATAAAGGAACCAAAGAAAAATAGGTTCTCAAGTAGATTCTAAAATCGAACCAAAAAAACACGGTAGGTTCCAAAACAGGTTTCTAGAAAAACAGAGGAGATTCTAGATTCCAAAAATTGAAAATTAGTTATAATATGATTGGTTCTAGGTTTCAAACCTGAAACCTACCTACCTTAGAACCGATCACCTCTCCCCCCTTGAGCAGAACTTTGAGAAGAGGCACATACTCGCCCAAAAGACCCGAAAACCAATTTTACCCAATCCGAATAGACTATGAAAAGTAAACAATAACCATGTTTCAAATAAACAAATTCCAAAGAAATCGAAGTTTTTGGTCATTCACATTCGACTCAACTAATCGGAAGAGTGTCCAATTTGTTTTGTTGCTATTCATGTACATTCGACTCAACTAATCGGAAGAGTGTCCAATTTGTTTTGTTGCTATTCATGTACGGAGTGATATTGAATCGATGCACGTGCAATCACATTTTGATTACAATGTATAGCGAACTTAACCATGCTTGCTTGTAAGTGGAAAATTTAAAATGGGGAACTTTCCAAATTTTAAATATCAATTACAGAATGTGGTAAAATTGAAAAGTCCTATCTAATGTGTTGCCCTAATATGTGAGAAACTACCCTTGTAATTGATATGTTTATCTCAAAAAATTAATATCTTTCGATTTTAAAATAGAAAATGAAAGCATCTTGAAAACTTCTGACGCATCGAATTAAATTCAAACCAAAATGTGCCATTTAAATTCAATTCTCAAGTATCCTCTTTGGTGCTTGACTCACTCTTTGCGTGGACTATTTGCCATATCTGCCGTTTGGGTATTTTAACATACATAACTAAAACGGTATAAAAAAAAGATTTAAAAAAGAAAATGGATCAGACGGTCAAGAGAGAGTGAACAATTACGAAATAATTAAATCTAAGTGATAAACTTAATGGTTATTTCATCCTTGTATTTTACTATCAAATTTTCTTTTTATTGTGCATTACTTTTATAGTGATAACCTTCTAACTTTCACTTCCTGGACATTAATAGAGTGTACTGATAAATTTAATGATGGACATTCAAACTTGAAAGTACATCAACAAGTACATTTTTTTTTCGTATAAAAAAGGGTTACAGTGGAATAAAAAAAATGAATGTCGAGAATTTACTATCCCTAAATTTATCCCATAATAAAACACCAAATAACTCTTGAGTAAGCAGTAAAAGGAACTAGGACCCAAAACCTTGTCAATATCAAGATTAACAAAGATCACCATCAAGGTGCAAACTCATTAAAAAAATCCTTTACAGAAAGAACTCGAGTACATTAGTAAGCAGAAGAAAAAGAAAACGAAGTCTATATAAAAACGAATGGGAATAACATAAATGGTGGAATGAAAACACCATTTAGAGGGCGGAAATGTCTGTCTTTTGTATTTATGAGAAAATACTAAAAGCATTTAGACAATATTTTTATGAGAATAATCTTTCCATTTGTGATTTTGCAATATGTAGCAACTTTTGTATTTTTATGACAATGCTCTTATGAGAACACTCATATATTTCTAATGAGAACACTTATCCACTCGAGTACAATAATAAGAACACCCTTATATATATTTTTATGACAATATTTGCCTTTTGTGTTTGCAATAAATAGCAACTTTCACCCTATCCATTTGTGATTTTAATTAATTAGTTCTCTTAATGCTATTTTTGTTAATACAACAAATTAGAGTGTTATAGTTATTTAGAGGGCAGAAATAGCGTGAGCCCAAATTAAAGATTTCCTTTTAAAGAAGTATGTGTTAATTGCATATTAACAAATGTCAATGGCTTTTGCCTTTATATTTGCTCTGATTTGGATAATAATATTAATTTGTATACTACAAGATTGTGAATGAATGATTAATACGTGAATAAAATGTGATTCCCTAATTGAATCAATTACATATCAGTTCTAAACTAGAGGAATGTTACGGTAAAACTTTGTTTAAAAACAATGGTAGTAGAAAGCAACGTGCGACATGAAAGACATGATTAGTTGTGGATTTTTACACATATCCTTCTTATTTTATTATATTATGTAGGAATGAAGATGTTTTTTGCTCAACATCCTTTGTCCTGTTCCACTGGAACCCTTGTCTTTTCTTGGGTTGTAGTGTATATAGCATGTGATGTAGCTCAAGTAGAAAGTATTGATTCATTTCTTAAGGCAAGGATCTAGGATTAGTGCCTATTAATAGGTTGGAACAACTTCATAAGTGTAGTCTATTTTCGATTTCTAAATCGAAAGGATTCAATTTGAGCAAGTTTCAAATCCAAAAAAGGAAAATTTGTTGGAATTAGTGAAACTCTTTTGATCAAAAGTGCAAGGTGCGAAAAACAACCGATTATGATTCTTTGATAGAAATAAATGAGAAAAAGGGGCACGTTGCTGCCATTTAGAAAAGATAAAAAATCACTAAAGTAATATCTAAACCCAATGATTCAAGGCAAAACTAAAATATCTTGGAATAAGGAAGTATTTCACATTCGCATAACCTTCGTAATCTCAAGAAAGTAGGTTTTTTAGCTATGGGCCTAGCAAAAGAAAAATTGGGATAGGATCATATAGGATCTCCATCCTTTAAAATCGGACGAGAAAGTTTCCTTTCATCCTGCTCAAGTAGTTACACCAAATAAGGTATATACGATCTATAAGAATAGAAAAAAAGATTATGATATTTTGATTTAGGGAATTGTAAAAAAAAAAGGAAAGAGATAAAGATTATGTAGAAGTGGAAGATGAAAATGGTCTAGCTTACAATGATGAGAATATAAACATGAAAATTTGCAGAAGTATCCCTATTGAATTAGCGATATTTCGGAGCAAAAAAAACATAGCGATATTCGCCACGTACCTCTTTTGAAACCTGGTATCAAAAACAAAAAGGCGTTACAAACCATTGATGTGATTTACAATATGAGCAAGGGCACTGGGACGAAACAGTCATCTACTTGAAGATAGTTAGCCAAGACTATTTAACTGGACTAAAAATTAATTACGGCAATGGATCCTCGTAACCCATTTTTATACGTACATGAGATATTCATTAATTTATTTGACATCATTAATGCACAAATGTTTTTTCATAATTATAATAGTGGTATTATGATAATTACTATAATATGTATTAGAAAATGCTAATTAACAATAGATTTAAGAAAACCTTTTTGACTGCAATAGTAGACATAAGATATACATTTTTTTACAATGAAAATACCAATAATAATGACAACAAATTATAATAGAAACAACAACAAACAGCAGCAGCAGCAGCAACAACAACAACAACATTCTTAACTGGAAAACACTAATTACAAAACCTCTCATTATTATTGGACAAAAACCCATAATATATATAAGATTAATCATATAAAATTAAAAATAAATTAGCTAAAGTACAATCAATTAGCATCAATGGATCATCGATACGGTGTAATTAATACATAATACGAGTTTATAATTTTGTATCGATATATATATATATATATATATATATATATATATATATATATATATATATATATATATATGCGCTTACTACTAACTTAACTGATGACGTCATAAGAAGGCATTGACATGAATTTCCATGGTGCTGTGAGTTGCACAAAATTCACTATGAATATCATATATACCTATATATGGACAAAATCATCATTTACGATAATGAAGATGATTGGCAAGTAATCAATTAATGCATTAGAATACAAAATAATTGCCTTGTATTTAATATATCACTCATGTTTTCTTACAAAAATTTAAATTTTGATAAAAGGGGTTTAAATCTCTATATACTAGCAAATATACATAGCGTCGCCTGTATGGACATTTGAAAGTTTTAGAAAATAAAGATATTTTTTGCATGTAGTAAACATGACATGTAGCAAAATTACGATCTTGCTATGCTTCTTGCCATGTTTCATTGTACTTTAGCTTTTAATTTGTAATTTTTTAGTGTTCAACATTAAATACTACAAACTTTTAGCATTTTATATAATGTTCTAATAGTTAAAAATAATTTGAAATGCTTAATATAGAAAAAACCCAACGAAAGCATTATGTAGTCAAATCTACTATAAAGTTACATGCACCATGAAACAATTTCTTCAACGTTTTAAATCTACTCAATCGACCTTGTCGGCAAGCCGCTTGCTAATGTTCTTCCACGGTTCCACAACTATCACATAGGTACAACTATTAAAAACTTTGTCAATTGTGCTTATTTATCATGGGCATAAGAATGGTGCAATCCTGCAAGGGCATTTCACCTATTTGTTCTTATAATAAACAATCAAATTGTCATAAATTCTGAAATTTAGTGTTATTTTGTCGAGTTGATTTTTCTCTAAATTACTAATTCTCCTCATCGATTATCAAATTAATCTTAGATAACCTTTAGAGAAATTTTCGAAGAGACCAACCAATGCATGCATATGTACTCATAAATTTAGTATGATATCGAGAATTCTTTAATTTTAGCAGGGGTTATTATGAATCTTCGTCCTCGCTTGGATACGACTCTTCAATGCTGCCGTTCTCTCTTTTTCTTGCTTCGTCAATAGTAAACATTCTGCGGGGACTCCTAGAAGAGAGCCTCGTCTGTCTGCATTTAGTTTTACCTCGCCCTCTCGCTCCCAATAGAGGTAAACGAGAAGTCACCATAAGTATGAGATGGAGTTGACCTGTCAAATTTGATTTTGTTTGCATCAGTCGAGCGGTTGAGGATTCCCCATGAATTGAAACGTTGTGCAATCTTTGCATTTTAAGGAAGCGTTAAGGATCTTCCTCATTTTTTGTGTTTCTTTTCCCTTCTGTTGACGTCGGACATGGAAGATTGCTGCGAACTCCAGTTGCGCTTACGCGAAAGCTCTTCCACGTTAAATCTAGAGAAGGCGGTGTGCAACCATGGATTCTTCATGATGGTTCCGAACCGTTGGATTTCTTCCACCAAGACGTTACGATGGCCTCTCGGTCTTGCGGATTTGTCGTCCTCCATCGAGGTGTCTATCTCGCAGCCTCCCAGTCCCAGCAGCACATTGTTGCTTATCTGAGTTTATCGCGCTCGACGCCTCTCCCCCATGCTTTTTGTACTCACTCTGTCTCCGCGCAAAGTACGTACAAACTACTGATGAAAAAGAATGGATATATATATATGTATTATTGCAGGAACAAGTAATTCGGATGTTAAGGTTGTTGGAAAGGGACGAGCGGAACGTGGAGGAGTTCCATAAAGTGCATCCATAAGCGAAGGATAGAGGATTTGGTCGAGTTTTTCGTTCTCCTTTGCTCTTCGAAGGTGTCGTCAAATCTATACTCCTTTGCAGCTGCCAGTCAAGTACTTGTGCAAAATTTGTGACGAATTAGCTTTGTTGAACATTTATAAGTGGGGCAAAGAAGACGATAACCTGAATAAGAATCCACATAACTGTAATAATTGAGGAGATATCATACTCTATTATGATCCTCGATTTCTCTCCATGCTTAATATTGAGTTTCTGTGTTCATAAGCTCTTCGACATATGGTGGTTTCTGTTCCGAATTCATCATTGGGTCCGACTTTGTTCTGAATAACACCCAACGAACAGTTGTCCTTGATTTTGAACAATATACGAAGCATGATGCAGCTGTGATAGGTTTACCTTGTTTTTGGACATTGTTCTTCGTCATAATCATATTTGATATTCCATAATCATATTAAAGAAAAACGAATTTTGTCACGCTTATAGTTCGTGACCTCTCGTCATGCCATCCGAATCACGTACATATTGATTAAGGGTTGACAATGCTGATTTGGGTCCTACCTAAAAGTGTCATAGGTGGAGAAGGACCCTAGAGATGGCCCGAGCTTTATGTGCACTTCAGCTAGAGCTAACCACTCGAGGTAAGAATACCATTTGGCATGACTTTCTTCTCAGTATATTTAGCACAACTTGAAGATGAAGATGATCATTATTGAAGGCTCTAAGAGAAAGAAACGAAGACGAGAGAAGGATGGAGCAAACCCGGTTCCCGCGGAGATGGAAGGCGAAAAGGTTGATGTCGGGAACTCCCCGAGCCCCAAGATACTCGCTAACCTCGACGTGGACGGCTTGCAGAGCAAGTGCAAACTCGGTTACCGGACCAACTACGTTCTCAAGCTTGCCACGGAGATAGAGGAGGGGAATCTTGAGATCGACGCATAGGAGGGAGTGTAGGACGCTGCATCATGCAAGATATTGATCAACGGCATAAGCGTGGTCGGATCTTTCGCGCGGGCTAGCATTTTGATGTGCCTCGGCTTTTACGATGAGGTTTCGTGGGATAGCCTAATTCCCAGAATAAACCTCCAAAATGAAATTGGCCTAATTTGTAATTAATGCACCTCTTTCCATCACCGCGTGTCTCGTCCCCAAGAATCCCTCATCCAAGCCAGTCGTGGATATCGGCAACATGTCATCAATAGATGACTCCATAGATGCCTCCGACTTCGGGGAAACGACAACCATAAATCGCCTTCACACCAATTTCTTCTGTGCCATCGCCACTCTTCTCAACACTACCCCAAATCTTCTCGAACAACTCAAAAATTTTCTGCTCGTACAGATTCGAAAATACCTCATCCTCTTGAAAACTTGACCCTTGTTCGCCAGTTGACCATCTGTGAAGTCTCGTCCGAGTAATTCCTTAACATGACGACGGAATTTAAAGGGTTCATGCCGATGAAGACCGTCGCTGAGATTTTCAACTGTACGGGATTTGTCTTAGCCTTATTCTTCGAGTGAGACGGGGCCTCACTGCTGGGCTGTGAGCGATTTGTCTTCGCCTTCTTCGAGTGGTCCATTTCGAGCCTCACTGTTCTCATATTGTGCTGATGAAGACCCTGATTTTCACGGGGAGGAAGAGAAGGAGCGGGCATGAGCTGAGGGATTTTTCTCCTCCTTCCTTTTGTCCAACAGTTAAAGGGATACGAGAGTATTCCCAGATGTTAACGCTTGTGTTCTATTTATAATATATGTATTAATAATGTGCAGTATTCTCTTTTTGGACAAATAATGTGTAGTTTTTCAGTAAATCATTTTTATCCAATCAAAAAGAAAAACTAAATCCTTTTTTGTAAATTTCATAAACAGATTTTTGATATTTCTTATCTTTGAAAAGTAGTATTTAATTTAATGCTGAAGGACGTTTAAATATTAACGCTGAACAATGTTCAGTAATTAAATCCGTTTAAATATAAAATAAAAGGTTGACAAGAGGGGATGCTCGAGATAGGACCGTGTGAATCTAGTTATGGACGTTCACAAAAAAATATTGACTTCTCATTTATACACATGCACCAAACTCTCATTTAAAGATCTTCACCAGAGTTGTCTGCAACGAGCATGCTTTCCTGGAGAGAAACGGAAGCAGCAGTTGTCCCCTCTTTCTCCCTCTCTCTCTTCGTTAATTACTCTTTCTCTCTCCCGCGTCTTCTCCCTCTCTCCCAAAGTGTAACAATTACAAGGTAAGGTTTTGTGACTTGTGAAGACCCGACTGTTGAATAAAGTGGGCTGCTTTAGTATGCATTCTCTCTCTCTCTGCCTTTGTTGGCATCTTGGAAAAGAGAAGATGAACGTGTCAATTAATGAGTTCATTCACCACCGTCCTTCACCGCTAGATGGGGACTGCCATGACCGAGGGTGTCTTGGTAAAAGATCTTTTGGAGTGAGATGCAGAGTCCAATTATAAAAAAGCGTCAAAGCGAACTTGAGAGGATAATTATCTCCCATTATAAAAGCATCAATGCGAACTTCACAGGATAATTATCTGCAAAAATTAATTGGACCGAAAAGAGGACATTTCAACAGCATCCTCCTGATTCGTCTAATATACAACTATATGGGAGATGAGGCTCCTCATAAAAAACACAACGATCGAGACGCTAGATATTGTTAGAACACTATTCTAACCATAAAAAAATCAATCTGGAGCCCACAACCTAATTCCCAGAATAAACCTTTAAAATGACATTGGCCTATTATGTAATTAATGCGCCTTTCTCCATCACCGCTTGCGTCTTCTTCAAGAATCTCTTATCCAAGCCGGTCTTGGATATCCGCAACATGTTATCAATAGATGACTCCATAGATTCCTCCCACTTCGGAGAAACCACCATAAATCGTCTTCTCACCAATTTCTTTTCTGCCGTCGCCAGTCTTCTCAACTCTATCCTAGATCTTCTCAAACAACTAAAACTTTTATTCTCGTGAGATTCGAAAATAATCCGCCATCTTAAAAATCCGACCCTTGTTCGCCAATTGACCATATGTGAAGTCCCGTCCGAGTAATCCCTTAACACAACGACGGAATTTAAAGGATCCTTGCCTTCCCTCTTATAATCGATCATGCCTTCCAAAAATGCTATCTCCTCTTCGTCGATCCATGTCCTCTGGAAGGTCAGCTTCTTCGACTCCTCCCCTTCTTTCAACTAAGATTTCGACTTTTTCAGAGTCAGGGCCTCCGTACTCAGATCGTGCCGATGACGACCCTCGTTGGGATTTCAAATGTGAGGGATTTGTCTTAGCCTTCTTCTTCGAGTGAGACGGGGCCTCACTGTTGGGCTATGAGCGATTTGTCTTCGCCTTCTTCGAGTGGTCTATTTCGAGTCTCAATGTTCTCCTATCATACCGACGAAGACCCTGAGATTTATGTGGGGTGGAAGAGGAGGAGTGGGCATGAGCTGAGGGATTTTTCTCCTTCTTCCTCTTATCCTACATCAGAGAGATGCGAGAGTATTTCCGGATGTGAACGCTTGTGCTCTATTTATAATATATACATTAATAATGTGTAGTTATTCTTTTATTTTGGACAAATAATATGTAGTTATTCAGTAAATCATTTCTTTTCCAATCAAAAAGAAAATCTAAATCCTTTTTTGTAAATTTCATAACAGATTTTTTATATTTCTTATCTTTGAAAAGTAGTATTTGATTTAATGTTGAAGGACGTTTAAATATTAAAGCTGAAAATTGCTCAATAATTAAATCCGTTTAAATATAAAATAAAAAAGTTGGCAAGAGCGTGTGCTCGAGATTGGATCATGTGAATCTACTTATGGCCATTCACAAAAAAATACTCACTGCTCATTTATACACATGCACCAAACTCTCATTTAAAGATCTTCACCAGAGTTGTCTGCAACGCGCATGCTTTCCTGGAGAGAAACGGAAGCAGCAGTTAACCCACACAACCCCCCCCCCCCCCCCCCCCCCCCGCCCCCTCTTCTTTCTCCGTTAATTTCTTTTTCTCTCTCCTGCATCTTCTCCTTCTCTCCCAAAGGATAACAATTACAGGGTGAGGTTTTGTGATTGGTGAGACCCTACTGTTGAATAAAGTGGGCACCTTTTAGTATCCACTCTCTCTCTCTCTCTGCCTTTGTTGGCATCTTGGAAAAAAGAAGATGAATGTGTCAATTAATGAGTCCATTCACCACCGTCCTTGCCCCTGGTCAATGCCTGCCATGACCGAGGGCGTCTTGGTAAAAGATCCTTAGGGTGAGATTCAGAGTCATATTATAAAAAGCATCAAAGCGAACTTGAGAGAATAATTATCTTTTATTATAAAAGCATTAACGCGAACTTGGGAGGATAATTATCTACAGAAATTAACAGGACCGTAAAAAGGACATTCCAACAGCATCCTCCTGATTTATCTAATATACAAATGTGTGGTAGATCAGGCTTCTTAAAAATATATATACACACAAAATGATCAAGGTGCTAGACATTATTAGAACACTATTCTAACCATCAAAAAATCAATCTGGAGCCCACAACCTACTTCCGAGAATAAACCTCCAAAATGAGATTGGCTCTGTCTTTAATTAATACGCCTCTCCCTTGCCACCTGCGTCTTCTTCAAGAATCCCTCATCCAAGCCGATCCTAGACATCATCAGCAACATGTCATCTATAGATGACTCCATAGATGCCTTCGACGTCGAGGGCCGCCTTGGTCATGAGTTTGGAGGTAATTTTTCTTGTGACATTCATAATGGCGTATCCCAAAAGGTAGCTCAAAAAGCATCGTCCTTAAGTTCATCGATAATGTGCATCAATCACGAATGTGGACTCTTCTTGAGTTCATACCTCGGGTGACACGGAATCATTGTTATTAGTTTTATCAATTAGGAGTCGCCACTAGCCTTTTGTTGGGAGTCGGCTAGAATACTAAATGGAAATGCAAGAATTTCATTTCGATATCCACGGAACCAAAGATATCAAGGTGTGGGGACTAGGTTACGTTAATATTTCCATTAACGTCCCTTCAGTGGTATCACTAACTTAATTGGTTATTATCTAATGTGATCATGCATTTGTTTTTATCATTTTCATGTCAAAGTTTTAATCCACGAAGTGTCCATGAGACATGCTTATTGAGGGATCGTTTTAAAATCTAAACTAATCCCAAAAAAATGGCAAATTAACAAGCAATGTATTGACAAGACGAGGCATAAAGTAAACACCAAATGTATTAAAAGGCGAGCTAATCTAAGCACAAGGAAAGAAAACCCGCAACTCGTTGGGTGTTTATTATAAAACAAATTGAAAACCCAAGACATGGTCGGGTATTGAATGAAATACAAAATGAGACTAGATTGGACATTGGTCTTTAACCTCCATTTTTGTGACCCTCAGCCGCCTCCTCCATGGACAGCTTTGGTGGTGTCGGTTTTTGATTGACTCATACATTCCAAACAAGTGGCGTGCAAGCATACAATCAAAGTAGTGCAATGACATCCAATCATCAAAGCATTTAATTGGCCATCAGGGTTGGCCCTATATTTTCATGCATTTTCAATCATCCCAACCACCTAATTGTCTGACAAAAAAAAAACCACCTAATTGACTAAAACTGATTAACTATTGGTTAATGACAATTAGCCTCCAATTGCATTTACAAAATGATGGTCGATATCACTTAACCCTTAAAGACGGTTGTTGCGCCACGCTTCTTTTTTCAGGGGTTTTCAAGATTTGTGCGCTAAGGAGGTATTTCCGTGTAAGGGTCTCTTTCATACCATACCTCACGTGACAGTAGAAGGTAATTTCTTATTTAATCTAAATTTGTGATTTTGAAGTCGCCACTAGTCATTATTGGTAGGTAGACTAGAAACCTAATTGAGGTATCGGAGAAATACCACGATTCTACGAATCAGAAATTCTGAGTACGGGGACTTGATTATGTTATTGATCTCGAATCGAGATTTCTAATACCCTTTCGGTACCTAAGAACGATACGATATCTAACGTGTCATGCGAATTTCCGAGGCTTACCCACTAATTCTATCCATTCTAATCGTAGGAAAAATCAATCAAGTATTAAATGTACGATCAATGTCAATCAGATCAATCAATCCTAAATGGTCTCTAAAAATGAAAATCAATCAAAACCTCCAAACCCTAATGAAGCTCTATAAGCTTATTCATTTCATGATTTACATTTTTTTATGGTTTTAGGATTTTTTAGGGATTAAAACCCTTGAATTTGCCTTACCAAAAAAAAAACCCTTGAATTTGACCTTACCAAAAAAAACCCTTGAATTTGAAATTCTCAAAAAATGCCACTTGGGCACTTTAAAAAAATTCAAATCTCGCTTTTTATAGTTAGCCACGGTGTTTTTGGACCATTCTGTGAATTTTTAAAATCTTTGAAATTTTTTATTTTTTTTCGAAAATTTTATTGATCAAGAATCGATTGATTTTTTTATGATTTTCTGAAAATTTTTATGAATTTTCCAATTTCTCAATTTTTTATTGATTTTCTAAAATTTTCACATTTTTTATTTGTATTTTCTGAATTTTCTGAATTTTTATGAATTTTCTGGAATTTTTTAATTTTTATGAATTTTCTGGATATATTTGAACTTTTATGAATTTTATAATTTTTTGTGAATTTTCTATTTTTACTAGAATTTTTTCGAATTTCTCAATTTTTTTATATTTTCTGATTTTTTTATTTTTTTTAAGGTTTTTTTATTATTTATTATTTTTAAAAATTCCTGCCAATGTGGTGAACCGGACCGGCCCGGTTCAACTTGGTTCGGCTTGGCCGAACCGGGCATCGCCAGCACCAGTGCCGATCACTTTCTCCAGCGAGCACAACACCAAAACGGTGCCGTTTTTCCCTCTTCTTCATTGTAGCATTTTATCAAACATGTGGTAGGCATGAATCCTAGTTCTACGTTCTCAAGGTCACCGGTTCGGGTCCATCGCCGATGACCTTCTGGCGACTATTTCACCATTCAAATTGCACAATTGTGATGTTCTTATGTTCTATTTCAATCCAATCCATTTAGCACGTCGTCGAACCTCTACTGGCCAGCAAGATTCAAGTCCGAAGAACCTAGACCATTTCTAGCTAAAACTTTAATTTCCAGAACTTAAACCATTACCATACTCGCCCTAGCTGACTAACTCGGATTCAATCAAGGACAAAAACATCAAACGAAGTCAAGAAAGCTAACTTGAGTGGCTTAATGCCACGGGGAGTGCTCCGGTGAAGTTTCCCGAGCTCCAACGAAGGTTTTTTTTTTTATGGTGGATTGACTCAGTTTTGTTGGTTTAACAGCACAAAATGCAATCAAACAATACAAAACATGGTTAGAAATTAGTTCTGAACATCAAAATATCGAGATTCATTGACGAAATCACACAAACATTCATATTGGGATCAAAACCAAATTCTTGAAAATTTTGAAAAAAATGACTATGAGCCGACTTTACCTTCTTCGTTCGATGATTAAGAAGGATTTTCGAACTGATCCACGCCTATATAGTTGTTCTTTGACACTTGAGCTTTACCTTAGTAGCTTCTGATTCGTCGAAGTAGGTCTCAGCGCGTCGGACGGAGCTCGTTTTTAGGGCTTTGCGATCAGTTTGTCTGACTAAAACAACCAGGGGAGAGTCACGGCCAATCCACGATTCGCCGGTGCTCCGCCGTCCATGACGGCATCGAACACTCGTGAGGGGACTCTCGACCCTCTCTCTAGATCTTTCTTGTTGATTTCACCTGTTTCTCTCTCCTCTCTCTCTCCGGCATTTCTCCGAACAACTCTCCTTTTTTTTTTCGCAATGTTCAATTTTCTTCCCTTTTGTTGATCCATTTTTCCCACCTCTAAATCATTAGAACCAACTTCTGATCGGTTATAACTTATCTCCAACGACAGCCGGAGATTCTTCGGCTGTCGTTCAGGTCAAACACGTGTCTATTTGACCGGATAAGATTCGCGAAGTGGAGAGTTTGAAACGTTTTTTCTGGGTTTAATGTGACTTGGGTGAGTCGGGCGAAGAAGACAACCAACCCGGGTCGGGTCGGGTTGACTCGGCCGACCCGGCAGACCCGACAGACCCGGGTTTGTCTAAATTCACCAATTAAGCTCAATTTTGACCCAATTTTCAAAATTAAACCCCAAAATTGAATTTCCCATCACATTCCGATCCTAAATATATAATTTTTCCCAATTTTTGTCATGATTGTGTCCAAGATTTTCTCATTTTTGTATTCGAGTTAATAGGTTTTTATTCAATTTGATGTCCTAATGACCTGATTAGGCAAAATTGATGCCAAAATTGAATTATCCACATCTAATTAACCCTAGGAATAATAGCCTCATGGTTCGACAATTTCATATTGGGCACGATTCCTAATTTGGGTTCAAAATTCTTATTTTTCAATTAAATTTTGGGGATTTTTTATTTTTATGTCAAATTGTGCAACTGGATGGACCATTATGTAATTCAAGGTCCTAGAATCATTTTTTGTGAATACATTATGACTTAAAAATAACTAGAAAAAATTTAATTGCATTTTTTGTTCAATTCGTGTTTAATTTTGCCCAATTTTGGGAAAAACATATACCTGATTGAGATTTTTCAAAATTGATGATATATTCATGAAATTGGATTTAAAATAAGACTAATGAATATTTTTATGTAATTTTATGATTCCATTTGCTATTTTTCTTGATTTTCTCACTTATTTTGACTAAAAAATAAGGAAAAATGCAGAAAAATGCTAAAAATTATTATTTTTGTTTAGAAATAGGTTTGTAGGCTTGGCCAAGATTCCTAGTCCTAATTTTGAGATTTTTGAAAATATGAAAAAAAAATGAGCTAAAAATCAAGTGTCAAAGTTGTCTCTCTTTGAGATTGAGCTCATTAGAGGTTGATTTCAAAGATAAGGTGACACCTGAGTTTTTAGTCAACTCAATGAACAAAATAAGATGGAAATTTCACAACAACTGATTAGGGATAATGCTTTTAAAATTCGTGATCTAATCCAAAAGTTTTCTTTTCAAAATGTATTTTAAAAGGTTCTTAATGATTGAGGGAGAGAAACTTACCTATTTGTGAGCTGTCTCTTTATCACTTATCCAAGGGCATGAATTGATGGTGATGATGATTATTTAGATTTTGTGGTTTAAGGATGAATCCACGAACCATGAACGCCTGAGGCTCCTCGCATGAGGGTTTGGAAATTTGCCTAGTGGTTCCTTACTAGTAAGACTTTAATTTACCTAAGGGCTCCTCGCCTATAGGACTTTGGATTTGCCTAGTGGTTCCTCACTAGTATGACTTTAAATTTAACTAGGTGCTCCTTGCATGTAAGACTTTGGATTTGCTTAGTGGTTCCTCATCAGTAGGACTTTGAATTTGCCTAGGGGCTCCTCGCCTGTAGGACTTTGAATTTGCCTAGGGCTTCCTTACCTATAGGAATTTGAATTTGCCTAGTGGTTCCTCACCGGTAGGACTTGAATTTGCCTAGGAGCTCATCGCCTGTAGGACTTTGAATTTGTCTAGGGGCTCTTCGACTGTAGGACTTTGAATTTGCCTAATGGTTCCTCACCAGTAGGACCTGAATTTACCTAAGGGTTCCTCACCTATAGGACTTTGAATTTGCCTAGTGATTTCTCATCAGTAGGACTTGAATTTGTCTAGGAGCTCATCGCTTGTAGGACTTTGAATTTGCCTAGGGGCTTCTCGTCTATAGGACTTTAAATTTGCCTAGTGGTTCCTCACCTGTAGGACTTTAGATTTGCCTAGAGGCTCCTCGCCTGTAGGACTTTGAATTTATCTAGGGGCTCCTCGCACGTAGGACTTTGAATTTGCCTAGTGGTTCCTCACAAGTAGGATTTTGAATTTGCCTAGGGGCTCTTCGCATGTAGGACTTTGGATTTGCCTAGTGGTTCCTCACCAATAGGACTTGAATTTGTCTAAGAGCTTCTCGCCTGTAGAACTTTGAATTTGCCTAGGGGTTCATAACCTGTAGGACTTTGAATTTGTCTAGTGGTTCCTCACCAGTAGGACTTGAATTTACCTAGGGGCTCCTCGCCTATAGAACTTTGAATATGCCTAGAGCTCATCGCCCATAGGACTTTGAATTTGCCTAGGGGTTCCTCACCTATATGACTTAAATTTATCTAGGGGCTTCTCGCTTGTAGGACTTTGAATTTACCTAGGGGCTCCTCGCCTATAGGACTTTGAGTTTGCCTAGTGGTTCCTCACTTGTAGGACTTTGGATTTGCTTAGGGACTCCTCGCCCGTAGGATTTTGGATTTGCCTAGAGGCTCCTCGCCTGTAGAACTTTGAATTTGCCTTGTGGTTCTTCACCAGTAGGACTTGAATTTGCCTAGAGGCTCCTCGCTTGTAGGACTTGAATTTGCCTAGAGGCTCATCGCCTGTAGGACTTGAATTTGTCTAATGGTTCCTCAGCAGTAAGAGTTGAATTTGCTTAGTGGTTCCTCACCAGTGGGACTTGAATTTGCCTAGGAGCTCATCGCCTGTAGGACTTTGAATTTGCCTAGGGTCTCGCCTGTAGGACTTTGAATTTGCCTAGGGTCTCGCCTGTAGGACTTTGAATTTGCCTAGTGGTTTCTCATCAGTAGAACTTGAATTTGCCTAGGGGCTCCTCGCCTATAGGATTTTAAATTTGCCTAGTGGTTTCTCACCAGTAGGACTTAAATTTGCCTAGAGGCTCCTCACCTATAGGACTTTGAGTTTACCTAGGGGCTCATCGCCTGTAAGACTTTGAATTTGCCTAGTGGTTCCTCACTAATAGGACTTGAATTTGCCTAGGGCTCCTCGCCTGTAGGACTTTGAATTTACCTAGGGGCTCCTCGCCTGTAGGACTTTGAATTTGTCTGGTGGTTCCTTATCAATAGGACTTGAATTTGCCTAGGGCTCCTTGCTTGAGGACTTTGAATTTGCCTAGGGATTCCTTGTCTGCAGGACTTGAATTTGCCTAGAGGCTTCTCGCCTGTAGGACTTGAATTTGCCTAGGGGCTCCTGGCCTGTAGGACTTTGGGAAGACTTCAAACAGTGATTGCCTTGATCGTGAGTTGTGTGATTTTGAGGTTTCACTAACCTTTGTATCGTTTTTTTTAGTTGACCAAAAACTATTTTGAAAAGTAATTTTGAAGTTAATCAAAACTGTTTGAAGGTGGGTTTTTTTTAGCTTTCCACAAACTGTTTGAAATCTTGGTTTTAAGTTGATCAAACCACCCGCCTGGGTGGCGCTACTGGAGAGGGCACTCTTCCTCTCGCAAAAGGTTGAGTGTTCGAATCCCGGGCGCTGCAGGGTGACTTAACCGGTGCATGTGTGTGGTGGCTAGCACGTGTCGCCCCCAGGGTTTACCTCCCGGCTGTCGGCCGTGCGGGGGTTCCCTGGGTTATCCAAAAAAAAAAAAAATTTTGAAACTTGGTTTGGAAACATGCATTCCTTGTATTAAATGCATTTCGAGCAATCAAATTTCCTTTTCGAGAAATTATTTGAACAAAATGCTTGTAATCTTTTAAGAAATGCTTGAAATGATCGTTTGGAAGACCTTCATTAGAAAGGATTTGTTTGAATCTATAAACTTGGTTTTTTCTTCATCTGATTAAAAGGGGGACTTGTTGGAACTTGTCTGATATCCCTCAATTTTGTCTCTCTTAACCAATCCTTAGGTGTTCGGAGATGTTCGCAATGTATACAATCCAATTGATCCAATAAGGTCTTTCGGAGGACTGTAATATTGGCTTGGTCAATGGCTATTCAAAAGATAGGCATTCTGAGGCCAAGAAAAAGGATTTCATCATATCTGACTTCGGATCTACAAGTTAAGAATTTCGAGGACAAGACAAGATCTATTACATACACTTCTTTGAGTGATGGCTTCATGTCATAAAGTCATGTTTCTATTCTCAACATCCCAATCTAAAGAGTCTTTGGGGAGAGATTATATTATTAGTATTGGGTAGGCTCAAAAGGTTCATTTGTTTGAATTCAGAGTTTTTATGAAATTGGTGATCTTTTTGGCATCACCACTCCTTTCCTCTTTTGTCCACTAGGGATCTTTCCTTTATGAACATCAGAGTCCTCTAAACGTTCATCACAATCTCTTTTCTTTTGCTTATTTTCACTTGTTGTGATCTCTACTGTCACATCCCGATTTTTGGGCCTGGAAAGTCGTAGGTAAATTGTAATATCCTCAATTTCAGTCCCGGGGAAATGGCTATGGTTTCAGTTCGGTAGTTTTCCAATCGGAACTAAATTGTTTTCTCTTGTTTTGGAAAACCCAGTTTCGGATCCTTTATATCCCTTCGTATTGTTATTTTTGGGGAGAATTTTGTGATCCGAATTTCTAAACACTTTCTTCTTGAAAGTTTCTCCAAACGTCATGAAGTTTTACGTACTTTAATTTCAGAATTTTTGGAGTTGATATGAGTGGTACGATGGCCTGATTTTCGGACCGTGTGAAACTACCCAGAATGGATATTTCGGTGATATTTACACCATCTTTATTTTCTACAAGCTTTTCTGGGCCGATTTTGGAAAAGTTTCCTTCATGAAAGTTGTTGAGAACGTCCTTTTCTATAATGTACATGAATTTGGGAATTTTCCAAGATGATTTGGATTCTGGACAGAGCTTATTTTAAGAAACAAAAATGCTGTTCCAGTGAACTGTTTTTAGTCTGTATTTGAGCTACTAAAAATGGTACTTACAGAAAGATTCTGAATTTGTGTTCTTCATGAAAAATATTTGTGAAGGCCTTGTTTATGACATATCCGAAATTGAGAATTTTCGGAGTCCGTTTACTATATTTTCAAGCCTGATTTCGTGAACAGTGCAAAGCTGTTCGGTTTTGTCAGATTTCAAAGATTTGGCATTTTCTTTGTCAAAACGTTGGAATTTGGACTTGGTGTCTTCTGGTGATTTAAAGTACATGTTTCAAGCTTTCAAATGAGATATTTTATGCTTTGATTGGAGGTCATCCCAGGGGAAAACAAAATTAACCAAGTCAAGGGTTAAATCTTCTTGTGGAAGTCACATTTATTGGTCCAACCTTATCACCTTCATCATGACTTTTGGCTTATGTTCTTAATGGCCATGTGAGGTAAGCCATGACCTCATGCTTCAAATGACCTAAGCCATGACCTCATGCTTGGATGACATATGCCATGACTTCATACCCCAAACTTTGGCCCCAAGTTTTGTCTTTCTACAAATAGAAAGAAGGTCATTCGGCCAAAGGGGAGAGAGAGAGAGAGAGTAGCCGTGAGGGAGAGAGAGAGAGAGGACCAATGAGATTGAGATAAGTTTTGGCCCTTCATCATTTTAGTTCATTAAGAGCATTTATGGCATTAAATGCAAGCCATGATGAGTCTTGACTTTAGAGGCCCCTCCATTATTGCTTATTCTAGGGTTTTCTAAGCAAGAAACCCTCCCCTCTCTCTCACGCCATTCTCACGCCCCTCTCTCCATTCTCACACACACCAACAACCTTCTCTCTCGCTTCTTTACTTCTTGTTCTTGACCGAGAAAGAGAGAAAAAGAAAGAGAGAAAAGCTTACCGACTAGCCCGTGTCTTTCTTGTGGTTTGATCGAGTGAGGAAGCCATGTCCAAGGCCATGTGTTCGTGTTCAAGCCCGAGAATCACCAAGAATCGCCCGAGAATCCGCGAGACTCGCGTGTCCGTCACACACTTCGTTTTCTCTAGTTCTTGTTTAATTGATGAGTAAGTGAATTCCTTAACATCGGGAAAGGATGTTGAGATGCGTCGTGACGTGATTTGCTTGGACCGTTTCTCGGTCGTTTGGTTGGTCGTAGTTGGTTCATTTCCTTGGTTTGACCATGTTTCATGTTTGATGTTGTTTTGAGATAGAACCGAGCCTTGATTGGTAAGGTGTACATGAGATAAAATCAAGCCTTGATTGGTAAAGTGTACATGAGGTAGAATCGAGCCTTGGTTGGTAACCGAGAGTTGGCTGGTAAAGTGCACATGTGATAGCCGTGCGTGATGTTCTCTTGAATGAACTTTGCTATTGATCTGCCATCGATGTGGGTGCGGTAAGAGCCAACTTGTGTTAACGGCGATCGATATATCCTCACTTGATATTAGTATTTTCACTTACTGAGTCTCCCCGACTCATCCCCCGTTTTTCCCACCCTCAGGTCCATAGGATGGTCGAATGGACGGCAGCGACAGGGGAAGTTTGAGCCATGTTCGAGTTCGGGGAAAGCTTGGAGCGGTGAATCCGAAGTAGTGGGCTTAGGACACCCAAGCCACTTGATATTGTTGTGTAAATGGCTAAAATCGATTAAGTTGCCTTGTAAAACATGTTTGCGTGTCCTGTAATATAAGGTTTGCTCATGATGCTGATTGTTTTAAAACCGCTGTTGTTTTTCATGTGATTGTCCCGAAATATGCTTCCGCTTGTGTTTAAAGAATGATAATAATGAACGGGACGTCATGTTAATGACCCCGAGGTCGGGGTGTCCATATACTCTCTCATGATTTTGACTTTGCTTTGTCATGACTTTTTTTTGTTATTTTGAGCTTTCTTTTGAACTCTCTTTTTCTTTCTCATTTTTCTCGGGCATTTGGCCTTGCTTTTATCAGGCACACTGCATTTTCATGCCCCAAACTCTTTTGTTTTTGATCTTTTGAATTCTAAGAACTCTATGTTCTGCCCTTTTGTTTCTTATCTATTAAAGTGGATCATATGCTCACGCTCTAGTGTGAAGAGATGATCATCAATTTGGGGTTCTGAAATGAATATTCAGGCTTAATTAGGCTTTGTCAAAGGTAATATGTTTGGGTATAAGAAATGAAGTGCTCTTCTTCCTTTTAGGATGTCTTGAGCTTCCATATGACTTTATATGAAGTTATCACAAAAAGATTGATGCAAGAGTATGTAATAAAATCTTTCTTAATCCTATTCTCTATAGCTGTCAATCACAAACTTCCTGATTTGCCCCAATGTAGGGTGGTTCTTAATAGGGTCATTTTGAAAAAACTTTTCCACTGTTTTGGCTCAAATTTGGTTTGCAAGGGATAAGTATGTGTTTGGGATAGTGAAATGATTACCTTTCATCATTTCAATCCATGTAATCATTGTGAATATCCCCTATTTCCTTCGGATGAGTTTTTCTCACTCACTTCTCTATTTTGACTTTGAGTATATAAGGGATGTGCGTGGATATGACTTACCTTTCATCATTTCAAGGTCTTTCCATTTGATTTGATCCAAACTTTGTCTTTGAAATTTTTCAAAGCCTTTTGTCAAATTATCCCTTTTAGGGAATTTTGATGCTCAGTACATTCTCAAAGAAAGCGTGTTTCAAAACTTTTGATTTGAAACATTTTTGAGGTATTTTCCTTTTCAGAACAATCTGTTTTGTTTTGTTCAATTTAATGTCATTCCGCTTGGGGAAAAAGAAGTTCGTTTTTCTCTTAAAAATGCAACTTCTTTAACACATGTTCTCATGATTTGAGGATACCTATCTGATCAACTTACCAAGATCCCTCTTATTTGCATGTTTTTGCTTTAGTTCCACTGGAGATTCTTTTTTTATTACTCTCTTTTCTTTATCTTCCTGGGGATGATAAAAAGGAAATCATATTAGAGGATATCAATGGAAAATAGAATTGGAAGTGATACTTCCCTCTATTATTTGATAACTACATTAGGAATTCTGAAATCATTAACTGGTTCGGATTCTTTTTGCTTTCTTCTGCAAAATAGATAAACATGTTCATGATATGCATGATATGCACATGTTCTAAAGTGACTCGAATCTTTTCTTGAATGTTCGTCTTCATTTCATGGATAGAAAATCTTGATAGCATCTGCATTTACAAGATAGACTAGTTTTGCTCCTGTCATATCTACAAGAATCAATGCTCCTCTAGGAAGAACTTTCCTGACAATGTATGGACCCTCATAATTCCGAGTGAATTTGCCACGAGGATCTGAATTGTTGAAGATGACTTTCTTCACTACTAAATCCTCTATTTTGAAATTCCTCGGTTTCACTTTTCGATTAAAGGATTTAGCCATTCGTCTTTGATAGGCTTGTTCATGGCATATAGCTCTTAGTCTCTTTTCATCGATCATGTTGAGTTGTTCATATCTTTGTTGAATCTACTCAGCTTATGAAAGCTTTAACTGGGATAGTATCCTTAACGAAGGAATTTCTACTTCAACAGGTAGCACTACTTCCATTCTATAAATCAATGAAAGTGGGGTTGCTCCAATTAATGTTCGAATTGAAGTTCGATATGCTATCAGAGCATATGGCAACCTTTCGTGCCAATCACGATAATTTTCGGCTGTCTTGTCCAGTATCTTCTTGATATTTTTATTTGTCGCTTCAACTACTCCATTCATTTGTGGACGATATGGAGATGAATTCATATGTCGAATGTGAAAGTATTCGAGTAAATCATCTACAATTTTGTTATTTAGATTTGAGCCATTGTCTGTAATTATTACTTCTAGAACTCCATACTTATTAATGATGTCCCGCCTAATTAATCTTGTAACATTCTTGGCAGTAACATTCGTGTAGGAGTTTGCTTCAATCCATTTAGTGAAATAGTCAATAGCAACCAGGATAAACTGGTGTCCATTGGAGGTCTTAGGATTGATTGGACCAATAATATCAATGCCCCACATTGAAAATGGCCATGACTCAGACATTTGATGTAGCTCATTTGGCAATGCATTGATTTTGTCTTCATAAACTTGATATTAATGGCAACATCTCACGTGTTAGATGCAATCTAATTCTATTGTCATCCAATAATATCCCAATCTCATAATCTTTTAGGCTAGAAGATGTCCATTCATGTGCGGTCCATATTCACCCTCATGAATTTTTTTTTATAATCTGTTCAGCTTCTATAGCATCTACACATCTTAATAGGGTTGAATCAAATGATTTCTTATAGAGGGTTTGACCATTGAAGAAAAATTTGTTGGCTATCTTCCTTATAAATTTCCTGTCATCTGGTTGGCTTTCTTCAGGAAATTCTCTTGATTGAAGGTATCTTTTGATGTCATGATACCATGGTTCGTTGTCGAACTCTGCTTGGACCATCATGCAATGAGCTGGTTGTTCAAGAATATTGATTCTCAATGGTTTTATATCTACACCATCTTCAGCTTGTAGTAAGAATGACAAAGTTGCCAGAGCATCTGCAAAATGATTCTGAGTTCTTGGGAGATAATCGAATGTTACTTTTTTGAAACTTCTATCATCACTTCTAAGTATCTGTGATAAGGAACTAGCTTGGCATCTCGAGTTTGCCATTCACCAGTTATTTGCAATATGATGAGCATAGAATCTCCATATACTTGTAACCTTTTTACCTTCACTGAAATGACTAATTGTAAGCCGAGAATACATGCTTCATATTCGGCGACGTTATTGATGCATGAAAATACCAATTTCGTAGATACCGGATAGTGCTGGCCTTTTAGGGAGATCAGTACTGCTCCAGTTCCTGATCCAGATAAGTTGATTGCACCATCAAAATACATGGTCCATTTATTATCGACCGATGTCAATATATAATCATCAAGTTGTTCTTCAAACTGGCAATATTCTGCGAATTTTCTGCCAACATATCTACTATTGCTCATCTTTTGACTGACTTTTGAGATAAGCTTTTGATGTCGAATTCAGATAACAAGACTTGCTACTTTGCTAATTTCCCGACTAAGGAGGATTTCTCAAGAAGGTACTTGATCGGATCATTCTCAGTCACTAGCAAAATTTGGTGATGAAGAGTGTATTGTCTTAATCTGTGTAGTACCCAAATCAATACAATGCATGTCTTCTCAACTGCTGGGTAATTCACTTATGATGTTGTGAACTTCTTGGTCAAGTAATAAATAGCTTATTCTTTACCATCATTTGGTCTTCTTTGTACAAACATCGCTCCTAACGACTCATAGTGAATCATCAAATATAATATCGGTGGAACTCCAGGGATTGGTGGTACCAACACTGGTGGGCATACCAGATATTTTTTGATCTTGTCAAAGGCTTATTGACATTCCACATCCCACTTTATTTTGGTATTTTTCTTCAACAGTTTGAAGAATAGTTTAGCAGTCTCAGAAAGCTGATGGATGAAACGAGCAATGTAATTTAATCGCCCCAAAAGGCTTCTCACTTCTTTTACCGTAGAAGAAGTCTTTAAGTCGTATATTACCTTAATCTTAGAAGGATCTATTTCGATTCCCCTGCTACTGACCACAAATCCTAACAATTTGCCAGATTTTACCCCAAATACACACTTGTTGGGGTTTAATCACAATTTGTACTTTCTAAGTCTTTCGAATAATTTGCGAAGCACCTCAACATGATCTTCTCCTTGTTTGGATTTTCCAATCATGTCGTCCACATATACCTCGATTTCTTTGTGCATTATGTCATGGAACAAAGTTACCGTTGCTCTTTGATATGTGGCACCAGTATTTTTCAAACCGAAAGGCATCACCTTATAACAAAATGTGCCCCATGGTGTTATGAAGGACGTTTTCGCCTTATCCTCTTTCTTCATAAGGATTTGATTATATCTTGAGAAACCATTCATGAATAAAAATATTTCGAACCCAGTAATGCTATCCACTAATATATCAATATGTGGAAGCAGGAAATCATCCTTAGAGCTTGCTTTATTTAGGTCGCGATAATCAACGCACACTCGTACTCGACCATCTTTCTTCATTACAGGTACTATGTTGGCAACCCATTCTGGATATGTTATTACTTTGATGAAATCGACTTTGAGTAATTTTATCACTTCTTCTTCTATTTTCTTCGCCAATTCCGGCTTTGTTCGCCTTAGTTTTTGCTTCTTTGGTGGAATACTTGGATCAATTGGCAAAGCATGCTCAATTATGCTTGGATCAAGGCCTAGCATGTCAGCATAGGACCATGCAAATATATCTTGATATTCTTTAAGCAAATATGTGATCCTTTCTACCTCTGCTGAGGGAAAACTTTATCCAATCTTAACCTTTTTGGGATTCTCTTTATTGTCCAGATTAATAGTGATCGTTTTCTCTAACGTGAGCGGCTTTGATTCTTCATAACGGATCTATTCCTTTTTGATCCATTCCTCATCTTTATTATCCACTTCAATATCGTAAGTGATCTCCTCGGAAAGATTTGGATCACATATGAACCTATTATGGATATGCGAATGCTCATGCCTGACATGTAACAAACATGATTAGTAATTGTATACAAAGTAAGTAACGCACGCGATCTTATGAAAAAACCTTTTAGAAATTCATTTTGAAATTTGTTTTGAAAGAATATAAAGACAGAGCTAGTCCTCATATCATCAGACTTTCTTGCTCTTAAAATCATTTTCGCAATGAGTAGCAATATAGAAACCCAAAGTCTCAAGCCTTATGAACGAGGATAATGTTTATCATAGGTTTGGTTTTATTTCTGCATGTCCTTAATAAAATATTTGATTACTTTTATTGAATTGAAAAATGCGATTACATCTATATCAAAAGGAATGTAAATTGCAACTGAACTAAAATTGCAAATGGAATCACAAGAAATTTGAAATGGCAATCAACAAAATGCAATGGAAAAAACTAGTAACAAAAGTTCAAGAGAATCTTCCTACTCTAGTGTATAGGTATTTTCTGCCTCGATTATGCTAACGTTGATGGTATTCTCCTCGAATAAACTTGGCAGAATAGATTCTTACTCTATATGTAAGTCCTCTTCTTGAAGTAGCTTGAAAGATCCAGGAAAAGTTTCCTTAATGTGGATTTGATGATAGGGAAGCTCTCTAGTTTTGCCCTTCCATATGGATAGATTAATAAGGCGATCACCTTGGCCTCTATAGCCTCCATAGCTCTTTCGACCTTGGCATTGGCCTTCATGGTAGTCCTTAGTATCATCTGGAATATAACCTACTTCGTGCTTCATTCTTGTAGCAAGCGGAGTAATAGGTTCTTTGATCCCTTGGAATTTCAATCCAAGACCATTACCGGGAGTAAATCCATACTGGCATAATACCCTTCCACACATAATGGATGATATTGAAAATTCTAGGGATTTTATGATGCAACCAGTAGGAATTTGCACCATTGATATCATTTCGAAAGAATGATAACTTAGTTCTTCTTTAACTTCGGGTTCGACATACGGTATTGCACTCTCTTTATAGGTGGTGAAATTTGTCTCCCCATGTACGGTGATCATTTTGTCATTAATGACAAACCTGACCTTCTAATGGAGACTTGAAGGAATGGCACCAGCCATATGAATCTAAGGTCTTCCAAGTAATAAGTTGAAAGTCCTCGGAATATCCACTACTTGGAAGTCAATTAGAAAAAGCACAGGGCCTATGTTTACCTCGAGCTTGATATCGCCAATAATGTCTTTCTTCATTCTATCAAACGAGCGCACTGTTATCTTAGAAGGTTTGATGAGTTCTTCACTAATCTCCAAGCGATGCAGTGTGCTTAGTGGACACAAATTAAGTGCAGAACCATTATCGATCAGCACCCATGACACCTCCTTGCCTTGACATTTAACGGCAATATACAGAGCTTTATTATGGGAGCACCTGTCAATTGGGAAGTCTTCACTGGAGAAAGCAATTTGGTCTTTCAGAAGAATAGTGCCAACAAAGTCTTCCAATTGTACTTCATTAATTATCTCCCAGATGTGTACTTCATTGAGAAGCTTTATAAGTACCATTTTGTGATTTTCTAAAGTCTTGAAGAGATCCAACCAAGAAATCTACGCTGGTATCTTTCTTAGCTACTTGATTACCTCAAATTCGCTTGTCTTCATGACCGAAAGTAACTGTTTGACATCTTTTTCTGTTACTCCTTTCTTTTCGTGTTCACTTTTCTTCGGGACATTGCATCTCCCTGATCGGGTTATGGCATTGACTTCTTTGGGAGAATAATCCCAAGGTACACACTTATTATCAAACTTTTCTTTTGAAGGGAGAGTGATAATCATAGGCTGTGTTTCTTCTTCTTTTGTCCTTAGTTGATCAATGGGAAGTTAGATAGTGATTGGTGTGACAGGGCATTCCTCCTCCTTATCTACCTCATCAAGCTTGATTAGAAATGGTGTAATCATGGATACCATGCTTCTATTGGCTTCGTCAGCATCCATTCCACCCCAATCATTAGGTGTGATTGTCTCGTTCTTGAATGATCACGAAGGAGGTGTATATTTGACTTGGTAATTATACCGGCCACTATCTTGATCCAAAAAATCAACAACTTCACCTTGTCTTCATGCTTTTCGAACAAATCGCCTATCACCTCGGCAAGTCTTTTTTTTTCTTTTTCTCTTCCCGATCTTCATTCTCCTTAAGATTCAATTGGCTGATTGGGACCTTATCTATGCCACCCTATTCGTCCGGTACAATGTCTTCATTTTTTAATGTCCATAGTGGTAGTGTATATTTGACACGGTAATTGTATTTACCGCTATCTTGACCGAGTAAGTCTATAGTTTCGCCTTCAACAAATGACTTCTGGGTGGAACGCTTTTCACCTTGACGGACTTTTTCTTTTTCCTTTTCATCCACGTCTGTTTCATCTTGGAGTATTTCTTTCTTAGGTAGGGTTTCCTTTTCAGGACTAGTTTCATTGTCCATACCACCCCAACCATCAGGCATAATTATTTCATTTTTGAATGCCCATGGCAGTGGGGTATACTTCACTTGGAAGTTATACTTTCTGGAATCTTCTCTTGAATTGTCTACAATCTCGCCTTTTAGGAGTATTTCTTGACAAAAGCGGGCATCTCCTAATTGAGAAGCTTTAATCTTGACTTCATATTCATCTTCATCGTCAAACTCGATCACTGTTTCTTCATCCTTGATCATGTTTACTATATTGTACTCAGGAAGATGATTCTAATGTACATTTGGCTCGGGCTCTTGGAAGTTCAATATCTTCTTGTCAATGAGCTGTTGAACCTTGTACTTTAGAGTGGGACAATTATCTATATCATGTCCACTTTCTCCCATGTAATAGGTACAGGTTTTTGATTCATCATACCAAGAAAATCTCGTAGGATTGTCTCTTGGTACTTCCTTGACCACCAAATGCCTTTCTAGAAGCATTGGTAATAACTTTGACAAAGGTCGGGGCAATGGTGTGTATTGCCTCACGGGTCTTTTATTTGGCTCGAACTGTCTTGGGTTTTTCCAATCGACATTTGATTGCTTCGGAAACGATGCTTGATGAGTACTTAGGCTTGACACCATAGCCACTTCTCGGATGGGTTTTCTATTTTTTTTCCTGGGGTAAGACCTTCGTGCTGCTATTTCTTAAGCCTTCTTTTCTTTCAATCCCCATTCAATTCTCTCAGCCACTTTTACCAATATGGTGAATGTTTGACAGCCTGATACATGAAGTTTGTCATAATGTTCAATTCATAATGACTTTAGAAAGAGCTCAATGAGCTCGTCTTCACTTATGGCGAGCTTTACTTATAAGGCAACAGCTTTCCATCTCTGAGCATAGGCTCTAAACCATTCATTCTTCCGTTTCTCGGTTCTGACGAGATCCTCTCTAGTTGGGAGTACTTCAACATTAAATTTGTACTGGCGAAGAAATTCTCATGCCAAATGATTCCATTCAGTGAAGTCTTCTATGTTGAGGGTTGTATACCATGCAAGGACCGCCCCTCTCAAACTATCTTGAAATATGCTAATAAGAAGTAGCGTGTTGTCTGAATATCTTGCCATCTTATGGAGATAATACTTCAAATGGCTTTTGGGACAACCAGTGCCATCATACTTGCTCACGAACTCTGGTTCCTTATAGTTTTCTGGAATAACCACCTTTGTATATGGCGAGAACTTGCTGAACCTTTAAAGCTCATAATCTTGACTTGCTAAGCATTCTTCAATTTTGGCCAATCTCTTGGCCACTTCTTCATCCTTTGTTTTGGTTGTCTTCTTGATTTGATCATCCTCTTTCAAATTTACCACCTCAGGTGTAGTCTTTGGAGGATTTTCTTGAACTGGTTCTTTGTTTCTGATTTGGTCTTCAATCGGTGTTTCAGTTGCATTTGAAGCTGTCACATTTGGAGTAGTAGGATAAGATCCTCGAGATGTGAGAATAAAAGCCTTTATTTCTGCCATTATTGCAACCATTTAGGTCATTTGATTCTCAACTTCAGCTAGTCGAGCACAGGTCTCTTCTTTCGCCATTCTAACTTGTAATCGAGTCTGAGGTCTTTTACCTTCCGTTGCTAAATAATCTGCTTCTGTCAAAAAGACCTGATATTAGCATAGTAAAATGATCATGAAATCCTACATTCTTTTAATTGTATGATTTTATGAGATTGTTAGGGATAAGAAATTTCATACAAGCCTTAGCTTTGTATAAAATTCTTCGTCAATGTCTTTCTCAAGGAATCATATAATTTAAAGAATTGTAATCCATGGTGATTCTTCACAAAAAATATTTTGAAAATTCGTTAAGCAATTGTTTTAATTAGGAAAATTTTTATTACAATGCTATTCATCAAAATAGGGGAACACTAGCTTAAACAAGTCTAGACTTCTTGCTAGCTAAGATATCTTTAACTTCTTTATACTCCTTGACTCATGTCTCCCATTCTTCCACATCGATTACCACCTCCTCGGGAACATACGGCTCTACACCTGGCTTACTTGGCATAATGTATTCCGGGGTGTACGGCTCATCAGAATGAGTAGTTGTCGCGCCACGCTCTCGTGTGCTAGAATGAAGGTATTTTTCTACACGGGTCTCTCCCAGACCATACCTCACGTGACAGTGGGGTTTATTTGATCTAAATTTAAACTTGGAGTCGCCACTAGTCATTTATGGTAGGTTGACTAGAAACCTAATCGAGGTACGGGCGAAGTACTACGATCCTACGAGCCGGAGATTCTGAATAAGGGACTTGGTTACGTTAACGATCTTAAATTGAGACCATTAATGCTCTTTCGATACCTAAGAACGATATGGCATGTCTAATATATCACACGGATTCTTAAGGTCAATTTACTAATCTAATCATGAACAGACAATTAAGCACCCAAAAAATTAAATGCACAATCAATGGCAAATCAATCATAACAACCCTAATTTGGCCACTAAAAATGAAAATCTAGTAAACACCGAAACCCTAATAAAGCTCTAATAGCTTGTTCATTTCATGATGCATTTTTTGGGTTTAGGGTTTTTTAGGGGTTTTACCCTTA
This sequence comes from Syzygium malaccense, assembly GCA_031216405.1. Classification (NCBI taxonomy): domain Eukaryota; kingdom Viridiplantae; phylum Streptophyta; class Magnoliopsida; order Myrtales; family Myrtaceae; genus Syzygium; species Syzygium malaccense. The sequence goes on from CM062254.1 coordinate 15,050,930, forward strand.
AATTTGAAATTTTCCAAAAATGCCACTTAAGCATTTCTGAAAATTCAAATTTCACTTTTTGTGGCTGGCCATGATGATTTTGGACCATTCTGTGGATTTTTAAATTTTTAAATTTTTAAATTTATTTTTTATACCATTTGGACACTTCCAAAAATTCAAATTTCACTTTTTATGGCTAGCCACGATGATTTTGGACCTTTATGTGAATTTTCAAATTTTTTGAATTTTTTGGATTTTTTTTGGAAAAATTCTTAAACCGAGAACAGATTTTTTTTATGATTTTCTGGAACTTTTTATGAATTTTCCAATTTTTCAATTTTTTATTGATTTTCCAAAATTTTCAATTTTTTATTTGTATTTTCCGAATTTTCGAGATTTTTATGAATTTTCTAAAATTTTTTGGATTTTTCTAAATTTTCTAAAAAAAATTCTAATTTTTTATGATTTTCTCTTTTTTCAATTTTTTTTAATTTTTAATTATTATTTTATTTGATTTTGATTTTTTTAAAAAAGTTTGAATTATTTTTTATTTTTGAATTTTCCCGCCGGGGAATGAATCGGACTGGCCCGGTTCAACCAGGCTTGGCTTGGCCGAACGGAGCGTCGCCGGTGCCGGTCACTGGTCACCCTCTTCGACAAACCCAAAGCTAAAAAACGATGCCGTTTAATCCTTTTTTCATTGTGGCATTTGATCGAACACTTGGTGTGCACAATTTTGACTTGAACATTATTAAGGCTGTGACTTTGGATCGGGATCCGGCGACTTTCTGGCGACTATCTCGCCATTCCGATTACACCATTATAATATTCATATGTTCTATTTTGAATTTAGTCTACTCAGAACACAAGCGGAGCTCCACCGGCCGGCGAGAGCCGAGCCTAAAAAAACCTAATCCATCTCTAACTAAACCTATGATTTCAGAATTTATATCACCATTTTACATCGCCCTAGCCGTCTAACACGTTTCTAATAACTAACAAATCAAAAAACAAGGTTCAGAGAGGCTGACTTGAATGGCCTAAAGCCACGGTGACGCTCCGGCAATAACCTCCGAACTCTAGCAAAGTTTTTGTCAATGGCGGCCGAGAGGGTTTCGTGCGGTTTTTATGGCCAAAATGCAATTGAGGAACATAAATCATGATCAGGAACACGTTTTGATCATCCAGAAACAAAAAATCACAACAACAATTACAAAAACAATGAGATCGAATCAAATCACATTTTCTGGACAAATCGTAAGAACCGAGATGCGAACAATTTTTACCTTCTTCGGAAGTGGATTGGAAGGAGTTTTCGAGCAATTTCGCGGCTGTGGAGTTGTTCTTCAACACTTCGGCTTCACAATGACGGTCTTGGAATCGTCGGAGATGCTCTGGATGCACCGACCGAGATCGATTTTTAGGCCTTCGCGGTTGAGTCTCGTCTGGTTCAAGTCGTGAGGGGAAGATTACGGCTTCTTCATGATTTGCCGGCACTCCGCCGTATATGGCGGCGCTGGACACTCGTGAGGGGATCCTCAACCTTCTCTCTCTCTAGATTTGCCTCTCATTCTCGCCCTTTCTCTCTCTAATCTCTCTCTGGAATTTCGTTGAGCAGCTTCCCTCCTCTCGGGCCAATTTTTTTTTCATTTTTGTTAATCGATTTCGCGCTCAAATTCGGTTGGAACCGACTTCCAATCGGTTTGGGCCGTTAACCGATGCCAGCTGGACATTTTCCAGCTAGCCCAGTCAATTTCCACGTGCAATAATCGACAAAGTTCTGGGTTTGGAATGATTGTTTTCTAGGTTTTGCATGCCCTGGGCAAACCGGGTAGGGAAGATGAACTGTTCGGGTCAGGTCGGGTTGATCCGCCAGACCCGGCAGTTCCGATTTTGACCAAATATCCAAATTGGACTCAATTTCAATCGATTTTTCCCCAAAATTAGATTTCCCATCATATTCTGAATCTAAAGATATAATTTTCCCCAGTTTTTATTGTAATTAAGCCCAAGATTTTCTCATTTTTGTGCTCCGATTAATAGGGTTTTGCTCAATTTAATGTCCTAATGACCTGATTGGGCAAAATTGATGCCAAAATTGAATTACCCACCCCTGATTAACCCTAGAAATGATAGTCTCATATTTTGACAATTTCATTTTGGGCACGATTCCTAATTTGGGTTCAAAATTTTTAATTTTCAATCAAATTTTGGGGATTTTTGATTTTTATGTCAAATTATGTAATTGGACCGATCATTATGCAATTCAAGGTCCCAGAATCAATTGTTGTCAAGACACTATGACTTAAAAATGTCTAGAAAAAATTTAATTTCATTTTTTATTCAATTCAGGTTTAATTTTTCCCAATTTTGGGAAAAACATATACCCGATTGAGATTTTCTAAAATTGATAGTGTATTTATGAAATTGGATTTAAAATAAAATTAATGACTATTTTTATGGAATTTTCTGATTCCATTTATTATTTTTCTTGATTTTTCTGCCTATTTTGACTAAAAGAAATTAAGAAAAAATTCAGAAAAATGCTAAAAAAATTATTTTTTTGTCTAGAAATAGGTTTCTAGGCTTGGCCAAGATTCCTAGACCTAATTTTGAAATTTTTGAAAATTTTTAAAAAAAAAATTTAAAAAAATAAGCTAAAAATTAGGTGTCAACAGCTACCCCTCTTTGAGAATGAGCTCGTTAGAGATTGATTTAAAAAACAAGGTGACACCTGAATTTTTAGTTGACTCACTAAACAAGATAAAATGAAAATTTCACAATAACTTATTAGGGTCTTTACTTTTGAAATTCGTGATCTAATCCAAAGGTTCTCTTTTGGAGCACATTTTGAAAGGTTCTTGAGAGAGAGAAACTTACCTGTTTGTAAGAGTTTCTTTGTTGCTCATCCAAGGGCATGAATTGATGGTAGTGATGATTATGATGATTATTCTGATTTCGCGGTTTAAGGACGAACTCACGAACCATAAACGCCTGAAGCTCTTCGCTTGAAAACTTGAATTTGCCTAGTAATTCCTCACCAGTAGGAATTTAAATTTGCCTAATGACTCCTCGCCAAATAGGACTTTAAAATTTACTTAGGGGCTTCTCGCCTGTGGGACTTTGAAAATTACCTAAGGGCTCCTTGCCTGTAGGACTTTGGATTTGCCCAAGGGCTCTTCGCTTGTAGGACTTAAATTTGCCTAGTAGTTCCTTACCGGTAGGACTTTGGAAATTGCCTAGGGGCTCCTCGCCTGTAGGACTTTGGATTTGTCTAGTGACTTCTCGCCAAATAGGACTTTGAAATTTGTTTAGTGACTCCTCGTCAAATATGACTTAAAATTGCCTAGTGGCTCCTCGCCAAATAGGACTTTGAAAATTGCCTAGGGGCTCCTCGCCTGTAGGACTTGAATTTGCCTAGGGGTTCCTCGCCGGTACGACTTGAATTTGCCTAGTGACTCCTCATTAAATAGGACTAGAAATTTGCCTAGTGGCTCCTCACCAAATAGGATTTTTGGAAAGACTTCGAACAATAAATGCCTAAACTGTGAGTTTTGTGATTTTGAGGTTTCACTAACCTTGATATGGTTTTTAGCTTACCAAAAACTATTTTGAAAAGTAGTTTTAAAATTAATCAAAAGCCGTTTGAAATGTGATTTTTCTTTTAGCTTATTACAAACTATTTGAAAACTTGAGTTTAAGTTGACCAAAAATTTTTTGAAACTTGATCTTGAAATATGCATTCTTTGTATTAAATGCATTTTAGGCAATCAAGATTTCCCTTTTCAAGAAATTATTTGAACAAAATACTTGCAAACTTTCAAGAAATGCTTGAAATAATCGTTTGGAAGACCTTCATTAGAAAGGAATTATTTCGATCTATGAACTTGATTTTTCCTTCATTTGATTGAAAGGAGACTTTTCCGATATCCCTCAATTTTATCTCTCTTAACCAATCCTTAGGTATTCGGAGATATTCGCAATGTATACAATCCAATTGATTCGATAGTCTTTCAAAAGGTTGCAATGTTGGCTTGGTCAATGGCTATTCAAAGGATAGGCATTCTGAGGCCAAGAAAAGGATTTCATCATATCTGACTTCGAGTCTATAAGTTAAGAATCTCGAGGATAAGATAAGACAATATTGCATACACTTATTTGAGTGATGACCTCTTGTCATGAAATAATATTTTCACTCTCAATATCCCAATCTGAAGAGTTTTTGGGGAGAGGTTGTAATGTTGGTATTGGGTAAGCTAAAAAAGGCTCAATTGTTTTTTTTAATTTAGGGTTTTTGTGAAACTAGTAATCTTCTTGGCATCACCACCCTTTTTCTTTGTCCACTGGGGATCTTTTCTTATCATGAACACAAGAGTCTCCTAAACTTTCATTGAGATCTTTTCCAATCACTGATTTGTTGTGACTTTCAATTTTTCGCAACTTTTGCTTTGCTTTTGACTTGACTTTTGTCATTCTTTCTTTTGGTAATTTTTTTGGGCATTGGCCTTGCTTTTACTAGGTACACTACTTTTTCATGCCCCAGACTCCTTTGTCCTTGATCTTTTTGCATTCTAACGACTCTGTGTTTTGCCTTTTTGCTTTCTATTTATTAAAGTGGATCATGTGCTCATGCTCCAGTGTGAAGAGAAGATCACCAATTTAGGATTCTGAAATGAATATTCATGCTTAATTAGGTTTTGTCAAAGGAATGTGTTTGGGTATAAGAAATGAAGTGCTCTTCTTCCTCTTGGGATATTTTGAGCTTCCATATAACTTCATGTGAAGTTATCTCGGAAAAATTGATGCAAGAGTATGTAATAAAATCTTTCTTGATTCTATTCTCCATAGTTGTCAATCCACAAACCTCTTGATTTGCTTCAATGTGAGGTGGTTCTTAACAGGGTTGTTTTGAAAAAACTTCTCCACTGTTTTGGCTTAAATTTGGTTTGCAAGGGATAAGTATGTATTTAGGATAATGAAATAATTGCCTTTCATCATTTCAATCCATGTAATCATTGTGAATGTCCCCTATTTCCTTCGGATGAGTTTTTCTCACTCACTTCAACACTTTGACTTTGAGTGTATAGGGAACGTGTTTGGATATGGCTTACCTTTCATCATTTGAAGGTCTTTCCATTTGACTTGATCTAAACTCTTTCTATGAAATTTTTCAAAGCCTTTTGTCAAATTATCCCTTTTAGGGAATTTTGATGCTTATTGCATTTTCAAAGAAAGTGTGTTTCAAAATCTTTGATTGAACCTTACCAAAAAAAAAAAAATCTTTGATTGAAACATTTTTGAAGAATTTCTCTTTGCAAAACACTTTGTTTTGTTTTTGTTTAGCTTTAGTATCATTCCGCTCGGGGAAGAAAAAGGTTTGATCTTTCTCTTAAAAATGTAATCTCACATGCCTTCACGATCTAGGGATACCTGTCTGATCAATTTATCGAGATCCCTTTTATTTGCATGCCTTCGCTTTGGTTATACTGGGTACTCCTCTGTTATTGCTTCCTTTCCTTTATTTCCCTCGGAATGATAAAATAGAAAGCACATTAAATGATATCAATGGAAAATAGAATTGATAGTGATACCTCCCTTTATTATTTGATAACTTCATTGGGAATTCTGAAATTGTGAACTGGTTCATATTCAAACTTGCTTTCTTCTGCAAAATAGATAAACACGTTCATGAAATGTATGGCATGCATGATATGTATGATATGCACACATTCTAAAGTGACCCGAATCTTTTCTTGAATGTTCGTCTTCATTTCATGGATAGAAAATCTTGACAGCATCTGCATTTATAAGATAAGCTAGTTCTGTTCCTGTCATATCTACAAGAATCAGTGCTCCTCCAAGAAGAACCTTCTTGACAATGTATGGACCCTCGTAATTCGGAGTGAATTACCCATGTGGATCTGAGTTATTGGGAATGACTTTCTTCACTACTAGATCATTCACTTCAAAACGTCTTGATTTCACCTTTCTATTGAAAGATTTAGCAACTCTTTTCTGGTAAGCTTGTCCATGATATATAGTCCTTAATCTTCTCTCATCAATCATGTTGTGCTGTTCATATCTTTGTTGTCTCCATTTAGCTTTTGAGAGTTTTAATTGGGATAATATCCTTAATGAAGGAATTTCTATTTCGACGGGTAATACTGCTTCCATCTCATATACTAAGGAAAATGGAGTTGCCCCGGTTGATGCTCGAATTGAAGTTCGGTATGTCATCAGAGCATATGGTAATCTTTCGTGCCAGTCACGATAGTTCTCAGCTGTCTTGGATAATATCTTCTTGATATTCTTGTTTGCCGCTTCAACTGCTCCGTTCATTTATGGGCGATATGGAGATGAATTCAAGTGTCGAATGTGGAAGTGTTCAAGCAGATCATTTACGATTTTGTTATTCAAATTTGAACCATTGTCGGCAATGATTGCTTCTGGAACTCCGTACCTAGCAATGATGTCCCGCCATGATGAATTTTGCCATATTCTTGGCGGTGATATTTGTATATGAATTCACTTCAATCCACTTGGTGAAGTAGTCAATTGTTACCAAGATAAAGCGATGTCCATTTGAGGCCTTGGGATTAATTGGACCAATCATGTCAATTCCCTACATTGAAAATGGCCATAGTTCTGACATTTGATGCAGTTCATTCGGCGGTGCATTAATTCTGTCTCCATAAACTTGACATTGACGACAACACCTCACATGTTAAATGCAATATGTTTCCATTGTCATCAAATAATATCTCAATCTCATGATTTTGCGGGCTAGAAGATGGTCGTTTATGTACGGACCACATTCACCTTCATGGATTTCTCTCATGATTTGTTCAGCTTCTTTGCTATCAGCGCATCTTAACAGGATCAAATCGAATGATTTCTTATAAAGAACCTGTCCGCTGAGAAAGAACTTATTGGCTATCTTTCTGATAAATTTTCTGTCGCCTGACTGGCTTTCTTCAGGAAATTTTCCTGCTTGTAAGTACTTGATATCATGAAACCATGGTTCATTATCAAATTCTGCTTGAACTATCATGTAGTGTGCTGGTTGTTCGAGGATATCAATCTTTAATGACTTTATATCCACTCTATTTTTAGCCTGGAGTAAGGATGATAAGGTTGCAAGAGCATCTGTAAAATGATTGTGAGCTCTTGGAAGATAATCAAATGTTATTTATTCGACTTTCTCCATCATTCCTTCTAAGTATTTATAATAGGGAATTAGCTTTGCATCACGAGTTTGCCATTCTCCTGTTGTTTGCAATATAATGAATATAGAATCTCTATATACCTACAACCTTTTTACCCTCATTGAAAGGGCTAATTGTAAGTCGAGAATGCATGCCTCGTATTTAGTGATGTTATTAGTGCATGGAAATACCAATTTCGCAGATATTAGATAGTGTTGGCCTTCTGGGGAGATTAGTACTGTCCCAATTCCTGATCCAGATAAGTTAGTTGCATCATCAAAATACATGGTCCATTTATCATCGACCAATGTCAATATGTGGTCATCAAGTCGTTCTTCAAAATTGGCAATATTCTATGAATTTTCTGCCAGCATGTCTACTATTGCTCGTCCTTTGACTGACTTTTGGGATGAACTTCTAATGTCGAACTTAGATAATAAGACTTGCCATTTTGCTAATTTCTCGACCAAGGAGGATTTTTCAAGAAGATACTTGATCGGATCATTCTCAGTTACTAGTAAAATTTGGTGATGAAGGGTGTATTGTCGTAATCTATGTAACACCTAAATCAATGTAACGCATGTCTTCTCAACTGCAAGGTAATTTACTTCTGATATTGTGAATTTCTTGCTTAAGTAATAAATGGCTTGTTCTTTACCGTCATTTGGTCTTCTTTGTACAAGCACCTCTTCTAACGACTCATGGTGAATCGTCAAATATAAGATTAGCGGGACTCTAGGAATTGGTGATACCAACATTGGTGGGCATACCAGATATTCTTTGATCTTGTCAAAGGCTTGTTGACGTTCTGCATCCTATTTTACTTTAGTGTTTTTCTTCAATAGTTTGAAGAATGGTTTAGTAGCCTTAGAAAGCTGATAGATGAAACGGGCAATGTAGTTTAATCACCCCAACAAGTTTCTCACTTCTTTTACAGTAGAAGGAATCTTCAAATCATATATTACCTTGATTTTAAAGGGATCCATTTCAATGCTCCTGCTGCTAACCACAAATCCTAGCAGTTTGCTAGATTTTACCCCAAATACACACTTGTTGGGGTTCAGACGCAACTTGTACTTTCTGAGTCTTTCAAATAATTTGTGAAGCACCTCAACATAATCTTCTCCTTGTTTGGATTTTGCAATCATGTCATCCACATATACTTCGATTTCTCTATGCATCATATCATGGAATAGAGTTACCATTGCCCTTTGATATGTGGCACCAGCATTTTTCAGACAGAAAGACATCACCTTATGACAAAATGTGCCCCATGGTGTTATGAAGGACATTTTCGCCTTATCCTCTTTCTTCATAAGGATTTGATTATATCCTGAGAAGCCATCCATGAATGAAAATGTTTCGAACCCAGCAGTGCTATCCACTAATACATCGATATGTAGAAGCGGGAAATCATCCTTAGAGCTTGCTTTATTTAGATCGCGATAATCAACGCGTACTCGTGCTCGACTATCTTTCTTCATTACGGGTACTATGTTGGCAACCCATTCTAGATATGGTACTACTTCGATGAAATCGACTTTGAGTAATTTTATTACCTCTTCTTCTATTTTTTTTTTTGCCAATTTCGGCTTTGTTCGCCTCAATTTTTGCTTCTTTGGTGGAATACTTGAATCAATTGGCAAAGCATGTTCAACTATACTTGGATCAAGGCCTGGCATGTCAGCATAGGACCATGCGAATATATCTTGATATTCTTTGAGCAAATTTGTTATTCTTTCTGCTTCTGCTGATGGAAGACTTTTTCCAATCTTAACCTCTTTAGGGTTCTCTTTATCGCTCATATTAATAGTAATCGTTTTCTCTAATGTGAGTGGCTTTGATTCTTCATGACGGAACCATTCTCTTTTGATTCATTCCTCGTATTTATTACCCACTTTAATATCACAAGTGATCTCTTCGGAGAGATTTGGGTCACCTATGAACCTATTATGGATGTTTGAATGCTCATGCCTGATATGTAACAAACATGATTAGTAATTGCATATGAAATGAATTGATGCATGAGGTTTAATGAAAAACCATTTTGAAAAATTATTTTGAAATCTGTTTTGAAGAGATCAAGAGAATAGAGCTAATCCTCATATTCTTGGACATCCTTGCTCTTAAAATAGTTTTTACAATGAGGAGTCATATGGAAACCCAAAGCCTCAAGCCTCACGTGTGAGAGCAATATTCATCATTGATTTGGTTTTGTTTCCATATGTCCTTAACAAAACATTGAACACTTTTATTGAATTTGAAAAATGCAATTATATCTATATTGAAAGAAATGTAAATTTCTACTGAATTGAAATTGCAAACAACATCAATATGAAACAGACAAATTGTAAAGGCAACAATAAGGAAAAAGTTCAAAAGAATCTTCCTACTCCAGTGCGTAGGTATCTTCGTCTTCAGTTATAACGACATTGATAATGTCCTCTTCAAATAAACCCAACGAGATAGACTCTGCTTCTACATGTAAATTTTCTTCTAAAAGCAGTTTGGGAGGCACAGGAAAGTTTTCTTTGATATGAATATAATGATAGGGTAACTCTGTAGCCTAACCTTTCCACATCAATGGGTTAATGGTTCGATCATCTCGGCTTCCACGGCCTTCATGATTCTTTTGACTTTGCCGTTGGCCTCTATGGTGATTACTAATAACTTCATACCTTAACCCATGCTTTTTCTTTGTGCCAAATGGGATAATAGGTTCTTTAATTCCTTGCGCTTTTGTCCGAAGTCCATCATTAAGGTTGAATCCATATTGGCATAATACTTTTCCAGACATAATAGATGATGTTGAAAGTTCTAGAGACTTCATGACGCTACCAGCGGGAATTTGTATCATGGAAATCATATCAAAGGAATGATAGCTGGGCTCTTCTTTTATCTTAGGCTCGACATAAGGTATGACACTTTCCTTGTAAATGGTGAAGTCCGCCTCCCCATGCACGATAATCATTTTACCATTAATAACGAGTCTAACTTTTTGATGAAGACTAAAAGGAATGGCGCCAGCCATATAAATCCAAAGCCTCCCCAGCAATAGGTTGAAAGTCCTTAGAATGTTTACCACTTGAAAATCGATTAGGAAAGGCACAGCGCCTATATTTACTTCCAGCTCGATGTCACCGATAACATCCTTCTTTATCTCATCGAACGAACGTACAGTCACCTTTGAAGGCTTGACAAACTCTTCATTAATTCCTAGATGATGCAGCGTGCTTAATGGACACAAATTAAGCGCGAAACCATTATCAATCAGCACACGGGATACTTCCTTGCCCCGGCATTTGATGGCAATATATAAGGCCTTGTTATGTAAACGGCCATCCATTGGAAAATCTTCGTCAAAAAAGCTATCTGATCTTTCAAAAGAATAGTCTCAACGAAATCTTCTAGTTGCACTTCGTTGATCGTTTCAGGAGTATGTACTTCATTAATAAGCTTCATAAGCAACATTTTGTAGCTTTCTGAGGTTTTGAAAAGATTTAGTAATGAAATTTGTGCTGGCATCTTCCTTAATTGCTCAATTACCTCATATTCGCTTGTCCTCATGACTAACAACAACCGCTTGACATCTTCTTCAACTACTCCTTTCTTTTTGTGCTCACCTTCTTTTGGGACGTAACATTTTCCCTATCTGATTATTGCATCAACTTCTTTAGGCGTGTAGTCCCATGGTACACATCTGGTATCAAATTTCTCCTTTGGAGGCAAAGTGATGATTACATGCTGAACATCTTTCTCTTCGATCTTTAGTTGACCAATTAGGAGCTCAATGATAATTAGTTCAACATGGTCCTTCTCTTCCTCAAGCCTATTCACTTCATTAAGATTAATCAATAGTGATGTAATCATGGACACCATGCTTTTGTCAGCTTCAATAGTATCCATTCTATCCCAACCGTCAGGCACGATATTTTCCTCTTTGGATGCCCATGATGGTGGCGTGTATTTGACACGGTAGTTATACTGGCCACTATCTTGTCCCAGATAATCCATAATTTCTCCTTGTTTTCGTGCTTTGCGAACAAATCATTTGTCTCATTGGCGAGCCTTTTTCTTCATTTTCTCATCCTGATCCTTTTTCTCCTCAAGACTTAATTTGTTGATCGGGATTTCATCTATGCCTCCCCATCCATCATGCACAATAGTTTCGTCTTTAAAAGCCCAGGGTAGAAGTGTATAGTTAACACAGAAATTGTATTTTCCACTGTCTTGACCAAGGAGGTCTACAGTGTCATCTTGCTTAAGTGAGGTTTGGGTAAATCGCCTTTCACCCTGACGAATTCTTTCTTTTTGCTCTTCAAATTGATCCTCTTCATCACTGGATGGAGTCTCATTTTGTCTACTAAGCTCATTGTCCATACCGCCCCAACCATCGGGCACAATCACTTCACTTTTAAAAGCCCACGATGATGGAGTATACTTTACTTGAAAGTTGTATTTGCCAGAATCTTCTCCCAAGTTGTCTATAATTTCCCTTTTTAAGAATGCTTCACGACGAAAGCGAGCATCTCCTTATCGAGCAGTCTTTAATTTGGCCTCATATTCATCTTCATCATCAGGCCTTATTATTTTTCCTTTTGTAAGGACCATATTTACTACATTGTGCTCAAGCAGAGGGTTCTGATGCACATTTGGCTTTGGCTCTTGAAAACTTAATATCTTCTTATCTATGAGTTGCTGAACTTTGTATTTCAAGACTATACAATTGTCCACATCGTGTCCTCTTTCTCCCATGTGATATGTGCAAGTCTTTGACTCATCATATCAGGAGAACCTTGTAGGATTATCTCTTGGCACTTCTTTGGCCACCAAATGTCTTTCGAACATCATCGGTAATAATTTCAACAGGGATCGTGGCAACGGAGTGAATTGTCTTACGGGTCTTTTCTTCAGCTTAAATTGTTTTGGATTTTTCCAAGGGACGTTAGACTATTTTGGGAATGAAGTCTGATAAACATTAGGGCTAGATATCATAGCCACGTCACATACAGGTTATTTATCCTTTCTTCCAGGATACGGTCTCCGTGTAGTCACTTCTTGAGATTTCTTTTCCTTCAATGTCTATTCGATTCTTTCGCCGACCTTCACCAACATAACAAATATTTGGCAGCCCGATATATGCAGCTTGTCGTAGTACTCAATTGGCAACAACTTCAAGAAGAGTTCAATAAGCTCATATTCACTTATAGCCAGTTTAACTTGTGAGGCTACAGCTTTCCACCTTTGAGCGTAAGCTCTTAATCCTTCACTTCTTCGTTTCTCGATTCTGACTAAGTTCTCCCGGGCTGGAAGTACTTTGACATTGAATTTGTATTGGCGAAGGAATTCTCTCGCCAAATGGTCCCATTCAGTAAAATCTTCTATGTCGAGAGCGGTATATCATGCTAGGGCTGCTCCCTTCAAACAATCTTGAAATGTGCTGATAAGAAGTGGCATATTGTCTGAATATCTTGTCATATTGCAGAGATAATATTTCAAATGGCTTTTAAGACGGTCAGTTCCATCATATTTATTCACAAACTCCGATTTTTGTAGTTTTCTGGAACTACCACCTTTACGTAAGGTGAGAATTTATCGAACCTTTGGAGCTCATATCCTTGGCTTACAAGGCATTTTTCTATTTTGGCCAATCGCTTGGCCTCCTCTTCATCCTTGGATGGCTTTTTAACCTGAATGTCTTCTTCTAGATCCACTATTTCAGGTGCAGCTTTTGAAGGATTCTCCTGAACTAGTTCTTTACTTCTCATTGATTCTTCAATAGGTACTTCAGCAGTATTTGTAGCTCCCAGATTTGAAACTGTAAGATAAAATCCCTTCACAGCCATAATGAAGGCTTTCATTTCTACCATCATGGCAGCCATTTGCGTCATCTGGTTCTCCACTTCAGCTAATCGAGTGCGAGTTTCTTCCTCGGCCATTTTAATTTGTAAACGGGTTTGGGGTCTTTTGCCTTTCGTTGCTAGAAAACCTGTCTGCATGAAAACCATCAGGATATTAGAATGGGTGAAATGAATATGAAAACTCACGTTCTTTTAGTTGAATGGTTTCTTGTGATTAACAAGGATAAGAACTTTTACACAAGCCTTAGCCTTGCATAAAACTTCTCATCAATGTTTTTCTCATGGAATCATACCATTCAAAGAATTGTAATCCATGGTGATCTTTCTTTTTAATCATGTCTTTGAATTTATCCAAACGGATTTTGAAAAATGAATATTTCACATAAAATCCAATATTGCTTTACAAAATGATTTTAAAACTCGAATGGGAATTCTAAATCATCCAAGTCTAGGCTTCTTGCTAACTAAGGTAGCTTTTGCCTCGTGGTAATCCTTTCATTCCTTGATTTGAGATTCCCATTCTTCGACATCGATCATTGTGACATTTTGAAATCTAACCCACTTGGGATTTAGGAAATGGATGATTTTATGAACGTGCTTATAGTTAGATCTCGTCCGGAACTGATCACTCCTGGAATACTAACCAATAGGGAATGGCTAATTAGGGATTTAAATTCATGCGACCAAAGAAACTCAATCGTGAACCGACTTTCGATCATAAAAATTGTCGAGGTGACATTTTGAACCAATGTAGGCCGATCCAAGGATAGTTAGGGATCAATTTGCTGTTGTCAAACGAGTGGATCGCGGGTGATTCTACTTGACTATGAGATGTTTTGACGAATGATCCTAAACCTATACTAAACGATCGTGCCCGTCGGCACTAGCGATCAATCCTCACGATTAAGTGACCACCGAGGTCATCACGACCCGAGTGAACTTAAACGTGGCTTGATTCAGTATCGGCCACGGGTTAAATGTGCGAATTTTCCCAAAAGCCACCCATTAGTTCGAGATGTGCTCAAGTACGTTAATTAAATTTAATCATTTATTAGAGATCAAGTTTGGGCATTGAAAATTATGAAGGTGACGACAGGATAATTGGACGACGTTGTTATTGACTTAGTCAACCTCAGATATGTCCAGATTCTTCAGAAAATTCGAATTCTGGCGAAAAATGGAAAATGACTGTTTTACCCTCGAGACTTTATTAAGGCCAAGTATAATGTGAGAGGGGTATTTTGGTCATTTCACATCAACTTTAGAAATAGAAATTTTTGGACAATTTTTCCCTTGGGAATTTTGTGAAACTCCAATTTTGCCCATGGATATTTTTGGTAAGGATTAATCTTGGCCGTCGATCTTAGGATAAGATCAAATCGTAGCCGTTGATTGGAAATTAGAGAGGAGGGTAAGATGGTCATTTGGCATGGGTATTAGATACCAATTATTGGTATTTAGACTGTTTATTTCTATTTTCTCTCTCTTCGCTTATTCTCTCTTTCTTTCGGCATCTCTCCCTCACTCTCCCTTTTGGCCAACTCCTCCCCACCCCACCATAATTGTGGCTAGCTATCTAGGCCAGCCACCGCCGCCGTCCACCCGCCGAGCCAGATCAACTGCACGCCGGAGCCGCCGCCGCCATGGCCGCTTGCCTCATGCCACCATGCCTCACCGTCTCTCTCTCTCCCCTGTTTTTTTCCCTCACCAAAACCACCACCACCATCCTCATTCGATTCTGTTTAGTCGCGGGAAGCCAGCAGCCAATCGCCACCGTTTGCCACCGCTCGTGATCGCCGGCGAGTCGTCGGTAACCCTTACCGCTTGTTGCCGCTGCCACTGCTATTTGCTCTCTGTCCAGCCACCATTGAGTCCTCAATTTCGAGTAGGAATCACAAGTAAGTGATATCCTAACCCTCGCCTAGGATAATGGGTATTTTCGGGTTAATTCGGGGCCATTTTAGCAAGTTTTAGGGGTTAATCATAGATTAATGGTTGGACTGATTTGGGTGAGTGGTTTGGATGGAATTGTGATATTTTTTGAGGTGGAATTGAGGTTAGAATTGATTGGTTAGGTAATCGGAATGATTCCGAGTGAATTTTGTGGCTTATTGTGTGAAAAACGGGCCTAAATGTGCCGTTATGGTGATTTTCTAAGGTGGCCGAATTACTGTTCATTCTGTGGCCAAATTAGTGTATATTGGTGAGTAGGATATAGTACATGTTGGTTTGGGGGTTGTCGATAGGAGTATGACGTCCATGAATGGTGAAATTCGGCATAAAATCCAAAAACTCGAGTTAATTGTGCACGTGCGGATTGAATTGGATTGGCTGATTTGTGGTGATTGTTATGGCTAGAAATGGACATGGAAATATTGAATTTATGCCCATAATCGTGGCTGTGATTGTGGGTCCATTGGCGACCTTGCGTGCTCATTGAATTGTGGAATAATTGATTGAAATGGGGCCCCGTTATAAGCGTGTATGAGCTGAATTGAATTGGCTAGAAATTGGCCATGTTTATGTGTTAATTGAGCATATTCGTATGAGGTTTAAGCGAGTGAATGAATGAGAAATTTATGCGATTTGTCGTGCGTGTGGTCACGAAAGTCCCTGAGGCATGTACTGTAACGCGAGGAATTATGCCATCCTGAGGCGTGTACTTTAATGCGGGACGATGCCCGGTATTACCAGAAAACTACCAACCTGAGGCGTGTACTTCAACACGGGTTGTGCTGTAGGTGGTAGATGTTGAGCCTGAGATGTGTACTGTAACGTGGGCAAGAGACATAACTTGAGACATGTACTGTAATGCGGGCTAAGAAGTGTTGTGAATTTGAGATGGTCATGTGTGGACCGTGAATTGAAAAGTGAACCTAAGACATGTACTGTAATGTGGGCTAAGAAGCATTGTGAATTTGAGATGGTCGTGTGTGGACCGTGAATTGAAAAGTGAACCTGAGGTGTGTACTATAACACGGGTCACTGGCAAGTCGAACAAAAATAGTGTGATGAGGCATGAACGAATGTGTGATATGTGAAATTGGAAATGCCATGTGTTCGACTTGTGTTTCGGGCATGATATTTAATTGGAATGTGCATGTGGTTGAAATTGTATATTTGAGACTAACATGCAAATTGCGCGTATCAAAAACCCGAGTAAGTGCAAATTGTGTGCCTATTATGTGATCATTGAATGTGATTGTGTTTGGATTTGTCTGGAGGTACGTGTTAGCCTAGGTGGGGTTTATGGTGTTTACTTGCTGAGATATGTCTCATGGTTGTTTCAACCAAATCATTTCAGAACCCTAGCCTGAATCATGAATCTTCCACCGCCGTCGCCTCGGCGTTTTGGAATATCGATGCACACCGACCGTAACGTTGTAGAGTATTCGATAGACGAGAATATGACTTGGATCAAGCATACTACTGTAGTCTGGGTAGACATAGGGCAACCCCTTTGGCAGGCCCACACCTATACTGTCTGGTGCTTTCGGGATGGGATGGACGAGTTTGGTCCTGTCCAAGGCTTCGATATTCCTTTTGACGGAGTAGGAGATTAGGATCCGTCAGTCATACCCCCTCCTGACGGTGAGATGACTAGTCTGAAGACTAGCCTAGCATAGTCTGGACGTCAACCTGTACCTGCAACGCCCGAACCTTAAGTGGCTGAGCCTGATCGAAAGCCGAAAGAATCACAGGCAGGGTACGATCCAATAGATATAGATCTAGATGCAGTGACAGAGGAGGAACTCGGAGAGGAAGAGTTCGAAGAAGAGCCTAAAGAGGCACCCGAAGAAGAACCCGAAGACAAGCCAGAAGAGGACCCAGAGGTGGAACCAGAGGATGAGCTAGAGAATGAGCCAGAGGAAGAGCCAGAAGAGGAGTCTGATGAGGAGGAGTGGGTTGAGGTTCCGCTAGAGTCGGGTGATGAGGACAACCCGATCGAGATTGAGGCAAACTCTGAGTCCTCAGACGAACAGGTGACTCAGGGGGATTTAAACTCGGGTTCTGGAGAGTCGAACTTGGAGTGACGCCATCCAGGGGGCATAGGGGTTAGTTTTAGGGATTGAGTAAAGGTTTTGAAGTGTCCCAGTTTTGGAGTAGGGTATATCTAGGCTACTGAGCCTTTTTTATATCGGTAGTGTATAGTTTAGAAGTTCGGTGTGCATGTATATTATGTGGATAGTGAATGGTGGATATTGTATAAGTTTATAATGGTAACGGATGTACATTCTCCCTTTTACCCCTAGTTAAATATTGTCCGGGTGTTTGTTGCTTCCGTTGATGCTTTATATCTTATGTGTGGGGTCAGCGACTTCCTGGGACGTCGCGATATTCGACCATAGAGGTATGTCACGAGCTCGATAGGGTTCGGGGTGTGACAATCACGACTTCTTCGGGGATATAAGGCTCAACTCCAGGCACGTGTAGGACAATATATTCTGGGATATACTCCTCTTCGAGATCCGTTATAATACTCAATGGAACGTATGTCTCTACATCAATTGATCGTTTATTTTCCATCCACTTGATGTATTCCTTAGATGCCATATAAATCTCCACGTCTCCTTTCTAGTTCTTTGGCCATTCCACTACTTGTGAAGGTGAATTATCCAAAGAAAGAATAAATTTGTGAACCTTGACTTGAAGGTCTTTCTTCTTTTCTTCGGGTATAATTCCACTTGAGATGTCAAAAGCAAACTTCTTAGGGTTCCATATCGATGGGACTTGTTGAAGCATCCCAAATTGTCTGACAACTCTCAAGGGACAATAGGTGGCTCCCCCGTTCAGCCCAAGTAATGGTACCGCATTCCCTTCTTGGCTTGTAATCCTTGCCTTGCTAATCTTTAGCCAATTGATCTGCCATTGGATTTGATTAGGAGTTAAGGCTCTAATGAAATTAGCCCAATCTAAGAAAGATTGTTTGGGTAATCTGTTTTGGATATGAATGTATCTCTCAATTGGATTTATCGCTGAATAAATTTCGCGAATGTTCATGAAATGACACCAAGGTCGAATGTGTGAGATGAACCATAATGACAAAAGACTAGTAGAAGCTTGAAAGATATCCTTCCCATGATTTTGGTATGTGTTTAAGGAGATGACTATTTGGGCAAGAAGTATATTAGAAAAATCCCATTTAAGACATGCTTGTCTTGCGATCACAGCCATTAAAGGGTCTAATCCAGTTCTAAATATGGGGAATAAAACAAAACCAAGGAAAGCTAGAATGAATACCGGGCTTAAGTGTTTCCTATTTCCCTAGGAAGTTTGGAAAAATTGACTATTAGAAAGGATAATGGAAATCTACCCGTGTTTGATTTGATTAACTTTTCGATTTTGGAAATTTTGAGATGAAGGAATTCTGCAAGAATGCTTATGGGATTAAGTCCAATGAGTGGCTCTATGACCCTAGGCTTGGAATCAATTCCAATGGCGGCTTGATATTCTTTCAAAGTCGATGTCAATTCATACTCTCCAAATTGGAAGATGGCGCTGGAAACTTCCCAAAAATGTGCCAATGCTTAGATCAAACTGACTTGATGTTCCACATGGATCAAATCTAGAAGGTATCCCAACCTATCTTGGACATAAACTTGATTATCTTTTGTCATGTCCTTCCCCCAAGCCATGAGCTCTTTTTGTGGAATAGGAACCACTTGAATGTCTAGTTTTCCCATCGAGCGTAATCATGCGAAAAAGTTCATTATTAATCACCATGGATTACACATCAAATTTTAAATGCCCCCATTTTAATTATTTGTCCTTTTATAGAAAAAATGGAGGTAAAGTATATTTGCATACTTATGACGTAATACAAATGCCACTTCTAATCCATTTATGCCTTAAAAGAGTATATACTTGAAAATGTGAATGAAATCAATGTTTAATGCAAATGCCTTTTGTCACGCTCCATTTTGACCATAAAGTCCTATTCTATGGTTTACAACTTCGAATACATCGAAAATAGACTTTTGGCAAATGGGATTATACGTGTCACATCTTGAGCATTCAATCTACTTGAATTACATTGAAAATCGCCATCGACCTATACATTCCATCTAGAAATGAAAAATATAATCAAATGGAGCAGGTCACCCTATTCATTTATTCTAGTATAAAAAAGCATTTTGATCAATATTGATTGTTATTTGTGCATTTTTTAACAAAATTGTGTCAACTAACTTTGCATAATTGAAAAGATGAGACAAGTGAAATGACACTTATTTACCGATACATTTTTGCTTGATTTTAGGTATACCAATCACAAAGACAAGCATATACAATAAGTAAAGTTTTGACATCTAAAAGGGTGGAATATATTAAAGGCTCAAGGTCACCACCTTAATGGATAAGGGATTCCATTCTAATAGGCGATCGGCCTAAAGTAATGGAATATTATTCCATCTCGGTGATTGGTATTGTATTTAAACGATCCCATGAGCAATTGGCTCACAGTTTCGCCTAAACACATACCTTTTAAGGGTAATCCTAAATGTAGCCGGAGTTGGGCCACGGGTGGTGTGTGCGAAAAGTGTAGTTCTAAAGCAAATTTAAAAACAAGCACAACAATTTATAACCAAACAGCACTTCTAAAATTTGGTAGAATTACATTCAATCCCAACACCATCCTACAAAATAAAGGTAAGCATAGACTACATCCCTTATACCTCCCACCTGCATCGCCATTTAACACGTCATTATTGGAACGTACCCAGGATCCTTGCGAGCACAAACACATGCATATTGTTCTATTTTAGGCTTAAGTCCACTTAGAAACCTAAGGCAGTCCCTAGTGGAGTCGCCAAGCCTGTCGCGCCACGCTCTCGCATGCTAGAATGGAGGTATTTTTCTACACGGCTCTCTCCCAGACCATACCTCACGTGACAGCGGGGTTTATTTGATCTAACTTTAAACTTGGAGTTGCCACTAGTCATTTACGGTAGGTTGACTAGAAACCTAATCGAGGTACGGGAGAAGTACCACAATCCTACGAACCAGAGATTTTGAATGAGAGATTTGATTACGTTAACGATCCCAAATTGAGACCATTAACGCCCTTTTGGTACCTAAGAACGATATGGCATATCTAACGTATCACATGGATTCCTAAGGTCAATTTACTAATCTAATCATGAACAGACAATCAAGCACCCAAAAAATTAAATGCACAACTAATGGCAAATCAATCATAACAACCCTAATTTGGCCACTAAAAATGAAAATCTAATAAACACTCAAACCCTAATGAAGCTCTAATAGCTTGTTCATTTCATGGTGCATTTTTTAGATTTAGGGTTTTTTAGGGTTTTACCCTTAAATTTGGAATTTTCCAAAAACGTCACTTAAGCATTTCTGAAAATTCAAATTTCACTTTTTGTTGCTGGCCACGATGATTTTGGACCATTCTGTGGATTTTCAAAATTTTTGATTTTTTTATTTCTTTTTTTATGCCATTTGGACACTTCCAAAAATTCAAATTTCACTTTTTATGGCTGGCCACGGTGATTTTGGACCTTTCTATGAATTTTCAAATTTTTTGAATCTTTTGGATTTTTTTTGGAAAAATTCTTAAACTTAGAACTGATTTTTTTATGATTTTCTGGAAATTTTTATGAATTTTCCAATTTTTTTATTGATTTTCCAAAATTTCCAAAATTTTTATTTGTATTTTCCTAATTTTCGGGATTTTTGTGAATTTTCTGAAACTTTTTGGATTTTTCTGAATTTTCTAAAAAAAATTCTAATTTTTTATTATTTTTTCTGATTTTCTCTGTTTTTTATTTTTTATGTTTTTCTATTTTTACTTTTTTATTTGACTTTGATTTTTTGATTATTTTTATATTTTTGAATTATTTTTTATTTTTGAATTTTCCCGCCGGGGAATGAATCGGACCGGCCCGATTCAACCCGGTTCGGCCATCGCCAGCGCTGGTCGCCAGTCATCTCCTCCAGCGAACCCAAAGCTAAAAAACGGTGCCGTTTAATCCTTTTTTCATTGTGGCATTTCATCGAACACTTGGTGTGCACAATTTTGACTTGAGCATTATCAAGGCCGTGACTTTGGATTGGAATCCGACGACCTTCCAGCGACTATCTCGCCATTCCAATTGCACCATTATAATGTTCATATGTTCTACTTTGAATTTAGTCTACTTAGAACACAGGCGGACCTCAACCGGCCGGCGAGAACCGAGCCTAAAAAAACCTAATCCATCTCTAACTAAACCTATGATTTTAGAATTTATATCACCATTCTACATCGCCCTAGCCGTCTAACACGATTCTAATGACTAACAAATCAACAAACAAGGTTCATAGAGGTTGACTTGAATGGCCTAAAGCCACGGTGATGCTCCAGCGATAACCTCCGAACTCCGGCGAAGTTTTTGTCAATGGCAGCCAAGAGGGTTTCGTGCGGTTTTTATGGCCAAAATGCAATTGAGGAACATAAATCATGATCAAGAACACGTTTTGATCATCCAGAAACACAAAAGCACAACAATAATCACAAAAACAACGAGACCGAATCAAATCACATTTTCTGGAAAAATCGTAAGAATCGAGATGCGAACGATTTTTACCTTCTTCGGAAGTGGATCAGAAGGAGTTTTCGAGCAATTTCGCGACTGTGGGTTGTTCTTCAACACTTCAGCTTCACAATGGCGGTCTTGGAATCGCCGGAGATGCTCTAGATGCGCCAGCCAAGACCGATTTTCAGGCCTTCGCGGTTGAGTCTTGTCTAGTTCAAGTCGTGAGGGGAAGATCATGGCTTCTTCACGATTCGCCGGCGCTCCGCTGTATATGGCGGCGCCGGACACTTGTGAGGGGATCCTCAACCCTTTCTCTCTCTAGATTTGCCTCTCATTCAATCCAACTGGGGGATCCTCAGCTATAACACTTGTGGGTTTCAATCCAACTGGGGGCTCAACGGTTATTGACTCGAAATTAATCCCAATGGTTGCCTTATATTCTTCTAGTGCAGGTACCATCTTGTGCTCGCTCAATTGAAATGTAGCAGTGATAACTTCCCAAAAATGGGATAATGCTTGGATTAAGCTCACTCGATACTCCAGGTTGATGAGCATGAACAAATACCCGAGCCTTTCCTTTACGTATGCTTTGTTGTCATTTGTCATGTTTACCCTCCATGCCAAAAGCTCTTTCCTTGGAATAGGAATGACTTGTATGTCTAGTTTCCCCATTTCGATCTAAAGCATGTAAAAGAAAGTGATTATTATTCACCATGGATTACCAATTGATTTTAATGCCCCCATTTCACTTATATGTCCTTTTAAGGTAGGACGGAGGTTAAATACACCTGCATGCCACAAAAGTAATACAAGTGTCATTTTGAATCCTTTTAAACCGTAAAAGAGCATATAGTTGAGATCATGGACAAATTCAATATGTGATGTAAATGTCCATTCTGTCATACTCCATTTAGACCATAAAGTCCTAAACTATGGTTTGCAACTTCGAACACATTGAAATGAACAAATAAGCATTTGAATTACATGAGAAATCCATCACGGACCTATACATTTCATCTAAAAATAAAAAAATAGTCAAATGGAGTCTGACGCCCTAATCATGCATTCTAAAATGAAAGGGCATTTAGACCAAGCATCGAATGTCATTTAGGCATTTTTTTAAGAATGTGCCAACTAACATGTATAATTGTAAAAGAATGGAATGAAACGATACTTGCTTACCATGATATTTTTGTTTGGTTTTAGGTGTACAAACCACAAAGACAAGCAAATACAATCAGTGAAGTTTTGGCGCCTAACAAAGGGTAGGATATGCTAAAGGCTCAAAGTCATCACCTTAATGGACAATAGATTCCATTCCAATAGGCAATCGGCCTAAAGTAATGGACTATTATTCTACCTCGGTGATCGGTATTGCATTTAAATGATCGCATGAGCAATCAGCTCATAGTTTCGTTTAAACACATACCTCCTAAGGGTAATCCTAAATATAGCCGGGGTTGGGCCACGGGGGGTGTGTGATAATGGTGTAGTGCTAAAGCAATTTAAAGACATGCATAGCAATTAATGACCAAACAGCACTTCTAAAATTCATTCAAATCACATTCAATCCCAACACTATCCTGCAAAACAAGAGTTAGCAAAGACAATACCCCTTATACCACTCGCCTACAAAACCATTTAAGACTATCATTAGCGATACGTACCTAGGATCCTTGCAAGCACAAAACACAAGCATATCGTTCTATCTAAACCTAAGTCCACTTAGAAAAGGTTTATTGTCTCTAGTGGAGTCGCCAAGCCTGTCGCGCCGCGTTTCTTGTTTCGAGGGTTTTCAGGATTTGCGTGCTAAGGAGGTATTTCCGTGTAAGGGTCTCTCCCAGACCATACCTCACGTGACAGTGGAAGGTAATTTCCTATTTAATCTAAATTTGTCATTTTGAAGTTGCCACTAGTCATTATTGATAGGTAAACTAGAAACCTAATCGAGGTACGAGAGAAATACCATGATTCTACGAACCAAAGATTCTGAGTACGAGGACTTGATTACGTTATTGATCTCGAATCGAGATCCCTAACGCCTTTTGGTACCTAAGAACGATACGATGTCTAACGTGTCATGTGAATTTTCGAGACTTACCCACTAATTCTATCCATTCTAATCGTTGGAAAAACCAATCAAGTATTAAATGTACAATCAATGTCAATAAGTCAATCAATCCTAAATGGTCTTTAAAAATGAAAATCAATCAAAACTTTCAAACTCTAATGAAGCTCTAGAAACTTATTCATTTCATGATTTACTGTCACGCCACGAACCCCATCGAGCTCGCGACACCATCTACTCTGGTCGACTTATTTGTGACGTCTCAGGAACATCGCCGACCCAACCCAAACATCAGAGATACATGCGAAAGTAGACATAAAAAAAAACCCCGGACTAAAAAGATGACGACGGGGTAGATCACCAGAACAGTCAAACAACAACAACAACAACATTTTCATACAATACCATTGCACTGAACTACAAACATCATATTACATACATATATAACAAATAAGCATCCACAACCACCGACTTAACAAAAAGGATCAGGGGTCTGGTTAACTTAACTTCACTATAGGTTGACCTAGTCTAAACAACCCCTAAAATAGCCTAGGGAATTTACTGGTCGCATTCCTTCCATTTTGCTCCTGATTCATCTGGCTCGATCCTCCGAAAGATCTCCTGAGATAGTTACACGACCTACAGCTCCACCGGGGTACCAAGGGCGGCTCCTCAAACTCCAAAAAGAGGAGGCGAGCCTCCTGGATTTACGGCTGGGGGTCTGAAAGTGGTGGTTATACAACCATGAGATGAATCTCAATAAGTGCATAACCCCAAACCCTACATAGGCTTTCACGTACCGCTAGACGGAACACGCATAACACACGACAATCAACCATACTAACAATCGCACACGACCCTACCTGGAACCCATCATGCACGTCCCTGCACGTTAAATAATAACACGTTCAATATACCACAGCAATACATCACAGCCGCACGCTTGCCTTGATTATAAAGCAAAACCTACTTGGGCACGTCCCATACCGTGCCTAGCAGTTTTTACCCCATAATCGAGCACCACATCACGCGATACAAACACACTCGCACACTAACTCACACCATGCATCACTTTCGTAATCTTCACACGTCAAGCCAAGTCCAGTTCATTCTCAACCTTTCCACCACTACCGCGCTAGCGTAAAACACATCAAGCCAACGGTCTTTTGACCTCGTCATGCATCGTTACCCTGTTGGGTTGGACATCGTTACCCTGTTGGGTTGGACATCGTCACCTCGTTAGGGACGGCATCATCAACACGCCTCAGGACGGAATCCTACATTCTCAACTTTCCCTTTCTACCGCGCCCGCGTAAAATGCATCAGGTTAACGATCTTCTGACCTCGTCAGGCATCGTCACCCCGTCGGACCGGGCATCGTCACCTCGTCAGGGACAGCATCGCCTCGCGTAAACGTACACACCTCAGGATGGAACCTTACCCCGCGTAAACGAACATGCCTCAGGATATCGCTTTTCCAATCAATCCTACATTCTCGTACCTTTGTTCCACACCTTCCCCATGTATCACACGACCACACAAACACACGGCCACACACAATCTCACACCTCACACACACTTCGCAAATGCACATCCTCGTCGCACGAACTCCACACGATCACACATGCTTGGCACGCGAACTCATTATGCAATCACACTACCACACCACCTCACCTCACCTCACCTCACGGCCATACACACACGGCATGCAATCACACCACATTCAACCCAAGACACAATCCAAAACCAGCCAACAATCATTCGTCGCACAATCACATATACGAGCTTATTCAAGACGAGAAACTATCAATCAGACACGCAATTCAGCCGCGATCATCCCACATCACCTCAGCCCTATCCGAACCTACCAAACCACGTATTTTCAATCCCTAAATCAGTCCACAACACTCATTGATCAGCCCCTCCTTCACATGCTTCAAACAACCCCTAAACTACCCAAACCAAGCCCTAAACACGTCCTACAATACCCGAGGTCCTAGGGAGAGTTTGGAGAAGTCACTTACCTAAGAAAAACGTGACAAATTGGTTGGACAAAGGGTTGGAACAACCGGCCCAGCAGCAGCAGTCAAGCGGCGTCGCCGGCGGCCAGGCAGGCGAGCGGCTGAGCTGCCGTGGACGGGTGGCTGGCGGGCAACGTTCGGCCTGCTGGGGGCGGCAATCAAGTCTTACAGACCAAGGGAGGATAGCCTGGGGTGGCTCGGTGGCGGCTGAGCTGACCAGGATAGGCGAAACAGAGAGGATGAGCGACAGGTGGTGAATGGTGGCCGGGGAGGGGAAACAGCGGCGGCGGTGAACGGCGGGAGGGCGGAGACCAGGCGACAGTGAGCTGGTGGCCGGCCAGGGTGGCTTCACACACAAGGGAGAGGGGAGAGAGAGAGCCGATCGGTGGAGGGGTGAGGAGAGAGAGAGAAAATTATGAGGGAGAGAGAGAGAGAAATGAATAAATAAATAGGGTGCCCCAATAATTGAACTCTAAACCCCATCGAAAATTACCAAAATACCCCTCAACTACCCCTCCGATCCAATAGCTAAGATTTAATCTTATCCAAAATCCAATGGCCCACATTCATTCTTATCCAAAAAGTCAAAGGGCAAAAAGGTAATTACTCATGGGAGGATAGGGACATTCTTGTCCTCTTATTTTCAGCCATACATGGTATTTCTCAGTCCCCCGACTTAATCCAATCCTTAAAATTCGTTCGCGGTCCTAGGGGCAAAACGGTCATTTTTCCGATCCCGAACCGAAATCCATTTTTTTACATAAATGGGTGGCCCAAAGGTTGGCCACGCCAAAAACGCCATCGGCAGCTAAAAATTGTCACTTTCAAAATTCTCGATTCCTAGGCCCGAATTCTAAGAAATAACTAGAATCGAAGAATCACGACTTTAGCTTATCTCTGGCTAACGGGTGGCTCATTGGAATTACGCGCTCTCGACCCGTGATCGACACTAAATCAAATCACGTTTAAGTTTACTCTACCCAGGACAACCTCGGTTGTCATATAATTACGAGGGTCTGTCGCTAGTTTCCTTCAGATACGATCAATCAAATAGATCGGTCTCTGTTAGCCCAAAACATTCCCTCGTCAATCCTTATGATCGAAGGTCGAATCAAGGTCGAGTTGTTTGGTCGTGCGAGCTCTATCCCGTAATGACCTTACCCTTAAGGTTAGCATCCCGAGAATGCGCGGTTCCGGGTGAGATCTCACTATAAGTGCATTGGTCAAAAGATTCATTTCATAAATCTCGGGAAAAGGATCGAAAATTCAGAATGTTACATTTACATTTTTTAAAGTTTTAGGATTTTTTAGGGATTAAAACCCTTGAATTTGAAATTCTCAAAAAAAATGCCACTTGGGCACTTCCAAAAATTCAAATCTCGCTTTTTATAGTTGGTCACGATGTTTTTGGACCATTCTGTGAATTTTTAAAATTTTTAAAATTTTTGATTTTTTTTACAATTTTATTAACCGAGAATCGATTGATTTTTTATGATTTTTCGAAAATTTTTATGAATTTTCCAAATTTTCAATTTTTTATTGATTTTTAAAATTTTTCACATTTTTATTTGTATTTTCTGAATTTTTATGAATTTTCTGGATATTTTTGAATTTATGATTTTTCGAAAATTTTTATGAATTTTCCAAATTTTCAATTTTTTATTGATTTTTAAAATTTTTCACATTTTTATTTGTATTTTCTGAATTTTTATGAATTTTCTGGATATTTTTGAATTTTTATGAATTTTTTGGATATTTTTGAAATTTTATGAATTTTCTAATTTTTTGTGAATTTTCTATTTTTTCCTAGAATTTTTTTGAATTTCTCAAAATTTTTTTATATTTTCTGATTTTTTTTATTTTTTTGTGAATTTTTATTTTTTATCTTTTATTTGATTTTTTTCGATTTTTTTATGTTTTTTTATTGTTTTTTATTAGTTATTATTTTTTAAAATTCCTGCCAAAGTGCTGAATGTCGCCAGCGCCGGCGCCGGTCACCTTCTCCGGTGGGCATAACACTGAAGCAATGCCGTTTTTCCCTCTTCTTCATTGTAGCATTTTATCAAACATGTGGCAGGCATGAATCCTAGTTCTACATTCTCAAGGTCATCGGTTCGGGTCCATCGCTGATGACCTTCCGGCAACCATTTCACCATTCCAATTGCACCATTGTGATGTTCTTATGTTCTATTTTCAGTCCAATCCATTTAGCACGTCGTCGGACCTCTACTGGCCGACGAGATTCAAGTCCGAAGTACCTAAGCCATTTCTAGTTAAAACTTGAATTTCCAGAACTTAAACCATTACTATACTCACCCTAGCCGTCTAACTCAGTTTCAATCAAGGACAAAAACATCAAACAAGGTCAAGAAAGCTAACTTGAGTAGCTTAATGCCACGGGTAGTGCTCTAGTGAAGTTTCCCGAGCTCCGACGAAGGTTTTTTTTTATGGTGGATTGACTCGGTTTTGTTGGTTTAACAGCACAAAATGCAATCAAACAATACAAAACATGATTAGAAACTAGTTCTGAACATTAAAATACCGAGTTTCATCGACGAAATCACACAAACATTCATATTGGGATCAAAACCAAATTCTGGAAAATTTTGAAAAAAATGACTATGACCCGACTTTACCTTCTTTGTTTGATGATTAAGAGGGATTTCCGAACTGATCCACGCCTATATAGTTGTTCTTTGACACTTGAACTTCACCTTAGTAGCTTCCGATTCACCGAAGTAGGTCTCGGCGCGTCAGACGGAGCTCGTTTTTAGGGCTTCGCGATTAGTTTGTCTAACTGAAACAACCAGGGGAGAGTCACGGCCAATCCACGATTCACCAGTGCTCCGCCATCTACGGCGGTACCGAATACTCGTGAGGGGACTCTCGACCCTCTCTCTAGATCTTTCTCGTTGATTTCAGCTGTTTCTCTCTCCTCTCTCTCTCCGGCATTTCGCCGAACAACTCTCCTTTTTTTTCGCAATGTTCAGTTTTCTTCCCTTTTGTTGATCCATTTTTCCCGCCTCTAAATCGTTAGAACCGACTTCTGATCAGTTATAACTGATCTCTGACGACAGCCGGAGATTCTCTAGCTATCGTTCAGGTCAAACACGTGTCTATTTGACTAGATAAGATTAGCAAAGTGGAGGGTTTGAAACAATTTTTCTGGGTTTAATGTGACTCAGGTGAGTCGGGCGAAGAAGACAACCAACCCGGGTCGAGTTAGGTTGACCCGGCCAACTCGACAGACCCGGGTTTATCTAAATTTACCAATTAAGCTCAATTTTGACCCAATTTTCAAAATTAAACCCCAAAATTAAATTCCCCATCACATTCCGAACCCAAATATATAATTTTCCCCAATTTTTGTCATGATTGTGTCCAAAATTTTCTCATTTTTGTATTCGGGTTAATAGGTTTTTATTCAATTTAATTTCCTAATGACCTGATTAGGCAAAATTGATGCCAAAATTGAATTACCCACATCTGATTAACCCTAGGAATAATAGCCTCATGGTTCGACAATTTCATATTGGGCACGATTCCCAATTTGGGTTCAAAATTCTTATTTTTCAATTAAATTTTGGGGATTTTTGATTTTTATGTCAAATTGTGCAATTGGACTGACCATTATGTAATTCAAGGTCCTAGAATCATTTGTTGTGTATACACTATGACTTAAAAATGACTAGAAAAAATTTAATTGCTTTTTTGGTTCAATTCGTGTTTAATTTTGCCCAATTTTGGGAAAAACATATACCTAATTGAGATTTTTCAAAATTGATGATGTACTCATCAAATTGGATTTAAAATAAGACTAATGACTATTTTTATGGAATTTTCTAATTCCATTTGCTATTTTTCTTGATTTTCTCACTTATTTTGACTAACAGAAATTAAGGAAAAATGCAGAAAATGATAAAAAAATATTTTTTTTGTTTAGAAATAGGTTTCTAGGCTTGGCCAAGATTCCTAGTCCTAATTTTGAGATTTTTGAAAATATGAAAAAAAAAGCTAAAAATCAGGTGTCAACAACGGTTCTATGTGCTCACAATAGGCTACCCATCAAACAAGCAAGGAATTAAGCATGCAATTAGGCCAAATGACTTTGATTTTCAACAAATCACACAAGGAGAAGTGAGCCTCATGAATTAAATTCCAAATTTCAAGCAGGTTCTATTTAGACCCAATTAGCTTAATAAATGAAGTCCGATTGACATGGTGCACAGGTCATTAGAAAGCTTAGGATGTGTAGTTCAAAATTTATGAAGACCATTTTGACTGGTGCTTGCGCAATTTACCCGAAAAAAGCAAATACACTCGGATACCACAAGCTTGACCCGGTTTCAAATCGTGATTTGGAAAAAAATGTGGGGAAAATCTTAAACGACGTCAAAAATGCGTCAAATTTTACAGGGAGTTGGGAAATGTGTGATCAATAACTTTTGGGTTTTAACTATTTGCTAAAAATCCCCCGATTTTTTCCATTAATTCTATTCTTACCGGGGATTTAGTTGTAAAGTAGTTTTCAAGGCCGAATTGACCTTATCTACAATTTTTTCCAAATTTACGCCTCAAATATTGCCATTAGGTCCTCAAACTTTTCAATTTTTAAATTAAGACCCCAATGAAAATTTTTTTAAGTTTTACGTTTTAGCAAAAAAGAGCTTCAAGTTTAACAAAATTGCAAAAATACATTTGGATGTTCAGAGAAGTAAATTCTCATATCTAAGTGCTCAATTTAATCGGCACATTGATCAAACCTTTCAACGATCAAACCTTTCAACAACCAAACGGGCTTCAATTTTAATAACATTGATACTATTGGAAACCTTATAATCTAAGTTAAAACTTTATAAAGATCACATCTCAAATTTGTGAACATATAAAATCAGAAAAATCGAGGAATAGGCAAAGGTCGGTTGAAAACACAAACTCACAAAAACAAAATATCCTTTCAAGTGAAAATCATGTTGACCAAATCATCATGGAATTTTATGAAATTTTTAGGCTAAAAAGATAAAGAAATTTTCTACAACTTTAATGGAGACACTTTTCCTAGATTATGAACACAAAAAATCACAAAAATCATGGGATCATACAATGTGATCAGGAATAAATTATCACGAGGTCAACTTGACATAGCAAACAATGTTCAATTTTGACATACAGTCTATCAAATCGTAGCTCAAGATGTTAAATTTTATTCTCTAGTTACATACTTTTCGATATTTCGATGTTTTCAAGCTCAAATAAGCAATCACAACCAACTGGAAGGGGTCATTTCAAATTAGGTATTTCCAGGAGGAACATACTTGTTCCATCATGTTTGACAATAAAAGGGTAACAAATGCATGGTTGTCGAAGCAATTCTTTAATACTATGAAGGTGATGCTCGAGATCAAGAGTCCTTAGTTTCAGTAGTTAGTGAAGGAGCAGGTGGGGGTTAATGTGTCGAGAAATCAATACAAAAGAGCGAAGCAAAGGTGATGAAAATACTAATGGGTCGGTTCAAGGAAGAATATGCCCAGATTTAGGATTATGCTTGTGAAAACATGCTTCAAAACCCATTTAGTCGAGTATATGTAGATGTTGTTGATAGGCCATAGCCTGACTATAAGCCTAAGTTTGATAGATTTTATGTTTTCTTTGATGCATGTAAAAGCAAACTAGGATTTTTAGCTAGTAGTTGAAGAGTTATGGGATTAGATGGATGTTTTTTTGAAGGGATTATGTAAGTGAGAGTTGTTAGCTACTGTTGGGAGATATGCCAATAATTAAATATTTCCAATAGCTTGAGCTGTTGTCAAGATAGAGAACAAGAACACTTGGTCCTAGTTCCCAAAAAATTTAATGGCCGACCTTGAGATTGACAATGGAGGAGGTTGGGCATTCATGAGTGGTCAACAAAAGGTAATGCCATTATCAATTATTAGCTTGTTCATATTAATTAATCACATATTTTTGCTTACTTGTATTTGTTGATTTGAACTTTGCAGGGATTTGTTCCTGCATTGGCTGAGTTGATGTCATATACTAGGTATAGAATGTGTGCGAGGCACATATACGCAAACTAGGCAAAGAATGACAAAGGAGTTAAGCTATAGAAGCAATTTTGGCAAATAGCAAAGTGTGTCAGCATGGCTGATTTTAGATTAGTCCAATAGGGCTATAGAAGCAATTTTGGCAAATAGCAAAGTGCGTCAGCATGGCTGATTTTAGATTAGTCCAATAGGGCTATAGAAGCAATTTTGGCAAATAGCAAAGTGCGTCAGCATGGCTGATTTTAGATTAGTCCAATAGGGGTTGTTGTAGCTGACAAAGGAAGATTTCAAAACACTCTTCCAAACAAAAGCTAAGCATTGGTATAGGGCCTTCTTTAGCAAAGAACTCAAATGCAACATCATTGACAACATCCTTAGTGAAGTTTTTAATGTCAGAATAATAGTGGCGATGTGTAAACCAATCATCAGCACGCTTGAAGACATTCGAGTTATGGTCATAACTAGGTTGCATAGACATGTGATCCTAAGATTGCGAAGAGATTGGATGAGAACCTGGTTGCTAGTAGGTTCTGCTATCCAATTTGGAATGGAGACGATGGTTATGAGATAATGAACAATAATGATAAGTATGTCGTCCACCTAAAGAGGAGAAAGTGTTCATGTTGAGCCTAACTAGAATTCCTTGTGCTCATACCATTTGTGCTATCAAATGAATTGACAAAACCCAGAGGATTACCTAGATGGCCAGTACAAGAAAAGCACGTACCTTGCTTCGTACCAATTCATGATGCAGCCTATGTAAAGTAGCAAATTTTGAGAGCCAACAAATAATGATGCCCCTATACCTTTGCCACTAAAGAAGCAACTATGAGGGCTAAAAAGTAGACAAAGTATATAGGAGGGGGAGATCTCATATCAGAGGATAACCAAGACTACGGCAAAGATGAGGTGCTCCTATTGCCATAAGGAAGGGCACAACAAGAAAGGATTTGCGCTGAAGAAGCAACATCAAGAATAGCAGGATGCTGCAGGGGCTAATGTAGGGCTAACAGAAGGGCCTCCTATAGGGCTAGTGCAGGGCCAACTGAAGGGTAAATAGAAGGCCCTCCTATAGGGTCAGGTGTAGGACTAGCTGAAAGGCCAACAGAAGGCCCTGTTATGGGGTTAGGTGCAGGGACAGGTGCAGACAGGATAGTAGTAACAACCATTAAGTCGACTGTTGAACAAACAAGGAAATATTCAGAAAGTTATACATGGTTGTGTTTTTTGTGTTATTTTATGGGCTCAAATTTAATGTTTTTATGTCTTTCTCAAATGAGAAGATGATAAACTGCACAGGTTGCTCTCCCACAAATTGCTAAAAGTGAGGCACCATAGTAAAAAAGAGGGGTTCTTGGGAAAAGGATAAGGTAATATGATTATGGCCTTTACACAGACGAATGAACTAGAATGACTATTTTGAATGTAAGTTTTGTAGGACTTGTGCATTTAATTTATGTTATGGTATTTTGTATTTCATATTTTGATCATAATATGGTTATGTTGTTGTAGTATGGGAGAAGCTCGGAGGTACTTATCTCTCAAGGTAGCCCAACTAAAGAGTCAAGGGCTACACCAATGACGAGTACTCCAAAGAAGAAAACTTGCATTGTGCTAGTGTTTAGGGGACAGGCTTAAGGATTGTGGATAAGAGTGGCCAAGTGCATCGATGGCCGAGCACAATGCATTTAGTATGTTATGGTGCAGTACAAGCAAAAAAAATGTGAAACCAACTTATCCATTTTTAAAACCTATGGAGTACAAGTAATCACTTTTGAACCACGATTGGTACTTAAGTGATTACTTTAAGAAAAACTCAACACTCATATGATCACTATTTATAACTAGTGACACTGAAATAATCACTCGACAACTTGTTATCACTCCTTAATTTAGTTAGCGTTTATAGCAAATATTGTAGCAGACCAGCAAAATTTTATTAGCAAACCAAATATCTCAACAAAAAACAAGCCAAACCAAGATTGAGAATACACAACTAATCGAGGGAACTTGTAAGTGCTCACAACCAATGAATTCCAACCTTCAATTTCCACCATATATTGCATACAAACAAAAATTGTAGCAAACCTATAACACAAAATATATTTACAAATTACACAATACAAGTACATATTCCACTGATTTTCATAACTATAGTAGGCTAAGATACTTCTTCTCATCACTCACTTACATTTGAGTATAAAATAGACCAAACAAGACAATAATAACGCAATCAACACTTGATAACTCTTTCTTTCTCTTATCATCCTTGAAACTTATATCTTCAAATGGTTGACTAGAGATAATAAACCCTTCATTTCTACTTGCATAGAGTCTACATCGTCCAACTCGTCTATTAATGTAGGTGGAGGTTGATTCCCATGCTCACTCGCTCATAAGGATCGTAGAGAGAGAGAGAGAGACTCTAGAGAGAGAAATTATGGAATTGTATTGCTTTTGTGAGAATGAGATGTACAAGACCGACCGTATCCGCAGATCTCTCCTCAATCTAACGATAGAGATCACACCTGTCACGATCTAAGTTTCTCAGGCCAATGGATTATTAAGACTAAGCCTAACTCGAGCCCTCCCAAACCCTACCAATTCGCAACTCAGAGTTTAAGTTTTTAACGTGCAAAAGTTTTCATACTTAGAGTCGCCACTAATCTATTTGTGGTGGGTCGATTAAAAACCTAAATAAAACATAGAGAGATATGTTTTATTCTTACGAACCAGAGATTTTAAGTTCGGGGACTTGGTTACGCTAGATCTAATCTAACGCCCTCTCAGTACCTTTTTTTTTAAATGTCTATGCAGACAGTCTAAATCCATTTTATTACCTAATCACTAACATGTGAGGTGTTCATGCGGGTACGCAAACCACCAATTTAACACCCAAGAAAGCAATAACTAAATTACAAGATTAGGAGAATGACGTACCTTAGAGCAATGCAAGCATCTGCATTATTAGTAGAAAATCATACAGACAATCCTAATATGATTTTTAATTAACAAAGTAAGGTACTCAAGATGTTCTTTAGGGTTTGGGCTTTGTTAAAATGCAAACTAATCTATATGCAATGACGTGCAAAAAATGATATACGATTAATGCAATCTAGCATGCGAACTATATGTCATGCAACGACGTGACCTAATTCTAATGACGGATAAATGATTTATTTTTGGTATTTTTCCAATGAAAATCGAAATAAAAAAATGTCTAAATTAACATGCAATCTATCTTAATCTATCCTAAAGTGACTCATTTTTTTTGGGGATTTTCATGGAAATTCGAAATCTAAATATCCTAAATAATCCACAAAGATTAAAACAATTTCTAATTTAAACTAAGAAATATGCTACTCTAAATCCCAATTTAAATCAAATAATTATCCTACTCTCTTGGATATATTTTGGATTCTTTAAGCATGCAAACTTTTAATTAAATTCTAACTAACATATTTTTGGATTTTCTTTATTTAAAAAAGAAATCAATCAAATAAAGATAACAACAGCACTCAAACAATCCGTGCAATCCGCAAGATTCTTCTTATCAAATTTGAATTAGAAAAAGAAATCAAATTAACAGTCATATCTATAGGGTTATAGATATTGACAGAAAATTGATTATTCGAATTTGAAAAGCGAATAAAATCTATTATCGACCACCCGCCTGGGTGGCGCTGCTGGAGCACGCACTCTTCCTCTCGCAAAAGGTTGAGTGTTCGAATCCCGGGCGCCGCAGGGTGACTTAACCGGTGGTACGTGTGTGGTGGCTAGCACGTGTCGCCCCTAGGGTTTACTCCCCGGCTGTCGGCCGTGCGGGGGTTCCCTGGGTTATAAAAAATAAAATAAAATAAAATAAAATAAAATCTATTATCGTATCCAAGTGATTATGGATAAGATAACGATTTTTCGTATCGCAGCGTATCGTACCTTATGGATAAGGTCAGATAGTCATCCAGATACGTTGCCAAAGAATATTGCGAATAGAGCAAATAATATCCCTAAGATTTAGCAATCCACCAAATATTCATAGAATATTTAAAACACCTAAACTAGGAATTTAAATATTTTGAAAATATACCGGATAGAGATCTTTACCTAATTTGCAAATTACTTTCCAAATTTGAATCACCGGGATTGCGGATCACGGGTCGATCGACGGTGGCAGACCGGTGGTGGGGCTCAGCCTTCGCTAGCTTGCGACGGTGGTCAAGGGCGGTAAGCTCCATAGAAATCTGCAATGGAAAGATTAGTCACAGCGATAAAAGAGCAAAGCTCGCTGGACATCAATGAGGCGCGGTGACGCTTCGGTTAGGGACTCTCTGGTCAAACTAGCTCTTCCAAGTAGATTCGTCTTGTTCTTTTGAGTGGCTTTTGTTCTTGTCCCCTACTTTTTATGATCTTCACCGAGTCTCCCTCCACTTGGCACTAGATTGATGATGGGGCATTTCAACTTTTATAGGTGAGCGCCCGCTGTGAAAGAATTCTGCAAGAAACTCAAAGTACATGAGTAAATGTAGCCGAGCATACTCTCCTTATGAATTCTTCAATGGCCGAGCCTCTTGTGAATGCCTTCGACTGGATACTTCGCCGTGGATCGTCGAGGGACTGCAAATGCTCGATTAACTTTCCAGGGACTCGCCTGACTTGTGGATATCTCCAGAGAACTTGATAAGGGCGGTAGTCACATAGCAAGACACGATGGTGGCAACTCGGTAAAGGGGGTTCGTATCGATGAAGCCATGAACTCGAGATCACAACGGTAGGGAATGCGTCTGCTTCCTTTTTTTCGTATCTCTTCCTGGACGTCTTGTAGTAGTGGAGGTGTCCGTCTTTGTAACCGCTCTTTTGAAGCTTTCTCTTCCCTCGTCAATCTCTCTGCATGGCGAAGATCACTTTTTGGCGTCTTCTGCAAAGTGGTGAACCTCCAAGGGGGTGTGAATCTATCTCCCTTCAATACTGTCAATTGTGGCCGTGTACATCAATCGTGTGCCCTCTTGCTCTCTCTAAAAATTTTGATCTTTGAAATTATGAGAGTCCCCCTTGATTATGACGCATAACGACATATTTATATCGCATACCTAAGTTAATTGACTAGGCTTTTTAATCCTAGTGGGCTTCAGCTTAGGCTTTATCATCTAATTTTATTTTAATTTTGAATGGGTTCAATTAATTCAGGCTGATTTAAGCTCAAATTAAAACAACCAAAGCCTTTTAGACTTATGAATTTTGGCCCCCAATCCCTTGAGTGAGCCGAGTACTCGAGCTCGGTTTACGTGATGAATTTTCAATTTACTCGCCACCGCCGGTCCGATACGAAATGCAATTAAACTATATGCTATGCAATTTTAATATTTTTGTTTAGGAGTTAAAATTTAATCCCTAATCTTCTATGCAAATTATCATTAAATGGTCGATCGAAATTTAGGTGTCAATAACACCTCTCCAACTACCATCTACCTCCATTTATTACAAGAGGATATAATTAGAGTATAGCCCGCCCTCAAGAGTATTCTAGAACATCCAAGAAAACCCTAAGAGTTAAAATTCTCGGGGTTCGCTTGCTCGTTTCATGAATTAGTCACGATCCATCATTGAGAAAACCTCGAGACCGATCCAATTTTCTAGCGTCAATTTGCTTATTGAATTGCCAAAGAGATTCCTCCGGCTCCCAACTTGTTTCATTCTCCGGAAGACCCTTCCATCGAATCATATATTCTCGCTTTGGCGCATGGTATTGTTTCCATATGACTCGATCCATCATGATGAAGTCGACATCTCGATCATATGAAGTTTTAGCCCCAAGTGACGCCCGTTGTGACTACCCTCGATCTGGGCCTTCTTCGTCTACATGGAAATGTTTAAGTATACTAATGTGGAACACCAGATGTCTCTTGAGTTTTGGCAGAAGTTATAGCTTGTATGCGACCTTCTTGACTCGATGCAACACTTAGAATGACCCTTTGTAGCGATGGTTCAACCCCTTGTGTCCTTGTATCGAAGGACTAGGTGTAGTTTGGCCAACACCAAGTCCCCAACTTGAAACTCCACGTGTCGTTGCTTCTTATCTGCCCACTTCTTCATGCGCTTCGAGGCCTTGTGTAGACAAGTTCAAATAAAGTCTGCCTGCTCATGCTACTCCTTGGCAAACTTGAAAGCAGATGGGTTACTCCCCTTATACCCCGTTGCAACCGTAGTGAGTGGTTGTTGCCCTGTGATGATCTTTGAAGATTGTAGGATAATTGGGCTACGTCAATCAATTTCGCTAAATTCACCTGTTATGTAGTGTGGAAGGTACAACTCTAAAAGTGCATTAACCCATTCCATCTGACCGTCGGCTTGGAAATGCAAACTTGCGGACAAGTTTGAATCCGACCCTAGCAACTTAAAGAGATTGGTCCAGAACTTACCAGTGAATTGAGGATCGCAATCTCTCATAATCATTTGCAGCACTCCCCAATACCTAACGAAGTGCTTTAGGAATAGCTTGGTCGCCTTCTCGGTCGGACAATCTTTTGATGCGAGCATGAATGTTGCATATTTGGAAAACTGATCTACCACGACCATGAGAGTCCGACACCCTTCGCACTTAGGCAAATTCATGATGAAGTCCATGGAAACACTCTTTTATGGACGCTTCCGATTAGGAAGTAGCTCTAATAGCCCGGCCGATGACTGTTGCTCAAGCTTGTCTTGTTGGCACACAAGACATGTCTTCACATATGCCTTAACGTCGACGTGCAAGTGAAGCCAATAATACCGATCCTCCATAAGCGTCGTAGTGCGGTGGATCCTCGAATGGCCTACCCACTTAGAATCATGGGCATTTGCATAGGACAGTCGCCGCCCCTTGGTGTAAAGCAGGTCACCTTCACACCAAAATTGTTGAGTCTTGCCTTCTCGTGCATACTCAAGGAGTGCCTTGGTGATTGGTTGTGCTTTAGCCCCTCCTTGATCCACTCGTTCCATGGACACTTGAGCTAACTGATATTTGCCAGCTCCATCGTTCGACTAAGAGCGTCGGCCATGAAATTTACCTTCCCAGGCTTGTACTTGAGCGCATAGTCAAATTCGAATTTCGCCAGGTAGTCTTGCCAACGAGCTTACTTCAAACTCAGCTTCTTTTGGGTTTGGAAGTAACTCATGGCCATGTTGTTCATCCTTACGACGAACCGGGATCCCAAGAGATAGTGCCTCTATGTCCGAAGGCAATGGATCATCGTGGTCATCTCCTTCTCTTGGATCGTATACCGCCATTTGGTATCATTCAGCTTCCTTGATTCAAATGCCATCGGATGCCTATCATACATTAGGACACCACCAATATCATAATCGAAAGAGTTAGTGTCTCCTTGGTCATTGTTTACTTCAACCAATCAAACTTCTTTTGGCATCGGGCTGTCCACTCCCATGACTTCTCCTTTTCAACATGTCCATGAGTGGCATGGTGATGCTCGAATAATTTTAGATGAACCGTCAATAGTTCATGAGGCTAAGGAATGACCTTAGCTCTGTTAACTTGGTCGGCGGCTCCCAATCCACAATGGCTTGGATCTTGGTCGAATCCATCATCACTCGTCCACCCCTAATGATGTGCCCCAAATGGAGCCTTTGATGGTTGGATGTACTCCGCATCGAGCAATTCTTTCAGTTGTCTTCATAGTTCCTCCAATTTAGGGGGAGGAGGGAGGCACCATGCGATAAGGTGCCATGGCAAGTGGTCGAGCGTCAGGCACTAGCTTGGTCCGATGATCCACCTTCCTTTGAGGCAGTAGCTTTTTTGGTAGCTCGGGAGGCATAATTTCCTTGAAAGAGTCAAGGACTTAGGTTACCTTCGTTGGGATATCACTCCTTTCACCCTTAGGATCCTTGACCTTTAAGGTCACAAGAAAGTCGCCTCCCCTTTCTTTGCTTCCTTGGAAACTTGCATTGCCGAAAATAGTTTTCGATCACGTCTCGAATCACACTTGACCGGGCCCACACACTAGCAACATTCATCCAAGATGCAAACGCAATTAGCAAATGGGGCAATCAGAGCATCTATCATATCCAAGAATCCCAATCAAATAACAAAGTCATAATTGTCGAGTGGGATTACCTCGATAGTTTCCTTGCTCTTCTGTTGTCCGAGTTGCAACTCCACATCCCTGACCAGCTCACTTGTTGAGACCTCCTTGGAATTCATCATCTTGAGCCACCCAGCTTCTTTCTTAACCCGAAGATTGAGTTTCTTTTTGGTCGCTTCCACAATGAATAGATCGGATGCCTTAGTATCCACGAGAGCAATTATCGTGGTTTCTCCGATCTTTATGTTCGCAAACATCAATCCCTTGGGCTTGTTCGCCTTCCTGGACTTGATGGAACTTAGGATCCGCAATGAACTGAGAAATCTCCTCTTGCTCCTCCTTATGTGCCTTGACAAGCACAGCTAGCTTGCCTTGAGTTGGGCAATCACGAGTCATTTGCACACCATTGCACAAGAAACAATTGAAGGTATGTCCCTTCTTGGGTTCACCTCCGCTTGACTCCGCCTTCGCCTTTGCAGGGGCTATTGGGGGCTTGTTCCCACTTGGGTGGTGGAACTTGTTATGATCAACCCACCAGTAGCATTATCCCTTGGTCGGGAATCTGGCTTGCCTCCGAAAGTTGGCTTGTACTCCGCTAGGGTCTCGACCATGGACATGGCCATCGGTAGATCTTTTGCATTGCATCGCTTTAGCTCTTGCTTGACCCATGGTTTAAGGTCACCCATAAATTGGGAGTAGGCCTCCTTATCATTCATGGACGGGATTTGGAGTAGCAACTTTGAGAACTTCTTCACATACTTACGGACCCCTCCCTTTTGCTCTAGGCGACAGAGTTAGTCTCGGGCTTCCTCTTCTGCATAGGTGGGATAATATGGTCGTCGAAACTCCTCGACGAACAATTCCTAGGTAGTGATAGGTTCACCACTCCTATCATCAAACCTATAACACTACCACAATAGCGCATTGTCAGTCAAGTACATGGCCACGGTACTTGCCAAGCGCACTATTAGTGATCCCCAGTACTTGGAAGTACTGCTCCATGTATCACAAGAAGTTGTCCACGTCTTTAGCCACCCGCGAGCTTTTGAACTCCTTTAGCTTTGAGGCGTCCACTCATGGACCTGCTTGCACAGTG
This sequence comes from Syzygium malaccense, assembly GCA_031216405.1. Taxonomy (NCBI): domain Eukaryota; kingdom Viridiplantae; phylum Streptophyta; class Magnoliopsida; order Myrtales; family Myrtaceae; genus Syzygium; species Syzygium malaccense. The sequence goes on from CM062254.1 coordinate 15,091,813, forward strand.
ACCACACCGTTCACATATGCTCCTGCCATCTCAACGACTTTCGCCTTCAATATGACCATCTCAACATACATGGCCTCTATCAAGGCCTTCAAGGCATCACCCAATTGCCGAAGTTCTACGGACGTGTCGGTCAGGTTCCCTAGCATCTCTCCTCAGAGTTCTCTCAAGCCAGATTTGAGCTCTTGTGTCTTGGCTTCAAGCTCCTCCATTCCGGACTCACCTCCTTCAATGCGAACGAATATATCCCGAACATTTCTTGGACCTCGCTCAAGGTGATCTCCATCCTTATCATGCGAGTCTCCAAGTCACCCATCACATCCCTCGAACTCGACCTACCACGATTCCTTGTCTTGACACCTTGCCTCTCGAGGGCTCTTCTACGATCATTGCCCCATGCCTTTTTTATTCATGACCGACCGTATCCGTAGATTTCTCCTCGATCTAACGGTGGAGATCGCACCTCCTCAACCACCATCTACCTCCATTTATTATAGGATGGTACAAATACAGTATCATCTGCCCCCAGCGATATTCTAGAACATCCAAAAAAACTTTAGGAGTTAGAATTCTCGAGATCCGCCTGCTCATTCATGAATTAGTCATAGTCCATCGTTCAGAAAACCTCGACAACGATCCAATTCTCTGGGCTGTGACACATGTCTCACTTTAGTCCAGAGTCCATTCCTTGACCACTTATCTTTAGTTATCTAAGATGGTACATGATATCTTTAGTTATTTGAGACAGTACATGACCTATTCAAACTAAGATAAGTGTGAAGCTAAAGCATTTTCAGCATATAAATGACTACTCGTAAAAAAAGCAAAATAGGTAACTTATTGTTAAGTCTCCAATTCAATCATTTACCTTTGAGGTTCACCATCATCAACAGAAGGAGACAAACTTTCAAATGATTTCACGGCAGTGCTTCCATTTTGCTTTTGCTTTTTCTAGACATCTATTGGTGTTTTCGTGACTACATATGGGATCTTTGTGTCACGGCCCAAAAAATTGGATCATTCACGAGGGTTTTAAACGAAGGACTGTGACTAATCCATGAACGTGTAGGCGAACCTCGAGAATACTAAGTCCTAGAATTTTCTTTACGTGTTCTAGAATACTCATGGTGCCGGGCGGTATTGTAATTGTACACCCCCATAATAAATACGGGCAATTGATAGATGGGGAGGAACGATCTCCACCATTAGATCGAAGAGAGATTTATGGATACGGTTGATAATAAATACGGTTAGTTGGTAGGGGTTTCCTCCCCCTTATTTGTACATCTCATTCTCAAAAGAAATGCGATCTATAGATTTTCTCTATAGAGTTTCTCTCTCTAAGATTCTTATGAGTGAGTATGGGAAGGTTGACTTGGGAAGAAATTCCTAAGGCCATATGGGTAAGGAAACGCTAGATTGATCGACTAGTGACAAGTGGTATCAGAGCTAGGATGGCTACGAGCACAATAGCGCTTCATTATGAGGTATCATCCGGCATAGGTGCGAGCGATGATCACGGAAGGGCCCTCGAGAGGCAAGGTGCCAAGACAAGGAACCATGGTAACTCGAGTTCAATGGACATGGTGAGTGACTTGGAGAACTGCATAGCAAGGATAGAGATTGCCCTTGGGGACGTCCAAGGAACGGTTGAGGATATATTTGTTTGCATTGAAGGAGGTGATGCCTTGGAGTCCGAAATGGGGGAGCTTGAGGCCAAGATACAAGAGCTCAAATCAGGTTTGGGAGAACTTCGAGGAAAGATGCTAGGGAACCTGATCGACATGTTCGTAGAACTTCAACAACGGGGTGATGTCTTGGAGGCCTTGGTGGAGGCCATGCGTGCTGAGATGGCTGAATTGAAGGCAAAAGTTGCAAAGATGGAAGGAGCACTTGTGAATGGGGTGGTCACCATGCAAACCAATCCACAAGTCGATGCCCCAAAGCCAAAGGAGTTCAAAGGCTGATGGGTGGTTAAGGATGTGGACAACTTCAAGTGGTAAATGGAGCAATACTTCCAAGCTTCAAGTAAGTACCGCGACCATGTTTTTGACTGACAATGCGCTATTCTGGTGGCATCGTAGGTTTGATGATAGGAGTGGTGAACCTATCACTACCTGAAAATTGTCTGTCGAGGAGTTTCGACAACAATATTATCCTACATATGCGGAAGAGGAAGCTCCAGTCGAACTCCGTTGCCTAGAGCAAAAGGAAGGGGTTCGCGAGTATGTGAAGAAGTTCTCGGAGTTGCTACTCCAAATCTCGTCCATGAATGATTGATATGGAGGCCTACTCCCAGTTCATGGGTTACCTTAAACCATGAGTTAAGTAAGAGCTGAAGCAATACAACGCAAGAGATCTGTCAACGGCCATGTCCATGGCCGGGACCCTGGTGGAGTACAAGCCAACTTTCGAAAGCAAGCCAGATTCTCGACCTAGGGATAAGGCTACTGGTGGGGGAGATTATAACAGGTTCCACCGCCTAAGTGGGAACAAGCCACCAGTAGCCCTGCAAAGACGAAGGCAAAATCAAGCTGAGGTGAACCCAAGAAGGAACATACCTTCAATTGTTTCCTATGTGATGGTGTACACATGACTCGCGATTGCCTAACTCGAGGTAAGCTAGCTGCATTTGTCAAGGCACAAGAGGAGCAAGAGGAGACGCAACTCAATTTGTTGCAGATCCTAAGTTCCATTAAATCCAAGAAGGTGAACAAACCCAAGGGATTGATGTTTTCATACGTGAAGATCAGAGGAACCACGATGAGTGATCTTGTGGATACTAAGGCATATGATCTATTCATTGTGGAGGCAGTTGCGAAGAAACTCATTCTTCGGGTTGAGAAAGAAGCCGGGTGGTTTAGGATGGTGAACTTCAAGGATGTCCCAACAAGCGGGCTAGTTAGGGACATAGAGTTTCAACTTGGACAACGGAAGTGCAAGGAAACTATCGAGGTAATCTCACTTGACGATTATGACTTTGTTATTGGATTGGGATTCTTGGATAGGATAAATGCTCTTATTGTTCCATTTGCCAATTGCATTTGCATCTTGGACGCACATTGCTAATGTGTGGTCCCAGTCAAGCGTGATTCAGGACGTGACCGAAAAATGCTTTCAGCAATGCAAATTTCTAGGGGAGCAAAGAAAATGGAGGCGACTTTCTTGCAACCTTAAAGGTCGAGGATCCTAAGGGTGAAGGGAGTGACGTCTCAATGTTGGTAACCCAAGTTCTCGACTCTTTCAAGGACATTATGCCTCTCGAACTATAGAAGAAGCTATAACCTCAAAGGGAGGTGGATCATCAGATTGAGCTAGTACCTGACGCTAGGGATGATCGGTTCCAGGGTGGGTTGGGTCTAGACCTGAAACTTGAAACCAACCATGTTATAACCGGTTCCTAATTTTTGGAACCTAAAACCAACCATATTTTCCTTAGACCATGTTTTGGAACCGACTTTGTTTTTTCGGTTCGATTTCAGGGTCTACCCAAGAACCTATTTTTTTTGTTCCTTTTTCTGGTTTCATTTTTTTTAGAAAAATAATATACGTAGCAATGAAACGATTCAAAATAAAAGATGAATAATAAAACCACTATTTGCCAAAAGTAACAATCCCTAAAATAGACAATTGAAATTACAATCCATGAAAATTACAATCCAAAAGTACTATGTGGCAAGACATAGTCCAATCACATAAATCTTTAAGAGTCACATTTCTAGAAATATGTTCAACATGTTTAGCTCTTTATTTTGCATCATGATGAGAGCTCCTCACTTCTGTTTCCAAAAATCCGAAGGCTCCGATCCACACATCAGAATCTAATAAACAATTGTCCCATGCCAAAAAGCTCCAGCATCCTTCCCTGCCTTACGAGAGGACAAAAAGCTCCAACTGAAAAGTAATAAATATACAAAGTAGTGATTAGGATTTGGGATCTTGGTGATTGCCCACTTGAGGGAGCATTATAGGTTTGCTGTCTTAATCAAACACAACACAATAAAGGGGGTTGATTTCAGCAACCGATCGGGTTTGGGTGAGCATCACATGGTCGATCTGTGAGCTTTTGAGCATACAAAGAACAAAATGTAGAGACAAAATATTTCTTGCCAGAATTAACCATCTCACTGAAAGTCATTACTCTGTGAACACACCCAATTCTTGGACCTAATCTTTACCACAAAAAAGAAACTGTAGAACTCAGTCGGACTAATCGAGCAAGAAGCAACAACAAGCATTAGAATTCCATGTCGCAATTAGTAAACCAACCACAGCAAATCAAGAATTGACCAAATTGAAGGAAAAGAGGGAACACAAATGCCAACATGAGCACACACAGACACACGTGCACTGACACCACAAAGCTAATCCCACAAACCAACTACGACAATTCCAAAAATTTGAGAGAAGCTTTTACTGATCTAAACTCTAAAGCGGGCGATCTTGCATGAATGATCCAAAGGATGACGACAAGATCATAATAATCAGTTTCGAGTATAATGAGCTTGCAACATATAGAGTTTCAAGTTGAGGCCAACCATTGAAGTCATGTATGCACTTACATTCTTCCATTAAACAAACTCAGAAGTCCAAGAAGCAAGAGATAAAAGTTTCAAAAAAAAAAAACTTAGACAAGCCGGATTCCGCAAGATCAAATGGCGTCTATTCCTTCAAGTCCATCATTGATCATCAAAACTTAGAGAATCTTCTACACCAACCCAAGCCCGTGGTGAAAAACCCCTAAAACTCGAACGCAAAACCTCAAACTCGAACTCGAACACTTCCCCAACACTAGAACCCTAAAACTCGAACGCAAAACCTCAAACTCGAACTCGAACACTTCCCCAACACTAGAACAGATTCGAAGCTCGAGCTCGAAACCATTTGACCTTGCAACAAAGACGAAGAAGAGAGACTAAGGGAACGGAGGTCTCACGGATCAGCAAGAGCCGAATGGGTGAAGTGACCGAGGAGCCTCCTTGGTTGCGTAATTGCGTTCTTGCGGCAATCGGCGAAGAGAGAACTGAGACAAAGAGAGAACCGAGATAGAGCAGCGGCGAAGAGAGAACCAAGACAGTGATTGTGATCTAGATCTAGGGTTTTTTTTGTTTTTTTATATTATCTTAAAATCGGTTCTAAAACCGGTCCGAGTCGGTTTTTACTTGAAATTGGAAACCGGACCGATTCTAATCGGTTCCAAAAAAATGGAACCGGTTCCCGGACCTGTTTTTTGGGTGGACCGGTCCGGTTTCCAGATAAACCCGGTCTGGTTGCACACCCTACCTAACGCTCGACCACCCGCCATGGCACCCTATTCATGGCGCCCCCTCCCCCCCAAAATTGGAGGACCTGAAGACAATTGAAGGAGTTGCTTGATGCAGGGTATATCCTACTATTGAAGGCTCCATTTGGGGCACATCATCGGGAGTGGACGAGTGACAATGGACTCGGCCAAGATCCAAGCCATTATGGATTTGGAGCCGACGACCAAGGTGATGGAGCTAAGGTCATTCCTTGGCTTCACGAACTATTATCGATGGCTCATCCAAAATTATTCGAGCATCACCGTGCTACTCATGGACATGTTAAAATAGGAGAAGCCGTGGGAGTGGACGACCCGATGCCAAAAGACGTTCGATCGGTTGAAGCAAGTAATGACCGAGGAGCCGGTGCTCGTGCTACCTGATCACACCAAACTTTATAAGGTAGAAACTAAAGCTTCTGATTATGCTATTGGTGATGTCTTAATGCATGATGGGCATCCGATGGCGTTTGAATCAAGGAAGCTGAGTGATACCAAACGACAGTATACGATCCATGAGAAGGAGATGACTGCCATGGTACATTGCCTTCGGACATAAAGGCACTATCACTTGAGATCCCAGTTCATCCTAAGGATGGACAACATGGCCACGAGTTAGTTCTAAACCCAAAAGAAGTTGAGTCTGAAGCAAGCTCGTTGGCAAGACTTCCCGGCGGAATTCGAATTCAACTATGTGCTTGAGTATAAGCTTGGGAAGGCGAATTTCGTGGCCAACGCTCTTAGTCGGATCAAGGAGGGATACATTGCCTTCGGACATAAAGGCACTATCTCTTGGGATCCCAGTTCATCCTAAGGATGGACAACATGGCCACGAGTTAGTTCTAAACCCAAAAGAAGTTGAGTCTGAAGCAAGCTCGTTGGCAAGACTTCCCGGCGGAATTCGAATTCAACTATGTGCTTGAGTATAAGCTTGGGAAGGCGAATTTCCTGGCCAACGCTCTTAGTCGGATCAAGGAGGGGCTAAAGCACAACCCAACTGCCGAGGCACTCTTTAAGTATGCACGGGAGGGCAAGACTCGACAATTTTGATATGAAGGCGACTTGCTTTACACTAAAGGGCGACGACTATACGTGCCACTCCATAGAAAACTAAGGAAGTCCTATGCGAATGCCATGATTCTAAGTGGGCAGGTCATCCGGAGATCCACTGCACTATGGCACTTGTGGAGGATCAGTATTATTGGCCTCACTTGCACGACAACGTTGAGGCATATGTGAAGACATGTCTCGTGTACCAATAAGACAAGCTCGAGCAACAGTCATCGACAGGGATATTGGAGCCACTTCCTATCTAGGAGCGTCCATGGGAGAGTATTTCCATGGACTTCATCGTGAATTTACCTAAGTCCAAAGGGTGTCGGACTCTCATGGTCATGGTGGATTGGTTTTCCAAGTATGCAATGTTCGTGCCCACATCAAAAGATTGTCCAACCAAGGAGGCGGCCAAGCTATTCCTAAAGCACTTCGTCAGGTGTTAGGGAGTGCCGCAAACAATTATGAGAGATCGCGAGCCTCGATTCACTGGTAAGTTTTGGACCGATCTCTTTAAATTGCTATGGTCGGATTCAAACTTGTCTACAAGTTTCCATTTCCAAACAGACAGTCAAACGAAGCGGGTTAATGCACTTTTAGAGTTGAACCTTCGGCACTACGTAACAGGTGAATTGAGCGAAGTTGATCAATGTAGCCTAGTTTTCCTATAATCTTCAAAGATCATCATGGGGCAACAGCCACTTACCTTGAGTACGGTTGCACCAGGCTATAAGGAGAATAGCCCATCTACTTTCAAGGTTGCCAAGGAGTGGCATGAGCAAGCGGACTTTATTCGGATTTGTCTACACAAGGTCTCGAAGTGCATGAAGAAGTGGGCCGATAAAAAAGCGACGGCATGCGGAGTTTCAAGTTGGGGACTTGGCGTTGGCCAAGCTACACCTAGTCCTTCGAATTCTAGCAACAGGGCCTCAGAATTCTGTCCTGGCAAGCTATTGACCTTATCAGATTTGCCTTTTTCATGCTTTTTCCTAAGTCGTCGACAATGGTCTTTTCCCTTCCTTGCTTTCTTGTGGTTTATTTCTCCTTCTCTGTTGTTAAAAATTCAAATTGTAAACGTCATATAAATATTCTCCTAAACTGAAGATGCGAAACTGGACAGAATGAGAGCAAGCAACATATCTGTACTTGTCCATGTAATGCCATCATACGAATATAAGAAGGAAAATCAACTTAAAATTTCAAAGTCAAGAATGCTAACAACTATAAAACAAAATCTGGCATGATGCGAGATCCTACAACATTAATAAATCCATAACAAACAGAATAATACAATATGACAACTCCATCACGGTTAAGGCCAAAAGAAAAAAGCACCAATGACATCACATGAATACAAGAAGGAGAAGCGATTTCGCATTTCAAAGTGAAGAATGATATCAATTATAAAGATTATCTGGCAGTCATGAAAAAAAAAGCGGAATCCACCAACGTCATATTCTTTCTCTATGGTCACATAATCATACAAATTGCTCAAACATCATATTCCTTCTCTATGGTTACACGACTAGTATATTGTGTTTGTGAAAGTTGATACTACATTATTGATAAAGTAATCCAAATAGAAAAAATGCTGACCGCTAAAGTTTTTAAAGGTCAATTTCTTTATGCTTCATCATTAATAATCTTTCTTTCTAAAAGATAAAAGCAACAATTTATTGGATATTGCCTTTGCCTCCAGAAACAAGAGTTACTAGGAGGTTTTTGACTGGTCCAACTTTGATGCAGGATCCAAGCAACTCATCAGAAGATTTTGATATAACAATCTTTACCAGTAAAAATAGACTAGACTCGGTGCACGAGCTTCACATTTCATTTTACAAATGCATGGCTGGACTACTGGTGCTTAGTGGACGATATCATCACTCTCATGAAATAAAATCACAAACAAGAACAACAGATCGAAACTTTAAGTGTCGTATCAAATTCACAGGTAAAAGAATGTGCAAAAGAGAATAAGAACGGACCCCAAAAAACCATTTTCCTGTCACGAAGATGAAGAGAAAAAACCTAGACAAACTGAATCAGAACGGACTTCATGCATTTTAAGAGAGAGAGAGAGAGAGATATGATTACCAGAGGCAATGATGGTGCCTCCACAAGTTCCAACCTGTGCGGGCTAAGCGAGGAACATCCCTTTGAGAAGCGAAAGCATGATTCTTGAAAATTGCAGAGCATTTATCTCCTCCGCAGCATGCCTATTCTCTTCGCGCTTCTTTTCTCCATCGAGAAGAGCACCATTTTAAGTCGTGACTCTGCGTATGACAGACTAACTTCAGAAAATTCCATATTTGCCCCCTGTATTGATCACTAATCCCCCAAAGTCCCCCCATAATGTTTTTTTTTATCGCAAATAGCCTCCCCCCATGAGCAGAACTTTGAGAAGAGGTACGTACCCGCACAAAAGACCCGAAAACCAATTTTACCCTATCCGAATTGACTATGAAAAGTAAACAAAATCCATATTTGAAATAAACAAAAATCCAAAGAAATCGAATCTTTTGGTCATTAAAATTCAACTCAACTGATTGGAAGAGTGTCGAATGTGTTTTGTTGTTATTCATCTATGGGATGATATTTAAATCGATGCGCAAGCAATCACATTTTGGTAATGATTGTATAGCGAACTTAACCATATTTGCTCTTAAGTGGAAAATTTAAAATATGGACACTTTTCAAATTTGAAACATCAATTAAAAAATGTGGTAAAATTGAAAGGTCCTGTCTAATATGTTGCCCTAATATGTGAGAACCTACACTTGAAATTGATATGTTTATCTCAAAAAATTGATATCTTTCGATTCTAAAATAGAAAATGAAAGCATCTTGAAGACTTCTTATGCATTGAATCAAATTTTAAACCATAATGTATCATTTAAATTCAAATTCTCAAGTATCCTCTTTGGTGCTTGACTCACTCTTTGCGTGGGCTATTGTCATATCTACAGTTTGGATTTTTAACGTACATAATTAAAATGGTACTTAAAAAAGATAGATTTTAGAAAATAAAATCAAGACAGTCAAGAGAGAGTAAACATTTACGAAATAACTAAATCTAAGTGATAAATTTAATGGTTATTTGATCCTCGTATTTTAGAATACCAATTTTTCTTTTTATTGTGCTTTACTTTTATAGTGATAACCTTCTAACTTTCGCTTCTTGGACATTAGAAAATTTCTAAGAAATTACAATTTCACTAAAATTATATGTGCACACTTTCATGCAATATTTATAATTTAATCTACAATTAAAAGCAAAACCAGTTTTCATACCCGGGCTTTGCACGGGCTACATTTTAAGTGTCTTTTCAATATATAAAATAGGTTACATTTGAAGAAACAAATCTACAGACTTCACTTATTATAATAGTCATAAAATACAATTAAAATTTTCTACTATTGCATCGTCATATATTTATTATCTTGCTGGTTTTTTTTTTTTTGGTCAGACACCAATCTTGTTTCTCTACCTTTTCTTCACTCAGATTAAAAAAACTTGGCAAACATTTCAAATGTGGTGCACACAAAGAGCACCATATGGTTTAGAGAAAGCTCTATACATTAAAGATTTCCTTTTAAAATGTATGTATTAGTCGCATAGTAAAAAATGTCAATGGTTTGTTCCATTATATTTGCTCTTGTTTGGATAATAATATTAATTTGTATGCTACAAGACTCTGAACGAATGATTAATACGTGGATAAAATGTACTTCCCTAATTAAATCAAGTAAATATCAGTTCCAGACTAAAGAAATGTTATGGTAAAACTTCATTTGAAACATTGTGGTAGAAAACAAAGTGCGACTTGAAGGACATGGTCAGTTGTGGATTCATACAACCATCTGTCTTATTTTATTATATTATATAGGAATGAAGGTACTCTTGGTTCAACATCATTTGTTCTGTTCCGCTAAAACCCTCATCTTTTCTTGGTTTGTAGCGTAAGTAGTATGTGATGCAACTCGAGTAGAAAGTATTGATTCATTTCTCAAGGCAAGGATCTAGGGTTTGTGCCAAATAATAAGTTGGTGCAACTTCGGAAGTGTAGTCTATTTTCGATTTCTAAATGGAAAGGATCCAATTCGAGCATGTTCAAATCCAAAAAAGGAAAATTTTGTTGAAATTAGTGGAACTCTTTTGATCAAAAGTGCATCGTGCGCGAATTAACCGTTATTCTTTGATAGAAATAAATCAAGAAAAGAGGCATGTTGCTACCACTTTGAAACGATTACAAATCGCTGAAGTATCTAAACCCAGTGATTCAACGCAAAGATAAAATATCTTGGAACAAGGAAATATTTTATATTTGAATAATCCTCGTAATTGTAAGAAAGTAGGTTTTTTAGCTATGGGCCTAGTAAAAGAAAAATTGGGATAGGATCCTATAGAATCTTCCCTCTTTAAAATTGGATGTGAAAGTTTCCGTTTATCCGACTAAGTAATTATACCAAATAAGGTATATACGATCTACAGGAATAGGAAAATGGATTATGATATTTCAATTTAGAGAATTGTAAAGGAAAAAAGGGAAAGAGATAAATATTATGTAGAAGTGGAAGGTGAAAATGGTCTTGCTTACAATGACGAGAATATAAACATGAAAATTTTCGTAAGTATCCTTATTGAATTAGCGATATTCGCCACGCACCTCTTTTGAAACCTGGTATCGAAAACAGTAGTCATTACCAACCATTGATGTGATTTATAATGTGAGCAAGGGCAATAGGGATGAAATGGTCATCATCCACTTGAAGATAATTAGCCAAGACTATTTACCTGGACTAAAAAATTAATTACGGTAATGGATCCTCATAACCCATTTTTATACGTACATGAGATATTCATGAATTTATTTGACATCATTAATGCACGAATTTTTTTTCCATAAATATAATAGTGGTATTATGATAATAATGATAATATGTATAAGAAAGTGTTTTTTTGGTAAGGATGTATAAGAAAATGTTAATTAACAATAGATGTAAGAAAATATTTTTTTATAGCAATAATAGACATAAGATATACATTTTCTTTATAATAGAGATAAGAACATACTTAACTGACAAACACTAATTACAAAACCTCTAATTATTAATGGGAAAAAACCCATACTATATATAAGATTAATCAAATAATAATATAAATCAATTAGCTAAAGTAAAATCAATTAACATCAATGGATCATCAATGCAGTGTAATTAATACATGATGCAAGTTTAGAATTATATATTGATATATAGATATGTGCTCACTAGTAACTTAATTAGTGACGTCACAGAAAGAAGGCGTAAAATGACATGAATTTCCATGGTGCTATAGTTGTACAAAATTCACTACGAACATACATAACAAAATATGAACAAAATCATCATTTACGATAATAAAGATGATTGGCAGGTAATCAAATAATGCGTTACTTTTTAAATTCGAATACAAAATAATTGCCTAGTATTTAATATATTAATCATCTTTTCTTACAACAAATTTAAATTTTGATTAAAAAATGGGTTAATATCTCTATATACTAGCAAATATACACAGCGTCCCATGCACAAAGAAATTGACATTTGAATGTGTAAGAAAATAAAGATATATTTTGCATGTAGTAAACACGACATGTAGCAAAAATACGATCTTGCCATCCTTCTTGCGATGTTTCATTGTACTTTAGCTTTTTTTTTTTTTTGGTCGAATTGTACTTTAGCTTTTAATTTGTACTTTTTTAGTGTTCAACATCAAATACTACAAACTGTTAGCAATTTATATAATGTTTTAATAATTAAATATAATTTGAAATGCTTTTACATTCTTACTTCGTTAGACATATTAATATAGAAAAAACCCAACGAAAGCATTATGTAGTCAAATCTACTATAAAAGTGACACCATGAAACAATTTGTTCTGCGTTTTAAAAACCCAACGACCATTTCGGCAAGCCGCTCACGAATGTTCTTCCACGGTTCCACGACTATCACATAGGTATAGCTATTAAAAACTTTATCAATTGTGCTTATATATCATGGACATAAGAATGGTGCAATCCTGCAAGTGCTTTTCAACTATCTGTTCTTATAATAAACAATCAGATTGTCATAAAATCTGAAAATTTATTGTTTTTCTTCAGTTGATTTTTCTCTAAATTACTAATTCTCCTCATCGATATCAAATTAATCTTAGATAAGCTTCAGAGAAATTGTCGAAGCGACCAACCAATGCATGCATATATACTCATAAATTTAGTATGATATCTAGAATTATTTAATGATCATTCAGCAGGGGTTATTATGAATCTTCGTTCTCGCTTGGATACGACTCTTCAATGCTGCTGTTCTCTCTTTTTCTTGCTTGTCAATAGTAAACATTCTGCGGGGACTCCTAGAAGAGCGCTTCGTCTGTCTGCATTTAGTTTTACTTCGTCCTCTCGCTCCCAATAGAGGTAAACGAGGAGTCACCATAAGTATGAGATGGAATTGACCTGTCGAATTTGATTTTGTTTGCATCAGTCGAGGGGTTGAGGATTCCCCATGAATTGAAACGTTGTGCAATCTTTGCATTTTAAGGAAGCGTTAAGGATCTTCCTCACTTTTTGTGTTTCTTTTCCCTTCTGTTGACGTCGGACATGGAAGATTGCTGCGATCTCCAGTTGCGCTTAGGCGAAAGCTCTTCCACGTTCAATCTAGAGAAGGCGGTGTGCAACCATGGATTCTTCATGATGGCTCCGAACCGTTGGATTCTTTCCACCAAGACGTTACGACGGCCTCTCCGTCTTGCGGATTCGTCGTCCTCCGTTGAGGTGTCTATCTCGCAGCCTCCCAGTCCCAGCAGCAGCATATTGTTGCTCGTCCGAGTTCATCGCGCTCGACGCCTCTCCTCCCAAGACCAGAAAGCGATTTTTGTATTCTCTCTATCTCACTCTGTCTGTGCGCCGGAAGTACATGCAAACTAGTGACGAAAAAGCATGGATATATATTATTGCAGGAACAAGTGATTCGGATGTTAAGGTTGTCGGAAAGGGACGAGCGGAACGTGAAGGAGTTCCATAAAGTGCATCCGGAAGCGAAGGATAGAGGATTCGGTCGAGTTTTTCGTTCTCCTTCGCTCTTCGAAGATGTCGTCAAATCTATACTCCTTTGCAACTGCCAGTTAAGTACTTGTGCAAAATTTGTGACGAATTAGCTTTGTTGAACATTTAGAAGTAGGACAAAGAAGATGATGACCTGAATAAGAAACTACATAACTGTAACAACTGAGGAACAATCATACTCTATTGTGATCCTTTGATTTCTCTTCATGCTTAATATTGAGTTTCTGTGTTCATAACGTTTTCGAAATATGGATGGTGGTTTCTGTTCTGAATCATTAGGTTCGACTTTGTTCTGAATCACACCCAACGAACAGATGCCCTTGATTTTGAACAATATATGACGATGATGCTACTGTGAGAGGTTCACCTTGTTTTTGGACCTTGTTCTTCATCATAGTCATATTTGACATTCCATAATCATAGTAAAGAAAACCGAATTTTTTCGCACTTAAAGTTCGTGACCTCTTGCCATGCCATCCGAATCACATACATGTTGATTAAGGGTTGACAATGCTGATTTGGGTCCTACCTAAAATTGTCATAGGTGGAGAAGGACCCTAGAGATGGCCCGAGCTTTATGTGCACTTCAGCTAGAGCTAAGCACTCGAGGTAAGAATACTATTTGGCATGACTTTCTTCTCAGTATATTTAGCACAACTTGAAGATGAAGATGATCATTATTGAAGGCTCTAAGAGAAAGAAACGAAGACGAGAGAAGGATGGAGCAAACCCGGTTCCCGCGGAGATGGAAGGCGAAGAGGTTGACCTCGGCAACTTTCCAAGCCCCAAGGAACTTGCTACCCTCGACGTGGACTACTTGCAGAGGAAGTGCAAACTCGGGTACCGGACCAACTACATTCTCAAGCTTGCCATGGAGATAGAGGAGGGGAAGCTCAAGATCGACAGATACCAGGGAGTGCAGGATGCTGCATCATGCAGGATATTGATCAAGGGTATAAGCGGGGTCGGATCTTTCGTACGGGCTAGCGTTTTGATGTGCCTCGGCTTTTATGATGAGGTTCCGTGGGATAGCGAAACAATCAAGTTTTTGAAACATGTATGAAAGTGAATTTCGAACATAAAATATATGTCGTACACAATAACCACCCTTCCGAATAATTTGATGGATGATGCGTTCTATTTCTTTGGCAAAAGGTACATGCAAGGGAAAGATGCACCAAAAAGACTATTAAGAGCGACCTTAAGGAGATCTATGATAAATATGCACCCTTCCAATGTTTGGCTTATTGGTAAGTCATTTATTTATTTTATTGTGGTGAACACACACACACACACACACACATATATATATATATCATCTGTTGTGTGAGAATTTTCAGGTTGGAGCTGTTGGAGTTTTACGAGAGGCAGTTTGGGAAGCTGAGCGAATTGTCGCACACCATGTATCACACAGTTGCTAGTAGACAAACTAGAGAATCCAACCACAATCAAGTGTTGTGACTTAAAGAGTGTTTTCAGTAGGCATGTGATCATTTATGGCGTTATCTGGGGGGATTGTTTGTGATTTAATAGAGCTAATTCCGTAATGACAAAGTCGTTGTACAATGACAATTCAAAGGAATCGAGGGATTCTCCACATTATACTCATGTATTTTCTTCAAGAATTTCAAAAGTTATTACTTTCTGTTTGCACCAAAAAGTGACCTAGTTGTCGACATGAGTAGACATGTGATCAAAGTGTTACATATTGTCAAGCACATGACCCATCGACGACCATCAAGAAAATCAATATTGATATTTGCATACATCGATAATCACTGCCAATTAGTTGTTAATATATGATGATGTATGGCCAACGATGGTCGACAAAGGTATCGATTAATAGGCTTAGAGAACTGTCGGTACAATAAGAAGAACTTGAACGCATAAGGAGCATCAAAATGGGGTTACGAGTTAGAAACCCTTAGAGAGCAGAGTAGTTGAGATTGTGGGATAACTGTGCGTTTTTCTAGAAGAAGAACAATCACCTGGAAACAATATCATGGCATTGTGAGGAGTATGGAAACAGGACTTTCAGAAGTGGAGGAACATGGACACAATCTCTAGGAACCGTTTAAGAGCAGTAACGACACAACCACTATAAATACCACTAGACATGACCTAAAAGCTCCCTCGCACAAATTAAACAAATTTACTATCTTTCAATAGCTTTACTTTCCTGCACTATACTTTTATTTTCCAAACTCGCGTCGTCAATTAAGTTTCAGCACGTTTCTTAGTTGTAGTTCCTAGATCCGCGTTGTTGGTTAAATTCTGACATGTATCTTTATCCAGTGTTTGTGTTGTCAATTAATGTTTGGCATAACATCTTTGTGTTCTTAGACTGTGTCGTCGATTAAATTTTGGCACAATTTCTTTTCGCTCTGTTTCATCATAGAATCTATATTGTCCAAGCCTTGTCAATTAAATTCCGACACAGTTTGCGTCTGTACAGTTCCCCATTTGAATTCAAGTTGTCACGCCCCGTACCCTATCGGAACGCAACATCCCGTCGACGGTCGATTATGGTGCGACGTCCCAGGAAGCGTCGCCGACCCAATGCCCACACAGAGATCAAGCACAAGCGGAAGCACGTATATAAATATATATATACACCCGTACAAACAAACACATGAGACCACAGATAAAACAACCATCCATGACAATATACATTTTACATTACCAACACAAAAAACATTTTTACTCATTTATTCTTTACACATAACTAAAAAGGCACAACGCCGAAAACGGTCAGCAGCCACGCCATAATTCTTGAGTATGGTAATATAATTCTCCCACGTTCACGAAATAGAACTGAGTAGCATCTCACATACGCTGCTCCATCCCCGCAGGGGTGTACGCTAGACGACCGCTGGATATGATGCGGTATCCCAAAAAGAGGTGGTGTCCTCGGCATCCTACGGCTGGGGGTCTGAAATGTTTCGGTTTACACAACCGTGAGATAAATCTCAGTGAGTTCAACCCCTAAACCTAGGCTAGGCTAGCATGCAATCTCTTAACCGGAAACAAATATTTATAATCACAATACGACAATAATCAAACCATTCTCAGACCCTGCAGGTTAGACATATCAACATATAACAATCCTCACGGCACATACGTGGCACACATTATCACACGTACACCAATCACATGCTTACGCACCGACTCTCACACCTTCGTATGCCAGTCTATGTATGTTCATGCATGCAAATGCCGTCGACATGTCATGCGCATTTCTCTGGCCCACTGGCCCACACTGGCACACTTGCCCAATTCATTATTATTACGACTCGAGTCATCAATTTTTCACGGCCCGGTGCGTCTAGCCTGCTTCAAAGTGCATGAGGCGCAGCAACCGATCTGGCTTAGTGTCTCTAGCCTGCTTCAAAGTGCATGAGGCGTAACACTGTTCTCCTTGCGAACCAGAGCCTGCTTCAAAGTACATGAGGATGGTCGCCTTCCGGACGTACCGGGCATCGTCCTGCTTCAAAGTGCATGAGGACGGTATCGACCCGAAGGTCACGACTCGAAGGCCCTTAGGTGATCACACAACTCATTATTATCTGAACCCAGCGCCAAAACGCTTCAGGGTATTTTAGGTGATCACACGCTCATGGCAGACACGCATTCTCGCACAATTTCACCACATGCCTCACTCTTGGCATACACAATGCGTGTCCGTGTTATGCAATGTAATGCACCACGAGCACCAACATAATTCAAACACTCAATATCACAACACGTGCTCAATTGGCCCAATTAATACCGTGTGGCCTAACGTGCAATTCACAAATCAACAAGTGATTGCAAGCCAAACAATGGCCAATTGCACACCATAATATTCAGCCACACAACAAGCGATATGGCAGTACACAATTAATCACACTTAAGTACAAATTACGTACAATCAGTCAATCTGGACATACCCGGTAATTCCCAATGGGCTCTTAAATTGATCAATTAATCTAATTACTCTCCCCAATAAATCCTCAATGATTCACCGCAATCTTCCCGATAATAATTCCTATCGATTGGTATACAATATTTTTTCACTGCCAGTACCAGCATCACTAAACCAGTCCAGAAAAATGCACTATCAGTCCTAATCCGGGTATAGGAATTTTACTCACTTAATCTCAGGACCATGACGACGAGGAACGGCGGCCGATCACTGATGAACAGTGAAATCGGCGGCGGAATTCCCGGGACGCGTACTGTTCACGGGGGGCACTGTTCACGAGGTACTATTCACGGGGGTACTGTTCACGGCGACACTGTTCACGGGCGGTACGGACATATACGGACGGGCAGGGACGGTGGCCGGCGCGGTGCCGGTGGCCGGCGGGACGGCCGTACGACGCGGACCGTACGGACGCTACAGTACCGACCGTACGGACACCGTACAGGCGGCTACGAACGGCGACGTACAGACGAGCTAGACGGCTGGGTGGTGACGGTTCGGCGATCAGAGCTCCGGCGAAGCTCCGGCGAGGCTCCGAAGCGGCGGCGGTGTAAACCCGGGAGAGAAAAAGAGAGAAAAAGAGAGGGAAAGGGAGAGAGAAAGGGTCGGCCAGGGCAAGGCTGAGGCTGAGGGGGCTGAGGTGGTCCTCGGCGGGGCACGGCGGTCGGCGGCGGCACTCCGGTGGCCGGCGGCAAGCTCCGGCGAAGCCAAAACCAAGAGAGAAAATGGAGAAAAAGAGAGGAAAATGGAAGAGAAGCTGCTGGCGGGGGCTGGTTCTGCCGTGAGGGAGGGCTGAGGAGAGAGAAAACAGTCCAACTTGGTCAAATAAATCAGCCCAAAGTGCCACGTGTCGCCGATCCGTCGATTTTGACCAAAATACCCATAATCTAACGGTTCTAAAGAGATAAGCTTAAATAATTGAGGGGCAAAAGGGTCAATAAGGCCAATAATTGAGCTGATAATCCCTGGTAATTATCCCAAAAATATCCCAAAATTTTCGGACCAAAAATTAGCCCAGGGGCAAAATCGTCATTTTTCCGGTCTCGGGGCGAAATTCCAATTTTCGCACATACACGTTCCATATATGCGTGGCCAACCTAATATGGCATCGGATTCGCGAAATTCACTTTCTAAGCCCTTGAAAATTGACTGCGAAGTTCCGGGAATAAAATAATATTATTTTTCTAATTTTTGTCGAAATTCCAATTTCTGTCCGTAACGACTCCCGGTATGCATGGCCACCCAAAAATGATGTCGGCCTCGAAAAATAACCTCAAACGGCCTCCGAATCCGGCCTCGGTGCCCACAGGGGCAAAACCGTAATTTCTCACCCCCGGACCGAAATTTCAAATTTTCACTTGTACTAACCCCAAACGTGTATGGCCAGCGTAATATGACGTCAGATTCCCAAAAATAATCTCTTAAGCCTTCGAAAATCGATCTCGAAATCCGGGCCCAATTCCGTGAACAAAACTCGCTAAACTTTCAATTTCAGGGTCTCACTAACGGGCAGCTGTTTAGAGGTTACGCGTATCGACCTAGGGTTATCCATATCGTGATGGTTTTGATCATTGAGAGAATGAGGAATTACCATTAGTTCCAGATGTCACAATCATTAGGTTCAAGTTTAGGACTGGTTGACCACGTGCACTTTTGGTCTTGCAGAATCACCTGCGTCCCAATCGTACATCGTTGGCCTTGGCTAAATCCAATCCATTACTCTTTCCTAAGATCGGCCAACGTTGGCCCAAAATATTTCCTCAGCGTCTCTCGTGATTGGTGTCCATTTCACGATAGGGTCCCTGGTCCACGTACCATTTTCTAGTTAGCCATACCTCATTGGTTAGTATCCCGAGAGTGATCAGCTCTGGATGAGACTTACTAAAATGAAATACGAAATAATATCAGTTTCATTGATCCTGGAAATTACATCGAAATTCGGGCTGTTACAATCTTCCCCCCTTACAAAAATTTCGTCCTCGAAATTTGTAATCTACTCTTATCTACTCAAATAACTGGGGGTGTTGACGTCTCATAACTTCTTCGCTTTTCTCAAACGGCACTTTTTGTCCATTGGTGTTTCCAGACAATTTAGCCATTAGGACTGTCTTGTTATGTGGTCCATGATCCTTTCTGTCCTTAAGCTACACTTGCCTCTCCAAGTATGATGCTTCGTCGTCCACGTCTGCCTTCTCTTAACTTGGGTCCTCTTTGGTTCATATTTTCTCCACCTCGACTTGTGGAATACGTCATACACTTAGGACAGATTAGGCGGCGAGGTAATTCGCTAGATCACATTTCCACTCCTTTCCCGAATATCGAATAGTCTGACATGTATCGGCTCAACTTGCTTTCTTGCCATATCAGGGAAAATTTTTCATAAGGAACACTTGAGCTGACACTTGGTTCCCAATCTCAAGCTCTAAAAGTCGTCGTCTTCGATCGTGTAATTTTTCTGACGACTCTACTTATCTGTCCGACTCACAATCCCTTTCAACCTGCCAAAAGGTACTTAAGCCTAAGCGGTCTATCAACTGTTATTCCGATGGAATTGGGTCTCCTCTAGCTTCACATTGATTCCATTATAACATCCTTGGGATTATGTCACATTTCCATTCAGAAATTTTCAGCAGTCATAATAGCCCTCTAGGCTTACCGTGCTACGTCCTCACTTATAGGCATATCAAACACCTAGCCATACACTTGACCACATTTACCCTCGTTCTATTCCACTAGAAATGTTACCGCAAGTCCTAACATATCTTAGTGCTACTCGGGTGGACACTATACTTACTGCAGAAATTCCATTCAATTTTTTTTTTCCTCCTCGAGTTTCACCCCATCAGGTACACACAATCATACCTAGAACCTCAAAATTTCTATCCCCGAATACATAGAAATTCAACTTCTGCTTATCGGCATCCACCTCAATGACTCTTCGTATCTCGTGATCCACATAATGCCATTCCTTGTTCTGGGCCTAAATTTCCAAACTAATCCTCAAAGCGGCCAACAGATTCAACATTCAGCTTACCTCAAATTTAACTTCCGATTCCCTGAGCCTTCCTAACAAGGTTCATTCCTTGATCACCCCATACGCCTCAATTGACTCACGACTTAACGCATCTATTACTCGTTTAGCCCTTCCACGGTGACACCGGTCATTGCAATCAATTCCCCATCGTGCATCAGATAAATCATCTCGTACGGCCTCAACTAGCACGACGCATAATTTGTTACTCTACCGTGTTGCCTCGACACACATCTAAATCTTCTTAGTGAAGCGTCTCTATAGACCTCGATTCCTCCCGGTCCGGGTTGAATATTCAATACCGGGGCAATCATCAGCCTACACTTCAGCTCTTGGGAACTCCACTCACAGTGATCATTCCATTCAAACAGATTTCCTTCTCAATCAGTCGTGCCCATAGCACGGCTATCGACGAGAATCTTCCACAAAACGTCGATAATCGTCAACCAAATCTAAAACACTGTCGACCTCTATTATTGACATCAATCTTGGCCACTTAGTCATCTCCTCAACCTTAGTCGGGTTCACTGTAATTCCATTTCCCCTAGATTACATGTCCATGGAACGTTATTCTATTGAGCCAAAATTCACACTTGCCATACTTGGCATAAAGTGCGTGTTCTTCTCAAGATTCGCAACACCTCCGTCAGACTTGCTTCTTGTTCCCAGTCTCCTCGAGTCTCCCCATACATTGTCAACAAAAATTGTTACGAACTAATCCCATAATTCTTGGAACATTCAGTTCATTAGGCCCACAGAAGCAGCGAGGCATCCCTTAGACCAATGGGCATTACTATGAATACGTAGTGTCCATACCTCGTCTGTTAAGCAGTCGTAATTATATCCCCTTGTCATATCCTTAACAGAAAATTTCCAGTCCGTAACACGATCTTAGGAACATTCTCGTTCTGAATTCTTGCCGGTGACATCCGTCCATAATTCAACCTCAGAGGACACTAAAGTTTATTGCAATTGATCGAACAGGCTATTGATCCTCGGTAATGGGTACTCATTCCTTTTTGTTACCTGGTTCTGTTGCCCGTAATTTACGTACCATCTCAAAATCCTGTCCTTTTTTCTCGTACCAAATACAGGAACTTCCCATAGAGATACACTAGGGCGAATAAAATTTTTGTCCCCGAGTTCTTACATCTGAACTTTCAATTCCTTTGATTTCCAGCAAGGACACTCAATACAATGTTCTCGAAATCAGTTCAACTCCCGGCCAAATCTGTCACGATTCCACTTCTCGTTCTAGTGACAACACTGAAATTTCTAAGGAAAGACCTCAGAAGGTTACACACCTCGTTAATTTTTCCGACTTTAGTTCCGTCACGATCGGGTCAACCACGCCCACTAACGTTCTTCACAACCTTCATCTGACATCTAATCACCTCAAGCAAAGGCATCCAAGGAATCGAGATTCCTCCTCGACTTTCCTGAAATCCAAACCTAGGACATCCATTCGGACTAAACTGGATTACCATATTGTCATAATTCATTATGGCTTTCTGCCTTATGAATCATTCCGTATCAATCTCCACGACAAAATCGTACATGACCAATACTGCCAAGTCAACACTCCTTTCTCTACTATCAATTACTGTCTCACAGTTAGGACACTTCAACGACGCCATCGCCTTATCATTCGAGGAATCGTCACACCAAACGTGACTCAATTACAACAGACTCAATCCCGTCCAGTTTAACTAGTTGTTCCGACTCCCACTTTCGATGCAAGCCTCAGGACGGCTCATTCAATGGTTCGGCTTTCTGATATCCTCCCTAACCGATGGGATGAACAATCTGTTTCCATGCCATTTACTTCTTCCTAAAGCGACGATTATCCTTATTCTGAGCATACCACGATCCAGAAGTGATTGCCCCTTCTCACTAATCTCGCTCTATCATGTGAGCTCATTCAAGCATTTTCACATCATTCCCGATGTTCAATGAAAGCATTAGGTTTCGGATATCCGGCTTCAGTCCGTCTTGGAATTTCCGAACCTTGTCCTGTGGATTCTCAACCAGCCAAGCGGACTCCTTTCCATATCGTTCCACAGTCATCTGCCCTCGGTGAAGTCATATAAACTCCGTCAGTTCCCTTTTTGGGCAGTCTCCGGAAAATATTCTCCCATAGGAACTCTTAATAATCATGGCCCAAATCTAAGTTGTACTCATTGGGGATATCTTATCCCTGGTGGAAGGCCATCTACAGCTAGCATGATTCTGAAACGGATACACCGCCAACTATACTTTCTTCAACTCGGTGCACCCCAATGTTTCAAAGGCTTTCTCAACTTTCGCTATCAATCCCGGTGCAACCTTGGGGTCACCCTTACTATTGAACTTAAGAAAGTTCCACTCGAGAGATTATTCCACCAGTTGATGCACTCGCCTATTGGCCACTATGTGAGCTTAACCCTACTGGCATTATTTCCAATCACAGCAGCAATCGCTGCAGCCTCAACAGCCTAGGCAATAATGGCTCTCCCTTCCTGAGCTTGCTTGTCCACACATTCCCCCTTACTAATAGGATCTAAGTCACAACCTCGAATCTTAGGTCTTAGCCTCTTGGTCTACAGCACTCAACTGCTATCGAGTTTCCTTACTCATCGCACTGCAATTCTTGACACCTCACTATACAGCTACCTGCTATAACCCCCCCAAGGGATTAGAGACTTAAACCAATCTATCCCAGTCTAAGTCCTAGGCAGGTAGCAAACAACAATCAACACTCAGCATGCAGCCTAACAATTATCCAACACATCACCCAAGGGATTCACATACTCACCTCGGGTCTTGCCGCACCTGCACTGCAAGGGTCACACTGGTAAATACACAATCAATACACGATGGTCAGGAGATGCATGTAGCACACGAGGTCACCCTACTAGCTACCCATGGTCTCATCGCTCCTTATCACTCCAAGCTTCGACCTAATGGAATCGAGCTGACCTTGCTCTGATACCAATTCAAGCGGGGATGTCACGCCCCGTACCCTATCGGAACGCAACATCCCGTCGACGGTCGATTATGGTGCGACGTCCCAGGAAGCGTCGCCGACCCAATGCCCACACAGAGATCAAGCACAAGCGGAAGCACGTATATATATATATATATACACCCGTACAAACAAACACATGAGACCACAGATAAAACAACCATCCATGACAATATACATTTTACATTACCAACACAAAAAATTTTTTACTCATTTATTCTTTACACATAACTAAAAAGGCACAACGCCGAAAACGGTCAGCAGCCACGCCATAATTCTTGGGTATGGTAATATAATTCTCCCACGTTCACGAAATAGAACTGAGTAGTATCTCACATACGCTGCTCCATCCCCGCAGGGGTGTACGCTAGACGACCGCTGGATATGATGCGGTATCCCAAAAAGAGGTGGTGTCCTCGGCATCCTACGGCTGGGGGTCTGAAATGTTTCGGTTTACACAACCGTGAGATAAATCTCAGTGAGTTCAACCCCTAAACCTAGGCTAGGCTAGCATGCAATCTCCTGACCGGAAACAAATATTTATAATCATAATACGACAATAATCAAACCATTCTCAGACCCTGCAGGTTAGACATATCAACATATAACAATCCTCACGGCACATACGTGGCACACATTATCACACGTACGCCAATCACATGCTTATGCACCGACTCTCACACCTTCGTATGCCAGTCTATGTATATTCATGCATGCAAATGCCGTCGACATGTCATGCGCATTTCTCTGGCCCACTGGCCCATACTGGCACACTTGCCCAATTCATTATTATTACGACTCGAGTCATCAATTTTTCACGGCCCGGTGCGTCTAGCCTGCTTCAAAGTGCATGAGGCGCAGCAACCGATCTGGCCCAGTGTCTCTAGCCTGCTTCAAAGTGCATGAGGCGCAACACTGTTCTCCTTGCGAACCAGAGCCTGCTTCAAAGTGCATGAGGATGGTCGCCTTTCGGACGTACCGGGCATCGTCCTGCTTCAAAGTGCATGAGGACGGTATCGACCCGAAGGTCACGACCCGAAGGCCCTTAGGTGATCACACAACTCATTATTATCTGAACCCAGCGCCAAAACGCTTCAGGGTATTTTAGGTGATCACACGCTCATGGCAGACACGCATTCTCGCACAATTTCACCACATGCCTCACTCTTGGCATACACAATGCGTGTCCGTGTTATGCAATGTAATGCACCACGAGCACCAACATAATTCAAACACTCAATATCACAACACGTGCTCAATTGGCCCAATTAATACCGTGTGGCCTAACGTGCAATTCACAAATCAACAAGTGATTGCAAGCCAAACAATGGCCAATTGCACACCATAATATTCAGCCACACAACAAGCGATATGGCAGTACACAATTAATCACACTTAAGTACAAATTACGTACAATCAGTCAATCTGGACATACCCGGTAATTCCCAATGGGCTCTTAAATTGATCAATTAATCTAATTACTCTCCCCAATAAATCCTCAATGATTCACCGCAATCTTCCCGATAATAATTCCTATCGATTGGTATACAATATTTTTTTACTGCCAGTACCAGCATCACTAAACCAGTCCAGAAAAATGCACTATCAGTCCTAATCCGGGTTTAGGAATTTTACTCACTTAATCTCAGGACCACGGTGACGGGGAACGGCGGCCGATCACTGATGAATAGTGAAACCGGCGGCGGAATTCCCGGGACGCGTACTGTTCACGGGGGCACTGTTCACGAGGTACTGTTCACGGGGGTACTGTTCACGGCGACACTGTTCACGGGCGGTACGGACATAGACGGACGGGCAGGGACGGTGGCCGGCGAGGTGCCGGTGGCCGGCGCGACGGCCGTACGACGCGGACCGTACGGACGCTACAGTACCGACCGTACGGACACCGTACGGGCGGCTACGAACGGCGACGTACAGACGAGCTGGACGGCTGGGTGGTGACGGTTCGGCGATCGGAGCTCCGGCGAAGCTCCGGCGAGGCTCCGAAGCGGCGGCGGTGTAAACCCGGGAGAGAAAAGGAGAGAAAAAGAGAGGGAAAGGGAGAGAGAAAGGGTCGGCCAGGGCAAGGCTGAGGCTGAGGGGGCTGAGGTGGTCCTCGGCGGGGCACGGTGGTCGGCGGCGGCACTCCGGTGGCCGGCGGCAAGCTCCGGCGAAGCCAAAACCAAGAGAGAAAATGGAGAAAAAGAGAGGAAAATGGAAGAGAAGCTGCTGGCGGGGGCTGGTTCTGCCGTGAGGGAGGGCTGAGGAGAGAGAAAATAGTCCAACTTGGTCAAATAAAGCAGCCCAAAGTGCCACGTGTCGCCGATCCGTCGGTTTGACCAAAATACCCATAATCTAACGGTTCTAAAGAGATAAGCTTAAATAATTGAGGGGTAAAAGGGTCAATAAGGCCAATAATTGAGCTGATAATCCCTGGTAATTATCCCAAAAATATCCCAAAATTTTCGGACCAAAAATTAGCCCAGGGGCAAAATCGTCATTTTTCCGGTCTCGGGGCGAAATTCCAATTTTCGCACATACACGTTCCATATATGCGTGGCCAACCTAATATTGCATCGGATTCGCGAAATTCACTTTCTAAGCCCTCGAAAATTGACTGCGAAGTTCCGAGAATAAAATAATATTATTTTTCCAATTTTTGTCGAAATTCCAATTTCTGTCCGTAACGACTCCCGGTATGCATGGCCACCCAAAAATGATGTCGACCTCGAAAAATAACCTCAAACGGCCTCCGAATCCGGCCTCGGTGCCCACAGGGGCAAAACCGTAATTTCTCACCCCCGGACCGAAATTTCAAATTTTCACTTGTACTAACCCCAAACGTGTATGGCCAGCGTAATATGACGTCAGATTCCCAAAAATAATCTCTTAAGCCTTCGAAAATCGATCTCGAAATCCGGGCCCAATTCCGTGAACAAAACTCGCTAAACTTTCAATTTCAGGGTCTCATTAACGGGCGGCTATTTAGAGGTTACGCGTATCGACCTAGGGTTATCCATATCGTGATGGTCTTGATCATTGAGAGAATGAGGAATTACCATTAGTTCCAGATGTCACAATCATTAGGTTCAAGTTTAGGACTGGTTGACTACGTGGACTTTTGGTCTTGCAGAATCACCTGCGTCCCAATCGTACATCGTTGGCCTTGGCCAAATCCAATCCATTACTCTTTCCTAAGATCGGCCCACGTTGGCCCAAAATATTTCCTCAGCGTCTCTCGTGATTGGTGTCCGTTTCACGATAGGGTCCCTGGTCCACGTACCATTTTCTAGTTAGCCATACCTCATTGGTTAGTATCCCGAGAGTGATCAGCTCTGGGTGAGACTTACTAAAATGAAATACGAAATAATATCAGTTTCATTGATCCCGGAAATTACATCGAAATTCGGGCTGTTACACAAGTTGTTGATATCTTTATCACCTATGATTTTTCCTGTCTAGAATCACCATAGAACCCATCTCCTCCAATAAAAAAAAATCAAAAAATGACTTTTGGTGAAAGATATTTTGTCGTGGAGAAATTCCAGTGAAACTTATTTTTGCCACACCCATTGGGTTAAGTGTGGCTAGTTTGAGAAGATGCAATGAGGCGTACGAGGAATCAACTCAATTCTAACAATACTGGTGGTAACAATTCGCCATCACTGCCTACCAATGAGAGAATTGGACATATGGAGTCATCAACTGCACAACAAGTGGTAAATCAAATCCAAGGTATATATGTTGTGTTAGTCATGATAAAACGACACCCAAGATCTCCATAGCTGGAATCTAGAACAAGTAACTGAGCAAAAGGAATTTGTGCACCTGATTTGGAATCCATCGTTTTTTATGCGTAATAGCAACGATCCCAAGTGCAAGTCTTCTCCTCTATTACCTTATATATCACTGGCTCGATGAGACTGCCTATCATAGTTTGTGTTTGCCTCTTATGTGAAATAATTTGTGCATTAAGGCTAGAGAAGGGACTTGAGCACTATTTATAGAGTTTTAAGTTAGGCTCTCTCATCACGAGCTAGGCCTTAATCAGCCTACACTAGACAACCCCATATTAGACTAATTAAGAAACTTTATATCTGATCTTATTAGACCAACCCCGTAAAACGGTAAATTGCAATATAAATAAATATAGCCCACATCAGAAAAACTCTTATATTTCCACTTGGGCTATATTAATTGAAATTATACTATATGTGCGCACATTTATGTTGGTCTAGTGATAATAATAGTCAATCTGATCTCATAAAGTCTCAAATACCGAATCATGACGGTAACTTATGCATACACATAGTGCCTTCCATGGTCACATATGTTTTTAACTCTATTGATATGGACTCAATATGATAGTGTGGCAATTGGATAACACCTCAAAAAGAGTAATACCTTATGCGTCATCCTCTTTGTCAGTCCATATTCTCTCTCCTTAAGTGTCACAAAACCGGATCTATCACTAGAGAATATTCTTATGGTTCAGATGAACATACATATGTCTTATTCTTATAGTTAACTTTACTTTATGTGTAACAAGACATATCCTTAAATGTGACATCCTGAAAAAAAAAAGGTCCATTTGGGATTTGTGAGATACTAGATTTTATGAATGTACTCGTAGTCAGTTCTCGCCCGGAACTGATCATTCCTGGGAATGCTAACCATTAGGGAAATGCTAAAAGGAGAATTAAATTCGCGCGACTAAAGAAAATTCGATTGTGAATGGATTTCGACCATTAAATCGCGTAAGTGATATTTTGAGCCACTGTTGGCCGATTCAAGGATAGTTAGGGGTTAGTTTGCCACAGTCTTAGTAGTGGATCGCGGGTGATTTCGTTGGACCACGAAACGACTTGATGAATGATTCTGAAATTATACCGAACGATCGTACCCTTCGGATCAAGTGATTGATCTTCGCGATTTTAATAACAATCGAGGTCGTCACGCACCGAACGGACTTGCACGTGACTCCATTTAGTATCAGTCATGAGTCGATTCAGCAAATTTCCCCAACAAGCCACCCGTTAGCTCGAGAAACGCTCGAGTTGTGTTTAATATAATTTAGTTATGGAATTTTACCCAAATTGGACACCGGAAAATTAGGAAGTCACGACGGAACGTTAGGACGACGTTGCACGTGACACGTGTCAATTTTTGGTGCGCTCAATTCCTTCGGAAAAATTCGATTTCGGAGAGAAACGAAGGAAGTGACCATTTTACCCTTGGGAATTAATAAAGAGTTAGTTGTGTGAGAGAAAGGCATTTTGGTAAATTACCAAAAAGTTGGTCAAAATTGATTTTTAAGCCCTTGACCCCCTTTCTCTCTCTCCTCCCTCTTCTTTCTCCCCCTCTCCCCGTGAAATCCCCCCCTCCTCCGTGAGTCCCCTCCCCCTCCACCGTATACTCTCTCTCTCTCCCCCACCACCGGCACCGCCGCTTGCCGCCGCACGCCGGACCGCCATCTACCCGCCTTGCCGCCCCCATACGCCACCACCACCATCCTCAAACCTCACCATCTCACTCTCTTTCCCTCTTTCTCTCTTGGCCGTGAGCCCCCAATCACCGCCCAAGCCGCGTCGTCGCCACCCAAGCCGATTGCCACCACCCGGGAGCCGTATGTCGTCGCCGCCGTTCCCGATTAAGGGCCGCCGCTTTCCGTTCTAGCCGCGATAGTCTAGAACGCGGGTAAGTCGCGCTCTAAACCCAATTTAGGACTTCGGGTATCGACGGGCGATTTTGGGCGAAATCTGTATAAAGTTAGGTGCGGAATTGTATGAATTGATAGTGGAAATTTTATGACGGGCCTTGGGATTTAATTGGGGCATTAATTATTGGAAATTCAGAAAAATAGGTGCTGCGAATTACTGTTCACGGGGCTGTGATGGTCCGATCGGGACGCAAGTTGGATTTTTAGAACCGAGATTTAATGGTGAGAAAGTCCCGTGAAGGACCGGAATCAATTTGGCGTCGTTTGGTGGGAGAAAAATAGAAATTTATGTGTTGTACGTGTGTTTTAATTATAATTGAGTTGGGATGGTGAAATTTACAATATGCGGGTGCGAAAAATTGGGGTTTATGATTGGAATTGTATGGCGGGCCTTGAGGATTATTTTTGGAATTTTTGGAGAACAATTTGAGGTGAATTATAAGCTGCGAGTTACTGTCACAAGCTGTGAATTACTGTTCACGGGGCTGTGATGATTTGTTTGGGATGCAAGTTGGATTTTTAGAACCATTAGTTAATGGCGAGAAAGTGTCATGAAGGATCGGAATTAATCCGACGCCATTTGGTTGGAGAAAATTGGCAATTTACGTGTTTTGGGCATGTTTGAATTATTCTGGATGGGGTTGATTTAATTGAGTATTTGTTTGTGTGTTATATGAGGTAACTCGAGGATGAAATGAGGATGTTTCGAGGCTGGAGTGAGACTAAATAGAATGTCGGATGTTATGGGATGGAATTGGCAAACTTAGGGCTCGATTTAAGGTCAGGTAGTGTCGGTTTGGTGTATGGTAGTATGGTTAGATTATGATGTTTAATAGGCTTTGAAATGTCGAAATTATGCCTATAAACGTGGCTGTGATTGTGGTCCCATGAGCGATTTGTGTGTTTATTAAACTGTGATTTGATGGATTGAAATGTGCTTGATTATGTGCAAGCGTGGGCCAGATTGAATTAATTGTTGAAATTGACCTTGTCGAATGCTGAGTGAGCATGTTTTACGTGTTAATTGATGCGTGCAGGGACCACGTGTGATGGGCCAGTTGAGTGTGGTAAATGCTTGATGAGCATATGCATGAGTAAGAAAGAAAAGTGGTGTGGCATGTGATAGTAGAAGTTATGTGAAGGTGTGTAAGTGCGAGAATGGGATCGGGTCGAGTATCATAAGCTCGGGTAGCGATCACGTAGGTCTGTTGCATTTGGCACAGGCTGAGACTTGAAAAAGCAACAATGAGAATCGGTCCGAGGCACAATGAGCTCGGATGAGACCGGGATTGGACCGAGGCATTATAAGCTCGGGTTCCAATCATGTAGGCCTGTCGCATTTGGCGCAGGCTGAGTTGGGATCGAGCCTGGGGCGTGTGATGCACAGGTCGCGATTGGGGCCTGAGGCGTGAACGGGTACGCGGGCCAGAAGTGTGGTGAGAAATGGTCGCAGTGTACCTGAGGCGTGTACTTCAACGCGGGTCACTGGCGAGTGTTGTGGAAAGTGATTAGTAATCGCAGTGTGCCTGAGGCGTGTACTTCAACGCGGGTCACTGGCGAGTGTTGTGGAAAGTGATTAGTAATCGCAGTGTGCCTGAGGCGTGTACTTCAACGCGGGTCACTGGCGAGTGTTGTGGAAAGTGATTAGTAATTGCAGTGTGCCTGAGGCGTGTACTTCAACGCGGATCACTGGCGAGTGTTGTGGAAAGTGATCAGTGATCACAGTGTACCTGAGACGTGTACGTTTACGCAGGTCACTGGCGAGGAATGTGGAAGAGGAAATGAGAATGAAAGGATCAGAGGAAGGGAAATATTCCATGCGCGTATTTGCATACGGTGTGATTGAGATTGAGCCTGGCTATATTAATTGATGTGCCTGTTTTGTGATTACTTGACGTATGTGAAGGTGTATGTGCTTGCTAGATTGTATGGAGGTACGTGATAGCCTAGGTTGGGTTTAGGGGTGTACTTACTGAGAAGTGTTCTCACGATTATTTCAATCAACAATTTCAGAACCCCGACAGGACCCATGAACCCTCCACCACCGCCGCCAGTACGTTTTGGGATACCAGTGCACACGGAGTACGATGTGGCAGAGTTTCCGATGGGTTTTCAGAAGGATAACATTTTTTTGGAAGTTAGTATGCCAGGTCGTCTGTTTTTGTTCTCACTTTCGAAGGTTTTAGGAATGTGTGTACTGATAAACTAAGGTTTGTTCTATTATAAATATGGTGGAAAAAGTTTGATCGAGTAATGGAAATGTATATTCTCCCAATTCTCCCCAGTTTAATCTGTCCGGGTGTTTTATGGTTTCTGTTTGCGCGATTAAATCTCTGATGTTTAGTTGAGGTCGGCGATAACCTGGGACGTCGCAGCTGTTCGACCGGAGGCGGGATGTCGCGTGCTCGACGGGGGTTCGGGGCGTGACATCCGCGTTTGAATTGGTATCAGAGTAAGGTCAGCTCGATCTAAAGTTGGTCGAATTGGAGTGATAAGGAGCGAAAACCTTGGGGTAGTAATTGGGGAGATCTCAGTGGGTGTAGGGTAGTGTGAGCTACACGTGCCTCCAGATTATTTGTTGTGACTGATTGAGCGGATTGTTTGTTGCGATGATTGTTTGCCTGCTAAGTAAATTATTGTGTTAATTCACTGCCTAGAACTAGACTGATCTAGTTGGCTTAGATTACTAATTCCTAAGTGGAATTATAGCAGGAGAGAGAGTGATAAAATTGTGGGATGAGGAGTGAAGGAAAAGGAGTAGGAAGAGTCCCAAGAAGGGGCACTAGAAGAGGAACGAGAGGTCGAGGTCATGCTCGAGCTAGGGCTGTCGAGGACCTTGGAATGGGTGTTAGAGTAGTAGAGAATCCTAGAGTGGATGTTGGAGCTGCAGTGGACCCTAGAGTGGAAGTTAGACTTACTGAGGATCCTCGAATGGAAGTCGTTATGAGGATGTTGGAACGGATCGAAAATCTGTTAGAACAGCAGACTCAGGAAAGAGCTGTTGAAATTGCCCAACCTGTTGAGGCCCCTGTGGCTGCTGCTACTGTCATTAATCATGAGAATCAAGGGCAAGGCCAAGGAGTTGTGAATAGATCGATGCATCAGCTAGTAGAATAGTTTATAAAGCTAAAACCGCCTAAGTTTGTCGGGAAAGGTGATCCTGAGGCTACACCTCGATGGGTAGAGGAGCTTGAGAAGGTTTTTGAGGTGTTAGAGTGCAATGATCATGAGAGGGTAACTCTGGCGATGTATCAATTGCAGGATAATGTAAATGACTGGTGGAAAGCCACCAAAGATAGGATTCTTCCGGAAGGCACAACTAGGACCTAGGCTGTTTTTACTGAAAAGTTTTATGAAAAATATTTCTCGGCAAGTGCTAGGGAGAAGAAACTAGCAGAGTTTATGAGACTCCGCCAAGGTCAGATGACTGTGGAACGATATGAAACGGAGTCCATTTAACTGGTTGAGAATCCATGGGACAAGGTTCAGAAATCTCGAGACGGACTGAAGTTGGATCTCTGAAACCTAATGATTTCACTGAACATCAGCAATGATGGGGAAGTGTATGAATGAGCTTAAGTGATAGAGCGAGATCAGCTGGAAAGTGCAACTACTTCTGGATAGTGATTTGCTCAAATTAAGGATAATCGTCGCCTCGAGAAGAGGCAGATGGCTGGGAAACAGGCGATTCGTTCCATCGGTTAGGAAGGATATTAGAAAGCCGAATCGTCAAACAAGCCGTTTTGAGGCTTGCATCGAAAGTGGGAGTTGGAATAACTAGTTAAACTGGATGGGATTGAGTCTGTTGTGCTTGAATCACGTTTGGTGTGACGATTTCTTGATTGATAAGGTGATGGTGTCGTTAAAGTATCTTAACTGTAAGATAGTAATCGAGAGTAGAGAAAAGAGTGTCAACTTGACAGTATTGGTCAGGTGCGATTTTGAGTGGGGAATTGAAATGGATTGGCTAATAAGACAGTAGGTCGTTATGGACTGCGACTAAAGGACGATCCAGTTCAACCCAGTTGAACGTCTTAGGTTTGATCTTCAGGAAAATCGAGGAGGAATCTCGATTCCTTGAATGCCCTCATTTGAGGTGACTAGATATCCGATGATAGTTGTGAAGGATACGAGGTGAATGAGATTGACCCGATCGTGACGGAATTAAAGTCGAAAGAGTAAACGAAGTGTGTGACCTTTCAAGGTCTTTCTTTAGGAATTGCCGGGTTGCCACTAGAACGGGAAGTGGAATTGTAAAAGGATTGGCCCCGAGATGAAGCTGATTTCGAGGGCGCGATGTTAAATGTTCTTGTTGAAAATTTAAGGAATTGAAAGTCCAAATGTACGGACTCGTGGATAAAATTTTATCCGCCCTAGTATGTCTCTATGGAGAGTTCCTGTATTTGGTATGAGGAAAAAGGACAAGACATTGAAATGGTACATAAATTACCGGCAGCAGGACCAGGCGACAAAAAGGAATGAGTACCCATTACCGAGGATCGATAGCCTGTTCGATTGATTGCAAGGAACTTTAGTGTCCTCTAAGGTTGAATTATGAGTGGATGTCACCGGTAAGGAATTTAGAAAGAGAATGTTCCTAAGATTGTGTTACGGATTGGAAATTTTCCGTTAAGGACATGAAAAGATGATGTAATTACAACTGCTTAACAGACGAGGTATGGGCACTAGGCATTCATAGTAATGCCCATTGAACTAAGGGATGCCTCGCTGCTTCTGTAGACCTAATGAACCGAATGTTCCAAGAATTATGGGATTAGTTCATAACGATCTTCGTTGATAATGTATTGGGAGACTCGAAGAGCCTGGGAACAAGAAGCAAGTCTGACTGAGGTGCTGTGAATCTTGAGAGAATACGCACTCTACGCCAAGTATGGCAAGTGCAAATTTTGGCTCAATAGAACAATATCCCCTGGACATATAATCCAAGGGAAATGGAATTACAGTGAACTCGACTAAGGTTGAGGTAATGACTAAGTGGCCAAGATTAATGCCAATAATGGAGGTTGGCAGTGTTTTAGATTTGGCTGATGATTATCGATGTTCTGTGGAAGATTTTCGTCGATAGCCGTGCTATGGGCACGACTGATTGAGAAGGAAATCCGTTTGAATGGAAATGTGACATGATCCCAAGGATGTTGTAGTAGGATCAAAGGGAAGCCGGAGAAAACCCGATTCCATCAGAATAGCAGTTGATAAACTGAATAAGTCAGTGTGCTTTCGGACATTGTGAACGGACTTTGAGTTGGATAGATAAGTAGAGTCGTCAGAAAGGTCACCCGATCGGAGATGATGACTTTTAGAGCTTGAGATTGGGAACTAAGTGGCAGCACAAGTGTTCCTCAATGGAAAGATTATCCTAATTTGACAGAAAAGGGAAGTTGAGCCGAGGCATGTCAAATTATTCGATATTCGGGAAAAGATCGGAGATATGATCTAACAAATTACCCCGTTGCCTAATCTGTCCTAAGTATATGATGTATCTCACGTGACAACGTTGAAGAAGTATGAGCCAAATATGACCCACGTTAAGGGGAAACGGACGTGGACGATAAAGCGTCGTACGCGGAAAGGGCCGATGAAGCTTGAGGACAAAAAGGATCATGGGCCGCATAATAAGTCAGTCCCAGTGATCCAAGTGTATGGGAGCACCGAAGGACAAAAGGTGGCGTTTGCGAAAGCGAAAAGATGATGCAACGTCAATACCCCCAGCTGTTTGAGCAGTAATAAGATTGTAAATCTTGAAAAGTGGTGAGATTTGTAAATTTCGAGGACGAAATTTTTTATAAAGGGGGAAGGTTGTGACATCCTGAAAAAAAAAATTAGTCAATTTGGGATTTGTGAGATACTGGATTTTATGAATGTATTCGTAGCCGGTTCTCGCTCTGAACTGATCATTCCTGAAAATGCTAACCATTAGAGAAAGGCTAATGGGGGAATTAAATTCGCACAACTAAAGAAAATTCGATCGTGAATGGATTTCGACCATTAAATCGCGTAAGTGATATTTTGAGCCACTGTTGGCCGATCCAAGGATAGTTAGGGGTCAGTTTGCCACAGTCTTAGTAGTGGATCGCGGGTGATTTCGATGGACCACGAAACGACTTGACGAATGATTCTGAAATTATACCGAACGATCGTACTCCTCGGATCAAGTGATTGATCTTCGCGATTTTAACGACAACCGAGGTCGTCACGCACCGAACGGACTTGCACGTGACTCGATTTAGTATCAGTCATAAGTCGATTCAGCGAATTTCCCCAGCAAGCCGCCCGTTAGCTCGAGAAACGCTCAAGTTGCGTTTAATAGAATTTAATTATGGAATTTTACCCAAATTGGACACCGGAAAAATTAGGAAGTCACGACGGAACGTTAGGACGACGTTGCACGTGACACGTGTCAATTTTTGGTGCGCTCAATTCCTTCGGAAAAATTCGATTTCGGAGAGAAACGAAGGAAGTGACCATTTTACCCTTGGGAATTAATAAAGAGTTAATTGTGTGAGAGAAGGGCATTTTGGTAAATTGCCAAAAAGTTGGTCAAAATTGATTTTTAAGCCCTTGACCCCCTTTCTCTCTCTCCTCCCTCTTCTTTCTCCCCCTCTCCCCGTGAAATCCCCCCCTCCTCCGTGAGTCCCCTCCCCCTCCACCGTATACTCTCTCTCTTTCTCCCCCACCGCCGGCACCGCCGCTCGCCGCCGCACGCCGGACCGCCGTCTAGCCGCCTTACCGCCCCCGTACGCCACCACCACCATCCTCAAACCTCACTATCTCACTCTCTTTCCCTCTTTCTCTCTTGGCCGTGAGCCCCTAATCACCGCCCAAGCCGCGTCGTCGCCACCCAAGCCGATTGCCGCCACCCGGGAGCCGTATGTCGTCGCCGCCGTTCCCGATTAAGGGCCGCCGCTTTCCGTTCTAGCCGCGATAGTCTAGAACGCGGGTAAGTCGCGCTCTAAACCCAATTTAGGACTTCGGGTATCGACATGCGATTTTGGGCGAAATCTGTATAAAGTTAGTTGCGGAATTGTATGAATTGGTAGTGGAAATTTTATGGCGGGCCTTGGGATTTAATTCGGGCATTAATTATTGGAAATTCAGAAAAATAGGTGCTGCGAATTACTATTCACGAGCTGTGATTTACTATTTACGGGGCTGTGATGGTCCGATCAGGACCCAAGTTGGATTTCTAGAACCGAGATTTAATGGTGAGAAAGTCCCGTGAAGGACCGGAATCAATTTGGCGTCGTTTGGCGGGAGAAAAATAGAAATTTATGTGTTGTACGTGTGTTTTAATTATAATTGAGTTGGGATGGTGAAATTTACAATATGCGGGTGCGAAAAATTGGGGTTTATGATTGGAATTGTTTGGCGGGCCTTGAGGATTATTTTTGAAATTTTTGGAGAACAATTTGAGGTGAATTATAAGCTGCGAGTTACTGTCACAAGCTGTGAATTACTGTTCACGGGGCTGTGATGATTTGTTCGGGATGCAAGTTGGATTTTTAGAACCATTATTTAATGGCGAGAAAGTGTCATGAAGGATCGGAATTAATCCGACGCCATTTGGTTGGAGAAAATTGGCAATTTACGTGTTTTGGGCATGTTTGAATTATTTTGGATGGGGTTGATTTAATTGAGTATTTGTTTGTGTGTTATATGAGGTAACTCGAGGATGAAATGAGGATGTTTCGAGGCTGGAGTGAGACTAAATAGAGTGTCGAATGTTGTGGGATGGAATTAGCAAACTTAGGGCTCGATTTAAGGCCAGGTAGTGTCGGTTTGGTATGTGGTAGTATGGTTAGATTGTGATGTTTAATAGGCTTTGAAATGTCGAAATTATGCCTATGAACGTGGCTGTGATTGTGGGCCCATGAGCGACCTTGTGTGTTTATTGAACCGTGATTTGATGGATTGAAATGTGCTTGATTATGTGCACGCGTGGACCAGATTGAATTAATTGTTGAAATTGACCATGTTGAATGCTGAGTGAGCATGTTTTACGTGTTAATTGATGCGTGCAGGGGCCACGTGTGATGGGCCAGTTGAGTGTGGTAAATGCTTGATGAGCATGTGCATGAGTAAGAAAGAAAAGTGGTGTGGCATGTGATAGTGGAAGTTATGTGAAGGTGTGTAAGTGCGAGAATGGGATCGGGCCGAGTATCATAAGCTCGGACAGTGATCACGTAGGTCTGTTGCATTTGGTACAGGCTGAGGCTTGAAAAAGCAAGAATGAGAATCGGTCCGAGGCACGATTAGCTCGGATGAGACCGGGATTGGACCGAGGCATTATAAGTTGGGGTTCCAATCATGTAGGCCTGTCGCATTTGGCGTGGGTTGAGTTGGGATCGGGCCTGGGGCGTGTAATGCTCAGGTCGTGATTGGGGCTTGAGACGTGAACGGGTACGTGGGCCGGAAGTGTGGTGAGGAATGGTCGCAGTGTACCTGAGACGTGTACTTCAACGCGGATCACTGGCAAGTGTTGTGAAAAGTGATTAGTAATCGTAGTGTGCCTGAGGCGTGTACTTCAACGCGGGTCACTGGCGAGTGTTGTGGAAAGTGATTAGTAATCGCAGTGTGCCTGAGGCGTGTACTTCAACGCAGGTCACTGGCGAGTGTTGTGGAAAGTGATCATTGATCGCAGTGTACCTGAGGCGTGTACGTTTACGCGGGTCACTGGCGAGGAATGTGGAAGAGGAAATGAGAATGAAAGGATCAGAGGAAGGGAAATGTTCCTTGCGCGTGTTTGCATACGGTGTGATTGAGATTGATGTGTTTGTTTTGTGATTACTTGACGTATGTAAAGGTGTATGTGCTTGCTAGATTGTCTGGAGGTACGTGATAGCCTAGGTTGGGTTTAGGGGTGTACTTACTGAGAAGTATTCTCGCGGTTGTTTCAACCAATAATTTCAAAACCCCGAGAGGACCCATGAACCCTCCACCACCGCCCCCAGTACGTTTTGGGATACCAGTGCACACGGAGTACGATGTGGCAGAGTTTCCGGTGGGTTTTCAGAAGGGTAACATTTTTTTGGAAGTTAGTATGCCTGGTCGTCTGTTTTTGTTCTCACTTTCGAAGGTTTTAGGAATGTGTGTACTGGTAAACTAAGGTTTGTTCTATTGTAAATATGGTGGAAAAAGTTTGATCGAGTAATGGAAATGTATATTCTCCCAATTCTCCCCAGTTTAATCTGTCCGGGTGTTTTATGGTTTTCGTTTGTGCGATTAAATCTCTGATGTTTAGTTGAGGTCGGTGATAACCTGGGACGTCGCAACTATTCGACCGGAGGCGGGATGTCGCGTGCTCGACGGGGATTCGGGGCGTGACATTAAAGCTAATAACTGGATGCCCTTAGCCTTTACTTAAGGTTTACACAATACCTTGAGATTTTCACATATATAGGTATTCAACATGATAACAATGCATTCATAAACACCTTATTGAATGCAAAGGAGTTGATACATATCAAAACATGTTACTAAATGTAACAAAACACAGATGTAAACTTTATTAGAGCAAAGATAAAAGTAGCTCCCACTAAACAACAACGTCCCATGATGCTCCTAAGCCCATGTTAATGACATTTCGTTCAAACACACAAGAGCGAAGGCCTTTAGTTAGTAGATCTGCAACCATATCATCTATGAGAATATGTTCTACTTTAATGTCACCATTCTGAATTGTTTCCTTTATAGTCAAAAAACTTGACCATCATAACTTCATGAGACCTCTGCTCTTGTTCATAAACACCGCTGCATAGTTATTGTCATAATACAACTGTTTGGGTCTATTCACAAAGTCAAATACAGTCAACTCTCTAATGAGGTTCCGAAGCCGAATAACTTGAATAGTTGCTAAAAAGCATGCTATAAACTCCACTTATATAATGGAGGACAATATAGATTTCTGTTTCTCGCTTTTCCATGATACTGCACCTCCTGCTAAAATAAAGATGTATCCAATTGTCAACTTTGATTCATCTTAATAGCTAGTAAAGTCTGCATCCGGATACCGTACTAGCTACAGGTCCTAAACATGCCTGTGAATCAGTACATAGTCCCTTGTCCTCTTTATGTATCCTAAAACCTTCTTAACAGCAACCTAGTAATTGTGTTCTGGATTCGTCCAATATCTTTCCAGAAGTCCTATTGCAAAAGCAATGTCTAGTCTGATGCAAACTTGAGCATACATGATACTTCTAAATGCACTAGCATAAGGCACATCCTTCATTTGTGCTTTCTCAATATTTGAACGAGGAAAATGTGACGGATTCAGTTTAGTACCCTTAATGATAGGAGCAATTCCTGGCTTGCAATACTGCTCACTAAATCTTTCTGAAATACGATCAATATATGTCCACTAAGATAAACCCAATATACAGTGGGAACAATCCTAATAGATCTCGATGCTCAGGACAAAAGAAGCCTTATCAAGATCCTTCATGTCAAAAGAATAAATTTCTTCCCACTGACCTTGTAGTACATATACTGATTTACTTTGTCCTCAACAAAACTGAAAGAAGTGACAACATTATGAAAATTTAAGTACCATTGTCTAGAATCTTGGTTGAGGCCATAAATTGACCTTTTCAGTCTACACATAATCTTACCTGAATCATCTACTGCAAAGCCTTCGGGTTGCTCCATGTAAACCTCCTTATCAAAAATCTCCATTCAAAAAAGCAGTTTTAACATCCATTTGTAGCCAATGAGCTTGTGACCTTAAGTAATTCAACAAGCTCCCAAACACCATTATGTTTCATAAATTGTATTTATTTTTTCATCGCATCCAATCACAGATCTAATTGACAACAAGAAACATCATTTGTATAAATCACTAGATCAATAACATAACTGATATCATAGTTATGCTCTTCTATATAGACTATATAATATGGTGGTATAGTTGATCGTCTCTACCTGATTAATCTCTTAAGTAGAGTCACTACAACCTCATGCTGCACCTGAGAGGTTTAAAGAACTTCATTAGGAATTGTCTCAATAACAAGATCCTAAACCTCATTGGTTCAATTTGTGTGGTATAGGAGGCTCCATAATCATTTGTATTGGTACAGAAATAGACACAGTAGTTCCCATCGTACTATTATCCTTAATAGTTTATGAGCAACTACCCTCTTCAAACACGACAAATTTTAGAAACTTTGCTGTCTATGAATCCACAATTTTTGTGCCTCTATTGGGATTATAAAACCGATAGCCCTTTGAATGATATGGATAAGATACAAAGTAACGCTAGATGATTCTTAAGTCCAACTTATTTAATGTTGAATTATATAACCTTGTTTCTGCAGGACATCCCTAGACCTTAAGATGGTCTAAACTTGATTTACGTCCAGTCTATAACTCAAAAGGAGTCAATGAAACAAGTTTGGTAAGAACACAGCTTATTAAATGAAGAGTTGCTTTCAAAGCTTCACTCCACAAA
Source organism: Syzygium malaccense (assembly GCA_031216405.1). Taxonomy (NCBI): domain Eukaryota; kingdom Viridiplantae; phylum Streptophyta; class Magnoliopsida; order Myrtales; family Myrtaceae; genus Syzygium; species Syzygium malaccense. The sequence continues at coordinate 15,132,448 of CM062254.1, forward strand.
AATCATGTAAGTTGGTCCTACTAATCATGCTCTTCATCATATCCATAAAGGTGCAATTGCACCTTTCGACCACACCATTTTATTCGGGACTCTCACGCATAGTAAATTGAGCTACTATCCTAGAATCCTCCAAGTATTTGGCAAATGGCCCTTCAATCTATCCAGCATCACCACGCTTGCCATAGTACTTGCTACCACGGTCAAATCTGACAACATTTATGACTTTTTTCAACTGTTTCTCAACTTCAGTTCGAAAAATTTTGAACTTGTCAAGAGACTTAGATTTTTCCTTAATCAAGTACAAATAATCATATTGGGAATAATCATCAATAAATATGATAAAATAAAAATTTCTACACAATATTGCCGTGTCGGACCTACTAATATCAGTATGAATGACCTCCAACAAGTCAAAACTATATACTGTAGTTTTCTTCTTTATCTTAGTCATCTTATCTTTACAATGGTCTATATAAGTCTCTAGGTCGCTTTTAAGAGCAAATAGAATGTTGGCCTTTATCAACCTTTCTATTCTTTTCCTAGAGATGTGACCAAATTGTTTATACCAAAATGCATAAGATTGTTTCTTAGGTAAAGGTCTTTTAAAAACAACATTTTCAACTGTATAAGTAAGTATACATCATTAGGAGTTAAACACAATTTGTAAAATCCATCGGACATATTGCAACACCCAACCTTATTTGAATTAAAGAACATAGAAATAATATATATTTTTTTAATTTCAAAAGAGTAGCCACACATGTTCAAACTTGATACGGAAACTAAGCTCCATCTAAAGGAAAGTACATAAAATGTCTTATTAAAACCAGTATCTAGAATAAAAATGATATATATCACGAACTTGACATCAACTTTATTGTTATTTCCCACAGTGAGTCTTGATTCATCTTGATTTGGCTTCCTTCAGTTTATAAATCCATGTATGGTAAACGCAACATGATTTGTTGCACCGCTATCTAGCCACCAATGAACCGGACGAGGCTTTTGATAGATTGGATTCATAAACAAATGCCAAAGAATCATTAACTGCATGCTCATGCTCATGCTTGGATAACCAAGTTTTATATTTACTACAATCGTTCTTTTTGTGAACTTTTTTATTTTTTACAAAAGAAGTAGCGGTCAACATCCTTCTTGCATGATGCTTTCTTAGGACCCAGATAGTCAGAATGACGGATGGTATCATGATATCCTTTATGAGTATGATTTTGGACCTTTTACTCTTCTTGTCCCTAATCTCAGCATAACCATCAAATTTCATGTTGAAGAGTCCTTGCAGATATGTTCCAATCTCAGTATTAGACGAGACACAGCTCCAAATTTCCAATGCTTCCATAATTTATTTGGTAGTACAGTTAACTGGCAAATCATTCTTCGAGTGTTTCTGAATGGATTGCTTCAATGATAGTAAGCAAATCCTATTGCTCTTTTCCCAGGCACCAAATCACTCTTCGAGTGTTTATGAATAGATTGCTTCATTGACAGTAAGCAAATACTATTGCTCTTTTCCCAAGTAGCAAAGTATACTTTCTCAGGATATGTATTAATGGCACTAAATCTGCCGGCTTTTCCTTTGTACGAGCAATATATACATCTACTAGCTCCATCCCAAATAGAAAATCATCTATCCATCTCTTAAAGTCTGAACCAGAAAGAACATCAATTTTAATGGAGTTGCTATTTTCAGAGAAGGTGACTAATTTGTAAGTAATGTATACAATTAGCATTACATGTGAGTACCGTGTAACTTAAAACCGTATAAGTACACATCCTGAGAGTTACATACATCATCATATAAACACATTTGGACAGAATATATGACATGCAATTATATACTCTCCATATGATAATGGCCATGAGGTTATATTCCAACCTGCATGAATTTACCATTTTTGGGTGTATAAACCACTAGGATCAGTCACTCCTTAAGCATATACTGTACATGTGTCCCTCCATAAACTAATACACAATTACCTCCTTTGAGAGTATGACCATTCATTAGAATAGGAGACATCCCACCACAATATGAAATCGATATTTCTCAAAACCAATCAAGTATGCCACTTGGTGGTCACAACCCAATTGAATCCTTGAAACTCTCTCATACTAGGGATATAAACTTTATGTCTCATATTTACCATATACATGTAATTTTCTTGAAAACAACGGCAATTTGTCACTAAAATAACATGACATGCCAATTACATTGCTTCATTCATTGATAGACAATGAATTACACTCTACACATTCCTTATGTAGTGATATACATGTGAGCTACCATATGCATTTCCAAAACCATAAAGAAATACAAGAAAATATGCAAAAATACAATAAAAATACGCGTAAATAGCGTTATAGATGTAATTTCACGTACTTAAAAGCCTCAAACATGTAACATAAATGCATCACAGTGTAGAACATCTCAATACAAGCGCGTCAGTACCAAGAACGTTCCAATCGGACGTCGGACGAGCCCACACATGCCGCCAGAGTACGCGGCTTGTGGTGCGTGTTCAGCTGGTCAAACCGGTCTAAACTGGCGGTCCAACCAGTCAACCAGGTCGAGTCAAAGTCAAGTCAGATGAAGGTTAGTTCTGGATCGGGTCCGGTCCCATTCGCTAACATCATGATGACGTCAGCCCTAGCGCATGCCTTACATGCGTTAGCGAAGCCTGCACGTAGGGAGCGCGTGATGGCGTGTAGAAGATGCACGCCACCGCCCAGCGACATGTAGCCGTGCGTGGGGGTGCGTACGATGTGCCCCGGTGGCGCACCACCTATCAAAACGCTTGTCTCGTCGAGCCCGTTCTGAATATATGATCAAAATCAAATTTTGATAGACAAAAAAATACGAAAAAAAGGAAAAATCAGTATGTTCGAGTTTTAGGCTATGGTTGCCCTGATACCACATGTTAGTCATGATAAAACGACACCCAAGATCTCCATAGCTAGAATCTAGAACAAGTAACAGAGTAAAAGGAATTTGTGCACCTAATTTGGAATCTATCGTTCTTGATGCAGAATAGCAACGATCCTCAGCGCAAGTCTTCTCCTTTATTACCCTCTGTATCACTGGCTCGATGAGACTGCCTCTCATAGTTTACGTTTGCCCCTTGTTACGGCTAGTGCTATCACCTAGAGGGGGTGAATAGGTGATTTTACCAAATTGAATGATTTAAATGTGCGGAATGAATAGAGTCGAGGTCAACATCTCGGATATTCAATATCAGATGGATGTGAATTACAAACCTATATGTAAGTTGTCATCAGATGATTGCGTCTAATGACTAATATGATGTTCTGACGAACTTGTTTGACAGATATGTATGCAGTATAATCTCAACAATAATAAATGAAAGTTTAGGGATAAAGAATACTGCATATAGATCTTTATAGTGGTTCGGTTTTATTAAGTCTACGTCTACTCTCCACGCTGGCAGCCTGTTGGCTGTGTTTCACTATTGAATCAACATAAGATTACAAGAGCAATGCTTCTTAGATGATAGACTGTACTATCATGTACACTCTTCACTCAAGTAATTTTTTTTCTAAAGTCACAACGTGGAATACAGTAATCACAAGTATGTAAGATCGAAGCTATATTCAAACTTTGGAATTCTCCATTCTAGTTCATTTTCTTGTATGACGTTTACACTTTTTTTATACTCCTCTCTGTCCAATCTATCCATTGGACAGTCTTTAGAGGTTTGATCCCCAAATCAACCCGTTGGAGAAACTTTCCAAAAGAAAATGCATAGCCATTAGAAGAAGAACAATTATCTCAAGGTGATTTGATCGCCCATACAATCAAATCAAGGTTTCCATAAGTGTAGTTCTTCGTGTTTAAAGAATGATCTTGTAATTGCCAATTAGGATATCCTCATATGTCAATTTGATTATCCAACATAAACTTGACAAAAATAACACTTATTGAATCTGACGAGTAATTTTGAGTCTGTTGGCAAAGTCCTTTCATTGATTAAGTCTGATGACTCAGCATATACCCGCATCAAATAACTTAAGTATAATTCTGGTCAGTAAAAGATTATTTTGTCATTCTTCAAAACTAATTAGGGGTTTTTTCTCAACATACCTTCTGTGAGATAATTTGTGTATTAGAGCTAGAGAAGGGACTTGAACACTATTTATAGAGTTTTAAGTTAGGTCCCCTCATCACGGGCCGGGCCTTACTTAGCCCACACTAGCCAGTCCTATATTAGACTAATTAAGAAACTTTATATTTGACCTCATTAGACCAACCCCATAAAATGGTAAATCACGATATAAATTAATGTAACCCACATTAAAAAAACTCTTACGTGTCGACGTTCCAAGACATCTCATTGATGAATAGAGAAGACAGTTGGAGCCAAGTCTAGTCATTATGGCTACCATGACAAAGATTCTTGACGAACATCGTAATGAATCAACTAATCATGTGACGAAATACATTGTCGATGGCCGATGATCATCAATACCTTCCATGAACTATTCGTCTTTGCTACGTGTAGAAAAGAATATTCTAACAATATATCGATATGGAAAGTAAAATAACAGATACAATTATATCTTTTTAATTGAGATGTAAGTAATAGTAATTGAGTTTTATTGAAAATCGCAAATCTATTAGAAATGATTATGTTAAGGAACAAATATTTCATACTTACCATTTACTAGAAAAAGGTAAATTTACAGATTTTCGATTATATATATAGGAAAGAAACAAAGACATAATAGAAAGCATTAAGAAGAAGAACGTGAAGAAAATGACCATGCTTTAACATGTAATATAAGGAATTAGCTAGAAGTTTTAGGGAGCGGAGCGCTATGCTATGTTCCCTAACCCCAAAAGAAGTTTCAATTGTTATCACTGTGGACCCATTGTAATAAGTAGTGGCCGGACGATATGTTACATACATACATAGTGTTATTCATCCTGAAAGCTAAAATGCGCACTCCAGGTGTTATTCATCCTGGAAGCTAAAATGCGCACTCCAGGCCCAAAAGAACAGGAGCTCAAATCAGGATTACCTTTATTCAGGAGGGCCAGGGAATAGATTCAGTTTTTTATATTTCAGAAACGACCTTGCATGTTAAATAGTTAAATATAACAAATCAAAAAGTACAGAACAAAGGATTTAGTTTACGATATCAACTATAATAAGACTAACCAATTACTACTTATTACCATGATAGAGTCCTGGTCAAGCCTAACAAGATGAGCGAGCGTGCACCGTGATGATTGGGGAGAAAACTACAACGATTCAGTTCTAAACCTACCATGCCAATGCCAATTTTGCCAATATTCAGTCCTAAATTTCTCAATTTTGCCAATATATCCCTCCTAATAAAGCTTTGCTTGAACTTTCAATGCAATCCTTTTGGTCAATCACTATAGGACGTTATTTCAGTAAATTCATCCATGTTAGCAAGCCACGTAGGACGATCGGTGGTGACTAGATGCAAGACAAACAAAGTTTTTGTCACCACAAGATAAACACAGCGTAAAATAGACATTGAAATACTCTCGTGAAAGCATAACATACCTGAATTCCAGGACAATTGCGATTAAGTAAGCTTCCCCCTATCATATGTCTTCCTAGAGGAAGCTATTTTCGAGACTCCAGTAGTTCTTTCACCCTTTTTTGTAAGCCTTAGAAGCTTCTTCCCTCTTCTGCTGTAAGACCCGACGTTGATAACTAACACAAAATAATAGAAAGAAGATGAGAATAGCGGACTTATGAGTGGTTGTAATTATGGTGGGTTAACAATCAACAAATTTGAGCAAAACGAGATACGTCTCTTCAGTTCATATGTCTCTTGGATTTGTGTATCTCCTAAATTCTTGTATCTATTTAACTCATAGTTCATATATCGCTTCTGTATATGAATTATAAAACTCTATAAATAGATTTGAAATTCTTCAATCCAATCATCACCGAAAATGCCTACATCTCCTCTTTTCAAGTTTCTCTACATGTGCCAGTTTCGAAAAGTGTTCGACAAAGTCCTGTTAGCATAGTACTAATCCAAACGAGTTTGAGGTGTTGTATCTTGGGGAGCATAGTTCGTGAAGCTACTTAGCACTGTTAACAGAAACTAATCGCCCTAAGGAGTTTCGGTTAACCGTACCTCACCTCCTATTTATTTTGTTATTGCCTTCTTGGACTTATTATTTTCTTGTTACAACAAACAATGTTACGTATTCTTCCTCTAATACGTTATTATTTCTTCATCTACTCTTCCAACATGAGTTAGAAAAAAATGATGGGAATCTACCAATGAAGAAGCTAAATGAACATCTTTCCACCTTTGGTTCAACGCTAATAACTTGTACATTTCATTCTCATTGTTCCTCCGTCCCTCTTTCTTCAGCAGTGAGACAAGAAACACACGATCATTAGAGACCTAATCTGGGTAACAAAACATGATTTCTAGGAACCAATACTAAGATGAACATAATTATAGTTTTTGATGTCCCGCCGGATCCTTAGCAAAGCCATATGATACTGTTGTGTGCATTCTATGTGCTCAACTTTCTTCTTAAACATACAAACAATTGTGACACCCGGGTCTTTCATGTTCTAAATAACTGAACAAGATCATTGAATCCTCCACCTTGAATTCAAATATCATGACCAACCAGGCTATTTATATGTCAAATTTGAAAATATAGAATAAGAATGGAGAAAAGGATTAAATCGCGATCACGGGTCGCATAGCAGTTATTGCAAGTCATTTAGGAGTTGTTGAAAATATATCCCAAGTTTGAGTCCAAAGTGAAAATCTGAATTTTAAAAACAATCAATGGCCAAGTTTCGGAAATTAGCTTTCCGAAACTGCGTCTGAGTCTTGGGCATGAAACAGGAAAGTCCAACTTGGACTTTGTTGGAAATATATGGAAATCAATTTCCATGTGGACTCTGGCTTCTTATTTCCATGAATAAGTTCCCAAGTGTTTGTTGGACTTTGACAGTGAAAAGTGGGCTTCTGGGTTTGCTAATTGGTCAGAGACAAGAAAGAAATAAAAAGATAAGAATTATCCTTCCTTGATGAAGTCGACAAAGAAGAAGCGCCTCACATTTATATGCATATAAATATTCCGATAGAGGATTCCTAGTTTACGATTGTTGATAAAGAGAAGAATGGTTTTCGTGAAGCCTATGTCCAAAGCAAGAGAGAAAAGTCTTGAAGCGCCGTTACCTCTCTAAGTGCCATGGGTTATCCATAGGTGTTGGGTGCTTGGCATTAGGTTTATGCCCTATTCTCTGTAGATGAAAATCCTGCCGACCAAACACTTCGCATCGTTCTTTATTATCTCACTCCCAGTGAAATAGACTCTGATTTAGAACCTAAAGAACTTTTCCATCTATCTTCACAATCTGAAAATCTGGACCCCAGTATACATTCCAATCAACTTCATGGTCCCCACTTCCCAGTCAAAATCTATCTCTCAAAGTTTGCCAAACCATTTTCAATCACTGCCCTCATAGATACTGGTGCTAGTGCTTCAATTCTAGACACTAAAGTTCTTCTTGAAGAATACTAGACTTCCTGTGTTTGGTATTTCAACTTTGCTTCAGGAGATACTTTTTCTATAAATGTTCGCACCAGACTTGAGTCCATTCAGTTTTTTCCTCAATCCTCCATTACCACTAGAATCCTTGGATCTAGTCTTCCCAATAAAGACTTGATTATTAGGTGGGATATCATGACTCAACTTCCAAACTTAAGAATTGTTTCTAGAAAAGGACTTAGGTATAAAGACCAATTCTTTGAATTCATCAATTTTCAAATACTCTTTTCCATCCAGATGAGTCTGTTAGATCCCATCATGCAAAAACTGTTGGAATCATGCTCAGAAAATCTTTTTGAATTCTTCTAGAAATATTCTCATCCTTTGTGGAAAAACCTAGAATTCTATGTTCAGCTCCCCTTTAAGAAAAATGAGGATATAAATCCTACTAAGGCAAGTCACTCGGGAATAAATTCAGAGCATTTGGCTCTTGCTCAAAAAGAATGCTTAGAATTATTACAATAAGGCCTTATTGAAACTTTAAATTCCCAATGGGCTTGTGAAGCTTTCTATGTAAATAAACGTGCTGAGCAAAATAGAGGTAAGATCAGATTAGTTATCAACTACTGGCCTCTTAATCTTTTCCTTAAAGATGACAAATTCCCTTTACCTTCCCGAAATTCCTTTTTTGCGAGAATCACTAAAGCCAATATTTATTCAAAGTTTGATCTTAAAGCCGGATTTTGGCAATTGGGCATTTATCCTAATGACAGACCAAAAACGGGATTCTGTATCCCGAACCAACACTTCTATTGGAGAGTTCTTCCATTTGGTCTCAAGGTTGCTCCTTCCTTATTCCAAAAGGCTATATGTCGCATATTCTAGCCGGTCTTGTCCAGTGCAGCTATCTATATTGATGACATCTTACTTTACAGCCCATACGAAGAATCTCACTGCCGACTTCTTAAGCAGTTTGCAGAAATTGTGAAGAAATATAGCATCATGCTTTCTCAGAAAAAAATGACCATTGCCCAAACAGAAGTTGAATTCCTCGGCATGCATCTTAACAAAGGTGCATATTATCCAGGACTGCATATCGCCAGGGAATTGCTAAAATTTCCTGAAAAGGATTTTACGACCCAGCAGATTCAACAATTTCTCGGGATAATTAATTATCTTAGAGATTCTGTCCCAAATATTGCAAGGTTGTTAATCCTTTGTAACTGATGTTAAACAAGCATCCGGTGCCATAGGGAAAGGCTCAAACTAAAGTAGTTGCGGAACTCAAAGAAATTATGCAAGATCTTCTCCCGCTGCAAATCCCATCCATAGGGAAGAGAATTTTGCAAACTGATGCCGGTGACGAATATTGGGCGGCCATATTATTCGAAGAACTTCATGGTAAGCAACATCTTTGCGCTTACAAAAGTGACAAGTTTTCTCAAGCAGAAATGCACTATCACTCTACTATAACGCCCCGACCTCGAGGTTATTCATGTGATATCTCGTTCATTATTATCTTTCGTTATATACGAGCGAAAGCATTTCTCGAGACAATCATAATCAATATACACAGCGGAATAAGACAAGAAGCATCATGAGCAAACCTTATATTTACAGCGCATGCAAACATATTAAATACAGGCCATTCGGGCCATGACAAACAATACATATTTTCATAGCCAACTATGAATAGCAAAACTTGACTTGGGTTATCCTATGCCCATTACGGCTTCTGGCTCCTCGCTTCTTCACCTTCACCCCGGTCCCATTCGCCTGGCCATCTCACATCCCACACATGGCTTTATCCCGAAGCCAGCCCGCCCGCACCGCCAAAGCACCGTTGAACTTACGCACGAATGAGGCACCAAGTCCGTTAGGCTCTCATCGAATCATCACAAGCATCGTGATTCGACGGTAGGCGCGGTCTTTACTGACATCTATCACGGTGAGCACTTTGGCTCTCTGTTCCACGAGATTGCCAACGCGGGCCGGAGGAGATGCCATCCTGCGGACCTAAAAGAGGGAAAACAACGGGGGATGAGTCGAGAAGACTCAGCAAGTGAAAACACTAATATCAAGCGAGGATATATCAATCGCCGCTAACATAAGTCGGCCCTTACCGCACCCGCATCGATAGCAGATCAATAGCAAAGTTCAAATAAGAGAACATCACAAGTGGCCACATCATGCACACTTTACAAACCAAGACTCAATTCTATCTCAAAACAACATCAAACACGAAACAAGATTAAATCGAGAAATAAATTAACTACGAACAACCAAACAACCGAGAAACGGTCCAAACAAACCACGTCATAACGCATCTCAACATCCTTTTCCGATATTAGGAAATTCACTTACTCAACGACAAACAAAACTAGAGAACGGGATTCGAGACGTGTGAGCTCGGGAAATTTCGGGCTTTCTCCTTGCTTCCTTCTTACTTGGCCGAGTAAACCTAGGCCTACGAAGGCCAAACCGTGGGCTCTTGGATGGAAACGAGTAGGAACACGGGCCGGTTCGAGATTATTTTGGGCGTGAGCTTCTCAGTCAAAAGTGAGAAAAACAAGAACAAAGGAAGAAGAAGAAGATATTGGCGTGAGATTGGAGGATGGAGTGAGAGAGGAGGGGGGGACTTCACGTGAGGCTTCTTGCTTCCTTATAGCCAAATAGGCTTAGAGAAGAAGCCAAGCATTAATGTGCATTAATGCACAATAGTCAAAAGTCATGATGGCTTGTATTTAATGCCGTTAATTTCTCTTAATGAGCTAAAATGATGAAGGGCCAATGCTTATCTCAATCTCATTGGTTCTCTCTCTCTCTCTCTCTCTCTCTCTCTCTCTCTCTCTCCCCCCTTTGACTACTCTCTCTCTCTCTCTTTTCTTGGCCGAATGGCCTTCTTTCAATTTATCAAGCCCCAAACTTGCTCCTCACTCAAGACTATTAATGCTTGTCATGATGAAGAGGCCTCCAAAGTCTAAGGTCATGATGGATAGCATTAAAGTTCATTAATGAACTATAGCCAAAGGATCACGATGAAGAGAGCAAAATAAATCCAAGCCACTAATGATTTCTCTCTTCCTTTCCCTCTCTCCGCTCTCTCTCGTTTTCCCCCTAGGATGACCTCCAATCAAAGCATAAAATATCTCATTTGAAAGCTCAGAACATATGCTTTAAGTCATCAGAAGACATCAAGTCGAAATTCCAACATTCTCATGCAGAAAATGCTGAATCTATGAAATCTGACAAAACCAGGCAGTTTTGCACTGTTCACGAAATCGGACTTGAAAATATAGTAAATGGATTCCGAAAATTCTAAAATTTGAATATGTCATAAACAAGGTCTTAACAAACATTTTTTATGAAGAACATGAAATCTAAATCTCTCTGTAAATACCATTGTTTTTAGCTCAAAGACAGACCGAAAACAGTTCGCTGGAACAGCATTCTTGTTTCTCAAAGTAAGCTTTGTCTATAATCCAAATCATCTCAAAAAATTCCCAAATTTATATTTTCGTTAGAGAAAAGGACGTTCTCAACAACTTTTGTGAAGGAAACTTTTTCAAAATCGGCCCAGAAAAGCTTGTAGAAAATAATGACGGTGTAAACATCACCGAAATACCTATTCTGGGCAGTTTTACACGGTCCAAAAATCAGGCCATTGTACCACTCATATCAACTCCAAAAATTTTGAAATTAAAGTATGTAAAACTTCATGATGTTTGGTAAAACTTTCAGAAAAAAGTGTGTGGAAATTTCGGATCACAAAAATCTCCCCCAAAATTAACAAAACGAAGGGGTACAAAGGATCCGAAACTGGGTTTTCCAAAACAACAGTAAAACTTGGTTCCAATTGGGAAACCACCAAACTTAAACCATAGCCATTTCCAGGGACTGAAATTGGGGATGAGACAATTCTTCCCCTCTAAAAGAATTTCGTCCTCGAAATTTAAAACGTACTTAGGATTTAACTTACCTTTCCTTCCGAAGTATGACACACCCCTCAGTAGTGACACCTTCAGAAAGACATAGTCACCTGCATGAAACTTAACGATTTCTGGCACTTGTCAGCCTAATTCTTTTACCGACTTGTGCCGTCCTAAGTTTTTCTCTACTTATCTGGACAGCATCTAAGGTGAATGGGACTAGCTCTGGACCCCAGACCTTCTTTTCCCGACCTCGTTCCAATATACTGGAGTTCTACAAGCTCGACCATATAATACCTCGAATGGCGCCATCTTGATGCTTTGCTGATAACCGTTATTACAGTTGGATTCTACCTTCCTTTCTGAAAGTAGCCTTGTTTAGCTTTTTCGGAAAACGTCGAAAATTTTCTTGATGCAAAATCTTCTAGCTTTGGCTTCCCACACTTCTGCTGCGCCACTTTGATTTATCTTTTACCATTCTTAAATATTTCTCCTGCTTGCTTGCTTGGATTTTTTTTTTGATACATTGAAACATCGTACATAAATACTATGATAAAACAGTATAAGTATAGTTCCGATCACCTGATTTATCAAGTTTTCGTAATAACATTCTTGGAGTTTTCCGCTTCCTCTTGAGTAATTGCATAAATCCTTCCTTGAGCTGGAGGACGATTATCATGCGGTGGAACTTCTTTTTGTTGCATCGCCTGTGGTTGTTGTGACTGCTTCACTTGTTGTCGTTGTGGGCAGTCCTTTATGCGGTGGCCTTATTGACCACAGACGAAACATGCTCCCATTTGTTTTGGACACGGAGCATTTCCATGAAACCTTCCGCAAGTATGGCAAGCATCGCCTGCAGTGGAAATTGGCTTTTGATTTTTGATCTTCTTATTGGGAGTGGAGAAACAGTTTTCTCCCAACATCGGTCTCTTGTCATGATGCTGGTTGGATTGAGAATCCGGATGATAGGGCTTTCCTTGGTTAGTCGCCGTGGCAACTTGTTCCAAGGACTCTTTCTCCACCAGCTGGGCTCGTTCATACAGCTCATTGTAATCCTTGAGGTTCAGCGGCACCAACTGTCTCCAGATGTCTAGGTTCAAATCGTCTCATAATCTTTTTGCCCTTTCCACTGGATCTTCAATAAATTTAAGGGCGTATCTCAATAGTTGAGCGAATCTTGCTTCGTACTGGTCCACCGTCATGTTGTTCTGCTGATGTTGCAAGAATTCGTTCATCTTTCGATCACGAGCACATTCGGAAAAATACTTTCTGTTGAATGCATCAATGAAAGTATTCCAGTTGACAGCAGCATTTTCTGGAAACATGATTTCCTTGGTCGCTTTCCACCAATAGCTGGCATTACCTTGTAGTTGATAGGCTACTAAGGTAACTTTCTCTTCCTCTGAACATCTCAAAAGCTCAAATGCTTTCTGGAGTTCATCGATCCAGGATTCCGCTTCTTCGGGATCTCCAATTCCGATAAACTTCGGGGGTTGGAGCTTCAGGAATTGCTCGACCAATCCGTGCATCGTATGGCCACCATTTCCATTTGCTGCCACATTCTCAGCATTAGGCATTTGTTGTTGGGCCTACTGTCCCAACAGTTCTCCTACGGTCGCCAAAGCCTGCAGAATTCCATCTACTCGGGGGTCTTGATTTGACTTCCCCTTCGAGGTCGAGGTCACAGCCGGGTTCCGAGCACTCATATTGGTAGTCTAAGGGATCTTCCTACAACACAAGAATAGGTCAGTGGTCACAAATAAATATTAGCACGCAACCTATTCAACCACAATTAATCATTCACATGCGTAGAGGTGTTTCCTAGCTAGCTACCCAACTTCAGCGCACCTTATCACTCAAGGTATTTATTTCCGCTTGGATTTTAGAATCGTTCTCCCCCATTCAGTGCATTGTTCGATTTCTTCCTCTCTTACCCATCATCCTAGAAGCCTACCAGGAGCCGCACCTTGTTCAGATCTTCAACCCCACACAACCTCTTCTTGGCTCAACACCGAACTTGTACTTACTGGAGGGGAACCTGCTCTGATACCAAATTACACTGTAACGCCCCGACCTCGGGGTTATTTATGTGACGTCCTGTTCATTATTATCTTTCGTTACACATGAGCGGAAGCATTTCTTGAGACAATCACAATCAATATATACAGCGGAATAAGACAAGAAGCATCATGAGCAAACCTTATATTTACAATGCATGGAAACATATTAAATAGAGGCCCTTCAGGTCATGGCAAACAACACATATTTTCATAGCCAACTATGAATAGCAAAACTTGACTTGGGTTATCCTATGCCCACTACGACTTCTCGCTCCTCGCTTCTTCACCTTCACCCCGGTCTCGTCCGCCTGGCCATCTCACATCCCAGTCATGGCTTTATCTCGGAGCCGGCCCGCCCGCACCGCCAAAGCACTGTTGAACCTACGCACGAATGAGGCACCAAGTCCATTAGGCCCTCATCGAATCGTCACAAGCATCGTGATTCGACGGTAGGCGCAGTCTTTACTGACATCTATCACGGTGAGCACTTCGGCTCTCTGCTCCACGGGATTGCCAACGCGGGCTGGGGGAGATGCCATCCTACGAACTTGAAAAAGGAGAAACAACGGGGGATGAGTCGAGGAGACTTAGCAAGTAAAAACACTAATATCAAGCGAGGATATATCAATCGCCATTAACATAAGTCGGCCCTTACCGTACCCGCATTGATGGTAGATCAATAGCAAAGTTCAAACAAGAGAACATCACGCATGGCCACATCGTGCACACTTTACAAACCAAGGCTCGGTTCTATCTCAAAACAACATCAAACATGAAACATGATCAAATCGAGAAATGAACCAACTACGACCAACCAAACAACCGAGAAACGGTCCAAGCAAATCACGTCACAACGCATCTCAACATCCTTTCCCGGTATTAGGGAATTCACTTACTCAACGACAAACAAAACTAGAGAACGAGGTTCGAGACGAGTGAGCTCGGGAAATTTCGGGCTTTCTTCTTGCTTCCTTCTTACTTGGCCGAGCAAATCTAGGCCTATGAAGGCCAAACCGTGGGCTCTTAGATGGGAACGAGTAGGAACACGGGCTGGTTCGAGATTATTTTGGGCGTGAGCTTCTCGGTCAAAAGTGAGAAAAACAAAAACAAAGGAAGAAGAAGAAGATGTTGGCGTGAGATTGGAGGATGGAGTGAGAGAGGAGGGGGGGGACTTCACGTGAGGCTTCTTGCTTCCTTATAGCCAAATAGGCTTGGAGAAGAAGCCAAGTATTAATGTGCATTAATGCACAATAGTCAAAAGTCATAATGGCTTGTATTTAATGCCATTAATTTCTCTTAATGAGCTAAAATGATGAAGGGTCAATGCTTATCTCAATCTCATTGGTTCTCTCTCTCTCTCTTTCTCTCCCCTTCGGCTACTCTCTCTCTCTCTCTTTTCTTGGCCGAATGGCCTTCTTTCAATTTATCAAGCCCCAAACTTGCTCCTTACTCAAGACTATTAATGCTTGTCATGATGAAGAGGTCTCCAAAGTCTAAGGTCATGATGGATAGCATTAAAGTTCATTAATGAACTATAGCCAAAGGATCACGATGAAGAGAGCAAAATGAATCCAAGCCACTAACGATTTCTCTCTTCCTTTCCCTCTCTTGGCTCTCTCTCATTTTCCCCCTAGGATGACCTCCAAGCTCAGAACATATGCTTTAAGTCATCAGAAGACATCAAGTCGAAATTCCAACATTCTCATGTAGAAAATGCTGAATATTTGAAATCTGACAAAACCAGGCAGTTTTGCACTGTTCACGAAATTGGACTTGAAAATATAGTAAATAGATTCCGAAAATTCTAAAATTTGAATATGTCATATGTCGCGACCTAAAGTTTTTTTCTCAGGCTAATGGATTATTAGGACTAAACCTAACTCGGGCCCTCCCAAGCCCTACCAATTCGCAACTTAGGGTTTAAGTTTTTAACATGCAAACGTTTTCATGCTCGGAGTCGCCACTAATCTATTTGTGGTAGGTCGATTAGAAACCTAAATAAAACATAGGGAGGTATGTTTTATTCCTACGAACCAGAGATTCTAAGCCCGGGGACTTGATTACGCTAGATCTAGTCTAACGCCCTTTCGGTACCTTTTCTTTTCAAAAAATATTTTGGCAGACAGTTTGGATTCATTTTAACTTAGTCACTAACATGTGAGGTGTTCACGCGGGTGCGCAAACCACCAATTTAACACCCAAGAAAGCATTGAATAAATTGCAAGTTTGGAAGAATTACTTACCTCGAAGCAACGTAAGCATCTGCATGGTTAGCTAGAAAATCACATCAACCATCCTAATATGATTTCTAATTAACAAGCAGTTCACTCAATATTTTTAGGATTTTCGCTTATTTAAATGAAAGCTAATCTACATGCAATGACGTGCAAAAATTGACACGCGAATAATGCAACTTAACATGCAAACTATATGTCATGCGACGACGTGACCTAATTCTGATGACGGGCAAATGATTTATTTTTGGTGTTTTCTGACGAAATTCGGAATGAAAATATGCCTAAATTAACATGCAACCTATGATGACTTAACATATCCTAACATGACTTATTTTTGGGATTTTTGTTAAAATTCGAAATAATAAATTACTTAAATTAAGAATGCAATCTATTCTAATCTACCATAAAACAATTCATTCTTTTTTGGGATTTTCATGAAAATTCGGAATTAAAGAATAACCTAAATAATCTATTAAGATTAGAAAATTACTTAATTTAAACTAGGAAATAGATTATCTCAAGTCCTAATTTAAATTAAATAATTACTCTATCGTCTAGATATATTTAGGATTCCTAAACATGCAAAACTCAAATTCAAATCCTAACTGATATTTTTTGAATTTTCTTTTTTATTTGAAAAGGGAAAGACAATTTAAACAAAGATGGCATCCACATTTTAAAACAACCACGCGATCCACAAGATTCGTTTCAAACTCGGATTAGGCACAAAAATCGGACTATCAGTCATATCTATAGGGTCATAGATATTGACAGAAAGTCGATCATTCAAATTTGGAAAGCAGATAAAAATCATTATCGTACCCAAGTGATTATGGATAGGATAATGATTTTCCGTATCGCCACGTATCATACCTTAGGGATAAGGTCGGATAGTTGTCCAGATACGTTGCTGAATTAGGAAAGATTCCTAATTTTGAATATTTTCAAATATTGCGAACAAGGCAAACATTATCCTAAGATATCTAGCAATCCACGCAATATTCACAGAATATTCAAACATCCAAAAATTAAGAAACGAAATATTCTAAAAATATTGGATAATGTTCAATTACCTAATTTGCGGATAATTTCCAAATTCGAACTTGCGAATCGGGATGAACGGCGAACGGTGGATTCGGCGGCGCGGTGTCGGGATGACGGCGGGGCAACGGCGTGATCGTTCGGAAGCGGCGGCAGCAGCGGCGTCGGCGTGAGGCGGCAGCAGCAAGCAGCAGCGGCGGCGACGGCGTGAGGAGCGACAGCAACGGGCGCGGGAGGCAGCAACGCTCGGCAGCGGGCGCGGCAGCGGGCGCGGCAGCGGGCGCGGGCGCGGGAGCGGGCGCGGCAGCGGGCGCGGCAGCGGGCGCGTCGCGCGAGGTCTTCCTCTTCTCTCTCTCTTTCTCACTCTCACACTCTAAAAATTTTCTGATCTGAAAATTGTGTGTCTCCCCCTAAAATTCTGACCTAATAATGTATATATAGTATTAATCTAGGTCAATTAGATGGGCTTTCTAGTCCTAATGGGCTTAGGCTTGGGCTTTAATTTAAATGGGCTGAATTAATTAATGATAATGGGCTGAATTAATTAATGACAATGGGCTGAATTAAGTTCAAATTAAAACAACCGAGCCCGTTTGACTTGTAATTCCCGGCCCTTGCATTACAAGCGAACCGAGTCCCATTCAATGAAATTTAAGCTCGTTCGTCACCGCCAGTCCGATGCAAAATGCAATTAATCTAAAATGAATTTAAACTATATGTTATGCAATTTAAATATTTTTTTGTTTAGGGGTTAAAAATTTAATCCCTAATTTTCTATGCAAATTACACTAAATGGTTGCTAAAATTTAGGTGTCAACATCATAAATAAGGCCTTAACAAACATTTTTTTATGAAGAACATGAAATCTAAATCTCTTTGTAAATACCATTTTTTTTAGCTCAAAGACAGACCGAAAATAGTTCGCTGGAACAGCATTCTTGTTTCTCAAAGTAAGCTCTGTCTATAATCCAAATCATCTCGAAAAATTCCCAAATTTATATTTTCGTTAAAGAAAAGGACGTTCTCAATAACTTTTGTGAATGAAACTTTTTTAAAATCGGCCCAGAAAAGCTTGTAGAAAATAATGATGGTGTAAACATCACCGAAATATCTATTCTGGGTAATTTTACACGGTCAAAAAATCGGGCCATTGTACCACTCATATCAAATCCAAAAATTTTGAAATTAAAGTATGTAAAACTTCATGATGTTTGGAGAAACGTTCAAGAAGAAAGTGTGTGGAAATTTTGGATCACAAAAATCTCCCCCAAAATTAACAAAACGAAGGGGTATAAAGGATCCGAAACTGGATTTTCCAAAACAAGAGTAAAACTTGATTCCAATTGGAAAACCACCAAACTTAAACCATAGCCATTTTCCAGGTACTGAAATTAGGGATGTGACATCTACCTTCAAGGAAATTTTAGCAGTAAAGAATAGAATAAAAAAGTTCGAATTTCATCTTATTGGCCACCATTTTCTGGTAGAACTAGATATGGTTTCTTTTCCCTAAATGACCCAATTCAAACAAAAACAGATTCCTCATCCTTGGCTACTCATATGGGCGAATGATTTTCGAAATACTCATTCGAAACCAAACATATTGTAGGAAAGATGAATGTGCTTGTAGATTTTCTCTCCAGATCAAAAGCATCGACAGAAATCAAGATGTATATTCTCAGGCATTCCTTCCCGTTTTAGCCAGACAAGTACAAAGTTGAAAGATTCCGAGATTGGCCAAGCCTGGAATATCCTCAAGAAATAATTGAGCAAATTCAAAAAGATAAGCTTACTAGAAATTTTGACAACCTTATGTGGCAATCCACACAGACCTTTTTCGCTTACATGGAGAATCTATTCTTGACTCTTTTGGATTACACTCGAGGTACCCTTTCATTCACCCATTAATTTGGAAAGAAAATGATTTTCTTGACAAGCTAAAATGGCTATTATGGTACCTAATCAATAAGTACTTAATAGCTATTGAGTTTCCCACCAGAAAATTTCTTCGCCAATTAACCGAATTGCTTATGGCTGATCACATTGAGCTACATGACCATGAGAAAAACCTTTTAACTGTGCTCAAATAGTTTTACCCTCCTGTTTATTAGAAACGACTCTTTCTCGAAGAGTTGAAAAAAGTCTGAGATGATCCAGAAACACACACTGTTGTACTCCTCCATAGTCTTTGGACTTTTGTGCATAATAATAGTACCATCTCCGATACTCCTGCCGCAGTAGGTTCTACTACTTGCAAGCCCCAGTCACAACTCCAAGTTACACGTGTCTATAATTCGTTCCCTAGTCACATTGGTTCTGTTGAATATAATTACAGGGAACTCCAAAGAATCCTATGCTAAGAAAATCACATTATCCCCGAAGAAGCATGGGATTATACCACACCTGTTTCATAGGATCACGAAGGATCTTCATCTGCAACAAGACAAGCACTCAGAGAATATGATCAAGCACAAGTACAACTCGGATCATCGCAAGATCAAGAAATGTCAGACATAGGAGATCCAACACAATCATCTCAGGATCCATGGGGTGGACCACTCTCTCAAGACCTCTATGACTACGGACCATTGTCCTTATCCATTGGACTTGACACCAGCTCTGCCTCTCACTACTTACAGCTAGGAAATTGGCCTCAGCCAATCTTGCCTCAGCCAGTCTTACCTGAAGAAAATCCACAACCAAACCTTGGCATCAGAATGTGGAATAAACTCTTGTTACCATAAAACACTCTGAATACAGCTCTTCCAGACCTTTCTACACATGCATCCTCTTCCTCGAACCAAATGCCAGTCATTACCGAAAATAATTTTGAACAAATTCTAGCACAGAGTCAGATAGCAGAATATGAATGTGTAAACAATTCAGACAACTCGGATTATGACTATAACTCTGGCCGAAGATAAATTAGTATTGTTTCACCTAACCGGCACTGTTCATTATAACATATGATAGCCAGGTACTGTTTCACCTAATCCTATAAATAGGTTTTAAGTGTCCTACGAGTGTGTTTTAGTTGAGTTTTATGTGGATAGATGTCCAATAATGTACTCAGTTTTAGGTATGTTTTGTTTTATCTGGACCATCCAGCAATGTATTTCTCCTCGCCTATATAAGGCCATGTAATCCTTCAGTTTGGAGGAAGAGGATAAGTTGTAAAATTTCAGAGTTCTCACTTTTCATGCCTTTAAAAATTCTTTTCTTCAAAGCCTAGCATGATCCTCTAAGAAATGCAGCTCGGCTAGTTAAGCATAACATCATTCTAGTAACTATGAGCATCTTTATGCTCTAAGCTAAATCTCCGGATAGTTTTGTAGTTAAAAGGCAGTCCCTAAAGGGCTTGAACAAGAGATTCGCCTATGTGGGATAGCATACCTGTTGCAAACTGACCTTGTTTTCCCTAGCTCTCAACATAGATCCCCTTATTTACACTAAGACTTCAAGTGTTTGTAGCAATTAAATCTTGCGGTAAGATTTGTGTATAATTCTTTTGCGAGATTGTAAGATTATTTCGTGAGGAATTGTGGGGCTAAACACTGTGTGAGTTATTGGGTGCAATTGGGATTTGAAAAATACTTAGAGTATTTGAGTGAATCAAGTGTGCTTGTAATCTCCATTGTATCGCTTGATCTATAGTGGAATTTCATACTACTCTCTTCGTGGATGTATGTCATTATGACTAAACCATGTAAATCTAGTGTTCGATTTATTTTCTTGTTCTATCAAATTTATTATTCGATCGCTTAGCTTCCGTAATAATTGGTATCAGAGCTAGACTAGCTTAAGTCGAAGCAAATCGATGGCGATAGAAGAAGGAAAAGTGAGAATCGACAGATTTGATGGGAAAGATTTTGGTTTCTAGAATATGCAAATTAAGGATCATCTATATCAGATGAAACTACACTTGCCCCTGTACGGGGAGAAGCCAAAGACGATGAAGCAAGTTGATTGGGAATTGCTGGATAGACAAGCTTTAGGTGTTATTCGGCTGACGTTGGCTCTCAACATCGCTTTTAACATCGTGAATGAGAAGACCACTGCAACTTTAATGAAAGTCCTATTGGACATGTACGAGAAGCCCTCTGCGATCAACAAAGTCTATTTGATGCGACGTCTGATTAACTTGAAGATGAGCGAAGGTGTGTCAGTTGCTGATCATATCAATGAATTCAATGTGATTGTTAGTCAATTAAGTTCAGTTGAAATTGACTTTGAAGATGATACTCGTGCATTGATTCTACTATCCTCATTGTCTGATAGTTGGAATACTACTATTACTACTGTTATTAATTCCTCTGGATTAATAAGTTTGACGTTTGATGGTGTTCGAGATTTAATTTTGAGTAAGGATATCCATGGAAGAGAATCTGATGAACATGTATCTATTGCTTTAGTAGGTGAAAGAAGAGGAAGAACTGATACTCGTGTTAGCAGAAGTAGTATAAACATGAATAGATGAAGTCAGTCTAGGACTGATGGTGCTGTCTGTTGGAACTGTGGCAAGAGGGGACATCATAAAAGAGATTACCTCAAACTGAAAAATGAGAAGGGTGAAGAAATTAGAGTAGAGTCTGCGGGTTATGTTGCAGCTATAGTTAATGGTAATTCAGATAATGCTGATTATGTCTTGTATGTCACTAATGATTCGTCATCTAGCATATGGATTATGGATTATGGTTGTTATTTTCATGCTACACCAAACAGGAACTGGTTTACTACTTATCAGTGCATGGATAGTAGTAAAGTGCAGTTGGGGAACAACGATGAATGCGATGTTGTAGGTGATGTTAGAATCAGAATGCATGATGGTATTATGAGGACATTGATTGGAGTGAGGCATGTTCCAAAGTTGAAGAAAAATATGCTTTCCTTGAGTGCCTTGGATTTAGCTGGGTGTTAGTATTCTTTAGAATGTGGAGCTCTGAAAGTTGTTCGAGGTGCCTTGGTGATAATGAAAGGAATCAAGCATAATGGCCTATATGAGCTTCAAGGTGAGACAGTGACAAAATTCACCGCGGAGACGTTAGATGCATTTGTTCGAGAGTGTCAATTGTGGCATATGCGTTTAAGGCACGTTAGGGAGAAAAGCCTAAAGGTTTTAAGTGAAAGAAATCTGCTATATGGTTATGTTGCTGATGAATTGAATGTATGCAGGTGCTATAACTTAGATCAACGGTGGAAAGTGCAGTTCAGTACAGTTGTCAGAGAAATCACGGATATTACAAAATTAATTCACTTAGATATTCGCAGGTTGTTGGGGTTTCCTTCGAGGAAAAGTGTCAGATTTATGCTAATAGTTATTGATAACTACTCAAGGAAGACTTAGGTATTTGTGCTTAGGCATAAGTTTGATGTTGTTGTCAGGATTAGGCAATTAAGAGCTTTGATCGAAAAAAAGACTAGTAAAATGATCAAGCATATACGGACTGACAATAGTATGGAGTTTTGTTCGAAGTTGTTAAACGAATTCTGCATGAAGAAAGGCATAGTAAGACACCGTACTAATGCCAATGAACTACAACAGGTTGCAGAGTTGATGAACAGAACATTACTAGAGATGGCTCATAAAATACTCTCTAGTGTTGGTATGGCTAGAAGATTCCTGGCAATTAGTACGGCGAGCTACCTAAAGAATAGATCCCCATCGACTACGATTAGATGTCGGACTCCCGAAGAATTGTGGTCAGGTAACGTTGCTGATTATTCTATTTTTAGACTATTTGGTTGCTCGTTTTATGTTCGAGTTAGTGATGATAAACTCGATGGAAAGGCAATAAAGTGTATGTTTCTAGGTTATGCACAAGGTGAACGGGGCTATAAGTTATGGTGCCCGGGATTAAATTCACCTGTTATCAGTAGAGAAGTTACGTTGACGACTCTCCAATATATTTGGCAAGGAGTGATTATAGCAGTGTTCATACAGATATGAACGGTATTTTGCTTGAGGTGGAGTCGTAACCAGAAACTCCTAAGGTAGAGGGTACTAGCGAAGTAAACAACACGGATGGTGCTTGTAGTGAGGTGGAGTCTACAGAGCTAATAGTTGCTGTAACTGCTGAAATTGATAAGGTGCGTATTTAGTTTCCTCATAGATATAGATGCAATAATGGTTTTGCTTTATCTACGATTGAGGAGGTTGTGTTAGAAAATCCTTGTGGAGCAATTAAAGGTGCATATGGAGTTAGTATTCTAATGAGATCCACGGCTATGGTGAAGTTCAAGCGAGACTTGAACTTGAAAGACGTATGTGGCGGTTGAGCCTATTGGGGGCTATAAGAGAGTAGTAGCGAAATTCATATTCTATCAAAGCGATTGTGACTTAGCTCAAATGTTAAGCCGAGGTGAAGATTATTGAAAATATGTCTCAAGAGTTTGAGTCCGAAGCAAAAATCTGAATTTAAAAAAATATAAAAAATAAAAAATCAATGGCCAAGTTTTGGAAATTAGCTTCCGTATATGCGTCTAAGTCTTGGGCGTGAAACAGGAAAGTCCAACTTGGACTCTATTGGGAATATAAGGAAATCAATTTCCGTGTGAACTTTGGCTTCTTATTTCCATGAATAAGTCCCTAACTGTTTGTTGGACTTTGACCGTGAAAAGTGGGCTTTTGGGTTTGCTGATTGGTCAGAGACAAGAAGGAAATAAAAAGATAAGAATTATCGTTCCTTGATGAAGTCGGCAAAGAAGAAGCGGCTCACATTTATATGCATATAAATATTCCAATAGAGGAGTCCTTATGCACGATTGTTGATAAAGAGCATAGCGATTTTCGGGAAGCCTATGTCGAAAGCAAGAGAGAAAAGTCTTGAAGCGTCGTTATCTCTCTGAGTGTCGTGGGTCATCCATAGGTGTTGGATGCTTGGCATTGAGTTCGTGATTTTGTTTATGGATTTACACCAAGGCTGCATTTGGTCATCAGGATTTCTAGTCAGGATAGGATATGAAATCCAATGGATTTGCTATATTCTATCTACTGTTTAGTAAATCGCAGTAATAAAATCAGATATTTTCACATATTACTATGTCCATTATTTACTATGAACGTTATATCAGTGTAAATAAACCTAAAAATTATACAAATAGAGATGATAAAAATTTCTCACGACACTCTTACCTATTTCATTTATTTTTTTATTTTTTTATTTTTCCCTCTCTTTTTTAATTATTTTCTTTTTTATTTCTTCCCCTTCCATCATTCTCTAATAAAATTTTATTAAATAGTAAACTATACAAATTTGCCTAAAATATGTAATAAATATATATACTAAATGTGTATAAATATATGAAATGTATATCATAAGATAGAAAGAAATTTGAATATATAAATAAAAATAAGAATAAAAAAACAAATGCACTGTTATTTTTTTGTTATTTTAAATTTTTTATATTAAAACTCAAATATTATTTATATTCAAATATTATTTTCATTTTATTAATTTAACAAGTTTGTTATTCGAGATAAATAATTTTATATTATGGATATTAGATGTCCTATCTACCTTTATCCCACATCCTCAATAGGATAATTTTATCCGGGATATATCCCTCTTGTATCCGATCTTATCCTATCTTGAGTACTCACCAAACACCGGATAGGATAAAATTTATCATATCCTAAATTTTATCCAGACTATCAAACGTAGCCCAAGACTTTAAGTGTTTATAGCGATTAAATCATGTGGTAAGATTTATGTATAATTCTTTCGCGAGATTGTGAGATTATTTCATAAGGAATTGTGGGTGTTACTCCCCAAACCAAGGCCGTGATGTTCAGTCCTTAGCCCAGTCGTGATTTGCCTTTGTTCTGGGGATATTGTCTCAGCAACCCGTTACTGTTTTCTTCGATTGAGCACAAGCGGAAGCAACTAACAAACAATAACGAGAACACAACGTGAGCTAAGAAGCATTTTATACTAGCACGCATAATTTACATGATAGATGATTATATTACAAGCCCTCTTTTTACTACTGGCCTTCACATCTACTCATTTACATCCAGATCATGTCCGGTTCTTTACGTGTTATCCGCTCACATATTATCCGCATGGCTGGGTTAAACCTAGTTTTACTACCGTCCCTTCACCAAAAGCAAAAAGGTTAGATTCTTCCCGAGCTTGGTCATCTCACTACGGCCCGTCTCCGGCGACCCCGGGTGGTCCACTAAACCCTGGAAGGGGCCCGATCACATCTCCATCCATTAAAACGAACCATGTCTCATATTAGTGGGGAATCATCTCATCCGCACTCTCTTGGACCCATACAGTAGTATTATACTTACGGTAGGTTGTTTCGGTTTCAACATCAACTATGTCTACTATGCGGACGTGCATTTGAATCGGAAGACCGAAGCAAACGGGAGGTGGTAGGGCCATATCTACAAACCTGAAAATATAAAGAGTGAGTTACACAACTCAATAAGTTAAATTAACTATATTTCGACTAAGAAATAGCCTCGCTATTGAACAAGAGAAACAACCATTACCGTTGATTTGTCGATGGTAGATCAATAGCAAATGTACCTTACCTTGCCTAGTGGCTAAACATGTTATGCTCACTAAACAAGAAAACATTAAGCATAGTATTTCATGTTGCATGCAAAGATCGATACACGGGATTCATTATTCGTCAAACGAAATCCATTAATTCCTACGATTTTCACCGGGCATTCGAGCCTCCCTTTGGCATCGCCTCCAAATCCATCGATGATAGCATCGTCTCAAAATCCATCGATGACAGCATCACCCCGAAATCTATCAATGGCGACAATGTCCCGAAATCCATCGGTAACGGCTATGGTCCCTCGTGCAATCATACAACAAGCAACAAACAATCCGGTTCTTATCTTGACAAGATTAGCCCATGCAATCATGCGATGTTCAAGTGTGAACCATGCTCTAATGGGCAAAATGACTATCATGCCAAGCACGGTCTAGGGTTCGTGGCTCGATCTGCCATGCTAAGCGCTCGCTTGGAGCTGAACTTGGCCTAGATCTACATGCCTCAATGTAAATCCGCACCAAGCCAAGCTCATCCTGTGACACCACAACAAGAGTACGAGACCATACAACGGCCTGTTTTGTGCCTCGGGTGTACCTTGACTCAAGGCCATAAGCAAAATATCAAGCACACAATGCAAACATTAAGCATTAAAACTCGGCCACCACTCGAGCTCAAATGCACACCATTACACCTTAACCAAGGTATAAGGAATTCACTTACTACATGGGCTGTCCTAGGGTGTTTGGTGATGGTGTGTCGGTGAGAGTGTGTGGCCGAAAGTGTAGCCGGGAGAGTGGCCAAGAAAGAAAGAGAAAGAGAGACCGAGAAAGAGAAGATGGCCAAGAGTGAAGCCAAGACAACCGCCGAGAAAGAGAGAGAGATGGAGACCGAGAGAGTGAGAGGCCAAGAGAGATAGGGAGAGAGAATGGCTTGCTCGGTTTTGGGGAAAGGATGAAATGGCTTGGGGTCTCTCCTATTTATAGCCAAGACTTCGATAATTGCTATGCCAAATGGACCGATCAAATACATTAGGGTGGCACCTTTGATTATAGCAATCTTGGGAAAATCTTATCCAAATCTTAGGTTTAATTATTTGATGGCCCAGTTGTTTACCAAGTGTCCTTCTAGGGTTATGATGCCCTAAGTTAGGATATATGAGTCACCCTATACATTAAATTCCAAGGGGTCACCTAAGCCCATGCATTAATTTCCTAGAAGACACATAAGCTTCTATTAATGGCCTCCCCAATAATGGTTTGTCTTGATCTTCATTATTGCTCTCCAAGCTAGAAGGCAAGTGGCACATCTAGGGCTATCAAGAAGATACTCAATTAATGAAGATCTTATCTTATAAGATCCTTCTAATTATGACCCTCCCATTATTGGTTCAAGGTTGACTTGATCAAATTTGACTTCTTGCACCCCAAGGCTTAGTCGAATAGGGCTTATTCTTGCCCTTCAAGAACGCTTAATTATACACTAAGGACAATCGGCTTATTTTCGACTTCTTCATTAAAGGTTAACCTTCCAAAATCAATAAGTATACTTAGCAAGGATGCTTATGTAAATGAGGAATTTCCGAGTTTAGAACGATCGACCGACCTATCCTATTCGAGGTTTGGTGCAGAAATACCCCAAAATATGATTAAGTATGGTTAAGCCAAAGTCCATGTCCAATTGTGCAAGTTCGGGTCAATCAGATTGACCTGGCGCGTGGCTCATGCAGTTAGGCCTGAACTAGCGTAGGGCCTAATACACTACCAGGCCACACAAGTCGAGCCATACAGATACCGCACCGGGCTGCACGAATAATGTGCCGAGCACAATGCTAGCCTACACGAACAAGGGACTAGTTCATGGACTAAACACTCACATTGGCTCACGTATGGACATAATGCATGGTTCATGGCCAAGTTTCTTGGGCATGGAACTAGGTCGCAGCTGGATTTGATGGGCACAATGCTTGGCACAATGACTAGCACCCGACTAGGCACAAGGCCAGTCCGTGGCCTAGCTGACGGGCATAATGGTTAGTCATGTCCGGGCACAAGGCTTGGTTGGCACGGCTGGCACAAAGCCTAGTCTATGATCAAGCCACTAGACTCATGGCCTGGCACATGGCTCGTCCATGGCCTACCTGACTTAACACGACGATCCATGGCTGACTCGCGACCGGTCCACATTCGAGTATCAACGACCCTTAGTCGACCCTCGGTTGTTATATAGCTGTGTGAAATCCAGTATCACGGGATTAATCCATGGTTAGCCAGAACCGATGCATGGTCACGTGGAATCACCCGCAACCGATACATGCTAACACGGCACTGATCCATAGTTGTCTCGGACCTTCCCACTAACGGCCGTTATGGTCGAAGGATCAATCCTTTGTCATATCACTCTAATTGACTTGCATGATCGAGGAGTCATTCTATTGTCGATCCCATGGCCAATCTATGGATAATCTTTCAATCGAACTATGACTAACTCTCAATACACTCATTCTGACCATAGTATCCATTTCATTACCGACCCTCGGATCGGACTGCTCGCCCATTTTATTACCATTCACCTTTGATCGTCTTAGCCCTAAATTCGGGGATGTCACAATTGGGCTAAACACCGCGTGAGTTATTGGGTGTAATTGGAGTTTGGAAAACACTTAGAATGTTTGAGTAACTCGAGTATGGTTGTAATCTCAATTGTATCGCTTGATCTATAGTGGAATTCCGTATTACTCTCCCCGTGAACGTATGTCATTACGACCGAACCACGTAAATCTAATACCCGATTTATTTTCTTGTTCTGTCAAATTTATTATTCGATCATTTGGATTCCGCAACAGTTGTCGTGGAATCGAGTAGTGATGGAGGCTGCGTAAAGAGTCGCCGGTATCCCTGACATTAATTTGTTCCCGGCTTGTGCACCTAAGATCTCGTGTTTCTCTACTTTTAGTTGGTAATCTAAGACTCCTCCTAATTTTACAAATGTTTGATGAATCTTTATGATAGTCTCAGCTCGTTACTTCTGTTCACGACATGCCTAAGTAAGGTTTTTTCCTTTATTCCCCACGAAGATGAAATTTAAAATGAAAGCAGAAAAGACAAAATAGGATATCTCGCTTCATTTTTTATTCCTCTTTCCATTCTGCCTAAGCGAGTTTATATTTGCCAGGAGGATAAAATTTGTTATATAAGTACGCATAGGTTACGAAAGAACACGAACTTTTTCTGTTTACAAGACTCCCAAGTAATTTCTTTTCATAAAAGGATAGAAATTAAATTAATATATATGCTCATGGTTATAAAACTAACATAAAATAGGACCACTAGTTTCACTTTTTTCTCTTTACAATATATATAGGCACTTCTTTTTTCCAAGAGGATAAAATTTAAATTAATATTTGCGCATAGGGGTTTTGAGATTGCTGAAGAGATCGCTGAGCAAATGGGAAAAATGACGGAGAAGAGCCGTCGATTGTCTCAGCTGCCATGAAAAGAATGAAGTACGAAAGTGAGTTCTCGGCTGCGCCTTCAATGGGGAACCTGAGTGCTCAAAACTGGAACTTCGATCAAGAACTGCTATGGCAAGGGAAAATTCCTTTGAACGGGCAAAACTTCATAATGCATGTAACAAGAAGATAGATGAAGAGAAGCCGGTGGGAGATGGCATCTTGAAAGTAATGGAGGAAGAAGAAACCCAAGAAACTGCTGTGGCAAGTGCAAATTAAAATATTTTCTTATTTATGTGATAAAAATGGAAATGAGAGTCTCAATCTCAAATGTTTCGAACGAAAGAGGTTTAAAGCGTGTAATTGCATAGTTGTCACAGTTCCATAGGCAGTAGAGTGGACTTTAAATTTATCATAATTAGTTGGTAGATTTTATTTCATGTATTACAAAAATTAAAATCTGATGTTGAACTAATTCCTTGAATTTCTTTGCTAGGATCTGAAAATTGTCTTTAACTTCAATTTTTTTAGAGCGCAGAGCTAATTGATGGCTAAAGATTCTAATATTATTGTTGAACTTCCCAATAAGAGCCATTTGAACCTA
This sequence comes from Syzygium malaccense, assembly GCA_031216405.1. NCBI lineage: Eukaryota > Viridiplantae > Streptophyta > Magnoliopsida > Myrtales > Myrtaceae > Syzygium > Syzygium malaccense. The sequence goes on from CM062254.1 coordinate 15,161,821, forward strand.
GCAATGGGATGCTTTATGACGTCTTCTGTCCCTTCAGTATTTCTTTCCAGAAAAAGTTGGAAAGGTTTTCTTTTTAAGAGTTTTCATGGGAAGTTCGAGGGTTAGCAGTCCCGTTTGCGTAGATTATCGTTCTTAATGCATACATGCACCAGTATATGACTCCTCAATGCTTCTCCAAATTGTCCTCGTTCAGGCAAGAAATGTTTCTTGTTAAATAGGTTTTTGAAATTCCTCCATTTCTTTCCTGTAGCAGCATTGTTAATTAGAATTTTCTTTTTTCAGTAATCAGGTTCGAGCGAGTGGGGCAGGTAATTTTCATTGGTGGAAAGTTGTCGTACTAGTTAATATAGCTAGAGATATATATTCATCTTTCACAACTAATAGACTTTACTAGCTATTTGAAAATAGAAGAAAAGGATATTTGTGCTTTTGGGACTAGAAAAAGATATAAACATAATAGATAGTTTTTTTTAATATGAGAACATTATTTGAAAGGAAAAGAAAAGAATATGTGATCGAGAAGGGTAATTAATTTTTTACTGCCAGTGATTGTCTTGGACTTCCCAGTAAGAGCAATTTTTTAACTGATTATATAGAAAAAATTATACACTACGAGGGAGATGTATTATAAACATGTACATATTTTACGATTCCTTCATTTGCAAATAAAAAGAATTATGAAAATGGGCTACTTTTCAACGTCCTTTTATCCCTTCTTCAATTTCTTTTTTCAGAAAAAATTTCTTATATAATAAATCGGATCTAATTTGATGATTTTCTCTCCTTTTTTTCCCTTTTAAAAAGATTATTTTTAGGGGGAGTCGGAGAGATGGAGGCACAGAGTTTAGATCAATGTTGATTATCGTTCTCAATGCCTTAGATCCTGGTATAGTTTAGGGATCGCTTCCCGCGAGGCAAAAGTAGAATTGCAAAAGTTGTACTGTCACGCCCCGGACCCTATCGGGGCTCGCGACACCCCTAAGGCGGTCGTATCGAACGCGATGTCCTAGGACACGTCGCTGACCCAAACGACACATGCGAAGACATACGCAAGCAGAAACGAAAATCAAACAACTCAAACAATAAACAATGACAAAAGGATAGTACTTGCACAAATCAATAAACCCATATCATTAGCAAGAGGCCAAAAATTCATACATTAGACTTCTAGAATTAGCATCCACCTTCGTTATAAAAAAGAAACAGGTGATAGGGTAGGTTAGCTGGTTACACAAAAAGGGCTTCACCAAAAGATTCTAAGCCCAGCGCCCAATACTCCTACAATGCCCAATCCGAATCAAACCCTGTAGACTCCGACTCCATATCAACTTCGATCTCGATCGGCTCTTCCTCGGGTTCCGACTCCATGGGCTCCCCTTCGGGCTCAGACTTAGAGGGTTCAACTACAGGTTCCTGCTCCAAGTCAAACTCCATCGACTGCAGCTCCGGGTCAAGGTTTTCAAGGACGAACTCCGGATCGATGACTTCACCGTTGGGAGGGACAACTTCCATTGGGTCTCAGTCCCTAAGTCCTGCCACTAAGCCCCCTTGAGGAACATCAAATCTTTATATCGGCCCCCACCAAATCTCTGCCATTCTCTCGATATAGCCAAGCCAAAAACACCATGGGTTTCCAGTTCACTGAGCCCTCATATACGTACACCACACCAGCATGCCTATAGTGCACCATGTTCTCCCCCACTGGATACTCCGTCACCATGTGATCGATATGCAAAGGTATCCCAAAAAGCCGAGACGGCATGATCAAGGTCTGGGTCGGGGGCCTAAAATGGTTTATAATTCAACTATAAGAATAAATATCAATAAGCAGACCCCTAAACCCCACATAGGCTAATGCATACCCAGACAAGTTTCCACATGCAATCTAACCACCAACACGTTCGAATCCACACAAACATACTTACCTCACCTTAAAACAAGTGCCAACTCTGCATATTAGTTAAATCACCATAATGCAATAATAACTCAAGAACATAACATAAACACTCAAGCACCATAACCATGTACATTCACACAATTCAACCAAACACATTTCGCATGCGTGTCCAACCAACAATCCACGACCCGCGTCGACATGCCTCAGATCCAGCCCTCCGATAAATCCGGGCTCAGTCCTACGTAACCACTCCTCAGGACATTTCTCTCGACCCGCGTAATCACGCCTCAGGTCCTTTCTCACAGCCTGCATCAACACGCCTCAGGCCCAGCCCTTCGATCAATTCAGGCTCAGTCCCACGTAACCACACCTCAGGACACTTTCCTCAACCCGTGTAACCACGTCTCAAGTTATTTCTTGTCTTTCTAGCCACACCCGTGCAACCACGCCTCAAGTTGGCAGCCCTCTGATTAATCCGGGCTCAGTCCCGCGTAACCACACCTCAGGACACTTTCCTCGACCCGCGTAACCACGCCTCAAGTCATTTCTTGCCTTTCTAGCCACACCCGAGTAATCACGCCTCAGGTTGGCAGCCCTTCGATCAATCCGGGCTTAGTCCAGCGTAACCACACCTCAAGACATTCCTCATGCACATACACCACAACACAATTCGCCATTCTAACACGTCATAATTCCCAAACTCAAATCATGCTCCCCACATCAGCCTACCGAGCCAATATTCAAGTCGGTACATTCAAATATACAATTCACCCACAAATGCCACGATAGCCCAATCATCGGACCCATCTCAATCAGTCAATAATTTAGCCACAACTCACCACAATTTAATCCACTAACTAGCCGCATTTACACATCAATCCTATTCCAAGCTTAGCCACTAAACTGATACTAAACAATCCCTAAACAAGTCCAAATAATACCCATTATACTAGGTAAGGTTTAGAGAGTCACTTACCTAAGTTTGGCCCGAGAAAAACTGGCAATGGGCCAAAATGGCCCGGTGGAACAGTGACGGCCTCGGCGCGGACGGGCGCAACGGGCACGATGGTCGACCACAGCTCGGCACAGCCCTCGGCCACACCTGGGACTCTCGGCCACGGCCGAGCGAGCGGCCTAGGCGGACGGGCGACGGCTAGGCATGACGGTGAGCGATTAGGCAACGACCGGCGAGTGGCTGGGCTGCTCGGCCACGGCTAGGACGGCAGCCAGGCGCTCGGGCGACGGGCTCAGCCACAGTCGGGACAGTCCGACCACGGCAAGGACAACCAGCATGCTCGGCCATAACCCAGGCAGGCGGCCAGTGAGCTGGGCAAGCGGCCGGGCTAGCTAGTGGCCGATCAGACCGACTAGCTAGGCGGCACGGCGGTGGCGGGGAGCTACGGTGGCGGCGACGATAGCAGTGACGGGCTCGGCCAGGCAAGCAGGAGAGCGGCCGACGAGCTAGGTTGCACGGCGACGACGGCAAGGGGACGAGCGGCTATTGGGTGACGACGACGACAGGCTCGGCCAGAATAGGGGGCGAAGCAGAGGAAGCCGCGTTGTCACCGGAGCAGCAAGGGCAACAGCGGCTTGGGGGGAAAAGCTAGGTGGTGGTGGCGAGCCGATGGGGGCAACGACATCCGAGACGGCGACGCATAGCAGTTGTGGGTGAGGTGGAATAAAGGCGAGTCGGGGCGAAGGAAAAACAGGGGAAGGGGAAGGAGAGAGGGGGTTGCGGCGGCAATGGGACGGCCGGCGGTGGCACGGCGGTCGTGGGCGATCAACTGTACAAGGCGGGTGGGTGGCGAGCTGCGGTTAGGTGAGCGGCGGTCGGGCGGTGAGCAGCAAGAAACAGAAAGCAAGAGCTCAGCCGAGAAGAAGAAGGGGAAGAAGAAGAAGAAAGGAAAGAATAAGAAAAGAGGAGAGAGAGAGAGAGGGGATGTGAGCGTGAGGGGGGAGGGGACGTGCATGGGGCAGAGGGGGGGAACGGACGCGCGGCAGAGGAGAGAGAGAGAGGGGGGGAAAAGTCAACCCCCTCGAGTGCAATCCAATAGCCCACGTTCAAACCCGAAATCAATCCGACAATCCATGAAAAACCCTAATTATAAATTAGAATTTGGCCAAAAGACACTAAATAAAACATACTACGATGGAGGTCTACTAGTCCAAATCCGCACCCGGTCTAAATTTCACTTTTCACCAATTCCGGGCAATATCAACGCTGGCCACAATAATATCGACACCGTCCAATTAAATTCGTTACAAAACTCCAAGAAATTCGACACCAAAGTTCGAGCTCTAAATAACGGCTAAATTTGATCGAGTGCGATTTTAGCAAAATCTCAAATTTAAAAATAACCCAAGAGTGATCAGTTCCGGGCGAGATTTTACTATAAGCACACCGATGAAATAGATGCTTTATAAATCCCATAAATTGATCGAAATTCAGAATGTCACATGTACCATCAAAGATGTTGGGTACCATTTTTTTTCCTTCGCATTTTGTCAATGCGCTTTTACATGATTCTAAGTACCCGGTTTATTTGATCATATAATCAAAGTTTCATAATTTATTTGATTTGTGCATTCTAATCCCTTCTAGTTTACTAACTAGAATGTCCAAGCAAATGGCCGTGCAAAATTCAAGCACCTTATAAAAGAAAATAGATATCACACTCTTTTCTTTATTGAACAATGACATAATTTCGTCTATTTTATAGATGGATGAAATGAGGAATCACTTGGACCGATTTTAAAAATTTTAAACTATACTAACTAAATAAAAGTAATGTCTACATCATTCATTTAGCAATAAGTATTGGGACTTCGGAAAGCAATGCTTTCGAGAAATTAAAGTCCCACGCTAGTCGACATAAGTTAAACATGTCATGAGCATGTGAAGAAATTGATAGGTTATTATTCGATCATGTCATGAAATTTGATTTCTATTAGTGACCAATTCATTGCATTTTAATGGAATTTCTCCATATGATTTTAATTTGATCTGTTTAGTCGGTTAGCCCTTAACAGGCCTTGCTTGGCACCAATTATCACCTATTTATCATTTTTGTTAATGATTTTCCCTTCGAAATGAAAAAAAGTTATTTAATAGGTTGAAAGTTTAAGTGCCATAAAATCATGAAATTTAAAAGATGAAAGTTGAAGTTACCCAAACAAATCCAATCTTTTTGTACAGATTTAATTCGTAAAAGGTCTGCGTTTTTTTAATACTTTTGGCGCCAATATATGGTTAGGTTCTTCAAGATGTAATATAGACTTAAAATGAATCGTGAACTTTGAAGAAGATTAAGGGTCATTATTGGTTCAAGGAAAATTAAGAAAAATGGGGAATGAAAATTTGAGTGTAAGATTTGAAAATTCAAAGTTTTGGGATTATAAAGAGGATGCAAAATTTAAAATTTAGTACATTTTTCTCTCTTTTCTTTTCCTCCCTCTCTCGAAAATATAGAGGGAGAGTCTTGATCCAATAAACAGCTTTTGTTATTGTTTATGCAAAGAGATAATCATTACAAAATCCAAATAAAATACATCAGCCCTCTCAATAAAGCACACAAACGGAGCAGCTACAACCTTCTACCTAGAAAATACACTCTTCAAAAATGGCTAAAGAACTAAAGAGCCTTCCACAAATTTATTGTCTCGCCAGCTCGCATTTTGGACTTTCCAAAAATGGCTAAAGAATATATTCTACCAATCCTTGATCAAGATGGATTCAGTTTGTAATTAAGGACCCTATTCACCTTATATAATCAAGTTGATATGTGCTAGCTGGCGAGACTAATGTATACACGAGATAAATCGAATTAAGCTAGATTAAGTTAGGGTTAATATCACGAAAAACTCCAAACTGGTACACTTGTTACAAATTTACCCAAAACTAATTTTTTGACCACCAAAAACCCTAAATTGGTACACCTGTGACAAATTTATCATCAGTTTATTTTCATTAAATTTTACAACCAAATTGCTTTGTTAAATGACATGTGGCAATTGACCTATGTACTAGTTTTATGTTTTACCCTCTGTTTGTTATAGGTGTACCAGTTTGTAATTTTTTATGGTATTAATCCAATTTAACATAAACTAAATGAGGGTAAATTTGTCACAAAATGTACCGGTTTGAGGTTTTTAGTGGTCAAAAAATTAGTTTTAGGTAAATTTGTCATTATTGTATCAATTTGGGGTTTTCGATGATAAAAAAATTAGTTTAGGGTAAAATTGTCATAAGTGTACCTGCTTGGAGTTTTTCGTGATATTAACCCATTAAGTTATGGTATAGCAACTTCAAAGTAATATGGTTTTCTAAAGTGCGACGTTTGTCACTTGCCCCACTAAACAAAAGGCGCCATAATTCACTAGAATAAGAAATAATTTTTTTTTATTGTTCGTGAAAAAAAGTATCTTCATAAATTTTAGGATTAATATCACGAAAAACCTTAAATTGGTATACCTATGACAAATTTATCCAAAACTAATTTCTTGACCATAAAAAACCCTAAACTGATATACTTGTGACAGATTTATCTTAAACTTTTTTTTTACCATAAAAAATCCCAAACCGGTACATTTTTGTGACAAATTTACCCTTGATTAAATTGGATTAATATCAAGAAAAACCACAAAATGGTACATATGTGACAAACGGAAGGTAAAACCTCAAATTAGTACACTCGTCAACTACCACACGTCATCTAACTCATAAATTTGACGATAAAATTTAATGAAAACTAACAGAGAGTAAAATTGTCAATAGTATACCAATTTAGCATTTTTTATGGTCAAAAAATTGGTTTAAGGTAAATTTATTATAGGTGTATCGGTTTGGGGTTTCCGTGGTATTAGCCCTAAATTTTATACCTCTAAATGGTTATGGGAATCCAAAACATCCTTCAACCTCAAACTTTTTACCCAAAAAAAAAGGCAATAGATCTAATGCTTACTGTGAGATGAATCAATATATTAACAGGGTTCATATCACAAAAAATATCAAACTAGTACACTTATGACCTATTTACCCCTACCTAATTTTTTTACCATCAAAAACTCCAAACCGGTACCCCTGTGAAAAATTTACCCTCCATTAGTTTCCAATAAATTTTACCGTTAGATTGCTGAGTTTGATGATATATTGATGGGTGTACCAGTTTAGAGTATTGCCCTTTCGTTGGTCATAGATTTACTAATTTATAATTTTCGTGATATTAATCCAATTTCACGGAGGGTAAATTTGTCACAAATATACTAATTTGAGATTTTTTGTGTTCAAAAAATTAGATTGGGCTAAATTTGTCACGAGTGTATCAGTTTGGAGGTTTTTAGTGGTCAAAAAATTAGTTTGGGATAAATTTGTCATAAGTATATCAATTTAGGGCTTTTCATGGTATTAACCATATTAAATAATGGACTGCAACGTTGAAAATGAGAAAAATGATAACTTAGGATGGTCCATATATCCCATAATGTCTCGTAATTTCTAAATTGGTATAAAAATGGTCTCATTCTACATTAATTTAAATACATTTCTTAAAATAACTCAAGCTAAAATTTTCTATTCTATTCAGGGAAAAAGTCACAAAAAACCTCAAACTATACCCACCGTAACATATTTACCATAAACTTTTTTCTGTAACACCAAAAATCTCAAACTTGTATATATGTGATATATTTACCCTTCATCAAGATTTTATCACTGAGAACCATTACAAATCTACCTATATGAACACTGGAAGGCAAACGGTGTTGATATAGTGCCAATGCGGCTTAAATGAAATAAAAACAATATTGTTTTGGCTAAAAAAAAATCATCTGATGGAACTTGGATGGAGGATAAATGTAATATATAGGTACAAGTTTATGATTTTTATGTCACAAGAAAAATTTTATGATAAATATGTCATTGTGGACATAGTTTGAGGATTTTGATGGGATAAAAAAGTTTAGAGTTAACGTGTCGTAGTGAGCATAATTTGGGGTTTTTGATAACTTTTTCTCTTCTATTTATTATCGTTTCCCGACTCTTCAACTCACACGTCAATGCGGCTTTTTTTAGTTAGTATACTAGAATGAGAGCACATGCATCGAGTGTAAAGAAAAATAGCAACAACAAAAAAATATCGAGATTGGATTGACTTTTACATTTTACTTAATGTAAATTATGCGGAGCACGCACTTAACCAAAAATACTCGAAACTTTCTAGGTATGTAAATGTTGATATATTTCTTCAACAATATTTTAAATTTTGGCGGAAAATTAAAGTTGTTCTTTTTACTTAGGTTAAAGAATAAACAAACAAGACCTAAAATTATTTAATAATAATAGAGCAAATCTTCCATGATAGAGCAATCTTTTGCAATCTGTACCAATCCCGTTCATATAGTCAATCTTCTGCAATCTGTGCCAATCCGTTGATAGAGCAAATCTTTTACAATCTGTGCTAATATTGTAGATTCTCACCTTTTGTAAAATCTTTTCAATTGTGATTCTCCCTCTCGTGTACATACTATAAATATAATACAAATCTACACACCGATGTGTGTGCGATCAAAAGATTTGTTCTTATTTGGGACTAGACATGGCCACGGTTCGGAACCGGCTGGTTCCAATTTGGAACCGGCTGGTTCCGATTTGGAATCGGCGGTTCCGGTTCGTGGCCATGTGTGAACTGAAACCGAACTACCCCTAGCGGTTTCGGTTCCGATTCGTAATTTTAAAATTTTAAAAATAAATTATGAAATAAAAAAATTTATGAAATAATGAATTATTCAATATAAATTGTAGTCAAAATGTAAATTGTAGGGGTGATCGGTTCTCGGTTCGGTCCGGTTCCGCTTGGAACCGGGAACCGAACCGGTAAGACCGATCCCTCAATTTTAGAACTAGGAATCGGATCGGCAAATCATAGAATCGGGAACCGGACCATTGGTCCGGTCCGGTTCTAGGCGGTCCAATGAAACCCTTTGCTCTTAACTAGCAAAGGATCGTAGCCACAAAAGGCATACAACTTTACATACTCATGGCTTGGCTTGGGTTTTATACACAACCCCTTTAATGGTCTCTTCATTCCCATTCGATGCGGGACTCTTGGCATTTAAATGAAGACAAGCCAAGAGTCTCACATTGAAGGTGTTCAAGGCAAGTCAAGAGTCTCATATCGAATGGGAACGAAAAGACATTAGAATCATTGTGTATAAAATCCAAGCCAAGCCTTGTAATTAGAGTTCAATACACCCAAGCCAAGCATTGTAATTTGAGATCAATGCACTTACAATGCATGGCAATTAGAGTTCAAATTGTTTTATAAAAAAATTAAATAATGAATTTTAAAAAAAATTATTATTTAAAAAATAATAATTTGGAACCGGGCCCGGTCAACGGGCCGGGCCCAGGTTTGACCAGGCCGGTTCCGGACCGAAACTAGCCCGTGGCCATGTCTATTTGGGACTATCAATTTCAATAATTGTAAAATTGGAAAGATGGGAGATTCCTAAATACTTGATAATCAAAGTTGTTAAAAATTTGAATAATATTAGATGGTTTAAAGTGGAGTGCACCCAATCTATTCTAAATCGCATCATGACATACACTTTTGTTTGTTGATGTATGCTACTACTAATCATCATCCCGTGCATTTGGACTACTTTTTTTTTTCCTTTCCCCAGGACTAGGTAATGCATTGTACATTATGAGATTTGTAGAATGAGCAGTAGAATATCAAGATCGGCATCGGGAAGAAGCCCCACGATCAGAAGGTCTCTGAACTTTCTCGGGTCCTCTGGGGCAGCGTCGGCGGAGTAGCACCTGAGTGCCTAAAAAAGGGCATAGCATGCTGTTGCCCTGTCAAAATCGCTGGAGGAGGTGGAGCAAAGCGACTGAGCCAGCGTCTTCTATATTGCAACTAAATGGAATGATGCAAAATTGTACATGAATGGGTACCGTGGGGCAGGAAAATAGTCGTGATGGTTAGTCAAACTGTTCATTTCGGTTTTAGCGTTTTCGTCTTTTTGGGCATGATCTGGTATTGGAATGGTTTTGTGGCTTTTTGCTTTTGTCTTGAATCTTTCAATTCCATTTGCCAATAGACACTTTGTTTTCGGTAGTATTTCGCCGGAATTTTTCGTGGGACGAAATATATTTCACCCAAAATAGTTCTTTGATTTTATTAGAGGAGATCGGGTTCTACACCAATTCTGGACATGAAGTATTTAGGCAAATATAGGCAACAACCACTCTATACAAAATGAGACTATACAAACACAAACCTTGTCAGAACTTAATCGATGATGGGGTTGATTGATACAGACTCGATAAAGTAATAAGATATAGACAAACAATACCGGAATTTGATCGACGGCATAGCCTAAGAATATAAAAGTACTATATCAGAAAAGATCGATGACACAGCACTAGGATAGAGAAACACATCAGAATGATCGATGACGTGAGTCACAAAGCTACAAAGCTAAGGAAAGTAAAGTGCAATGCAGGAAAGTTAAAAATAATTGAAATATAACATTAAGTTTGATTTGGGGATTTGGGGGGGAGGGGAGTAATAATAGAAGGCTGGTGGTATTTATAATGGTTTGGAAATAACCACCTTCAGACAGTTTTCAGTGGTTTCATTTGTGGAGTAGTTTCCATCGATAACCTCCATGATCTTCGAGTGCACGTTCCTATGACTCTGCTATTGTGTGGTTACATGCCACATGCCTCCTCATGATCTTATTTCGAACAATTTTCGCTCCATGGATTTACTTAAATGATAATCAATCGTTCCCTCCAAAATGTGTACATGTTCCCTCGAAGATGTGTATATGCTTATGTTCGATACGTTTCGCTAGACTGGTTGGTTATTCATATCCCCATGCTCCTCATGTCTTCTCGGGAATTTGATGGTGCTTTGTTATTATTCCCTTATTGCCAATGTTTATATCGGCAACTATTACCCATTCGTCATCGTATGTCGATAACCGAACATATATGTCATCAATATATGTCGATGTCCAAAGGAACCAGATTCCTAAACATAATTCAAAAACGCGGAAAACGTGCCCATTCTATACTTGAATCAGCGATCAAATGAAGCATATTACGTAAATAAACATACCTCTTTGCCATAAATTAAATGCACCTATTGCAACCCTGAGAGAGAGAGCGATCCTTGGATTATCGAGCAAAGTCGCATTTTCTTTGTTTTCAAGTGAGAGTAAGTATTTCTGATAGTGAACAAGCACTGGCAAAAAAAACTCACGTAAGTTTTTATTCTTCTCACTTTTGTGCCCACAAAATAACTGTCATTTGCGGTTATTTTCTTTCATGGGCTGGGTTAGCCCATCATGGGCGGCCCATTTATTCACAAAACCCATCATCTCCCACTCGCACTTGGTGGGCTAAACATAACTCTCTCTTCTTTGTAATGTTCATACTAGCGAATAATCCATGCAATCAGCATACTTCGAGAGCTCATTGCCATGCATCTGTTAGGAATACATAGCTACTCAAATTGGGTATAACGTTTTCGAAAAGATATAGTATGCAGTACCCTAGATCAATCAATCACATTTATATCTCTTTTGATCTCTTTTAGTATCTCGTATATTGTTTTCACAACTATGATTCATTCAAAATCATAATTGGTCGACCTGTGAATACAAAAATAGGATGTGACATCATAAATAAATTGATCTTCTCTTTTCTTAAACCTCTCTATTTCAGTCCAGCTCGCTTTTCTAGAAATGCCCCATTAGATCGAATCATTCATAACCATTGGCAACACCCTAAGATAGCGAACAATGAATAAAAACTTTGAGAATAAGTCAGAGTCGTGAGGGCACTAAATGAGGAACTCATATCCTCAGAAGTCTCACATGGCATAAAGTTGAGATCAAAAACTTTTGCCACTCTTATCGGTCGTCTCATGCATACGTAGTATGAAATATGTATTACGGTACTAACTCCTTTCCTATGAAGCGTATGTCTTTACATTTAATACCGTACAGATGATAGTTCAGACATACTCAATATCTAAACTTGAGTTCACGTATCTACTCTTCTAAAAAATTCATTAGAACTCATATCTGGCATCAAAGACAAATAAAGTAAAATATGTTGACTATTTTACTTTCGGACATAGTAAATGTTATGTCCTCATCTTAGCACTTAGCTAAGGTGACATTTATATTTTAACCTTGAGCTCTCAATTATCACCTAGATAATAAGTTTAAAAATTGTCTTATCTCTATTTACCACACAGTAAATAGAGGCGATTACTCGTGTGAGTAGGTTAATCTTATCTGTCCTACATATTTTCTTGACATAATACACTAAGTATTAAGATGCATAAATATCAAAAAAAAAATTCATAGGCATTAACAATGATATAACAATTTCATTTAAATATGAACATTCAGGAAAATTACAATATTCAGTACATCAGCATCTACACAATCCTAGAGATTTTACATGACCAATGAAAATATCTCTAGGAATTAGCTTCGTCATAGGATCTACTATCATTCTATGCATAGATATGTACTGTAAGTTCACGTCTTTTCGTGCTACCATATCTTTAATAAAATTATACTTGGTATCTATATATTTGGTCTTGCCATGATATTACGGATCCTTGGTGTATGCCATCGCTGCTTAGCTATCACAATTGACTAACAATGAGCTTGCAGTAAGCTCAACAACACCTAAATGATCCAAAAATCAATTAAGCCGAACTCCCTCTTGTACTGCTGCCGACAATGCCATGAACTTGGCTTCCATGGTGGATAATGTTATACATGTTTATTTCTTACTGCTCCAAGATATAACGCCATTATTCAGTAAGAATGCAAATCCAGAGGTAGATTTCCTTTTGTCTAAATCTACTCCCCAGTCAACATCTGAGTAGCCTTCAAGTCGCAAATCCTTTCCTTGATAACTTAGAGAATACTCAGCATTACCTTTTAGATACCTCATGATTCTTTTAACGGCTTTCTAATGTGCTTGACCTAGATTAATTGGTATTTACTTACCATTCCAACTGCAAAATATATATCAGGTCTTGTACACATCATAGCGTACATTAAACTCCCAACAGCACTAGCATAAGAAACACGTTTCATTTGTTCCTTCTCTTGTGGAGTCTTAGGACACAACTTACAACTCAATCCTTCACCTTTTGCAATAGGAGTATCCATGGATTTACAGTCATGCATATAAAATCGTTCAAGAACTTCGTTTATATAAGTCTTTTGTGAAAGAGATAATAATCTCTTGGAACAATCTCTTGAAATCTTAATTCCAAGAATTTATGCAGCTTCACCCATATCTTTCATCTCAAAATTGGATGATAACCAACTTTTAACAGTATTAACTAACTTCATATTGCTTCCGACAATCAGTATATCATCAACATATAATAATAAGATCACAAATTGATCTTTGGATCCCTTTATATATACGTAATGATCTTCATCAATTATTGTAAAATCATAAGCTACAATGGCATTATAAAAACGTGTATATCATTGTCTTGAAGACTGCTTAAGGCTATATATCAATCTCAAAAGTTGACATACTTTTTGTTCTTGGCCTTCAGAATGAAACCAACGGGTTGCTCTATGTAAATTTCTTCTTCTAATTCTCCATTTAGAAAAGCAGTCTTTACATCCATTTGATGTAATTGAAGATCTATACTTGTCATTATTACCAGAATAAGGCGAATTGAGGTAAATCTCATTACAGGAGACAAAGTTTCCTCATAATCAATTCATTCATGTTGATTATACCCTTTCGCCACTAGGCAAGCCTTATATCTTTCTATTGAGCCATCAACTTTTCATTTTATTTTGAGAACCCATTTATTCCCAATAGCTTTGTGTCCTTTTGGAAAATCAACCAGTTTCCAAACATAGTTTGACTTCATTGACTCCATTTCTTCTTCCATTGCATTTATCCATTTTTCCTTATTAGGGCAACTTAGAGCTTCATTTATATTCATTGGCTTATCTTCATCTTGTGGAGCGACCATGAAAGTTTCCCCTTCAATATCAAAACGACGTCGGGGACCACTTTTGAGACTTGTTCGCCGTACAGGAGATTGTGCACATGACGCATCATTCTCCATTATGCTCCCACTTGAATTAGATAATGACGGTATCGTCTCATCAAACGATTGCAATTGAGATTGAGTCGAATTTAATTCCTCACTTCTCACATTGCTCCCACTTGGACGAACTTCATCAATTTCAATATCAAGATCCAAGGTTTCAAATTGTGAGTAGTCCTCACCTATTTCGCCCTTCTCAGGAAACTCATTCTTTAAGAATGTGACATCTCGTGATTCAAATTCAGTTATACTCCCACTTTCTTGATCACCTATAAATACATATCCTTTTGAGTGCTCTGAGTATCTTATGAAAATACTCTTATTGCCTCTAGGACCCAGTTTCCCACATTTATGAGAGGGCTCGTGAGTATAAGCAGCGTAACCCCAAGGTTTAAGAAAACTTAAATCGGGTTTTCTACCTATCCATAACTCATATGGAGTGGAAGTAACTAATTTAGAAGGCACACGATTAAGCACGTAGGCAGCAGTTAACAGAGCATTACCCCAAAAAGTGACAGGTAAGTTAGCTTGTGCCATCATAGACCTAACCATTTCCAATAGGGTTCTAATTCTCCTCTCAGCAACACCATTTTGTTAAGGAGTATATGAAATAGACAACTGTCTTTCTATTCCTTTTTCATCATATAAATTTCTGAACTCATCAGATAGATATTCTCGACCTCGATCGGATCTAAACGTTTTTATTTTCTTATCTAATTGCTTTTCTACCAAGTTCATAAATTTCTTAAAGCAATTTAATGCCTCGGATTTATGGGAAATCAAATAGACAAATCCAAATCGAGTATAATCATCTATGAATGTGATAAAATACACAGCCTTATGCCTTGCTCTTACATTCACTGGACCACAGATGTCAGAATGAATTAGTTGCAAAGGAAACTCAGCTCTTGTACCCTTTTCGAATGGTTTCCTTATTGTTTTCCCGGCCAGGCAATGCTCGCAAATAGGTAAATCAACTTTTTCAATATTGCCTAATAAGCCCTCTTTAGCTAATCTTTGCATTCGTTGATGGCCAATATAACTATAACATTCTGAATTTTCGATTCTTTTCCCGGGATTTATAAAATGAATATTTTGGTCAATGCACTTATAATGAGATCTCATCCGGAACCGCGCATTCTCGGGATGCTAACCTTAGGGGTAAGGTTATTACGGGATTGAGTTCACACGACCAAAGAACTCAACCCTGGTTCGACCTTCGACCATAAGGATTGACGAGGGAATGTTTTGGGCCAACCGAGACCGATCTATTTGATTAATCGTGTCCGAAGGGAACTAGCGACAGATCCTCGCAGTTATATGACAACCGAGGTCGTCCTGGGTAGGGTAAACTTAAACATGACTTGACTTAGTGTCGGTCACGGGTCGAGAGCGCGTAATCCCAATGAGCCACCCGTTAGCCAGAGATAAGCTAAAGTCGCGATTGTTTGATTCTAGTCATTTCTTGGAATTCGAGCCCGGAAATTGAGAATTTTGAAAGTGACAATTTTGAGCGGTCGATGATGTTTTTGATGTGGCCAACCTTGGGGCTACCCATTTCTGCAAAAAAATAAATTTCGCTCCGAGATCGGAAAAATGGTCGTTTTGCCCCTAGGACCGCGAACGAATTTTAAGGACTGGATTAAGTCGGGGGACTGAGAAATATCCTGTTTGGCCAAAAATTGAAGGACAAGAATGCCCCTTTCCCTTTTTGGTAATTTCCGGGGTACAATTATTGCGGGTAGATATTTATATTCATATCCTCTCTCTCTCCTCCATTATTCAAGTCTCTTTCTCTCTCCTCATCCCCCCACCGACCGGCTCTCCCTCTCTCTCTCTTCCTTGCGCGTGAGGCCACCTTGGCCGGCCACCAACTCGTCGTCGCCTGGTCACCGCCCTCCCGCCGTTCACCACTGCCGCTTCTCCCTTTCGATCGCCACACCACCGTCAGCATGTCCCTCTATTTTCCTATTCCGATCGGCCCAGCTATCGCCGAGCCACCCTTGGCCATCCTTCCCTGCCCTATACGACTAGATCGCCGCCCTCAGCTGCCCGTGAGCCGCCCGCTAGTCGCCCATCCACGGTGGTGCAACCGCTCGCTCGCCTGGCCGTCGACGACGCCGCCGCTGCTGCTGTTGCTGGTCCGGCTATTCCAACCCCTGTCCAGCCGAGTTGTCCTATTTTTCTAAGATAAGTGACTTTCCCAAACTCTCCCTAGGACCTCGGGTATTGTAGGGCATGTTAGGGCTTGGTTCGGGTAGTTTAGGTGGCTGTTTTGGGACTGAGATGAAGGCTGGGTGTTTGGTTGTTGTGGGTTGATTTGGGGATTGAAAATCGGTGGTTCTATAGGCTCGAATAGGGCTAAGGTGATGTGGAATGATTGCGGTTGAATTGTGTGTTTGATTGGTAGTTTTATGACTTGTTTGGGTTTAATTAGATGATTGTACGACTTGTGGGTATTGGCTGGTTTGGATTATGTTGCGGGCTGATTATGTGTGAGCGTGTGTACTATGTGTGTGGCCGCGAGGCGTGGTGGTGTGGTAGTGCGATTGCGTAACGAGTTCGCATGCCAAGCTTGGGTGTTTGTGTGGGGTTCGTGTGACAAGGATGTGAAATTGTGAAGTGCGTGTGGAGTGTGAGATTGTGTATGGCCGTGTGTATATGTGGCCGTGTGATATGTGTGGTATGAGTGGAACGAAGGTACAGGAATGTAGGATTGATCGGAAAAGTGTCGTCTTAAGGTGTGTTTATTTACGCGGGACGATGCCATCTCTGACGAGGTGATGATGCCCGGCCCAACGGGGTGTCGATACCTGACGAGGTCAGAAGACCGTTGGCCTGATGCATTTTACGCGGGCACGGTAACTAAGGAAGTGAGAGTGTAGGATTCCGTCCTGAGGCGTGTTCGTTCACGCGGGACGATGCCATCCCTGACGAGGTGACGATGCCCGGCCCAACGGGGTGACGATGCCTGACGAGGTCAGAAGACCGTTGACCTGATGCGTTTTACGCGAGCATGGTAGTGGTGGAAAAGTTGAGAATGAGCAGGATTTGGCTTGATGAGTGGGGATTGCGAGAGTTGACGCATGGTGTGAGTTCATGTGCGAGTGTGTTTGTATCGCGTGATGTAGTGCTCGATTATGGGGTAAAAATTGCTAGGCACGATATGGGACATGCCCTAGTAGGTTTTGCTTTATAATCGAGGCACACGCGCGGCTGTGATGTATTATTGTGGTATATTGGCTGTGTTATTGTCTAACGTGCAGGGACATGCAAGTTGGGTTCCAGGTAGGGTCGCGTGTGATTGTTAGTTTGATTGATTGTCAGTTTGATTGATTGTCGTATGCTATGCGTGTTTTCGTCTGGCGGTACGTAAGAGCCTATGTGGGGTTTGGGGTTGTACACTTATTGAGATTCGTCTCATGGTTGTATAACCACCACTTTCAGACCCTCTACCTTAAACCCTGGGAGCCCGCCTCCTCTTTTTGAAGTACGAGCAGCTGCCAGGGTGCCCAGTAGAGTTGCAGGCGATGCCCAAGCGATCTTCCGGAGGATCGAGCCAAATGGATTAGGAGCAGAATGGAAGGAAGGCGACCATTAGGCTTTCCCTAGGGTATTTTAGGGGTTGGTTAAAATAGATCGACCTGTAGTGAAGTTAAGATAACCAGACCCCTGATCTTTTTCTTAAATCGGTGTCTGTAGATGGTTAATTGTTAATTATGTCTGTATTATGATGATCGTATGTTCAGTGCAGTGATATTATATAAAAATGTTGTTGTTGTTGTTGTTTGATTGTTTTGGTAATCTACCCCATCGTCATCTTTTTAGTCCGGGGTTTTCATATCTGCTTCCGCATGTGACTTTGATGTTTGGGTTGGGTCGGAGACATTCTTGGGACGTCGCAACTATTCGACCGGAGGAATAGGGTGGTGTCGCGGGCTCGACGGGGTTCGGGGCATGACAATAATCAAGTCTAGCATGCCACACATTCACATCATTTTCATAGGAATTGGAAGATACAAATAGAGAATAACAAATGTTAACATCACCACAGTTAACATTTAATACAATAAAACCATCCAAAAAGTATCCACAACCATAGCAATTTGTATTCAAATACAAATCAACACCATTATTATGGAAGTTCAAATTAAAACCAAGTTTAACTAAGACTAATACAGACACTAAATTCCGACAAATCTCCGGAGCATATAATACATCATGTAGGAACAATGTGCGTCCACTACACATCATCAACTGGCAAGTGCATATTCCTTTAACTTTAGCTTTAGAGTTGTTCCCTACATAAATCCATTTTGTTCCGATCGGAACCCGTCAGAACTCCATGAAGACATCTCAGTCCTTCGCTACATGGTCTGTTACTCCCGAATCTACAGTCCACAAAAGATTAGACTCAGTTAAAAATACAGAACTTGACACATAGACAAAGTTCTCAAAAATGTAAGGGGAGTTTACCTTCTTTGGCTCGCCATAATCGCGAGCGAAGTGGCCTTTCTTGCTATAGTTGTAGCATTTCACCCTCAACATCTTCATAACAAAAGAATGCTTTACTTTGTCTTGTTGATTAAATTTTGGTTTCTTACTCGAAAAACTTGCTCCCTTGCCTTTCCACTTCATGAACGTTTCGACGCGCTTGCGCTTGGAGCCCGAAACCCCATGTGAGCTCGAACCAGCATAATAGATGTCGATTTCTGGTTTCACCGCCATGAGGCAATCCTCTCCTAACTCAAGATGGCGCATGGCATCTTCAAAGGTCTTGATGTTTTTATTATGGGTCAGGTGCACCTTCATGTGCTCCCAACTTTGAGGCAAGGAACGGATCACTGTTTACACTTGCTGTTTATCAGTCAGAATGTGTCCAGCATCCTTTAACTCAATGATCATGTTTGACATCGTTCTCAGGTGTTGTTTCATGGACTGACCATGAGATTTCTTATATGAGTCAAACCTTATAATGAGCTATCTCAGCTTGGTCACCAACGTATGACCAAATCTTGCTGCTAATGCTTCCCACATTTCCTTGGCATTTCAAACCGTATGAACTCTCACATGATATCATTCTCCATGCTACTCAGCAACGTGATGCGATCAATCAAGTTCTTCTTCTTCCATGCAGAAAATGCAGCTCTATCTCTCTTATGCTGTGCAGTGTTCCCATCCTTAGGTTCTTTCATAAGTTGGTTAAGAGCTTCTAGTGCTTCTTGTTCTTCTAGCACATATTGAATTTTTATGTTCCATATTTCATAATTTTCACCGTTCAATTTCTCTCCTCTATTCAATTCAGCCACTATGTTCTTAGTTGCTGAAGCCATGGTATCTGAACATTTCAGACATATAACACGAATTATTAATACCACTCATTTATGCATCAATTTTACACAAACTGATTACAGTAATGAGTAATTTCACATAGTTTTTAGATTTGAAAGTTCATTATTTTCCCAATCATCATCAAAAATCCTAATGTGAAATTATCGTTAATATAATCATTAAGGTAAAATTACGTTCTTTAAAGTTATTAAAACTTTTAAAACTCCCACTCAACCACATGATATTAATAAGATAGATATTATAATATAAAAGCACCATAAACTATTCATAACAGAAAATATCCATCAACATCTATTCATTATAAAACTATTTACATGAGGAACAAATCCATCATAGGAAAGAAACATGAATACTAATATGAATAGTAATATCCACCTAGGATATTTAAAACCAAACTAAAATAAAATAAAATCAACAGTTTATCAACTTCCTATACATAGGGAAAGATTTATCAAATTTCTTAGAAAAAACAATCTTCTTCTTTGGCAACCAAGAAAAGACTGTCGGGTATCCCTTAGGCTTTCTCCATGACGCATTCATTCTTCGCCAAGTTATATTCATCCCTAGGGTCGAAGTCTTTGTTGCCTCAATCCTATAATATTCTCTCACAAAATCCATTGCAAGTTTTTTTGTAGATTGGGACTACGTTGACCTCCCATAGGCGATGCAATACCTTTTTTCATTTAGATGGAATAGTGTTGATCAGAACATTCAACTTCTCAAAGTCCAGCATACAATAACAATTCCAGATGATTTTCTGTATCATCTTATTGACCTTGACCACATGATTCTCCAAATCACCATTTTCCCATTGATAAGCATCTAATTCAGCTCTCAACACTGCAAGCCTTGCCTTTTGTTCAGGCGTCCTAGCCATAATAGGGGTTTGAAATCTTCGTACCATCTTTCCCGCAACAAATGCAAAAAAAAAGGATTACTTTTTAATTCATGATACTATATTGCAAGAAACACATTCTGCCCCCATTCAGTTTTTTTTTTTGGTGGTCAACGCCAGTCAACGGTGGTCAACGCCGATCAACGGTAGTCAACGCCGGTCAACGGTGGTCAATGATGATCAACGATCAACGGATGACCAAGTCAGGTCAACGGGTCAGCAGGGTTGGGTCACAGGTCAGAACTCGAGTCGGATCGGGTCAAGCCTACCAGGCCGGGCCTTTCGGCACAAAAAAAAATAACCGGCATGGCTGACGTTACTGTGACGTCAGCCACGTCCACACGCGCATGCATGGCGCATGCGTCGCACGTGTGCGCGGCAACCACTGCGTACGTGCAACGCATGTGCCGGTGAAGCCGCTTGCGGCAGCACGTGTAGGCGCATCCGGCCTCCCCCGGCGGCGTACCACCCATCGTTTTGCTCATCTCGACAAGCACTACGACCCTATACTTTAAAAAATAAATTTTGACGCACGGAAATCAAGAAACGACCTCGAACAGTACGATCGGGTGTCGGTTTTTCGTACCCAAGCGTTCATTGGCATCGTTTCACGAATTCCGGCCAACAATCCATTTTATAAACACATAAACGATCAGGAAACAAGAACACACGCTCTGATACCAATGAAGGAAACAGATTCCTAAACATAATGCAAAAACGCAGAAAACGTGCCCATTCTATACTTGAATCACCAATCGAACGAAGCATATTACGTAAACGAACATACCTCTTTGCCATAGATTAAATGCACCTATTGTAGCCCTGAGAGAGAGAGAGAGAGAGCGATCCTTGGATTGTCGAGCAAAGTCACATTTTCTTTGTTTTCAAGTGAGAGTAAGTGTTTTTGATAGTGAACAAGCACTAGCAAAAAAAACTCACGTAAGTTTTTCTTCTTCTCACTTTTGTGCCCACAAAATAACTGCCATTTGCAGTTATTTTCTTTCATGGGCTAGGTTAGCCCATCATGGACGGCCCATTTATTCACAAAACCCATCAATGTCGATCGATAAATATCAATTTACAATCATATTACATGTATAAAATATTCACGTGGCACTCACGCGACCGTCCGTGTACATATGCCAAACACGTGTTTTGACGACTCGATTATTTTTGGGGTAAACAGGTAGAGAAAGCTAAAATTTGTTGTCCTCCTATTTTCGTCTGCAATGTCTTCAAGATCGTCGTCTCTTCTCGATACTATTGGACGAGATCGCTCGCGGCATAACAGTCCTCCTTTCCATGAGAGAAGACAAAATTATCTTTTTTTTTTGTCTTATAAAAATTATCTAATTTGTCGTGGATTTTTTGTCTGTTTGCATGCATGACATTATCACGAAGAATAATAGAAGTAAGAAAGTACGTGATACAATCAAAACACGATGTACTAGTATACTGTAATATTTAAAATTTGATATTCTATGACCATACTTTGTCGATTGAAGGGAAAAATGTCAAAAAAGTCTTAAACCTTTTACATTAGTGTCAATTGAGTCTTAAACCTTTTTTTGTACAAATTGAGTCATAAACAATTTTTTTTCTTTACCAAAAACAAAAACAATTTGTTTTTGTACTAATTCGGTCATTTCAACTAATTTTGACTGGATTTTGCTGACGTAGACACCAGCCAACCTACAAGGCACGGCAGGTGCTGATGTGTGCAATTTTTAAGAATATTTTTTTCTTTTTTTCTTTTTTTTCTTTTTTCTTTCTTTTTCTTTATTATTTTCGTCTTTTCTCTCCTTACAACGACCGGCCAAAGGCCCAAGGCCGGTGAGATCTCTAGCGAGCCACGCCAACCACTGGATGGCAGCGAGGGCAGCCTCACACTGGGCGGGCGAGGTTGTGCCTCACCGGCCATGGCCGAGGCACAACCCTCGCCAACCCAACGCAAGGCTGCCCTTGTGACATCCCAAAATTCCATTTGCTAGTTTAACGAGCGTACGTAACGGAACGTTACGTGGGAATTTAAATAATCGACGACGAGCTACGGAAGTATCAACTTCGGAAGACGCGGACGTTATTACGAAATCACCGCACCATCACTTTGTCAACCACCATGGGACCATCCTACAATTATCTATCATTTTATTCGTTAACGTTGTGTTACGAATTAACTGTCCTGACCTTATCATGTCATTTGTTTACACTATGAACTTTAGTCACGTTATTCACCCGAGTTGAATTCTTGCACGCGATTTCCTTTTCCACCGACTTCATGCAACATGATCAGTCCACTCTTCTACTTTGTTTTCCAATTTTTTCCACGCCATTTGCTTCCCCCACCGCACGGGTCAGCTGTCCCATTTCATTTCTCCAGTCAACAATTTCTGTTCTTCATCAGTCAACTGGTGAAGGAGACCAAGCCAGGTAAGCCACCAAGAGGGGCATATGGCGTGCAGCAAGCAAAAAAGGAGAAAAGGGAAATCTAGACCCCTCTCCCATCTTCTGATTTTTTCTTTTCTTTTCTCTCGGCAGACTTCCCCTTCATTTCTGGTGGTTCAGCCGATTAACACACTTCCCTCAGCCAACTTCTTTTTCTTCTTCCTCTCCACTTCTGTTTAGCTAGTCGGTCTTTTACCACAACAGGCCCCTCTCCATTTTTTCCTTGCCGTTCGGTTCATCTTGACAAACCAGAGTTGCTCGTCGACTCCGCCCGACCGATCAAGCCCCTCGTGCTGACGAATCTTGCAAGCTGTGAGCCGAGGACACGACCAGAGAGCTGAAAAGCTCGGCGACCCCCCATCTTTCACGACAACCGTCCTCGCGAGCCGACATCAAAGCAAGTGAAATTCTGCCTCCCTATAATAGATCGGAATGGGTTGCATGTTGGTGTGGGTTTAGGATATTGATGGAAATGGATGGTGGTGATGGAAATTAGCTGCTGGTATGGGTGTTTTTGAACACCAAACTCGTGTAGATCAAGTCATGAGTTATTCTTGAACTAGAGTTGTGATTTCCAGATTCAATTCTACTGGACCTTTACTGCTTTCCAATTTTGTAGAGATTTCTGTGGTTAGAATTTTGCAAGACTTCCTCATTAAAGTTGTTTAAAACATCTGGAAGTATAATATATTTTAATTTCAGAATTTTTGGAGTTGTTTTGGGTAGCACGAACACCAAATCTCTAACCCGTGCTTGACTGCCCAGGTGCTCTGTTTCAGTGACCTTTCCACATTCTTGAATTTTTATAAACTTTTCTAGAATGATTCTAAACAAACTTCCTTCACAAAAGTTCTTGAGGACGTATTTATCTACAACATATTTAAATTTTATAATTTTTGGAGATGATTTGAATACTGAAATGAACTCATTTTGAGAGGCAAGGATTCTGTCCCCATGGACATGTTTTAGTCTGACTTTAAGCTCCCGAACGAGGCATTTAAAAGCATAATTAGACTTTGAATCCTTCATAAAAAATGTTTATCAAGGTGTCTTCGGTGACATATCCAAAATTTAGAATTTTTAAAGTTCATTCACTATTTATTTAAGTCTGAATTTAAAATTGGTGCAAGGCTGCCCAGTTTTACCAATTTATAAAGACTTACTATTTCCCCAATGAAATTGCTGGAATCTCAATTTGATGTCTTCTGGAGATGAAATGTATAAACTCTAGTCTTTCCAATGAGTCATGCTAGACCTTGATGTGGTTAGCCACGTGTCGTGGGATGTGTTGCTGACGATTAGTCAAGGCGATGCTTTAGTGAACGAGACCGCGAATGCGACTTACGATATGTCCTACTAAAGTGGTAAACTATGAATTATGTGATATTAAGAAAGGATGATTGTTGTTGATGAACTGTATACTGCACGAAATGATTAGTTTGTGTGGGCTTACTGGGTTATTAAATGCCGTCAGTCAGTGAACCGACGATGCCCCGAGGAGCCGTAGGGAATGCGAGATGCCGTGGTCAGTGGACTACGATGCCTAGGATGAGAATGCCCTAGATGCCCCAGGAGTTTGATCGGGATGCCGTGGTCAGTAGATCACGAAGCCTGCACAGGCCGTTGAGAATTTCGGCGTACACCACGGCGGATGGAAGTGCGCACCGAATCCCACTAGACGGGAGGTTTCCTCCTTGCGTGTCCGGCGAGCGCACCGGGCATGTGACTTGGAGTGAGATAATGATACCCAAGCAAGAGTAAAGCTATGTGTGTATGTTTGAATCTTGCTGTTGATTGTGATTGCTGAGTTAAAGTACCACACTTGAGATGATTACTAGCATGAGCACAACAAAATATGATTTTTATGATTAGTAAGTCTAGCTAGAAGACTGTGATACCTATGCCTGTTGATATGTATTCTATTCTTGTTTGGTATAGGTTGACAGACATTTTACTTGTTGAGCCTAGCTCATTGTTGTTGTGACAAACTTTTACATATCTGTAGCAATGCCGATGCTTTCCCCATCAACCTCCATTAGTTATGGAGCACCTGTTGATTTCGAAAGTCATCTATCTGACTTTGTGGACCCTGACCTTCCAGGGATGGTTTTTGTTAGATGTATTTCCATTATGACTGTGGACATTGGGTCCCCAGTGGGACCCATACTATTGGGGTTCGTAGCTATATATGTTCGTACTAGAGGGCGGCTAGTGGGACCTCTTCCACACCAGGGGAGGATGGGGCAGATGACGATGCCAATAGCAGGATCGAGTAAGGCTAGTGATGAGGAGTTGGGGGATGGACCATTTTTGGGAACACACGACTGGCACTTTTTGAGACAGAGTCGTGTGCTCGGGTGATCAAATTTTGAAGCTTGTTGTGGTAGGTGAGTAGACGTAGATAGTTCGGGTTGGAGCAATCCCTGTATGTAGTCTCCCCGAATGTAAACTCACCGTTGTATCACCCTGTGTTTATAAATAAGAAGAAATTTGAAGTTTAATTTTGTGCAATCAATTATAGTAGTAGACTTTCCTTATTTATAATTCATGTTATAAATGTTATCTTTAACAAGAAGCGTCTCCCGCTTACGAATTCTTATGAACTCGTAAAGTTAGAATGACTCTTAGGCAGGGTTGTGCTTGAGATGCCACAGCCGCTTTTATTGGTATCAAAGCATAGGTTTACATTGGAGTGAGAAGGTGAAGCTTGCATTGGAGGGATAAGGTTGGTTTTATGGGAGTGATAAGGTGCATTAGTGATGAGTTGGCTAGGATGTGTCCGCCCTAAGACTTCTAATGCATGTGTTTGTTAGTACTGTGTTTAGGAGATACAAGTAACTATGGTTACTTATGTGATATCAGTAACGTTTGTTACTTATTAGTTAGCTATGACAATTGATCATCCATAGTAACCGATGATCAATTTGCAGAACTGGGTAATACAAGATGGCGAGGTTTGGTGCATCATCTTCTGGTGCCGCTCAAGGAAGAGACCCTCGTGTAGACGGAATCTTGGAAGCATTGGCCAATGGAGGGGCATTGTTTGAGCAACAAGCCCATCGGCAAGTGGCAGCAGGGAATGGTGATCGCTGTGTGCAAGGACTTATTGACCAATTCTTGAAATTGAAACCAAGTAAGTTTGCGAGAGAGGGAGATCCCAACGAGGCCGAAAGGTGGATACGTAGTTTGGAGAAAATATTCAACCTGTTGACTTGTACCGATAATGATAAGATACTTTTAGCTGAGTATCAACTAGAAGGAAATGCGGAATACTGGTGGAGAGCATCGAAAGAAACAGTGTTTCCCGCAAGTACGGAAATAGTTTGGGAGAAATTTGTGGAGGCATTTTATGAGAAGCATTTTTTTGACTATGCTGAAGACCAGAAAATAGCGGAATTCATACAGCTATGTTAGAATAATATGACGGTGGATCAATACGAGGCTAGGTTTTCTGAACTCTCTCGGTTTGCACCTCATATGATGGAAAATAGGGAGGATAAAGCCAAGAGATTTTTGAATTGGCTAAAAAATGATATCAGAAGGCTGTTAGTACCCTTCGATATAAGGGACTATAATGTACTTTATCAACATGCCCAACTCATTGAACATGAGTTGATGAAAGGAGAACTAGAGGTCCTGGGACAAGGTAAGGCAAGTTATCAAGCCACACGAGATAATGTCAGATTTGGCAAAAGGCCCCTCCTGTTTAGGAAACCTTCTTTTGTTCCTAATGAGAGACGAAATAACATGAGATCGTGGAATAATCAGTCGATGGAGCGGAGGTTATTTCCAAACGGAAATTGCTGCCAATGTGGGAGACAACACGAGAATGCACCGTGTCCAACGCTAAAGAGGTGTTTTGGGTGTGGACAACCCGGTCATGTTGTTAAAGATTGCCCTCAAGGGAGACCACAACTTAGTGCACCGCCAGCGCAGCAATGACAACGACCAACTCAGGGCAGAGTACCACCACCAAGAAATTTGCAAATGCCGCCAACGCAAGGAAAAGTGTATGCAATCACTCAGGAGGAAGCGGAAGCTTCCAAGACTGTTATTTCAGGTATGCTCTCTTTATGTGACCAAGCAGCATACGCATTATTTGATACGGGTGCTACGCATTCCTTTGTGTCTGCAAGGTTTATGCAATTAATTGGATTGAAGTCTGAATTGCTGGAAGTGCCTTTGAGTGTCTCTACACCTCTAAAGGATATGATATTATCAACATTGACACGTAGGGATTGTAAGATCTCTATAGGTGGAGTGGATCAGAGAATAGATCTAGTAGTTTTAGTTATGTACGACTTTGACGTTATCATAGGAATGGATTGGCTTAATAAGCAACGGGCCAATGTAGATTGTTATGAGAAGGTGATTCAGTTAACCCACCAGATCACCCTAACTTTGAATTTGTCGGGAATGGAATGAATTCTTCATTGCCACTTATCTCAGCACTCGAGGCACACCGACTTCTCAATAATGGTTGTCGAGGATACTTAGCAATGGTTAAGGATCAAGTTAAGAAGGAATCGAAACTTGAGGAAATTCCAGTAGTTCAAGAATTTCCGGATGTATTTCCTAAAGAGTTGCTAGGAATACCACCGGAACGAGAAGTTGAATTTGTTATAGAATTGACCCCAGGAGCAGAGCCCATTTCGAAAGCCTCATATAGGATGGCATTAACGGAGCTAAAGGAATTAAAAGTACAATTGTAAGAATTGCTTGATAAAGGATTTATTCGGCCAAGTGCATCACCGTGGGGCGCACCTATCTTATTTGTAAAGAAGAAGGATGGATCAATGCGTCTCTGCATCGACTATAGGCAACTGAATAAGATTACGATCAAGAACAAGTATCCTTTGCCTAAGATTGATGACCTATTTGACCAATTGCAGTGGGCATTTGTATTTTCAAAGATTGACTTAAGATCAGGTTATCATCAGCTTAGGATTAAGAAGGAAGACATTCCTAAGACAGCATTCAGGACGCGATATGGACATTACGAATTCTTGGTCATGCCATTCGGGTTGACTAACGCACTAGCTGCATTCATGGATTTAATGAATAGAGTGTTTAAATCCTATTTAGATCAATTCGTGATAGTTTTCATTGATGATATTCTAATATACTCGAAAGGACTGGAAGAGCATGAACGACACCTAAGAGTTACACTGGAGACTCTGAGAGAGCATAAGCTATATGCGAAGTTTAGTAACTGTGAGTTTTGGTTGGATCAAGTAGCCTTTCTGGGTCACATAATAACTGGAGAAGGTATAACAGTTGACCCAGCTAAAATTGAAGCGATAGTCAATTGGCCTAGACCAACAACAGTAAGAGAGATTCGAAGTTTCTTGGGACTTGCTGGTTACTATTGGAGATTTGTAGAAGGATTTTCACATCTGGCTAGTCCATTGACTCGATTGACGAGGAAAGACACGAGAATTGAATGGAACAACGAGTGTGAACGAAGTTTTCAAGAGCTTAAGAGAAAATTGACTACCGCCCCAATTCTGACGATACCATGTGGATCGGAAGGATTTGTTGTGTATAGCAATGCCTCCCACAATAGCCTTGGGTGTGTTTTGATGCAACACAGAAAGGTCATCGCTTATGCATCAAGACAACTAAAACCGTATGAGTTAAATTATCCGACACATGACTTAGAATTGGCGGCAATTGTCTTTGCATTAAAGATTTGGAGACACTATCTCTGCGGAGGAAAGTTCAAAATTTATACAGATCATAAGAGTCTGAAGTATTTGTTTTCCCAGAAGGAGTTAAACATGAGACAGAGAAGGTGGATGGAGTTATTAAAAGATTACGATTGTGAAATCTTATACCATCTAGGGAAAGCCAACAAAGTGGCAGTTGCTCTTAGTCGGAAGTCTGCTTTGACTGTGGCAAGTCTGATGGTCAAGGAATGGTGTTTACTTGAGAAGGCTTCAGAATCTGACTTTAAACTTAAGATTGAGGATCTTTCCAATGTATTGGCTACGATGAGAATTGAGCCTGTAATTATACAGAGAATTAAAGCAATACAGCAAACGAACCCCAAGATCTCAAAGGTCCGGGAAGAAATTGTGAAAGGAAAGAAGTCAGAATTTCATATAACTGATGAAGGAGTTGTGAAATTCCGTGGACGCATATGCGTGCCTGATAATGAGGAATTAAAGCAGGAAATTTTGACGGAGGCCCATCGGAGTAATTATAGTACTCACCCCAGGAATACGAAGATGTACCATAATCTTCGTCAATATTATTGGTGGAATGGAATGAAGTCGGATATAGCCAAACATGTAGCAAGGTGTTTAACATGTCAACAAGTCAAGGCAGAGCTGTTGGGTTTCTCTAGCGCTAAAAATACAGCAGAATCTATAAATCGAAATCCTAGATAGGATTCACGCGTATATTGAAATCTAAACAGAAGTTCAATACGTACCTTTTACAGATCGAAGGTAAATTGACAATCGATTGTGTCTGGATTAGCACCCCAAGTGTTGCGCCTCTACCGATATCCACACACACGAACGGAAGTCTCCAACGATCCAAGTGCTAGCTAAAGATCTTGGACTTCTTTTTCCTGATCGCCTTTGATCTTTAAGACTCTCTCAAAGATCTCTGAACAGAGAACGATTCTCTTCGTATTCTCTTGGAGGCGTTTTTTCTTCTCTTAGGGTTTTTTTCACCCACACGCTATATATATATATATATATATCCTCATTATCTACGCGAATTAAAAGAAGTAGGGCCGGGCAATTTGGGCCCGCCAAACTGTCTACCTTCAATTGTACGTTTAATCGTTATCTCATAACGTGCACGACCGCGTAGATAAGTTGAATAGAGAATAAATTAAAATCTACTTCTTATTGTAAGTAGATCCCGATGCACAGAAAATATTAACTCAGTTCGCTATTATGTGCGACCATGTAGGTTCACTAAATATTAGCAGTGTGCTCAAAACCCTTTTTGGCCTACAAGTCATAAGCGGTCTCTAACAAGACATTATGACTACCTAAGTATAGTGAAGGTCAATTTTCCGATAAAACTTAGTCCACAACTAATATTAGAGTATCAACATTGATTGATTCGTAGAGCAGATTACTAACAATCTCCCATTTGTACTAGAATCAATCATATAAACTAAGTCACTTTATCACTTGATTTTCGAGTTAAGCATAAGGCAGGATAAGTGTCATCCTTATATAGCTCAAACTCATTTTCCTGATACCACAGCTAGACTGTCAAAGCAAGTAGTTGACTTTTCAACTCACTTGAGCATGGCAATGCATTTCACAGTCTCAATTCTACGGAAGGCCAGGATATCATACCCTCGTTATATGAGAGGGACAAATCCCATCTTGTCTACTCACATCACTCAGCACGATTCATGACATGCCCAGCCATTACCTTTAAAATCACATGTTACAGCTAACGTTTGGTAATATTAAAGCATGCCGATCCATGTCTAGGAAACCATGACAGACTCAGGTCAAAGGACTATACTTTTATAGCTGTCATGAGAAACACTGATGATATTATATAACAATCTTACAGTATTCTCATAGCGGATCTGTCCAGTACAATATTCTCCAACATGTATTCCATGTGATCAACTTTATATCTCTATATTCATGACCCATGAAACTTGGTCATCAGTCGACTCACATGCTAGTCTCAAATACCATTGGCGTCCCAATGTACAATGGCAATTGACTAGGGACATTTAAAATATTAATATCCACTCTATTAATAGAGTTTCACAATCAAATCACGTATTTGATTATCTATTAAGGATATTCAATATTCATGGGATAAAGATTTCGCATTCAATTATATACTCAAATTAAATCGAAATCAAATATAATATATATTTTATTAATGAACAATGAAAATGTATATCACATGTACTCCCACTCACATCAAGACCAATCACTAATATGTCTAAGGCCTAAAGCATTATAATGATGCTCATGCTTAGGTTGTGGAAGAGCCTTCGTCAATGGATCAGCTGTATTAAACTCCGTTGCAACTTTACACATCTTGACATCACCTCTTTCAATGAATTCTCGAATAAGATGATACTTCCTGAGTATGTGTTTAGTTTTCTGGTGAGATCTAGGCTCTTTAGCCAATGCTCTAGCCCCATTGCTATTACAATAGAGGTCTGCTGGATTCAAACTAATGGGACTGATTTCCAATTCTTCTATGAACTTTTGAATCCAAACAGCTTCCTTTGATGCTTCTGAAACAGCGATATACTCAGCTTCTGTCGTAGAATCTGCAAGAGTGTCTTGCTTGGAACTCTTCCAGCACACTGCTCCACCATTCACGCAAAAACTAAAACCTGATTGCGATCGAAGGTCGTCTTTGTCAGTTTGGAAATTATCATCAGTGTAACCACTTACAGTGATCTGTTCCTCCCCTCTATAGATTAAGAATAAATCCTTAGTTCTTCTCAAATACTTAAGGATATTTTTTATAGCAATCCAGTAAGGTCCCCCTGGATCTGACCGATATCTACTTATCATGCTCAATGTATAAGCAACATCAGGACGAGAGCATAACATAGCATACATGATGGATCCCATAGCTGATGCATAAGGAATCTTACTTATGCGATCTCGCTCATCTTATGTTGAAGGACACTGAGTCTTGCTAAGACTTATGCCATGTGTCATCAGGAGAAAACCTTTCTTGGAGTCTTGTATATTAAACCTATTGATAACTTTGTCAACATATGTACTTTGACTCAGTCCAATAAGTCTCTTAGACCTATCTCTATAAATCCTGATCTCTAAGATATAGTTTGCCTCTCCCATGTCCTTCATGGAGGAAAATTTTCCTAGCGATGTCTTAACTGACTGAAGCATAGGAATGTCGTTTCCAATGAGTACTATATCATCTACATACAATACTAGAAACACAATTGCACTCCCACTAGACTTATTGTATACACAAGCTTCTTCTTTGTCTCCGATAAAGCAAAACTCTTTGACAGTTTCATCGAAACAAATATTCCAGCTCCGTGATGCCTACTTCAATCCATAAATAGAACGTTGAAGCTTGCATATCTTCCTAGTGTTATCTGGTGATGTAAAGCCTTCAGGTTGTGTCATATACACATCTTCCTCTAGTTTTCTATTAAGGAAAGCTGTATTTACATCCATTTGCCATATCTCATAGTCATAATATGCAGCAAACGCTAGGATAATCCGAATGGACTTAAGCATGGCCACTGGTGAAAAGGTCTCGTCATAGTCAATCCCATGAGTTTGTTTGAAACCTTTAGCTACTAGCCGTGCTTTATAGATGTGAACATTTTCATCCATATCAGTTTTCTTTTTGAAAACCCACTTGCACCCTATAGGTTTGACATCTTCGGATGGATCAATCAAAGTCCAAACTTTGTTTTGATACATTGAGTCCATTTCGGATTTCATGGCCTGAAGCCATTTATCGGAGTGTGGGCCCATCATAGCTTCTGTATAGGTTGTAGGTTCGTCATTTTCTATTAACAATAGATGACGATGTTCTGTCACGTGAAAACCATATCTCATAGGCTCACGATGTGTTCTTTCAAACCTACGAACTATAAGTGCCACTGAAGTAGACTTTACAACTCTTTGTAGATCTAATTGAGGTTCCTCATGAACTGGGACACCCTCTTATGGCACAATAACTTATTCGAGGTTTACCTTACTCCCACTGATTCCTTTAGTAAGAAACTTTTTCTCTAAAAAGACACCATTTCGAGCAACAAATACTTTGTTCTCTGATGGATTGTAAAAGTAATATCCTTTCGTTTCCTTAGGATATCCCACAAAGAAGCATTTATCAAATTTAGGTACAAGCTTATCAGAAAGTAAACGTTTTACATAAGCTTCGCAACCTCAAATCTTTAGAAAATACATACTAGGAACTTTTCCTATCCACATCTCATATGGTGTCTTCTCTACAACTTTTGATGGACTTCTATTTAGTGTAAACGCAGCTGTCTTGAGTGCATATCCCCAGAAAGATAATGGAAGATCTGAATGACTCATCATTAATCGAACCATGTCTAACAAAGTTCGATTTCTCCTCTCAGAGACACCATTCCACTGTGGTGTTCCAGGGGGAGAAAGTTGTGAAACTATTCCACACTCTTTAAGATGATTATTGAACTCTTGGCTTAAATATTCTCCTCCTCGATCAGATCGAAGAGCCTTGATACTCTTGCCAAGTTGCTGTACTTCATTATGGAATTCCTTGAACTTTTCAAATGAGTCGGATTTATGTTTCATCAAGTAAACATATCTATATCTACTGAAATCATCAGTAAATATAATGAAGTACTGATAACCTCCTCTGGCTATAGAACTTAGTAGTCCACACATATCAATATGTATAAGGGCCAATAATTCTTTTGTCCTCTCACTTTGATTAGTAAAAGGAGCTTTTGTCAATTTTCCAATTAAATAAGATTCACACGTATCAAATGATTCAAAATCAAATGAATGTAATAGTCCATCGCTATGAAGCTTGTGAATTCGTTTTTTGTTTATGTGGCCTAATCGACAATGCCATAGGTAGGTTGGATTCAAATCATTAGATTTAAACCTTTTTGTATTTATATTATAGATTGGCACATCAAGATTTAGAACACATATCCCATCCACAATATGGGTGCTACCATAAAACAATCCATTAATATAAAATGAACAACTATTATTCTTTATGTCAAAACAGAAACCTTCCTTATCCAAACAAGAAACAGAAATAATATTCCTACGTATAGCAGGTACATAATAGCAATTATTCAGTTCTAAAATCATGTCAAAAGGTAAAGCTACATCATATATTCCTACGACTAATGCAGTAACTCTTACTCCATTTCCAACACGTAGTTCCACTCCACCTTTTGTAAGTGTTCTACTTCATTTTAGTCCCTGCACATTCATACAAATGTGAGTACCACAAACTAGTATCCAATACCCATGAAGTAAAACTAGTAGTAACATTTACTTTTATAACATAAATAACTGAATCGGAAGGCTCACTTCTCTTTTTCTTCAAATCCTCCAAATATTTCTTGCAAATTCCTCTTCCAATATCCATTCTCGCCACAATGTAAGCATACAGCATCAGCAGTCAGACCCAGTTTGATCTTGGATTTGGGTTTGGGCTTAGTGTCCTTACCCTTACCCTTGACCTTACCTGGCTTCTTAAAACCTTTCCCATTTTGAACCATGAGAACATTAGGGGTAAGGTTCTTCTTGATATTCTGCTCAGCAGTTTTGAGCATCCCATGTAGTTCAGTCAAAGACTTATTCAGATTATGCATATTATAGTTCATAACAAACGTGTCATAATCTTGAGGTAATGACTGAAGAATAATGTCAGTAGCCAAGTCTTGGCTAATGAGAGAGCCTAGTCGCTCTAGGTTTTCAGTATAACCTATCATCTTTATGACATGTGACCTAACTGAGCTCCCACTTGCTAGCTTGCACTCAATTAAGGTCTTTACCGTATGGTACCTTTCAGTGCATGCCTGCTCCTGAAATAAATTTTTCAGGTTCATGATCATATCATAGACATCTATGCTCTCAAACTGCTTCTGAAGGTCTGAGTTCATGGTTACTAACATTAGACATGATGCATCTAATGCATCATCTTTATACTTCTGATAAGCATTCCTTTTAGCATGGGGAGCGTTGGAAGGAGGTGCCTTCTAGGGAAGTGGTTTCTCCAAGACATAATCATTTTTCTCCTGCTTGAGAACAATTCTCAAGCTTCTATACCAGTCCAAGAAATTTGAACCATTCAATTTGTCCTTCTCAAGGACAGATCGCAGTGAAAAGTTTGATGCAGAGCTTTTTGCCATTATCTACAACAAATATGCAAAGTGAATTGTTTATTAATATTATTTATAATAAACTCCCACTATACTTTTATAGCATGTGTCCCAATAAGTATAGTGGACCAAGATCCATATTTTACCAAGAATCGAGTAAACTTTGGCTTACCGCTCAAGACTAAGTTATTTAGGTAGACAACTCTTTGTCAATTCTATCGAATACAACTCTTGGTTGTTGGGGTTGATATCTCATATCCTATCCCTAAATACCATGCCTCAAGGCCCAAAATTGTTTTAATAACCTCGTTAAGTAAACCAATCTTGACCTATGGATAACCATTATCCATCCTATTTTACTCAAATAGTTAAAGACACCCTACTTTGGTAGATCCATCTTTTGACGATTCAATTTTAATAGGTGTATGATTGGAAAGGCATCATATTATTACTTAATTTTTATTAGGGACTTTTGATGTTTATTTAGTGATAATGTATGCATGTTATGAATAAAAACAAAGCATCACTTATCATAACAAAGGTACATCGATCATATATATGGGAACGAACAATTCCATGCAGGGGTCAAGGGGGCTGCGCCCCCTTACGGGGTCGAGGGGCAGCGCCCCTCTCGGGGTCAAGGGGTTGAGCCCCTTGCAGTGGTCTCTCAATTCTGTTTTCTCAGGATTCTATTCGTCCCCTTGAACCATCCTTGCTGGGGCGGGCAGTTTCAATTAAACTGCCTCTAAGGCTATCCTGCTTTGTTCCATCGCAATACCCTAAATCGAATTCGTAATTCTGCAACACCTTTGGATCAATCACATTAATCCACATTATTGCAGGAATTCAAATTCGTTTCAATGTGAAATTACTCGAATTAATCATATCAATTCATATTCCCAATTCACCTAACTCTAATTTAGAATCAATTCAGGCAAATATCATATGTATCAACAATTAGGGTTTCCTTTTCAATTTCAATATAGCGCAAGTAGCTCTGATACCACTGTTGGGTTCCTCTAATGCTAAAAACGCAGTGGAATCTATAAATCGAAACTCTAGACAGGATCCATGCGTATATTGAAATCTAAACAGAGGTTTGACATGTACCTTTTGCAAATTAAAGGTAAATTGATAATCGATTGTGTCTGAATTAACGTCCCAAGTGTTGCGCCTCTACCGATATCCACACACATGAACGGAAGTCTCCAACGATACAAGTGCTAGCTAAAGATCTTGGACTTCTTTTTTCTGATCGCCTTTAATCTTCAAGACTCTCTCACAGATCTTTGAACAGAGAACGATTCTCTTCGTATTCTCTTGGAGGCGTTTTTTCTTCCCTTAGGGTTTTTTTTTCACCCACACGCTCTATATATATATATCCTCATTATCTGCGTGAATTAAAAGAAGTGGGGCCGAGCGATTTGGGCCCGCCAAACTGTCCACCTTCAATTATACGTTTAATCGTTATCTCATAACGTACATGACCGCGTAAATAAGTTGAAAAGAGAATAAATTAAAATTTACTTCTTATTATAAGTAGATCCCGACGCACAAAAAATATTAACTCAATTCGCTATTGTGTGCGACCCTGTAAGTTCACTAAACATTAGCAGTGTGCTCAAAATTCTTTTTGGCCCACAAGTCATAAGCGGTCTCTAGCAAGACATTATAACTACCTAAGTATAGTGAAGGTCAATTTTCCGACACAACCTAATTCACAACTAATATTAGAGTATCAACCTTGATTGATTCCTAGGGCAGATTATTAACAAGAGCATCGTAAACCGGTTGGAATGCTAAAGCCTTTAGAAATTCCCGAATGGAAAAGGAACATATAACAATGGATTTCGTGCAAGGTTTACCAAGGACATCATGTGGTCACGATTCCATCTGGGCGATTGTAGATCGTTTGACTAAGTCTGCTCATTTTCTGGCAGCACGAATGGATTATTCACTTGAGAAGTATGCAGACTTATATGTTAAATATATAGTGTTATTGCACGGAGTGCCTGTGGCCATCACGTCAGATCGAGATCCAAGATTCACTTCGAACTTCTGGAAGAGTCTCCAGGTGGCTCTGGGGACTAAACTTCAATATAGCACCGCATTTCAGCCTCATATGGATGGACAGTAATACAAATATTGGTGGATATGTTATGGGCTTGCATTATTGATTTCAAAGGCAACTGGGACGAGAAGCTACCTTTAGTAGAGTTTGCATATAATAATAGCTTTCAGAAAAGTATTCAGGTGGCTCCATTTGAAGCCTTGTATGGAAGAGCCTGTAGGACCCCAGTCTGTTGGGACGAAATAGGAGAGAGAAAGTTGACAGGACCAGAATTAGTACAAGTCACGACAAAAACCGTGAAACTGATACAAGATAAGCTCAAAACTGCCCAAAGTCGACAAAAAAGTTATGTCGACAGACGTCGGAGACCCTTAGAGTTCAAGGTGGGTGATCATGTGTTCTTGAAAGTATCACCAATGAAAGGTATATCAAGGTTTGGAAAGAAAGGAAAATTGAGTCCCGGGTTTGTAGGACCTTTTGAAATACTCGAGAGAATTGGAGAATTGGCATATCGGTTAGCATCACCACCAAAGCTCTCAAATATACATGATGTATATCATGTATCAATGTTGAGAAAATGCGAGCCTGACTCCTCACACGTGCTGGATTTTGAGACCATAGATGTCGACGACAAGGTAAAATACATTGAGAGACCAATAAGGATATTGGATCGTGGTGAGCGGACTCTCAGAAATAAAACCATTCCTCTTGTTAAAATTCTGTGGCAACATCATGGTGATGAGGAAGCTACATGGGAAAGTGAAGAAGAGATGAGACTTCGGTACCCACAATTGTTTGAAGGAACAAGTAAGGACCTAAATTTTGAGGACAAACTTTCATAAGGTGGGGAGAGTTGTGACATCCCAAAATTCCATTCACTACTTTAATGAACATACGTAACGGAACGTTACGTGGGAATTTAAAAAATTGACGACGAGCTACAGAAGCATGAACTTCAGAAGACGCGGACGTTATTACGAAATCACCATACCGTCACTTTGTCAACCACCGCAGGACCATCCTACAATTATCTATCATTTTATTCATTAATGTTGTGTTACAAATTAACCGTCCTAACCTTATCATGTCCTTTGTTTACACTATGAACTTTAGTCACGTTATCCACCCGAGTAGAATTTTTGCACGCCATTTCCTTTTCCACCGACTTCATGCAACATGATCAGCCCACTCTTCTACTTTGTTTTCCATTTTTTTTCCACGCCATTTGCTTCCCCCACCGCCCAGCTGTCCCATTTCATTTCTTCAGTCAACAATTTCTGTTCTTCTTCAGTCAACTGGTGAAGGAGGCCAAGCCAGGTAACCCACCAAGAGGGGCATGTGGCGTGCAGCAAGCAAAAAAGGAGAAAAGGAAAATCTAGACCCCTCTCTCATCTTCTGATTTTTTTTTCTTTTCTCTCGGCAGACTTCCCCTTCTTTTCTGCTTGTTCAACCGATTAACACACTTCCCTCAACCAACTTCTTTTTCTTCTTCCTCTCCACTTCTGTTTAGCTATTCGGTCTTTTACTACAACAGACCCCTATCCATTTTTTCCTTGCCGTTCGGTTCATCTCGACAAACCAGAGTTGCTCGTCGACTCTGCCCGACCGATCAAGCCCCTCGCGCCGACGAATCTTACAAGCCATGAGCCGAGGACATGACTAGAGAGCTGAAAAGCTTGGTGATCCCCCATCTTCCGCGACAACCGTCCTTGCGAGCCGAC
Source organism: Syzygium malaccense (assembly GCA_031216405.1). Classification (NCBI taxonomy): domain Eukaryota; kingdom Viridiplantae; phylum Streptophyta; class Magnoliopsida; order Myrtales; family Myrtaceae; genus Syzygium; species Syzygium malaccense. Next base: position 15,200,148 of record CM062254.1, read on the forward strand.
GTCAAGGCAAGTGAAATTCTGCCTCCCTATAATAGATCGAAATGGGTTGCATGTTGGCGTGGGTTTAGGATATTGATGGACATGGATAGTGGTGATGGAAATTAGCTGCTGGTACGGGTGTTTTTGAGCACCAAACTCGTGTAGATCAAATCATGAGTTATTCTTGAACTTGAGTTGTGATTTCCATATTCGGTTCTACTGGACCTTTACTGCTTTCCAATTTTTTAGAGATTTCTGTGGTTAGAATTTTGCAAGACTTCCTCATGAAAGTTGTTCAAAACATCTAGAAGTATAACATATTTTAATTTCAAAATTTTTGGAGTTGTTTTGGGTAGCACGAACACCAAATCTCTAACCCGTGCTTGACTGCCCAGGTGCTCTGTTTCAGTGACCTTTCCACATTCTTAAATTTTTATAAACTTTTCTAGAATGATTCTGAACAAACTTCCTTCACAAAAGTTCTTGAGGACGTCTTTATCTACAACATATTTAAATTTTATAATTTTTGGAGATGATTTGAATACTGAAATGAACTCATTTTGAGAGGCAAGGATTCTGTCCCCATGAACAGTTTTTAGTCTGATTTTAAGCTCCCGAACGAGGCATTTAAAGGCATAATTAGACTTTTAATCCTGCACGAAAAATGTTTATCAAGGTGTCTTCGGTGACATATCCAAAATTTAGAATTTTTAAAGTTCATTCACTATTTATTTAAGTCTGAATTTAAAATTGGTGCAAGGCTGCCCAGTTTTACCAATTTATAAAGACTTACTATTTCCCAAATGAAATTGCTGGAATCTCAATTTGATGTCTTCTGGAGATGAAATGTATAAAGTCTAGTCTTTCCAATGAGTCATGCTAGACCTTGATGTGGTTAGCCACGTGTCGTGGGATGTGTTGCTGACGATTAGTCAAGGCGGTGCTTTAGTGAACGAGACCGCGAATGCGACTTACGATATGTCCTACTAAAGTGGTAAACTGTGAATTATGTGATATTAAGAAAGGATGATTGTCGTTGATGAACTGTGTACTGCACGAAATCATTAGTTTGTGTGGGCTTATTGGGTTATTAAACACCATCAGTCAGTGAACCGACGATGCCTCGAGGAGCCGTAGGGAATGCGGGATGCCGTGATCAGTGGACTACGATGCCTAGAATGAGAATGCCCTAGATGCCTCGGGAGTTTGATCGGGATGCCGTGGTCAGTAGATCACGAAGGCTGCACGGGCCGTTGAGAATTCCGGCGTACACCACGGCGGATCGAAGTGCACACCAAATCCCGCCAAACGGGAGTTTTCCTCCTTGCGTGTCCGGCGAGCGCACCGGGCATGTGACTTGGAGTGAGATAATGATACCCAAGCAAGAGTGAAGTTATGTGTGTATGTTTGAATCGCGTTGTTGATTGTGATTGCTGAGTTAAAGTACCACACTTGAGATGATTACTAGCATGAGCACAACAAAATATGATTTTTATGATTAGTAAGTCTAGCTAAAAGACTGTGATACCTATGCCTGTTGATATGTATTCTATTCTTGTTTGTCATAGGTTGACAGACATTTTACTTGTTAAGCCTAGCTCACTATTGTTGTGACAAACTTTTACAGATCTGTAGCAGTGCAGATACTTTCCCCATCGACCTCAATTAGTTATGGAGCACCTATTGATTTCGAAAGTCATCTATCTGACTTTGTGGACCCTGACCTTCCAAGGATGGTTTTTGTTAGATGTATTTCCATTATGACTGTGGACATTGGGTCCCCAGTGGGACCCATACTATTGGGGTTCGTAGCTATATATGTTCGTACTAGAGGGTGGCTAGTGGGACCTCTTCCACACCAGGGGAGGATGGGGCAGATGACGATGCCAATAGCAGGATCGAGTAAGGCTAGTGATGAGGAGTTGGGGGATGGATCATTTTTGGGAACACACAACTGGCACTTTTTGAGACAGAGTCGTGTGCTCGAGTGATCAAATTTTGAAGCTTGTTGTGGTAGGTGAGTAGAGGTGGATAGTTCGGGTTGGAGCAGTCCTTGTATATAGTCTCCCCGAATGTAAACTCACCGTTGTATCACCCTATGTTTATAAATAAGAAGAAACTTGAAGTTTAATTTCTGTGCAGTCAATTATAGTAGTAGACTTTCCTTATTTATAATTCATGTTATAAATGTTGTCTTTAAAGAGAAGCATCTCCCGCTTGCGAATTCTTATGTACTCGTAAAGTTAGAATGACTCTTAGGCAAGGTTGTGCTTGAGATGCCACAGCCCGCGCCACTGACTGGGCAAGGCTTACCTTCACCGTCGCTGGCGAGGGCGAGCCTCGACCATGGCCGATAATGCTCAACCCTCGCCAGCCTAGCGCGAGGCTACCCTCGCCAGCGACGGCAAAGGCGAACCTCGCCCAGCCATGGTGAGGTGGCCGGCAAGCCTTGCCTATGGCCAACAAGGCTCAAACCTCGCCAGCCTAGCACGAGCCCCCTCGCAGCCATTTGGCTAGGGCGAGCCACACCGGCCACTGGCCTCTAGCCGATCGCCAATCCGGTAACCAGCTAGAGTAAGGAAGGAGAAGAGAAAAAAAAAAGAAAAAGAAAAAAATAATAATAATAATAATAAAATTCAAAAAATATTAAAATATTATTAAAATTGTGCACGTCAGCGCCAATCGTGCCATATAGGCCGGCTGGTGTCTAAGTCAGTAAAGTTCGGTCAAAATTAGCTGCAAGGACTAAATTGGTATAGAAATAAAAAGTTTAGGACTCAATTGGCACAAAAAAATGTTTAAAACTCAATCGACACCAATGCAAATGATTTAGGATTTTTCTAACACTTTTCCGGTCGATTGAATATTCTTTCCTTTTTCTTTTCAAATAAATGTGTTTTCTTTTATTAAAAAATATTTATTATGTTTATATCTTTTTCAAGTCCTAAAAGGACAAATATTCTTTTCTAATCTTCTTTTCTTTTCAAATCAATAGTATGTAAGTATCTGCCGGTTGTGAGAGAGGAAGATATATCTAAACCCGTATTTCTATTATATACACAGTAAATCGAAGACAGATTTCAATCTCAATCTTTTTTTCAAAGAATTTCCACAAAAGGCAATGCAAATTTGTTACCATAAATTTCAATTTTCATCCTAAGCAAAGGTTAAAATCATAATGAAGATTTTTTTTAATCGAAAAATCATAATGAAGATGATTTGGAAGATTCCTCACATTTTCCGAAATCCAACCTTTCAAAATATGTGAAATTTAGCGTATTTTTTTTTTACTGCAAAAGTTATTTCTTTCTTTACTCATTTAAAACTCTTTTCTCTGCTTCCTCTACAACCACACGTGTAGCTTCTTGTTAGTACACAACAAGGAAAAATGATTACATCGACATTTAATATCTTATTCTTATGGATAGACACAATTGCCTGTCCTCCTCCAAATTGATGATCGATCACAATAACTAATATCTTTTATGTTGTAATTTCTTCTTAATTATTAACTAGAGACAATGCATGAAGCGAGATTGTCATGTAGGGAAAAAAATTATAGTTACTAAAGGAAATTGATGAAGTCAATGGTTGTGATATAAAACAAGATTATTTTTTCTTATGTAACTGTTTCGACGAAAAAGGTGAAGTGGGCGGATAAAGTAAGTAGTTACTAAAGAAGTGGATAAAATTGCTTCATTTTTTTATGCTCTTTTCCAAGATCAGATTAGATCACCGAATCATGCGTTACGAAGAAAAACATACACATGAAGGTGCATGGACCATTCAAAGTATGGAAGCTATTGTGATCGCCTCCCCCCCTTTTTTGGTATTTTGGTATCTTTTGCATTAGCTGAATTCAACCATTAGAATGACCTTTCACATCACTAGAAAGACATTTTTAGATACAAAAGGGTCATGTAATTGGGTTTTTATAATTAAGTGCAATTACACCACTTATTAAGCATATTTTATAGAAAAAAGTGTATTATGATCTTCACAATATCAATTATATATAACAGGAGAAAAATAGTACAATAAAAGAGTAACTTCCTTTATTCAATTGTTCAACAAAAATGCTTCGGGATACTTTTTAACAAAATCCTTCCAATTTTTTGAGATCACATTTGTGATATCCTGAAAATTCGACCTATTTTAGTGATATATGAAACGGCAATTTCATTGACACTTTATTAGTTAATTCTCACCCTAACCTGATCACTCGGGGAATACTAGCCAAAGGAGAAAGGCTATCGAGGCATTTACTTCTAACAGCCGCCCGTTAGTTTGAGATGTACTATAACTGCGATTGATTGATTTCAGCCACAAATTATGATCTGATTTTGAATATCGAATGTTCAAGGACTTCACAACCAAACCATAGGACGTCGCCTCACAATTCTACGAGTAAGCCATTAAAATTACAATTTCGGATGAGGATCAAAGCATCATGAGTTTGACGGGAGAAATGGAAGTGGGCCAGGCAAGAGCCCATTGGGCCTCACACGCAAGGGGGCCGACCAACAAGGCCCAACCCGTAATTGGTACATGAGCCAAGGAAAAAGTGGTAATTTTTGGGGGGACGAAGTTGAGAAAATTACAAAATTGCCATGTGAGACAAGTGTCAAGCAAAGAAGTATTGTTGGAAGATTTTTGTGGGGTCATCATTTGACTGTCTCTCTCTTCCCTCTCACTTCATCATTTTGGCAGCACCCCACCACCGACTCCCACCAAATTCTCTTCTTCTTCTTCTTCTTCTTCTTCTTCTTCTCGTGTTCTTCTTCCTTCTCGGCTTCTCCATTTTGCTGCCACTACCAGACCAACTTGTGTCAGAACCAACCACCGCCGTGCATCACTCTTCCTCGCCATCGAACCACCGCCATCTCAGCTCCATTTCTGGTTTAGTAGCACTGTCCCAGCCGAGCTCTAGCCGCCTGTCGCTGGTTAGCCCAAGCCGCGCACAAGTCGTGTCGTCCGCCGTCCATCTTCACCACTCGTTCGCCGCTGTCCAGGCCGCCAAGCCACCACCACCAGCCACTGTTCCATGCTCGGAGCAGCCTCTAAGTTGACACCGAACAGCCACTAGCAGCCACTCCTTCGCCGCACCTATATGTAGCCTTTCGCCGCTCGCCGTGCCAAGCCGAGACCACTATGGATAGCCCATGTCATCACCATCATCCTCGCGTCATCTCCATTGTTAAACGAGTAAGTTAACCCCTAATCTCTTGTTTATGGTGTAAAACTTGCTTAGGGTAGTTTAGATTAAGTTAATGGTTATTTAAGTGCAATTAGGGGATAAGTTATCAGTGGATTATTGGATAACCTTTGGAGATAAGTTATCAACGAATGATAGGTTATCAATGGGAACGATGATAGATTATCGGTGAATAGTTGATAGGTTATTACTGATTTTAGCGATAGGTTATTGGGAATTGTTTGATAAATTATTATTAATTAAGTGATAGGCTATCACTCTTTGTTGAGAAAAATCCCTAATGAGTTTTGAGGAATGACAAAACTATCTATTACTGACTAGAATTACACATGAGTTATTTGATGCAGGTAAATGCTGAGTCATCAAACTTAGTCAATCAAAGGACTTTGTCATCAGACTCAAAATTACTCGTCAGATTCAATGAGTATTATTTTTTGCAAGTTTATGCAAGACAATCGAATTGATATCTTAAGATATCCTAATTGGCAATCACAAGATCGTTCCTTAAACATGAAAAACTACACCTATGGAAATCTTGATTTGATTGTATGGGCGATCAAATCACTCAGAGATAATGGTTCTTCTTCTAACGGCTATGCATCCTATTTTACGAAGAATCTCCAACGGGTTGATTTGGAGATCAATCCTCTGAAGACTATCCAACGGATAGATTAGAAGTAGAGGAGTATAAAAGGAGTGCAAACATCGTACAAGAAATGGGAACTAGAATCGAGAATTCCAAAGTCTGGATAGAGTTTCGATCTTACATACTTGTGATTACTGTATTCCATATTGTGATTTTAGAAAGAATATTACTTGAGTGAAGAGTGTATGTGATAGTGCAGTCTACCATCTGAGAAGCACTGCTCTTGTAATCTTCTGGTGATTCAATAGTAAAAAATAGCCAATAGGCTATCAGCGTGGAGAGTGGACGTAGGCATGATAAAGCCGAATCACTATAAAGATCTATGTGGAGTATTCTCTATTCCTAAACTTTTATTATTGCTGATATTATACTGTATACATATCTGTCAAACAATTTCGTCAGAACATCATCTTAGTCATCAAACGCAATCATCTAACGACAATTTACATACAAGTTTGTAATCGCATCCATTTGATATTGAACATACGAGTTGTTGACATTGACTATATTCATTCCACACATTTAAATCATATAATTTTATAAATTCACCTATTCAGCCCCCCTCTAGGTGATAGCACTAGCCGTAACACTATTTACGTGATAAGCTATTGGTGTGTGTGCGATAAGCTATCGCTAATTTGATGGTAAGTTATCAATTATTTTATTATTAATATTTCATTTATTAAATAAATTAATTTTCGAAATTTAATAGTAATATTTTCAAATAATATTTTTTTATATTCCAAATTGTGATTGTTTTATGCTTTTGTTGAGGTGCCAATGTTAGGGACCGCCGTATAAATTAGCTTATATCGCTAATTGAATTGAATGATTATTTTCAAGAAAAGATTATGAACCTTTGAAAATAAATTATTTTATAATTGTGTTTAAGAAATGATTTCAATGCCTTGAGAATGAAAGCATATTTTGAAATGATGTTTTTACAAAATCAAGCGATTATTTGCATATGTGATCACGTGAAATTGTGGTGTGGCATTATTATGGGCACGATCCATGTTTGCATTGACTAATTGAAAAGATAAGAATTGGCATGAATGCTTGAGTGCTTGTGTGGTCACATGTTGGAGCCGTCTTGCTATAAATCGCTAGACGTTGCTTGATTTATCGAGGTCTTGCTACAGATCCTTGATAATACCCGATTTATCGGATGCCTGGAAATAATCTGGATTACCGATACCATCTTACTGTAAATCATTTAATGTTGCCGTATTGGAATGCCGTCTTATTGTAGATCGTTTGACGTTGCCGTGCCTAATGGAGCAAGATAATGCTCGGTCATGCCGGAAGACTGCCATCTTGCTGTAGATCGATTGATATGTAATGGTTCATAGGGGTCGTAATAAATGGAACACGCATGTTTGAATAGTGCTTGATTATGGGGTGAAAACTACTAAGTATGGTATGAGACGTGCCCAAGTGGGTTTTACCTTATAATCAAGGCACGCGCAAATGGGGATGCATGATGCATGGGAAATATCAACAAGTGTTCTGAGTATGTGTTATGCTTGTTGCATTGTTGTGACATTCGATGACCAATGTCATGCACGATGTGTGTGCCAAGGCAAGGTAAGGGTGCTTGTGATTGCTTATCGGCTTGCGATTGGTCTGTATCCGATGCGTGGTTGTTTGGCTAGGAGCCTAAGGCGAGTTGGCCTCTTAAGCGGGACTTAGGCTGTTCACTTATTGAAATTTCCATCTCATTTGTTGTTGTTAAACGTCTTTTAGGACCTTAGCATGTCTATGCACCCGGTACAGTTCGGCGTACCTCAAGATATGGATATTATTATTTCCACGCATGTGTTCCCCAATAAGCTGTACGTTTTGTAGCGCCGTCGAATGACAGTTTGGGTGGATGAGGGACTGGCTTATTGGGTCCATCATCAATTCTAGGCTTGGTTTGTTAGGGATGGTGAGGATTTATTTGGGCCTCTTAAGGGTTTCGACGATCCTCTGGAAGAGGGTCCTAGGCACAAGATATGAGACCCTATGGATATTGACCCATCTGACAAGTCAGTAGAGGATCCCGAGCCTGAACCAGATCCTGTTCCCAAGTACCCATATGATTTTGACCCGTCGAAACACGACCCCGACTCGCTCTACTTCGACTCACCGACCGACCCTCTACATGGATAGCTCATGAGAGACTTGCTTGGAAGCTGACTTTTTGACTTACATGCTGTTGATGAAGTAGATTGACTCCCAGCCTGGTATTTTTTTTAAGGCTCGTGTGGAAATGCCCGAAGTGGGCTTGTAAAAAAAATGTTTCCCAGGGGTTAATCAAGTGAATAACTAACGTGGTGTTTTGGTTTAATTGTTGTGATTTGTTTTCTTATCTATCTCTGTTTACTGTTGTTATCTGGGTGAATGTTGTTATAGTTTCTGCATGTGTAATTAAAAGATGAAATGAAGGGTCAGCGACGAGTCCTGGGACATCGCATTTTAACGACCATAGCAAGTTGTTGCGCACTCATAGGATTCGGGACGTGACAACATTAGTATTTTTTGTTCTGCAATAAGCCATTATACTTCCAAATAGACAGGGTAAGTCCCATCTTAAAGAAGACTTTTACTAATCCTTTTGGAATGCTTTTTGTTTATACTTTTTCAAAATTTACACCACTAGTTTCATTCCTCCATTCGCTCGAACTTCTCAAACACGGCCTGTAAAAATGACTTTTTAGCGGCCACATAGTATCCATTTAAAGTGCGTTGTCTATTATCTTACAAATCTTAAATCATTCATGATATTGACAAATAAGAAGTGTACAATTAGGCCGAAGTCCCTGCACCACTGCTTTTTGCTACCACATTACTTACTTTTAGAAAATAATCGTAGATCCAATAAAATAAAGGGGAGTGAGAAGTCTTGCATTACATTATCAATGCAATGACAAGAGAGAATTATAATATGGCCTTTTCTATATTTGATTGAGAGTTTCTGTCTTGGAACTTCATATCAATTCTCTTGCCTTAAAATTGTGGGTCGCTTCTCATTTTAATTTCACATTGAAAAATGTGGAGACCTGCTTTTAAATATAAAAAAATAGTAAAAGAATGCGTTGACACGAAAAACCTATCTCTTCGATGAATTTATTTTGGTATTAATTTTAATATTTGAAAGACATTAGTTTAATTTCTTTTGAATATCTTGAATAACAAGTCATTTAGTTTAACTTAATTTGAAGCAAAGCTGGGCCCGGTGGCGAGGCCTAGTATCAACAGGCGAACGAGGAGATATATCATCTATTCGATAAGCAAAGGACACCGCCACAGAGTACTTGATAAGAGTGCCTCACCAATGGCAAATCTTATCTAGTTTTCAATATTTTTTTTTCTTGCTCCTTGTACTTTTAAGAATACATCTCCCAAACAATGCATAAGAGTAAGGAATAAATAGCCCCACTTGAAAGGCCCCGTAGGGTGCGGCGCAGTTGGCAGTTTCCGATTCAACCCCATTCCTCTCTGTTTTATGATTTGTTGATTTGAAAATAATTTTTTTTCTAATGAGTTTGATAGTAATAATGGGTTGCTTTTTCAATTTATTCTTGCCGGAGGAAGTGGGAAACGTTCCCCTAAAAATAGATCTACATCTACATGACCCTCGACACGATGCACAAGTACGATTATCGGTCATGTCCCATGCACTCGACACGATGCATGGATGTTGACACCTGATTTTTGGTCCATTTTTCAATTTGACATAAAAATCACAAAATTAGGACTAAAAACCTTGGCCATGCTTAGGAACCTATTTCTAAACAAAAAATAACTTTTCTAGATTTTTCTTTAATTTTTCCTAAATTTCTTTTAATAAGATTAGGAAGAAAATCAAGAAAAAATACCAAATGAATATAAAAATTACACAAAAATTTTCATTAGTCTTATTTTAATTCCAATTTTATCCCAGAAATGTCAATTTTACAAAATTTCAATTGGGAATATGTTTTTCCCCATATTTGGGCAATTTCATATCCTAATTGAACCAAAAATCCAATTAAGTCATTTCTAGTTGTTTTTGGGCTATAGTGTCTATACAACAATTGATTATGGGACCTTGAATTGCACATTGGTCAGCCCAATTTCACAATTTGATGAAAATATCAAAACGTCCTAAAAATTAATTGAAAATTAGGGATTTTAGGACCAAATTGGGGATTTCATTCAATTTGAAATTTTCAATCAAAAATTATACCTTCTCTAGGGTTAATTGAGCATGGGCAATTCAATTTTGACCTCAATTTTTCTTAATTAGGTCATTTGGATACTTAATTGAACAAAAACCCAACTGAACCAAATTCAAATCTAGGGATTTTTGGCCTAATTAAAATGAAAATTCAAATTGAACCCATATTCTAGGGTAAAATGTGTCAAGGAGCCTAAATTCGGGGTTAAAATCGCAAAAATGGGTCAAATGGGGGTTTAATTTGCAAATTTAATTAACTTGGGTCAGCCGAGTCGATCGGATCCGACCCGATCCAACCTAGGTCTTCATCTCCCTTACCGGACTCAGTTCCAAGCTAGAAAGAGAGGGAAAAACTTGCTCGGCCCCCCCTTTTGCCGACTTAGTTCTCCATTTCTAGTGTCACGCTCCGACCCAGAATCACGATCGATTCTTGATGACCGATCATGGTCCGAACGGAACCATGACTTGCGGAAATACATTAGTGCGTCCCATTCATTTTAAATATATGCGTAAGCGGAAGCAAATAGAAATGAACAAGACAAAGCAAACGTCGCACATTATATTTACATAATCCGTGCTTATTTTGACAAGCCCTTATTTCGAGCTCTTGCAAAGCACACTTATATTTTACATGCCAACTTCAAAGGTGGTTCCGCACACGAACCAACTATGAACAAACAAAACTTTGGCTTGGTAATCCTACTCCCACTACTTTTTATGGCTACTCGCTCCACACTCGTCTCCTCCTCGCATCCCGTCCGTCTGGCCATCTTACACCCCCGCCCATGGCCTGCCCCGAAGCCAGTCCACCGGTTCCGCCAAACGGCCTGATGAACCCACGTAGGGGTCTAACCCAATCTCCATTCACGAGGCGATACCATGTCACGTACGAGTGAGGAACCAATTCCTCATGGCCTTCATCTACCATAACATACGTCATGATCTGACGGTAGGCGCAACCTTCTCGAGCATCTATCACCGTGAGCAACTCGGCTCTCATCTCCACGAGGTTACCAAAGCGGGCTAGGGAAGACGCTATCCTACGGACCTAAAAAGAAGAAAATTAACGGGGAATGAGCCAGGAAGACTCAATAAATGAAAACGCTAATATCAAGCGAGAATGAATCAATCGCCGTTAATATAAGTTGGCTCTTACCATACCGACATCGATGGCAAATCAATAACAAAGCTCATGCTACAAAACAACAAAAGAAAATCAAGCATGATGGTCACACGTGAACATCACTAGCCAAAGAAGGAACAAGCTATAATCGACCAAGTAACCGAGAAATGACCCAAGCAAACCATGTTACAACGCATCTCAACTTCCTTTCCCGATATTAGGAAATTCACTTACTCAACGTAATACTAGAACACGTGAGAATAAAGAAAGCAAGTGGCGTGTGGCTTGAGCATGGAAAGGCGGGGTTTCGGGCGTGACTGTCTAATGGCCGAATAACAAGGAGGAGAGGATGGTCGGTTGGTGTGTGTATGTGGACGTGAGGAGGGGCTTCCATTCACGTGGAGGCTTCTCTTTTTATAGAGAGACAAACTTGAAGAAGTAGCAAAGCAATAATGATAGGGCTCATAAGTCAAGTTGTCATTAATGGCATTTATGCATAATGGCCAAAAGAGCATGATGAAATGCCATTAAGGGGTTCCAATGTGGCCTTATCCCTTCTTGATCTCTCTCTTTCTCTCTCAGCTTCCCCCTCTCTTCTTTGGCCGACTCTCTCTCGGCGCCCTCTCTTCCTTGGCCGATTCTCCCCCTTGTCCTATGCTAATTATTGGTGACCATGAGTCACCATGCTACCATTATGAGAGTGGACAACTCAGCTGGTCCCAATAATGAAGAGAACACCTAAGTTAAGTCCAATAATGGTGGCCTTTAATGGCTTTTAATGAAAATTTGACTTGGTCAACTTTTGGCTTCTAGAGACCCTCTATTTCTAAAGCATAAGACCTTCTTCTAGTCCTTTACAAGTGTTGGATCGCTCACAAATAGCTCGGGCTAATTGGTTTATACGATATTGACTAATCGATGTCTAACTTGTAACCTCACATCATACTTATTCCGCTAGTTTTCCGAGGGTTTTTCATGCTTAGTATACCCGTTCGATTTGGAGGTTTGGTGTAGGAAAACCTCCACATATGGCCAAGTATGACCAAGTAAAGGTCTAACTCCATTAGTGTCAATTCGGGCTAGTCGGGTTGCCCAAGCGTATGGCCTGTTTGACCGGGCCTGACTAGGCGCATAACCTAGCACGCTGCCAGGCCGCGCAGGCACATGGCCGGGCGCGTGATCGAGGGCACGAGCGCAGTGCCGGGCTGCATAAGCAGTGCACCGAGCACAATGCCAACCCGCATGAGCAAGGGGTTGATTTCCGGTCCAATCACATGTTTTGGCTCATGAATGGGCATAATGCACGGCTTATGTCCAAGTCTCTTAGGCATGGAACTAGGTCGAAGCCGGATCTGACGGGCTCGTGTCAGGCATAATGACCAACATGCAAATGGGCACAAAGCTAATCCGTTACCTAGCTGACGGGTACAATGGCTAGTCATGACCGGGTACAAGGTCTGGCCGGTATAGCTGGCACAATGCCTAGCCTGCGACCAAGCCACTAGACTCATGGCCTAGCACATGGCTCGACCATGGCCTACCCAACTTAACGCGACGATCCGTGGCCGATTCACAACTGATTCACGTTCGAGTATCAACAATCCATGGTTGACTCTCGATTGTCATGTAGTCTCGTGGAATTCAGTACCTCGGAATTAACTTATGGTCATCCGTGATCAATGCATAGTCGTACGATATCACCCGCGACCGACACATGCTGACACAGTACTGATTCATAACTATTCCAGACCGTTCCACTAATGGCCCTTATGGTCGAAGGGTCAATCCACAGTCATATCACTCTAATTATCTTATGTGAGTAGGGAGTCATTCTACTGTCTATCCCTAGGCCAATTCATGGATAATCTTTCGATCGAACCATGACCAACCCTCCATACACTCATTCGGACCATATTGTCCGTTCCATTACCAACCCTTGGCTCGGACTATTTACCCAATCGATCACTTGTACCTTTGGCCACCGAGATCCAAATTTGGGGATGTCACATCTAGTACGTGTCAAAGGGAATGGACAGTTAGAGAATCTCTAGCTGTCTATCCCCAACAGACCTAACTGACTGGGGAATCGGTTAGAGCTCGGGATGGCCCCGGCGAAGTGAAGAAAAAGGGCAGGAAAGCCAGTTCCCCAACACAGAACTTGCTCGACTGAATGCTAGAGAGAGAGAGAGAGAGAGAGAGAGAGAGAGAGAGAGAGAGAGAGAGAGAGAAATCTAGAGGAAAAAAGTGATAAACTAAGAGAGAGGAGAGTGGAAGTCTCCTGGATCGAGTGACTGACGCCCTTCTGACGAAATGGCGCCAGCAAATCGACCATTCAAGGAGGACCTCCTCCCCAGGTGCACCGAGAAGGGCTGATCGGGAAGCTCTAAAGTCAAGCTCCGATCAGCCAATCTAGGGCTTTCTTGGAGAACAAAACCATGGGCTTGGAGAGGAAGTTCAGGACGACCGTTCTACGGGGATCGTTTGACTCAAAATTTCAGATTTGGTTCCTAACATCAAAGGTGAAAACTCTTCACAGTCATACCTTATATGTTTGATAAAATGCCAAAATGACTGCCCGAGCTGATACATGCATTGTCTTTGAATGTGCTCGCTTCTATTGTGCTTATTAATTGCTTATTCAAGTTTCTAATCCATTTTTTGTTCGGTTTATGCATTTTGGATTGGTGGTTTGGCATTTGCATTAAGTTGGCCTACAAAACCCCTCGTAGGAATAGGTAAACCTTGCCAGAGCGTCTCCTCATGGCCAAAAGCCATTCAAGTTAGTCCATTCGGCTCATTTTAAGTTCAAATACATGTTTGAATGATTAGAAATGGATAGGACGACTTGATTGCTGATTTGGATATTAAATAAGCTAGGTTAGTTCAGTTTTAGGCTATAGTTTTTAGGCTTAGTTTTCGCCGACCGACGGTGGTCCGGTGGCGGTCCGAAGGAGTTAGGTGGTTAGAGGGTAGTATGCAGTTGATCTAGGAGCATTTGGGGTGGTGGGAATATGATCGGGGGGTCGTCGGAGATTGGCCCAAAGTGGCGGCCCTGAAAATGTAAAAACAAACTTAATACATAGAAGGTGTTTGATGAAATGCCAAAATAAAAAAGAAATAAAACCGTGCCATTTTGGCACTGTTCTCACCAGAACACCGATCAGTGCCGGCCTAAATCGGCTCAGTCCAATTCGGTTCCAAAATAAAAAATGAATAAAAAAATATGACAATTAGGAAATTCCAGAAAATTCAGAAAAATTAGGGAAATTCCAGAAATTCCAGAAAATTCAAGAAATTCCAGAAAATTCAAGAAATTTCAGAAAAATTCCAGAAAATTCAGAAAAATCATGAATATTCGGAAAATCAAAAAATTTCCAGAAAATCCATAAAAATTACAAAAATTACAGAAAATCTAAAAAAATTCAGAAAATTCATAAAATCGAAAAAATTTATAAAATTTTAAAAATCAAAATTTGGGTTTCTAGGAAGTGAGAAAATCATAAAAAAATTTCCAAAAAAATAAAAAATTTAAAAAATTTACAGAATGACTCAGAGTACTTGTGGTCACCCATTTTGAGTGAAATTATAATTGTTTGGGGGTGCACAAGGGATTCTTTTGAGGACTCCTTAGTTTAGGGACAAAAGGGGCCTAACCCCCTAAAAAACCCTAAAAGGGGTTTAACCCCTGAAAGGAGACTTAACCCCTAAAAAACCCTAAAACACAAAAAACCAGCACAATCTTTAAAAATGAACAAGCCATTAGGACTTCACTAGGATTTGGTTGTTTTGATTGATTTTTATTTTAGGGACGATATTAGGATTGTTATTTGTAATTTGAATTGGTTGTACATTTCCTTATTGATTGATTCCTCCCCAATTAGAATGGTTAAAATTAGTGGATAAGCCTTGAGAAATCGTATGACACGTTTAGACACTTCGAATCGTTTTAGGTACCGAAAGGGCGGTAGGGATCTCAATATCGGGATCGTTAACGTAACCAAGTCCCCTTACCGATATAATCTCTAGTTTGTAGGAATCAGGGTAATTCTCCCTACCTTGATTAGGTTTCTAGTGGACCGATAAGGACTAGTGGCGACTCCAAAACAAACATAAGCTAAATAGAAAACAAAACAATAAGTACCCGCTGTCTCGTGATGTATGGTCAGGGAGAGACATTCGTTCGTTTAATAATCAAACACCTAATCATTTAAAAAATGAACGCGAATACCTCCTTGCGCGCTTAGGGTAGGAAAAGCGCGGTGCGACAATGGGCACAATACACAAGCATGACACAAGGCGCACAATCTCGATGCACAGACACAATGCAAGGCACAGGGACTCGATGCACGGGCACGAGGCAAGGCACAACACAATGCACGGTGCAGCGACTCGATGCATGGTGCAGCGACTCGATGCACGTGCATGATGCACCACTCAGCCATGAACCTCGTTCGAATCATACATGCAATTTCAAGTCCCTTTCTTGTGGGAAAGTCGAAGAGCTAGATGCACTCCGGTTTGCGTCGATTTAACGATTACACAGACCAGAGTGCATGTGCATGGAAAATGGAACTTACTTTTATATATATGATTTCTTTTTTTTTTGTCGTTACTTATACCTATAAAACTACGAATTTAGAAGTGGTCAAGCAACCTCAACCTCAATAAAGCAACCGGCATTTGCTTCAAATTCTGATATCAAAAGACATCATCCAACTCATACTAACATACATTAGCAAGGTTTTGTGTCCTTGTTGCACTATATGTCCATGGCTTTTCTCAAGCTTAAAATCGACTACGAATCTGGCGGTGGTCAAATGCACTTACACCTTTAAACAACGAGAGCAAAGTAACCTTTAGCCAGTCTAGTATTCTATACCACCAAAGGACCACTTCAAAACAATGCAAGACAGAAACCAAAAACCCAAGCTTTGCATGATCTTACCTAATTCATCTCCTGTTCAATCTAATCTCATTTGTATAATATGTTCGTATCCCCCTTTAAAAAGGCGCGAACCCATTTATTAGATAAAGACATTTAGTGAGATCCGTGAGACACTTAATTATTTTCAAGAAAAGTTCATATGGGAAACCGTCTAAATCCACACATGAATCACATGTGTGCCGCTAGGCTCAGTATCAAGTGGGGAAACGAAAAGATCCTCTCTAGTTGACATTACCTGTTTCAAGGCCAATCCAAATGGGAAGAAATCGAAACTTGCAAGGATTAAGCTTCATCCAATTGAACTCAGTGGTACATATTTCTCGGATTGCAACTACATGCATTTTTAACGATTCAATTTTGGAGACAGTAGTAAACAGGTCGCGAAAGATTTCGAATTTTGTAGTGTTTAGATGTGTGCATGTAGAGAAGTCCACCCATGAATGTGAAATAAATATCAAAAGTCCCCTCGGAGATTCTTTTTATTTGAAAGATTTACAGTACGGTCGACTACTATATACTTGTGCATCACATCGATAAACACCTAATTCCTATCAATATGATCACTGTAAAAAGAAAAAAAAACCCATGAACTTGAAGTTTTGACATTCAACACTAATTCTAGCCGAACCATATATATTAGATGAAACGCCCACGCACTACTGAAAATGGGTCAACATATTTCACTAAAGAGCTTCCGAATAGAGCTGTCACTGTGTGGATTGAGACTCTGTATGCGTCAGTCACTCACGTCAGCCAACAATTTCCCAACGCCACGTTGATGAAGAAGAGCACATGCGGCACGTTGCTCTCCACCTCTATTTTTACTCACCCAAAAACTCGCAAATTTCATGTTGGCTTCAATTCAAGCCCATATTGAATTCCTCACGACTTCGATCGCTAATTTGCCTCCAGCATGGATGTTCCGTTGTGGCCAACGCCCAAACCCTTGCAGAACCCTCTCTATGTGTGGTGGCTGGTGAGTGGCGGCAATGATCCTGAGGTAGGCAAAATTAATCGGCGTCCATCATAGATTTGCTAATGAAGGCAAGCTTGAGTCTCAACTCTTTGATTTATTAAAGAGTCCACAGTGTTGTCTTTTTTTTTTTTTTGATAAGGCAAGAAATATATTGACTTTTCAACACACAAAGTATAAGAGTGTAGCCGAACACAAAAACCTCGTACCTGAGGAGACAAAGTACAGACAAAATCCACTTGTGTGATGTCACTACGTTATTGCCTTGATTACCGCACTCCTTGATGGTATGTATGTTCATGAGTGTGTGCATGTGCTGAAAACCTAGCATTAAAAGCTGAACGAAAAGCCTAGCAAATATATAAACTCACGGTATATGTATTTTCAACGTCCAGTTTCTTTACATATAAAAGTTTCTCGAGAATTGCACTTTTTCCACTGTTTATTCAAAGAATTCGGGCTTAAATGAGCTCAAGGTTACTTTCTTTTGTAGAAAAATGCATGCGTACTCATCACGTAGTTTGTGAATTTCATATGTGCAACGCAAATTTCTACTGTGATGAAATGAGCATTGAGATATTAAATAAGGTAATATCACCAATTAAAAGATGGTGAAAAACTTTAAGGAACTTCAGGAAGTTCTGAGAAATGTGTCACTTGAGCTGATTAAAGAAGAATATGCCATCTCCAAGCAGCTTGCTCAACATGTTGTTGCTTGAAACTTGTAAGAACACTTGAATTCAATGCTCAATTTGTTTGTAAAGTGATGTCCATGTTCTGGTCATTCCAGTGCAATGTTCATAACAAGTTGCATCTGTGTCTGTTAAGGTAGGACAATTTTAGCCTATATACATGACAATGGCGACGGTTGGCTACTCTGTGGACAAATTGATGGACTATGTTAAGTTATGACATTTTTTGTACTGCATATTGTGTCCATAGGTTGCTTTGATCTTCTTGTGGTCATGAAAGCATAGATTCGAATGAGACAAAATTTGATAATGGATATGTGTTCACCTTGATGGAGAACAGTGGTTTGGAAATCATCCAAACAAAATTGTGGAGGAAATGATAATCCTACTAAACCAAAATTCGACTTGCTTGAAGCAAATGATTTGGTGACATAATAACCACGATCATTTCCCAAGCTAATATTGTGGTTAACATGAAAGAATGAGTGGTATGATGAGGTTCTACTAAGCATGTATGTAAAAACATAATTCTTTATCCTCATACATTATTGTAAGGGAATGAGAAGAAAATATTTTTCTTGGTGATTCATGGCCTACTCAAGTTCTTGGAAAAGAGAAAAATCTTCTCAGAATTACGTTTAAAATGAGCTTGAGTAGTTGAGAAACTTCTTTGCAAATGTTCCTTTGGGAATGAAACAACACCTTCTTTATCCAGACATTGTAATTGCCAAGAGGCAATAGCCATCACAAAGAATGAAACTTTTCATGGTAAAAAGAGATACATCCAGTTGAGATATGATGTGATAAAACAATTGCTTAAAGATGAAATTATATCCATCAATTACGTAAAGTTAGAAGTGATTTTGGCCTATCCTCTGACTATATACATCGAGGGGAATGGAACAAGCTAGTTGAAGAAAATCAACAATTATGGTAACCCAACCTATATGATTAACAATCCCATAAATTAGATTTATCTAGGTAATAATAAGTCACTCGTTCATATAGTGATGATTTGGTAAAATTGGTATCCCCCTAAGGTAAGAATAGTGCAAGACTGTAATGAAAAAGAGATTGAGCTAAGCTCTTAATGAATTTCATGGTCATTGTTGGTGATGTATTAAACTGCAGATTACACTTGATGGAATCACATATATAAGTGTGGAGTAATGTCACTTCTATGAAAATTATGAGCGATAATCTTTAGAGCACTTATGAATAAACCAAACACATGAATGGCCTATTAGAGCAAAACCACATTGAAGGACAAACCTTGTGGAGGGTGTAATGTGAGTGGTGAAAATTATGATTCACAAAAGAAATTGTTGATTCATAAAAGTTTCAAACTTTACCAATACCTTTGTGAATTATATTTCATTCTTTCTAGCGCTGGTTCATAACCTAATAAGCACCGGTTCCGATGCATTATGTTCTAATAATCCAACATTATTTTATTTATATTTTTTCTTTTCAAAACCTCTTGAAATATGTGGGGGATTGCTGGATATTTCGATAGTTTTAAAATATTGAAAGCGATTTTTTTTGTAACAGTTTTTATCGTCGTAAATTTGTAATGGTTTTGCAACGGCAATATGAATTGGTCCTTCCGCCATCCCACCTAATAGCTTTATAATGTTTTGTAATGTTTAATTTCTTCATAAACTCTTCATTATTTTATAATGGCTATATAACGGTCATGTTCTTCTTTAATTACCAATTGATTTATAACAGTTTCCAAATGGCTCTCTCTTTCTTTTCGTATAAATAGTTACTTTGAACATAATTGGAAAGTGATATTGATATATCAACACTAGAATATCCTTATTTCACTTTTCTTATCTCATTACGTGTTTTTCCTTTCTTTATTGTGTTATACACATAACGTCATTTCTGTTGCTTCTAATATTCAGTGCGGAGTACTGAAAAATGTCTGTTGTATCTTGAGAAGATAGTTGCTAAAGCAATACACATCGAGTTTCAAACTTCGAGGGGTGGAATTATCTTAAAGATAGTGCTTGCACGCCTCAAACAATTAATCTTATTTTCTTATTTTTATAATAAATTTTTTACAATTGTTATATTTTTTCATATTATCCAATATTTTTTCCAACTACTAAGACAACAAATGCTCAAGAATTTGCGTGAAAAGAGGAATTTATGAATGTTATCGAGACGATAATGAATTATTCAGTTTCTTGATGGTCAAAAAGAATATTTATATATCGAGCTTTACCAGGACACATTTGCTATAAAAAACAACGATGATCGTGAAAAGTGAAAGATCCCTTTGCTTGGTGTACTATCAGACTTTAATTAGTTTAGTCTTGAATAAGTAAGTAGTGCTTGAACATACAAGAATCAAGAAATAGGTGAGCATTAGGAGGACGTATAATTTATGGTGTGACCAATTCAATGGTCATTCGGAAGCAAAAAATATTGAAAACATCTGACCATCAAATAAATTTCCTCAATTAATTTATTATTATTTTTATTATTTGGGATTTTTTTTTGGATTTTTCATTATAAAAATATTTAAATTGATAGTTTTAGGGAAAAACCGGTCTGGGCCAATCGTCTGACTTGCATGTCAACCCTAATATTACTCCGCCAAAAAATAAATAAATAAAACAATTTCCTTGATAAAAACATAAAAAAATAAAAACAATTTTGGTTAGTCTAATGATAGAGAGGCGGGAGGTCTAAAATTTATCACAACCTTGTCCTGGTGTATATTACTTTCCACCATTTTTTACATCGAAATTCTTTTTTTTGAAATCCTTGAAATTCGAGAATCGAAATCAAACAGAATTCCAAGGAAAAGATCAATTGAAACGTGAAGCAAGCAAAAGCAGGTAAAAGCACGGAAGGACGAGACTCCGAGAGAGAAAATATTAGGTGAGTTGAACACTCCAAGTAGACTATACAACACACCATTCGGCTGATGACATGTGGCGGACAGGGCCCACCGGTCAGATTTTGCAGTCCCCCGTTACTCCACTTTCACATCTTCTCTCTCCTTTGTGACTCTCTTTCTTCTTTCACTGTTTTCTTCCGTTTCTTTTTGCGTTTCGAGGCCATGGACATAGAGCAGAAGCAGAACTTCATTTTTGTTTCTTCTTTTATTTTTGGGGCCATAATCTCTGCATTGTGGCCGCGAGCGACGAGCGGCCATGGCTCCAGATCTGGCCAAACTTCCAAATCGAGCCGTCCCATCCGGCGTTGCTCGATGCCAACGACGACCATGGACATGGATGAGCGTCGTCCATGGCTGGCCACTAGCGTCGTCCATGGTGGATGGGAAAGATGGATACCCAAGGGGGTCAATAGCATGCCCGAACGACGCCGACAACGGCCATGGATGAGCGTCGGCGTGCTCGTGAGCGGTCGTCAATGGTTGGCTGGTGACACTGCCATTCAAGCGCGAGCGTCGTCCATGGCCTCGAAACGCAAAAAGAAACGGAAGAAAACAGTGAAAGAAGAAAGAGAGTAACAAAGGAGAGAGAAGATGTGAAAGTGGAGTAACGGGGGACTGCAAAATCTGACCGGTGGGCCCTGTCCGCCACATGTCATCAGCCGAATGGTGTGTTGTATAGCCTACGTGGAGTGTTCAACTCACATAATATTTTCTCCGAGACACTGACTGTCTGACACGGAAGGAGACGGCATCAGCAGTAGCATAGGAAATAAGTCGTACCAAAGTCTCATCCTCCAGACCGATTTTCCTAAAACCATATAATTTAAATATTTTAATAACGAAAGGTTCAAAACTGCAGTTTTTCCAAATTCTTGAGATAAAAAGGAATCCATTGATGGTCAGGCGTTTTCATTAATTGCTCTGGAAAATGGAAGAGCCGTCGCTCTTACTTCTAATAAAACAAAGGAATGACAAACGGGAGTGAATGAGGATATTTGGATGTATGTATGCCAGAAGGAGGGGGGGAGTTTTAGTTTTGGTTGGATTCTCTTTTGGTTTAACCATTTTGAAAAAGTGTTGATTTCATTTCGCAATTTCTCAATTTTAATGAATTTAAAATACATTTTCATAGAAATTGATAGTGGAATTATACATATTCAAGGGCAACTGAATTATACTGCTATACATTCTTTTTTTTTTCAATTTTAATTTGGCCAGAAATTTTTTTAAAGAAAGTTGGCAAGGACTTAAGTGAGTACGTACGCCTCACTTAGCCCAAGAAATTTGGGCTACAATAAATGCGCCTAGAACAAGCATATCCAATGTAAAGCAGCATGCTTAAACCATTTATACCGTAGCACTGTAATGCTTGCTTACATATATTGTAGAACATGTTTTTGCAAAGTAGAAAACAAAGGAGATTTTCAGGTGCTATTCCGCCTTGAGTACAAACATTGCTTACATATTATGGAACAAGTATTCTTCACTCGCCTTGAGTTAACAACAACATACCGAAGAATGCGGTGAGGTTCTGGTAATAATTTTGAAAAGAAAGGACAGAGAGAGGGGACAGAGCTGCTGAAACGTCCCTATCTCTCCCGTCAGTCCAACTTGGTGAAGATCTTTAATCCCCTCTCGCAAAAAGCCAAAACAAAAGCCTGCAACGCGCCTGCTTTCCTCCAGAAACTGGAACAGCAGTTCTGTCCTCTTTTTCTCTCCGTTTATTACTCTCTCTCCGTCTTCTCCCTCTCTCTTCGTTAATTATAAGGGTAATGTTAAAATATATTTCGATTTTGTGTTTAATTAGGAAAATTTCTTATTTCAAGTAAATTTTTTATTTTAAGTAAATTACTTAATTGAATAGTTTTTTAATTGAAAAATACTTTTTAATTGGAAAAATTTCGTAAAATGAGTTTTCCTAATTTGGATCTACTTCTTATTTATAAATAAAAAAAGAATGTTATTTATGAAGATCATCAAAGAGAAGCTTCTCTTAGTGAATTACATCTTGAAGATATCCGAGTGTATTGTAGCCGATTAAATCTTGTGATAAGAATTTATGTTAATTCCTTCGTGAGATTAAGAGATTATTTTGCGAAAAATTGTGGAGCTAAATATAGCGCGAGTTATTGGGTATAATTGGGATTTGAGAAATACTTAAAGTATTTGAGTAATTCGAGTGTGGTTGTAATCTCTGTTGTATTGCTTGATCTATAGTAGAATTCACTGCTACTCTTTCTGTGGACGTAGGTCATTATGATCAAATTACATAAATTTGCTGTCCAATTTATTTTCTTATTCTATCGATTTTATTATTCGATTTCTTGACTTTCGCAATCAATAGGATTGGTAAGACCCGACTATTTGAGTAAAGTTGGCTGCTTTAGCCACAAGAGTTTCACATTGGCCGATGATGTCTCTGATTGACAAGGTGCCCGATCTCCTTGCATCCATTCTCTCTCTCTCTCTCTCTCTCTCCGCCTTTCCTGGAAAAGAGAAGATGAATGTGTTAATGAATGAATCCATTCACACAGCTCAAGAATTTGCATGGAAAGGAGGACTATTATCAAGTGCAAAATCCCTTCGCTTGGTGTACTCGAAGTCTTTAAATTAGTCAGTCATGAAGAGGTGCTTAAAACATGAAAGAATTGAGAAATAATAGGTGAGCATTATTAAGCATGGACGTACAATTACTGGCTCGGATGTACAACGACCGGCGAATGAAGGCGATCAGTGGCTATAAGGAAATGGAGGCTATTTCCGTCCCATAATATGATTAAGGCATTTAGGGTGCATCATTAAACCAACAAAGCCTTAATCATCTAATTTAAATTTAAAATGGCGGGTGGCAAATTTGTTCAGTTCAGTTCTTTTTTTTTCTTTTAATTTTTTTGTTTCCATGTAAGGTCAAATTATCGTAATTGTAAATAATTTTTAGGTGGGTATTATCATTTTGATATTTTACCTCTCAAAGGAAAATTATTTCATGAACGGTGGCAGAGAAAGATGACCTTTCGATGGGAGACAGGAGAGAGGACAGAGGAGAGACGGCAGATTCGTCAAATCTTTTCCTCGGGTCTGGTAAAAGACCCAACTAACAGTCAATAGCTCAGTCGATCAGACAATTAATCTTTGTCGCGCGTGTCCCAGCTACAAAACCTAAAAACCTCACCTATTTATGAACAGAAAGATAAAATATCGGACAATCAACAACAACGTTCAAGAATTTGCACGAAGAAGCTGGCCATCAACCGTCGAAGAAGCGGCCCGCGAAGAGGAAGGGCGGCGACGCCGATGACGACAGGGCCGAGGTGGTGGTGCGGCATATTAGTAAGAGCCGGTTAAGTTTTAAGCTGCTCTTGAGCAAGAGAGATGACATCTACTTCGGACACGATTAACTTTGGCAAAAGATGAAAGAAGATGAGGAAGAAGGGGAAGGACAAAATAGTAAATTTGTAATTATTTAAAAAGGTGAGGTATATTTTTTAAATTTGAGAGAAAAAGAATATTTGTCAGCTTCCAGCCGCACTAGGAAGACGAAGCAGAAGAGGGGCTTTGGACCTTGTGCTTGACCAATTTTCCTGAGAAGTATTGAATGCCCAGAGCCAGTAAGCACATGCTCTTCTCAACTTTTTATTTATGCCCGGAGAGGCTTTGAACAAAATGTTAAAAGCCAGTAAGTATTGAAGGAAACTTTTTATTTTAAAGGAATTTCGAATTTACTCGTTGCTGATTCTTTTAAATTATGGCCTTCCAATAAAACCCGATAAAATAGAAGAGGTTGAGCTTTGACTTCAATAAAACCCAGGAATGACAAGAGACGGAGGGAGTGGAAAGTATTGGATATATACCATACGGACGAAGATTTAGCTTTTTTTTTTAGTCTGTCCTAGAGCGAAATTTAGTTTTGGGTAGCTTCTTTTTGGTTAAATCTTTTTCAAATAGGGTCTACTTCATTTCACAATTTCTCAATTTAGATGAATTTAAAATACACTTTCATAGATATTGGGGAAAATTTCAATTAAGGACCCAAAGTGGGGTCAAATTCTCAAAAAAGGATCCAAAGTGAATATTATGTCAAATAAGGGCCTGAAGTGCCCAAAAAGTCTAAAAAAAGGACCTGGGTCTCTCGCCGGCCAAAATACCCGCCGGCCGGGGAGAAAGTTACTGTTCCGGCACCGGAACAGTAACTTTTTTAATTTTTTTTTTGTTTTTCCTTTTTTGTTTTTTTATTTTCCTTTTCCTTTTTTTTTCTTCCTCTGCCGGCCATAGCCGGGGCCGGCGGAGGTCGCCTGCCTCGGGCGAGGCCTCCCTCGCCGGCGTTGGGCGAGGGCCGCCCTCTCCCGAGGCAGGCGACCTCCGCCGGCCCCGGCTATGGCCGGCGGAGGAAGAAAAAAAAAAGAAAAGAAAAGGAAAAGGAAAATAAAAAAATAGAAAAGGAAAAACAAAAAAATTAAAAAAGTTACTGTTCCGATACCGGAACAGTAACTTTCTCCCCGGCCGGCGGGTACTTTGGCCGGCGAGGGACCCAGGTCCTTTTTTGAGACGTTTTGGGCACTTCGGGTCCTTATTTGAGACTGATTGAGCACTTCATGCCCTTATTTGACACAATGTTCACTTTGGGCCATTTTTTGAGAATTTGACCCCACTTTGAGTCCTTAATTGGAATTTTCCCTAGATATTGATAGTGGAATTACACATATTCAAAGGCAACTTAACTATAAATTCTTTTTTTTTGGCTAGAAAATTTTTTATTGGGCATTTCGTTTTTAATATATAGAAGAAGAGATTGAGAGAACAATTTTCATTGAATCTGATATTCGAATATAAATACAATGGGGAGTGGGTGAAATTTTTATTTTATTTTTTTGGTCATCAAGTGCGTCATTAGTTTAATGCCTAAGAAATGAGAAAATGACCATTACCTTAAACAAATTAAACGGAAATTGAAAAATCACTATGTTTTATTATGTTAAATAGAAAACCACAGTACAAACATCTTGATTTTGAAAATTAAGTAATAACGCGAAATTTGAAACTCTTCTAAAACCAAAAACACCAACGTCGACGAAAAGAAGTATGTTTAAATATAAAAATTGAAAAGGCAGAAAGAATGGGGGGATGGAAATTAGATTAGCATTCAATGCTGCTAAGTAATTAAATAAGCGTAGAGGCCCCCTAAATCACGTCATGACCATCCGTCAAGACAAAAAAGGCAGAATTTAGGGCGTCAAAGTTGATTTTCCTTTTGGGGTTAATTAAAAAAAACATCAATTTTAGATCG
Organism: Syzygium malaccense; assembly: GCA_031216405.1. NCBI lineage: Eukaryota > Viridiplantae > Streptophyta > Magnoliopsida > Myrtales > Myrtaceae > Syzygium > Syzygium malaccense. The sequence continues at coordinate 15,226,123 of CM062254.1, forward strand.
AGAGACAATTTTGACCATAATTTTTTTTATCCCGTAAAAATGTATCAATTTTAGGTCGAGGGACAATTTTGGCCCGAATTTTTTTTTGTCCCGTAAAAATGCACCAACTTTAGATCAAGTGATAATTCTGGCTCTAACTTTTCTTTGTTTCGTAAAAAAACACAAATTTTCACTTAAATCCAAAATCTAGCCCTTATTGACTTAGAATTATTGATTATCTAACTTAAATATTCCACCTTATCAATAAATCCGCGTGGCTTGTTAACTTGATTTAAAGCAATATTTACTGTCTTATTTTCTAAACCACAATTTGAAGAATAACGGTGAAACTGTTCGTCTCCTTCACTTCACCGGTAAGTTAAAAATATCTCAAAATTGAATTTTTATAGCCAGACGTAATTTGAAGTCGACCACCGCCTGTCGATAGACGCCATGGACAAAATTTGCTAAGCTTACCACCATAACCTTTTTTTCTCAAATAATGGTGACTTTAGACATAAAGTCAATGGGAGGTCAAGTTTGAGATCATGGTGAAAGTTGGTAATTTTTTATGAGATAAAAAAAATTTGGAATAAGAATTGTCACTCGACCTAAAATTGATATTTTTTTACAGGACAAAAAAAGTTCAGGCCAGAATTGTACATTGACCTAAAGTCAGTGCTTTTTTATAGGAAAAAAAAAAGTTCGGCCAGAATTATCTCTTGACCTAAAATTAATATTTTTTTATGAGATAAAAAAAAATTCGAGTTAGAATTGTTACTTAACTTAAAATTGGTGCATTTTTTTTTTGAAATTAGGCCTTTCGTTTTTGGGCGTTCTTATGACGAAAGTACTATCATATTCATATCTCTCTCTGTCTCTCTAAAATTCCTCAGATCCTCCTGATCTCTCCCTCACTCTCCCATATCTCACGGCCGATTCTCCTTCATCATCCTGCTACCTCAAACCGGAAGCGCCCTCGACGACTACGCTGGAGAAGAAGAATCCGGCTGCATTTCAATCCTCCATGGCGACGAATGCTGGCAACGAGACTGGGGTTTCAACTATTGGAGGAGGGGAGTGGAGGAGGCGCAATCATTTGTGGTGCTTGAAGGACCGGATCGTGCTCCTCAAAAACATAGCTGAATTTCAAGAACAGAAAAAATGGATTGCCTACTCAATTTCCCCGCTTTTAACACTTCCCTTCAAGATAATAAGGCGATCTTCGAGTACTCTTACGAGCCATGTGAAACCAAGATGGCGATGTTGAAGAGGAGGTTGCCTAAAAGAATAACGAAGAGTGACTTTGTTAAGACCGAACGAGATAAGACTCTTGTCAAACTATACTAGAAGCTCTAGCATGTGGAGGGTAGCGACGAAGGAGAGTCGGAGCTGGAGCCACATTCAGCAATCCCGCCGGAGTCCGCTGCTAAGAGGGCAAGAAAGGCCGGCGGTGATGGGGCTGAGCTGTCAATCCCGCCGAAGTCTCCTGTTAAGAGGGCAAGAAAGGCCGGCGGCAATGGGGCCGAGCCGTCAGTCCCGCTAAAGTCCTCTGCTGAGAGGGAAAGAAAGGCCGGCGGCGATAGGGCCGAGCCGTCAGTCCCTAGGAAGAAGACTAAATGACTGTGGTCCAAGACAGACAAGGCAGAAATTAGAGCGTCAAAGTTGATTTTCATTTTGGGCCTTTTTTTGACGAAAGTACTATCATATTCATCTATCCCCGCCTCTCTCTCTCTCTAAAATTCCTCAGATCCTCTTCACCTCTCCCTCACTCTCCCATATCTCATGGTCGATTGACATCCTGCTACCTCAAACCGAACCGCGCCCAACGACTACGCTGGAGAAGAAGAATCCGGCTGCATTTCAATCCTTCATGGTGACGGATGCTGGCAAAGGGACTGGGGTTCCAACTATTAGAGGGGGGAGCGGAGGAGGCGCAATCATTAATGGTCCTCGAAGGACCAGATCGTACTCCTCCAAATCATGGCTGAATTTCAAGACCAGAAAAAAATGGATTGCCTACACAATTTCCTCGTTTTTAACACTTTCATTCAAGATAATAAGGTAATCTTCGAGTACTCTTACGAGCCATGTGAAATAAAAACCAAGATGGCGATGTTGAAGAGGAGGTTGCCTAAAAGAATAACGAAGAGTGACTTTGTTAAGACCGAACAAGATGAGATTCTTGTCAAACTATACAAGAAGCTCTGGCATGTGGAGGATAGCCACGAAGGAAAGTCGGAGCTGGAGCCCCACCTAGCAATCCTGCCGGTGTCCTTTGCTAAGAGAGAAAGAAAGGCCGGCGGCGATGGGGCGGAGCCTCCTCTGACCAATCAAGGAGCTTCCTAGCGAAGTGAAGGTAATCAGTTCGAAGAGAAGGTGTCAGAGTGTCATCCTATAGCCGACATCCAGCTCAGAATTTCAGATTCAAGCTTCGGAGAAAAAGGTAAAAACGCTTCCTTACTAACCAACTGTTTGTCAAAAGTCCAGAATGATGATTAGAGTTTCATTCAACGTGATCTTGAAATTCTACTTATGATTTTGTGATTTATGATGCCTTAAACATGTTTCTAATCATTTATTTTGTCATTTGATGCATTTTGGATTATGATCGTGTGAAAACCATGGGTCGGCCTCCAAGATCATTCTCGCCAGAGCTCGCAAACCTCGTCGGAATGCTTTCCAACGGCCAACGGCCGTTCAAGTTAGTTGTTTCTAATCCTATTTGGTGTTTGATTGTTGTTTTGATAGCTAGAAATGGCTAGGGCGCTTGGTATGTTGATCTGAATATTAGTTTAGTTTAGTTTAGGATATCATTTCCATTTTTAAGCAAGGAAGTTTGAGCTTGAATATCAGTGATTTACGGAAGTTCAATGACATCTAATGGATATGGATGTGTAGAGTGTCATTCAGTGATGATTTTGGATTGGCTAGATTGATCAGATTGTGATCAGAAGGTCACTGGAATTAGATCTATAGTCACGGCGTTGAATAGAAAAGAAGGGATAATGCACACCACATATTCGACCAAATACCACAAAGAAGGGGAGGGAAATTGCGCCGTTTTGGCACCGTTCCTGCTGGAGAATCGACTGGTGCCGGCCAAGACGGTTCGAACCGGTTCGGTTCGGCTCAACCCGAAATGAAAAAATCATAAAAAATTAATTAAAAAATTCAGAAAATCCTAAAAATATAGAAAATACAGAAAATTCATAAAAAAATAGAAAATCCTAAAAAATTCAAAAATTTAGAAAACTCAAAAAAATTAGAAAATTCAGAAAACTCAAAAAAAATTAGAAAATTCATAACATCCTAAAAAATTAGAAAATTCATAACATCCTAAAAAATTAGAAAATTCAGAAAATTCTTAAAAATATAGAAAATTCAGAACATCCCAAAAAATTAGAAAATTCAGAAAATGTAAGAAAAAAAATGAAAGTTTAGCCTTTTTGGAAATAAAAATAAAAAAAATCAAAAATTACAAAATTTCACAGTATAGCTTAGAATATCTGTGACCATTTATTTTGAGTGAAATTTAAATTTTTTGAGGTGCCCAAATGGTATTTTTGAAGACTCCTTAGTTTAGAGATTTAAAAGGGGTTTTAACCACTAAAAAACGCTAAAACCCCCAAAAAGAGCTCTACCCCTAAAAAACCCTAAGACAACATAATCCATTAAATGAACAAGTCTTTAGGGCTTTACTAGGTTTCGAGTGTTTTGATTGATTTTCATTTTAGAGACCATTTTAGGATTGTTGTATTTGATTGGAATTGATTGTGCATTTCTTTATTGATTGGTTGGTTTCTCCCGATTATAATGGTTAGAATTAATGGATAGGCTTTGCGAATTCGCATGACACATGAAGACACTTCGGATCTTTTAGGTATCGAAAGGGCGTTAGAGATCTCGATTTGTGATCTTTAGTGTAACCGAGTTCCTTTATCTATGTAATCTCTGGTTCATGAAAATTGGGATGGTTCTCCCCCGTCTTGATTAGGTTTCTAGTTGACCAATAAGGACTAGTGGCGACTCCAAAACAAAACTTAGGATAAGTAAGAGAAAATTAAAAAAATAAATACCCGCTGTCTCATGAGGTATGGTCAACGAGAGATCCTCATGTGTCTAATGATGGGATGTCTGTGAGACGTTTCGGTGAAATATTCATTTCAAACCTTAGTAGCTCATTCGGGGATAGTTTGCTCATTCGTGACAAACAAAAGTACCTTCAAATGCGTGCAAAAGCGCAGCGCGACAGGTTTGGTGACTCCACTGGGGAAAGATTTTCTAGTGGACTTAGACCTAGTTTAGAATGATACACGTGTGTTTTGTGCTCATGCGAGGATTTGAGGTACGTCCCACTAATGGTTGTGTTAAATGGTTTTGTAGGTGGGAGATATAAGGGGTGTAGTCTTTGTTAATCTTTGTTTTGCAGGGAGATGTTGAGATGGGTGTGACGTGATTATTTTAGAAGTGCTGTTTGGTTATAAATTGCTATGCATGCTTTTAAATAGCCTTAGCATGACACTATTCGCACACACCATCCGTGATCCAATCCCTGCTATAATTAGGATTACCTTTAAGGGGTATGTATTTAAGCGAAACTATGAGCTAATTGCCCATGAGATTGTTTAAATTAATATCGATCACAAAGACGGAACAATATTCCATTACTTTAGGTCGCATGCCTATTGGGGTGGAATCCCTTGTCCGTTAAGATAGTGATCTCAAACCTTTAGCCTATCCTACCATTAGGCGTCGAAACCTCACTTGTTGCATCTGCATATCTTTGTATTTGATATTACAAAAATCACCTCGGTAATGATAAGTATCGTTCCTCGTCCTTTCCTTTGAAACATAGGAATTGTTTGAGAATTAACTAGATCCTCGCTAAAATAGATAAAGGGATAGTGAAGACACTAGCCCATAACACATGAATAGAATGGAGGACTGGCTTAATAAGTTGTAACCATCCAGCAAAGGATAGGAAACATTGAGACCAAGATCGAGCTCGAGCAGTAATGGAGTTCACTTAAGAGCTGACATCATCTGCAAAGTATAGGTGGGTTAGACAAATGGACTTATACCGCCAATAAAATTTGAAACCCAGGAGTCGAGCCTGAGAATTAAGAATCCTCGGGAATACCTCCATAACCATGGTGAAGAGAGGGAGACAGGATCCTCTTGATGGATACCTCTTCCACTCGCAAAGAAACCATGAAACTCCCCATTAATGGCTACAGAAAATTTTGGGGATGTAAAACATTCCATTATGAGCTTAATGAACATCGGAGGAAAACCAAATGGGAGTTAATGTCTGCTGCTAATAGGCGAGTCATTGAGGATAACACCATCATTATAGGAAATCGAAAGGATATGATTATGTAGTTGCCTCTTATTGACAAAATGATGAAAATATTTCGTGTTTCTATCCTCATCATTTAACCATCTAATCCTGGACTTTTGTTTTAGAAAAGCTTCCTCCTGAAGTTTGAGAATGGAGGACCCCTGAAGTTGCTCCTTTTCTAGGTTTGTCAGCCTAAAGTTAATAGGGTCAGAGAAGAGAGCATCTTGAGTAGAGTTAAGATCTAACCTGGCTTGAGCAACACGAGTGGAGATATTCGAATAAAAATCCCTGTTGAGTTGTTTGAGGTGTCCTTTGAGAAGCCGAAGCTTTCGGCACAGGACGAACATGGGTGAACTAACAATTTGGGAATCCCACACCTGAGATATAATATCCGAATAAGTTGGGTGCGACATTCAAAAGTTGAAGAATTTGAATGGCTTCCTGAAAGAAACGGTAGGAGCGATTTCGATTAACATTGGAGTATGATTCGAGACACTTGGTGCCAGAAAGTTTGCCTTCGAAAAGGAGAAAATGTTAGTCCACTGGTTGTTGATTAAAACTCTTATCGATTTTTCTTTGTTTGCGAGAGTCACCCGATGATGTCGGCCATGAGAATCTATGACCAATATATCTCAAGTCATTAAGTCCGACCTAGTCTAGACAATTGCCAAACTCATCAAAAGCAGGAATCCAAACATTGAAACTGCCCAGTTTATCCAAGTTAAACCAAATAACATTAAAATCGCTTGCCACTAGCCAAGGTTTAGCATAAAAAAGGTCGCTGGAGCTAACAAGGTCTTCCCAAAGAGTACGCCGAGCAATAAAAATATGTTTGCCATACACTATCAAAAAAATGCAGGTCTTATTTATAGCCAAAAGATGAACACGGTAATGAATAGCTTGGGAAGACAGAGAGAACTCATGAGGTTTCCAACTAATCCAAATTCTTCAATGTAGAGGAAAATTATAATTAGCAGTCCACACTCAACCTGGCAATAGTCTAATAGAAATCTTCTAAAAAAGAGATGGCCTAACCTTCGTCTCAAGGATGCCAAGACACGAGATATTATGAGATCTAACTAGAGCTATGATCTTAGCCTGTTTGAAGGGGTCAACGAGACCCCTAATGTTTCACACACCAAAAAACATATATATAGCGGGGAAGAGATTATTGCCTTTTAGTGCCGCCTTGTTTTTTTGATTTCGGTTTGGCCTTCTTGGCAGCGGAAGGACTGCTTATGTGAGTGGGAGCATTCACAATAGGAGCAAGCAGGGAAGAGTCTCTACCTCCCTGATCAGGGTCAATAGAAAGGGGTTCATTACGCTTAGAGGTTGGGCCTTCGAGGCCTGGAGTAGGAAGACCAGGAACCTGGTCAATAGGTTTAGGGATACCACCCTGGTTTAAAGAGGCTCTCAAACGGGTGTTAGGCGTAACTGGGGAGGGGAACTCCTCTGAGTCGCTACCTACGTTACTTGCTAAATAATCTTTAGAGACATCCAAATTTGAGGAAACAAGAGAGATAGCCGGAGAAGATAAAGCAGGGTCAGTGGGGATATGGTCGCCCTCCTTCCCAGGATCATGGAGAGGGATCTGTGGATCAGCAATCATAACATGGGATGCAATGCTCGCTGAGTTCCTAGAACGCCCAGAAGGCGACAAGTTCTGAATAACCGCTATATTAGTCGTGAGTTTAGGAGATTTAAACCTTATAGCAGGGGAGGGCATCTTGGTCAATTTACGCGAATGCTCCCCAGAATGCCTTTTACAGACAATTTCCCATTTAGCACCTATCGGAAGAGACTCATTCACAGCAGCGGCAACTGGAACAGGGGTCTTATTGACAGCAGTAGACATTTCAGTAGTCAGAATGTATCTATGGCCAAAAGTTCCACACTTCATACATGCCATCGATCTCCATTCATATTCCATACTGACTAATTAGGTTTCATCAATCAGAAGGACTTTGACAGAATCTAGCATGATTTGTGTGGCCTTGATCTCAATGCATACCCTTGCATATGAGATCATTTGCATCCTCTCAACTTGTATGTCCACGTGGAGAGGTCTACCAAGTGCACTTGCCACAGCACTAATACCCAAGGTAGACCATAGTGCAATAGGTATGTCTTTCAATTTAACCCATACAAGAAGGGTTTGTGTTGATTTTTCTTCAACTTCATTGCTGGATGCCATTGCTGCAGGATCAAAGGTACACGAAAAATGGTTATCGAGCTCTCATCCACAATTCTTCGACGAAAAGATTCATCAGGAATATGGAAGAAAAAGAAACCATCTCCATTGGCTAGGACATCAACAACTTGAGTTCCCCAGATATTTTTGACAGCAGTCTCGGTTAATTTGAAAGGCAGCTTTTTGCCAACAAAGTATCCAACTAAGCATTCCTTCTATTTTGGATTGGTATTCTTCAGGATTTCTTTCGATATTTTGACAATTGGTTTCCCATCAATCAAAGAGAGGGATATAAGAAAGAGAATAACCTTTCTCTACAGATTTGGTAATGGTAGCCCAAGAACGTTGTGTTAGTTACTGTACCGAGTCCCGGGGGCTGCTTGGCTAATGCTTGTCCCCTGCTACGGCTCCTTCTAGTCAACTTACCAGCACCATCTATCGGGCACTGGATCACCAGAACATGAGAAGAATCTCTTCGAGCCAAGCTGGATGCAGATCTTCCATGGCTACATCCTCGACTATGAGGTTGCATACCTTCCTGAATTAGAGGTACAATATTTGTGGTCTCCGCTTCAACAGGACCAGAAGAGAGCTTTGCAGGTTCTATAGCAGTGAGAGTCTTCTCATAACCAGCATCAATACGACTTGGGTTGGATGAAGAATGATCCTAGCTTTGTCTATAACTACCAGGTCGCTGTGACTGACAGGCCACAACAGCAGAATTTCCCGCTTTTATTGAGGCACCATGGAGATTAATTTTTGCGAGTTCCATAAAAGGGGCGAGTTACTGAATGGCTTTGGAAGAGCCAACATTAGCAGTAGAGGGATGCTTAGAGAGCTTAGGGAGTACATTAGCTTGCGAAGGTTTCGCCATTCCTATAGGGTCCTTCGACAGAGTGAGAATCTCCATAGAACTCTGTTTTCTAGCCATGCACGGCTTTAAAGTAGAAAAGCCATTAAGCATTCAGGAGAGCAAATCAGCAGGAAAGCCACTATATATCTTGAAGACATTTTAGTAGAGCAACATTCTTCTTGCGGACAATCTCCCATTTTCCTTCCGCTGGGAGAGGTGAATTCTGGGTAACAGGAGTTGGAGAGCGGGTATCATTGTTGTCTGTGGGCGTCACCCTAATAGGGGGACATCTGTGCTCGAACGTACCACAGACCTTGCATGAAATTGGTCTTTATTTGTATAATCATAGGTACCCTTAAGATGGTAATCGGAACACCATCCAAGATTTTTCGCCGAATAGATTCATCTAGAATGTGAAAGAAGAAGAATCCATCCACATTGGCCATGACATCAACATGTGCTCCTCAGTCATTTTTAATGGCGTTTTCAGTCAACTGGAAGCGTAATTTCTTACCTACAAAATAGCCAACTAAATATTCCCTCCACTTGGGATTATTGTTTTCAATAATCTCATCAGAGATTTTGACAAAAGGTTTGCCATTTACAATTGTGGGAGGGATGTATGAAAGAGTATGTCCCTCTTCAGCTGATTTGGCTATAGCAGCCTATGAGCGTTGGGCTGATTGCTGCTTAGGGTCCTGGGAGGTTTCTTGGAAGCTGCTGTCCTTATACTTAAGCTTCGCATTGATGTTGGATCCTATTTGACTTGGGGTTCCGCAGAGGTTCCAACTTGAGTTGCCTTAAAACTCAGTGGGTTCCTTAAAACTCAGTGGGTTTGCTGAGGATCATCCTCGGCTAGGTCCGCATCTTCCATGTCGCCGTGCTTGCTGAGCCACAGTGGTGGATGTCACTGTTTCTACTGAAATATCGATGATTTTCAGTTTCACGGGTTTCATAGGAGTTGTGGGTCACGGGATGGCTTCAGAAGAGCCAGCTTTGGCAATAGAGGGGGCATTGACGGCAAAAGAATGCTTAGCGGGTTCGTGCTTGTGCTTAGCTTTCGGTCCAGAGACCTACAACAGAGGCTCTATTTCGCAAGATGTGGGATTTCCAGACATGGAGTTCCTTATACAAGTTTAGCCATTTAACAAGAGATCACCGCACAAGAGAGGACCAAAGAGTATCCAGAAACTAGTGGGTCAATCCCTTAGAACAGCAAAACGCACTAGAAAAAGTTCCAGAGTAGAACCCAGAAAACCCTGATTTGTTCCATAGTCTAACAAAGAAAAGAGTTCGGGTTGCTTTCGCTTTTTTTTTTTGTAAGATAAGTGATATAACTTTTCAACACACAAAGCACAAAGAGAATAGCCAAACACAAAAACCTCGTACCTGAGGAAACATAAGATGTCCCGACAATTGCAAAAGGTGTTACGACTAAAAGAGGAGCATCATGTGCACACTAAAAGGCAAGATTGAGACAACCAGCCAGCATAAGAAGGAAAAGAAAATACAAATCTTTACAAGGATTAGAGAAAGATGGACGCCGAGATACCCCTTTTGACTTGTAATCTTCTATTTTGGGGATTGTCTTGCACAGTTTTGAGGGAAAGCCCTTTGTCCCTTACGGCCTTAGAAAGGTGAGTGCCCATAGCGGGCAAATATAGGGACCGATGCCTAAAAAGGATGTGGTTCCTTTCTGTCCATATGAGATGGCATAGAGCCGCAAAGGAAAACTGAGCTATACGATGATGGAAGGAGTGACTGGTAGTGAATCGAGCCGCCTGTAGAAAGTTTTCTTGGGAAGTGCTATTGCACCAAGAAAGGTTGCAATTAGAAGCCCAAAAGAGAGCAAGGGAGCGAGTGATACCACAGCCGAAGAAGAGGTGGTCAATAGAATCCGGTGTACTACGACAGAAAGCATAAGTACCTTCGGAGATTCTGCAGTAGCTTAATAGTAATGTCTGAGTCGGAAGCCTGTTGAGAGATATAAGCCAAAGCAAGAAAGCGTGTTGAGGCGCTATATGGTGATCCCAAACGAAAGAGTACCAGGTGACTGGGGGCCTCTTATTCGGATAAAGTCCTAAGTTGAGGAGGTGGAGAAAACACCCGAAGGATCCTCTTGCCAAACAAACTGATTATTTCTCTCTGCCAACAATGAAATAACGTCCGGCCAGGAGCAGAAAGTGTCAAGCACGTAGAATTGTAGCCAAACAGAAGAGAAAATCTTTGACGGAGACACCTCTCGGGATTCCAGAACTATGTCCTTATTAGAGAACAATTTGTATAGGGGCCCTTTAGAATGCCGTAGGTTAAACCAGAAAGAGATGGAGGCACCGTCCCTAATTTACCATTTGAACTTTAACTGAAAATCGTGGCGAAGGTTTAGTATTTTCTTCCATGCCCAAGAACAGAATGTCGGCTTGGTGGAAACCCAGAAATTTGTATTCTTTAAGAAAGTGGAGTGGATCCATTTGTACCAAAGAGACTCTTTATTAGTGAAGAGTAGCCATATATGTTTGGCGGAGAACCATCTCGATCTTCGATAGGATAGACTTAGGGAGGGTGAAGACATTTGCCCAATAAACCTGAGTTGCATGGAGTACTGATTTGATAAGTTGCAATCGGCTAGCAAACGAAAGGAAACGTTGAGATCAAAAGCAGGCTTTAGTCGTAATTATGTTCACTAAGTAGCAACAATCAGCCTTAGAGGGTTTAGAGGTAATAACAGGAACTCCAAGGTACCTAAGTGGTAGCATACCTTCAGCGAACCCAAAGTAATTGAGAATCTGGTTGACGAGTTCCTCCGATCCACCCGATAAGAAGATCTCGCTTTTTCTTTCGTTTGGCTTGAGGTCGGTCCAGCCGAAGAACATTCCTAAACCGTCCTTCAGGAGAGTGACGGAAGCCATGTTTCCCTCATAAAAGAGAAGGACATCGTCGGCAAAGAAAAGATGGCTAAGTCTAGTGACCTTACATCTCCAGAAAAATTTAAAGGGAGGAGCCTGAGTTTGAGCATTAAGGATGCCCGAGAACATTTCCATTACAAGGGTAAACAGATGGGGGGATAGAGGATCCCCTTAACGAATGCCTCAGCCACTGGCAAAAAAATCATGTAACTCTCCATTAATAGCAATAGAGAATTTTGGCATAGTGACACATACCATAACCAACTTGACCATATGTGGAGGGAAACAAAAGGTCTGAAGGAGTAATTCCAGAAAACCCCAATCAAGGGTATCATAAGCCTTTTAGAAATCTACCTTGATAGCACATTTCGGTACGTAAGGTTGACAGTGAAAACCTGCAAATAATTCTTGGCCAGCATGATGTTATCAGTAATCCTTCTCTTCTTGACAAAAGCGATATGAGAGTGGCTGATTAGAGAAGGCAGGATGGAAGATATTCTGTTTGCCAATATCCTGGATATGCATTTGTAAACTGTGTTACAACAGCTATAGGCTGAAAATCTTTCATAGATGAGGCATTGGGAGACTTTGGCACAAGTGTGAGAATGGTAGTAGTTCTCTCAACAATGACCCTGACCGAAAGAAATCTCTGATGGCAGAAATAACAAAGGGGCCAACAATGTCCTAGTTAGACTTGAAGAAATCCACGTTGAATCCATCAGGATCCGGGGCCTTTCCTTTGGCTAGGGAAGACATGAAATTCTAGATCTCACTATCGGTCACCTGCCGGGATAGTAGAAGGTTCTGGTTATCATCCAGAACATGTTGGAGCATTGGACGAATGTTCGAGACAGCCGGCCGAATGGTAGAAGTGTCAACAGCAAGAAGGTTCTCAAAATGAGAGACTATATGTTACTGAACGAAGGCCGGTTCACGAATGATAGTACCAGCATTGTCAGAGACCGATAATATACGGTTTTGAAGATGTCTCTTATTGACAAAGTGATGGAAATATTTAGTGTTGTTGCCCCCTTCAGTCAACCATCTAATTCTTGACTTTTGTTTGAAGAAGCATTCTTCTTGAAGTCGAGGCGCCGAGAACACTCAGGATTGTTCGCTTTCTAGTCGTGCCAAAGCCATATTAGAAGGGTCAGCAACAAGAAGATCTTGCGTGAAAGTGAGAGCTAACCTGGCCTGAGTAGTGCGAGTCGAAATACAGGAGAAAGAATCCCGGTTGAGGAGTTTAAGACGCGCTATCAACATTGAGTTTCCTGCATAACACAAATATAGGAGAACCCATAATGGGCGAGTTCTAAACCTGTGTAACTGTATTCTCAAAGGAAGGGTGGATCATCCAAAAATTGAAGAACTTGAACGGTTTTTTAGATGGTCGATGAGGAAGAACCCGAACAATCATAGGAGTATGATTAGATATTCCTAGAGCAAGAAAGGATGCCTCGGAGAAGGAGAACTCACTGCTCCATTGATCATTAATAAGGACCGTATCGATTTTCCTTTGTTTGCAATTAATAGTAGCAGAGTTCGACCAAGTATAACGATTGAGATGAGGAGAGACAGGCCGAATAGGGTGGGAAGGCAATTTGGCCAATTTTTCTGGACGCACCCCAAAATGATGTTTCTGGACTATTTCCCATCTGTCACCAGGCGGGATAGGAGAGTTATCAGTAGCGCCCGCTTAAATAGGGGCCTTGCGAACAGGAATAGGCAAGACTTTCGAAAAAGCGCAATTATGGTCAAAGGTGCCACACTTCGTACAAGTCAAAGGTCGCTCTTCATATTTGACTTTGACAAATCAGGATTCATTGTTGAGAAAGGTTTCAATAGATTCTAACATGGGCTGTGTAGCTTTGATTTCGATGCATGCCCTGGCATACGATATCATTCGCATCCGCTCAGTTTGCATATCGATGGGGAGTGGTTTGCCAATTGCACTGGCGACAGCACTTATGCCCAGGCCAAACCAAAGACCAAGAGGAATGTCCCTCATTTTAACCCAGATGGGGAGGGATGTGTGCTAGTTTTTTTGCAATTTCATGGTCAGGTGCCATTGCTGCAAAATCATAGGAACACGAAGGATGGTGATGGCCCCCCATCAAGTATCTTTCGCCGAACGGTGTCATCGGGAATATGGAAGAAGCAGAAGCCATTAGCAGTTGCCAGGACATTAGAAAGCTGAGTTCCCCAGACATTTTTCACTGCAAATTCAGTCAGTTTGGATGGCAATTTCTTACCAACGTAATAGCCCACTATGCATTTTCTTCATTTTGGGTCAGCTTTCTAAAGAATGTTTTCCGATATGTGGACACTTGATCTCCCATCAATAACTGTGTGAGGAATATATGATTTAGAGAACCCCTTCTCAGTTGATTTAACAACAGCTGCCCAGGAGTGCTGTTCTATATGTTGGACCGATTCCCGAAAGGGTTTTTTCATAGCTGTTAGCCTCCGGCTATGGCTGTACAACCTAGGCTGTACATAATCATTTTGAGGCAAGATGGACGAGGGTCTTTGCAGGCTTCGTCCACGAGTATCATTTTGCTGAGATTGCGGGTCCATATCAGCAAAATTCTCCACATCTTTATAAGAAGGTGGGCTATTGTGTTTTACGACTTGCATAGAGGAAGTGGGTCGTGGGTTGGCTTTGGAAGGGCTAGTCTTGTCAGTAGAGTCATTCCTCGGGGATTCACTCATCGGCTTATCTTGCTTAGCTTGTGTAGCTTTATTCAAGGCAATAGGCAGCTTCAACAGAGGAAGCGCCGAATGGGACTTATCATGCTCAACTATGGATTTCGCTAACCCAACCAAGCCATGGCGGATTTAGGGACCATACAACTAGGAATCGATCGAAAGGAAGAACCACAAGGTAGAGAGAGACTCAGATTTCTAATCTTAATCAATATGCCTTGATCAATGGCACGAACCAACATTAACAGTAGCAACAATCGTGAAACCCAAATCTACTCGTCAGGCCAGGAGAGCACCACACGATGAATCCAAAGAGTATGTTTGAGAGGAGTACCTGACGACAGTAGCCTCCAAATTCCAGAAGAAACGGACCAACGGAACACCGAAAATCGCAAAAAATTTAGCTAGGTGTACAGTAACTCGGGCACCAGAACGAGAGAGAATTAGGGTGTCTATAATGAACAGTACCCGGGTTGAGTGAAAAGTTGCTTTCGCTATTATTTTTTTTTATTTTTTATTTTTAGTAAAGATAAGAATATATATTACTTTTCAAAACACCATATACAAAAGAGCGCCAAAGACAGTCTCGACCCAACTAAGACATAGAAATGTCCAAACGGGGTCAAGACTTACTATACACCTAGCCAACATGGAGGCTACCCATAACAGACAGATTTAGTAACCCAATTACATGCCCGTCCGACTTACTTCAAAGATTGAAGGAGGAAGTTCCCAATTCCTTTGTAATTTCCGGTTTCTATATGTATTGGCAATTCCACCAAAGGATAAGGCTTTATCCTTCACCACCTTGAGAAGATGCTTGCGTATACCCGGGATGTATATATTCTTGTTCCTGAATATGGAGTTGTTCCGTTCAATCCATATGATATGACATAAAGCTCTAAATGAAAACCTAGGGAGGCGGTGAACAAAGGAGGATCCACCGCATACTTTCATTGCCCACCTGATAAGCTCTTGCCAAGGTTTATTGCGCCACGGAAGGTTGCATTTTGTCGCCCAAAATGATGCCAGTCTATCGGTCGAAGGGCACTCAAAGTATAGATGATTGATCGAATCCGGTCTAGAACCACAGAAGGCGCATAGAGCAGAATCAATCCTGCAGTTCTGTAGGAGATATACCTGGGTAGGTAGCTGGTTAAGAGATACTAACCATAAGAGGAACGCATGCCGGGGAGCAATGTGATGATCCCAGATAAAGGAATGTCAAGGGGCTGGTTGTCCTTTTCTCCTGATATGGTTCCATGCTCGTGCTACGGAAAAGGATTCAGAAGGATGCGGTGTCCAGGTTATCATGTCCGGAGTGTCCACAAAGATTGGAGATGGTTCCGTCCAGCTCAAGATAGTAGTCAAGGTGGCTGAAGATTGCCAAGTACCATCAAAGAAATCCCAAACAGAACTGTCCCTGGAAATTCGCGACTGGTATATGTCCAAGTTACTAAATATAAAATAGAGAGGGCCTTTGTCATGCCACCCATCGAACCAAAAGGAAACCGATCGGCCATTTCCAATTTTCCACCGGAATAAAGCTTGGGCGGAGCTTCGCATATCTAATATTTTCTTCCATGTCCAGGAGCAATATGTAGGTTTGGAAACAACCCAAAAGTTTGCTTTTTTCAGAAAGATGGAATGTATCCACTTGCATCACATGGATTCCTTATCAGAGAAGATGAGCCAAATATGTTTAAGAGTCAAAGCTCTATTGTATTCTACAAGTTGCCTTATCCCAAGGTCCTCTTCTTCTTTGGGTAGACAAACAGAATTCCATGTTACCTTAGCTCCTCCAATGCCAAAGTCAGGACCTTTCCAAAGGAATTATCTCAATATAATCTCAATTCTATACAGGACTGATTTCGGGATAGTGAAAATAGTGGCCCAATAAACTTGTATTGATATCAGGACTGAAGTAATGAGTTGTAGTCGACCGGCAAAGGACAAAAACCGTTGAGTCCAGGAGCGGGCTCGAGCAGTTATGATGTCAATCAAGCTTTTACAGTCCTCTTTACGAAGTCTAGAGGAGATAATGGGTACCCCTAGATAGCGAAAATGGAGTGTACCTTGTTGGAAGCCGAGGCACCGAAGAAGTTATCCATGTAAAGCCGTGGTCCCTCCCGAGAGGAAGATATTGCTTTTCCTAGTATTCGGTTTAAGGCCAGACCAATCAGAGAATAGATCAAGCGAGTCCTTGATTAGTTCAACCGACCTTAAGTGAGCTTATGAAAATAGGAGCACATCATCCGCAAAGAATAGATGAGATATCCGGGTTTTTTTGCAACGCCAGAACTAATGGAAATCCGAACCAGCGATTTTGACCTTTATAATCCCAGAGAGAATTTCCATGACATGAATAAAGAGATATGGAGAAAGAGGATCACCTTGTCGTATGCCTCGGCTGCTCTTCAAAAACTCGTGTAATTCCCCATTGATTGACACCGAAAATTTAGCTGTTGAAACACATGCCATAATCAGCTTGATGAAGAAGGTTGGAAAGTTGAAGGCATTTAATACCTTTTCAATGAAATTCCATTCAACAGTGTCATATGCTTTCTGAAAGTTCATTTTGATGGCACATTTAGGAAGGTAGGCCTCATGGTAAAAATCCGTGAACAACTCTTGGGCAATCATAATATTGTCGCTAATTCTGCTCCCTCTAACAAAAGTCGTTTGAGAAGGGCTAATCAAACTTGGAAGAACATGTGCAATTCGCCTAGCCAATATTTTGGAAATGCATTTTTAAAGAGTATTGCAACATGCAATCGGACGAAAGTCACTCATGGCCGAAGCATTAGGGGCCTTCGGAACTAGAGATAAGATGGTATTGTTTAACTTTTAACTTTTTATTCTGCTCCCTCTTACCGCAATGATGATGGAAGGACCAATGATCTCCCAGGAGGTCTTGAAGAAATCAACGTTATACCCGTCCGGCCTTGGCGCTTTACCTTTGGCCAGCGAAAACAAAGTAGACTTGATTTCCTCATCCAAAACTGGTTGTGCTAGGCGGTTCCTTTGATTTTCATCTAAGGCCTGGCCTACAAATTCACCTATCTCCAAAACAGAGCGCTGAGTAGAAGAAGCATTACCGTTGAGCAGCTCCTGAAAATGACTAACAATGTGGTTCCTGACCGCATGATGTTCGGACAATAATACCCCATCATTTGTAGATATCGTGAGGATTCGGTTTTGTAACCGCCTTTTGTTAACAAAATGGTGAAAGTATTTTGTATTCATGTCCCCCTCCTTGAGCCATCGTATTTTGGATTTCTGTCTGAAGAAGGATTCCTCTTGTAGTCTCAACGCAGAGAAGGTACGTGTATGCTCCACTTCGCTTTGGATCAAACTCTGATCAAAAGGGTGAACATCTAAGGCTGCCTGAATAGCATATAGGTCTGATCTAGCCTTGTCAGTCCTAGAGGATATATCTGAAAAGGAACTTCTGTTCAAGTATTTCAACTTAGTTTTCAGTAACCTAAGTTTGCAACAGACCTTAAACATAGGTGTGCCCACTATGTGACTATCCCAAGTATGAGCTACTATTTCCAAGAATTTTGGATGAGTAGTCTAGAAATTGAAAAACTTGAAAGGCTTCTTGAAACTACGTGGTGATAAGATTTTAATCACCATGGGGGAGTGGTCAGAAATACCTGGCGCAAGGAAATTTGCTTCAGAGAAGGAGAATGTCTGATTCCACAAGTCATTAATGAGTACCCGGTCAATCTTGCGAAGTTTCCGATTATCTCCTGAAGAAACGGACCAAGTGTATCTGCAACCCACATAACGGAGGTCCTCTAATCCAGCTTGGTTAAGACATTCCCCAAAATCTTCAAAAGCCGGAATCCACTGAGTCGAGCTTCCCATTCTATCATCCGGGTCTCTGATAGCATTGAAGTCTCCAGCAACAGTCCAAGGTAGATCACATAATGAAAGCCGTATGAGGTCAGCCCAAAGAGGATGCCGATTCATAAATGTGTGTTCACCATATACAATTGTGAGAAGACAATAGTGTTGCATCTTCAGTAGCTTAACTGAGTATGTATTATTTGGGAAGAAGAGAAGATAAGATTCATCTCTATCTCATTCGGATCCCAACCGAACCAAATTCTACCAAGGGGGGAAAATTCGTAGTTGGAAATCCATTGCCAATTGGCGCTTAAGCCTCTAGAAATATCAGCAAAAAGGGAGGCTTTGGCTTTGGTTTCAACAAGACCAATACAGGAGAGCTGGTGTGTCCTGATAAAGGTCCGAATCACAGCTTGCCTAAGGGGATCAACTAGGCCCCTGATATTCCATATACCAAAAAACATATATAGGAACGATGTAGGTTACCTCTGGGATTTCTTTGGCCTCCTCCTCTTGGACTTCTTTTTCGAGGAGGACAAAGTGGATGCCTTCACCGGACACATCGAACTAGGTGTAGAACCAGGCGAAGCCTTATTTCCTTCTTCCGTGGCACTAGATGCCATTGTTTGTGACCGGGTGTTGGGGGGATACACAAGCTGGTACCTCCTCGTCCAATTCTTCTGAAGCACTAGACTTCTCCTGTATCCGAGAGTCAGCTGAATCTGATGTGCAAGACTGAGTTCTGAGAAAGATCCTCATCCTGCTGGGCAATACATTCTGCTGGATACAATGGTAATGCCAGGCTCGGTTCTGCCTCAAGGTCCTCAAGGTGATTAAGTTCAGAACCTATCAGGCCTGGTTCCATAAATGGGTTCACGACAGGAGGCAGGGGCTCTTCCTCCTCCATGTTTGGTGCCAGTTGAGGTACGGATTCATTTTGGAGCTGGTTGAATGACTCGCCTGAGGTAGGTTTACCTTTTTTCCGGGTGACTTGATTCCATCCATCTGTTCCTTGAGGATGAACCGTAGTCTCAGCTCTACATTCCACGGATGCAGAAGCACAATCAAATCCTTTGGAACCCAATTTATGTCCAAAAATACCACAAGATGTACACGCCAGAGGCTTCCATTCATATTCAATATTGATCAAGTTTACTTCGCTATTCCAGCGAAACTTTACTGCTTTCACTCGGGGTTTAGTGGTTATAATTTCCACACAGACACGCGCAAAGGAAATCCGGGTCATCTGTTCTGTTTGTACATCTACATAAAGTGATTTCCCAATGGCGCTGGCTATTCGTCCAATTCCTGTAGGAAACCAGAGCGAGAAAGGAATATCTTGGAGTCTGACCCAAACCGGGATAGTATCTAAGGAGCCTTTCTTAAGCTTCAACTTCGGGTGCCACTGTTGTAGTAACATTGTGCTACTGAAGATGGAAATTAGTCCCATGTCCACAATCTTCCTGCGGAACTCACTATTTGGAACCCGAAAAAAGAAGAAACCATTTTCATGGAGTTTAACATCAACTACTTGATCTCCCCATGATTTTTTAATGGTTTCTTTAGTTATCTTGAAAGGGATTTTCTTCCCAACATAATGGCCAACAATACATTCCATCCAGAATGGATTCTCATCAGCAGCTACCTCTGGAGTGATGTCCACAATAACTTCACCATCCTCCAACATCGGTGGAACATATGCTAGGTTGTATCCTTTAGTCAATACTCTCGCCACATTTGCCCATGTTCTAGTCACGGGTGCATGAATGGCTTGTGCTTGGGGACAGTTGGAGTTCTGTCCCGCCACTTTAGATTTTCCATCTGTATTAAGCCTTGATCCAGATCGAGGTTGACCTGCATTGTGTGCACGTCTAACAGAGCGTCCCCTGCTCTTAGGTCGGCCTCTACTAATACTACGACTAGTATTACCTTTCAAGATAGCTTTATGGCCAGAAGGTAGTTCACCGTCCTGAGACAGGGAGATCGATTTTCCTTTGGGGTTCATAGTCTTAGAGGTACCAGCTTGGCTATCTACCGCCGGTTGAGGCATAACAACAGGGGAGGGGCCATGCGAGGGGAACTTAGCAGCTTCCTCCATAGATTCAATCTTAAACAACCAGATTTACCAACCAGTCAATCTAACCCAGCAGTACCCAGATTAGGGCGAATCAATAGTAGGTCTTCAACTACCAGCATAAATGCTTTCACCGAATCACAATACCAACCCCACTCCAAAAGAAAAGTCTTCGAAGGGAGAGTACCTTCATAGGGGGAGGCCAAGCTCCATGAGAATAACCCAGCAGAGAGAGCGAGGTCGGCCTTCTCAGAACAGCGATCGGGGTGGAAACCCACATCTGATGGCCCGGCCTCTACACCGAAAGAGAAGAGGAGTCTTTTGGAGGGGAGAGAGAGAGGAGAGTCCAAGGGACCTTGCCTCCAAAAATCAGCTCCAATCTCCACCGGAATCCACCAGAATTAGCAAATCTCCGGCGGGTGAACAATACGCGCGAGAACACCAGTAGAGAGCATTTTCAGCTCGCGTGAACAGTACCGCGAGATGGTGAAAATGAAAAGTGATTGCTTTCGCTGTTATTTTTTTTCTTGGTAAAGTAAGTATGTATATAACTTTTCAGAACACCAAATACAACCTAAAGCCTAAACTAGTTCCCGACCCTATTAGGACATAGAAATGTCCCCATAAGGTCAAGAGAGATTCAGCAGGAACTATACAAGGATCCAAATACTGGCAAAAAGGAGAAGAAAAGGAGAACTACATACAAGGACAGCCAACCAATCCAAAGATTGAAGGCAAAAGACCCAAGGCACCGAAGGAACAGCGCCAACACTCACCGGACACAGCCGAGAGCAGCACAAGAAGCGGACGGGACACCAGACCCATGACAGGAACCAAAGGAATGACTTAAGAGCTACTCCTGTTCTCTATAAAGATTGTAGACGGAAGATCCCATTTTCTTTGTAAAAGACGGTTCCTATAGGTATCCTCAACACCTCCCATGGAAATGGCTTTATCTTTGACAACTTTGATAAGATGCTTGTGCATGCCCGGGATGAATACACTCTTATGTCTGAATAAAGCATTGTTCCTTTCAGTCCAAATGATATGACATAAAGCACCCAAGGAAAATCTACATATTCGGTGAGCAAACGAGGGCCCGCCGCAAACTTTCATCGCCCAATTAATATGGTCTTGCCAGGGACGGTTGCGCCAAGGTAAGCTGCATTTTGTTGCCCACATAGAAGCCAACCTATTGGTAGATGTGCATTCAAAGAAAGGTGGTTGATAGAATCTGATATGGAACCACAAAAGGCGCACAGAGCATTGACATTCCTGTGATTATGTATAAGGAAGACCTGGGTAGGTAAATGGTTAAGGGAAATTAGCCATAATAGGAAAGCATGGCGAGGAGCAATATTTTGATCCCAAATGAACGAGTGCCAAGGAACTAGCCGTCCTTTCCTTCGGATATGGTTTCAAGCAAGAGCAATTGAAAAAGTTTTAGATGGATGAGGGATCCAACAAAGGGAATCCTGCAAAATTTTCGAAAAAATAGGAGGCATATCCGACCAGCTCAGAATAGTGCTGAGAGTGTTCGAAGGTTGCCAGGTATCCTCATAAAAATTCCTAATCGAGATCTCGTGGAATGCGCGAGTGATAGATGTCCACATCACTGAAAAGACGGTAAAGAGGGCCTTTATTGTGCCATGAATCAAACCAAAAAGAAATAGAATGCCCATGACCAATCTTCCACCGGAACATAGTTTGAGCAGAAACCTGCATGTCAACGATTTTCTTCCAAGTCCAAGAACAAAAGGTAGGTTTGGAGACAACCCAAAAGTTGGCCTTCTTTAAAAAGTAGAGTGTATCCACTTACACCACAAGGATTCTTTATCAGAGAAGAGAAGCCATATATGCTTAATAATCATCGCTTTGTTGTACTCAACAAGTCGCCTTATACCTAGTTCTCCTTCATCCTTGGGTAAGCAAACAGAATTTCATGTTACCCTCGCTCCACCTATGCCAAGGTCAGGACCTTTCCATAGAAACTGACGCAAGATAGCCTCAATTCTATATAATACAGCTTTCGAAAGAGAGAATAGTGGCCCAATAAACCTGGATGGAATGCAAGACCGATTTGATAAGCTGCAGCCTACCAGCAAATGACAAAAACCGTTGGGTCCAGGAGCGAGCTCGAGCAGTGATGGCATCAATCAAAGCTTTACAGTCCTCTTTACGCAACCTAGAGGATATAATGGGCACGCCTAAGTACCAAAAAGGTAGAGTACCTTGTTGAAATCTAAGGCATCGGAGTATCTGGTCATGCAAATCCGGGGTCCCTCTTGAGAGAAAGATATTACTTTTGGTGGTATTTGGTTTTAAACCAGACCACTCAGTGAACGTACAGAGAGCTTCCTTGATTAGTTCAACTGATCTCAAGTGGGTTTCGGAAAATAGAAGTACATCATTCGCAAAGAAGAGATGCGAAAGACGGGTGTACTTACATCGTCAATACCAGTGAAACTCTGGAATCTCTATTTTAGCCTTAAGAATACCAGAGAAGACTTCCATAACCAGTATAAAAAGATACGACGATAATGGGTCTCCTTGACGAATACCACGAGTGCTACCAAAATATCCATGTAATTCCCCGTTGATAGAAACAGAGAATTTAGCAGTCGAAACACATGCCATAACCAGCTTGACAAAGGAGGCCGGGCAATTGAAGGCCATTAAGACCTTTTCAATGAAGTTCCAATCAACAGTATCGTAAGCTTTTTGGAAGTCCACTTTAATGGCACACTTAGGAAGACATGCTTGATGGTGGAAATCAGCGAATAACTCTTGAGCAAGCATGATATCGCTAATTCTGCGTCCTTTGATGAACGCCATTTGGGCCGGGCCAATCAGGGTTGGTAGAACACGAGCTAACCGTCTAGCCAAGATTTTAGAAATGCACTTATATAAAGTATTGCAGCAAGCAATCGGACGGAAATCAGACATAGCTGAAGCATTAGGAGATTTCGGAACTAGAGTTAGAATGGTGTTGTTGATCTCTTTAAGCATGCATCCTGACTCAAAGAAGTCTCTTACCGCCGCAAGTGTGGAGGGTCCAATGATCTCCCAAGTAATTTTGAAAAAATCAGCATTGTAACCATCCGGTCCAGGGGGTTTGCCTTTAGCGAGCGAATAAAGGGTGGACCGGATCTCCTCATCTGAAACCGGATGCGCCAATGTGTTCCTCTGATTCTCATCTAGAACCCGTCCAAGGTAAACACCTATCTCGCTAACAGAGGGCCAAACAGAAGCAGAAGAACCGTTAAGTATATCCTGGAAGTGGCCGACAATGTGAGATCTAACGGCCTGAGGATTAGTAACTATAGACCCATCTTCTGTTGAAACCGAGAGGATTCGATTGTGTAGGCGTCTTTTGTTGACAAAGTGGTGAAAAAACTTGGTATTCAAATCTTTTTCTTTAAGCCAACGTATATGGGATTTCTGCCTTAAAAAGAATTCCTTCTGCATTCTCAAGGTAGAGAAGGATCGTGTGAGCTCCACTTCTCTATCTAGGAGTCTCTGGTCAAAAGGATGGAGCTGCAGGTCTGACTGGACAGCGTAGAGATCTGATCTAACTTGTCAGTTCTTGCAGAGATGTCAGAAAAGGAACTCCTGTTTAGTAGTTTTAGTTTCAGCTTGAGGACCCTCAGTTTGCAACATATAATGTACATAGGAGTACCTACTATATGCGTATCCCAGGCTTGCTCCACTAGTTCCAAGAATTTAGGATGAGTAGCCTAAAAGTTGAAGAACTTGAAGGGTTTCTTAGAACTGTGGCGAAAGAATTTTTATCACCATGAGAGAGTGATCAGATATCCCAGGAGAAAGAAAACTGGCTTTCAAAAAGGAGAACTGTTGCATCCATATATCATTTACGAGTACTCGATCAATCTTTCGGAGTTTCCGATTCGCACCAGAAGAATGAGTCCATGTGTATCTACACCCGACATATCGAAGATCTTCCAAACCCGCCTGGTGTAGACAGTCCCAAAATTCATCAAAAGCCTGAATCCATGGAGTTGTACTGCCCACTCTATCGTCTAGATCTTTGATAGCGTTAAAATCCCCAGCTACAATCCACGGTAGGTCACAAGCGGAGATACGTATGATGTCAGCCCATAGCGGACGTCGTTTCATAAAGGAGTGCTTACCATAAACAACTGTCAAGAGAAAATTTATTCATGTTTAAGAGCCTAATCTGAACATGAATCAGTTGGTCAGAAGAATATAGAAGACTGGTTTCTATCTCATTTGGGTTCCATCCAAACCAGATTCTGCTAAGGGGAGAAGAATCATAGTTAGAGATCCAACACCAATTACCACATAAACTTTGCGAGATTCTAACAAAAAGGGAGCTTTTAGCTTTTGTTTCAACAATACCGATACAGGAAAGATGATTAATCCTGATGAGAGTACGAATTTCACCTTGTCTAAGAGGATCTACTAGTCCCCTAATATTCCATATACCAAAAAACATAGACAGAAACGGAAATATTATCTCTGAGATTTCCTTGACCTCCTCCTTTTGTCTTTCTTCTTTGAGGAGGACCGGCCATGAGTCGAACCAGAGCAGCTCATGCTAGGGATAGGCCCACGGGAGGCTTTGGAGATATCCTCCAAGGTATTAGATACCAAGGTTCGAGAACGGGTGGTTGGGGGAGATATAACAGCAGGTTCCTCCACCAGTAGCTCTTCAGAGTCGCTAAACTCCACCCCGACTTGTGAGCCGGAAGAATCATCAGAGGAAGATTGAGAGTTAATAACAAGATCCTCAATTTGCTGGTGAATACATCCTTGAGGACCGACCACAGCAGAATGACTCATCCCTGTGTTAGATTCCTTCGGGAAGTTCAGATCAGGACTGATCAGCTCATGATCAGTAAAGGGGTTCACAACAGGGGTCAGAAGTTCGTCCTCCCTTGAAGACGTGTCCAGAAGAAGATCATTTGTAGTTCTAGTCAGCCCTGCATTAGATACCTTTGGAATATTCAGATCAGGCCTTATCAGTCCATGAGCAGTAGAGAGGTCTCAAACAGAAGACAGATGATCCTTCCCCCCTGTATTCGCCTCCAGGTTAAGGTGTGTTGCAGAACTGGACTGGGTTGTACCTTTGCTCAACGAGAGTTTGTCTTTTTTCCTACTGACTTGAGTCCACCCTTCAGTTTCACGAGGTGGAAGGATAGTTTCAGGTCTAGCGTTTGCTTGAGGTCGAAGTGTTTTCTCGGTTCTATCTTCAGGATGACCAGCAGCACAGTCAAATCCATTCGAACCAGTTTTATGTCCGAATAAACCACAAGAAGAGCATACCAATGGTTTCCATTCATATTCAATATTGACCAAGTTAACTTCACCATCCCAACGTACCTTTACAGTTTCCAACCGGGGTTTTGTGGCTTTGATTTCCACACAAACTCTCGCGTAAGAGATTCTAGTCATATGCTCAGTTTGGGTATCCACATAGAGTGGTTTTCTAATGGCGCTTGCAATCCTACCAATACCAGCAGGGGACCACAAAGAGAATGGAACGTCTCTTAGCCTGACCCAGACCGGAAGAGAATCCATAACACCCTTCTTGAGTTTCATCTTTGGATGCCATTGTTGAAGTAGCATTGTGCTGCTGAAAATAGACACTGGCCCCATCTCAATTATCTTTCTACGAAAGTCATCATTCGGGATACGAAAGAAATAGAACCCATTTTCATGTAGTTTGACCTCAACTACTTGCTCTCCCCAAGTTTTTTTAAAGGCTTCATCCGTTAATTTAAAGGGGACTTTCTTCCCAATGTAATGACCAACAATACATTCTAGCCAAAACGGATTCTGATCAGCAGCAACTTCTGAAGTGATATCTACAAAAACTTCACCATTCTCCACTAGGGGAGGAACAAAGGCTAAGTCATAACCTTTAGTCATCACCCGAGCAACATTAGCCCATGTTCTAGGAGTAGGGGCATGGTTAATCTGACCTTAAGGACGAGAAGAGATCTGTCTCACCTCAACTGATTTCCTTTCTGAATTGCTCTAGACTCAGAGCGCATAGCACCACCAGCATTATATATCCTTCTACGAGAGCGGCTCCTATCCTTCGGACGACCTCTACTCTGATTACGGCTAGAGTTGCCCTTGAGGATAGGTCTAAGACCCAAAGGACGATCAGCCTCATACAATACCGAAGAGGATTTTCCTTTAGGTTCAGCTGCTATTTTGTTCACATCAGAACCAATAGGCGCCTGATGGATTCCTGCAGCATGGAGTGGTTCAGCCTCTAGAACAGGGGATGGGTCAGGCAATGTGGTTACTATGGTCTCTTCCATATGGACAAAATCACAAACACCTACCAGTCAACCCACCAGCACCATAGACCAGAACAGGATACGCATGAGCAAGTCTCCCAATAAATGCAACCTCAAGACACAAATCCAATTCCAACCAGCAGGAAGACAACAAAAGAGAGGATTAAAGCCAGGAAACTGACCAAACAGCAACCGGTCAAACACCAGCAGCAACGATCCAGCACAAGGTTTGCACTAGAACAGGGAAGAACACACCAGATGGTCCCCGAAATTGCTATGAGCACCAAGCAAACCACCGGTCCCAAACCAGCAGGAGGGAGACGAAGGGAGAGTACCTAAAGGGGGTAACTACCTTCAGGAAAAATCCAGAACCGAAGCCTCAGTTCAGTCAAGAGTCTCAGGCGAGGAAGACCGAAATGAGCAACGCTCAGATCTGGAAGCCCAGCCTCTGTGCTGAACGAGGAGAGGAGCCCTTTGGAGGGGTGATAGAGGAGCATTCAAGGGGCTTAGTCTCCAAAAATCAACCCAAATGGCCGCCGGAATCAGCCAGAATCGAAGCCTCAGTTTAGTCGAGAGTCTCAGGCGAGGAAGACCGAAATGAGCAACATTCAGATCTGGAAGCCCAGCCTCTGTGCTGAACGAGCAGAGGAGCCCTTTGGAGGGGTGATAGAGGAGCGTTCAAGGGGCTTAGCCTCCAAAAATCAGCCCAAATGGCCGCCGAAATCAGCCGGAATCAACAGAAAACCGCCGGCTGAACAGTACCCGCGAGAAGTTCAGGTGAGAGCATTCTGCCCGAGTGAACAGTACTCGCGAATTTGGTGAAAATGAAAAGTATTGCTTTCGCTGTTATTTTTTTTTCGTCTTTCATAAATCCAAGAATTTCACCTCTAACTATGAAATATGATTGCCTCTGACTGTCCTTGTTAATTAGTACTCTAATCCCGAAGGCTAATACAATAGAATCGGAATCCTATGATGTCATCCTATGTTAATGTATACAAAGCGTAAGCAGGCTTTGAGCAGTCTAATTTCTTCAAAGTAACAGCACTGAAGGCATGACCCGACCAGTTAAGGCTAGGAGCGTATCGCCGGTAGAAGGGACGATCCAATTAGTGCACACCATGAGGCGAACTGGTCAACCCAACTCAAGGTCTAACTACGAGCTTTTTAATTGCAACATTTGAAATATACGCTATTGGAGCTGAAATTACCACGATTGCTGGTACCAAACTTGCATTAGACTTGCCCTAGTAAAATCTAAATCCCTTAGTAAGGATCCATTAGAGGGCAAGTCTAGTGCTAGCAGTTACGGTAATTCCAGCTCCAATAGCGTATATTTAAGTTATAGTTAAAAGGCTTGTAGTTGGTCCTTAGGTTGGGTCGATCGGTCCGCCTCACGGTGTGCACCAATTGGCTCGTCCCTTCTACCGACGATATGCTCTTGACCTTAACTAGTTGGGTCGTGCCTCCGGTGCTGTTACTTTGAAGAAATTAGAGTGCTCAAAGTCAACTTACGCTTTGTATACATTAGCATGGAATAACATCATAGGATTCCGATCTTATTGTGTTTAACTTCGGGATCAGAGTAATAATTAACAAGGATAGTCAGGGGCATTTATATTTCATAGTCAGAGGTGAAATTCTTGGATTTATGAAAGATGAACAACTACGAAAGCATACTTTTCATTTTCACCAAATTCGCAGGTACTGTTCACTTGGGCAGAATGCTCTCACCTGTTCTTCTCGCGAGTACTGTTCACCCGGCGGGTTTCTGTTGATTCCGGCTGATTCCGGCAGCCATTTGGGCTGATTTTTGGAGGCTAAGCCCCTTGATCGCTCCTCTATCACCCCTCCAAAGGGTTACTCTCCTCGTTCAGCACAGAGGCTGGGCTTCCAGATCTGAATGTTGCACATTTCGATTTTCCTCGCCGGTGACTCCCGTCTGAACTGAGGCTTCGGTTCTGGACTTTTCCTGAAGATTGCTATCCCATTTAGTTACTCTTCCTTCGTCTCCCTCTTACTGGTTTGGGACTGGTGGTCTGCTTGATGCGCATAGCAATTTGTGGGACCATCTGATGCGTTCGTCCCTGTTCTAGTGCAAACCTTATGCTGGATCGCTACTGCTGGTGTTTGACTGGTTGGTGTTTGGTCGGTTACTGGCTTTAGTCCTCTCTTTTGGTGTCTCTTGCTGGTTGGAATTGGAAGTTGTGTTTTGAGGTTGCTTTGTCGTGGGGGTCTTGCTGATGCGTATCCTGTTCTGGTCTATGGTGCTGGTGGGTTGACTGGTAGGTATTTGTGGTTTTGTTCATATGGAAGAGACTATAGTAACCACATTGCCTGACCCATCCCCTGTTCTAGAGGCTGAACCACTCCCTGCTGCAGGAGTCCAGCAAGCGCCTATTAGTTCTGATGTGAACAAAACAACAGCTGATCCAAAAGGAAAGTCCTCTTCGGTGTTGTATGAGGCTGATCGTCCTTTGGGTCTTAGACCTATCCTCAAAGGTAACTCTAGCCGTAGTCGGAGTAGGGGTCGTACGAAGGATAGGAGCCACTCTCGTAGAAGGATACATATTGCTGGTGGTGCTTTGCGCTCTGAGTCTAGAGCAAATTCAGTTAGGGAATCAGTTGAGGTGAGACAGACCTCTTCTCGTCCTCAAGGCCAGACTAACCATGTCCCTACTCCTAGAACTTGGGCAAATGTTGCTCGGGTGAAGACTAAAGGTTATGACTTAGTATTTCTTCCTCCCCTAGTGGAGAATGGTGAAGTTTTTGTATATATCACTCCTGAAGTTGCTGCTGATCAGAATCCGTTTTGGCTAGAATGTATTGTTGGTCATTACATTGGGAAGAAAGTCCCATTTAGATTAACGGAGGAAGCCTTTAAAAAATCTTGGGGAGAGCAAGTAGTTGATATTAAACTACATGAAAATAGATTCTATTTCTTTCGTGTCCCGAATGATGACTTTCGCAGAAAGATAATTGAGATGGATCCAGTATCTATTTTCAGCAGCACAATGCTACTCCAACAATGACATCCAAAGATGAAACTCAAGAAGGGTGCTATAGATTCCCTTCCGGTCTGGGTCAGGCTAAGAGACGTCCCATTCTCTTTATGGTCCCCTGCTGGTATTGGTAGGATTGCAAGTGCCATTGGAAAACCACTCTATGTGGATACCCAAACTGAGCATATGACTAGAATCTCTTATGCGAGAGTTTGTGTGGAAATCAAAGCCACAAAACCCCGGTTGGAAACTGTAAAGGTGCGTTGGGATGGTGAAGTTAACTTGGTTCATATTGAATATGAATGGAAACCATTGGTATGCTCTTCTTGTGGTTTATTTGGACATAAAACAGGTTCGAATGGATTTGACTGTGCTTCTGGTCAGCCTGATGACATAGCCGAGAAAACACTTCGACCTCAAGCAAATGCTGAACCTGTGACTACCCTTCTACCTCGTGAAACTGAAGAGTGGACTCAAGTCAGTAGGAAAAAAGGCAAACTTTCGTTGAGCCAAGGTGCAACCCAGTCCAGTTCTGCAACTCACTCTAATCTGGAGGCGAATCCAAGGGGGAGGATCATCTGCCTTCTGTTCGAGACCCCTCTACTGCTCATGGGCTGATAAGGCCTGATCTGAATGTTCCAAAGGTATATAATACAGGGATGACCAGTTCTGCAAATGATCTTCTTCTGGACACGACTTCAAGGGAGGACGAACTTCTGGCCCCTGTTGTGAACCCCTTTACTGAACATGCGCTGATCAATCCTGAACTGAACCTTTCGAAGGAATCTACTACAGGGATAAGTCATTCTGCTGTGCCCGGTCCTCAGGGATGTATCCACCAGCAAATTGAGGATCTTGTTATTAATTCTCAATCTTCCTCTGATGATTTTTCTGGCTCTCAAGTTGGGGTGGAGAATAGCGACTCTGAAGAGCTACTGGTGGAGGAACCTGCTGTTATATCTTCCCCAACCACCCGTTCTCGAACCTTGGCATCTTCTACCTTGGAGGATACCTCCAAAGCCTCCCGGGGGCCTATTCCTAGCATGAGCTGCCCTGGTTCGACTCAAGGCCGGTCCTCCTCAAAGAAGAAAGACAAAAGGAGGAGGTCAAGGAAATCTCAGAGATAATATTTCCGTTTCTTCCTATGTTTTTTGGTATATGGAATATTAGAGGACTAGTAGATCCCCTTAGACAAGTTGAAATTCGTACTCTCATCAGGATTAATCGTCTTTCCTGTATCGGTATTGTTGAAACAAAAGCTAAAAGCTCCCTTTTTGATGGCATCTTGCATAGTCTATGTGGCAATTGGTCTTGGATCTCTAACTATGATTATTCTTCCCTTGGAAGAATTTGGTTTGGATGGAACCCGAATGAAATGGAAACCAGTCTTCTATATTCTTCTGACCAACTGATTCATGTTCAGATTAGGCTCTTAAACATGAATAATTCTTGTCTCTTTTCAGTTGTCTATGGTGAGCACTCCTTTGTGAAACGACGTCCGTTATAGGCTGACATCATACGTATCTCTGCTTGTGACTTACCGTGGATTGTAGCTGGGGATTTTAACGCTATCAAAGATCCAGACGATAGAGTGGGCAGTACAACTCCATGGATCCCGGCTTTTGATGAATTTGGGGATTGTCTATACCAGGTGGGTTTGGAAGATCTTCGATATGTCGGGTGTAGATACACATGGACTTATTCTTCCGGTGCAAATCGGAAACTCTGAAAGATTGATCGAGTACTCGCAAATGACATATGGATGCAACAGTTCTCCTTTTCGGAAGTAAGTTTTCTTCCTCCTGGGATATCTGATCACTCTCCCATGGTGATAAAAATTCTTTCGCCACATAGTTCTAAGAAACCTTTCAAGTTCTTCAACTTCTGGGCTACTCATCCTAAATTCTTGGAACTAGTGGAGCAAGCCTGGGATACGCATATAGTAGGTACTCTTATGTACATTTTATGTTGCAAACTGAGGGTCCTCATACTGAAACCGAAACTTTTAAACAGGAGTTCTTTTTCTGACATCTCTACAAGAACTGATCAAGCTAGATCAGATCTATACGCTGTCCAGTCAGGCCTACAGCTCCATCATTATAATCAGAGCCTCTTAGTTAGAGAAGTGGAGTTCACACGATCCTTCTCTACTTTGAGAATGCAGGAGGAATCCTTCTACAGGCAGAAATCCCGTATACGATGGCTTAAGGAAGGGGATTTGAATACCAAGTTTTTTCATCACTTTGTCAACAAAAGACGCCTACACAATCGAATCCTCTCGGTTTCAACAGAAGATGAGTCTTTAGTTACTGATCCTCAGGCCGTTAGATCTCACATTGTCGGCCACTTCCAGGAGATACTTAACGGTTCTTCTGCTACTGTTTGGCCCTCTGCTAGCGAGATAGGTGGTTACCTTAGACGGGTTCTAGATGAGAATCAGAGGAACACATTGGCGCATCCAGTTTCAGATGAGGAGATCCGGTCCACCCTTTTTTCGTTCGCTAAGGGCAAAGCCCCTGGACCGGATGGTTACAATGCTAATTTTTTCAAAATGACCTGGGAGATCATTGGACCTTCCACACTTGCGGCGGTAAGGGACTTCTTTAAGTCAGGATGCATGCTTAAAGAGATCAACAACACCATCCTAACTCTAGTTCCGAAATCCCCTAATGCTTCAGCTATGTCTGATTTCCGTCCGATTGCTTGCTGCAATACCTTATATAAGTGCATCTCTAAAATCTTAGCTAGACGGTTAGCTCGTGTTCTACCAACCCTGATTGGCCCGGCCCAAACGGCGTTCGTCAAAGGACGTAGAATTAGCGATAACATCATGCTTGCTCAAGAGTTATTCGCTGATTTCCACCATCAGGCATACCTTCCTAAGTGTGCCATTAAAGTGGACTTCCAAAAAGCTTACGATACTGTTGATTGGAACTTCATTGAAAAGGTCTTAATGGCTTTCAACTGCCCGGCCTCCTTTGTCAAGCTGGTTATGGCATGTGTTTCGACTGCTAAATTCTCTGTTTCTATCAACGGGGAATTACATGGATATTTTGGTAGCACTCGTGGTATTCGTCAAGGAGACCCATTATCGCCGTATCTTTTTATACTGGTTATGGAAGTCTTCTCTGGTATTCTTAAGGCTAAAACAGAGATTCCAAAGTTTCACTGGTATTGGCGATGTAAGTACACCCGTCTTTCGCATCTCTTCTTTGCGAATGATGTACTTCTATTTTCCGAAGCCCACTTGAGATCAGTTGAACTAATCAAGGAAGCTCTATTTACGTTCACTGAGTGGTTTGGTTTAAAACCAAACACCTCCAAAAGTAATATCTTTCTCTCAGGAGGGACCCCAGATTTGCATGACCAGATACTCTGATGCCTCGGATTTCAACAAGGTACTCTTCCTTTTCGGTACTTGGGCGTGCCCATTATATCCTCTAGGTTGCGTAAAGAGGACTGTAAAGCTTTGATCGATGCCATCACTGCTCAAGCTCGCTCTTGGACCCAACGGTTTTTGTCATTTGCTGGTAGGCTGCAACTTATCAAATCGGTCTTACATTCCATCCAGGTTTATTGGGCCACTATTTTCTTTCTTCCGAAAGCTGTTTTATATAGAATTGAGGCTATCTTGCGTCAATTTCTATGGAAAGGTCCTGACCTTGGCATAGGTGGAGCGAGGGTAACATGGAATACTGTTTGCTTACCCAAGGATGAAGGAGGACTAGGTATACGGCGGCTTGTTGAGTACAACAAAGCGATGATTATTAAGCACATATGGCTTCTTTTCTTTGACAAGGAATCCTTGTGGTGTAAGTGGATACACTCTACTTTTTTAAAAAAGGCCAACTTTTGGGTTATCTCTAAACCTACCTTTTGTTCTTGGACTTGGAAGAAAATTCTTAACATGCGGGTTTCTGCCCAAACTATATTCCGGTGGAAGATTGGTCATGGGCACTCTGTTTCTTTTTGGTTTGATTCTTGGCATAATAGAGGACCTCTTTACTGTCTTTTCAGCGCTATGGACATCTATCATTCGCGCATTCCACGGGATATCTCGGTTAGGAAATTTTATGAGGGTACCTGGCAACCTTCGAACACTCTCAGCACTACTCTGAGCTGGTCGGATACTCCCCCTATTTTTTCGGAGAATTTGCAGGATTCCATTTGCTGGAGCCCTCATCCATCTAAAACTTTTTCGGTTGTTCTTGCATGGAACCATATCCGTACGAAAGGACGGCCAGTTCCTTGGCACTCGTTCATTTGGGACCAGAATATTGCTCCTCGCCATGCCTTTCTTTTATGGTTAGTTTCCCTTAACCGTTTACCTACCCAGGTCTTCCTCATACATAATCACAGGATTGTCAATGCTCTATGCGCCTTTTGTGGATCTAGACCAGATTCTATCAACCACCTTTTCTTTGAATGCACATCTACCAGTAGGTTGGCTTCTATGTGGGCAACAAAATGCAGCTTACCTTGGCGCAACCGTCCCTGGCAAGATCATATTAAATGGGCAATGACAGTTTGCGGTGGACCCTCGTTTGCTCACCGAATTGCTAGATTTTCCTTGGGTGCTTTATGCCATATCATTTGGACTGAAAGGAATAATGTTATATTTAGACATAAGAGTGTATACATCCCGAGCATGCGCAAGCATCTTATCAAAGTTGTCAAGGACAAAGCCATTTCCATGGGAGGTGTTGAGGATACCTACAGGAACCGCCTCTTACAAAGAAAATGGGATATTCCGTCTACAATCTTTATAGAGAACAGGAGTAACTCTTAAGTCATTCCTTTGGTTCCTGTGGTGGGTCTGCTTTCGTGTCCGCTTTTTGTGCTGCTCTCGATTGTGTCCGGTGAGTGTTGGCGCTGTTCTTTAGGTGCCTTGGGTCTTTTGCCTCCAATCTTCGAATTGGTTGGTTATCCTTGTTTGTAGTTCTCCTTTTCTTTTCCTTTCTGCCAATCATTGGCTTCTTGTATAGTTCCTGCTGAACCTCTCTTGACCTTGTGTGGACATTTTATGTCCTAATAGGGTCAGGAACTGGTTTGGGCTTTAGGTTGTATTTGGTGTTCTGAAAAGTTATATACATACTTATTTTACCAAAAAAAACTACGAAAGCATACTTTTCATTTTCACCATCTCGCGGGTACTGTTCACGCGAGCAGAATGCTCTCTTCTGGAATTCTCGCCGGTACTGTTCACCCGTCGGTGCTTTACTGATTCCGGTGGAATTTGGATCTGATATTTGGAGGCTAGGTCCTTTGTTACCTCCTCTCTCCTTCCTCCAAAGGGCTCCTCTTCTTTCTTTCTGTAGAAGCCGGGACATTTGATCTGAATCTTCATCCCCGTGCGTCTTCTCTGATTAGGTTGAACATGCTGAGTGCTAAGCTGGGTTGGCCTCTTGCAGGTCGACTTTCCTCGCTGTAGGTACTCTCCATTGTTTCCCTTTTCACTGGAGTGGGGTTGGTTAGTTTGCATTTATGCTGATAGCTAGAGACCCACTGTTGTTCTGCTCTGATCTGGATTTGCTGGGTAGAGTTGACTGGTTGGTGAATCTGGTGTGGTAGCTTGCTTTTTAGACCTATGAAGAAGGTTATAAGGATCCCTACACCTGGGCCCTCCCCTGTTGTCGGGTCTCACCTGGCGGTAGATAGTCAAGTCGGTACTTCCAAGGCAGCTATGCCCCGAGGCAAATCAATCTCCCTGAATCAGGAAGAGGAACTTCCTACTGATAATAGAAATGTCCTGAAGGATAATCTTAATCGTAGCCTTAGTAGGGGCAGACTGAAGAGCAGGGGCCGATTTGTTATGCGTGGCCATAATGCAGGTCTTCCCTTTCGCACTAGTTCTAGGCCAAATATAGAAGGAAAAACTAATCTGGAAGGACAGAACTCTACTCGTCCTATAGGCCAACCCAACTCTGCCTCTGTACCTAGAACTTGGGCAAATGTGGCGAAGGTTCTGACCAAAGGATACAACCTTGTATATGTTCTCCCACTCATGGAGGATGGTGAGGTCATTGTGGACATCACACCAGAAGTAGTTGCTGATATAAATCCATTCTGGTCGAAATGTATTGTTGGTCACTATATTGGAAACAAAATCCCTTTTAAGTTAACTGAGGAAGCCATTAAAAAATCTTGGGGAGACCAAGTAGTTGATGTCAAACTACATGAAAATGGTTTCTTCTTCTTCAGAGTGCCGAATGAGGAGTTCTGTAGGAAGATAGTGGACATGGGACCAATCTCCATTTTTAGCAGCACTATGATGCTTCAGCAATGGCACCCAAAGTTGAAGCTTAAGAAAGACTCTCTAGACACTATCCCGGTTTGGGTCAGACTTAGAGACATACCTTTCTCACTTTGGTCTCCAGCTGGTATTGAACGAATAGCCAGCGCCATTGGGAAACCTCTCTATGTAGATGTGCAAACGGAACAGATTTCTAGAATTTCCTTTGCTCGAGTCTGTGTGGAAATCATAGCCACCAAACCCCGTGTGGAAGCAGTGAAGTTTCGTTGGGACGGTGAAGTGAATTTGATCAATATTGAATATGAATGGAAGTCCCTGGCGTGTTCCTCTTGTGGAATCTTTGGTCATAAACTAGGTTCCAATGGATTCAAATGTGCACCTGCTCCTTCAGAACTCAGAACAGAGACTAATGTTTCAACTCAGCCAGCAGATGGATGGACTCACGTCACCCGGAGTAAAGGCAAAACTACTTCCATCAATCTGCCCCAACCTGTCTCAGAGCCACCTTTGACATAGAACCTGGAAGTGGAAGATCCCCTTCCCCCTGTTTCGCATCCCTCTATGGAACTCGGCCAGGTTGGTCCTGAATTGCAGCATCCCAAGGACCTAGAGGCAGGACCGAGCTTGTCACAAGCACCATATCCATCAGGGGTAATTGTCCAGCAGGATGAGGATTCCTCTCTGAACACTCTGTCTTCCACAGTAGATTCTATTGACTCCCCGGATTTACTGGAAAAGAATAGTGCCTCTGAAGATCTGGTGGAGGAGGAACCGGCTTGTGTATCCCCCTAATACTCGTTCTCGAACAATGGCATCTAGTGGCACGGATGAGATTCCTAAGGCAACTCCTGGCTCTACTCCTAGCTCGATGTACCCCGACAAGGCACCCGGCCCGTCCTCCTCGAAAAAGAAGGCAAAGAGGAGGCGGCCAAAGAAATCCCTGAGGTAACCTCCCTTGTCTCTAAACATGTTTTTTGGTATATGGAATTCCAGGGGCCTAGTAGAACCCCTTAGGCAAGCTGAAATTCGGGCATTTATTAGGATGAACCGGCTCTCCTGTATTGGTCTTGTTGAAACTAAGGCCAATGCCTCTCTTTTTGCTGATATTTTCAGAGGCCTAAATGCTAATTGGAAGTGGATTTCTAACTATGAATTTTCCCCTCTTGGTAGAATTTGGTTCGGTTGGGACCCAAAAGAGATAGAGATGAGTCTTATCTACTCCTCCTCCCAAATGATACATATCCAGTTAAGGCTGTTGAATATGCAAAAATCTTGTCTTCTCACAGTTGTATACGACGAACATACATTTGTGAATCGATGCCCTCTTTGGGCTGACCTTATTCGGCTTTCTTCGTGTGAGTTACCTTGGACTGTTGCTGGAGACTTTAATGCTATCAGAGACCCGGATGATAGAGTGGGAAGCACAACTCCGTGGATCCTGGCTTTTGAAGATTTTGGGGAATGCCTAAACCATGCTGGTTTAGAAGACCTTCGCTACGTGGGTTGTAGATACACTTAGTCCCATTCTTCAGGCGACAATCGGAAGCTCCGTAAGATTGACCGAGTGCTCATAAATGATCTATGGAATTAGCTCTTCTCCTTCTCTGAAGCCATATTCCTAGCGCCAGGAATCTCGGATCATTCCCCTATGGTGATTAAAATC
The DNA here is from genome assembly GCA_031216405.1 of Syzygium malaccense. Classification (NCBI taxonomy): domain Eukaryota; kingdom Viridiplantae; phylum Streptophyta; class Magnoliopsida; order Myrtales; family Myrtaceae; genus Syzygium; species Syzygium malaccense. The sequence continues at coordinate 15,263,242 of CM062254.1, forward strand.
TTATCACCACATAGTTCCAAGAAGCCTTTTAAGTTTTTCAACTTCTGGATGACGCATCCAAAATTCCTGGACATAGTTGCCCAAACTTGGGATACTCAAATAGTAGGCACGCCTATGTACAGAATTTGTTGCAAACTCAGGCTACTTAAAACCAAGCTAAAAGGCTTGAACAGAAGTTCCTTCTCTGACATCTCCACAAGGACCGACAAAGCTAGAACAGACCTGTATGCTGTTCAATCAGCCTTGGAACTTCATCCTTATGATTAGAACTTGATCCAAAGAGAACTGGAACACTTACGTTCTTTCTCTGAATTGAGACTACGGGAGGAATCTTTCTTCAGACAGAAATCCAGAATTCGATGGCTTAAGAAGGGGGATATGAACACTAAATACTTTCACCATTTTGTTAATAAAAGGCGGCTACTCAACCGAATCCTCATGGTCGCTACAGATGTTGGAGTATTAATAACTGAACCTTCTGCGGTCAGCAACCACATTGTCACTCATTTTCAGGAGCTTCTCAATGGAAGCTCTCCTCCTATTCAGCCCTCTCTTCCGGAGATCAGTAACTTTGTTGGACGGGCATTAGATGAGAATCAGCGGAATTCCCTAGCACAACCAGTTCTGGATGAGGAAATCCGGACTACCCTATTCTCGCTAGCGAAAGGTAAAGCACCGGGGCCGGATAGATATAACGTTGATTTCTTCAAGTCCTCTTGGGAGATCATTGGTCCCTCCATCCTCATGGCAGTAAGAGATTTCTTTGATTCTGGATGCATGCTAAAGGAGTTAAACACCACTATTTTGACTCTAGTGCCGAAGACCCCTAATGCTTCGACTATAAGTGACTTTCGACCGATTGCATGTTGCAACACCCTTTATAAATGTATCTCTAAAATTCTAGCTAGGCGCATTGCACATGTCCTTCCATCTCTAATTGGCCCTTCTCAAATGACATTCGTCAAAGGGCGCAGAATCAGTGATAATATTATGATTGCCCAAGAGCTTTTCTCGGACTTTCACCATGAGGCCTACCTCCCTAAATGCGCCATCAAAGTGGATTTTAAGAAAGCTTTTGACACAGTGGACTGGAATTTCATTGAAAAGGCTTTAAAGGCCTTCAACTTTCCGGATTTCTTCGTCAAACTGGTAATGGCATGTGTTACAATGGCCAAATTCTCGGTGTCTATTAATGGGGACTTACATGGGTTTTTTTCGAGCAGCCGGGGCATAAGACAAGGTGATCCCCTTTCCCCTTATCTCTTCATTCTGGTAATGGAAGTCCTCTCTAGGATCCTCAAGGCCAAAACAGATGATCCTGATTTTCATTAGTTCTGGCGCTACAAAAAGGATCGGATATCCCATCTTTTCTTTGCGGATGATGTGCTCCTCTTTTCACAGGCTCACTTGAGGTCAATTGAACTAATTAAGGAATCACTGGATCTGTTTTCTGACTGGTCTAGCTTAAAACCGAATGCTAGGAAAAGCAATCTCTTCCTCTCGGGAGGAACTTCGGATTTACATGAACTTCTCCTTCAATGCCTCGGCTTTCAACAAGGTACACTTCCTTTTCGCTACCTAGGCGTGCCCATTATCTCGTCCAGACTACGGAAAGAGGATTGTAAAAGCTTGATTGATGCTATAACGGCTCGAGCCCGTTCTTGGACTCAAAGATTTCTGTCCTTCGCTGGTCGACTGCAACTCATTAGTTCAGTCCTGATTTCCATACAAGTATATTGGGCCACTATCTTCTCCATACTGAAATCTGTACTGCATAGAATTGAAACTATTCTTAGGCAATTTCTGTGGAAAGGACCTGATTTAGGCATTGGAGGTGCGAAGGTAGTGTGGAATCATGTTTGTCTACCTAAAGAAGAAGGTGGCCTTGGCTTACGGCGACTTGTAGAATACAATAGAGCTCTGACTCTTAAACATATTTGGCTCATCTTCACCGATAAGGAATCTATATAGTGTAAATGGATACACTCAAACTTCTTGAGGAAATCTAATTTTTGGGTTGTATCCAAACCCACATACTGCTCCTGGATATGGAAGAAAATCTTGGATATGCGACCCTCCGCCCAAGGCCTATTCAGGTGGAAGATCGGTAATGGCCGTTCGGTTTCCTTCTGGTTTGACTGATGGCATAGCAAAGGCCATCTCTACCTTATCTTTAGTAATGTTGATATATATCGATCGAGGATTTCCCGAGATATTTCTGTTCGAGAGTTCTATGAAGATACATGGCAGCCTTCAAGCGCTCTGACTACTATTTTGAGTTAGATAGATGCACCTCCAGTATTCGAGGACAATACTCTGGACACAATGATCTGGTCACCGCATTCATGTGGATCCTTCTCGGTAGCACGCGCTTGGAATCACATTAGGATAAAAGGACAACTAGCCCCTTGGCACTCCTTCGTCTGGGATCAACACGTTGCCCCCCGTCATGCTTTCCTCTTATGGTTAGTTACTCTTAACAGGTTGCCTACTCAGGTTTTTCTCCTTCAGAACCGAAGGATTCAGGTTGCAAATTGCGTTTTCTGTGGTACTACGCCGGATTCGATCAATCACCTATACTTTGAATGCGCTTCTACGAGTAGACTGGCATCATTTTGGGCAACAAAATGCTACCTCCCTTGGCGTAATAGACCTTGGCAAGATCACCTTAAGTGGGCTATGAAAGTATGCGGGGGTTCCTCTTTTGCTCACCGCCTCTCTAGGTTCTCCTTTGGTGCATTATGTCACATCATTTGGACTGAACGGAATAACGCCATCTTCAGGAACAAGAATATATATATCCCGGGTATGCGCAAGCATCTTATCAAAGTGGTGAAGGACAAAGCTACATCCTTCGGGACTATAGCCGACACTCATAGAAACCGGAAACTACAGAGAAACTGAGGACTCCCTCCTTCCATCTTTGAAGCTTTCGGATAGTTTTTATATTTTGGTGTATTTGTCCTTTTAGTTGGGTGCCCGTTTGTTGGCTAGTTGTATAGCTATACCCGAGTCGTCCTTGACCCCATTCGGACATCTCCATGTCTTAGTTGGATCGAGGTTGTCTTAGGTGTTCCTTTGTATATGGTGTTGGGAAAGTAATACATATTCTTATCTTACCAAAAAAAAAAAAACAACTACGAAAGCATATACTTTTCACTCAACCCGGGTACTGTTCATTACAGATGCCCTAATTCTCTCTCGTTCTGGTGCTCGAGTTACTGTACACCGTCTGGATTTTCTATGATTCTAGGTGTTTCGCTGGTCCGTTTCTTCTGGAAATTGGAGGCTATTATCGCCAGGTACTTATCTTAAACATACTCTTTGGATTCATCATGCGGTGCTCTTTCCTGGCATGACGAGTAGATTTGGGTTTCACGATTATTGCTGCTGTTGATGCTGTTTCATGCCATTGATCGGGGCATATTGGTTAAGATTAGAAATCATAGTCTCCTTCTACCTTGTGGTTCTTCCTTTCGGTCGATTTCTGGTTGTATGGTCTCTGTATCTGCTATGGCTGGGTTAACGAAATCCATGGCTGAGCATGATAAGTCTTGTTCGGCGCTTCCTCTGTTGAAGCCGCCTATTGCCTTGAATAAAGCTAAACAAGCTAAGCAAGATAAGCCGGTGAGGGAATCCCTTAGGAATGCCTCTATTAATAAGGCTGACCCTTCTAAAGCCAACCTACAACCCACTTCTCCTGTGCAAGTTGTAAAAACACAATAGTCCACCTTCTTCTATAGATGTGGAGAATCTTGCTGATATGGACCCGCGATCTCAGCAGATTGATACTCGTGGACGAAGCTTGCTAAGACCCTCATCCACCTTGCCTCAAAATGATTATGCACAACTTAGGCAGAGCCGTAGCCGAGGGCCAACAGCTATGAAAAAATCCCTCCGGGAATCTATCCAACATACAGAACAACGCTCCTGGGTAGCTATTGCTAAATCAGCCGAGAAGGGATTTTCTCTATCATATATTCTTCCCATAGTTGTTGATGGGAGAACAAGTGTCTACATATCGGAAGACATTCTTTAGAAAACTGACCCAAAATGGAGAGAATGCATAGTGGGCTATTACGTTGGTAAGAAACTGCCATTCAAACTAACTGAATCTGCTGTAAAAAATATCTGGGGAACTCGGCTTTATGATGTTCTAGCAACTGCTGATGGCTTCTACTTCTTCCACATTCCCGATGACTTCGTTCGGTGAAAGATACTTGATGGGGGCCCAATCACCATCCTTCGGGTTCCTATGATCTTGCAGCAGTGGTACCCTGCTATGAAGTTGCAGAAAAACCAGCACTCATCCCTCCCCGTCTGGGTCAAATTGAGGGACATTCCTCTTGGTCTTTGGTCTGGCCCGGGCATAAGTGCTGTCGCCAGTGCAATTGGCAAACCACTCCCCGTCGATATGTAAACTGAGCGGATGCGAATGATATCATATGCTAGGACATGCATCGAAATCAAAGCTACACAGCCCATGTTAGAGTCTATTGAAGTTTTTCTCAACAATGAATCATGGTTTGTCAAAGTCAAATATGAATGAAGACCTTTGACTTGTGCGAAGTGTGGCACCTTTGGCCATAATTGTGCTTTTCCGAAAGTCTTGCCTATTCCTGTTCGCAAGGCCCCTATTCAAGCGGGGGCTACTGATGACTCTCCTATCTTGCCTGGTGACAGATGGGAAATAGTCTAGAAACATCATTTTGGGGTGCGTTCGGAAAAATTGGCCAAGTTGCCTTCACAGCCTATTCGGCCTGTCTCTCCTCATCTGAATCATTCTACAGAAGAGAAGGATTACTGATAACATCATGCTGGCCCAAGAATTATTTACAGGTTTTCACCATCAACCTTACCTATTGAAATGTGCTATCAAGGTAGATTTCCGAAAGGCTTATGATACCATTGATTGGGGTTTTCTAGAATTACTCCTTTAGGCCTTTTGTTTCCCTCCACATATGGTCAAGTTGATTATGGTTTGCGTCACTATGCCAAAATTCTCTATTACTATTAATGGAGAGTTACATGATTTTTTTGCCAGTGGCTGAGGCATTCGTCAAGGGGATCCTCTATCCCTCCATCTGTTTACCCTTGTAATGGAAATGTTCTTGGGCATCCTTAATGCTCAAACTCGGGCTCCTCCCTTTAAATTTTTCTGGAGATGTAAGGTCACTAGACTTAGTCATCTTTTCTTTGCCGACGATGTCCTTCTCTTTTCTGAGGGAAACATGGCTTCCGTCAGTCTCCTAAAGGACGGTTTAGGAATGTTCTCCGGCTGGACCGACCTCAAGCCAAATGAAAGCAAAAGCGAGATCTTCTTATCGGGTAGATCGGAGGAACTCCGCAATCAAATTCTCAATTGCTTTGGGTTCACTAAAAATATGCTGTCATTTAGGTACTTTGGAGTTCCTGTTATTGCCTCTAGACCCTCTAAGGTTGATTGTTGCTACTTAGTGAACATAATTACGACTAAAGTCTGCTCTTGATCTCAACGTTTCCTTTCATTTGCTAGCCAATTGTAACTTATCAAATCAGTACTCTATGCAACTCAGGTTTATTGGACAAATGTCTTCACCCTTTTTGAGTCTGTCCTATCCAAGATTGAGATGGTTCTCCGTCAATTTCTATGGAAAGGACCAGATCTGGGCACCGGTGGTGCGAAGGTTCCTTGGAATATTGTGTCTCCCTAAAGAAGAAGGAGGATTAGGAATTAGGAGACTTGCATATTGTAACACAGCATTCATGCTTAAACTTATATGGCTACTCTTCACTGATAAAGAGTCTCTTTGGTGCAAATGGATTCACTCCACCTTTTTGAAGAATACAAATTTCTGGGTTTCCACTAAGTCGACATTCTGTTCTAAGGCATGGAAGAAAATACTGGACCTTCGCCTATATAAATTGTTCTCCAATAGTGACATATATAGATAAAAAATCTCGAGAGGTGCTTCCGTCAAAGATTTTTCCTCTTCTGTGTGGCAATAATCCTACATGCTTGACACTTTTCGCTCCTGGCCGGACGCTATTTCATTGATGGCGGAGAGAAATGATCAGTTTGCTTGGCAAGAGGCTCCTTCGGGTGTTTTCTCCACTTCCTCAGCTTGGGACTTTATTCAGATAAGAGGCCCCCAAGTCGCCTGGTACTCCTTCGTTTAGGATCATCATATAGCGCCTAGATACGCTTTCTTGCTTTGGCTTATATATCTCAACAGGCTTCCGACACAAGCATTACTATTAAATTACCGCAGGATCTCCGAAGGTGCTTATGCTTTCTGCTGTAGTACACCAGATTCTATTGATCACATTTTCTTCGGCTACAGTATCATTCGCTCCCTTGCTCTCTTTTGGGCTTCTAATTGCAACCTTTCTTGGCGTAATGGCACTTGCCAAGAAAACTTTCGATGGGCGGCTCGGTTCACTACCGGTCACTCCTTGCATCATCGTATAGCTCGGTTTTCCTTTGCCACTTTATGCCATCTCATTTGGATAGAAAGGAACCGCATCCCTTTTAGGAATTGGTCCCTATATTTGTCTGCCATGCGCACTCACCTTTCTAAGGCCGTAAGGGACAAAGGGCTTTCCCTCCAAACTATGGAAGACAATCCCCAGAATAGAAGATTACAAGTCCAATGGGGTATCTCGGTGTCCATCTTTTTCTAATCCTTGTAAAGCTTTGTATTTTCTTTTCCTTCTTATGCTGGCTGGTTGTCTCAACCTTACCTTTTAGTGCGCACTTGATGCTCCTTTTTTAGCCATAACACCTTTGCACCTATCGGGACATCTTATATCTCTTCAGGTTCGAGGTTTTTGTGTTTGGCTACTCTTTTGTACTTTGTGCGTTGAAAAGTTATATCACTTATCTTACAAAAAAAACAACTACGAAAGCATACTTTTTCACCCGCCCATGGTATTGTTCACACTGGTACTGTTTAGCTTCTCTCTCGGATGCTGTTGCTCTCGGAACTATTCATTCGTTTGGTTTGTTAGTCTCCTTGTCGATCTAGCCGCTGGATTCTTCTGAGTTTTGGTGCCTGGGGTCGCCAGTAAGTACATTCTCTTTCGTCTGTTGTGATTCCCGAACTCTTTTCTCTGCTGGGCTGTGGAATAGATCTGGGTTTTCTGGGTTTCACTCTGGAATTTTTTCTGGTGCATTTTGCTATTCTAAGGGATAAACTCGCTGGTTTTTGGATACTCTTTAGTCCTCTCCTGTGTGGAGCTCTCTTGTTAAATGGTTAAACTTGTATAAGGGACTATGTTCGGAAATCCTACATCTTGCGAAATGGATCCTCTGTTGAAGGCCCCTGGACCGAAAGCTAAGCAAAAGCAGGGACCCACTAAGCATTCTTCTGCTGTCAATGCCCTATTTATTGCTAAAGCTAGCTCTTCTAAAGCCATCTTACGATCCACAACCCTTATGAAACTCGTGAAATTGAAAATCATTGATGCTTCAGTAGAAGTAGGGACATCCACCGCTGTAGCTCAGCAAGAACAGCGACATGGAAGACGCGGACGTAGCCGAGGACGATCCTCGGCAAACCCACTGAGTAGTGAGGCAACTGAAGTTGGAACCTTTGCGGAACCCTAAGTTAAACAGGGGCCAACCTCAAGGCGAAGCTTAAATATAGGGGTAGCAGCTTCCAAGAAACCCCCCAAGACCCTAAGCAGTAACCAGCTCAACGCTCATAGGCTGCTATAGCCAAATCAGCTGAAAAGGGATATACCCTTTCATACATCCCTCCCACAATTGTGGATGGAAAATCTTTTATCAAAATCTCTGATGAGATTCTTGAAGACACTAACCCCAAGTGGAGGGAATGTTTAGTTGGCTATTTTGTGGGTAAGAAATTACCCTTCAAGTTGACTGAAAACGCCATTAAAAATGTCTGGGGAGCACATGTTGATGTCATGGCGAATGTGGATGGATTCTTCTTCTTTTACATTCCAGATGAATCTATTCGGCGGAAAATTCTGGATGGTGGCTCGATTACCATCTTAAGGGTACCTATGATTATACAACAGTGGCACCCCACCTTGAAGTTGAAGAAGAATCAGCATCAATCTTTGCCGGTGTGGGTAAAACTGAGGGATATACCCTATGCCTTATGGTTCGCTACTGGCATAAGTGCTGTGGCTAGTGCCATTGGTAAGCCATTGCACGTAGATATCTAAACGGAGCAAATGAGAATGATCTCGTACGCTAAAGTTTGTATTGAGATCAAGGCAAGTCAGAATCTTCTTGAATATGTGGAAATCATCTTGAATGGTGAAACATGGATAATTGCAGTGGAATACGAATGGAGACCAGTCTCATGCAAGGTCTGTGGTACGTTCGGGTACAGATGTCCCCCTGTTAGGGTGATGCCCACAGACAACAATAATAGCCCCTCTCCAACTCATGCTGCCTAGAATCCACCTCTCTCGGCGAAAGAAAAATGGGAGACTATCCGCAAAAAGAATGTTGCTCTACAAGCGGAAAACCCCGCTGTAACGGTCCCCTCTCTAGTGGGTTATGTTCCTGCTAAACTCAATACCATTCGTGCAGCTACTCAGTCCCTTCCTGATTCTAATTTGCTTTCTCCAGCCACTTCTGTGGATTCTTCTGACTCTGAAGGGCTACTGGCTAGCAAAGTTGGAAGTGATTCTGAGGAGGAGAACCACTCCCCTGTCCCGCCACTCTCTAGTTCGCAAGCTGGTTTGCCCCCATATGGTGGTTCAGGTTTGGGCACTACTGACCCTACTCTTCCTGTCCCTGTCGTGATCACTCCCAATCCTGAAAGCAGCCCCAAAACTACTAAAGTAACCCACTCGAAGCCAAAAAAATGGGCTGGCAAGAAAAGATGATAGGCTTTTCCTTCCCATGTAAATATGTTTTTTGGAATTTGGAAGATTAGGGGGCTAATGGCCCCCTGAAACAAGCTGAAATTAGATCCTTTGTCAGATCGAACTCCCTTTCTTGCATTGGTATCATTGAGACAAAGGTTGAAACGTCCCTTTTTGATGAAATATCTGCTGGGTTGATTTCGGGTTGGGTATGGATCTCAAATTACAGCTCCTCCCCTCGGGGAAGAATCTGGATTGGGTGGAAACCTCTAGAGGTGGAGTTGATTGTTATCTCTATGTCATCTCAGGTTATACATGGACATTTGAGTATAATAGCTTTGAATAAGACTTGTTATTTCTTGGTGGTCTATAGCGAACATACTTTTATCTCTCGACGGGCTCTCTGGGCGGATCTTATCCAAACGAGTTCTCGTTTTGCTAATGCCCCCTAGCTGGTTGCGGGTGACTTCAATGCTATCCGTTATGATTCGGATAGAATAGGCAGTTTTAATGCTTGGATCCCCACTTTTAAGGAGTTCGGTTTATGCTTAGACCAAGCTGGCCTAGAGGATCTTAGATACGTTGGCCATAAGTTTACTTCGTCAACATCCTTGGGTACTCAGCGTAAGCAAAGAAAGATTGATCAAGTTCAGATAAATGAGCAGTAGGGCAGATATTTCTCCTTCTCGGAGGTCACTTTCTTAGCCCCCGGTGACTTGGACCACATCCCGATGATCATCAGAATTGTGCCTTCAAACTCTTCTAGGAAGCCTTTTAAGTTCTTTAACTGTTGGATGTCTCATCCATCTTATACAGTATTGATCACTCAAGTGTGGGAAACCCGGTTCATTGGATCTCTCATGTTCGTGCTTTGCCAGAAGCTGAAGCTACTTAAAAGGCGCCTAAAACAACTGAACAGGGAAGCCTTTTATGAGATATCCTTTCGCACTGCCTAAGCCAGGTCAGCCCTCTCCTCCACTCAAGATGCTCTTGAGGCTGACCCTTTTAGCCTGGTATTGGCGAGTCTTGAAAAAGACCATCTCCTGGCTTTTTCGCTTCTCAGAATCCAAGAGGAATCTTTCTTTAAGCAAAAGTCGAGAATCAAATGGTTGCAGGAAGGGGACTATAATACGAAGTACTTTCATCACTTCGTCAACAAGAGACACCTCCACAGTTGTATCCTCTCAGTATCTGATAATAGCGGTGTTATCCTCAATGACCCGAGTTTGGTCCAGCACCATATTCTTCGAGAATTTGCTAGCTGCTACTACCTCAAATACCATACCTGCTGTTACGAATATACGGCCAGTAACTGAGTGAGTCCTAAATGACAATCAGGTTTGGTTTTTGGCTAGAGACATCACCGACATTGAGATTTGTAATTCTATATTCTCCCTGGAGAAGGGCAAGGCTCCGGGCCCTGATGGTTGCAATATGGACTTCTTTAAATCCTCCCGGGATATAGTAGGCCCTTTAGTCATATTGGCTATAAAGGATTTCTTCCAATTTGGCTCATTGCTTAAGGAGACCAATACTACCATTCTTTCGCTGGTGCCAAAGGTACCTAATGCCTCGGCTTTGAGTGATTTCTGACCCATTGCATGCTGCAACACAGTCTATAATGCATCACCAAGATTTTGGCAAATAGAATTGCCCCGGTGCTGCCGTCTCTCATAAGCCCTTCTCAGAATGCCTTTGTTAAGGGGGCGAGGATTGGGGATAATATCCTCCTGGCTCAAGAACTCTTTGTTAGATTTCACCACGAGTCGTACCTGCCCAAGTGTGCAATCAAGGTAGACTTCCAAAAGGCTTACGACACTGTTGATTGGGGATTCCTCCAAATGATCTTACAAACCTTTGGCTTTCGTCGGATATTTGTTAAGCTTATCATGGAATGTGTTACCTCTTTAAAGTTTGCAATTGCCATCAATGGTGAACTTCATGGCTTCTTTGCTAGTGATAGAGGTATTCGTCAAGGTGACCCTATATCCCCCTACCTCTTTACCCTAGTCATGAAAATTCCACGGGTATCCTCAATGCTCGATCACGGCTCCCGAGTTTCAAGTTTTTTTAGCGGTGCAAAGCTAGTAGCCTAACCCATCTATTTTTTGCTAATGATGTCTTCCTATTTACGGAGATTAATGTGGTTTCCACAAGTCTTCTTAAGGAAGGTTAATGTGGTTTCCACAACTCTTCTTATTTTCGTCCTGGTCTGGGTTAAAGCTGAATCTAAACAAAAGTGAGATTTTCTTCTCAGGCGGATCGACGGAGCTACGTAATTCTATCCTTGAATCATTCGGCTTCCTTGAAGGTACGCTCCCCTTTTGATATCTTTGGGTACCGGTCATCGCATCCAGGCTTAGCAAGGCCGACTGTTGCTCATTGGTGAACTCCATAATTGCTAGAGCACGTTCGTGGTCCCAACGATTTCTATCCTTTACTGGCCACCTCCAACTCATTAAGTCGATTCTTCATGCTATTCATGTACATTGGGCAAGTATCTTCAGCCTACCCTTATCTATCCTATGGCGGATCGTGTTAATTCTTAGACAATTCTTTCGGAAAGGACCAGACTTAGGTGTTGGGGGTGCTAAAGTCCCTTGGAATGTGGTGTGCCTCCCAAAGGAAGAAGGTGGCCTGGGCATTCGCAGATTGGTTGAATGTAACCGTGCAGCAATGCTCAAACACATCCGGTTGCTATTCACAGATAAAGAGTCCTTATGGTGCAAGTGGATTCATTCCAACTTCCTCAAGCATAAAAATTTTTGGGTTGTGCTCAAACCAACATTCTACTCTTGGGCATAGAAAAAGATCCTGGACATCTACCAAGCATTCCAGCAACATTTCAAATGGCGAATTGGAAATGGAGCTCCTACATCCTTCTGGTATGACTGTTAGCATCAAAGAGGCCCCCTCTACAAGCTCTTCACGGATAGGGATGTCTATCGCTAAGGTATTTGGAAAAGTACCTCTGTACGGGATTTCCATGCCTCCGTTTGGCAGTTATCCAATGTTATCAATACTATAAACTCCTGGTCCGAAGCCAGCACAGCTCTGGACATGGCAAGTGAAGATAGGTTCATATGGCAAGGCCACCCCTCTGGTAACTTTTCTATCTTTTTGACTTGGGAGATTACCAGGTCTAGGACACGAAGTAACGTGGAACACGTTTGTATGGGATAATAGCATTGCACCAAGATATGATTTTTTATTGTGGCTGATATGCCTCAATAGACTCCCTACGCAGGTGGTACTATTGTCTTACCACAGGATCTCTCAAGGTTCTTGTGCATTTTGCCGTCGAAGGCCGGACTTAATTGATCACCTATTTTTCGGGTGTACAATCATGAGTGCTCTTGCATGCTTCTGCGTAGAAAAATGCAATATCTCATGGAGAAATGCTACATGGCAGGAAAATCTCAATTGGACCATCAGAATTATTGGTGGACGCAATTTGCACCAGCGTATTGCTAGAGCTTCCTTTGGGGCGTTGTGCCACTGCATATGGACGGAACGAAATCATATCCTTTTCAGGGATCGAATCCTCTTTATGCCATCCCTTCGTACTCACCTTGCTAAGATAGTGAAGGATACAACTATCTCTTTTAAGTCTGTTGAAGATAACCCCTCGGAATAGAAGAATCCAAGTTAAATGGGGCATCTTCGCCTCTATCTTCCAGTGATGTCTCTACTGTCCTTTTTAGTCTTTTATTTGTCGGCTATTGTTCTGGCCTTGGATTGTGCTGCGCACGGGTTGCTTTTCAGCTTCATTTAGCTGTTACACCTTTGCACCTATCGGGACACTTTTTGTGTCACCTTAGGTACGAGGTTTTTGTGTTTTGGCTTATCACCTTGTAAGTTGCACATGAATAGTCAATATACTTCTTACCTTATAAAAAAAACAACTCACTTGCACTTGGTACTGTTTACTTTAGTCTCCCGCGTTTCTCTCTCGGCTGCTGGTGCTCGCAGTACTGTTTGCCCTATTGCCTTATTGCGTTTTCTGGTCGATCCGCCCGTTAGTTTCTTCTGAGATTTGGGGCCTGGTTTTGCCAGCTACTATCCTTGCTATTTACTATTGGGATCCTCACTTGAATCCTCCAGGCTGACCGTTGGGCAGATCTTGTGAGTTTTTTCTGGGTTTTGCTAGGTATTCTGGAGGTGTTCCAAGTGCTTGGCCTGCTGGTATTAGCTGTTTTTTTTTGTGATGGTGGTCTCTCCCACCATATTTGTGATCTATTCGGTTGGATTCCTGCTTGGTGCCCCCTTGTGTGATGTATGGCAGATCTGGATTAAGGAAATCCATGATAGGAAAACGTATTGTCCGTGAGGATATTCCTCTGCTGAAGCCTTCCATGGGAAAGGCGAAAGCTAAGCAAACCTAGATGCCTTTTGCGCATCCCTCTGCTGTTAGTCATGCCTTGACTGAAGCTAGCCCCTGGCCTACCCCTCCGGAACTCGTGAGGTGAGAACCCCTGCTGGTTCTGATGGAGCGGGTCCTTTCGCAACTTTATCTCATGTTCAACAGAGGATGCATCCCAAAAGTTGTGGTCGTAGCCATTAACGAATTTCGTCCAACCCACATCTAAGTAATGCTGTAGTTGTTAGGATGAACAAAGACCCGAAAGGAAGAGCGAGGACTTTGGTTAGGCGAAACCGAAGTGGAAGGGATGCTTTCGCCAAGCCACCCATTCGGGCAATGCAATAACCTACTCAGCGCTCCTGGGTTGCGGTTGCTAAGTCTACTGAAAAGGGGTATACTCTCTCTTATATACCGCTCTATATATTAGATGGTAAACCAGTTAGAATTTCTGAGGAGTTTCATGATGATACAACCCAAAATAGATGGAGTGTTTAGTTGGCTATTATGTTGGCAAGAAATTGCATTTTAAGATGATTGAGAATGCGGTAAAAAATGTTTGTGGAACACATATAGTTGATGTCTTAGCAAAAATTGATGGTTTTTACTTCTTTCATATTCCGGATGATGCTTTTCGTCGAAAAATTTTAGATGATGGTCCAATTACTATCTTTAGTATGCCAATGATTCTCCTAAATGGCACCTCGCTTTGAAGCTGAAACAGAATCAACATGAGGCCTTACCTGTATGGGTTAAACTGAGAAATATTCCCTATGCTTTGTGGTCTGCATCAGAAATCAGTGCGGTGGCTAGTGCCATTGGAAAACCTTTGCATGTAGATATGCAAATAGAAAAGATGAGAATGATCTCATATGCTAGAATTTATCTTGAGATCAAGGCGACTCAAAAGTCGCTTGACTCTGTTGATGTCATCTTGAATGATGAAACTTGGGCGATCAAGGTGGAATATGAATGGCGTCCTGTATCTTGTATGGCTTGCGGCACATTCAGTCATAGGTGTGCTCCTACCATTGAAGTGCCATATGCAATTCTATCGGCCCCAGCAGCAGTTGTCGCTATGGATGGTCTTTTCTTGGCAGATGTTGCATGGAAGACAGTCAGGAAGAGGCGTGGTGTGGCGCACCCGAGAAGCTCAGCCTTGGCGCCCTCTCCTGATCTAGGCTTGATTTCCCTCGACCCATATATGGTTCTGAATCGGTGGGTGTTCAATCCCTCCTGGACCCTAATACAAGTTCCTGAGCCATTTCTGTGGCTTCGTCTGATTTGGAAGACGTTGACGGGGATCTGGCCAGCAATGTTGGCAGTGACCTAGAAGAGGACTCCCCCTCCCTTGCTCTGCCGACTACTAGTATTAGATCCCTGGTACTTCAAGGAGGTGATCCTGTCCCGCGTTGGCAAGATCCTACTCCTCCTACTCCTATTATGGCTACCCCCAATCCCAAGAGCAGCCCTTTGACTGCTAAGATGGCCAACTCGAAGCCTAAGAAACGGGTTGGCATGAAAAGCCGGTAGTCTCTTTCCCTTTCTGACATATGTTTTTTGGTGTATGGAATATTAAGGGTCTTATGGACCCCCCGAAATAGGCTGAGATTATATCCCTAGTTAGATCTAATAACCTATCATGTATTGATATCCTTGAAACTAAGGTCAATTCATCACTTTTTGAGGAGTTTTTCGCTGGGTTGTTGCCGGGTTGGTTGTGGACATCTAACTATAAATTCTCCTCTCGTGGAAGAATTTGGTTTGGATGGAAATCCTAAGAAGTGGAGCTAGTCGTTCTCTCTATGTCTTCTCAGGTCATTCACGGGTACCTGCGTCTTCTGGCCATGAATAAGAACTGCTATATTTCGGTGGTGTATGATGAACATATCTTTATTGCTCGGCGGGCTCTTTGGTATGATCTTGTCCAATCGAGTCTTCTGTTTGCTACTAATCCTTGGTTGGTTGCTGGTGATTTTAATGCCATCCGTCACCATTTGGATAGATTAGGCAGCTCTAATGCCTAGATCCCTACGTTTGATGAACTCGGCACTTGTCTTGACCAAGCAGGGCTTAATGACCTACGATTTGTTGGTCATAGATTTATTTGGTCAACCTCCTCTGGCGCCTTTTGTAAACAAAGGAAGATTGATAGAGTCCTCATTAATGAGCAATGGAGCAGAGTATTTTCCTTCTCGGAGGCTACGTTCTTGGCCCCGGGAGTCTCTGATCACATTCTTATGATTATCAGAATTGTGCCTTCCCTATCAATTAGGAAGCCGTTCAAATTTTTCAACTACTGGATGTCTCACCCACTATTCTCGACTATTGTCACTCAGGTGTGGGAATCCCAAGTTGCTAGAACTCCCATGTTCATATTGTGCCAGAAGCTTAAGATACTCAAATGGCGCCTTAAAAAACTTAAGAGGGAATCTTTCTATGATATCTCGACCTACACCGCCTAGGCTAGGTCATTTCTAACTTTCACTTGAGATGCTCTTGCCATTGACCCCCTTAACCGGGTATTGGCAAATCTTGAAAAAGGAATAACTCTAGGTTTTCTTGGAACTTAAACTCCAAGAGGAATCCTTTTTCAAACATAAGTCCAGGATTAAATGGTTGATGGAAGGGGACCAAAACACGAAGTACTTTCACTGGGAGGTGACGGATATTGAGATTCGTAACACTATGTTCTCCTTGGCAAAAGGTAAGGCCCCCGACCTTGATGGCTTCAATATTGATTTTTTCACATCTTCTTGGGAAATAGTGGGTCCTTCTATCACGTTGGCTATTAAGGATTTCTTTCAATCTGGTTCCTTGCTTAAGGAGACCAATGCTACTGTTCTTACCATTGTGCCAAAGGTGCCCAATGCTTATGTTATGAACGATTTTCGGCCTATTGCTTGCTGCAACACGGTGTATAAGTGCATAACTAAGATAATGGCTAATAGAGTTGCTTCTGTGCTGCCCTCTATTATTAGCCCTCCCCAGAATGCCTTTGTTAAGAAGAGGAGAATTGGTGATAATATCCTACTTGCCCAGGAACTTTTTGCTGGCTTTCATCATGTGCCTTATTTGCTGAAATGTGCTATTAAGGTTGACTTCCAGAAAGCCTATAATACTGTAGATTGAGGCTTTCTAAAGATAGCCTTGTAATCCTTTGGCTTTCCTCAACCCTTTTTCAAGCTTATCATGGAGTATGTAACCTTCCCAAAATTTTCGATTGCCATTAACGGTGAGCTCTATGGTTTCTTTGCTAGTGGTAGAGGTATTAGACAAGGATACCCTATGTCTCCCTACCTCTTTACCCTAGTTATAGAAGTATTCATTGGCATCTTTAATGCTCAGACACGGCAATTGGATTTCAAGTTCTTCTGACGGTGTAAGCCCACTAGCCTAACTCACTTGTTCTTTACCGACGATGTTCTCCTCTTTGTTGAGGCAAATATGGATTTCACTACTCTTTTAAAGAGCGAGCTGGACCTATTTTCTGGGTGGTCTGGTTTAAAGCTGAATGTCAACAAAAGTGAGATTTTTTTCTCTGGTGGGTTGGCGGTTATACGGGATCAGATTTCGCAAGCCTTGGGTTTTCATGAAGGTACGCTCCCTTTTCGGTATCATGGGGTACCTGTTATTGCTTCTAGGCTGAGCAAGTCTGACTATTGCTCTTTAGTGAACTCTATTACTGCTAGAGTACATTCTTGGTCTCAATGATTTTTATACTTTGCTGGCCATCTTCAACTTATTAAATCGGTCGTCCATGCTATACATATGTTCTAAGCTAGCGTTTTCACTATCCCTCTATCTGTATTATCGAGGATTGAGTTGATTCTCAGACAATTTCTCTGGAAAGGATCGGATTTAGGTGTTGGAGGAGCCAAAGTCGCTTGGAGTGTTGTTTGCCTCCTGAAAGAAAAAGGTATCTTAGGTATTCGTAGACTTATTGACTGTAATCGTGAGGCGATGCTCAAGCATATTTGGGTGCTTTTCACGGATAATGAGTCATTATGGTGCAAGTGGATACACTCCACTTTTCTGAAAAATAAAAATTTTTGGGTTGCACCCAAACCAAATTTCTGCTCCTGGGCATGGAAAAAAATTCTTGATATCTGCCATGAATTTTAGCTGCAATTTAAATGGCGGAGTGGTGATGGAGTCTCCACTTCATTCTGGTTTGATTTTTGGCATCATAGAGGCTCCCTTTATAAGCTTTTTACTGATAGTGACATCTACCGTTTGGTATCCAGAGAAGGGCCTCTGTATGGGATTTCTATTCTTCGGAATGGGGACTGTCAAATGTTCTTCAAACTTTCAACTCTTGGGCAAAAATTGCCCTTGCCTTTGACAGGGAGAGGGGTGACCGTTTAGTTTGGCAAGGACATTCTTCGGGAGCATTCTCCATTGCTTCGGCTTGGGATCTGATTAGGATTAAGGGACAGATCGTGACCTAGAGCTCGTTCATTTGGGACTGTAACATTGCACCAAGACATGGTTTCTTGTTGTGGCTTATCTCTCTCAACATGCTCCCTACACAGGTTTTATTGTTGAGTTATCACAGAATCTCCGAAGGTGCCTGGGCTTTTTGTCGTCGTAGGTCAGACTCTATCAATCATTTATTCTTCGGGTGGCTATCACGGGTTCCCTTGCGCGGTTTTGGGCAGGTAAATGCAACCTTTCCTGGCGAAATGGTACATGGCAAGAAAATCTTATTTGGGCCATTCGTCACATTGGTGATAATAATTTTTCCCAGTGCATTGCTCAGTTTTCTTTTGGTGCGCTGTGCCATATCATATAGGCGGAATGGAATCACATCCTTTTCAGGAATCGGTCCCTCTTTTTGCCAGCCCTTCGTAACCACCTTGCTAAGGTTGTTAGGGATAAAGGCCTCTCTTTCAAGTTTGTTGAAGACACTCCCCGTAACAGAAGGATCCAAGTTAATTGGGGCATCTCTCCCTCTATCTTTAATTGACCTCCTGTTATTGCTTTGTTTAGTTCTCGGTTTTAAGTTGGCTGTTGTTGTGGCCTTTGTTGTTGCGCACTTGCTGCTCCTATGCTTTGTTTAGCCGTTACATATTTGCACCTATCGGGATACCCTTAAGTATCGTCTCAGGTAAGAGGTTTTTGTGTTTGGCTACTTTCTTTATATGTTGCGCATTGAAAAGTTAATATACTACTTATCTTACAAAAAAAAATAACTACGAAACCATACAATTCGACAACTGCGAAAGCATAAAGCATGCAACTACTGTTCATTTTCTCTCTAATCTGCTGATTCCCACAGTACTGTTCACCTAACTGGGTTATTGAGATGCTGGGAGATCAGGCCACCGGTTTCAATTGAAACTTGGAGGCTGGAGTCGCTAGGTAGGATATTTCCTTTCTATCGTTGGGATTCTCCATCCCTGGTGCCTGCTTTGTTGGAGAGTAGATCTGGAATTTTTGGATTTCATTTTCTGCATTCTGGTGTTTGTACCGTGTTAGGAGTTTGGTTGGCTGGTTTAGCCTGAGAGTCGATGTGGATGGTCGCCTCCACCTGGTTTTCAAGATATACGGTGGTTTTCCTGCTAGTTTGCCCTCCTGAATGCTTAATGGCTTTTCTTTTTTAAAGTCGTCCATGGCTGGAAAACAGAGTTCTAGGGAGATTCTCCCTCTATCGAAGGACCCCATGGGAATGGTGGAAATTTTGCAAGCTAAGGTACTCCCTAAGCTTCCTAAGCATCTCTCTCCTACTAATGCTGGCTCTTTTAGAGCCATTCAGTGACCCACCCCTTCTGTGGAGCTCGCGAAAATTGATCTCCATGGTGCCTCAATGGAAGCAGGGAATTTTGTTGCTGTGGCCCATTAGTCACAGCGACTTAGCAGTCGTGGATGAAGCCAGGGTCGTTCTTCATCCAACCCAAGTCGTTTTGATGCTAGTGATGAGAGGACTCTCACTGCTATGGAACCCACGAAGCTCTCTTCTAGTCCTGCTGAAGCGGTGATCACAAATATTGTACCTCCAATTCAGGAAGGTATGCAGCCTCATAGTCATGGACGTAGCCATGGAAGATCTGTATCCAGCTTGGCTCGAAGAGATTCTTCTCATGTTCGGGTGATCCAGGGCCCGATAGATGGTGCTGATAAGTTGACTAGAAGGAGTTGTAGCAGGGGACAAACATTAGCCAAGCATCCCCCCGGGACTCAGTACAGCAACCAACATAACGTTCTTGAGCTGTCATTGCCAAATCTGCAGAGAAAGGTTATTCTCTTTCTTATATCCCTCCCTTTTTGATTGATGAGAAACTAATTGTCAAAATATTGAAAGAAATCCTTGAGAATACCGATCCAAAATGGAAGGAATGCTTAGTTGAATACTTTGTTAGCAAAAAGCTGCCTTTCAAATTGACTGAGACTATTGTAAAAAATATCTAGGTAACTCATGTTGATGGTTTCTTTTTCTTCCATATTCCTGATGGATCTTTTCGTCGAAGAATTGTGGACGGGGGCCCAATAACCATTCTTCAGGTACCTTTGATCCTGCAGCAATGGCATCCGGTAGTTAAGTTGAAGAAAAATCAACACGAAACCCTTCCTATATAGGTTAAATTGAAAGACATACCTATTGCACTATGGTCTGTCTCGGGCATTAATGCTGTGGCAAGTGCACATGGTAGACCTCTCCATGTGCACATACAAATTGAGAGGATGCGAATGATCTCATATGCACGGGTATGCATTGAGATCAAGGCCACACAAATCATGCTAGATTCTATTGAAGTCCTTATGAATGATGAAACCCGGTCAGTTAGGGTGGAATATGAATGGCGATCAATAACATGTATGAAGTGTGGAACTTTTGGCCATAAATGTGTTCCGGCTACTGAAATGTCCACTGCTGTTAATAAGGCCCCTGTTCTGAATCTCTCAAACTCACGACTGATATAGCGGTTATTCAGAACCTGCCGTCTTCTAGGCATTTCAGAAACTCAGCGAGCATTGCATCCCCTGCTATGATTGCTGATCCACAGGTCCCTCTCCATGATCCTGGGAAGGAGGGCGACCATATCCCCACTGACCTTGCTTTATCTTCTTCGACTACCTCTTTGGTTTCCTCAGATTCGAATGTCTTTAAAGATGATTTAGCAAGCAATGTAGGCAGCGACTCAGAGGAGTCCCTCGCCCCTGTCGCCCCTAACACCCGTTTGAGAGCCTCTTTGAACCAAGGTGGTATCCCTAAATCTATTGGCCAGGTTCTTGGTCTTCCTACTCCAGGCCTCGAAGGCCTTACCTCTGAGCGCAGTCAGCCCCTTTTTGTTAAACCTGATCAGGGAGGTAGACTCTTCCCTGCTTGTTCCTATTGTGAATGCTCCCATTCATATAAGTAGTCCCTCCACTGCCAAAAGGGCCAAATCGAAATAAAAAAAATGGGGCGGCACTAAAAGGTGGTAATCTATTCCTTGCTATATATATGTTTTTTGGTGTGTGGAACATTAGGGGTCTCGTTGACCCCTTTAAACAAGCTGTGATTAGAGCTCTTGTTAGATCTCACAATATCTCGTGTCTTGGCATCCTTGAGATGAAGGTTAGACCGTCTTTTTTTGAGAAGATTTCTATTGGATTATCGCCGGGTTGGCTGTGGACTGCTAATTATAATTTTTCTCCACGTGGAAGAATTTGGATTGGTTGGAAACCTCATGAGGTAGATCTGGTAGTTCTCTGTATGTCTTCCCAAGCTATTCATTGTCGCATTCATCTTTTGGCTCTGAATAAGACCTGTGTTTTTTCGGTAGTGTATGGTGAACATACTTTTATTGCTCGGCATACTCTTTGGGCAAACCTTGTTAGCTCTAGCGGTCTTTTTGATGCTGAACCTTGGCTGGTGGCAGGCGATTTTAATGCTATTCGGCCTAACTCAGATAGATTGGGCAGTTCTAATGTTTGGATTCCTACTTTTGATGAGTTTGGCAATTGTCTAGATCAGGCCGGACTTGATGACTTGAGATATATTGGCCATAGATTGTTATGGTCAACATTATCGGGTGACTCTCGCAGGTAAAGAAAAATCGATAGAGTTTTAATTAATGACCAGTGGACTGGCATTTTCTCCCTTTCGGAGGCAAACTTTCTAGCACCGGGTGTCTCGGATCATACTGTAATGTTAATCAGAATCGCTTCTGCCATTTCTTCCAAGAAGCCATTCAAATTCTTTAACTTTTGGATGATGCACCCAACTTATTCGGATATTGTATCTCAGGTGTGGGATTCCCAAATTGTTGGTTCACCCATGTTCGTCCTGTGCCGGAAGCTTCGGCTTCTCAAAGGACGCCTCAAACAACTCAATAGGGATTCTTATTCGGATATCTTCACTCGTGTTGCTCAGGCAAGGTTAGATCTTAACTATACTCAAGAAGCTCTCTTCTCTGACCCTATTAACTTTGGGCTAGCAAACCTGGAAAAGGAGCAACTTCAGGGGTTCTCCATTCTCGGACTTCAGGAGGAAGCTTTTCTAAAAAAAAAGTCCAGGATTAGGTTGTTAAATGATGAAGATAGGAGCACGAAATATTTTCATCATTTTGTCAATAAGAGGTAACTACATAATCGTATCCTTTCGGTTTCTGATAATGATGGTGCTGTCCTTAATGACCTGCCTATGGTCAGCAGACATATTATCTCCCATTTTGAGAATCTATTCTTGGCTAGCTCTGCAACCGTTTGGCCTTCTCATGCGGAAATCCGCCTTGTCGTGGATCGAGTCCTTAATGATGATAAGATACTCTTTCTCTCTCGGGAAGTCACTGACATCAAGATCCAAAACACTATGTTTTTCCTTTCTAAAGGCAAGGCTCCTGGCCCCGATGGTTTCAATGTGGATTTCTTTATATCATGGGAAGCTGTGGGTTCCTCTGTTATTTCGACAATCAAGGATTTTTTCCGCGTTGGCTCGTTACTGAAGGAGGTAAACACCACTATACTCACGCTTGTACTGAAGGTACCTAATGCTTCTACTATGAGTGATTTTCATCACATCGCTTGCTGCAATACGGCCTACAAATGTATAACCAAGATCTTAGCAAATAGAATTGCTTCAGTATTGCCATCGATAATTAGCCCTCCCCAAAATGCCTTTGTAAAGGGAGGCAAGATAGGTGATAATATCCTACTTGCTCAAGAGCTTTTCATTGGCTTCCATCATGAGCCTTATTTGCCAAAGTGTGCTATCAAGGTGGACTTTCGGAAGGCCTACGATACTATTGATTGGGATTTCTTGAAATCGGTCCTGAAAACCTTTGACTTTCCTCCGATGTTCATTAAGCTCATAATGGAATGTGTTACATTCCCAAAATTTTCTGTAGCCATTAATGGGGAACTTCATGGCTTCTTTGCGAGTGGAAGAGGTATCCGTCAAGGGGATACTTTGTCTCTCTATCTCTTCACCCTGGTTATAGAGGTATTCTTGGGGATTCTTAATTCGCAGGCTCGGCTCCCGGGTTTCAAATTTTATTGGCGATGTAAGTTCGTTTGTCTATCCCACCTATTTTTTGCGGATGATGTCCTTTTTGTGGAGGCAAATATGACTTCTGCTACCCTTTTCAAGGAAGGCCTTAGCCTATTCTCTCGATGGTTTGGGCTAAATCCGAATGTCAACAAAAGCGAGATTTTTATCTCTGGTGGGTTGGCAGAGCTCTGGGAACAAATTCGGCTTACTTTTGGCTTTAACGAAGGTGCGCTCCCCTTTCAGTATCTTGGAGTACCTATTACTGCGACTAGACTAAGTAAGACTGATTGTAGCTCTTTGGTGAACTCCATTACTGCTCGAGCTGGGTCTTGGTCTCAACGTTTCCCATCCTTTGCTATACGGTTACAACTTATTAAGTTAGTCATCCATTCTATTCATGTGTTTTGGGCTAATGTCTTCACTATTCCTTTATCTGTTTTAGCAAGGATCGAGTTAATTCTCAGACAATTCCTATGGAAAGGCCCGGACCTGGGTGTAGGCGGGGCTAAAGTCCCTTGGTATGAAGTTTGCCGGCCAAAAAAGGAAGGTGGTCTGGGTATACGTAGACTCATCGACTGCAATAGAGCAGCTATGCTCAAGCACATTTGGATCCATTTCACGGATAAAGAGTCTCTATGGTATAAGTGGATTCATTCCACCTTTCTCAAAAACAAAAATTTTTGGATAGCACCTAAGCACACTTTTTGCTCTTGGTCTTGGAAAAAAATTCTCGACCTTCGACGGGAATTCTGACTACAGTTTAAATGGCAGAGTGATGATGGAATTTCAACATCTTTCTAGTTTGATTATTAGCATCCCAGAGGCCCCCTCTTTGAGCTTCCAATAGGGATATCTATTGTTTTGGTATCCCGAGAAATGCCTTAGTCCAGGATTTCTTTTCTTCCGACTGGCAGAATTCTAATATGCTGTAAACTTTTAATTCTTGGATAGATTCTATCCCTGTTCTTCATGTGGAGAGGCCTGATCTTTTAATCTGGCAGGGCTATTCTTTGGGTAATTTCTCTATGGCCATGGCTTGGGAATTGATTAGAAACAGAAGCCTGACTGTTCCATGGAGCTCGTTCATCTGGGATTGTAGTGTTGCGCCAAGGTATGAGTTCTTACTGTGGCTCATCACTTTGAATAGGCTCCCAACTTAGGTTGTATTGCTAAGTTATCGTAGAATCCCGGAAGGTCTTTGTGCATTTTGTAGATGTAGACCAGACTTTATCAATCATTTATTCTTTGGGTGTGCTATCACGGGTACCCTAGCACTATTCTGGGCAGAAAATTGTAATCTCTCTTAGCGTAATAGATTGTGGCAAGAAAACCTCCGGTGGGCCGTCCGGTTCATAGGTGGGCACAATTTTCACTAGCGAATTGTCCACTTCTCCTTTGGGGCGCTATGCCATATTATATGGTCGGAACATAACCATATCCTCTTTAAGAACCAACCCCTTTTTTTGGTGGCTCTTTGCAATCATCTTTCTAAGCTCGTAAGGGACAGAGGTCTGTCTTTCAAGCCTGTCCAAGACACCCCACGCAACATAAGGACCCAAACTAATTAGGGTATCTAGCCTTCTATCTTTAAGTAATCCCCTTGCGTTGATTTGTTTTTTTGTCTATTCGTATTCTACTGGCCATTGTTTGGCCTTATTTTGCAACGCTTGTGTTGCTTCCTTACGTTGACTAGTTGGTACACCCTTGCACCTGTCGGGACACCCTTCTGCGTCTCTTCATATTCAGCTACTCTCTTTGTATATTGCATTGAATAGTTATAATACTCCTTACCTTACAAAAAAAAACTACGAAAGCATATACTTTTCTCCAGCGCCTGGTACTGTTCATATCAGGTCTCCCTCGTTTCTCTTTCGATTTGCTGGTGCTCGCGATACTATTCACCCGCCTAACTTATTGCATTCCTGGTTAATCTGCCCGTCGATTTCTTCTGAGCTTTAGGGTTTGGATTCGCCAGTTGGTATCCTCGCTTTTAACCGTCGGAAAATTTTGGATGGTGGTCCGATTACTATCCTCAGGGTGCCAATGACACTCCAATAATGACACCTGGCGTTAAAGCTAAAGAAAAACCAACATGAGGCTTTACTTGTCTTTGTTAAACTGAGAAATATTCTTTATGCTTTGTGGTCTGCATTGGGAATTAGTATGGTGGCTAGTGCAATTGGAAAACCTTTGCACGTGGATATGCAAATGGAAAAGATAAGAATGATTTCATATCCTAGAGTGTGCATTGATATCAAGGCGACTTAGATTTTGCTTGACACTGTTGATGTTATCTTGAATGATGATATTTGGTCTATCAAGGTGGGGTATGAGTGGCGACCTGTGTCATGTATGGCTTGTGGTACATTCGGCCATAGATGTGCTCCAACCAGTGAAGTGCCCATTGTTATTCTTAAGGCCCCAACATTAGCAGTTACTGCTGAGGATATTCCTCCTTTAGCGGATGGTACGTGGGAGACAGTCAAGAAGAGGCCTGGTGTGGTGTACTCGAGAATCTCTGCCTTGGCGACCTCCCCTGTTCTAGGTTTGGATACTCTATATTTTTCATACACAATTCTGCTATTGTGGGTGCACAGACCCTCTCGGACCCTGATATGAATTCTCGTGCCACTTTTGTGGCATCGTCTGACTTGGAAGACATTGAAGGGGATATGGCCAGCAATGTTGGCAATGACTTAGAGGAGAATTCCCCTTCCCTTGCCCCGCTAAATACTAGATCGAGATCCTTATTGCATCAAGGAGGTGATCTCGACCCTGGCAGCCAAGACCCTATTCCTTCTGATCCCCCGATGGTTATTCCTAATCTTGAGAGCAGCCCTTTAACTGCTAAGGTGGCCAACCCGAAGTCTAAGAAACGGGGTGGCACAAAAAGGCGGCAGTCTCTTCCCTTCCTTGAATATATGTTTTTTGGAGTATAGAATATGAGGGGTCTTATCGACCTCCTGAAACAGGATTAGATTAGATCCCTTGTTAGATCTAATAATCTTTCTTGTATTGGTATCCTTGAGACAAAGGTCAATCCGTCTCTTTTTTATAAGATTTTTGCTAGGTTGTTGCTGGGTTGGATGTGGACCTCTAATTACAATTTCTCTCCTCATGGAAGAATTTGGATTAGATGGAAACCTCAAGCGGTGGAGTTGGTAGTTCTTTCTATGTCCTCTTAGGTTATTCATGGGCACTTGCGTCTATTGGCTATGAATAATAATTGCTATATTTCGGTGGTGTATGGGGAACATATCTTTGTTGCTCGACGGGCTCTTTGGTTGAATCTTGTTCAATCGAGTCTTTTGTTTGCTACTGATCCTTGGTTGGTTGCTGGCGATTTTAATGCCATTCGACACCATTAGGATAGATTAGGCAGCTCCAATGTCTGGATCCCCGCATTTGATGAACTTGGCACTTGCTTAGACTAAGCAGACCTTGATGATTTAAGATTTGTTAGCCATAGATTTACTTGGTCGACCTTCTCTAACGCTCTTCATAAGTAAAGGAAGATTGATAGAGTTCTCTTTAATGTTGACACCTAATGTTTAGCTCATTTTTGTCATATTTTTAAAAATTTCAAAATTAGGTCTAGGGATCTTGGCCAAGCCTAGAAACCTATTTCTAAACCAAAAAATAATTTTTTTAATAATTTTTCTGCATTTTTTCTTAATTTCTTTTAATCAAAATAAGCAAGAAAATCAAGAAAAATAGTAAATGGAATCAGAAAATTCCATAAAAATATTCATTAGTCTTATTTTAAATCCAATTTCATAAATAAACTATCAATTTTAGAAAATCTTAATCGGGTATATGTTTTTTTCCAAAATTGGGCAAAATTAAACCCGAATTGAACCAAAGATGAAATTAAATTTTTTCTAGACATTTTTAAGTCATAATGTCTTCACAACAATTGATTCTGGGACCATTAATTGCATAATGGTTGGTCCAATTGCACAATTTGACATAAAAATAAAAAATCTCCAAAATTTGATTGAAAATTAAGAATTTTGAACCCAAATTGGGAATCGTGCCCAAAATGAAATTGTCAAAATATGAGACTATCATTTCTAGGGTTAATCAAGGGTGGCTAATTCAATTTTGGCATCAATTTTGCCTAATCAGGTCATTAGGACCTCAAATTGAACAAAACCCTATTAACTCGAATATAAAAATAAGAAAATTTTGGGCACAATTATAATAAAAATTAGGAAAACTTATATGTTAGAGTTCGGAATATGATGGGAAATTCAATTTTGAGGTTGAATTTCGAAAATTTAGTGGAAATTGGACTTAATTTGTGAATTAATGCAAAATCGGAACTGCCGGGTTGGGCGGGTTGACCCGACCCGACCCGAATAGTTCAGCTTCTTCGCCCGGTCTGTTCTAAACCCAGAAAAAACGACCTTGCGCCCGAAACTTCGCCGATTTTGTGTGGGGGAATTTAACACGTTTTAATCAAGTTTTCCAGCTGGATATTATCCAGCTGGCACCGGTTAACGACCCTAAATCGATTAGGAGTTGGTTTCAATGAATTTTGAGCGGGAAATCAAAGAGCAAAAAAGAGAAAAAAGCTGAAGAAGATTGAACGGAACCCGTTCGACGATTTTCCCGAGAGAGAGAAGAGAGAGAAAAGAGCAAAAACGAGAGAGAACGATCGTCGACGTGTAGTTGAGGTTTCCTGGACCGAGTGATCAGCGCTTTTCCGGCAGGACGAAAAAGCGCCGGCGAATCGGTCCAAGTGGTGAACTTCCTCACCGACGAACCAGTGTCGAAGTTGATCATGAAGCTCTGAAACACGAGCTCGACCAACGCATCCAGAGATTTTCCGACTAAGTGGATACTACGGTTCGATAGTCCAGATATTGAAGAACATCTCTGCGGCCAAAGAGAAGCTTGGAGATTCCTATTTGCCCTCTGACGAAGCAGGTAAACTTCGTTAGTCGTCATAATTTTCCCGATTTTCCAAAATAGGATTTTAGTTCAATCGTATATGTGCTTCTCGATTTAGATATGATTGGTAATGAAAATATGTTATGATCACATATTTCATTATTTGGTTGCATTTTGAACGATAAATCTTGCATAAATCGAGTCGGCCATGGTTGTTGAACTTCGTCGGAAAACCCAAAGCCTCGCTGGAGTGTCACCATGACCATAGGTCATCCAAGTAGGCTTTCTTTCATTTTGTTTGATGATTTGATGCTGATTAGAACCAATTTAGACGGTTAGGGTGATCAATATGTTGATTTGAATGCTTAAGAAATAGGTTTAATTAGTTTGCAAATTAGGTTTCTGACCGAGTTTTTTCACCGGCCGGTGAACGTCTGCCGGCATGCCAAATTGGTTAGATTGAAAATAGGATGTGCGGACATCACCATGGTGCAATCAGAATGACCAAAAGGTCGCCAGGGGCTCATCGGCGATAAGCTCGAACCGGCGGTCTTGAGAACAAAAAACCAT
Source organism: Syzygium malaccense (assembly GCA_031216405.1). NCBI lineage: Eukaryota > Viridiplantae > Streptophyta > Magnoliopsida > Myrtales > Myrtaceae > Syzygium > Syzygium malaccense. The sequence continues at coordinate 15,291,366 of CM062254.1, forward strand.
AAATGTTGCACACTAATTGTTTGCCAAAATGCCACAATGAGAAACGGCCAAAACAACGTCGTTTTGGTGTGCCGTGCTCGCCGAGGAAGAAGACCGGCGCCGATGCTGGCGACAGCCGGTTCGGTCTCGGTCGAACCGGTTTGAACCGGTCCGGTCCGGTTCATCCCCTCGGTGGGAAAAATTCAAAAATAAAAAATAAAAAAATCAATAAAAAATTAGAAAATTCTAAAAAAATCACAAAAATCATAAAAAATTAGATTTTCTTAAAAAATTCAAAAATTTGCAGAAAATTCATAAAAATTAGAAAAATTACAGAAAATTCAGAAAAATACAAAAATTTTCGGAAAATCCATAAAAATTTCGAAAACTCGGAAAATACAAATAAAAAATTTTGAAAATTTTGGAAAATCAATAAAAAATTGAAAAATTCACAAAAAATTACATAAAATCATAAAAAAAATCAATCATTTCTCGGTTTAAAAAATTTTTTGAAAAAAAAATTTCAAAAAAAATTTGAAAATTCACAGAAAGGTCCAAAATCATCGTAGCCAGCCATAAAAGATGAAATTTGAATTTTGAAGTGCCCAAATGACACTTAAAAAATAAAAAAAAAATCAAAAATTTTGAAAATCCACAGAATGATTCAAAATCATTATGGCCAGTCATAAAAAGTGAAATTTGAATTTTTCGAAATGCCTAAGTGGCATTTCTCGGAAAATTCAAAATTTAGGAATAAAACCCCTAAAAAACCCTAAACCCTAAAAATGTGTAAAGCATAAATTAAACAAGCTATTAGAGTTCCGTTAGGGTTTGGGTGTTCTATTCGACTTTCATTTTTTAGTGGTCAAATTAGGGTTACTATGATTGATTTGCCATTGGATGTGCATTTAATTCTTGGGTGTTTACCTGTTTGTTCATGATTAGATTAGTGAATTGACTTTAGGGATCCGTGTGATATGTTAGACATGCCATATCGTTCTTAGGTACCGAAAGGGCGTTAATGGTCTCAATTTGGGATCGTTAACGTAACCAAGTCCCTTATCTAGAATCTCTGATTCGTAGGATTGCGGTATTTCTCTCGTATCTCAATTAGGTTTCTAGTCAACCTACCATAAATGACTAGTGACGACTCCAAGTTCAAATTTAGATCAAACAAACCCCGATGTCACGTGAGGTATGATCTGGGAGAGGCCCATATAGAAAAATACCTCCATTCTAGCACGCGAGAGCGTGGCGCAACAATTAACGAGCAATGGAGCAGAGTATTTTCCTTCTCGGAGGCTACGTTCTTGGCCCCGGGAGTGTCGTGCTGCGCTTTTTGGATTTTTGAGATTTGCGCATTAAGAAGGTATTTCTATGTAAGGGTCTCCCCCAAACCATACCTCACGTGACAGCGGATGGTAATTTCCTATTAGTCTAAGCTTTTGTTTTTGGAGTTGCCACTAGTCATTATTGGTAGGTAGACTAGAAATCAAATCGGGGTATGAGAGAAATACCACGATTCTACGAACCAGAGATTCTGAGTACGGGGACTTGGTTACGTTAATGATCCCAAATCGAGATCCCTAACGCCCTTTTGGTACCTAAGAACGATACGATGTCTAACGTGTCATGTAAGTTTCCGAGACTTACCCACTAATTCTCTCCATTCTAATTGCAGAAAAATCAATCAAGAATTAAATGCGCAATCAATGTCAATCAAATTAATCAATTCTAAATGGTCTTTTAAAAATGAAAATCAATAAAAAAAATGCAAGCCCTAATGAAGCCCTAGAAGCTTATTCATTTCATAATTTGCATTTTTTAGGATTTTAGGATTTTTTAGGGGTTATAACCCCTAAATTTGAGATTTTTTAAAAATGCTACTTGGGCACTTCGAAAAATTTAAATTTCACTTTCTAAGGTTGGCCACAGTGTTTTTGAACCATTCTGTGAATTTTTTAAATTTTTGATATTTTTTCAAAAATTAAATTTCTAAGAATTTCATTAACCAAGAATTGATTTTTATGATTTTCTGAAAATTTTTATGAATTTTACAATTTTCCAATTTTTTTAGATTTTTAAAAAATTTTCACATTTTTTATTTGTATTTTTTGAATTTTATGAAAATTTTTCAATTTTTATGAAAATTTTTATTTTTCTGTGAATTTCTTATTTTTCTAAAATTTTTTGAATTTCTAAAATTTTTTTATATATTTTTAGTATTTTTTCAATTTTTTTATAATTTTTTAGATTTTTTAAAATTTCCCACTAAAGTGTTGAACCGGACCGGCCCAGTTCAATCCGGTTCGGCTTGACCAAACCGGGCCTCGCCGGCGCCAGTCGCCAGTTGTCTTCTCCGGTGGGCACGGTGCCAAAAACGGTATCGTTTCGGTCTTCTGCTCTTTGAGTCATTTGGTTGAGCATTTGGTGGGCATGAATCTCAACTTAAAATTTTCAAGGCCACCACTTTAAGCTCTTCTCCGGTGACCTTCCGGCGATGTTCCAGCACTAATTTTTGATTCTTTGTCATCCTCGTATCACTGACTATTAACCCGACCTACTCAGTTCTGTTGACACCTAAATGCGCAGTCATTTTTTTCCATATTTTCAAAAAATTCAAAATTAGGTCTAGGAATCTTGGCCAAGTCTAGAAACCTATTTCTAAACAAAAAAAATATTTTTTTAGCATTTTTCTGCATTTTTCCTTAATTTCTTTTAGTCAAAATAGGCGAGAAAATCAAGAAAAATAGTAAATGGAATAATAAAATTTCATAAAAATAGTCATTAGTCTTATTTTAAATCCAATTTCATAAATACATTGTCAAAAAATTCTCAATCGGGTATATATTCTTCTCAAAATTGGGCAAAATTAAACCTGAATTGAACAAAAAATGCAATTAAATTTTTTCTAGTCATTTTTAAGTCATAGTGTCTTCACAATAATTGATTCTGGGACATTGAATTGCATAATGGTCGGCCCAATTGCACAATGACATAAAAATAAAAAATCCCCAAAATTTGATTGAAAATTAAGAATTTTGAACCCAAATTGGGAATCGTGCCCAATATGAAATTGTCAAAATGTGAGACCATCATTTCTATGGTTAATCAAGTGTGGGTAATTCAATTTTGGCATCAATTTTGCTTAATCAGGTCATTAGGACATCAAATTAAAGAAAACCCTATTAACCCGAATATAAAAATAAGAAAATCTTGGACACAATCATCGTGGTCAGTCATAAAAAGTGAAATTTGAATTTTCGGAAGTGCCAAAGTGGCATTTTTAGAAAATTCCAAATTCAGGGGTTATAACCCCTAAAAAACCCTAAAACCTAAAATGTGTAAGTCATGAAATAAACAAGCTATTAGAGCTTCATTAAGGTTTGGGTGTTTTGATTGATTTTTGTTTTAGAGACCACTTAGGAGTGATTGGCTTGATTGATTTTGATTGTGCATTTAATACTTGTTTGGTCTTTCCTGCGATTAGAACGGATAGGATTAGTGGGTAAGCCTCGGAAATTCGCATGACACGTTAAACATCATATCGTTTTTAGATACCGAAAGGGCGTTAGGGATCTCAATTTGGGATCAATAATGTAATCAAGTCCTCGTACTCAGAATCTCTGGTTCATAGAATCGTGGTATTTCTCCCGTACCTCGATTAGGTTTCTAGTCTGCCTACCAATAATGACTAGTGGCGACTCCAAAATCACAAATTTAGAAATTACCTTCCACTGTCACGTGAGGTATGATCTGGAAGAGACCCTTATACGAAAATACCTCATTAGCGCGTAAAATCCTGAAAAAAACCCCAAAAGTGCGGCGCGACAGGCTTAGCGACTCCACTAGGGAAGATGAGCTTTTTCTAAGTGGACTTGGCCTAGATAGAATGATATGCTTGTGTTTTGTGCTTACAAGGATCCCAGGTACGTTCCGTTAATGATAGTGTTAAATGGTTTTACAGGCGAGTGGTATAAGGGGTGTTGTCTTTGCTAATCTTTATTTTGCAGGATGTTGTTGGGATTCAATGTGTTTAAATGAATTTTAGAAGTGTTGTTTGATCATTAATTGCTATGCATGCCTTTAAATTGCTTTAGTACTACACCATTAGCACACACCACCCGTAGCCTAACCCCGGCTACATTTAGGATTACCCGTAGGAGATATGTGTTTAAGCAATACTATGGATCGATTGTTCATGAGATCGTTTAAATACAATGCCGATCACCGAGGTAGAATAATATTCCATTACTTTAGGCCAATTGCCTATTGGAATGGAATCCCTTATCCATTAAAGTGATGATCTTGAGCCTTTACTATATCCTACCCTTTTAGTTGTCAAAACTTCACTGGTTGCATTCGCTTGTCTTTGTAGTTGGCATACCTACAACCAAACCAAAATATCATGGTAAGCAAGTATCGCTCAATTTCATTCTTTTACAATTATGCAATGCTAGTTGGCACATTTTCAAAAAATGCCTAAATGACATTCAATGCTTGGTTTAAATGCCCATTTATTTTAGAATGCATGATTAGGGCGTCATACTCCATTTGACCATTCTTTTATTTTTAGAAGAAATGTATAGGTCAATGGCGGATTTCTCATGTAATTCAAATGCTTATTTCAATGTGTTTGAAGTTACAAACCATAGTTTATGACATTATGGTCTAAATGGAGTAAACAAAATGGGCATTTACATCACACATTGAATTTGTCCATAATCTCAACTATATGCTCTTTTAAGGTTTAAACGGACTCAAAATGACATTTGTATTTCTTTCGAGGCATGCAAATGTACTTTACCTCCGTTTTACCTCAAAAGGACATATGATTGAAATGGGGGCATTAAAATTGATTCGCAATTCGTGGTGATTAATGACGAATCTTTTTGCATGATTAGGCTCAATGGGAAAACTAGACATCCAAGTAATTCCCATTCCTCGAAAGGAACTTGTTACTTGGTGGAAAGACATGTCCAAGGACAACCAAACTTATGTCCAGGAAAGGCTTGGATACCTTCTCGAACTTATGCATGTGGAACATCAAGTCAGTTTAGTCCAAGCTTTGGCGCATTTTTGGGAGACTTCCATCGCCACATTTCATCTTGGAGAACATGAATTGGTATCAACATTAAAAGAATATCAAGCCGCCTTTGGAATTAATTCTAAACCTAGGGTCATAGAGCCACCTATTGGATTTAATCCTATGAGCCTTTTAGCCGAATTCCTTAGCCTCAAAACTTCCAAAATCGAAAAGTTAGTCAAATCAAACACGGGTAGATTTCCATTATCCTTCCTAGTTGACAACTTTTCAAAACTTTCTAATGAAATGGGGAACACTTTAGCCCGGGTATTCATTCTAGTTTTCTTCGGCTTTGTTTTATTCCCCGTGTCTAGAACGAGATTAGATCTTTTAGTGGCTGTGATTGCAAGACAAGCATGTCTTAAATGGGACTTCTCTAATATGCTTCTTGCCCAATCCGTCATCTCCTTAAACACATACCAAAATCATGGGAATGGTATCTTTCAAGCTTCTACTGGTCTTTTGTCATTTGGTTCATCTCACACATTCGACCTTGGTATCGTTTCATGAACATTTGCGAAATTTGTTCGGCAATAAATCCAATTGAGCGATACATTCATATCCAAAACAAATTACCCAAACAATCTTTCTTAGATTGGGCCAATTTCATTAGAGCCTTAACTCCTGATCAAATTCAATGGCGGATCAATTGGCCAAAGATTAGCAAAGCAAAGATCATGAGCCGAGAGGAAAATGCGGTACCATTATTTAGTTTGAGTGGAGGAGCAGCTTATTGTCCTCTAAAGGTCATTAGATAATTTGGGATACTTCAGCAAGTACCACCGGTATGGAATCCCGAAGAGTTCGTCCTTGACATCCCAAGTGAAATTATACTAGAAGAAGAGAAGAATGTCCTTCAAGGCAAAATTCACAAGATCACCTTTTCCTTAGATAACACACTCGAACAAATAATCGAGTGGCCAAAAAGTTTGGAAGAAGACATGAAGATTTACATGACCTCTAAAGAATACATCAAATGAATAGAAAATAAGCGTCCAATTGATATTGAACCATATGTCCCGTTGAGCATAATACCGGATCTCGTGGAGGAGTACGTTCTGGAATACATTGTTCCAAGCATGCCTGGAGTGGAACCCTACGTCCCTAAAGAGGTTGTGATTGATGTGGAAGAATGGGAGTCTCGAGTCAAGGAATGGGAAAAATACCAAAAGGCGAAAGCTATCTTACCTAGGAAGAAGCCTATGATTGGATGATTTAGATTCCCCTTTGAGTTTAAAATCATGATGTCGAACAATTTCAAATTTTATATGGAATGATGGATTGATCATTTTCTAAACATAATTTCAAAACATAAAGGAATCACCATGGATTGCAATTCTTTGAATTGTATGATTCCTTGAGAAAGACATTGATGAAGAATTTTTATACAAGGCTAAGACTTGTATAGAATTTCTTATCCTTGACAATCTCATGAAATCATACAATTAAAAGAATGTAGGGTTTCATGATCACTTTACTATGCTGATGTTGGGTTTTTTTATAAAGCAGGTTATTTAGCAACGGAAGATAAAAGACCTCAGACTCGCCTACAAGTTAGAATGGCAGAAGAAGAAACTCGTGCTCGACTAGTTGAAGTCGAGAATCAAATGACCCAAATGGTTGCAATGATGGTGGAAATAAAGGCCTTTATTCTCGCATCTCGAGGATCTTATCCTACTACTCCAAATGTAGGAATTTCAAATGCCACCGAAACACCATTTGAAGACAGTCAGAACAAAGAACCGGTTCAAGAAAATCCTCCAAAGACTACACATGAGGTAGTGAATTTGGAAGAGGATGATCAAATAAAAAATGCATCCAAAACAAAGGATGAGGAAGAGACCAAGAGATTAGCCAAAATTGAAGAATGCCTAGCAAGTCAAGGCTATGAGTTTCAAAAGTTCGACAAGTTCTCGCCATACGCAAAGGTGGTTGTTCCAGAAAACTATAACGAACCGTAGTTCGTGAGCAAGTATGATGACACTGGCTATCCCAAAAGCCATTTGAAGTATTATCTCCGTAAGATGGTAAGATATTCAGACAACACGCCACTTCTTATAAGCACATTTCAAGACAGTTTGAGAGGGGCAGCCCTTGCATGGTATACAGCCCTCGCTATAGAAGACTTCATTGAATGGGATTATCTGGCGGGAGAATTTCTTCGTCAGTACAAGTTTAATGTGGAAGTACTCTCAACTAGAGAGGATCTCGTCAGGACTGAGAAACGAAGGAATGAAGGGTTCAGAGCCCATGCTCAGAGATGGAAGGCCGTTGCCTCACAAGTAAAGCTCGTTATAAGTGAAGACGAACTCATTGAGCTTTTTCTAAAATCATTGCTAACTGAGTATTACGACAAGGTTCATGTATCAGGCCGGTCAGATGTTCACCATGTTGGTCAAAGTAGGTGAGAGAATTGAATGGGATTTGAAACAAAAGAAAGCTCAAGAAATAGCAGCACGAAGGCCTTACCACGGGAAAAAAGACAAAGAATCCATCCGAGAAGTGGCTATGGTGTCGAGCTCGAGTATTCATCAAGCATCATTTCCGAAGCAATCAAATGTTGCTTGGAAAAACCCAAGGCAATTTGAGCCAAATAAAAGGCTTGTGAGGTAATATACACCGTTGCCCCGACCCTTGTCAAAGCTATTATCAATGTCACGCTCCAAACCCCATTGAGCACGCGACACACTTCTCTGGTCGGATAATGCGATATCCCAGGGTATCGCCGACCCAATTCCAATTCATCAGAGATTTATATCGACTAGCGGAAACCATAAATACTCGGACAAATAGAACTGGGGTAATCAAGGAGAATAAACATATCCATTATCGATTCAAGCTTATATAATATCCACAATTTACATAAACACAATATTAACAAGCACACCGAACTTTTTCGCTATAAACCACCGATATAAAAAAGGATCGATAGCCTAAGTACCTATCATAAAAAATGGTACACTTCAAAAAGCCTATTCCCAACCCCTACACAAGCCCCTACGCCCTCTACTTGGCGTCCACTCTGAGTCTGAGTCCCCTTGGACTGTCTGCTCCTCTGAAGACTTCGGCTCAGCCTCGATCTCGATTGGGTTGTTTATGTCATCCGACTCCGCTGGAACTTCGACCCGCTCCTCCTCGATTGGCTCCTCATCAGACTCGTCCTCTGGTACAAACTCGGGGTCAATCCGTTGCTCATACTTGGGCACGTGCACCGGTTCCTCTTCAGGTTCATCCTCAGGCTATTCTTATGGGCCCTCTTCAGGTTCCGCCTCGGGTTCTTCTTCTTCTTCTGGTTCTTCCTCTAGGATTGCCTCGAGATTCATGTCCATTGGATCGTACCCCGCCTGGGACTCTTTCGGTTCCGGTTCGTGCTCGGATCCCGAAGGCTCTGCTGCAAGCGCCGGCTGAAGTCCGGACTGCGCTAAACTAGTCTCCAAGCTAGTCATCTCGCCATCTGGAGGTGGTACGGCTGAGGGGTCCCAGTCCCCGACTCTATTAAAGGGGACATCAAATCCGCGGACGGGGCCAAACTCGTCTACCCCGTCTCAAAAGAACCAAGTAGTGTACGTATGGGCCTGCCAAAGGGGTAACCCTACGTCTACCCAGACTACTATTATATGCTTAACCCAGGCCATATTATCGTCCATAGGATACTCTATAACACCGTGGTCGGTGTGCATCGGTATTCCAAAATGCTTAGGCGGTGGCGATGGGAGATTCATTGCTCAGGTCGGGGTTCTGAAATTTTTGGTTGAAACAACCATGAGATTACATCTCAATAAGCACACACCCTAAACCCCACCTATGCTATCACGTACTTCCAGACAATTACAATCATAATCACACTCAGCCATCACATCGCAGGCACATAATTTATACTTACCTGGGCCTTTCCTGCATGCAACCTGCACGTTAGCCATAGTAGTATAATTTTCAATCACATGCACATTCTAATTACATTCCACACACTCATTCCTGCCTCATCACATTATTTCCACACAACTCGCCAGTGACCCGTGTAATGGTACCGCCTCAGGTTCATTACAACCATCTCACACTCGACTCGCCAGTGACCCTCGTAGTAGTACCGCCTCAGGTTCATTGCGACCAACTCATAACAACACTTCAAGGCCCGCGTAATGGTACTGTCTCAGGCCGTGTATCTTGCCCGCGTAGTGGTACCGCCTCAGGCAGTGTATCTTGCCCGCGTAGTGGTACCGCCTCAGGCTTAACACCCATCACCTACGACACAACCCGCGTAATGGTACCGCCTCAGGTTGGCCGTCCTCCGGTAATACCGGGCATCGTCCCGTGTAGTCGTACCACCTCAGTACGGATCAATTCCCCGCGTAATGGTACCACCTCAGGGATTTCCGTAATCTCACATACCACACCACACGCAACTTCTCACTCGTTCACATGCTCAACACTCACATGCCACCATACTGGCCAATTATGTTTGGCCCGTGCACGCATCAAACCACGCATATTCCACATACTCAATAAACACCCAATTACGGCTAGTTGACGATTAATTCAACTCCGCCCACGCGTGCACATAACAATACAAAATTTAATCGTTCAATTCACCACTCAACAAACATACATGGCCACCTACAGCCCACAATCACAGCCACATACACGTGCACAATTTTAGCCTTTCCACACTCATTTCAAACCATAACGAGCATCACAATTCAGCCACCATACCACACACTAAACCGACACCAATCGCCCTTAAATCAAACCATAGGCTCGTCACTACAAGTCCCAATTTCCAGCATTGAACTCGGCATCAATTCAGCTCCGAAACATCACAATTTCATCCTCAAATCAGCCCATATCAATTCCTCATATCAAAGTACCAACATAACCACTAAACGGCCCCAATTAACCCCTAAACCAACACTAATTAATCCGATTTAGTCCTAATTCGTCCATCGATACCCGAAGTCCTAAATAGAGTTTAGGGTGCAATTTACCCGAACTCTAGACTAACTCGGCTAGAGTGGAAAGGGGGCTGCTGATCGGCGGCTCACGGCGGCACACGGCGGCGGCGCACGGCGGCGGCGAGCGGCTCGGCGACGGCTTCCTTGTAGCGGTTGACGGCCACGGGAGGGTAGAGAGAGAGAGAGATCACCGAGAGGGGAAGAGGGAGGGAGAGATAGCGGCGTGAGGGTGGGGTGGCTCGGCGACGGGCGATGGTGGCCGACAAGCGGTGACAAGGCAAGTGGGAGGGTGGTCGGTTCGGTGAGGGAGAGGAGGGGAGTCGAGAGAGAGAGAAAGTGAGGAGAGAGAGGGAATTTGGGTTTTAAATAATCAAGGCCAATAATTGAAGGGCCAATTGACCATCTTGCACTTCTCTCACAATTTCAATCGACGGTCCAGATTCGATCTTATCTTGAGATCGACAGCCCGGATCGAATCTTTTCCAAAATATCTAAGGGTAATTTGGGAATTTCTCAAAAAGTCTAAGGGCAAAATTGTCCAAAAATCTCTAATTCTAAGGCTAGGCCAAATTATCAAAATGCCATTCCCAAATTACATTGGCCTTAACAAATCTCCAGGGGTAAAATGATCATTTTCCATTTCTCGTCAAAATTCAGTTTTTCTGAAGGATTCGGACAAAACCGAGGCTACCCGGGCTAATGACAACATTGTCCAAGTGATCTGTCGTGACTTTCTGAATTTTCAATGCCCAACTCGATCTCTAATTAATGCCTAAGTTTTGAATAACGTAACTTGCGCATATCTCGTACTAACAGGTGGCTTTTGGGGAAATTCGCACTATTGACCCGTGGCCGATACTAAATCATGTCACGTATAAGTTTACTCAGGTCGTGACGACCTCAGTTGTCACGTAATCGCGAGGATCGATCGCTAGATCTAACGGGCGCGATCGTTTGGTATAGGTTTAGGATCATTCGTCAATTCATTTCGTGGTCCAGCGGATTCACCCGCGATCCACTAATATGACAGTTGCGAACTGATCCACGGCTATCCTTGGATCGGCCTATAGTGGCTCAAAATGTCACATCGACGATTTTTATGGTCGAAATTCGGTTCACGATCGAGTTCTTTGGTCGCACGAATTTAAATCCCTAATTAGCCTTTCCCTAACGGTTAGTATTCCCGAAGTGATCAATTCCGAGCGAGATCTAACTATAAGCACGTCCATAAACTATTCATTTCATAAATACCAAGTGAGTCAGATTTCAGAATGTCACAACCAATGCTTCTGGAAAGGCATTTGGTGGCCAAGGAAGTACTGAGAGACAATCTTGCGAGATTTTCTTGGTATGATGAGTCAAAAACTTGTACCTATCACATGGGAGAAAGGGGACATGATGTGGATAATTGTCCCATTCTAAAGTATAAGGTTCAACAACTCATTGATAAGAAGATATTGAACTTCCAAGAGCTCGAGCCAAATGTACATGAGAATCCTCTTCCTGAGCATAATACGGTAAACATGATCAAGGATGAGGAAACAATGATCTAGTCCGATGATGAAGATGCATATGAAGTCAAGATTAAAGTTTCTCAATTAGGAGATGCTCGCTTCCATCAAGAAGTACTCCTAAAAGGCGAGATTGTAGACAACTTGGGAGAAGACTCCGGAAAGTGTAACTTCCAAGTAAAATATACCCTACTGCCATGGGCATTCAAAAATGAAGTAATTGTGCATGATGGCTAGGGTGGTATGGACGATGAAATCTGTCTTGAGGAGAAAGCTTTACCCAAGAAAGAAATGCTTCAAGATGAAATAGATCTAGATGAAAAGGAGAAAGGAAAAGTCCGACAGGGTGAAAGGCGTTTCACCCAGAAAGCAGCCAAGAAAGACGAAACCGTAGACCTACTCGATCAAGATAGTGGTAAATATAATTATCGTGTCAAATATACACCACCACCATGGGCGTTCAAAAATAAAGCCATTGTACCGGACGGATGGGGTGGCATGGATGAGGTCCTGATCAGCCAATTGAATCTCGAAGAGAATGAAGATCAGGAAGAGAAAAAGAAGAAAAAGACCCGCCGAGGTGATAGGCAATTTGTTCGAAAAGTACGAAAACAAGGTGAAGTTGTTGATTATCTGGGTCAAGACAGCGGTAAATATAATTACCGTATCAAATATACACCTCCTTCATGGGCATTAAAAAATGAAACAATCACGCCTGATGGTTGGGGTGGAATGGATGCTGACAAAGCCAACAGAAGCATGGTATCCATGATTACACCATTTCTAATTAAGCTTGATGAGGTGGATAAATATAAGGCAGAGGAAGGTCCTGACACACCAATCACTATTCAACTTTCCATTGATTAGCTAAGGATCGAGGAAGAAAAAACGCAGCCTGTGATAATCGCTCTCCCTCCAAAAGAAAAGTTTGACACTAAGTGCATTCCTTGGGACTACTCTCCTAAAAAAGTTGATGTCATAACCCGATTAGGGAGATGCAATGTCCCAAAAGAAAGTGAACACGAAAAGAAAGAAGTGACTGAAGAAGATGTTAAACAGTTACTCTCAGTCATGAAGACGAGCGAATTCGAGGTAATTGAACAGATAAGAAAGTTGCCAGTACAAATTTCTTTGTTAGATCTCTTCAAGACTTCAGAAAGCCACAAAATGATGCTTATGAAGCTTCTCAATGAGGTTTACATCCCGGAAACGATTAATGAGGTACAATTGGAAGACTTTGTTGGTGCTATTCTTCTAAAGGATCAAATTGCCTTCTCTGATGAAGATTTTCCAATTGACGGGCGTTCCCACAATAAAGTCCTGTATATTACCATCAGATGCCGGGACAAGGAAGTGTCACGGGTGCTAATCGATAATGGTTTCGCACTTAATTTGTGTCTACTAAGCACACTGCATCGTTTGGAGATTAGTGAAGAACTCATCAAATCTTCTAAGGTAACCGTGCGCTCGTTTGATGGAATGAAGAAAGACGTTATTGGCGATATCGAGCTCGAGGTAAACATAGGCCCTGTGCCTTTCCTGATTGACTTCCAAGTAGTTGATATTCCAAGGATTTTCAACTTGTTACTCGGAAGACCTTGGATTCATATGGCTGCCGCCATTCCTTCAAGTCTCCATCAGAAGGTCAGATTTGTCATTAATGGCAAAATGATCACCGTACACGGGGAGATAGATTTCACCACCTACAAAAAGAGTGCAATACCGTATGTCGAACCCGAAGTGAAAAAAGAACCAAGTTATCATTCTTTCAAAAGGATCTCAATGGTGCAAATTCCTGCCGGTTGCATCATAAAATCCCCAGAGTTCTCAAAGTCATCCATTATGTCTAGAAGAATGTTATGCCAGTATGGATTTATTCCCGGTAATGGTCTTGGATCATCGTCTCAAAGAATCAAAGAACCCATCACTCCGCTCGCTACAAGGATGAAGTATGGAATAGGTTATATTCCAAATAACTCTAAAGATCACAATGGAGGCTAAGGCCAACGTCAAAAGAACCATGGAGGCCGTAGAGGCCGAGGCGATCACCTCATTAATCCATCTATACGGAAGGGCAAAGCTAAAGAGCTTCCCTATCATCAGATTCACATCAAGGAAATTTTTCCTGGACCTTCCAAGTTATTTCAAGAAGAAGACTTACATGCAGAGGAAGAATCTGTTCTGCCAAGTTTATACGAGGAGAATACCATCAACGTTATCATAACTGAGGCGGAAGTTACCTACGCACTGGAGTAGGAAGATTCTCTTGAACTTTTGCTACTAGCTTTTTCCGTTGCATTTTGTTGATTGCCATTTCAAATTTCTTGTGATATTGCATTTGCAATTTCAATTCATTTGCAATTTACATTCCTTTTGATGTAGATGTAATAACATTTTTCAATTTAATAAAAGTGATCAGATGTTTTGTTAAGGACATGTAGAAACAAAATCAAACCTATGATGAACATTATCCTCATTCATGAGGCTTGAGGCTTTGGGTTTCTATATTACTCGTCATTACGAAAATGATTTTAAGAGCAAGGAAGTATGATGATATGAGGACTAGTTCTTTCTTTATGTTCTTTCAAAACAAGTTTCAAAATGAATTTCCAAAAAAAAGTTTTTCATAGGACCATGTGTGTTACTTACTTTGTATGTAATTACTAATCATATTTGTTATATGTCAGGCATGAGCATTCACATATCCATAATAGGTTCATATGTGACCCAAATATTTTCGAGGAGATCACTTGCGATATTGAAGTGGATAATGAAGATGAGGAATGGATCAGAAGAGAATGGATCTATCATGAAGAATCAAAACCACTCACGTTAGAGAAAACGATTACTGTTAATTTGGGTGATAAAGAAAATCTTAAAGAGGTTAAGATTGGAGAAAGTCTTTCCTCAGTAGAAGCAGAAAAAATCACACATTTGCTTAAAGAATATCAAGATATATTCGCATGGTCTTATGCTGACATGCCAGGCTTTAATCCAAGCATAATTGAACATGCTTTGCCAATTGATCCAAGTATTCCACCAATGATGTAAAAACTAAGGTGAACAAAGCCAGAATTGACAAAGAAAATAGAAGAAGAAGTGATGAAATTACTCAAAGTCGGTTTCATCGAGGTAATACCATATCCAGAGTGGGTTGCTAACATAGTGCCCGTAATGAAGAAAGATGGTCGGGTGCGGGTGTGCGTTGATTATCGTGACCTCAATAAAGCAAGCCTTAAGGATGATTTCCCGTTTCCACATATCGATGTATTAGTGGATACTACTGCTGGGTTCGAAATATTTTCATTCATGGATGGCTTCTCAGGATATAATAAAGTCCTCATGAAGAAAGAGGATAAGGCGAAAACGTCCTTCATAACACCATGGAGCACATTTTGTTACAAGGTGATGCCTTTTGGTTTGAAAAATGCTGGTGCCACGTATCAAAGGGCAATGATAACTTTGTTCCATGATATGATGCACAAAGAAATCGAGGTATATGTGGATGACATGATTGCAAAACCCAAACAAGGAGAAGATCATGTTGAGATTCTTCACAAATTGTTCGAAAGACTTAGAAAGTACAAGTTGCGACTGATCCCCAATAAGTTTTTGTTTGGGGCAAAATCTGGCAAACTGCTAGGATTTGTGGTCAGTAACAGGAGAATCGAAATTGATCCTTCCAAGATCAAGGCAATATGTGACTTAAAGACTTCTACTACGGTAAAAGAAGTGAGAAGCATGTTGGGGCGATTAAACTATATTGCCCGTTTCATATATCAGCTTTCCGAGATTGCTAAACCATTCTTCAAACTATTGAAGAAAAATGCCAAAGTAAAGTGGATGCAGAATGTCAACAAGCCTTTGACAAGATCAAAGAATATCTAGTATGCCCACCAGTGTTGATACCACTAATTCCTGGAATCCCGCTGATCTTATATTTGATGATTCACTATGAGTCGTTAGGAGCAGTGCTTATACAATAAAGACCAATTGATGGTAAAGAACAAGCCATTTATTACTTGAGCAAGAAATTCACAACATCAGAAGTGAATTACTCAGCAGTTGAGAAGACATGCGTCGCATTGATTTGGGTATTACACAGATTAAGACAGTACACCCTTCACCACTAAATTTTGCTAGTGACCGAGAATGATCCGATCAAATACCTTCTTGAGAAATCCTCCTTAGTCGGGAAATTAGCAAAGTGGCAAGTCTTGTTATCTAAGTTCGACATCAGAAGTTCATCTCAAAAGCCAGTCAAAGGATGAGCAATAGCAAACATGTTGGCAGAAAATTCGCAGAATATTGCCAGTTCTGAAGAACTACATATTGACATTAGTCGTCGATAAATGGACCATGTATTTTGATGATGCAACCAACTTATCTGGATCAGGAATTGAGATAGTACTGATCTCCCTAGAAGGCCAACACTATCCGATATCTGCGAAATTAGTATTTCCATGCACCAATAACGTCACTGAATACGAAGCATGCATTCTCGGCTTACAATTAGCCCTTTCAATGAAGGTAAAAAGGTTGCAAGTATATGGAGATTCTATACTCATCATATTATAAACAACTGGTGAATGACAAACTCGAGATACCAAACTGATTCCTTATCACAAATATTTAGAAGAAATGATAGAAAGTTTCGAAGAGGTAACATTCGATTATCTCCCAAGAGCTCAGAATTATTTTGCAGATGCTCTTGCAACTTTGTCATCCTTATTACAGGCTGAAGATGGCATGGATATAAAACCATTGAGAATCAATATTCTCGAACAACCAGCTCATTACATGATGGTCCAAGCAGAGCTCGACAACGAACCATGGTATCATGACATCAAAAGGTATCTTCAATCAGGAGAATTTCCTGAAGAAAGCCAACGAGGTGACATGAAATTCATAAGGAAGATAGCCACCAAATTCTTCTTCAGTGGTCAAATCCTTTACAAGAAATCATTTGATTCAACCCTGTTAAGATGTGTAGATGCTATAAAAGCTGAACAAATCATGAAAGAAATTCATGAAGATGAATGTTGACCACACATGAATGGATATCTTCTAGCCCGAAAGATTATGAGATTGGGATACTACTGGATGATAATGGAAACAGATTGCATCCAACACGTGAGATATTGTCATCAATGTCAGGTTTATGAAGATAAAATCAATGCACCGCCAAATGAGCTATATCAAATGTTCGAGCCATGGCCATTTTCAATGTAGGGCATTGATATAATTGGTCCTATCAACCCCAAGGCCTCAAATGGACACCGGTTCATTCTGGTTACTATTGACTATTTCACTAAATGGATTGAAGCAAACTTCCACACAAATGTTACTGCCAAGAACGTTGGAAGATTCATTAAGCGGGACATCATTGCTAGGTATGGAGTTCCAGAAGCAATAATTACGAACAATGGCTCAAATCTAAATAACAGGTTCGTAGATGATTTACTTGAGTACTTCCATGTCTGACATCTAAACTCATCTCCATATCGTCCACAAATGAATGCAGCAGTTGAAGCGGCAAATAAGAATATCAAGAAGATACTGGCCAAGATAGTCGAAAATTATCGTGATTGGCATGAAAGGTTATCGTATGCTTTGATGGCATACCGAACTTCAATTCGAACATCAACTGGAGTAACCCTATTTTTTTTGGTTTACGGAATGGAAGCAGTGCTACCTATTGAAATGGAAATTCCTTCATTAAGGATACTGTTCCAATTAAAACTTTTAGAAGCTAAGTGGAACCAACAAAGGTATGAACAACTCAACATGATCGAGAAAAGAGATTAAGAGCTATATGCCATGGACAAGCTTATCAGAAAAGAGTGGCTAAATCCTTTAATTGAAAGGTGAAACCGAGGAATTTCAAAACAGAAGATTTAGTAGTGAAGAAAGTCATCTTCAACAATTTAGCTCCTCGTGGAAAATTCACTTCGAATTATGAAGGTCCGTATATTGTCAAGAAAGTTCTTCCGGGAGGAGCATTAATTCTTATAGATATGGCAGGAATAGAACTGGTCTATCCTGTAAACGCAGATGCTGTCAAGATTTTCTACTCATGAAATGAAAACAAACATTCAAGAAAAGATTTGATCACTTTAGAACATGTACATATCATGCATTTCATGATCATGTTTATCTGTTTTGCAGAAGAAAGTAAAAAGAATCCGAATCAGTTGATGATTTCAGAATTCTCAATGGAGTTATCAAATAGTAGAGGGAAGTATCATTTCCAATTCTATTTTCCATTGATATCCTCTAATATGCTTTTCTTTTTTATCATCCCTAGAGAGACAAAGAAAAGGGAGCAACAACAGAAGATTCCCCAGTGTAACTGAAGCAAAGACATGTAAACAAGAGGGATCTTGGTAAGTTGATCAGACAGGTATCCCTAAATCGTGAGGGCATGTGCTAAAGAGATTGCCTTTCTAAGAGAAAAATCAAACTTTTTCTTCCCCAAGCGGGATGACACTAAGGCTGAGCAAAAACAAAATAAATTGTTTTGAAAAGGAAAACACCTCAGAAATGTTTCAATCAAAGATTTTGAAACATGCTTTCTTTGAAAATGCACTAAGCATCAAAATTCCCTATAAGGGATAATTTGACAAAAAGGCTTTGAAAAATTTCAAAGAAAAAGTTTGGATCAAATTGAATGGGAAGACCTTTAAATAATGAAAGGTAAGCCATATCCAAACACGTCCCCTATACACTCAAAGTCAAAGTGTAGAAGTGAGTGAGAAACACTCATCTAAAGGAAATAGGAGATATTTGCAATGATTACATGGATTGAAATGATGAAAGGCAATCATTTCATTTCATTATCCCAAATACATGCTTATCCCTTGCAAACCAAAATTTGAGCCAAAACAAGTAGAGAAGTCTTCCCAAAACAACCCTGTTAAGAACCATCCCATATTGGGGCAAATCAGGAGGTTTGTGGATTGATAGCTATGGAGAATAGGATCAAGAAAGATTTTATTGCATACTCTTGCATCAATCTTTCTATAATAATTTCATATGAAGTCATATGGAAGTTCAAGACATCCTAAGAGGAAGAAGAGCACTTCATTTCTTATACCCAAACACATTATCTTTGACAAAGCCTAATTGAGCCTGAATATTCATTTCAGAACTCTAAATTGGTGATCATCTCTTTACACTGGAGCATGAGCATATGATCCACTTTAATAAATAAGAAATAAAAAGGCAGGACACAGAGTCCTTAGAATTAAAAAAGATCAAAGACATAAGAGTTTGAGGCATAAAAAAGCAGTAGGCCCGGTAAAAGCAAGGCCAAATGCCCAAGAAAAATGAGAAAGAAAAGAAGAGTGCAAAAGAAAATTCAAAATGACAAAAAGTCACGACAAAGTAAAGTCAAGATCATGAGAGATTATAGATCACGATAAGTGAGGATGAACAAAAGAAAAGAGATTGTGATGAATATTTAGAGGACTCTGATGTTCATAGAAAAGATCTCTAGTGAAAAAAGAGAAGAGAAAAAGGATGGTGATGCCAAGAAGATCATTAATTTCATGAAAACTCTGAATTCAAACAAATGAGCCTTTTGAGCCTATCCAATATCAACAATATAACTTCTCCCCAAAGACTCTTCAAATTGGGATGTTGAGAGTAAAAACATGATTTTATGACAAGAAGTTATCACTCAAAGAAGTGTATGCAATACTATCTTGTCTTATCCTCGAGATTCTTAACTTGTAGACCCGAAGTCAAATATGATGAAATTCTTTTCTTGGCCTCAGAATGCCTATCCTTTGAATAGTCATTGACCAAGCCAACATTACAGTCCTCCGAAAGACCTTATCGGATCAATTGGATTGTATACATTGCGAATATCTCCGAACACCTAAGGATTGGTTAAGAAAGATAAAATTGAGGGATATCCGAAAAGTGCCCTTTCAATCGAATGAAGAAAAGACCAAGTTCATAGATTGAAATAAATCATTTCTAATGAAGGTCATCCAAACGATTATTTCAAGCATTTCTTGAAAGTTTGCAAGCATTTTGCTCAAATAATTCCTTGAAAAGGAAATTTAATTGCCTGAAATGCATTTAATACAAAGAATGCATATTTTAAAATCATGTTTCAAAAGTTTTTGGTCAACTTAAAATCAAATTTTCAAACAGTTTGTGGTAAGCTAAAGAAAAACACCACATTTCAAACAGTTTTGATCAATTTCAAAACTACTTTCCAAAATAGTTTTTGGTCAACTAAAAAACCATACAAAGGTTAGTGAAACCTCAAAATCACAAAACTCACGGTTAAGGTATTCATTATTTGAAGTCTTCTCAAGGTCCTACTGGTGAGGAACCACTAGGCAAGAATCCAAGTCCTATTGGCAAGAAGCCTTTAGGCAATTTCTAAAATCCTACGGGTGAGGAACTACATGGCAAGTCTCCAAAATCCAAATCCTATTGGCAAGAAGCCTTTAGGCAATTTCCAAAATCCTACGGTTAAGGAACTATATGGAAAGTCTCCAAAAATCCAAGCCCTATTGGCAAGGAGCCTTTAAGAAATTTCCAAAATCCTACGGGTAAGGAACTACATGGCAAGTCTCCAAAAATCCAAATCCTATTGGTAAGGAGCTTTTAGGCAATTTTCAAAATCCCACGAGTGAGGAACTACATGGCAAGTCTCCAAAAATCTAAGCCCTATTGGCAAGGAGCCTTTAGGCAATTTCCAAAATCCTACGGGCAAGAAACTACATGGCAAGTCTCCAAAAATCCAAATCCTATTTGTAAGGAGCTTTTAGGCAATTTCCAAAATTCTACGGGTGAGGAACTACATGGCAAGTCTCCAAAAATCCAAGCCCTATTGGCAAGTAGCCTTTAGGCAATTTTCAAAGTCCTATAGGCGAGGAGCCCCTAGGCAAATTCAAGTCCTACAGGCGAGGATCCTCTAGACAAATCCAAAGTCCTACAAGCGAGGAGCTCCTAGGCAAATTCAAAGTCCTACGGGCGAGGAGCCCCTAGACAAATTCAAGTCTCACTGGTGAGGAACCACTAGGCAAATCCAAAGTCCTACAAGCGAGGAACCCCTTGGCAAATTCAAGTTCCACTGGTGAGGAACCACTAGGCATATCTAAAGTCCTACAGGCGAGGAGCCCCTAGGCAAATTCAAAGTCCTACAAGCGAGGAGCCTTTAGGCAAATTCAAGTCCTACAGGTAAGGAGCCCTTACGCAAATCCAAAGTCCTACAGGTGAGGAGCCCCTAGGCAAATCCAAAGTTCTACTGGTGATGAACCACTAGGTAAATTCAAGTCCTCAGACGAAAAGCCTCAGGCATTCATGGTTCGTGAGTTCCTTAAACCACGAAATCCGAAAAACCATTATAATCATCACCACCATCAATTTATGCCCTTGGATGAGCAACAAAGAAACTCTCACAAATAGGTAAGTTTCTCTCTCTCAATCATTAAGAACCTTTCAAAATATATTCCGAAAAGAGAACCTTTGGATTATATCACGAACTTCAAAAGCAAGAACCCTAATTAGTTATTGTGAAATTTCTATCTTATCTTGTTTGGTGAGTTAACTAAAAATTTAGGTTTCACCTTATCTTTGATATCAATCTCTAACGAGCTCAATTTCAAAGAGGGGCGGTTGTTGACACCTAATTTTTAGCTCATTTTTTTTTTCATATTTTCACAAAATTTAACTTTAGGTCTAGGAATCTTGGCCAAGCCTAGAAACCTATTTCTAAATCAAAAAATAATTTTTAGCATTTTTCTGCATTTTTCCTTAATTTCTTTTAGTCAAAATAGGCAAGAAAATCAAGAAAAATAGTAAACGGAATTAGAAAATTCCATAAAAATAGTCATTAGTATTATTTTAAATCCAATTTCATAAATACATTGTAAATTTTGAAAAATCTCAATCGGGTATATGTTTTTCCCAAAATTGGGCAAAATTAAACTCGAATTGAACCAAAAATGTAATTAAATTTTTTCTGGTCATATTTAAGTCATAGTGTCTTCATAACAATTGATTCTGGGACCTTGAATTGCATAATGGTTGGTCCAATTGTACAATTTAACAGAAAAATAAAAAATCCCCAAAATTTGATTGAAAATTAAGAATTTTGAACCCAAATTGGGAATCGTGCCCAATATGAAATTATCGAAATGTGAGACCATCATTTCTAGGGTAATCAGGTGTGGGTAATTCAATTCTAACATCAATTTTGCCTAATCAGGTCATTTGGACATCAAATTAAACAAAACTCTATTAATTCGAATATAAAAATGAGAAAATCTTGGACACAATTATAATAAAAATTGGGGAAAATTGTATATTTGGGTTCGGAATATGATGGGGAATTCAATTTTGGGGTTAAATTTAGAAAATTGGGTCGAATTTGAGAATTTGGACCAACTCGGGTCTGCCGGGTCGACCGGGTCGACCCGATCCGACCTGGGTAGCTTGTCTTCTTTGCCCGACTCAGCCTGAAGCACGATAAACCCAGAAAACCGAATTAAACTTGCCACTTCACCAATTATTTCCAGTTATTTTGGCACGTTTTAATCGATTGTGCTAGCTGAAAAATGTCCAACTGGCACCAGTTAACCACCCCAACCGATCGAAAGTCGGTAGAACGGACTTTGGGCGGGAAAAAATCGAGAACAAAAACAAAGAAAACTGACTCGAGAAGAGGAGAAATTGTTCGACGAAATTCCAGAGAGAGAGAGGAGAGAGAAAGAGAGAAAAAGCTTGAAATCTAGAGAGAGAGAGGAGTAGAGATCCCCCAGGTTGAGTGATTGGCACCGATCAATTGAATGGCGCCAGCGAATTGACCGTCTTGGGAGGATCTCCTCCTCAGGTGAACCAGAAAGAGGCTGATCGGGAACTTCTGAAAATCAAGTTCGACCGGCCAATCCAAACCTGTTCCGACGAAGCCACGGCCACCAGAGTGAAGAGCAAGTGTCAAGGAACAACACTATAGGCACGGATCACGTCAACAATTCCGTTTAATCATCGGACGAAGCAGGTAAAGTTGGTTCAGGGTCAGTTTTTTTTTTTAATTTTCCAAAATTCAATTTCAATCTTGATATGCATGTTTGTGTGTTTTCTTTTTGCGAATCTGAGTTTGTTGATGCTTATAATCAATTTATGATCATTTTTGGTGTTGTTTGATTGCATTTTTTGCCATTAAAATGCATGAACCGAGTTGGCCTTGCCATTGGAACTAATTTAGACGGTTAGGGCGATCGGTAGGATGATTTGAATGCCTGAGAAATAGATTTGATTAGTTTACAAGTTAGGATTTTTGGACCCTTTTTTTGCCGGCCGACGAGCGTCCAGTGGCCATATGATTAGTCTAGATCGGTACTAGAATATATGGACTTAATGATGGTTCGATCGGAACGGCGAGACAGTTGTCGGAAGATCACCGGATTCTGATCCGAAGCCACGGCCTCGAAAACCTTGAACTGGGAATTGTGCACACCACGTGTTTATAAAAATGCCTCAATGAAAAAAGGCCCAATACGATGCCGTTTCAGCGTTGGGTTCGCCGGAGGGGGTGACCGGTGACCAGTGCCGGCGATGCCCTGTTCGGCCAAGCTGAACTGGGTCGAACCGGGCAGGTTCGTTTCGTTTTTCCTGGCGTGAAAATTTTAAAAAATTATAAAAAGATCAGAAAATTCTAAAAAAAATAAAAAATCACAAAAATCATAAAAAAAATTAGAATTTTTTTAGAAAATCAGAAAATCATAAAATTTCATAAAAATTCAAAACAATTTCTGAAATTTCAGAAAATTCAAAAATTTACAGAAAATTCATAAAAATTCAAAAAATTCATAAAAATTCATAAAAATTAAGAAAATTCGGAAAATACAAATAAAAATAAAAAATTTAAAAAAATCATTAAAAAATTGAAAATTTGGAAAATTCATAAAAATTCTTAGAAAACCATAAAAAATCAATTCTCGGTTTAAAAGAAATTTTTCGAAAAAAAAAGAATTCTAAAATTCAAAAAATTTGAAAATTCACAATAAGGTCCAAAATCATCGTGGGTAGTCATAAAAAGTGAAATTTGAATTTTCGGAAGTGCCCAAGTGGCATTTTTAGAAAATTCTAAATTCAGGAGTTATAACCCCTAAAAAACCCTAAAATCCTAAAATGTATAAGTCATGAAATGAACAAGCTATTAGAGCTTCATTAGAGTTTGAGTGTTTTGATTGAATTTTTTTTGGAGACCACTTAGGATTGATTGACTTGATTGATTTTGATTGTGCATTTAATACTTGTTTGGTCTTTCCTGCGATTAGAACGGATAGGATCAGTGGGTAAGCCTCGGAAATTCGCATGACACGTTAGACATCATATCATTCTTAGGTACCGAAAGGGCGTTAGGGATCTCAATTTGGGATCAATAACGTAACCAAGTCCCCGTACTCAGAATTTTTGGTTCGTAAAATAGTGGTATTTCTCTCGTACCTCGATTAGATTTTTAGTCTACCTATCAATAATGACTAGTGGTGACTCTAAAATCATAAATTTAGAAATTACCTTCCATTATCACGTGAGGTATAGTCTGGGAGAGACCCTTATACGGAAATACCTCCTTAGCACGCAAATTTTGAAAAAACCCCCAAAAGCGTGGCGTGACAAGTTTATTGCCAGACCTCTGCCGGCCGGCAAGATTCAAGTCTGAAGTGCCTAAACTATTTCTAACTAAAACTTGCATTTCCAAAACTTGAACCGTTACCATACTCGCCCTAGCCGTCTAGATCGCTTTTAATCAACATCAGATCATCAAAAAAGATAAAGAAAGCCTATTTGAACAGCTTAAGACCACAAGAGATTCTCCGGCAAGGGGTATCCGAACTCCGGTGAAGGGGTTTTATGCACGGCCAACTCAGTTCATACTCGTTTAACGCCCAAAATGCAATCAAGTAACACAAAACATGATCAGAAACAAGTTTTGAACATCTAGAAAGCCAAAATTACATCTAAAACGGCATGAACAAGAAGATAGAACTAAATCATATTTTCTGGAATTTCGTCTAAACCGTGACAAGGATTGAAGTTTACCTTCTCCAAATATGATCAAATATGTGTTTCCAAGCTAATCGATTATCGTGGAACTCTTCCTTGATCCAAGAACTTCGAGCCGGAGGTCTCGGCTTTGACAAAACACCTCTGAATCGATTCGCTGAGCTCATGTTTCAGGCCTTCGTGATTGACCGAACCGAACCAGTTGCCAGAAGGGAGATCACGACCAGACCTTGATTTTGCTCATGCTTCGCCGTCTAGGGCGGCGCCTATCGCTCAGGTAGGGGACCTCTAACCTCTTCTCTCTCTAGCTTTCTCTCTTTTTCCTCTCTTTTTCTCTCCTCTCTCTCTCTAGCATTTCGTCGAACAACTTCTTTTTTTCTTTGTTCAGTTTTTCTAGCTTTTTGTTCATTCATTTTTCCCGCCTAAAGATCGTTACAACCGACTTTCAATCGGCTGGATCAGTTCCCTGGCGCTAGCCGGAGAATCTCCAGCTGGCCAACTCGATTAAAACGTGCTAATTTGATCGGAGAAGGTCGGTAAAGTCTCAGGCACGAACTGTTTTTCCTGGGCTTTATTGCGTTCTGGGCAAACTGGGTAAGGAAGATGAACATCTCGGGTCGGACCCGGTCGACCCGGCAGACCTGGGTTGGTCTAAATTCGCAAATTAAGCTCAATTTTGACCCGATTTTCAAAATTAAATCCCAAAATTGAATTCCTCATCACATTTTGAACCCAACTATGTAATTTTTCCCAAATTTTGTTATAATCATGTCCAAGATTTCACATTTTAGTATTCGGTTAATAGGGTTTTGTTCAATTTGATGTCCTAATAACCTGATTAGGAAAAATTGATGCCAAAATTGAATTACCTACATCTGATTAACCCTAGCAACGATGATCTTATGTTTAAACAATTTCATATTGGGCACGATTCCCAATTTGGGCTCAAAATTCCTAATTTTCAATTGAATTTTGGAGATTTCTGATTTCTATGACAAATTGTGCAATTGGACCGACCATTATGTAATTCAAGGTCCCATAATCATTTGTTGTGAAGACACTATGACTTAAAAATGACTAGAAAAGATTTAATTGCATTTTTGGTTTAATTCAAGTTTGATTTTGCCCAATTTTGGGACAAACATATACCCGATTGAGATTTTTTCAAAATTGATGATGTATTAATGAAATTAGATTTAAAAGAAGACTAATGACTATTTTGATGGAATTTTCTGATTCTATTTGCTATTTTTCTTGATTTTCTCACTTATTTTGACTAAAAGAAATTAAGGAAAAATGTAGGAAAATGCTAAAAAATTTATTTTTGGTTTAGAAGTAGGTTTCTAGGCATGTCCAAGATTCCTAGTACTAATTTTGAGATTTTTGAAAATATGAAAAAAACGAGCTAAAAATCAGGTATCAACAGCTGCCCCTCTTTAAGATTGAGCTCGTTAGAGGTTGATTTCAAAGATAAGGTGACACCTGAGTTTTAGTCGACTCAATGAACAAGATAAGATGGAAATTTCACAACGATTGACTAGGGATTTTGCTTTTGAAATTTGTGATCTAATCCAAAGGTTCTCTTTTTAGAACATATCTTGAAAGGTTCTTAATGATTGAGGGAGAGAAACTTACATGTTTGTGAGCATTTCTTTATTGCTTATCCAAAGGCATGAATTGATAGTGATGATGATTATGATGATTATTCAGATTTTGTGATTTAAGGACGAACCCACGAACCATGAACACCTGAGGCTCCTCGCTTGAGGATTTTGGAAATTGCTTAAGGGCTTCTCGCTTGTAGGACTTGAATTTGCCTAGGGGTTCCTCATCGGTAGGACTTGAATTTGCCTAGGGGCTCCTCGCCGGTAGGACTTTGGATTTGCCTAGTGGTTCCTCACCAGTAGGACTTGAATTTACCTAGGGACTCCTCGCCTATAGAACTTAAATTTGCTTAAGGGCTCATCACCTGTAGGACTTGAATTTGCCTAGGGGCTCCTAGCCTGTAGGACTTGAATTTGTCAAGGGGCTCCTCGCCGGTAGGACTGTAGAATAGCCTAGTGGTTCCTCATCAGTAGGACTTGAATTTGCCAAGGGGCTCATCGCCTGTAGGACTTGAATTTGCCTAGGGGCTCATCGCCTGTAGGATTTTAGATTTGCCTAGGGGCTCATCGCCTATAAGACTTTGAATTTGCCTAGTGGTTCATCACTAGTAAGACTTGAATTTTCCTAGGGGCTCATCGCTTGTAGGACTTGAATTTGCCTAGGGGCTCCTCGCCCGTAGGACTTGAATTTGCCTAGGGGCTCCTCGCCCGTAGGACTTGAATTTGTCAAGGGGCTCCTCGTCGGTAGGACTTTGGATTTGCCTAATGGTTCCTCACCAGTAGGACTTGAATTTGCCTAAGGGCTCATCGCATGTAGGACTTGAATTTGCCTAAGGGCTCATCGCCTGTAGGACTTTAGATTTTCCTAGGGACTCCTCGCCTATAGGACTTTGAATTTGCCTAGTGGTTCCTCACTAGTAGGACTTTGGATTTGCCTAGGGGCTCCTTGCCTGTAGGACTTTGGATTTGCCTAGGAGTTTCTCGCCTGTAGGACTTTGGATTTGCCTAGTGGTTCCTCGCCTGTAGGACTTTGAATTTACCTAGTGGTTCCTCACCAGTAGGACTTTAGGAAGACTTCAAATAATGAATGCCTTGACCATGAGTTATGTGATTTTTGAGGTTTTACTAACCTTTGTATGGTTTTTAGTTAATCGAAAACTATTTTGAAAAGTAGTTTTGAAATTAATCAAAACTGTTTGAAGCGTGGTTTTTTTAGCTTACCACAAACTGTTTGAAAACTTGATTTTAAGTTGACCAAAAACATTTGAAACCTGGTCTAGAAACAAAATGCATTTCAGACAATCAAATTTCCTTTTCGATGAATTATTTGAATAAAATGCTTACAATCTTTCAATAAATGCTTGAAATGATAGTTTGGAAGACCTTCATTAGAAATGATTTGTTTCAATCTATGAACTTGGTCTTTTCTTTATTTGATTGAAAGGGCACTTATTTGATATCCCTCAATTTTACCTCTCTTAATCAATTCTTAGGTGTTCGGAGATGTTCACAATGTATAGAATCCAATTGATCCGATAAGGTCTTTCGGAGGACTATAATATTGGCTCGGTCAATAGCTATTCAAAGGATAGGAATTTTGAGGCCAAGAAAAAGGATTTCATCATATCTGATTTCGGGTTTACAAGTTAAGAACCTCGAGGATAAAACAAGATACTATTGCATACACTTCTTTGAGTGATGACTTCTTGTCATAAAATTATGTTTCTACTCTCAATATCCCAATCTCAAGAGTCTTTGGGGAGAGATTATATTATTAGTATTAGGTAGGCTCAAAAGACTCATTTGTTTGGATTCAGGGTTTTTATGAAATTGGTAATTTTCTTGGCATCACCACCCTTTTTCTGTTGTCTACTAGCGATCTTATTTTTACGATCATCAGAGTCCCCTAAACATTCACTACAATCTTTTTTTTTTTGCTCATTCTTACTTGTTGTGATCTATGAATTCTTATGATCTTGACTTTGCTTTGTCATGAAATTTTTTGTCATTTCGAGCTTTCTTTTGAATGCTCTTTCCTTTACATTTTTCTTGGGCATTTGGCCTTTCTTTTACCAGGCACACCGCTTTTTTATGCCTTAAATTCTTTTGCCTTTGATCTTTTTGAATTCTAAGGACTCTGTGTCATGCCCTTTTATTTCTTATCTATTAAAGTGGATCATATGCTTATGCTCCAGTGTGAAGAGATGATCACTAATTCAGGGTTCTGAAATGAATATTCAGGCTCAATTGAGCTTTGCCAAAGGTAATGTATTTGGGTATAAGAAATAAAGTGCTCTTTTTCCTTTTGGGATGTTTTGAGCTTCCATATGACTTCATATGAAGTTATCACAGAAAGATTGATGCAAGAGTATGCAATAAAATCGTTCTTGATCCTATTCTAAATAGTTATCAATCACAAACCTCCTGATTTGCCCCAATGTGGGGTGGTTCTTAACAGGGTTATTTTGGAAAAACTTCTCCACTATTTTGGCTCAAATTTGGTTTGCAAGGGGTAAGCATATGTTTGGGATAGTGAAATGACTGTCTTTCATCATTTTAATCCATGTAATCATTGCGGGCATCCCCTATTTCCTTCGGATGAGTTTTTCTCACTCAATTTTCTATTTTGACTTTGAGTGTATAGGGAACGTGTGTCACGCCCCGTAGCCCACGAAGCGATAACATTCTACTCGGTCGATTCTAGTGTCACGCTCCCAGGAAGCATCGCCGACCCAACGCCCAAAATAGAGAGCAAAGCACAAGCGGAAGCAATTAAATAACAAACCCTGACAGTAATATTAATACGAGACAAAGGATAGCACAACGAACAAACAAACAATACTGAAAATATGTATATTCTTTATAATATTACCAAAGCTCCTTTTTACAACATTTACAAAATACACAACATAAGTATATACAAACCAAAAGAAAGAGGGGTCAGTGAACGGCCACTACAAGACAAAAAGAGCAGGTGGCTAGGGTGAGTCTAACTAAACCTAAAAGGAGGACTACAGTAAAAAATGTACAATCATCCCAACCAAACTCGGATCCTGCCTACAGCTCCCAATCAGGGTCTGATGACTCTGCAGACTCTTCTGAAGAACTCTCAGATGGCTCAAACTCTTCTGACTCCATATCTTGCGCTGCAGCCCACTCGTCCTCAAAATCCGGCTCCAACTCCGAATCTAGGTAAAGACCTAACTCGTCATTCGCTCCTAGCTCTTCATCAGATCCTATCTCGGCGACTTCTCTGTCCTCATCCGGGTCTAGGTCCATCGGCTCCGGCTTCGGCTCCTCATCTTCCATCGGCTCGGGGTCTTCATACCAAATCTCGGGTATTAGATTCACATTGACCTGCTCGTCCATGGTCTGAGGATCCACAATCTCGCCATCAGCCATCTGTGGAATCATCACCCCACCTATATCTACCGGAACGTCAAATGTCCTGAGGGGTTGCCCAATATTTCGTCGGCATCTTGCAGGCACCAAGCCACGTACTCTTGAGTCTAGTAAAAATACTCACCCACGGTCACGAAAACTACCGAATGGTATCTCACATATGCCTCCCCATTCCCAGCGGGGTACACCCCCGAAGTCGAGTGGATCCGCGTAGGGATCCCAAAAAGAGGCAGCAGCTGCGGCATACTCAAGGCTGGGGGTCTGAAAAGGTAAGTAATTATAACCGTGAGATGAATCTCAGCGAGTACAACCCCTAAACCTAGGCTAGGCTAACATGCATTCTCCTGACAGGCATATACAATCAACATGACAATACAATTCACAATCATTCTTTGACCTAGGCCCTCGGGCCCCAGTCACTTACCTGGCTGCTCTTGCAGGTTAGCATTTCAATATAATGCTCAACTCACATACACAAACACTATATCCATACGTACGTCATACGCATGCTCACACTCATTAGTGCTCGAATCACATACTATTCACAGAACCTCGCAAATTCACACACTGACCCATGCATTCTTATGCATGCATATGCTATCCTCATGCCATTTTCATATCTCGGCTCACTAGCCCATACTAGCACACTGGCAAATGCTCAATTTATCATTTCATTCGACCCGCGTAAATACGCATTAGGTCCGTTTCTTAATCACAACACTCCGTGGCCAGTGTAAAACGCTCTAGGCCCAGTGTCTCTAGCCCGCGTCAAAACGCATCAGGCGCAACACTGATCTCCTTACGAACCAGAGCCTGCGTAAAACGCATCGGTTGGTCGTCTTCCGGACGTACCGGGCATCGTCCTGCTACAAAGTGCATGAAGACGGCACACCCCGCGTAACACGCATCAGGGCGAAATGTGATCACACATACACACGGCCAGTTATTATCTGAACCCCATGTAAAATGCATCAGGATATTTTAGATGATCACATGCTCATATCAGGCATGCATTCTCGCACAATTTCATCACATGCCCCACTCTCGGCATACACAATGCGTGACCATAAAAAAATACAACATGAGCATCAGTAAACCATACGCACTCAGTCAAATTCATATCACAACACAGTGTCCAATTCATAAATAGTATGCTCACTTGGCCAGTTAATACTGTGCGGCCCAATTCCAAATACACAACTCAAGCCATCAATTGGCCAATCACACTCCGCACGATTCAACCATACGAGCACACAACATGGCATTTCACAATTTAGCACCAATCAGTCAACAACCAATCACCCCGGGTAATCTTGGCCATTCAGCAAATAATTCTTGCAGTCCGATATAATCCGATACATTCCTCAAAATGCGAACAGCCACTATTCCATCAATCCGAGCCCAATAAATATCTATAATACTCCCACTAAATTCCTTGGATTTTATTTCCACCACTCGATCCTCAATCCAGTCCTAAATATACACCGATACTACCTAAGCCAGTCCAAAGTACACCGATAATACCTAAGCCAGTCTAGAATACGCACTATCAGTCCTAATTCGGGTTTAGGAGGTATACTCACTTAATTCTAGACCACGACGACGAGGAACAGCGGCTGATCACCGGTGAACGGTGGAACCGGTGGCGACGTTCCCAGCGGAAGGTGTACGGACGGCGTACGTACACTGTACGGACACCGTACGGGGATAGTGACGTATGGCGATGTACGGACGGCTGGAGGGTCAAGGCGGCAGCAGCTCGGCCGTTTGAGCTCCGGTGCGGTGGCGGCTTGCTCCGGTGTTCCTTTGGCCGTGAGAGAGCTGGCAAAGGAGAGAGAAAGGGAGAGAGCGGACCGGGTCGAGAGGGAGATGGTGGGGCGGCGCCGGCGACCAGCAACTCCGGCGAATGGCGGCTCCGGCGGTGGTGGCTTGCTCCGGCGACGGTGGCCGTCCAAATGGCCGGAAAGGGAGAGAGAGATTTCAGGAGGGAGAGAGAGAGTCTTGACCAAATGGGGAGTGAGGATAGAGAGTGGCCGGTCCAAGGGTGGTCAAATAGGGTGGCTGGTTGCGCCACGTGTCGCGGATCCAAGCCACTTGACCAAAATACCCCTAATCCGACGGTCCTCGTTCGTTCCAGCCAAATAATTGAAGGGCAAAAGGGTAATTGGGTCCAATAATTGAGCTGATAATACTCTTAATTATCCCAAATATTTTCCCAAAAATTCGGACCAAAAATAGGCCTAGGGGCAAAACGGTCATTTTTCCGGTCCCGAGTCGAAATTCCATTTTTCGCTCGTACCAACCCCAAATGTGTGTGGCCAACATAATATGGCATCGGAATCGCGAAAATAGCCTCTTAAGCCTTCGAAAATCGACTGTAAAGTCCTGTGGAATAAAATAATATTATTTTTCACTTCCGAGCCAAAATTCTAATTTTTGACCGTAACAACTCTAAATTTGCGTGGCCACCCTTAAATGACATCGGCCGCAAAAAAAATCTCACACGGTCTCAAAATCGACACGGTGACCAAAGGAGCAAAATCGTAATTTTTGACTTCCGGGTCGAAATTCCAATTTTTGACCAGACTAACTCCAAACGTGTGTGGCCAGTGTAATATGACATCAAAATCGTGAAAATAGCTTCTCAGGCCCTCGAAGATCGATACCGAAGTCCGGGTCCAATTTCGTGACCAAAACTCGCTAACTTTCAATTTTCAGGGTCTCTCACTAACATACGACTGTTTAGAGGTTATGCGTATCGACCTAGGGTTATCCGAGTCATGACGGTCCCGATCATTGAGAGAATGAGAAATTATCACTAGTTCTAGAGGTCGCGATCGTTTGGTTCAAGTTCAGGACTGGTTGACCAGGTGCACTTTCGGACGTGGGGAATCACCCGCGATCCGATTGTATATCGTTGGCCTTAGCCAAACCAAATCCATTACTTTTCTTAAGATCGGCCTGTATTGGTCCAAAATAGTCCCTCATCAATTCTCGTGATCGGTGTCCGATTCCCGATCGGGTCCTTGGTCCACGTACCTTTTCCTAGGTGGCCATACCCTATTGGTTAGTATCACGAGAGTGATCAGCTCTGGTCGAGACTTACTAAAATGAAATGCGAAATAATATTAATTTTATTGGTCCCGAAATTACATCGAAATTCAGGATGTTACAACTCTTCCCCCCTTACCAAAATTTCGTCATCGAAATTTGCAATATATCCTCATCTACTCAAACAATTGAGGGTATTGACTTCTCATGGCTTCCTCGCTTTCCCAAGTGGCACCTTCCGTTCCGTGGTGCTCCTACATGACTTTGACCATCGGGATCGTCTTGTTCCTCAGCACCCGATCTTTCCGATCTTCGATCCTGACTAGTCTTTCCACGTACGACACCTTATCGTCCACGTCTATCTCCTCGTACCTTAGAACATGAGTCGGATCTGGTTCATATTTTCTTAACATCGACACGTGAAAAACATTATGTACTTGGGATAGGTTAGGCGGCAAGGCAAGTTTATAAGCCATATCGCCAATCTTTTCCAATATTTCAAATGGCCTGATGTATCTTGGACTAAGCTTTCCTTTCTTGCCAAATCGAGATAGTCCTTTCATAGGCGATACTTTACGAAATACATGGTCTCCGACTTGGAATTCCAAAGGTCGTCGTCTCCGATCGGCATAACTCTTCTGACGACTCTGTGTTGTCCTCAGTCTATCCCGAATAATTCCAACGGCTTCTACTGTCTGCTATACTAACTCTGGGCCTGTGATACTACGTTCACCAACTTCGTCCCAACATAATGGCGTTCTACAAGCTCGGCCGTATAAGGCTTCAAATGGTGCCATTTGAATACTCTGTTGGTAGCTGTTATTATAGGCAAATTCCACTAGATGCAATTGCTCTTCCCATTTGCCCTGGAAATCAATTACACAGGCTTTTAACATATCCTCAAGGGTCTGAATTGTTCTTTCTGATTGGCCATCTGTTTGCGGATGATAGGCCGTACTTAATTGCAACTTGGTTCCCATGGCCACTTGCAGACTCTTCCAAAAATTGGCCGTAAATCTTGGATCACGATCCGATGTGATCGTCATTGGCACTCCATGAAGACGTACTATTTGCCGCACATACAATTCTGCGTACCTTTCCAGCTCAAAGTCCTTTCGCACTGCTAGGAAGTGCGCTGACTTCGTTAAACGATCCACTATGACCCATATCGAGTCATGTCCTCTCTGGCTTCGCGGCAATCTCGTCACGAAATCCATCGTGATGTGCTCCCACTTCCACTCGGGGATCTCTAACGGTCTCAATAAGCCACCTGGCTTGTAGTGCTGTGCCTTCACTTGTTGGCACGTCAAACATTTGGCCACATCCGCTTTCATTCCGTTCCATCAATAATGTTGTCGCAGATTCTGGTAGATTTTCGTGCTGCCTGGGTGAATACTGTAATTACTCTTATGAGCTTCCGATAAGATTTTTTCCTTGAGCTCTACATCACCAGGCACACATATTCTTCCCCGGAACTTCAAAATTCCATTCTCGCTTACTTGGAAATATGACTTCCTCTTTGTAGCATCCAACCCCACAATCTTTTGGATCTCTTGGTCCGTAGATTGCAGTTCCTTGATTCTAACTTGAATCTCCGGTTCAATCCTTAATGCAGCTAGCAAGTTGGACATTTGGCTCACTTCAAATTTGAACTTTGAATCTCTGAGCCTTTCTAATAACGTCCACTCCTTGACCATCAGATGCGCCATACTAGATTTGCGACTTAGGGCATCAGCAACTCGATTCGCCTTACCAGGGTGATACAATATGTCGTAATCGTAGTCCTTTAGAAGCT
Source organism: Syzygium malaccense (assembly GCA_031216405.1). Taxonomy (NCBI): domain Eukaryota; kingdom Viridiplantae; phylum Streptophyta; class Magnoliopsida; order Myrtales; family Myrtaceae; genus Syzygium; species Syzygium malaccense. The sequence continues at coordinate 15,325,778 of CM062254.1, forward strand.
CCATCCATCAGCGCTGCCTTATATTTAACTCTTTCTGCGAAAATAGGTACTTGAGGCTTTAATGATCAGTATAAATCTGGAACTTCTCTCCACACAAATAATGTCTTCAGATTTTGAGGGCAAAAACGATAGCAGCTAATTCCAAATCATGCATCGGATAATTCATCTCATGGGGCCTCAACTGGCGTGACCCATACGCTACCACTTTTCCATGTTGCATCAAAACACATCCAAGCCCTCTTAAAGAAGCATCACTGTAAATCTCGAATCCTCCAGGTCCAGACGATATGATCAACACTGAAGCGGTTGTTAACCTATGCTTCAGTTCTTGGAAGCTTCTCTCACATTTATCATCCCATTCAAACTTAGTTTCCTTCTTAAGCAGCCTTGTCAATGGCATAGCTATTGATGAAAATCCTTCCACAAATCGTCTGTAATAGCCAACCAAACCTAAGAAGCTCATAATCTCAGTTACCGAGGTCGGTCTAGGCCATTTAGTCACTGCTTCAATCTTTGCTGGATCTACAGAGATTCCGTCTCCCGAAATGATATGTCCAAGAAATCCTACTCGGCTGAGCCAAAACTCACACTTGCTCAACTTGGCATACAACGCATGTTCTCTTAAGGTCCGTAGCACTTCAGCCAAGTGTACTTCATGCTCTTCGGGGCTCTTAGAGTACACCAGTATATCATCAATGAAGACTATAACGAACTGATCCAGGAATTCTTTGAACACCCGATTCATCAAATCCATGAAAGCAGCTGGGGCGTTCGTTAATCCAAAGGGCATAACCGTAAATTCGTAATGCCCATATCTAGTCCTGAAAGCAGTCTTGGGGATGTCCTCATTTCTGATCCTTAGCTGATGGTACCCGGTCCTCAAATCTATCTTGGAAAACACTGAGGCTCCTTGTAACTGGTCAAACAAGTCATCAATCCTCGGCAGCGGATACATATTCTTCACTATCACTTGATTCAAATGTTGGTAATCTATGCACAACCTCAGAGTTCCATCTTTCTTTCTAACAAATAGGACTGGCGCTCCCCATGGAGACGCACTCGGGCAAATGAAACCCTTGTCCAATAATTCCCGTATTTGCACTTTCAACTCCTTCAATTCCGATAGAGACATCCGATATGGTGCCTTCGAAATCGGCTCCGTTCCAGGGGCCAATTCAATCATGAATTCCACCTCTCGCTCATGCAGTAAACCCAACAATTCCTGAGGAAACACCTCGGGAAAATTGCATACTACGGGTATATCTTCCAACTTAGGTTCCGCCACTGTCGGATCCACAACATTCACCAGATATCCTTCACATTCATCATCTAGCAACTTGGTCGCCTCAAGCGAAGAAATCTAAGGGATCGAGGTTCCTCATTGGTTTCCCTGGAATACAAAACTAGGACGTCCATCCGGACTAAATTGGATCGTCCTATCGCTGCAATCCAATACAACTTTCTGTCGGACTAACCAGTCCATACCAATGATTACATCAAAATCGAACATGGCCAATACTGCCAAGTCGATACTTTCTTCCTTACCCCCAATAATTATCTTATAATTGGGGCATCCAAAAGAAACTAGCACCCTATCATTCATGGGTGTCGACACACACAGCACATTCTCAAGCAACACTGGTTTTATACCAACCAACTTAACAAACTGTTCAGAAATGAAAGAATGGGTCACCCCCGGATCAAACAATGCATAAGCGGCATGATCACATAAGGAAATCGTACCTGTGACCACGCCCGGCGCATTCTCAGCTTCCTTACGTGCTATGGAATAGACCCTTCCTTGAGCTGGTGGTCTTTCCTGATTAGCCGGTGGGGGAGGTCCGGCTTGATTTCCAACTCGCAAAAACGGTAATCTGGGCGGTCCTAAGGGCTGCTGTTGTGGGCAATTCCGAATCTGGTGTTCCAGACTCCCACACCTGAAACATGCCCCAAATCTACTCGGCTGGGGGCTCGGCTTCCCTATATTCCGCCTAATTGGGGGAACAAATCGTCTGTTGCCAACCATTGGCTTCTTCCCAAGACGACGATTATCTCTATTCTGGGTAAACCGTGATCCTGAAGCGGCTGCCCTTTCCTGCTGATCCTGCTTAATAATCTGAGCGCGTCTATACATTTCTCCATATTCCTTGATATCATGCGATAATATCTGACTTCGAAAATCCGGTTTCAATCCATCCTGGAATCTTCGAGCTCTATCTCGTGGATTTTCCACCATTGTCGGTGCGAACTTCGCCAGTCTTGCAAATTCCGCTTTATATTGGTCAATCGTCATCTGACCCTAGCGTAATCGCATAAACTCCATCAACTTCTTTTCTTGGGCATTCTCAGAGAAATACTTCTCATAGAAATGCTCAACAAATACCGCCCAAGTCGGAGCTGTTCCTTCAGGAAATACTCTCCTTTCTGTAGCATTCCACCAGTCATTGGCACCGTCCTGTGACTGATAAGCCGCCAGCATTACCTTTTCTTCATCAGTGCACCCCAAGACTTTGAAAGCTTTCTCCAATTCTTCCACCCATCTTGGCGCAGTCTCGGGGTCACCACGACCATGAAACTTAGGCGGCTTCAACTTTATAAATTGTTCCACTAACTGGGGCATCTGCCTAATCCCCGCTGGTTGAGCCTGCCCATGCTGGGCTTGATTTCCTCCAACACCAGCAATTGGCCCAGTCTCATCAGCCTGCGCTTGAGCTGCGACTCTTTTCTGAGCTTGTAACCCCATAATATGCCCTATCCCTCGTAGGGTCTCCATCACTTGATCAAACCTGGGGTCCCTGGCTTCTTGGCTTCCAGCGCTAGATTGACCCTGGGGTTCCTTGCCCCTTCTTCGACTCATCCTTGTTACTCAGCTATGAAACTCAACTACTTGCTATAATTCCACTAAGGAATTAATGACTTAAACCAATCCAACCCAGTCTAAGTCCTAGGCAGGTATCAACAACAATCAAAGAATCAGCATGCGGACTAACAACATATCACTTCACCTAAGGTATTTGCATACTCACCTCGGGTCCTGCCGCACCTGCACTTTACAGGTCAAACAGCCAAACAATTCATACACAATCACAAGCCGTCAGGAGAATCATGTAGCACACGAGGTCACCCTACTGGCTACCCAAGGTCTCATCCCTCCTTATCACTCTAGACTTCGACCTAATTGGACCGAGCTGACCTTGCTCTGATACCAATCCTAAACGGGGATGTCACGCCCCGTACCCCACGAAGTGATAACATCCCACTCGATCAATTCTAGTGCCACGCTCCCAAGAAGCATCGCCGACCCAACGCCCAAAATAGAGAGCAAAGCACAAGCAGAAGCAATTAAATAACAAACCCTGACAGTAATATTAATACGAGATAAAGGATAGCACAACGAACAAACAAACAATACTGAAAATATGTATATTCTTTATAATATTACCAAAGCTCCTTTTTACAACATTTACAAAATACACAACATAAGTATATACAAACCAAAAGAAAGAGGGGTTAGTGAACGGCCACTACAAGACAAAAAGAGCAGGTGGCTAGGGTGAGTCTAACTAAACCTAAAAGGAGGACTACAGTAAAAAATATACAATCCTCCCTACCAAACTCGGATCCTGCCTACGGCTCCCAATCAGGGTCTGATGACTCTGCAGACTCTTCTGAAGAACTCTCAGAGGGCTCAGACTCTTTTGACTCCATATCTTGCGCTGCAGCCCACTCGTCCTCGGAATCCGGCTCCAACTCCGGATCTAGGTAAAGACCTAACTCGTCATTCGCTCCTAGCTCTTCATCAGATCCTATCTCGGCGACTTCTCCGTCCTCGTCCGGGTCTAGGTCTATCGGCTCCGGCTCCGGCTCCTCATCTTCCATCGGCTCGGGGTCTTCATACCAAATCTCGGGTATTAGATTCACATCGACCTGCTCGTCCATGGTCTGAGGATCCACAATCTCACCATTAGCTATCTGTGGAATCATCACCCCACCTATATCTACCGGAACGTCAAATGTCCTGAGGGGTCGCCCAATATTTCCGTCGGCATCTTGCAGACACCAAGCCACGTACTCTTGAGTCTGGTAAAAACACTCACCTACGTTCACGAAAACTACCGAATGGTATCTCACATATGCCTCCCTATTTCCAGCGGGGTACACCCTCGAAGTCGAGTGGATCCGCGTAGGGATCCCAAAAAGAGGCGGCAGCTGCGGCATACTCAAGGCTGGGGGTCTGAAAAGGTAGGTTATTACAACCGTGAGACGAATCTCAGCGAGTACAACCCCTAAACCTAGGCTAGGCTAACATGCATTCTCCTGACAGGCATATACAATCAACATGACAATACAATTCACAATCATTCTTTGACCTGGGCCCTCGGGCCCCAGTCACTTACCTGGCTGCCCCTGCAGGTTAGCATTTCAATATAATGCTCAACTCACATATACGAACACTATATCCGTACGTACGTCATACGCATGCTCACGCTCATTAGTGCTCGAATCACATACCATTCACCGAACCTCGCAAATTCACACACTGACCCATGCATTCTTATGCATGCATATGCTATCCTCATGCCATTTTCATATCTCGGCTCACTAGCCCACACTAGCACACTAGCAAATGCTCAATTTATCATTTCATTCGACCCGCGTAAATACGTATCAGGTTCGTTTCTTAAACACAACACTCCGTGGCCAGCGTAAAACGATCTAGGCCCAGTGTCTCTAGCCCGCGTCAAAACACATCAGGCGCAACACTGATCTCCTTACGAACCAGAGCCCGCGTAAAACGCATCAGGTTGGTCGTCTTCCGGACGTATCGGGCATCGTCCTGCTACAAAGTGCATGAGGACGGCACACTCCGCGTAACACGCATCAGGGCGAAATATGATCACACATACACACAGCCAGTTATTATCTGAACCCCGCGTAAAACGTATCAGGGTATTTTAGGTGATCACATGCTCATGTCAAGCACGCATTCTCGCACAATTTCATCACATGTCCCACTCTTGGGATACACAATGCGTGACCATAAAAAAAATACAACATGAGCATCAGTAAACCACAGGCACTCAGTCAAATCCATATCACCACACAGTGCCCAATTCATAAATAGTATGCTCACTTGGCCAGTTAATACCATGCGGCCCAATTCCAAATACAACACTCAAGCCATCAATTGGCCAATCACACTCCGCACGATTCAGCCATACGAGCACACAACATGGCATTTCACAATTACGCACCAATCAGTCAACAACCAATCACCCCGGGTAATCCCGGCAATTCAGCTCACAATTCTTGCTGTCCGATATAATCTGGTACATTCCTCAAAATACGGACAGCCACTATTCCATCAATCCGAGCCCAATAAATATCTATAATACTCCCACTAAATTCCTCGGATTTTATTTCCACCACTCGGTCCTCAATCCAGTCCTAAATATACACCGATACCACCTAAGCCAGTCCAGAATACGCACTATCAGTCCTAATCCGATTTTAGGAGGTATACACACTTAATTTTAGACCACAACGACGAGGAACGGCGGCCGATCACCGGTAAACGGTGGAACCGGCGGCAGCGTTCCCGGCGGACGGCGTACGGACACGTACAAACACTGTACAGACACCGTACGGATAGCGACGTATGGCGACGTATGGACAGCTGGAGGGTCACGGCGGCAGCAGCTCGGCCATTTGAGCTCCAACGCGACGGCGGCTTGCTCCGGCGTTCCTTTGGCCGTGAGAGAACCGGCGAAGGAGAGAGAAAGGGAGAGAGCGGACGGGGTCGAGAGGGAGATGGTGGGGCGGCGCCGGCGACCAGCAACTCCGGCAAATGGCGGCTCCGGCGGTGGTGGCTTGCTCCGGCGACGGTGGCCGTCCAAATGTTGCGAAAGGGAGAGAGAGATTTCGGGAGGGAGAGAGAGAGAGTCTTGATCGAATGGGGAGTGAGGAGAGAGAGTGGCCGATCCAAGGGTGGTCAAATAGGGTGGCTGGTTGCGCCACGTGTCGCCGATCCAAGCCACTTGACCAAAATACCCCTAATCCGACGGTCCTCGTTCGTTCCAGCCAAATAATTGAAGGGCAAAAGGGTAATTGGGTCCAATAATTGAGCTGATAATACTCTTAATTATCCCAAATATTTTTCCAAAAATTCGGACAAAAAATAGGCCTAAGGGCAAAACGGTCATTTTTCCGGTCCCGAGTCGAAATTCCATTTTTTTCTCATACCAACCCCAAATGTGTGTGGCCAACATAATATGGCATCGGAATCGCGAAAATAGCCTCTTAAGCCTTCAAAAATCGACTGCAAAGTCCTGTGGAATAAAATAATATTATTTTTCACTTCCGAGCTAAAATTCTAATTTTTGACCGTAACAACTCTAAATGTGCGTGGCCACCCTTAAATGACATCGGTCGCAAAAAAAATCTCACACGATCTCAAAATCGACATCGGTGACCAGAGGAGCAAAATCGTAATTTTTTACTTCCGGGTCGAAATTCCAATTTTTGACCGTACTAACTCCAAACGTGTGTGGCCAGTGTAATATGACGTCAAAATCGTGAAAATAGCTTCTCAGGCCCTCGAAGATCGATACCGAAGTCCGGGTCCAATTTCGTGACCAAAACTCGCTAACTTTCAATTTTCAGGGTCTCTCACTAACAGGCGGCTGTTTAGAGGTTACACGTATCGATCTAGGGTTATCCGAGTCATGACGGTCCCGATCATTGAGAGAATGAGAAATTATCACTAGTTCTAGAGGTCGCGATCGTTTGGTTCAAGTTCAGGACTGGTTGACCACGTGCACTTTCGGACGTGCGGAATCACCCGCGATCCGATTGTACATCATTGGCCTTGGCCAAACCAAATCCATTACTTTTCTTAAGATCGGCCTGTATTAGTCCAAAATAGTCCCTCATCAATTCTCGTGATCGGTGTCCGATTCCCGATCGGGTCCCTGGTCTACGTACCTTTTCCTAGGTAGCCATACCCTATTGGTTAGTATCCCTAGAGTGATCAGTTCTGGGCGAGACTTACTAAAATAAAACGCGAAATAATATCAATTTTATTGGTCCTGGAATTACATCGAAATTCAGGCTGTTACAACGTGTTTGGATATGGCTTATCTTTCATCATTTGAAGGTCTTTCCATTCGATTTGATCCAAACTTTTTTCTTTGAAATTTTTCAAAGCCTTTTGTCAAATTACCCTTTTTAGGGAATTTTGATACTTAAATCATTCTTAAAGAAATCGTGTTTCAAAACTTTTAATTTAAAACATTTCTGAGGTATTTTCTTTTCAAAATAATCTGTTTTGTTTTGTTCAGTCTTAGTGTCATTATACTTGGGGAAGAAGAAATTTGATTTTCTCTTATAAAGGCAACTTCTTTAACACATGTACTTATGATTTAGGGATACTTGTCTGATCAACTTACCAAGATCCCATTTGTTTGCATGTTTTTCTTTGATTCCACTGGGGATTTTTCATTTTGTTGCTCCCTTTTCTTTGTCTCCCTGAGGATGATAAAAGAAAAACACATTAGGGAATATTAATAGAAAATAGAATTGGAAGTGATACTTCCCTCTATTATTTGACAACTTCATTAGGGATTCTGAAACCATCGATTGGTTCAGGCTCCTTTTGCTTTCTTCTTCAAAACAGATAAACATGCTTATGAAATGCATGGTATGCATGATATGCACATGTTCTAAAGTGACTCGAATCTTTTTTTGAATGTTCGTCTTTATTTTATGGGTAGAAAATCTTGACAGCATCTATATTTACAGGATAGACCAATTTTGTTCCTGCCATATCTACAAGAATTAATGCTTCTCCAGAAAGAACTTTCTTGACAATGTATAGACATTCATAATTCGGAGTGAATTTGCCACGAGGATATGAATTGTTGAAGATGACTTTCCTCACTACTAAATCCTCTGTTTTGAAATGCTTTGGTTTCACTTTTCAGTTAAAGGATTTAGCCACTCGTCTTTGATAGGCTTGTCTATGGCATATAGCTCTTAATTTCTTTTCATCAATCATGTTGAGTTGTTCATATTTTTGTTGAATCCACTCAACTTCTAAAAGCTTCAATTGAGATAGTATCCTTAACGAAGGAATTTCTGCTTCAACAGGTAGCACTGCTTCCATTCCATAAACCAAGGAAAACGGGATTGCTCCGGTTAATATTCGAATTGAAATTCGGTATGCCATCAGAGTATACGGCAACCTTTCGTGCCAATCACGATAATTTTCAGCTGTCTTGGTCAATATCTTCTTGATATTCTTATTTGTCGCTTCAACTGCTCCATTTATTTATCGACGATATGGAGATGAGTTCAGATGTCGGATGTGGAAGTGTTCGAGTAAATCATCCACAATCTTGTTGTTTAGATTTGAGCCATTATCCGTAATTATTGTTTTTGGAACTCCATACCTAGCAATGATGTCCCACCTAATGAATCTTGCAACATTCTTAGTAGTAACATTCGTGTAGGAATTTGCTTCAATCCATTTAGCGAAATAGTCAATAACGACCAGGATAAATCGATACCCATTTGAGGCCTTGGGTTTGATTGGATCAATGATATCAATGCCCCACATTGAAAATGGCCATGGCTTAGACATTTGATGTAGCTCATTTGGCGGTGCATTAATTCTGTCTCCATAAATTTGACATTGATGGCAACATCTCATATGTTGGATGCAATAGGTTTTCATTGTCATCCAATAATATCCCAACCTCGCAATTTTTCGGGCTAGAAGATGTCCATTCATGTGCGGTCCATATTCATCTTTATGAATTTCTTTCATGATCTGTTCAGCTTCTATAGCATCCACACATCTTAGTAGGGTTGAATCAAATGATTTCTTGTAGAGAGTTTGACCACTGAGGAAGAATTTGTTGACTATCTTCCTTATAAATTTTCTATCACCTGGTTGGCTTCTTTCAGGAAATTCTCCTGATTGAAGATACCTTTTGATGTCATGATACCACGGTTCGTGGTCAAACTTGCTTCGACCATCATGCAATGAGTTGGTTGTTCAAGAATATTGATTCTTAATGGTTTTATATCCATACCATCTTCAACTTGTTGTAAGGATGACAAAGTTACAAGAGCATCTGTAAAATGATTCTGAGTTCTTGGGAGATAATAGAATGTTACTTCTTCGAAGTTTTCTATCATCTCTTCTAAGTATCCGTGATAAGAAATTAGCTTGGCATCTCGAGTTTGCCATTCACCAGTTATTTGCAATATGATGAGCATAGAATCTCTATATACTAGCAACCTTTTTATCTTCATTGAAAGGGCTAATTGCAAGCCGATAATGCATGCTTCGTATTTAGCGATGTTATTGGTGCATGAAAATACTAGTTTCGCAGATATCGGATAGTGTTGGCCTTCTGGAGAGATCAGTTCTGCCCTAGTTCCTAATCCAGATAAATTGGTTGCATCATCAAAATACATGGTCCATTTATCATCGACCAATGTCAATATATGATCATCAAGTTGTTCTTCAGGATTGGTAATATTCTACGAATTTTCTGCCAACATGTCTGCTATTGCTCGTCTTTTGACTGATTTTTGGGATGAACTTTTGATGTCAAATTCAGATAATAAGACTTGCCACTTTGCCAATTTCCCGACCAAGGAGGATTTCTCAAGAAGGTACTTAATCGGATCATTCTCAGTCACTAGCAAAATTTGATGATAAAGGGTGTATTGCCTTAATCTGTGTAATATCCAAATCAATGCAACGCATGTCTTTTCGACTGTCAGGTAATTCATTTATGATGTTGTAAACTTCTTGCTCAAGTAATAAATGGCTTGTTCTTTATTATCATTTGGTCTTTCTTTGTACAAGCACCGCTCCTAACGACTCATAGCGAATCGTCAAATATAAAATCAACGGAATCTGAGGGATTGGTGGTACCAACACTGGTGGGCACACCAAATATTCTTTGATCGTATCAAAGGCTTGTTGACATTCTACATCCCATTTCACTTTGGCATTTTTCTTTAACAATTTGAAAAATGGTTTAGCAGTATCAGAAATCTGATAGATGAAACGGGTAATGTAATTTAATTGCCCCAATAGGCTTCTCACTTCTTTTACCATAGAAAGAGTCTTTAAGTTGTATATTACCTTGATCTTGGAGGGATCTATTTCGATGCCCCTGCTACTGACTACAAATCCTAGCAGTTTGTCAGATTTTGCCCCAAATACACACTTATTGGGGTTCGGTCCCAACTTATATTTTCTAAGTCTTTCGAATAATTTACGAAGCACCTCAACATGATCTTCTCCTTGTTTGCATTTTACGATCATATCATCCACATATACCTCAATTTCTTTGTGCATCATGCCATGGAACAAAGTTACCATTGCCCTTTGATATGTGGCACAAGCATTTTTCAAACCGAAAGGCATCACCTTGTAACAAAATGTGCCCCATGGTATTATGAAGGATGTCTTTATCTTCTCCTCTTTTTTCATGAGGATTTGATTATACCTTGAGAAACCATCCATGAATGAAAATGTTTCGAACCCAGCAATGCTATCCACTAATTCATCGATAAGTGGAAGCGGGAAATCATCCTTAGGGCTTGCTTTATTTAGATCGCGATAATTAACGCATACCCGTACTTGACCATCTCTCTTCATTACGGGTACTATATTGGCAACCCATTTTTTGATATGGTACTACTTCAATGAAACCGACTTTAAGCAATTTCATCACTTCTTCTATTTTCTTTGCCAAGTCCGACTTCGTTCGCCTAAGTTTCTGCTTCTTTGGTGGAATACTTGGATCGATTGGCAAAGCATATTCAACTATGCTCAGATTAAGGCTTAGCATGTCAGCATAAGACCATGCGAATATATCATGATATTCTTTGAGCAAATCTGTGATTTTTTCTCCTTTTGTCGAGGAAAGACTTTATCCAATCTTAACTTCTTTGGGATTCTCTTTATTGCCTAGTGATCTTTTTTTTAATGTGAGTGGTTTTGATTCTTCATGACGAATCCATTCCTTTCTGATCCATTCCTCATCCTTGTTATCCTCTTCAATATTACAAGTGATCTCCTTGAAAAAATTGGGCCACATATGAACCTATTATGGATATGCGAATGCTCATGCCTAACATGTAACAAACATGATTAGTAATGCATACGAAGTAAGTAACACACGTGGTTCTATGAAAAACCTTTTGGAAATTCATTTTGAAATTCATTTTGAAAGAATATAAAGACAGAGCTAATCCTCATATCATCAGACTTCCTTGCTCTTAAAATCATTTTCGCAATAAGGAACAATATAGAAATCCAAGGCCTTAAGCCTCACGAATGAGGATAATGTTTATCATAGGTTTGGCTTTGTTTCTATATATCCTTAACAAAACATTTGACCACTTTTATTGAATTGAAAAACGTGATTACATTTATATCAACATGAATGTAAATTGCAACCGAACTAAAATTGCAAATGAAATCACAAGAAATTTGAGATTGTAATCAACAAAATGCAATGGAAAAAGTTAGTAGCAAAAGTTCAAAAGAATTTTCCTACTCCAGTGCGTAAGTATCTTCTGTCTCAGTTATGATAACGTTAATGGTATTTTCTTCGAATAAGCCAGGCATAACAGATTCTTCCTCTGCATGTAAGTCTTCTTCTTGAAGTAGTTTGGAAGGTCCAGGAAAAGTTTCCTTGATATGGATCTGATGATAGGGAAGCTCTTTAACTTTGCCATTTCATATGGATGGATTAATGATGCGATCACCTCGGCCTCTATGGCCTCCATGGTTCTTTCGACCTCGACCTTGGCCTCCATGGTGATCTTTAGAGCTATCTGGAATATAACCTACTCCATATTTCATTCTTGTAGTAAGTAGAGTGATAGGTTCTTTGATTCCTTGGGATTTCGATCCAAGAGCATTATCGGGAGTAAATCCATACTGGCATAACACCCTTCCAGACATAATGGATGATGCTGAGAACTCTGAAATTTTATGATGCAACCGGCAGGAATTTGCACCATTGAGATCATTTCGAAGGAATGATAACTTGGTTCTTCTTTCACTTCGGGTTCGATATATGGTATTGCACTCTCTTTGTAAGTGGTGAAACCCGTCTCCCCATGTATGGTGATCATCTTGCCATAAATGACAAACCTGACCTTCTGATAGAAACTTGAAGGAATGGCACCAGCCATATGAATCCAAAGTCTTTCGAGTAATAAGTTGAAGGTCTTCAGAATATCCACTACTTGAAAGTCAATCAGGAAAGGCACAGGGCCTATGTTCACCTTGAGCTCGATATCGCCAATAACGTCTTTCTTCATTCCATCAAATGAACGCATAGTTACCTTAGAAGGTTTAATGAGCTCTTCGCTAATCCCCAAGCGATGCAGTGTGCTTAGTGGACACAAATTAAGTGCGGAACCATTATCGATCAGCACACGTGACACCTCCTTACCCCGGCATTTAACGGCAATATACAAAGCCTTATTATGGGAACGCCCGTCAATTGAGAAATCTTCATCGGAAAAGGCAATTTGATCTTTCAAGAGAATAGTGCCAACAAAGTCTTCCAATTGTACTTCATTAATTATCTCTGGGACGTGCACTTCATTGAGAAGTTTCATAAGCACCATTTTATGGCTTTCTAAAGTCTTGAAGAGATCCAACAGAGAAATCTATGTCCTGTTCAATCATCTCAAATTCGCTTGTCTTCATGAGTGAAAGCAATTGTTTAACATTTTCTTCGGTTACTCCCTTCTTTTCGTGCTCACCTTCTTTCGGGACATAGCATCTCCCCGATCAGGTTATAGCATCAACTTCTTTAGGAGAGTAATCCCAAGGTACACACTTAGTATCAAACTTTTCTTTTGGAGGGAGAGTGATAATCACAGGCTGTGTTTCTTCTTCTTCAATCCTTAGTCGATCAATGGGAAGTTGGAAAGTGATCGGTTCGACAGGACCTTCCTCCTCCTTATATTTATCTACCTCATCAAGCTTGATCAGAAATGGTGTAATCATTGATACCATGCTTCTATTGGCTTTGTCAACATCCATTCCATCCCTACCATCAGGTGTGATTATTTCGTTCTTGAATGCCCATGGAGGGGGTGTATATTTGATACGGTAATTATACCGACCACTTTCTTGACCCAGAAAATCGACAACTTCACCTTGTTTTCATGTTTTTCGAGCAAATCGCGTATCACCTCGGTGAATCTTTTTCTGCTTTTCCTCTTCTCGATCTTCATTTTCTTCGAGATTTAGTTGACTAATCGGGACCTTGTCCATGCCACCCTATCCGTCCGGTATAATATCTTCATTTTTGAACACTCATGATGGTAGAGTATATTTGACACAGTAATTGTATTTACCGCTGTCTTGACCAAGTGAGTCTATGGTTTCGCCTTCTCAGGATGATTTCTGGGTGAAACGCCTTTTACCCTGTCGGACTTTTTCTTTCTCCTTTTCATCCTTATCTGTTTTATCTTGGAGCATTTCCTTCTTAGATAAGGCTTTCTCTTTAGGGTTGATTTCGTCATCCATATCATCCTAGCCATCAGGTACAATTACTTCATTTTTGAATGCCCATGGTAGTGGGGTATATTTTATTTGGAAGTTATATTTTCCGGAGTCTTTTCCCAAGTTGTTTACAATCTCGCCTTTTAGAAGTGCTTCTTGACGAAAGGGGGCATCTCCTAAACGATAAGCTTTAATCTTGACCTCATATTCATCTTTATCGTCAGACTTGATCACTGTTTCTTCATCTTTGATCATATTTACTGTATTGTGCTTAGGAAGAGGATTTTGATGTACATTTGACTTGGGCTCTTGAAGTTCAATATCTTCTTATCAATGAGCTATTGAACCTTGTACTTTAGAGTGAGATAATTATCTACATCATGTCCCCTTTCTTCTATGTGATAGATGCAGGTTTTTGATTCATCGTACCAAGAAAATCTTACAGGATTTTCCCTTGGGTACTTCTTTGACCACCAAATGCCTTTCTAGAAGCATTGGTAATGGCTTTGACAGGGGTCGGGGCAACGGTGTGTATTGCCTCGCGGGCCTTTTATTTGGCTCGAACTACCTTGGGTTTTTCCAAGTGACATTTGATTGCTTTTGGAAATGATGCTTGATGAGTATTTGGGCTAGACACCATAGCCATTTCTCGGATGGGCTCTTTGTCTTTTTTCCCGGGATAAGGCCTTCGTGCTGATGTTTCTTGAGCCTTCTTCTCTTTCAATCCCTATTCAATTCTCTCACCTACATTTACCAACATGGTGAATGTTTGACATCACGATACATGAAGCTTGTCGTAATACTCAATTAGCAATGATTTTAGAAAGAGCTCAATGAGCTCGTCTTCACTTATGGCGGGCTTTACTTATGGGGCAACAGCTTTCCATCTCTGAGCATAAGTTTTGAACCCTTCATTCTTCCGTTTTTTGGTTTTGACGAGATCTTCTCTAGTTGGGAGTACTTCATCATTAAACTTGTACTGGCAAAGAAATTCTCCCGCCAAGTGATCCCATTCAGTGAAGTCTTCTTGTCGAGGGCGGTGTACTATGCGAGGGCCGCTCCTCTCAAACTATCTTGAAATGTGCTAATAAGAAGTGGTGTGTTATCTGAATATCTCACCATCTTACGGAGATAATACTTCAAATGGCTTTTGGGACAACCAGTGCCATCATACTTGCTCACAAATTCTGGTTCTTTATAATTTTCTGGAACAACCACCTTTGCATACGGCGAGAACTTGTCGAATCTTTGAAGTTCATAGCCTTGACTTGCTAAGCATTCTTCAATTTTGGCCAATCTCTTGGCCTCTTCTTCATCTTTTGTTTTGGACGTCTTCTTGATTTGATCATCCACTTCCAAATTTACCACCTCGGGTGTAGTCTATGGAGGATTTTCTTGAATCGGTTCTTTGTTTCTGGCTAGTTTTTCAATTGGTGTTTTAGTAGTGTTTGAAGTTCCTGCATTTAAAGTAGAAGGATACTGTCCACGGAATGTAAGAATAAAAGCCTTCATTTCTACCATCATTGTAGCCATTTGGATCATTTAATTCTCGACTTCAGCTAGTCTAGCACGAGTTTCTTCTTCCGCCATTCTAACTTGTAAGCAAGTCCGAGGTCTTTTACCTTCCGTTGCTAAACAACCTGTCTCATAGAAAGACTCGATATTAGCATTGTAAAATGATCATGAAACCCTACATACCTTTTAATCGTATGGTTTCATGAGATTATCAAGGATAAGAAATTTCATACAAGCCTTAGCTTTGTATAAAATTCATTATCAATGTCTTTCTCAAGGAATCATACAATTCAAAGAATTGTAATCCATGGTGATTCTTTACAAAACATACTTTGAAACTTCATTAAGCAATTATTTAATAAGCAATCGTTTCAATTTTGAAAATTTTTATTACAATGCTGTTCATCAAAATAGGGGAACACTAGCTTAAACAAGTCTAGGCTTTTTACTAGCTAAGGTAGCTTCAGCCACTTCATATTCCTTGGCTCGTGTCTCCCATTCTTCCACATCGATTACAACCTCCTCAGGAACATACGGCTCTACACCTAGCGTGCTTGGTACAATGTACTCTGGGATATACGGCTCATCGAAATGAGTAGTAACAATCAAGGGTATATAGGGTTCGACGTCGATTGGTCGCTTAGCCTTCAACCACTTTATATACTCGTTGGACACCGAAAAGAGCTTTATTTCTCCTTCCAAATCTTCAGGCCATTGAAGTATTTGCTCGGTTGATTTCTTCAAGAAATTCATAATCCCATCAACTCTTATTCGCAGCTCTTTTCCTTCCTTTTCCGATAAGGATTTTTGTGCTATTTCAAATGTGAACTCCTCAGGATGCCAAATAGGTGGAATTTGTTAAACCATTTGGAATTGCTGTATGACTCTTATCGGGCAATAAGCAGTTCCGCCGCTTAATCCAAGCAACGGCACCAAATTGCCGTCTTGGGTAGTAATTTGAGCTTTCACTATCTTCGGCCATTGAATTCTCCATTGAAACTGGTCGGGAGTTATTGCTCTAATGAAGTTTGCCCACTCAAGAAGAGAGTATTTTGGCATTTTGTCTTAGAGTTTCAAATATTTCTCAATAGGGTTGGTAGATGAGTCGATCTCTCGAATGCGCATATAACGTTCCCAAGGTCGAATATGGAAAATAAACCACACAGAAAGCAACCCAACTAAAGCTTGTAGTACACCCTTTTGTTGATTTTGGTATTTGTTCAATGAAATGATGGTTTCCGCTAAGAGCATATTGGAGAAGTCCCATTTTAGGCAAGCTTGCTTAGCAATTACTGCAACGAGAGGATTTAATCCAGCTCTTGATGCGGGGAATAAAACGAATCTAAAGAAGGCAAGAATAAAAACCGTCGTGAAAGTGTTTCCCGTTACTTTTGGCAACTTGGAGTAATTGGCCATCAAGTAAGATAGAGGAAATCTCTCGGTATTCGACTTGATCAACTTTTCCACTTGAGAGGTCTTCAAGTTTAAGAATTTAGTTATAACGCTCGTGGGTTTCAATCTAATTGGGGGCTCAACGGTTCTTGACCTGAAATCAATTCCAATAGTTGCCTTATATTCTTCTAGTGTAGGTACCATCTTGTGCTCGCCTAATTGAAATGTGGCAGTGGTAACTTCCCAGAAATGGGATAATGCTTGGATTATGCTTACTTGGTACTCCAGGTTGATGAGCTTGAACAAATACCTGAGCCTTTCCCTTATGTTTGCTTTGTTGTCCTTTGTCATGTTTACCCACCATGCCAAAAGCTCCTTCCTTGGAATAGGAATGACTTGTATGTCTAGTTTCCCCATTTCGATCTAAAGCATGTAAAAGAAATTGATTATTATTCACCATGGATTACCAATTGATTTTAATGCTTGCATTTCAATTATATGTCCTTTTAAGGTATGACGGAGGTAAAATACACTTGCATGCCTAGAAAGTAATGCAAATGTCATTTTGAACCGATCACTATCCGTTTAGAGCATATATTTGAGATCATGGACAAATTCAATGTGTGATGTAAATGCCTATTCTGTGATACTCCATTTAGACCATAAAGTCTTAAACTATGGTTTACAACTTCGAATACATTGAAATGAACGAATAAGCATTTAAATTACATGAAAAATCTGCCATGGACCTATGCATTTCATCTAAGAATGAAAAAATGGTCAAATGGAGTATGGAACCCTAATCACGCATTCTAATATGAAAGGGCATTTAGACCAAGTATTGAATGTCATTTAAGCATTTTTTTTGAAAATATGCCAACTAATATGCATAATTGTAAAAGAATGGAATGGAACGATACTTATTTACCAGGACATTTTTGTTTGGTTTTAGGTATACCAACCACAAAGACAAGCGAATGCAACTAGTGAAGTTTTGATGCCTAAAAGGGTAGGATATGCTAAAGGCTCAAGGTTACCACTTTAATGGACAAGGGATCCCATTCCAATAGGCAATCGGCCCAAAGTAATGGAATATTATTCCATCTCGATGATCGGTATTGCATTTAAACAATCCCATGAGCAATCAGCTTATAGTTTCGCCTAAACATATACCTCCTAAGGGTAATCCTAAATGTAGCCGGGGTTGGGCCACGGGTGGTGTGTGCTAATAGTATAGTGCTAAAGTAATTTAAAGACATGCATATCAATTAATGACCAAACAGCACTTCTAAAATTCATTCAATTTACATTCAATCCTAACACCATCCTACAAAACAAGGATTAGCAAAGACTACATCCCTTATACCATCCGCCTGCAAAATCATTTAACACTATAGTTAGCGGGATGTACCTAGGATCCTTGCAAGCATAAAACACATGCATATCGTTCTATCTAGGCCTAAGTCCATTTAGAAAAAGTAAGTGCCCTCCACTTAGAAAAAGTAAGTCTCTGATAGAGTCGCTAAGCTTGTCGTGCCGCGCTTTTTGGACTTTCGGGATTTGCGCGTTAAGGAGATATTTCCGTGTAAGGGTCCCTCTCATACCATACCTCATATGACAGTGGATGGTAATTTCATATTTAGTCTAAGTTTTTGATTTTGGAGTCGCCACTAGTCATTATTGGTAGGTAGACTAGAAACTTAATTGGGGTATGGGAGAAATACCACGATTCTACGAGCCAGAAATTTTGAGTACAGAGACTTGATTACGTTAATGATCCCAAATTGAGATCCCTAACACCCTTTCGGTATCTAAGAACGATACGATGTCTAACGTGTCAGGTAAGTTTCTGAGGCTTACCCACTAATTCTATCCATTCTAATCGTAGGAAAATCAATCAAGAATTAAATGTGCAATCAATGTCAATCAAATCAATCAATCCTAAATGGTCTTTTAAAAATGAAAATCAATCAAAAAATCCAAACCCTAATGAAGCTCTATAAGCTTAATCATTTCATAATTTGCATTTTTTTGGATTTTAGGGTTTTTTAGGGGTTATAGCCCATAAATTGGAGATTTTTTTTAAAAATGCCACTTGGGCACTTTGGAAAATTCAAATTTCACTTTCTAAGGTTGGCCATAATGTTTTTGAACCATTCTGTGAATTTTTGAATTTTTTTTTAAATTGAATTTCTGAGAATTTCATTAACCGAGAATTGATTTTATGATTTTCTGAAAATTTTTATGAATTTTCCAATTTTTTTAGATTTTTTAAAATTTGTCACATTTTTTATTTGTATTTTATGAATTTTTATGAATTTTCTGAAAATCTTTCAATTTTTATGAAAATTTTTATTTTTTTGTGAATTTCTTATTTTTCTAAAATATTTCGAATTTCTAAAATTTTTTTATATCTTTCTGATTTTTTTATTTTTTATGAAATTTTTTATATTCTTTTAGTATTTTTTCAATTTTTTATATATATTTTTAAATTTTTTAAAATTTCTCGCCGAAGTGGCGAACTGGACCGGCCCGGTTCAACTCGGTTCGGCTTGACCGAACCAGGCCTCGCCGGCACCGGTTGCCGGTCGTCTTCTCCGGCGGGCACGGTGCCAAAAACGGCACCGTTTCGGTCTTCTGCTCTTTGAGGCATTAGGTCGAGCATTTGGTGGGCATGAATCCCAACTTAACATTTTCAAGGCCGCCACTTTAAACTCTTCTCCGGCGACCTTCCGGCGATGTTCCGGCACTAATATTTGGTTCTGTGTCATCTTCATATCACTGAATATTAACCCGACCGACTCAGTTCGTCGTCGGACTCTGTCGGCTGGCGAGATTCAAGTTCGAAGAACCTAAACTATTTCTAACTAAAACATGCATTTCTAGAACTCAAACCATTACCATACTCGCCCTAGCCATCTAGATCGCTTTTAATCAACATCAGATCATCAAAAAGTTAAAGAAAGCCTACTTGAATAGCTTAGGACCACAAGAGATTCTCCGGCAAGGGGTATCCGAGCTCTGGCGAAGGGGTTTTATGCACGGCCAACTCGGTTCATGCTCGTTTAACGCCCAAAATGCAATCAAGTAACACAAAACATGATCAAAAACAAGTTTTGAGCATCTAGAAAGCCAAAATTACAACTAAAATGGCATGAACAACAAGATAGAACCAAATCATATTTTCTGGAATTTTGTCTAAACCGTGACAAGGATCGAAGTTTACCTTCTCCAAATATGATCAAATATGTGTTTTTGAGCTAATCGATCATCGTGGAACTCTTCCTTGATCCAAGAACTTTGAGCTGGAGGTCTCGGCTTTGACAAAACAGCTCTTCATCGATTGGCCGAGCTCACATTTCAGGCCTTCATGGTTGACCAAACCGAACAAATTGCCAGAAGGGAGATCATGACCGGACCCTGATTTGTCGGCGCTTCGCCGTCTAGGGCGGCGCCGATCGCTCAGGTAGGGGACCTCTAACCTCTTCTCATTCTAGCTTTCTCTCTTTTTCCTATGTTTCTCTCTCCTCTCTCTCTCTCTGGCATTTCGTCGAACAGCTTCTTTTTTTCTTCGTTCAGTTTTCCTGCTTTTTGTTCATTCATTTTTCCCGCCTAAAGATCGTTAGAACTGACTTCCAATCGATTGGATCGGTTCCTTGGCGCCAGCTAGAGAATCTCCAGCTGGCCAACTCGGTTAAAACATGCTAATTTGATGGAGAAGGTTGGCAAAGTCTTGGGCACGACCTATTTTTCCTAGGTTTTATTGTGTTCTGGGCAAATCGGGTAAGGAAGATGAACAACTCGGGTTGGGTCGGGTTGACCCGGTCGACCCGGCAGACCCGGGTTGGTCTAAATTCGCAAATTAAGCTCAATTTTGACTCAATTTTCAAAATTAAACCCTAAAATTGAATTCCTCATCACATTTCGAACCCAAATATGTGATTTTTCTCAATTTTTTTAATAATCATGTCCAAGATTTTCACATTTTTGTATTCGGGTTAATAGGATTTTGTTCAATTTGATGTCCAAGATTTTCACATTTTTGTATTCGGGTTAATAGGGTTTTATTCAATTTGAATTATCCACATCTAATTAACCCTAAAAACGATGGTCTCATGGTTCGACAATTTCATATTGGGCACGATTCCCAATTTGGGCTCAAAATTCTTAATTTTCAATTGAATTTTGGGGATTTCTGATTTCTATGACAAATTGTGCAATTGGATCAACCATTATGTAATTCAAGATCCCATAATCATTTGTTGTGAAGACACTATGACTTAAAAATGACTAGAAAAGATTTAATTCAATTTTTGGTTCAATTCAGGTTTGATTTTGTCCAATTTTGGGAAAAACATATACCAGATTGAGATTTTTTCAAAATTGATGATGTATTAATGAAATTAGATTTAAAATAAGACTAATGACTATTTTTATGGAAATTTCTAGATTCTATTTGCTATTTTTCTTGATTTTCTCACTTATTTTGACTAAAAGAAATTAAGGAAAAATGCAGGAAAATGCTAAAAAAATTATTTTTGGTTTAGAAGTAGGTTTCTAGGCTTGGCCAAGATTCCTAGTCCTAATTTTGAGATTTTTGAAAATATAAAAAAAAGCTAAAAATCAAGTGTCAATAGGGAGTCTCTGATCACACTCCTATGATTATCAGAATTGTGCCTTCCCTATCAACCAAGAAGCCGTTCAAAATTTTCAACTACTGGAAGTCTTACCCATCGTTCTCAACTATTGTCACTCAGGTGTAGGAATCCCAGGTTGCTGGAACTCCCATGTTCATATTGTGCTGAAGCTTAAGATACTCAAAGGGCGCCTTAAATAACTTAACAGGGAATCTTTCTATGATATCTCGACCCGTATCGCCTAGGCCAGGTCATTTCTAACTTCTACTCAAGATGCTTTTGCCATCGACCCCCTTAACAGGGTGTTAGCAAATCTTGAAAAGGAACAACTCCAGGGTGTCTCGGAACTTATACTCCAAGAGGAATATTTCTTTAAATAGAAGTCGAGGATTAAATGGTTGATTGAAGGGGACCGAAACACGAAGTACTTTCACCATTTTGTCAACAAGAGGCACCTTTATAATCGTATTCTATCAGTATCCGACAATGATGGTGCTGTCCTCACTGACCCGAGCTTAGTCTAGCATTATATTCTTTCACATTTAGGGAATTTACTTGCTGCTAACTCTTCAACCGTTCAGCTAGCTATTGAGGATATTCGGGATGTGGTTGAGCGCGTTCTTGATGATAATCAGACCCAATTTCTTTCTCGGGAGGTGACTGATATCGAGATCCGTAACACTATGTTCTCCCTTGCTAAAGGTAAGGCCCTAGGCCTTGATGGCTTCAATGTCGATTTCTTTAAATCATCTTGGGAAATTGTGGGTCTTTCTGTCACGTTGGCTATCAAGGATTTCTTTTAATCTGGTTCCTTGCTTAAGGAGACTAATATTACTATACTTGCGCTTGTGCCGCAGGTGCCCAATGCTTTCGCTATGAATGAATTTCGGCTCATTGGGTGCTGCAACACGGTTTATAAGTGCATAACCAAGATTTTGGTGAATAGAATTGCTTCTATGCTACCTTCAATTATTAGCCATCCCTAGAATGCCTTTGTTAAGAGGTGGAGGATCGGTGACAATATCCTACTTGCCTAGGAACTTTTCGCTGGTTTTCGTCATGAGCCTTATTTGCCGAAATGCGCTATCGATGTTGACTTTCAGAAGGCTTATGATACTGTTGACTGGGGCTTTTTGGAGATAGTCTTGCAAACTTTCGGCTTCCCTCGAATGTTCATCAAGCTTATCATGGAGTGTATAGCCTCCCCGAAATTTTGATTGCTATTAATGGTGATCTCCATGGTTTCTTTGCTAGTGGTAGAGGCATTCGACAAGGGGACCCTATGTCTCCCTACCTCTTCACCCTAGCTATGGAGGTGTTCACCGGCATGCTTAATGCTCAGACACAGCTACTAGGATTCAAGTTCTTTTGGCGGTGTAAGGCCACTAGCCTAACTCACTTATTCTTTGCCGACGATGTCCTCCTCTTTGCTGAGGCAAATATGGCTTCTACCACTCTTTTGAAGGATAGCCTGGACTTATTCTTTGGGTGGTCCGGTCTAAAGCCAAACGTTAACAAAAGTGAGATCTTCTTCTCTAGTGGGTCGGCGGATGTTCGGGATTAGATCTTGCAATCCTTGGGCTTTCATGAAGGTATGCTTCCTTTTCGGTATCTTGGGGTACCTGTGACTGCTTCTAGGCTGAGCAAGTCTGATTATAGCTCTCTGGTGAACTCCATTACTGCCAGAGCATGCTCTTGGTCTCAACGATTCTTATCTTTTGCTGGCCGTCTACAACTTAGTAAGTCGGTCCTCCATGCCATACATGTGTTCTGGGCTGGTGCCTTCACTCTCCCTTTGTTTGTATTATCGAGGATTGAGTTGATTCTTAAATAATTTCTCTGGAAGGATCGGATTTGGGTGTTGAAGGTGCCAAAGTCCCTTGGAGTGTTGTTTGCCTCCAGAAAGAAGAAGGTGGCTTGGGTATTCATAGACTCATTGATTGTAATGCTTAAAGCTCAAGCATATATGGGTGCTCTTCACGGATAAGGAGTCGTTATGGTGCAAGTGGATACACTCCACTTTTCTGAAAATTAAAAATTTTTGGGTTGCTTCCAAGCTAACTTTCTGTTCCTGGGCATGGAAAAGAATTCTTGACATCTACCAGGAATTTCAGTTGCAATTTGAATGGCGGATTGGTAATGGAGTTTCCACTTCATTCTGATTTGATTTTTGGCACCACAGAGGCCTCCTTTGTAAGTTATTCACTGATAGGGACATCTATCGTTCTGGTATCCCGAGAAAGGCTTCGATGTGGGACTTCTATTCCTCGGACTGGCAACTGTCAAATGTACTTGAAACTATCAACTTCTGGATGGAAGTTATCCCTGCTCTTAACAAGGAGATGTGTGATCGGATAGTTTGGTAGGGACATTCTTGGGGCGTTTTTTCTACTGCCTTGGCTTGGGAACTGATCAGAAATAGGGGACAGATCGTGACTTGAAACTCGTTCATTTGGGACTGCAGCATTACACCGAGACATGGTTTCTTGACGTGGCTTATCTCTCTCAATAGGCTCCTAACGCAGGTTTTATTGATGAGTTATCACAGGATCTCGGAAGGTGCATGTGCTTATTACTAATGTAGGCCAGACTCTATTGACCATTTGTTCTTCGGGTGCGCTATCACGGGTACCCTTGCACGTTTTTGGGCAGCTAAGTGTAACCTTTCTTGGTGAAATGGTATATGGCAAGAAAATCTCCGTTGGGCCATCCACTTCATTGGTGGTCACAACTTTCCCGGGCGCATTGCTCGTTTTTCACTTGGTGTGCGGTGCCATATCATATGGATGGAATGGAATCATATCCTATTTAGGAATTAGACACTTTTTCTGCCGACCCTTCACAACCACCTTGCTAAGGTTGTAAGGGATAAAGGTCTCTCCTTTAAGCCTATTATAGACACTCCCCGTAATAGAAGGATCCAAGTTAATTGGGGCATCTTGCCCTCTATCTTTGAGTGATCTCTTGATCATGCCTTGTATTTAGCTTTCATTTTTCTGCTGGCTGGTGTTTTGTCCTTTGTTTTTGTTGCGTACTTGTTGCTACCCTACTTTGTTTAGTCGCAACACCTTTGCACCCGTCGGAACACCCTTATGTGTCGCCTTAGGTACGAGGTTTTTGCGTTCAGTTGCACTCTTTGTATGTTATGCATTAAAAAGTTAATATACTTCTTACTTTACCAAAAACAAAAAAACAACTGCAAAAGCATTTGCCAAGGATGTTTTCATTAATCAAGAACAAAAGTTGGGGGCTCGAAGGCGATCAGATATCATCCTAGTCTCAACCATAAACGATGCCGACTAGGGATTGTCGAATGTTGCTTTTAGGACTTCGCCGACACCTTATGAGAAATCAAAGTTTTTTGGTTCTGGGGGGAGTATGGTCGCAAGGCTGAAACTTAAATGAATTGATGGAAGGGCACCACTAGGAGTGGAGCCTGCGGCTTAATTTGATTCAACACGAGGACACTTATTAGGTCCAGACATAGTAAGGATTGACAGATTGAGAGCTCTTTCTTAATTCTATGGGTGGTGGTGCATGGCTGTTCTTAGTTGGTGGAGCGATTTGTCTGGTTAGTTCCGATAACGAACGAGATCTCAGCCTGCTAACTAGCTATGTGGATATATATCTCCACGGCCAGCTTCTTAGAGGGACTATGGCCGCATAGGCTAAGGAATTTTGAGGCAATAACAGGTCTATGATGCCCTTAGATGTTCTGGGCCACACGCGCACTACACTGATGTATTCAACGAGTCTATAGCCTTGGTCGACAGGCCTGGGTAACCTTTGAAATTTCATTGTGATAGAGATAGATCATTGCAATTGTTGGTCTTCAATGAGGAATTCAAAGTAAGCGCGAGTCATCAGCTCGCGTTGACTATGTCCCTGCCCTTTGTACACATCATTTGTTGCTCCTACCGATTGAATGATCTGGTGAAGTGTTCGGACCGCGGCGACGTGAGTGGTTTGCTACCGATGACATCGCGAGAAGTCCACTGAATCTTTTCATTTAGAGGAAGGAGAAGTTGTAACAAGCTTTCCGTAGGCGAACTTGCGAAAGGATCATTGTTGAATCCTATCTAGCAGAATGACCAGAGAACCAGTAACAAACTCAATGGGGATGGCGGGCCTCGCCCGATGTCCCCAGACGCTTGGATGGCATGGGTGCCTACGGGCGCTTGGGCTTTTCTTGGCGGCACAACGAACCCTGGTGCGGAATGCGCCAAGGAACTTCAATAAGAGAGCGATGCTCCTGCCACTCTAGACATGGTACATGTGCGGGATGCCATGTAATCTCCTATTATTCATAATAACTCTCAGCAATGAATATTTTGGCTCTCGCATCAATGAAGAACGTAGCGAACTGTGACACTTGGTGTGTATTGCAAAATCCCATGAATCATTGAGTCTTTGAACGTAAGTTGCGCCCGAAGCTTCGGTAGAGGGCATGTTTGCCTGGGTGTCACACATGGCGTTAGTCCTAACCCCTTGTCATGAATTGGATGGGTGGGACTTGTGTGTATAAGTTGGCCTTCCAAGACGACCTTATCCTGGTTGGCCTAAAATCGAGCATTGAAGCGATTAGATCTATGATATTCGGTGGCTGATGAGACCCCAATGATCAATGTCGTGCTTGCCGCTCATGCACAAGCTCCACAAATCTTACCTTTCACCAATGCGACCCTAGGTTAAGCGGGGCTACTTGTTGAGTTTAAGCATATCAATAAGTGGAGGAAAAGAAACTAACAAGGATTCCCCTACTAACGGTGAGCAAATCGGGAAGAGCCCAGCATAAGAATCGGGCGCCCTCGGCATTCGAATTGTAGTCTAGAGAAGCGTCCTTAGCGATAGACCGGGCCCAAGTTCCCTGGAAGGGGGCGCTAGAGAGGGTGAGAGCCTCGTCGTCTCTGGACCCTGTCGCACCACGAGGCACTGTCGGCGAGTCGGGTTGATTAGGAATGCAGCCCTAATCGGGCGGTAAATTTCGTCCAAGGCTAAATATGGGCGAGAGACCGATAGCAAACTAGTACAGCGAGGGAAAGATGAAAAGGACTTTGAAAAGAGAGTCAAAAAGTGCTTGAAATTGTCGGTAGGGAAGCGGATGGGGGCCGACGATGTGCCTTGGTTGGATGTGCTTGTGCTCGTTCATCGTTCATGGCCATGCGTTGTGCCCATACATCGTGCCCATGCATCGTTCATGGCTGAGCGTTGTGCTCGTACATCGTGCCGTGCATCGTTCATGGCCAAGCGTCGTGACCATGCATCGTTCATGGCTGTGCATCGTTCCCGTACATTGTGCCCATGCATCGTTCATGGCCGAGCGTCGTGCTCGTGTGTCATGCCGTGCATCATTCATGGTCGAGCGTTGAGCCCATGCATCGTTCATGGCAGAGCGTCATGCCTGTGCATGGTTCATGACCGTGTATCGTGTCGTGCATCGTTCATGGCCGAGTGTCGTGGCCGTGCGTCGTGCCCGTGCATGGTTCATGGCTGTGCATTGTGCTCGTGCATCGTTCATGGCCGAGCGTCGTGGTCGTGCGTCGTGCCCATGCATCGTTCATGGCTGTGCATCGTGCCTGTATGTGCCGTGTATCGTTCATGGCCGAGCATCATGCCTGTGCATCGTTCATGGCCGAGCGTCGTGGTCATGCATCGTGCCTGTGCATCGTTCATGGCCGTTCATCGTGCCCGTGTATGCCGTGCATCGTTCATGGCCGAGCATCGTGCCCATGCATCGTTCATGGCCGTGCGTCATGCCCGTGCATAGTTCATGGTCGAGCATCGTGCTCGTGCATCATGCCGTGCATCATTCATGGGCAAGCGTCGTGGCCGTGCATCGTTCAGGGCCGTGCATCGTTCCTGTACATCGTTCCTATGCATCGTTCATGGCCGAGCGTCAAGCCCGTGCATCGTTCATGGCAAAGCCTCATGCCCGTGCATAGTTCAAGGCCGTGCATCGTGCTCGTGCATCGTGCCGTGCATCGTTCATGGCCGAGCGTCGTGGCCGTGCGTTGTGCCCGTGCATGGTTCATGGCCGTGCATCATGCCCGTGTATCGTTCATGGCCGAGCGTCATGGTCGTGCATTGTGCCTGTGCATCGTTCATGGCCGTGCATTGTTCATGGTCGAGCATCATGCCCGTGCATCGTTCATGGCCGTGCTTGTGCCCGTGTATCGTGCCATGCATCGTTCATGGCCGACCGTTGCGCCCATTCATCGTGCCCGTGGATCATTCGTGGCCGAGCATCGCGTCCGTGCATCGTTCGTTCACGGCCAAGGGTCGTGCCTGCGCATCGTGCCCGTGGATCGTTCATGGCCGACCATCGCGCCCATGCATCGTTCGTTCATGGCCGAGGGTTGTGCCTGTGCATCGTGCCCGTGGATCGTTCATGGCCGACCATCGCGCCTGTGCATCGTTCATTCATGGTCGAGGGTCATGCAGATGCGTCGGGCCTGTGGATCGTTCATGGTCGAGCATCGCACCCGTGCATTTTTTGTTCATGGCCGAGAGTCGTGCCTGTGCATCGTGCCCGGGCATTGTTCATGGTCGTGCTTCATGCCTGAGCATCGTGGCCGAGTGCATGGGACGTGGCCGATGATCATGGCCAAGTGCATCGATCTTGGCCGAGCCTCGTGGCCGAGTGCATCGGTCATGCACGAGGCTTATGGTCGAGTGCATTGGTCTTGTACGAGGCACATGGAACCGATCACTACTTCACCGATCATTTCTCATCCAATTGAATCCATTCTTCTTCCTAAGTTTTGTTTGAGTCATCAAACAGCTCCCCCATTTGTTTTCCCACCTCCCAACTATTTTTTCTAATTTTCCAATTTTTTAATAATTTTTTAAATACGAAAAATAAAAAAATATTTCCAAGCTTCAAAATTCTTTTTTGATGCATCCATAATTTAGGTCACATTTTTCTATGCATCTCTGCAAAAAATCTCATCAAAATTCGATTTCTACATTTTTTTAGAGACGCGGTGCCATCTCAAACATGGTGAATGTCTCCTCCTGCTGGGAGCAAAATTGCTCATAAGGCTCTTTATGGGGGTAGAGGTGCTTGAAGACCACGACCAGCCTTGGGGCAATCGTTGGGCAATGCATGGACCTATGTTATGGGCACAAGATTGAGTCATAACATGGATCAATGACCGATGAAATAGGCCATAGCCGATCAAATTGAGCACCTCTAAACAAATATGGATGGACGAATGACCCACGCATCGCGTGGCTCCCCTCACGCAAGCATTCTCGGCCGAGTGCATGGGTCGTCGACAAGCCAAGCGACCATATAAGATGAATCGTTGATCATCCTTGACAATCGATGAATCCATGAGTCCCTTCGGTAAGATGAGACCATACCTCATGGCATGAATAAATGAGCTACGTTGGTGTAATGATTGTCTCACGATCAGGCGAACGATCGAGTCTCGATTTGAGCCGAGATCAAGCCATGACCGAGGCCTTAATGGCCAAGGGGAGGCGAGATTGAGGTGAGATAGAACGGAGATTGAAGGCACGATTAGTGACAAGATCTTGCTGTTCTTGCGTCTAGCGGTGCGGATGTGGCCTCGTTCGATGAGTCCGTATGCTCCTCGAGTTCTCATGCTTGGAGAGCTATGGATTAGTCGGCTTGGTTTACTTCCAGTGTACGTGATGGCGTGTGAGAGATGACAAGAATGTGTGTGTTGGTAGGCTCCATGCTGGTGCATCAAATTGCTTCCCTCACTTTCGATCAATTGTTGCTCCACGAACGAACGTTGGATGCAAAATACGTGTTCCTGTGTTGCATACCTATTGCGATGGAAAGTTGTACCGTTCGTTGTCCCTTCCATCACAACATCCTTTTCGATGCTTGGTTGGACTAGATAGTAGGGCTTGCGTTCCACGAACATCTCATGTGATTGTTCGGATGGATCGCGAGTACTTGCTTGTTTTCTCGGATGCGGAACTTTCTTCATGGGTAAGGGGTCATTGGCCCTAGTTCCCAAATCTCTAAGCGTTCCTCACTTTACTGGAATGACGCTCTTGCCTCGTCATTGACCATGTGGAGCTCTCGGGCTTCATGGTGGATCATGCTTGGCGGACGTTGTGAAGGAATGCTACCTGGTTGATCTTGCCAGTAGTCATATGCTTGTCTCAAAGATTAAGCCATGCATGTATAAGTATGAACTAATTTAGATGGAAACTGCGAATGGCTCATTAAATCAGTTATAGTTTGTCTGATGGTATTTGCTATTCGGGTAACCGTGGTAATTCTAGAGCTAATACGAGCAACAAACCCCGACTCTTGGAAGGGATGCATTTATTAGATAAAAGGTTGATGCGGGCTTTGCCCATTGCTATGATGATTCATGATAACTTGACGGATCGCACGGCCATTATGCCGGTGATGCATCATTCAAATTTCTGCCCTATCAACTTTTGATGGTAGGATAGTGGCCTACTATGGTGGTGACGGTTGATGGAGAATTAGGGTTCGATTCTGGAGAGGGAGCCTGAGAAATGGCTACCATATCCAAGAAAAGCAGCAGGCGCGCAAATTACCCAATCCTGACACGGAGAGGTAGTGACAATAAATAACAATACCGGGCTCTTTGAGTCTGGTAATTGGAATGAGTACAATCTAAATCTCATAACGAGGATCCAATAACGTATATTCAAGATGTTGCAGTTAAAAAGTTCGTAGTTGGACCTTGGGTTGGGTCGACTGGTCCGCCTCACGGTGTACATCGATTGGCTCGTCCTTTCTACCGGCGATCCATGTCCTTAACTGGCCAGGTCATGCCTCCGGTGCTGTTACTATGAAGAAATTAGAGTGCTCAAAGCAAGCCTACGCTCTGTATACATTAGCATGGGATAACATCATAGGATTCCGATCCTATTGTGTTGGCCTTCAGGATCGAAGTAATGATTAACAGGGACAGTCGAGGGTATTCGTATTTCATAGTCAGAGGTGAAATTCTTGGATTTATGAAAGACGAACAACTTCGAAAGCATGCGAATCTGTCCAAACTATGTTCAGCTGGAACATTGGTAATGGCCATTCTATATCCTTCTGGTTTGACTCCTGGCATTCTAAGGGGCCGCTTTACCGTCTCTTCAGTGATGTCGAGATCTACCAATCACGCATTCCTCGGGAGGCTTCTGTACGGTCTTTTTTTGAAGGGTCCTGGCAACCTTCAAATACCCTTCACACCATTATGAGCTGGAGTAACTCCACCCCGACTTTTAGGGACAGCACGATGGACAGCTTCGCCTGGTCACCTCATCCAACCAAATCCTTCTCTGTTAATCGTGCGTGGAATCATATTCGAAGGAAATGGCACCTAACCCCTTGGCATTCCTTCATTTGGGACTGTCATATTGCCCCCCGCCATGCCTTCCTTCTGTGGTTAATTTCTCTTAACCGACTGCCTACCCAGGTATTCCTGCTACAAAATCGCAGGATTGATGATGCCTTGTGCGTGTTTTGTGGTGCTACCCCAGACTCTATCAACCACCTTTTCTTTGGTTGTACCTCCACCAGTAGACTGGCTTCTCTGTGGGCGACAAAATGTAATCTACTCTGGCGCAACCGTCCCTGGCAAGAACTTTTAATGTGGGCGATGCAAGTATGTGGTGGATCCTCATTTGCCCACCGCATCTCTAGATTTTCCCTTGGGGCTTTATGCCACATAATTTGGACTGAGAGGAACAATGCGATCTTCAGGAACAAGAGCATCTTTATCCCTGGCATACGTAAGCACCTCATCAAAGTAGTCAAGGACAAGGCCATCTCTATGGGGAGAGTTGAAGACACTTACAGGAACCGCATTCTGCAGAGGAAGTGGGACCTGCCTCCTTCTATTTTTGGATAATGCTGCTCCCAGATATCCCGGTGCCCTCTTCATCAGTTTTTGAAGACCTGGTGTAGATCCTCCATATTGCGGTGGATGTGTTTTTGGGTTTTTATCCTCGTTGTTCTTAGCCGTTCTTCGGCTTGTTGTATAGTTCCTACTGGACCCACTTGACCCTGTGTGGACATTACCATGTCCTAATATGGCCGTGTGTTGGTTTGAGCTTAGGTTGTACTTGGTGATTTGATTAGTTATACTTCTCTTACCTTACCAAAAAAAAAAAAAAACAACTTCGAAAGCATATCATTTGGATTGAACGGAACAACTCCATATTCAGGAACAAGAGTATATATATCCCGGGTATTCGCAAGCATCTTTTCAAAGTGGTGAAGGATAAAGCCATATCCTTTGGTGGAATTGCCGATACATATAGAAACCGGAAATTACAAAGGAATTGGGAACTTCCTCCTTCAATCTTCGAAGCGATTCGGACGATCACGTAAATTTAGTTTACTAAATTTGTCCGTTATGGGTAGCCTCCATGTTGGCTAGTTGTATAGTTCTTTCCGAGTCATCCTTGACCCCGTTCGGACATCTCTATGTCTTAGTTGGTTCGAGGTTGTCTTTGGTGCTCTTTTGTATATTGTGTTTTGAAAAGTAATACATATTCTTATCTTTACCAAAAAAAAAAAAAAACAACTTCGAAAGCATATGAACTTGAAAAAAAACTTTTCACAACTCTCGGGTACTGTTCACTACGGGCTCCCAAGTTTCTCTCTGGTTTCTGGAGTTCGTATCACTATTCATTTGACCGGTTATGCTGCGATTCTGGGTAATCCAGCGGCTCAAAGGATCTGAAATTTGGTGTCCTACTTCGCCTAGTACTACTCTCGATCACACTCAAAGGAATCCACAAGTGGTGCCTTGATTGGGACCTACGAGCAGATATGGAATTCCTCGTCTGGGTTTGGTTTTCTGGAGTTCACACCACTATTCACCCGCTGGTTTTCTGGTGACCCTGGTTGATTTGTCCGCTGCTTTCTTCTGAAACTTCAATCCTAGAACTACCAGTAAGTATTCTATCCTCTTACCGTTGGGATATCTATTTGGTTTTCTCTAGTGGTTCTGCAGATAGATCTGGATTCTCCTTGGGTTACTTCTGGTTTCTGCTGGAATCTCGCTTTACGGGAGTAGGATTGTTCGAATTGGTGATTTCTGACCTCCAAGGTTGAACTATTGACTTCCCATGAAAGTTCTTTAGTGTTGGTTTCCATGGCTGAAAAAGTCACCATCTCTGCGGACCCTCCCTTACTGAAGCCCCCTTTAGATTTAGTGAACAAGCTACCTAAGGTACCATCCAAACACCCTTCTGGTGTTAATGCTGGTCCTTCTGAAGTTGACCTGCCTGTGGTCCCGCAAAGCAAACCCCCTCGATTGGGGTTAAAAATGCTAGTGCATCCTCTAATAAGTCACCGGCTGTACAAGGTCCGCGCCATAGGAGTCGTGGTCGTAGTTGAAGAAGAAACTCTTCCAAGATGCCTTCCATTGACTCTGATGTTGGTCGGGTAACCCAACACCCACATGTAAATGATCGATTTGTGGATAGGCATCCACACAGTAAAGGGGAACCATTTGCCAAGCCAACACCTCGTGAACCTCTGCCGGTGCCAACCCAGAGATCCTGGGCAGCTGTTGCAACATCTGCTGAGAAAGGTTTTAACCTCTCTTATATTCCACCATCCATGAAGGATGGTAAACCAATTGCCCGAATGTCAGAGGAGATCCTTGAAGACATCAACCCGAAATGGAAGGAGTGCCTCATTGGCTATTTCATAGGTAAGAAATTACCTTTCAAGATGACGGAAAATGCAGTCAAGAATCTTTGGGGGGCTCAAGTGGTCGATATCCTGGCCAATGTCGATGGTTTCTATTTCTTTCATATCCCCGACACCTCGTTTCGGCGGCAAATTTTGGATGGAGGCCCACTCACTATCCTTAGGGTGCCATTAATACTCCAGCAATGGCATCCAGCTTTGAGATTGGTTAAAGAACAATATCAGTCGCTACCCGTATGGGTTAAGTTAAGGCACATTCCTCATGCGCTGTGGTCAGCCTTGGGCATTAGTGCGGTTGCTAGCGTAATCGGCAAGCTGCTACATATGGATAGTCAAACTAAAAAAAGAAGGATGATCTCATAAGCCAGGGTTTGCATCAAGGTCAAAGCTACTCAATCATTGCTTGATTCAGTTGATGTCATTTGGAACGATGAAACCTGGTCGGTCAAGGTCGACTATGAATGGCGACCGGTCTCATGTCTTGCCTGTGGAACTTTTGGCCACAAGTGTACTCCACCTAGTGAAGTTCATGCTGTCACTCAGAAGCTTACAACTCAAGTAGCTGCTACTGCAGATGCCCTTTCCTCTGGGAAAGACAAATGGGAGACAATCGGCAAGAGAAATACTCGTACTCCTATTTTGGCTTCTCCCTCTGCAATAGAGTTGGGTGTTGCACATATGCCCACCCCTGCCTTGGCATCTTCCTTTCACGCCCCCAAGACCATGGCTACCTCTGCAGTTATACAGAATCTCCCTGATCTAGGCTTGATTTCTCGGGACTCCCCTGAGGATGGTTTTGATTCGGATAATTCTAAAGTTGAATTAGTCAGTAATATTGGCAGCGACCCGGAAGAGCTTTCTCTCTCCCCTGCCCCGATGACTGTTGGATTGAGATCCTCGGTGCACCAAGGTTGTATACCTCAAATCGAGTGTCGAGTAGAATCTTTTGTAGACGACTTAAATACGCGACGGGGTATTGTAAGTGGCAGAGTGGCCTTGCTGCCACAATCCACTGAGATTCAGCCCTTGTCGCTTCGATTCGTCCCTCCCCCCAAATCCTAACTCCATAAACAAACCAATAAATTTCTCTTCCCCAAACTAACATCGAGGGTCGCTGTCCATAACGTGGCACTTGGGACTAAGTACAAGTTCCGAGTGTACGCATCAATCGTGCCCACCATGATTTCTGCCAAGGTATAATAGGAAATGGTCCTTGGTCCGGCCTAAGTGGACGTGGATTGTGTGCCTAGTGTGACGTCGGTCATGTTGTACCAAGGCACATGAGGAAATGCTCTGAGCAACTTGGATGGTTCGTACGGCAATATGCCTTTGGAATGTGAATGGTACACTTGATCGTGTGCCCAGTAGATGTGGATCGTGTGCTTTGGTCCGTGTGGATATTGTGCCTAATTAAGTAGCCAGCGTGCCTAGTGGATATGGATTGTGTGTCTTGGGTCTGTGTGGACATTGTGCCTAATTAAGTAGTCATCGTGCCTAGTGGATGTGGATCGTGTGCCTTGGTCATGTGCCTTGGTCACACACAGACAAAATGTGACTTGAGAGGATGCATCAGAAGACACAAGAGGAAAATGCTCCGAGGAACTTGGTTGGTTCAGCCGGCAATGTGCTTATAGAATGTGAATGGTGTTCCACCATGTGCCTAAGTAGTAAGTTGTTTTGATAAAGCGAAACGAAAGTGCTCCGAGTAACTTGATTCGACCAACATGCCAACTCTTGGCATGACTCCAGTGCAAAAGAATAAGTTGCGTTTTCATAAGCGACCCTTCGTATCCATTGTAAATGGAAATTTTCGCATTCCTTCGACTAATTATGGTGGTGTGGTAGCTCATGATATGCTAAGTTATATGTTCCAACCGTATGCCATGACTTGTGTGCACAAGAAGAAGTCACGTAGAATAAACAAGCGCCAACTCTTCACATAGCCTGGTTGTGTGCTTGAATTGTGTCCTTGTGCCTCGCATCATGCCCGTGTGCATCGTTCATGGCTGTGCCTTGTGCCCGTGTGCATCGTTCGTGGCCGTGCGTCGTGCTCGTGTGTATCGTTCGTGGTCGTGCGTCGTGCCCCTATGCATGGTGCTCGTGCCTCGTTCGTGGCTGGGTGTATTGCCCGTGTGCATCGTTCGTGGCCATACCTCATGCCGTGCATCATTCGTGGCCGAGCTTTGTGCCCGTGCATTGTGTCCGTGTTTTGTTCATGGCTGTGCATTGTGTGTGTATCATGCCGTGCTTCGTTCGTGGCCGAGCTTCGTGCCTGTGCATCGTGTTCGTGTATCGTTCGTGGGCGTCCGTCGTGCCCGTGCATCGTTCGTGGCAATGTATCGTGCCCGTGCTTCGTTCATGGCCGTGCTCGTGCCCATGCATCGTGCCCGTGCTTCGTGTTCATGGCCGTGCTTGTGCTTGTGCTTGTGCATCATTCATGGCCGTGCGTCGTGCCCGTACATCGTGCTCATTCATTGTGTCGTGCATCGTTCATGACCGAGCGTCGTGCCCGTGTATCGTGCCGTGCATCGATCATGGCCGAGCGTCGTGACCGTGTATCATTCATGGCCGTGCATCGAGCCCGTGTATCGTGCCGCGCATCGTTCATGGTCGTGTGTCGTGCCCGTGCATCGTTCATGGCCGAGCATCATGCCCATGCATCGTTCATGGCCGTGCTCATGCCCGTGCATAGTGCCATGCATCATTCATGGCTGAGGGTCGCGCCCGTGTATCTTGCCTATGCATCATTCAGGGCCGTGTATCATGCTCGTGCGTTGTGCCGTGCATCGTTCATGGCCGAGCATCGTTCATGGCCGTGTTCGTGCCTGTGCATCATGCCATGCATCGTTCATGGCCGAGGGTCATGCTCGTGCATCGTGCCCGTGGATTGTTCATGGCCGAGCATCACGCCAGTGCATCGTGCCTATGATCGTTCATGGTCGTGCATCGTGCCCGTGCCTCGTGCCGTGCATCGTTCATGGCCGAGCATCATGCCCGTGCATTGTTTATGGCCGTGCTCGTGCTGTGCATCATGCCATGCATCATTGATGGCTGAGGGTCGTGCTCGTGCATCGTGCCTGTAGATCGTTCATGGCCGTGTATTGTGCCTGTGTGTCAAGCCGTGCATCGTTCATGGCCGAGCATCGCGCTATGCATTGTTCATGGCTGTGCATCGTGCCCGTGCATCGTGCCGTGCATCGTTCATGGCCGAGCATCGTGCCCGTGCATCGTTCATGGCCGAGCATCGTGCCCGTGCATCGTTCATGGCCGAGCATCGTGCCCGTGCATCGTTCATGGCCGTGCTCGTGCCCGTGCATCGTTCATGGCCGAGCATCGTGCCCGTGCATCGTTCATGGCCGTGCTCGTGCCCGTGCATCGTGCCATACATCATTCATGGCTGAGGGGTCGCACCTGTGCATCGTGCCCGTGGATCGTTCATGGCTGAGCATCGCGCCCGTGCATCGTTCATGGCCAAGCACGTCATGCCGTGCATCGTTCATGGCCGAGCATCTTGCTCGTGCATCGTTCATGGCCGTGAATCGTGCCTGTGCTTCGTGCCGTGCATCGTTCATGGCCGAGCATCATGCCTGTGTATCGTTCATGGCCGTACTCATGCCCGTGTATCGTGACATGCATCATTCATAGCCAAGCATCGCGCCCATGCATTGTTCCCGTGGATCGTTCATGGCCAAGCATCGCGCCCATGCATCGTTCATTCATGGCTGAGGGTCACGCCCGTGCATCGTGACCGTGGATCGTTCATGGCCGAGCATAGAATTCGTGCATCATTTGTTCATGGCCATGGGTCATGCCCGTGCATTGTTCATTTATGTCCGAGGGTCGTGGCTCTGTACCGGGCCCATGGATCGTTCATGGGCGAGCATCGCGCCCGTGTATCGTGCCTAGGCATTGTTCATGGCCGTGCGTCGTGCCTAAGCACCGTGGCCGAGTGCATTGGACGTGGCAGATGATCGTGGCAGAGTGCATCGATCCTGGCCAAGCCTCGTGGCCGAGTGCATCGATCATGCACGAGGCTCATGGTCGAGTGCATTGGTCTTGCACGAGGCACATGGAACTGATCTCTACTTCACCGATCATTTCTCCTCCAATTGAATCCATTCTTCTTCCTAAATTTTGTTTGAGTCATCAAATAGCTCCCCCAATTGTTTTCCCACCTCCCAACTATTTTTTTCTAGTTTTCCAATTTTTTATAATTTTTTAAATACCAAAAATAAAAAAAAAATATTTTCGAGTCAAAATTTTTTTCTGATGCATCCATAATTTAGTTCACATTTTTCTAAGCATCTATACAAAAAAATCTCATCAAAATTCAATTTCTACATTTTTTTAGAGACGTGGTGCCATCTCAAACATGGTGAATGACTCCTCCTGCTGGGAGCAAAATTGCTCATAAGGCTCTTTAGGGGGGTAGAGGCGCTCGAAGGCCATGACCGGCCTTCAGGCATTTATTGAGCAATGCATGGACCTATGTTATAGGCACAAGATTGAGTCATAACATAGATCAATGACTGAGGAAAGAGGCCATGGCCGATCAAATTAAGCACCTCTAAACAAAGATGGATGGACGGATGACTCGTGCATCGCGTGGCTCCCCTCACGCATGCATTCATGGCCGAGTGCATGGGTCGTCGACAAGCCAAGCAGCCATATAGGATGAATCAATGATCGAGTTCCTTATTCCATGAGTCCCTTCGGTAAGATGAGACCATGCCTCGCGGCATGAATGAATGAGCTACGATGGTGCAATGATTGTCTCATGATCAGGCGAACAATCGTGTCTCGATTTGAGCCGAAATCAAGCCATGACCGAGGCCTTAATGGCCAAGGAGAGGCGAGATAGGGACGGAGATTGATGCCACGATTAGTGATAAGATCATGCTATTTCCGCGTTTGGCAGTGCGGATGTGGCCTCGTTCGATGAGTTCGTGTGCTCCTCGAGTTCTCATGCTTGGAGAGCTATGGATTAATCGGCTTGGTTTACTTCCAGTGTACGCGATGGCGTGTGAGAGATGACAAGAATGTGCGTGTTGGTAGGCTCCATGCTGGTGCATCGAATTGCTTCCCTCACTTTCGATCAATTGTTGCTCCACGAATGAATGTTGGATGCAAAATGCGGGTTCCTGTGTTGCATACATATTGTGATGGAAAGTTGTACCTTTCATTGTCCCTTCCATCACAACATCCTTTTGGATGCTTAGTTAGACTAGAAAGCAGTGCTTGTGTTCCACGAACATCTCATGTGATTCTTCGGATGGACCGCGAGTGCTTTGTTTGTTTTCTCGGATGCGGAACTTTCTACATGGTAAAGGTTCATTGGCCCTTGTTCCCAAATCTCTAAGCATTTATCGCTTTACTAGAATGACACTCTTGCCTCGTCTTTGACCACGTGGAGCTTTTGGGCTTCATGATGGAT
Source organism: Syzygium malaccense (assembly GCA_031216405.1). NCBI lineage: Eukaryota > Viridiplantae > Streptophyta > Magnoliopsida > Myrtales > Myrtaceae > Syzygium > Syzygium malaccense. Next base: position 15,363,988 of record CM062254.1, read on the forward strand.
CATGCTTGGTGGATGTTGTGAAGGAATGCTACCTGGTTGATCTTGCCAGTTGTCATATGCTTGTCTCAAAAATTAAGCAATGCATGTGTAAGTATGAACTAATTCAGACTGTAAAACTGTGAATGGCTTATTAAATCAGTTATAGTTTGTTTGATGGTATTTGCTACTCGGATAACTGTAGTAATTCTAGAGCTAATATGTGCAACAAACCCCGACTCTCGGAAGGGATGCATTTATTAGATAAAAGGTCGACGCGGGCTTTGCCCATTGCTCTGATGATTCATGATAACTTGACGGATCGCATGACCATCGTGCTGACGATGCATCATTCGAATTTCTACCCTATCAACTTTCGATAGTAGGATAGTGGCTTACTATGGTGGTGACGGGTGATGGAGAATTAGGGTTCGATTCCGAAGTGGGAGCCTAAGAAACGGCTACCACATCCAAGGAATGCAGTAGGCGCGCAAATTACCCAATCCTGACACGGGGAGGTAGTGACAATAAATAACAATACTGGGCTCTTTGAGTCTGGTAATTGAAATGAGTACAATCTAAATCCCTTAACGAGGATCCATTGGAGGGCTAGTCTGGTGCCAGCAGCCGCGATAATTCCAGCTTTAATAGTGTATATTTAAGTTGTTGCAGTTAAAAAGCTCGTAGCTGGACCTTGGGTTGGGTCGACCGATCTACCTCACGGTGTGCACCGATTAGCTCGTCCCTTATACTGGCGATACGCTCCTGGCCTTAACTGGCCAGGTCGTGCCTCAGGTGCTGTTATTTTGAAGAAATTAGAGGGCTCAAAGCAAGCCCACGCTCTATATACATTAGCTTGGGATAACATCATAGGATTCCGGTCCTATTGTGTTGGCCTTCGGGATCGGAGTAATGATTAACAGGGATAGTCGGGGGCATTCGTATTTCATAGCAAATTTGAAGGCCTTTAGTATCTTTTCAGAGGAAGTGGGGACTTCCACCATCAATCTTTGAAGTGATTCGGATGTCCTCTTAATGCGGTCTTTTCCCTCTTTTTGTTTTTAGCCGAGTTTTTTTGGCTTATTGTTTAGTTCTTGTAGAACCTTTCTTGACCCTGTCTGGACATTTCCATGTCCTAACTGGGTCAAGGGTTGGTTTTGGCTTTAGTTTGTATTTGGTGTGTTGAAAAGTAATACATATCTTACCTTATCAAAAAAAAAAAAAAACAACTACGGCAAGCATCTTCTCAAGGTGGTGAAGGATAAAGCCTTATCCTTTGGTGGAATTACTGATACATATAGAAATCGGAAATTACAAAGGAATTGGGAACTTCCTCCTTCAATCTTCGAAGTGAGTCGGACGGGCATGTAATTTGGGTTACTAAATCTGTCTGTTATGGGTAGCCTCCATGTTGGCTAGGTGTATAGTTCTTCCCGAGTCATCCTTGACCCCGTTTGGACATTTCTATGTCTTAGTTGGGTCGAGGTTGTCTTTGGCGCTCTTTTGTATATGGTGTTTTGAAAAGTAATACATATTCTTATCTTTACAAATAAAAAACAACTGCGGTAAGAGTTCTGTTTGTTTTGGGTGGCCTTCTGTTGGCTAGTTGTATAGTTCTGCCGAGTCATCCTTGACCCCATTTGGACATCTCTATGTCTTAGTCAGTTCGAGGTTGTCCTTAGTGTTCTTTTGTATATGGTGTTTGGAAAGTAATACATGTTCTTACATTACCAAAAAAAAAAACAACTGCGGTAAGAGATTTTTTTGAGTCTGGTTGTATGCTTAAAGAGTTAAACAATACCATTTTAACTCTAGTGCCGAAATCCCCTAATGCCTCGGCCATGACTGATTTCCGTCCGATTGCATGTTGCAATACCCTTTACAAATGCATTTCTAAAATCCTGGCTAGGCGTACTGCTCATGTCTTATCAACTCTGATTAGCCCTTCCCAAATGACTTTCATTAAAGGATGCAGAATTAGTGACAACATCACGATTGCTCAAAAGTTGTTCGCGGACTTTCATCATGAGGTTTACCTTCCTAAGTGCGCCATCAAAGTGGATTTTCAGAAAGCTTATGACAAAGTCGACTAGGAGTTCATTGAAAAGATACTAAAGGCCTTCAAATTTCCGGATTTCTTCATCAAGCTGGTTATGGCTTGTGTGTCAATAGCCAAATTCTCGGTTTCAATCAATGTGGAATTACATGGGTTTTTTGCTAGTTGCCGAGGTATACGACAAGGCGATCCGCTATCGCCGTATCTTTTCATACTGGTTATGGAAGTCCTGTCCGGAATTCTAAAGGCAAAAACAGACATTTCGGATTTCCATTGGTTTTGGTGCTGCAAAAAAACCCGTATTTCTCATCTATTTTTTGCGGATGATGTGCTCCTTTTCTCCGAAGCTCACTTGAGGTCGATTGAACTAATCAAGGAATCTCTTGACCTGTTCTCCGACTGGTCTAGCCTTAAACCGAATAATAGGAAAAGCAATGTCTTCCTCTCGGGAGGGACTCCAGTTCTGCATGGACAATTACTTCAATGCCTCGGCTTTCAACAGGGTACACTCCATTTTCGCTATTTAGGCGTGCCTATTATATCGACTAGACTGCATAAAGAGGACTGTAAAATCTTGATTGAGTCTATAACGGCTCGAGCCCGCTCATGGACTCAACGTTTCCTGTCCTTTGCTGGTCAGTTACAACTCATCAAATCAGTCTTGCATTCCATGCAAGTGTATTGGGCTACTATCTTCTCTATTTCGAAATCAGTATTATATAGAATTGAGACTATTTTGCGACAATTTCTATGGAAAGGTCCTGACCTTAGCATGGGTAGAGCTAAGGTAGCGTGGAATGCTGTATGTTTACCCAAAGAAGAAGGTGGCCTTGGGATACAGCGACTTGTGGAATACAATAGAGCAATGACTCTTAAACACATATGGCTTCTCTTTACTGATAAGGAATCCATGTGGTGCAAATGGATACATTCAACCTTCTTAAAAAAATCAAACTTTTGGTTTGCATCCAAACCTACATTTTGCTCTTAGACATGGAAGAAAATTCTGGATATGCGAGCTTCCGCCCAAGCACTATTTCGGTGGAAGATTGGTAATGGACACTCGGTGTCCTTTTGGTTTGATTGGTGGCATAACAAAGGCCCACTCTACCTCATATTCAGCAATGTGGACATATACCAATCGCGGATCCCCCGGGATACTTCGGTTAGGAAATTCTATGATTGTTTATGGCAACCTTCATATACACTTGACACTATCCTGAGTTGGACGGATTCACCACCAATTTTTGTGGAAAATACTCCGGACAAACTGATATGGTCTCCACATCCTTCTGACTCTTTCTCGGTAGCGCTAGCTTGGAATCATATCAGAAGGAAAGGGTATCCAGCCCCGTGGCACTCATTCATTTGGGATCATCATATTGCCCCCCGACATGCCTTTCTCTTGTGGCTTATTTCTCTTAACCGGCTGCCTACCCAAGTACTCCTCCTACAAAACCGCAGGATTGACACCGCCTTGTGCGCTTTTTATGGTGATAGACCAGATTCGATCAACCACCTCTTCTTTGAGTGCACTTCTACTACTAGGCTAGCTTCTTTTTGGGCAACTAAATGCAACCTTCCATGGTGCAACCGTCCTTGGCAAGAGCATATTAGGTGGACAATGAAAGTTTGCGGTGGATCTTCCTTTGTTCACCGCCTCTCTAGATTTTCCTTTGATGCACTATGTCATATCATTTGGACTAAAAGGAACAACGCCATCTTCAGAAACAAGAGTGTATATATCCCGGGTATGCACTTGCACCTATTCAAAGTCGTGAAGGATAAAGCCATATCTATTGGGGGAGTTGAGGATACTCCTAGGAACCAGCAATTACAAAGGAAGTGGGGTCTTCCACCTTTAATCTTCGAACCGAACCAGATAGCCTCTTAATTCGGTGCATTAAGTCGCCTTGTATTTAGTTGGTCTCTCTTTGGCTTGTTGTATAGTTCTTGCTTAACCATCGTTGACCCTGTTCGGACATTTCCGTGTCCTAATCGGGTCAAGGATTGGCTTTGGCGCTATATTGTATATTGTGTTTTGAAAAGTAATACATATTCTTACCTTTACAAAAAAAAAACAACTGCGAAAACATAAATCCTTAGTTAGATCTAACAATCTTTCTTATATTGGTATACTCGAGAGTAAAGTCGACCCGGTTCTTTTTGACAATATTTCCTCTGGATTGTTACCGGGTTGGTGTTGGTCCTCTAACTACATGTTCTCCCTTCGTGGACGAATTTGGGTGGGTTGGAACCCTTCACAAGTGGATTTCATTGTCCTTTCTAATTCCTCTCAAGCCATTTATGGGCATATGCATCCACTGTCATTAAACTTGTCTTGCCATATCTCGGTGATATATGGGGAGCACACCTTTGTGGCTAGGCGTGCACTTTGGTCTGATCTTAGTCAGTTAAGCCTCCAGTTTGTCGGTGAGCCTTGGATCGTTGTTGGTGATTTTAACGCCATCAGAAGCCACTCCGATAGATTAGGCAGCTCCAATTCTTGGATCCCTGCCTTCAATGAGCTTGGCACTTGTTTAGACCAGGCCGGTCTTGATGATCTAAGATATGTCGGCCATAGATTTACTTGGGCAACATCTACTGGTGCGCGCCATAAACAAAGGAAGATTGATAGGGTCCTTATCATTGAGCATTGGACTAGAATCTTCTCTTATTTGGAGGCTTCCTTCTTGGCCCCGTGCGTGTCAGACGACACTCCCATGATTGTTGGAATCTTACCTTTCGAGACATCCTGGAAGCCTTCCAAATTCTTTAATTGCTGGATGTCTCATCCTTCTTTCTTAAATGCTGTTAAATAGGTATGGGATTCACACATTGCTAGGACTCTAATGTACATTCTGTGCTGGAAGTTTAAGTCACTTAAATGACGCCTGAAGCAACTCAATCGGGCCTCCTTCTCTAATATCTCAAGTCGTACCGCCCATGCAAGGTTAGCTTGAACCTCTACTCAAGATGCTCTTGCACTTGACCCCTTTAATCTCTCTCTGGCCAATGCTCTTCCTTTAATCTCTCTTTGGCCAATCTTGAAAGAGATCAACTCCAGGCTTTCTCGGACCTTAGAATCCAGGAGGAATCATTTTTCAAGCAGAAATCGAGAATTAAATGGTTGTTTGAAGGGGACTGCAACCCCAAATACTTCCACCATTTTGTCAACAAAAGACACCTCCACAATCGTATTATTTCCGTCTCTGATGATACTGGTTCTGTCCTTAGTGATCCGGCTGCAGTCCAGCTTCATATTGTCGCTCACTTCAAGAATTTGCTTGCGACTAATGGGCCACCTATTTAGCCAACTCTTCAAGATATTCAGGCTGTGGTTGATCGAACTCTCAATGAGAGTCAATCCCATTTTCTTTCCAGACCAATGATAGAGATTGAGATTCGAAACACTTTGTTCTCCCTTCCCAAAGGAAAGGCCTCGGGTCCGGATGGCTACAACGTTGATTTCTTTATCTCCTCCTAGGAAATCGTGGGACCTTCTGTCACATTGGCTATAAAGGATTTTTTCCAATCCGGTTCTCTGCGTAAGGAGATCAATGCTACCATTCTCACTCTAATCCCTAAGGTGCCCAATGCCTCAACAATGAATGATTTCAGGTCCATAGCGTGCTACAACACAGTGTACAAATGCATCACTAAGATCCTGGCTAATAGGATGGCTTCCGTTCTGCCTTCTATCATTAGCCCCCCTCAGAATGCGTTTGTAAAGAAACAGAGGATAAGCGGTAGGGGCATTTGTCAAGGAGACCCTATTTCTCCCTATCTATTCACCCTAGTGATGGAAGTTTTCTCTGGAATCCTCAATGCTAAGACTCGGCTCCTGGGTTTCAATTTCTTTTGGCCGTGCAAGGCCATTAGGCTCACTCACCTATTTTTTATAAACGATGTCCTCCTATTCTTCGAGGCCAATGTGCTCTCCACTGCCCTCCTCAAGGAAGGCCTTGATCTTTTCTCTCGGTGGGCTGGCCTGAAGCCGAATATCAACAAAAGCAAAATTTTTTTCTTCGGAGGGACATCGGATATTCGTAACCAAATCCTACAATCCTTCGAATTCCATGAAGGTACACTTCCTTTTCGCTACCTTAGGGTTCCTATTATTGCCTCCAGATTAAGTAAGGCTGATTATACTTCTCTAGTTAATGCTATTACCGCTAGAGTACGCTCATGGTCCCAGCGCTTCCTCTTATTTACTGGCCGGCTATAGCTGATCAAGTCGGTCTTACATGCCATACATGTTTTCTGGGCTGCGGTCTTCACGCTCCCTCGATTAGTTTTGTCGAGGATTGAATTAATCCTCAGGCAATTTCTATGGAAAGGTCTAGATTTGGGTAGGTGGCGCCAAAGTCCCTTGGAGTTTTGTCTATCTCCCCAAACAAGAAGGTGGCTTGGGCATTCGCAGGCTAATAGATTGCAATCGTGCGCCTATGCTCAAGCATATTTGGGTGCTCTTCACGGACAAGGAATCCTTATGGTGCAAGTGGATATACTCCACATTTCTCAAAATTAAAAATTTTTGGGTTGCCTCCAAGCCAACTGTGTGTTCTTGGGCTTGGAAAAAAATCTTAGATATCCGCCAGGAATTCCAGGAGCTTTTCAAATGGCGGATTGGTAATGGTAGGTCCATCTCATTCTGGTTTGATTACTGGCACACCAAAGGCCCTCTCTACAAGCTCTTCTCGGATAGGGATATTTATTGTTCGGGCATCTCCAGAACGGCTTCAGTATGAGAATATTTCTCTTCGGAATGGCACCAATCTACTGTGCTCCAAGCTTTCCATTCCTGGTCAGAACCTATCCCTCTTTTTGACTCAAAAACGGGTGATCGACTACTTTGGCAAGGTCATTCTTTGGGAACCTTTTCTGTTACTTTGGCCTGGGACTTGATCCAGAATAGAGGACAAGTAGTTTACTGGAGTTCCTTCATTTGGGACTGCAATATTGCTCCAAGACATGGTTTTCTGATGTGGGTGATGTCTCTCAATAGGCTGCCAATGCAAGTTTTCCTACTTAACTACCATAGAATCTCTGAAGGTGTTTGTGCTTATTGCCGTAATAGACCAGATTCAATAGATCACCTTTTCTTCGAGTGTCCTCATACACGGACCCTTGCGCAATTTTGGGTTGCTAATTGCAACCTTTCTTGGCAAAATGGTACATGGCAACAAAATCTCCGATGGGTTTCTCGATTTATTGGAGGTCCAAACTTTCATCACCGCATTGCTCGCTTTGCCTTTGGGGCTATGTGCCACATTATTTGGACGGAGCGGAATCATATCCTGTTTAGGAACCGGACTCTCTACTTGCCAGCCCTCCGCAATCATCTTGCCAAGGTGGTTAGGGACAAAGGCCTTTCTCTCAAGCCGGTTCAAGACTCTCCCATTAATCGAAGGACCCAGACCAATTGGGGTATCTCGTCCTTCATTTTTGAGTGATCTCTTGTTGTTCGCTTGTTATTAGTCTCTTTCTCTTAGTTGCCTAATGTTTGGGCTATAGCTATTTGTGCACTTGTTCTCCATTTGATAAAGTCGCAATACCTTTGCACCCATCGGGATACCTCTTTGTGTCACTTTTGGTATGAGGTTTTTGTGTTCGGCTTCTCTTTGTAAGTCGTACATTGAAAAGTTTATATACTACTTACCTTACCAAAAAAAAAACAACTGCGAAAGCATTATGCTATATTGGGCTGCAAATTGTCACCTTTCTTGGCGTAATGGGTCCTGGCAACAGAACCTCCGGTGGGGTGCTCGTTTCATTGGTGGAGATAGCTTTCATCACTGTATCTCTCAATTTGCCCTTAGGGCATTATGCCAACTCATCTGGATTAAACAGAATAATATTCTCTTCAGGAATGGCACCCACTCTATGCTTGCTCTCCGTAACCATCTTGCCAAGGTAGTTAGAGACAAAGGCCTTTCTCTCAAGCTGGTCCAAGACAATCCTCGGAATAGAAGGATTCAAGCCATTGGGGCATATCTGACTCCATTTTTAGCTGAACTCCTCTTGTCTATGTTTTTGTCTTCTGTTGGCTGCCTGCTAGCCTTCCTTTTATTGCATTTCTTGTGCTTTCTGTATTAGCCGCAACACCTTTGTACCGGTCGGGACACTCTCTGTCTCCTCAGGTACAAGGTTTTTATGTTCGGCCTCCTTTGCTATAAGTTGCGCGTTGAAAAGTTATATACTACTTACCTTACCAAAAAAAAAAAAAAACTACGAAAGCATTTACCAAGGATGTTTTCATTAATCAAGAATGAAAGTTGGGGACTCGAAGACGATCAGATACCGTCCTTGTCTCAATAATAAACGATGCTGACTAGGGATTGGCGGATGTTGCTTTTAGGACTCTGCCGGTACCTTATGAGAAATCAAAGTTTTTGGGTTCCGAAGGGAGTACGGTCGCAAGGTTGAAACTTAAAGGGATTGACGGAAGGGCACCACCAGGAGTGGAGCCCGCGGGTTAATTTGACTCAACATGGGGAAAGTTACCAGGTCCAGATATAGTAAGGATTGACAGATCGAGAGCTCTTTCTTGATTCTATGGGTGGTGGTGCATGGCCATTCTTAATTAGTGGAGCGATTTGTCTGGTTAATTCCGATTACGAATGAGACCTCAGCCTGCTAACTAGCTATGTGGATGTACATCTCCATGGCCAGCTTCTTAGAGGGACTATGGCCATTTAGGCTAAGGAAGTTTGAGGCAATAACAGGTCTGTGATGCCCTTAGATGTTCTGGGCCACACGTACGCTACACTAATGTATTCAACGAGTCTATAGCCTTGGCCGACAGGCCTGGGTAATCTTTGAAATTTCATCGTGATAGGGATAGATCATTGCAATTGTTAGTCTTCAACGAGGAATTCCTAGTAAGCGCGAGTCATCAGTTCGCGTTGACTACATCCCTGCCCTTTGTACACACCGCCCGTCGCTCCTACCAATTGAATGGCCTGGTGAAGTGCTGGGATCGCGGCGACGTGGGCGGTTCGCCGCCGATGACGTCGCGAGAAGTCCATTGAACATTATCATTTAGAGGAAGAAGAAGTCGTAACAAGGTTTCCGTAGGTGAACCTGCGGAAGGATCATTGTCGAATCCTACCTAGCATAATGACTAGAGAACTAGTAACAAATTCAATGGGGACGGTGGGCCTCGCCCAACGTCTCCAGACGCTTGGATGGCACGAGTGCCTATGGGCGCTCGGGCTTTTCTCGGCGGCACAACAAATCCTGACGCGGAATGCGCCAAGGAACTTTAACAAGAGAGCGATACTCCTACCACCCCAAATATGGTGCGTGTGCGGTATGCCAAGCAATCTCCTATTATTCATAACGACTCTTGGCAACGAATATCTTGGCTCTCGCATCGATGAAGAACGTAACGAACTGCGATACTTAGTGTGAATTGCAGAATCTCGTGAACCGTCGAGTCTTTGAACGCAAGTTACGCCCAAAGCTTCGGTTGAGGGCACGTTTGCCTGGGTGTCACACATGGCATTGCCCCTAACCCCTTACCTTGAATTCGTTTCTTATTTATGTTGCCTAATCGACAATGCCATACGTAGGTTGGATTCAAATCATTAGATTTAAACCTTTTTGTATTTATATTATAGATTGGCACATCAAGATTTAGAACATATATCCCATCCACAATATGGGCGCTACCATAAAATAATCCATTAAGATAAAACGAACAACTATTGTTCTTTATATCAAAACAGAAACCTTTCTTGTCCAAACAAGAAATAGAAATAATATTCCTGCGTATAGCAGATACATAATAGCAATTATTCAATTCCAAAATCATGCTAGAAGGTAAAGCTACATCATATGTTCCTACGGCTAATGCAGCAACTCTTGCTCCATTCCCAACACGTAGCTTCACTTCACCTTTTATAAGTGTTCTACTTCGTTCTAGTCCATGCACATTCATACAAATGTGAGTACCACAATCGGTATGCAATACCCATGAAGTAGAACTAGTAGTAACATTTACTTCTATAACATAAATACCTGAATCGGAAGTCTCACTTTCCTTTTTCTTCATATCCTCCAAATATTTCTTGCAATTCCTCTTCCAATGTCCATTCTCCCCACAATAGAAGCATACAACATCAGCAGTCAAACCCAGTTTGGTCTTGGATTTGGATTTGGGCTTAGTACCCTTGCCCTTACCCTTGACCTTACCTGGCTTCTTAAAGTCTTTCCCCTTTTGAACCATGAGAACATTAGGGGTAGGGTCCTTCTTGATATTTTGCTCAACAGTTTTGAGCATCCTATGTAGTTCAATCAAAGACTTATTCAGATTATGCATGTTATAGTTCATAACAAACGTGTCATAATCTTGAGGCAATGACTGAAGAATAATGTCAGTAGCCAACTCTTAGCTAATAGGAGAGCCCAGTCGCTCCAGGTTTTCAATATAACCTAAGATCTTTATGACATGTGGGCTAACTGAGCTCCCACTTGCTAGCTTGCACTCAATTAAGGTCTTTACCGTTTGGTACCTTTCAGTGCGTGCCTACTCCTAAAACAAATTTTTCAGGTTCATGATCATATCATAGGCATCTACATTCTCAAACTGTTTCTGAAGGTCTGAGTTCATGATAACTAACATTAGACGTGATGCATCTAATGCATCATCTTTATGCTTCTGATAAGCATTCCTTTCAGCATGGGGAGCATTGGAAGGAGGTGCCTTATGAGAGAGTGGTTTCTCCAGGACATAATCCTTTTTCTCCTGCTTGAGAACAATTCTCAAGCTTCTATACCAGTCCAAAAAGTTTGAACCATTCAATTTGTCCTTCTTAAGGACAAATCGCAGTGAAAAGTGTGATGTAGAGCTATTTGCCATTATCTACAATAAATATGCAAAGTGAATTGCTCATTAATATTATTTATAATAAACTCCTACTACACTTTTATAACATGTGTCCCAATAAGTATAATGGACCAAGATCCATATTTTACCAAGACTCGAGTAAACTTTGGCTTACCGCTCAAGACTAAGTTATTTAGGTAGACAACTCTTTGTCAATTGTATCGAATACAACTCTTGATTGTTGGGGTTGACATCTCATATCTTATCCCCAAACACTATGCCTCAAGGCCCAAAACTGTTTTGATAGCCTCGTTAAGTAAACCAATCTTGATTTATGGATAATCATTATCCATCGTATTTTACTCAAATAGTTAAAGACACCCTGCTTTAGCAGGCTCATCTATTGACGATTCAAGTCTTAATAGGTGTATGATTGGAAAGGCATCATATTATTGCTTAATTTTATTAGGGACTCTTAATGTTTATTTAGTGATGAATGTATGCATGTTATAAACATAAACGAAACATCACTTATAATAACAAAGGCACATCAATCATACGGGTACGACCAATTACATGCAGGGGTGAAAGGGGCTGCGCCTCCTTGCGGGGTCGAGGGGCAGCGCCTCTCGCGTGGTCAAGGGGCAGAGCCCCTCGCGGTGGTCTCGCTGACCGGTCAATGAGCGGGGTTCGAAGGGGCAGCGCCCCTGAAACCTAGACAGAATTCTGAATTCTGTTTTCTGAGGAGAGCCCCCGAAAACTAGACAGAATTCTCAATTCTGTGTTCTCGGGAGACTATCCGTTGCTGCCGCCTCCCGTGCCCTCACCGTAAGCATCTGGTCGAATGCCTTGAGTCCTTGACGCGCCGGATGACTAGGTGCGCTGCCGTCTCTGCCTAGGGCAATAGACCCAGACGCGCCGCTGTCTCTGCCCGCCGTCTCCGCCTCGGGCAACATGCCTAGATGCGCCGCCGTCTCCGCCCGCTATCTCCGCCTCGGGCAATAGCCTAGGCGCGAGTGGAACAGGATCGACCCATCCGTACTTCGTTCCTTCTCAATTGATCATATCAATTCGTATTTCAAATTCATCTAACCCTAATTTAGACTCACTTCAGGCATCCATCATATGTATCAATAATTAGGGTTTCTGATTCAACTTTAATATATCACAAGTTGCTCTGATACCATTGTAGGGTTCATCAACGTTAACAACGCAGCGGAATATAGAACCTTAGAGAGGATCCATGTGTATATTGAAATCGAAAAGGAATTTCGAAACGTACCTTTTGCAGATCGAAGATAAATCGACAACCGATTATGTCTGGATTAGCGCCTTAAGTGTTGCACCTCTACCGGTATCCACACACACGAACGGAATTCTCCAACGAACTACGTGCTAGCAAAAGATCTTGAAGTTTCTTTTCTTCGACGCCTTTTGATTTTTGATACTATATCGAAAAACCCTAAACAGGTAACGATTCTCTATCTATTTATACAACCTCATTATCCAGCGAAATTAAAAGAAGTGAGCCAGGCGATTTAGGCCTGCTAAACCGTCCACCTTCAATCATACATTTAATCGTTATCTCATAACGCACACGACCACGTAGATAAGTTAAATAGGAGAATAAATTAAAATCTACTTCTTATTTTAAGTAGATCCCGGCGCACAGAAAATATTAACTCAGTTCGCTTTTGTGTGCGATCCTGTAGGTTCACTAAACATTAGCAGTGTGCTCAAAACTCTTTTTGGACCACAAGTCATAAGCAGTCTCTAGCAAGACATTATGACTACCTCAATATAGTGAAGGTCAATTTTCCGACACAACCTAATCCACAACTAATATTAGAGTATCAACCTTGATTGATTCCTAGGGCAGACCACTAACATTGTTCCCCCAAGAGCACGTGTCGTTGGCGAAGCCCTCGCGGTGGATGAACCGTGCGGGCCGCCTTGAAGCACAATTACTATTGAGCGGCGAGTAGAATATTTTGCAGACGACTTAAATACGCAACGGGGTATTGTAAGTGGCAAAGTGGCCTTACTGCCACGATCCACTGAGATTCAGCCCTTATTGCTTCGATTCATCCCTCCCCCCAAATCCTAACACCACAAACAAACCAATAAATTTCTCTTACCCAAACTAACATCGAGGGTCGCTATCCATAACATGGCACTTGGGACTAAGTACAAGTTCCGAGCGTATGCATCGATCATGCCCACCATGACTTGTGCCAAGGCACAATAGGAAATGGTCCGAGGAACTTGGTTCGGCCTAAGTGGACGTGGATCGTGTGTCTAGTGTAACGTCAGTCATGTTGTACCAAGGCACATGAGGAAATGCTCCGAGCAACTTGGATGGTTCGGACGGCAATGTGCCATTGGAATGTGAATGGTGTGCTTGATCGTATGCCCAGTGGATGTGGATCTTGTGCCTTGGTCCGTGTGGATCTTGTGCCTAATTAAGTAGCCAGCGTACCTAGTGGATGTGGATCGTGTGCCTTGGTCCGTATGGATATTGTGCCTAATTAAGTAGTCAGCGTGCCTAGTGGATGTGGATCGTGTGCCTTGGTCCATATGAACATAGTGCCTAATTAAGTAGTCAGTGTGCCTAGTGGATGTGGATCGTGTGCCTTGGTCACACACAGACAAAACGTGACTCGAGAGAATGCATCATAAGACACGAGGAAAATGCTCCGAGGAACTTGGTTGGTTCAGCCGGTAATATGCTTATGGAATGTGAATGGTGCGCTTGGTCGTGTCCCGAGTGGATGTGGATCATGTGCCTTGGTCCCGTGCGGACCGTGTGCCTAAGTAGTTAGTTGTTTTGATAAAGCGAAACGAAAATGCTCCGAGTAACTTGGTTCGACCAATATGTCAACTCTTGACATGACTCGAGTGCAAAAGAATAAGTCACGTTTTCATAAGCGACCCCCGTATCCATTGTAAATGGAAATTTTCGCATTCCTTTTACTAATGATGGTGGTGTGGTAGCTCATGATATGCTAAGTTATATGTTCCGACCTTATGCCATCACTTGTCTGCACAAGAAGAAGTCTCGTACAACAAACAAGTGCCAACTCTTCACATGGCCCGGTCGTACACTAAAATTATGTCCCTTTACCTCGCATCATGCCCGTGTTCATTGTTCGTGGTCGTCCCTCATGCCTGTGTGCATGGTTCGTGGCCATGCATCCTGCCCGTGTGTATCGTGCCAGCCCTTGGCTCGTGCCTGTGAGCATGGTTCGTGGCCATGCGTCATGCCCGTGTGCATGGTTCCTAGCCGTGCCTCGTGCCCGTGGGCATAGTTCGTGGCCGTGCCTCGTGCCGTGCATCGTTTGTGGCCGAGCTTCATGCCCGTGCATTGTGTCCGTGCATCGTTCGTGGCCATGCATCGTGCCCATGCATCGTGTCCGTGTATCGTTTGTAGCCATGCATCGTGCCCGTGCATCGTTCATGGCTGTGCGTCGTGCCTGTACATCGTGCCCGTGCATCGTTCATGGCCGAGCGTCGTGTCTGTACATCGTGCCTGTGCATCGTTCATGGCCGAGCGTCGTGCCCGTGCATCGTGCCGTGCATCGTTCATGGCCGAGCGTCGTGCCCGTGCATCGTTCATGGCCGAGCGTCGTGCCCGTGCATCGTGCCGTGCATCGTTCATGGCCGAGCGTCGTGATCGTGCATCGTTCATGGCCGTGGATCGTGCCCGTGCAAAGTGCCGTGCATCATTCATGGCCGAGCGTCGTGGCCGTGTGTCGTGCCCATGGATCGTTCATGGCCGTGCATCGTTCTGTGCATCGTTCATAGGCGAGCATCGTGCCCGTGCATCGTTCATGGTTGTGCATCGTGCCCGTGCATCGTTCATGGCCGTGCTCGTGCCCGTGCATCGTTCATGCCCGTACGTCGTGCCGAGCATCGTTCATGGTTGAGCGTCGTGCCCGTGCATCGTGCTGTGCATCGTTCATGGCCGTGCATCGTGCCCGTGCAACGTGCCGTGCATTGTTCATGGCCGAGCGTCGTGGCCATGCGTCGTGCCCATGCATCGTTCATGCCTGTGCATCGTTCATGGGCGAGTATCGTGCCCGTGCATCATTCATGGCTGTGCATCGTGCCCGTGCATAGTTTATGCCTGTGCATCGTGCCGAGCATCGTTCATGGCCGAGCGTCGTGACCGTGCATTGTTCATGGCCGTGCATCGTGCCCGTGCATCGTTCATGGCGGAACGTCGTAGCCGTGCGTCATGCCTGTGCATCGTGCCGTGCATTGTCCATGGCTAAGCATCGTGCTTGTGCCTCGTTCATGGCCGTGCATCGTGCCCGTGCATCGTTCATGGCCGTGCTCATGCCCGTGCATCGTACCGTGCATCGTTCATGGCCGTGCTCGTGCCCGTGCATCGCTCATGGCCATGCATCGTGCCTGTGCATCGTTCATGGCCGTGCTCGTGCCCGTGCATCGTGCCTTGCATCGTTCATGTCCATGCGTCATACCGGGCATCATTCATGGTCGAGCGTCGTGACCGTGCATCGTTCATGGCCATGCATCGTGCCCGTGCATCGTTCATGCTCGATCGTCGTGCCCGTGCATTGTGCCGTGCATCGTTCATAGCCGATCATCGTGCCCATGCATTGTTCATGGTGGTGCATGGTGCCCATGCATCGTGCCCGTGCATCGTGCCGTGCATCGTTCATGGGCAAGCATCGTGCCCGTACATCTTTGATGGCCGTGCATCGTGCCCGTGTATCGTTCATAGCCTTGCTCGAGCCCGTGCATCGTGCCGTGCATCGTTCATGCCCGTGAGTCGTACCGAGCATCGTTCATGGCCGTGCGTCGTGCCCATGCATCGTTCATGGCCATGCATCGTGCCCGTGCATCGTTTATGGCCGAACGTCGTGGCCGTACATTGTGCCCATTCATCGTTCATGACCGTGCATAGTGCCAGTGCATCGTTCATGGGCGAGCATCGTGCCTGTGCAACATTCATGGTCGTGGATCGTGCCCGTGCATCGTTCATGGCCGTGCTCGTGCCCGTGCATCGTGCCGTGCATCGTTCATGCCCGTGCATCGTGCCGGGCATTGTTCATGGCCGAGCGTCGTGACCATGCATCGTTCATGGCCGTGCATCGTGCCGTGCATCGTTCATGGCCGTGCTCATGCCCGTGCATCGTACCGTGCATCGTTCATGGCCGTGCTCGTGCCCGTGCATCGCTCATGGCCATGCATCGTGCCTGTGCATCGTTCATGGCCGTGCTCGTGCCCGTGCATCGTGCCTTGCATCGTTCATGTCCATGCGTCATACCGGGCATCATTCATGGTCGAGCGTCGTGACCGTGCATCGTTCATGGCCATGCATCGTGCCCGTGCATCGTTCATGCTCGATCGTCGTGCCCGTGCATCGTGCCGTGCATCGTTCATAGCCGATCATCGTGCCCATGCATTGTTCATGGTGGTGCATGGTGCCCATGCATCGTGCCCGTGCATCGTGCCGTGCATCGTTCATGGGCAAGCATCGTGCCCGTACATCTTTGATGGCCGTGCATCGTGCCCGTGTATCGTTCATAGCCTTGCTCGAGCCCGTGCATCGTGCCGTGCATCGTTCATGCCCGTGAGTCGTACCGAGCATCGTTCATGGCCGTGCGTCGTGCCCATGCATCGTTCATGGCCATGCATCGTGCCCATGCATCGTTTATGGCCGAACGTCGTGGCCGTACATTGTGCCCATTCATCGTTCATGACCGTGCATAGTGCCAGTGCATCGTTCATGGGCGAGCATCGTGCCTGTGCAACATTCATGGTCGTGGATCGTGCCCGTGCATCGTTCATGGCCGTGCTCGTGCCCGTGCATCGTGCCGTGCATCGTTCATGCCCGTGCATCGTGCCGGGCATTGTTCATGGCCGAGCGTCGTGACCATGCATCGTTCATGGCCGTGCATCGTGCCGTGCATCGTTCATGGCCGTGCTCCTACCCGTGCATCGTACCGTGCATCGTTCATGGCCGTGCTCGTGCCCGTGCATCGCTCATGGCCATGCATCGTGCCTGTGCATCGTTCATGGCCGTGCTCGTGCCCGTGCATCGTGCCTTGCATCGTTCATGTCCATGCGTCATACCGGGCATCATTCATGGTCGAGCGTCGTGACCGTGCATCGTTCATGGCCATGCATCGTGCCCGTGCATCGTTCATGCTCGATCGTCGTGCCCGTGCATCGTGCCGTGCATCGTTCATAGCCGATCATCGTGCCCATGCATTGTTCATGGTGGTGCATGGTGCCCATGCATCGTGCCCGTGCATCGTGCCGTGCATCGTTCATGGGCAAGCATCGTGCCCGTACATCTTTGATGGCCGTGCATCGTGCCCGTGTATCGTTCATAGCCTTGCTCGAGCCCGTGCATCGTGCTGTGCATCGTTCATGCCCGTGAGTCGTACCAAGCATCGTTCATGGCCGTGCGTCGTGCCCATGCATCGTTCATGGCCATGCATCGTGCCCGTGCATCGTTTATGGCCGAACGTCGTGGCCGTACATTGTGCCCATTCATCGTTCATGACCGTGCATAGTGCCAGTGCATCGTTCATGGGCGAGCATCGTGCCTGTGCAACATTCATGGTCGTGGATCGTGCCCGTGCATCGTTCATGGCCGTGCTCGTGCCCGTGCATCGTGCCGTGCATCGTTCATGCCCGTGCATCGTGCCGGGCATTATTCATGGCCGAGCGTCGTGACCATGCATCGTTCATGGCCGTGCATCGTGCCGTGCATCGTTCATGTCTGAGCGTCCTAGCCGTGCGTCGTGCCCGTGCATCGTTCATGGCCGTGCATGGTGCC